>OX451739.1:1404761593-1407161593 GCA_948472305.1 Vicia faba
AATAATAATAATAATAATAAATAATAATAACAATAATAATAATAATAACAATAATAATAATAATAATAATAATAATAACAATAATAATAACAATAACAATAATAACAATAACAATAATAATAATAACAATAATAGTAACAATAATAACAATAATAACAATAATAACAGTAATAATAACAATAACAATAATAACAATAATAACAATAATAACAATAATAATAACAATAATAATAACAATAATAACAATAACAATAACAATAACAATAATAACAACAATAACAATAGTAATAACAATAACAATAGTAATAATAGTAACAATAATAATAACAACAATAACAATAGTAATAACAATAACAATAGTAATAATAGTAACAATAATAATAACAATAATAATAACAATAATAATAATAATAATAGTAATAATAATAATAACAATAATAATAATAATAATAATAATAATAGTAAAAATTATTAATAATAATAATAATACTAGTAATAATAATAATAATAATAATATTATTAATACTAATAATAATAATATTAATAATAATAATAATACTAGTAATAATAATAATAATAATAATAATAATAATAATAATACTAATAATAATAATATTAATAATAATAATAATAATAATAGTAATAATAATAATAATAATAATAATAATAATAATAATAATAATAATAATAATAATAATAATAATAATAATAATAAAAATAAAAAAAAATAAAAAAATAATAATAATAATAATAATAATAATAATAATAATAATAATAATAATAAAAATAATAATAAAAAAAATAATAATAATAATAATAAAAATAATAATAATAATAATAATAATAATAATAATAGTAATAATAATAGTAATAATAATAATAAAAGTTTAATAATAATAATAATAATAATAATAATAATAATAATAATAATAATAATAATAAAATAATAATAATAATAATAATAATAATAATAATAATAATAATAATAATAATAATAAAAGTATTAATGATGTTTTTTTTGTTGTCCGTAGTAAAAATATAACAAATGACTGTGGCTATAAGGCAATTTTCTTGAATTGCAAGTAAACTAGTTGTAACCAAAAAACAAGTGAATTAGTTAGTTGCAACAAAAAGAAAAAACAAATCAATTAGTTATTTTAAACGAATAGTTTACACTTTATAACCATCACTCTCATCATTATAAAAGTTGAGGAATTACATGTTGTTATCTCATGGAGGATGGATAAATAATTTGCTCAAGTAGAAGGAAGCGGGTCCCACCTAACACAACATTTTGCCATTGAATGACCGTTTTACCCCTCCCCTATCCTTTATATACGAACCTTCCTCCCTCGTCCTTCTCCCATCTCTCTCTTTCTCTCTCTCTCCCTCTCTTCATTTTCATTGCATGTGCATAATTCAAACATGGCAAAAGGTGGAAAACTCTTGAAGCTAAAATCAGCGCTCAAAAAATGGAACTCGTTCGGAGGAAGACAGAACCGCCACAGCATCAGCGCCGTCGCCGATGAAGAAACCTCCTCCTCCTCCTTCAGATCCGACCTGCACCCCGTCTTCGTTGGCAAGTCCCGCCGTCTCTACCGTGTCACCTCCGACGTTGTCGATAACCCTGTCTTCCGTGAACTCATCGAAAGGTCGCGTGAAACAGAACAGCAAAACGATACCGTTAATGTTGTCGCATGCGAGGTTGTTCTTTTCGAACATTTGTTATGGATGCTTGAAAATGCTGATCCTCAACCTGAGTCTCTTGATGAACTTGTCGATTTCTACGCTTGTTAGTGTCAATAGCTTCCACTCAACCACCACACAAAAAAAATCCACCAATATTTTTCTTATTAATTAATAATTATATATATATTTCTTTTTTTTTTCTTCTTCAATATTCTATTTTATATATACATATAATAATAATAAAAATAATAACAAAATATTGTCTACTTTGAGATCTTGTACAAGATATGGATTAGATGTAAAGTTCATTCATCCAAACACCTCTTATCCAACCTCATTTTGCCTCAGAATTCATTTGATACATTCGTGTTGATATGATCGCATTTGATGGCCGATAGAAACGAAGTTATTCGAATTCATTTTGCTCCAGAATTCATCACATATATTCGTGTTGAGATTGCGTTGATATAAGTTAATAAATAATTAACTTTCTTAAGGAGAGAGTGATCATTATTTGTATTTTATTTCCATGTTGTATATTATTTGTAAGAGAAAATAAACTATTGTTAATAATTTTGATTATTAGTATTCCAATTAGTTAGTTAAACATTGGTTAATTTAGATTTTAGTTGAATTTTCTAGTTGTGGAAATGAGCGTTGCAGAATGAAGACTCCTGTTATATTATGTTATGCTATGCTAGTTTGTTGTAATGAATATGGGAAATTGTGAACAATGTGTAATGTAAGTTGTTTTTGTACAAGGATAATCATGTCTTGTTTTATTTTACCTATGAAAGTGAAACCAATGTACTGTTTGACTTCAATAACTTTGATTGTGGGATAACTAGAACAACAACAAAAAATTGTCACATAAATATATGTTGCATTGATTGTTTCAAAATTTGGAATTTTTTGATAGGTTTCCCAATGTAGAGGTGTTAGGTTATACCAAGAGAGTATAATTGGAATTGTTCATAAATTTTGGTCCACATGGTTTCATTTTACTAATTGAGGAAAATTGAAATGGACTTTATGACTACTTTCTTGTCCTGTTTTTGGATTAACTAAAGATGCAATATTGCTCATGAGAGTCTTAAAATTGACTCATTGGCCCCTCTTAGGGGTTTATGTTATATGACTTCACATTTTTCTAGCTTTATTCATTAGATACATCAACTACAGTAAACTATTAGGGACAAGGTAACATGGGGTATGTACAAAAGTACAACAACCACAGCTAAATTGGCATTCTAGTCACTTCTATCTCTCTCACGGTCTTTTAAATGTTGGTTATGTTTGAAAAATCTAAAAATAATGTGAAATATTCAAATATGTTATAATAATTATATTTACTATTTCAAATATATTGTGAATAGTAAATATATCTTGTGTACAAGATACTGTCACCTTGGTACAGTAACTTAAACTTTACAATTACAATTTAAGTGTTATATATACCACGTATTGGTTTATGTAAAGACATTCCAAAATCTCAAAGATAAATAATAAAGTCTCTTCTATCTCTATATTTTTTTTAGTTTGTTTTAAATATTCACCTTAGTTCAACACGTTATTAACACGTTCGTTTCTACCCGAAATTTTTACTACACTAGATATATATTCTATACTTATTACTTTAATCCTATTAATACTGTTATTATTATTATTTATCCCGGTTACAGAAATTGGCAACCAGTGAAGTGATTTATAATTATAGTGACTATTATTATTATTATTATTTGTTCCGTTATAGAAAACTCGCAATCAGTCAAGTGATTTATAATAGAGTGATTATTATTATTATTATTATTATTATTATTATTATTATTATTATTATTATTATTATTATTTGCTCCAGTTATAGAAAACTGACAGCCAGTCAAGTGATTTATAACTAGAGTGACTATTATTGTTATTATTACTTTACTTTTTGTTATAGAAAACCGACAACTCGTCAAGTATTCTATAATAAGTAAAACTATTCTTATTATATATTTTGTGTGGAGGTTTAAAACCTCATATGATGTTACTAAATTTTATATTTAGTGGATATTTAAAACTTCATGTTGTTACTAGCTTTTATATTTAGTGGAGGTTTAAAATCTCATGTTGTTACTAACTTTTATATTTAATAGAGGTCTAAAACCTCATATGTATATTCTAATATTTATCATATGTGTTCTTTTGTCTTATATGTTATCAGATAATTATCTCCAAACACTTATAACAACCATATAATTATTTTTTTACACACTTAAATTTTGGCTAGATAATATTTTTTTTCTTCACACTTAACCTTTTTCCTTTTTCTTTTCCCTTTCCCCAAGGATAATATAACAGCTATTTTTTTCAAAAAATTACCTCTATAAATATTTCAACTTCCATAATTTTCACATCATTCTCAAAACTTCTACCCATATTTTTTAAATGGCTAAAACTCTTCTTTTGTTCATCACTCTACTTGTAATTATTTTGTTTATTATCAGTGTTATCAAACATGAAGAATTAGGTAATGATTGTGTAGCTTTGATAATAATTATCGTCTTACCATTACTAGTCTTAGCTTGGTTTATTAGTAGAGGTTTTTTAATAATATATAGTAACGAATTTTGGAATTGAATAAATTGTTTTTCTTTTCTTTTTTTAGTTTATGTATTTAATATTGTTTATATTCATCTGAATTATAGATATAATCATGTCAAATCTTAAGCATCAATTCAAAATTCTAAGCATAACTGGGGACAACTTCATAACATAGAACAACAATTTAATTGAATACCTTACATGTGAGGGACTTAACAAAATACTTGTAGGAGACAATTCTGGAAAATCGACAGAAGACCCAGATGAAATGGAAAAGAGAAAGTCAAAAGTGAACAGAATAATCAAACACCATCTTGATGATGGATTGCAAACCGAATATTCAAATGCTAAAGATCCCAAGATTTTGTGGGATAAAATTAAAGCAAGATTTAGACATCAGAAGAAAGTCCTATTACCCTCATTAATAGATCAGTGGAATAAGTTAAGGTTCCAAGATTACAAAAGTGTCATTGCATATAACTCTGCTATGCACCAGATTATAGCACAACTAGAATTTTGTGGCAAAATTATAACTGAAAAAGAAAAATTGGAAAAAACTTTTTCAACTTTTCATACATCCTAGGTATTATTACAACAATAATATAGAATGATGAAATTTGCTGAGTATTCTGATTTAGTTGCAGTCCTTCTAGTGGCCGAACAAAATAACGAGCTCCTTATAAAAAACCACCAGACACGACCCACAGGAACAATTGCATATCATGAAATAAATGCCACAACCTTTAATCGTGGGCGTGGTGGCTTTAATCGTATTAAGAGACGTGGTGGACATGTTCGTTTTGATGGTAATGAAGGTCGTGCTCGTTTTGATGGTCACAGTCAAGGAAGATACTATGGTCAAAACCTTTTCCATGGTCGAAACCGTTTTTGTGGTAGAGGACGTGGACGAGGTCATATGAAAAATTATAGATCTCCCAAATATGACCAAAATAATTAGAATCGCCAAGGAAATGGTAGGTATATCCAAGAAGCTCCCTCGAGAAATTATGAAGATGTATGCTACAGATGTGGAAAGAAAGGCCACTGGTCTAAGGTGTGTAGAACACAAAAACATTTGTGTAAAAGACAAATGGAATTTGTAGAGGAAAAGGGAAAAAAAGTGAATTTTAATGAAATTGAACTCAGAGATGATAATACCTATTTTGAGACTGCTGATTTCGTTGAAGGACCAATGAATTAAATAACTATTTAAATAATGAGTGATGTGCTTGTATTAATTTTTACATTTAGACTATGTATCGTCTTAAGAATTTATATGTGTATCTTATGTTTGCATAATATAAAAATGTTAAATATGTTGTTGATTTACTCTCTATTTAATCTTATTCCTATTGCGAAAGGGTTAGACATGGAACATGTCAAAGACATTTGCATTCCAGACAGTGGAACTACACATACAATCCTCAAAAGTAAGAAATATTTTACTAAAATAAATCTTACTAAAGGTGTAATAAATACAATCTCAGGTCCTGCAGATTTGATAGAAGGAACAGATAATGCTACATTCATATTACCAAATGGGACAAAGTTTGTCATTAATAATGCTTTATACTCTCCAAAATCAAAAAGGAATTTGTTGAGTTTTAATGACATATATCTTCAAGGATATGATACAAAAACTGCAACTGAAGGTAACATGAAATACATTAATATCACTGCTAATATTTTGGGAAAGAAGAAAACTTTAGAAAAACTACCAAAATTGCCTTCTGGATTACATTATACATATATACATGAAATTGAATGCAATTTAGTAGTAAAAGAAGATCCCAAAATTGTGAATTTATGGCATGACCGTTTAGGTCACCCTGGTTCAACAATGATGTGTAAAATAGTTGAAAGTACACATGGTCATCCATTGAAAAGTGTAAAACTTACAAAAGAAGATAGACCATGTGAAATTTTCTCTCTTAGCAAACTAATAACAAAGCATTCATCAGAAAATATTCAGACAAAATCACCTACTTTTCTTGAAAGAATTCAAGGTGATATATGTGGACTTATTCATCCACCGTCAGGACCATTCAAGTATTTTATGGCATTAATTATTGCATCTAGTAGATGGTCATATGTATGTTTATTGTCAAGTCGTGATATGGCTTTTGCAAAATTTCTTGCACAAATAATTAAGCTAAGAGCTCAATTCCCTGATTATACCATAAAGAAAATCAGACTTGACAATGCTGGTGAATTTACATCTGAATCATTTAATAATTAATTCATGTCAATCAGAATTGTTGTTGAACATCCTGTTTCTCATGTGCATACACAAAATGGTTTAGTTGAGTCATTAATTAAACATCTTCAATATATTGCTAGACCATTAATAATGAGAACTAAACTACCAGTTACTGTTTGGGGTCATGCAACTTTACATGCTGCAACACTCATACGTTTAAGGCCAAGTGCTGATCATAAACATACCCCTTATCAACTTGAAATTGGTAAGGAACATAATATTTCACATTTAAAGATTTTTGTTTGTGCAATATTTTGTTAAGGGTTTGTTGGTTTTTATTGTTAAATGAAAAGTTACAATTTTTACTGCTATGCCATGGTATTGCTAGTGAATTGTGAGTTTATATTTACCTTTGATTACCCTTGATAAAAAATGCTATAAAATATTTGGTTATGTGTGATTTGGCTTTTGATTAGTTTAGGCTAGCACTGAATATGGGTTCGAAAGACCCACTTTTAATGGTTTGTTTGGATGAACTAAAGATAGAAAAATACTTGTGTCAATGCAATTTGTGAACTATTCATTCATAATAATATCAATACAAGTTCTATTTAATAATCAAATTCTCTCAATTAATCTCTTATCTCTCTATTTTGATGGCAAGAATTGGATGACAGATTCAGCACGATGATTTTCTTTGAATATAATGAAGATAAAAGTTTTGAAGAGATAAAGTTGTATTTTTTAAGCTTCTCTTATTGAATTTTTTGATATCTTAGTGAAATTTTAGAATGAAAAATCTATTTATATGCACATAAGATTTGGCACAAAAATGATAATGATCCTATTCGTAGTGGCAATCAATTCAAATGTTTGAAGTCAGTTGAAAAATGATCGGAATCAAAGCCAAATTGAATCAATTTATTCAGCATTTTGAATCAAATAAAGCTATGCATGAATTGATTCATTTTACCTTTTGAATTATTTCAAGCTTTTCATTTACCCGATTCTTGCAAGTAGAAGCTAAAATGATTTTTGATGTAATTTCATGAATTGATTCACACATTACCTTGAACCGATTCATGTACATATTTCGCCTTAATTTTCCGTTTGACATTTATCTGCATTTAATTGAATCTTTCGTGAATGTTAATGCTTAATTTTCTTGTTTCCGTTAGCAACTTCCGATTAACTTGTGTTATGATAACAATGCTGCCCCATTTCTAGTCTGAGTATCTTAAACCATTTCATCCTATTTCCATATGCAATGTGATATATGAACTTGTTACTAAAAATATGGTGAATCGTGTGAAGCATTTATTTAATAGTATCAGTTCATCGCATCAACCTCATGTTGACTTTGTGAATTCACTATTTCTAATATTTGTGTTGTATTATTGTCATAGCTTTCCCAAACATTGAAAATATATATGTGACATTTATTGTGAACCTTTATGTTAAAATAGTATATATCTTTCAACAATCGATCCGAAATATTGAATAACATTCTATGAAATTGCAGCGTTTCCCGGCCTAGTTCGACGTACGACGCTCATTCTCCGCGTTTCTTAGAGTTCGAAACATCTGAGAGGTAACTTTCTTCCTCAAATTACTGGTATATATTGTGATGAATTTGTCTTAAATTGTCTTTCGTATGTTGCATTTTCTTGATACGGATTCATTCCGTGTATACTTTGCGTTTTGACAGAAACGCAGTATACTACTTTTTTGTGCACTAATTAGTTGATATGGATAAGACATGGATGTATTCCAATCGATTGTCGAAAGACTACGAGAATGGTGTTTCCGAGTTTGTTAAGTTTGCTGTTGCGCACGCCAAAGACCCCAGTCGTATGACATGTCCCTGTTTGTATTGCTGTTATGGGAACCGGGTTGACGCAGTTCAGTTGGCATCGCATTTAATTCGGTATGGAATTGATAGGAGTTATACATGTTGGAATATGCATGGTGAGATAAGTAACGGGAATGTTGAATCGGGGTATGCAAGGACCTATGTTTCAAATGATGATTGCACAGATACATACGATTATGATCGAGTCGAAGAAATTGCAGAAGCGCTTGAAGAAGATCTTAACGATTGTCCCAAAATGTTTGAGAGGTTGGTAAGCGATGCAGAGAAACCGTTGTATAATGGTTATACAAAATTCACAAGATTGTCTGCGGTGTTAAAGTTGTACAACTTAAAAGCCGACAATGGATGGTCGGATAAAAGTTTCATAGAGTTATTAGCCCTTATGAAAGATATGCTACCAGAGGATAATGTTCTTCCCAATCGAGCGTATGAGGCCAAAAAGATGTTGTACTCCATTGGCATGAGCTATGATAAGATACATGCGTGTCCAAAAGATTGCGTTTTGTTTCGAAACGAGTATGCATCGTTAAATGAGTGTCCTAAATGCGGTGCCCCTCGATATAAGAAAAAGTTGTCTCCGGCAAAAGTCTTATGGTATTTTCCTATAATCCCTAGATTTAGAAGGATGTATCGTAGTGAAACCGATTCAAGACAATTGACTTGGCATTCAGATGAAAGAATTATTGATGGAAAATTTCGACATCCGGCAGATTCTCCACAGTGGATGAAAATTGATAATGATTATCCTGAATTTGGAAAAGAAGCAAGAAACCTTCGCTTGGCATTGTCTACTGATGGAATGAACCCACACGGTATTCAAAGTATCTCGCATAGCACATGGCCTGTGATTCTTATGATTTATAACCTACCTCCATGGCTATGTATGAAGCGTAAGTACATGATGCTGTCTATGTTAATTTCTGGGCCTAAACAACCAGGAAATGACATAGACGTATACTTGGAACCATTAATCGAAGATTTGAAGATTTTGTGGGAGAACGGTGTGGAGGTTTATGATGGTTATAGGAAAGAAAGTTTCAACTTGAGGGCGATGTTATTTGGAACAATTAACGATTTTCCAGCATACGGTAATCTATCCGGGTATAGCATTAAAGGTGAAAAAGCGTGTCCTGTTTGTGAAGACGGAACCGATACCATGCGATTGAAACTTTGTCAGAAGAATGTCTTTCTCGGTCATCGTAGATTCTTAACTTCTAAACATCAGTATCGTGGATGGAGAAAAGCGTTCAACGGAGATACCGAACAACGTAGAGCTCCGCCTGGTTTGACAGGTGAACAAATTTTTGAAAAGGTGAAAGATGTGAATATTCAGTTTGGCAAGCCTTTTGCACATAAAGTTGTCACAGGTGGGTGGAAGAAGAGGTCGATTTTTTTGAATTGCCATATTGGAAATCTTTGTACGTAAGACATTTTCTTGATGTGATGCATATTGAAAAAAATGTATTTGACAATGTTATTGGTACGTTACTCAATATAAAAGGGAAGTCTAAGGATGGCCTTAAATCAAGGGAGGACTTGGTAGACATGGGAATAAGAACTGAACTGGGACCCGTGAAGAAAGGAAGACGGACATACCTACCACCTGCTGTTTACACTCTATCTAGAAAGGAGAAAAAAATATTGTGTAAGTTTCTGAGTGAAGCTAAAGTTCCAGAAGGCTACTCATCAGATATTAGAAGACTTGTGTCTATGAAAGACCTCAAGTTAAAGAGTTTAAAGACGCATGATTGCCATGTTATAATGGAACATTTTCTACCGATAGGTATACGTTCTATTCTGCCAGAAAAGGTAAGAAGCGCAATAACTAAATTGTGTTTTTTCTTCAAGTCAATTTGCAGTAAGGTGATCGATCCTGAGATCTTGCCAACATTGCAAAAAGAAATAGTTGTTACTTTGTGTGAGCTTGAAATGTATTTTCCTCCCTCGTTTTTTGACATAATGGTTCATCTTGTCGTTCATCTTGTGAAAGAGACACAATTGTGCGGACCAGCTTATATGAGATGGATGTACCCTGCTGAACGTTATATGAAAATATTAAAAGGGTATGTGAAAAATCGGAGTCGACCAGAGGGTTGTATTGCCGAAAGATACATTGTTGAAGAAGCGGTTGAGTTTTGTACTGAATATCTGTCAAATGTTCAGTCAATTGGACTCCCCAAATCTCATGTTGTTGAAAAAAAAGAAGGTAAGAAGCTAATTGGAAATAAAGTTGTGACGGTATCAAGGGTCGAACGGGATCAAGTGCATTTGTATGTTTTTCACAATGAGATTGAGGTTGAGCCGTATGTCGATATACACAAGGGTGTTCTTCGAGGTTTAAATTCGAATAGAAATGAGAATTGGATTGTACGAGAGCACAATCGAAGTTTCATACCATGGTTTAAGGAACATATTTATTCAAAGTATCGTTCAGATCCCGCCTCAGTGACAGAAAGGTTGAGATGTTTAGCATATGGTCCAAGTTTGGTTGCGTTTTCTTATAGCGCATACGCAATTAATGGATACACATTTTATACCAAAGAACAAGATGATAAAAGTACTGTGCAAAATAGTGGTGTCACCTTGGTAGCTGAAGCAATGCACATATCTAGTGTGAAGGACTTAAACCCGAAATTTGCAAATCTGTCGTATTTTGGGGTTATCGAGCGCATTTGGGTCTTTGATTACGAGAAATTTCAGATTCCTATATTCGGTTGCAAGTGGGTTGAAAATAATAATGGTATACGGATGGATAAGTCAGGATTTTTGCAAGTTGATCTTAACAGGGCGGGGTACAAAGATGAGCCTTTCATTCTAGCCTCTCAAGCTAAACAAGTGTTCTATGTCACTGATCCGACAAGTACGAAATGGTCTATAGTGCTTTTCTCTAACAAAGTAATTGATGAAAAGATTGGAGACCAAGGCGATATTGGTGTTGACATTGAATCTTTTACCAGAAATGATCAAAATGATAATGAATCATGCGTTAGAAATGATCATAATGAGGGTATTTGGATCAATCCAACCGTTCGCGTTGTTACGAGATGAGTAGAACATATTCCTACCAAGAAAAGAAAGAGATGTTAGTGAAAAAGGTAATAGTATATATAATTATAGACAATGTCATTCAATAAAATGTATATATATGCCATTTCATTTTTTTCATTATAGTATAATATATATAGCCTATATCATTTCATTTTTTTCATTATAGTATAATATATATAGCCTATATCATTTCATTTTTTTCATTATAGTATAATATATATTGCCTATATCATTTCATTTTTTTCATTATAGTATAATATATATAGCCTATATCATCCAGTAAAATTTAAATATACGTCATTTCATTTTTTTGCTTTATGGAATTTTATGAAATATTTGTTATCTGACATCTTTGCTTTATGGAATTTTATTTATGTTTCGACGTACGACGCTCATTCTCCGCGTTTCTTAGAGTTCGAAACATCTGAGAGGTAACTTTCTTCCTCAAATTACTGGTATATTTCTTTTTCATTCTTTATCAGTTCGTAACTATTTAATCATAAATTTAATAGTATCCATCTTTTCATTCTATTTAATCCATTGTCCGAAATATTGAATAACATTCTATGAATTTGCAGCGTTTCCCGGCCTAGTTCGATGTACGACGCTCATTCTCCGCGTTTCTTAGAGTTCGAAACAACTGAGAGGTAACTTTCTTCCTCAAATTGTCTTTCGTATGTTGCATTTTCTTGATACGGATTCATTCCGTGTATACTTTGCGTTTTGACTGAAAATTTGTTATCTGACATCTTAGTTTTTTGAAATATTTAGGATTGTTTTATTTATGTTTTGATGTAGGTATATTTCTTTTTCATTCTTTATCAGTTCGAAACTATTTAATCATAAATTTAATAGTATCCATCTTTTCATTCTATTTAATCCATTGTCCGAAATATTGAATAACATTCTATTTAATTCATTTCGTGTATACTTTGCGTTTTGACAGAAAATGTATCACGATGTTCCACAATGGGATGTTCCACAAGATAATCCAGAAAATGTTCCTCAAGGAGATGTTCCACAAGATAGTGTTCCACAAGACACTTCAGATAAGGACATCACACGAGGCATAACTATCATGCGGGGAATCATCCGTGATAGAGATAGAAGTATTACGTATAATGTAGATTGGAATAATGATGACCAACTAATTGGGCCTAATTCTGCAAAGCTGACAAGCTACATCGGTACGCTTGTTCGTATGCACATTCCGATCACCACTACTAGCTGGAAAAAAGGAGAGTTGGATGCTAAAGAAAGAATTTGGACCGAGATAAAGGTATCATATATGGTTGTTGTTATTTGCTTTATTTTGACGAAATTATTGTTTTTAAATTACATATACTAACACCCTTTATGCGTATGTTTTTTTGTAGAGGTCTTTTAACATTGAAGATGCCCGCAAAAAGTATATAATGGGCTTGGCCGGAAAAAGACATAGAGGGTGGAGAAATTTTTTGACAAATAAGTTTCTTAAAGACGATGAAGGAAATTTTGTTGAAGAGGAACCTGAACGACCAAAAAAATATGAGAGCTTCATTACACCCGAAGAATGGGTTGCTTTTGTGGGCCAAAGAAAAGACGATAATTTCAAGAAAGTGAGTGCTGTAAATCGGGATAGAGCGTCAAAATCCGCATATCCATATAAAAAAGGTCGTTTGGGATATGCACGCTTACAGGAAAAAATTGTAAGTAAATCTCAATTCTACGATCTTATTAATTATCTCAATGTGTATTATTAATTTGTAACAATGTGTATTGATGATTTTATTATTTGTAACAATGCGTAGTTGGAGGAGACGCAGAGTGACGAAACATCACTACCTGCACATGTGCTGTGGAAGGAAGCTCGTGTTGGCAGAGATAAAGTTGTTAACCCCGATCTGCAACATATTTATGATGAGTGTGTAAGTATACCATTATGTCTTTAATTAATATATAATTAACGTTGTGTCTTTAATTATCGATATTTAAATGAATTACAGGAGACTATATCGCAATCGGTATCCTCGGGTGATGACTCGAATATCAGGAGCGTACTCAGTCGAGCACTATGTGTTGCTGAGTATCCGGGACGAGTGAGGGGTAAAGGCCATGGTGTGACTCCTACCTCTCTTTATAACAATCCAAGAAAAAGAAATCCTAGCAATGCGGAAGTGATGCAAACATTGCAGGATTTACAAGCACAAGTTCGTGAACTGCAGAGGGACAAAGAGAGGTATATGGCCGAAAGGAGCAGTTCACAGTTGAAAGAAACTAGTGACAAGGCTAGTATCAATCGTCAACAAAATTTTCCCGAGGTAATTAAGATGATAATCCATTATATTTAGAGAAAGTATAATTATAACGGTTATTATTGTCAACATTAAAGGAAGTCTAACGGTTATTATTGGTTTAGGGCATTTCATGTTGTCAGCTGTATCTAGCTTCTCCGACTTATCGGGTAGTTGGCAAGGGAAAAGTGCACAACACCTCGGGAGATTTAATTCACCATAGACCGCTCCCGGATGGCCACATGAAGGTATCGGTTGATGTTGTTTTAGATATGAATGCATTGCTACCGGTACCTGGCATTGTTGCGGAGACCACATTGCTGCGAGATGCAGTAGGATCTTTTGTGGCATGGCCATCAGACCTCATCTGCATAGATGATCAGGTATGTTGAAAACCATTATGAATCTTTAAGTATTCAACTGACAGTTCTTACCTGAATTTTATACATGGTAATTTTAGACTCCTGCAAAACCCGCATCTAAGGATAAAGGGATTTTGCAGCGCGGCGAGTGTATTGCATCGCAAAGACAGGTACTTTTATAGTGTTTCATTTATGATCGGAATAAAAAACTGCATAACTTTGTATCTTACATAATTCTATATGATTTTTAAGGTACCTTCTCAAGATCAGTCACAGCAGGTGAGCCAGAAAGGTAGTAGGGTTCCACCTAAGAAGAAGGTTCCTGTCCGTAAATTTGTGCCTAGGTATCGATAGTGTCTGGAGACACTAGTTGGCACATCAGATTTGATGAATGATGGAATTCGTCAAATCGATGTGGATGAAATTGTCTTTGGTTTTCCATGTACCGAAACAATTGGATTTGAGGACATGGAACAAATCTTTCATCATCGAGAGTTAGGCATCAGTGTGATGCGCTCGTACATCCGGTAACCCGATCAATATATTATTTAATTGGTTGAACATTTTTTTTAAACATTTAATTGAAATAGTCTAATATTAATTATGTTTTAATTTAAGGATGTTATTTGACAAATTGATGCGCGGGAATCAATTGTCAAATAGATTCCGTTTCGTGTCTTCCTCCCGTGTTAGCGGAGCAACAATTTCTAGGGAACCTGATTCAGTAAGAGAACACTTGGTCGAAAGATTCAGGACAACTGCCAGTACAGAGAGCTTGTATCTTTTGCCTTATAATACAGGGTTAGATTTTCATTCTAAGCTCCTTTTAATATTTGTATTTTTTACATTAAAATTCGCTTCTAAATTGTTGCTTTAATTTATAGATGTCACTGGTTGTTGCTTGCAATCAATCCCATAAAAGAAGTGGTCTATTACCTGAATTCGGTTGACGGTGATTGGATAAATTATCCGGAAATGAAGCTAGTGATTGATACGTAAGTGACATTATTCTAAATATTCGTTTGTGTTTATATATTTAATTATTTCAATGTCATTGTTCTAAATAAATATTTTAATTTTGTCATCAGTTCAATACAAGTATTCCGATGTCAAAGGGGAGCACGAGTACCACGGTCTAGATCAAACAACATTAATTGGATCAAAGTACAGGTATATAAATTTCAACAATTTTGCTTATAATATTTATGCTACTTGATAAATCAATAGATGTGTATAATCTTATTTGTTTTTCTATGTAGTGCCCTCAACAACAAAACGGCATAGATTGCGGATACTTCGTTTTGATGTTTATCAAAGAAATCATTCAAATGAATGAAATCGAGATTCCAATCACGGTATGGATTTATACTTTGTTTTATTACTTATCGGATTTTGCATATAATTTATTACATTAAACTAAATCATGCATATATTTTGTTTTGTAATGTAGTATTTTGATCAATACAATTGTCCATATTACTCGCCACGTCAATTGGAAGAACTCAAAGAGGAGTTGTGCCAATATTTTATTGAGCTAAGAATCATATAATAAGGTACGAATGCATTGTTGTGTGAAAATTGGTTAATTATGAATATATTATTTTGTGTATACAACACTGACCGTGTTATTATGTTCATATTGCAGGATCAGGACCTTGGATATATATGTAGATTAGGATTGATTTACTTAGTGTTATATAGCTGATTTCTTAGGGTGTATTTTGTTACGTTTAAAAACATGTTAATATTGAATTACCATGGTGTATATATATTTTGGATATGAATTGATTATAATGGTATTTGTATATATATATATATATATATATATATATATATATATATATATATATATATATATATATATATATATATATATATATATATATATATATATATATATATATATATATATATATATATATATATATATATATATATATATATATATATAATATTTGGTATTTGAATTACATTTGGTATTTGGATTAAAACTAATATATATTGGTATTTCTAGATTAGATTGTAAAATACCGGTTTAAGAATTACAGGTTTGCTGCAAAAAAATGCAGGTTTAGAAATTTTTAAAATTTTAGATTTTTCAGTATAAAACCTATGAAAGCGCTTTTAAGAAAAAAGCGCTCTCGTAGGCCTACCTATGAAAGCGCTTTTTTCTGAAAAAGCGCTTCCATAGGTAGGCCTACGAGAGTGCTTTTTTCTGAACAAAAAGCGCTCTTATAGGCCTACTTTATACGCATTCTGAATAGACCTATGAAAGCGCTTTTTCAGAAAAAAGCGCTCTCGTAGGCCTACCTATGAAAGCGCTTTTAAGAAAAAAGCGCTTTCATAGGTAGGCCTACGAGAGCGCTTTTTTCTGAACAAAAAGCGCTCTTATAGGCCTACTTTATACGCATTCTGAATACACCTATGAAAGCGCTTTTTCAGAAAAAAGCGCTCTCGTAGGCCTACCTATGAAAGCGCTTTTAAGAAAAAAGCGCTTTCATAGGTAGGCCTACGAGAGCGCTTTTTTCTGAACAAAAAGAGCTGCTAAAACCTTTAGCAGTGCCACCTACGAGAGCGCTTTTAAGCGCTTTTAAAGCCCAAAAAAAGCGTTTCGTAGGTTAGGCTATAAAAGAGACATTGGAAAGGAATAAAACAAATATTTCGATATCTCAGAGGTACATTTGATCTTGGTTTGTTTTATTCTAACAATACAAAACCAATTTTGGTTGGTTATGCAGATGCAGGATATTTGTCAGATCCACATAATGCTAAATCATAGACTGGATATGTGTTCATATATGGCTGCACAGGAATATCATGGAGATCTCAAAAGCAAACACTTGAAGCAACTTTTTCAAATCATGTTGAAGTAATTGCGCTTCATGAAGCAAGCAAAGATTGTAGATGGTTAAGATTAGTGACTCAACATATCCAAGGAGCATCTGGTTTAACAACAGATAAAAATCCAACAACTTTATATGAAGACAATGTTGCATGTGTTACCCAGATGGAAGAAGGTTACATCAAAACTGATAGAACCAAGCACATCCCTCAAAATTTCTTCTCATTCACACAAGAACTCGTAAGAAACAAAGATATTGATATCCAATACATTCGTTTGAGTGATAATATGGCAGATCTCTTCACAAAGGCACTTTCCACATCAGTTTTCAGGAAGCACTTACAAAATATTGGAATGCGAAATCTTCAAGATCTTTGAAGAAGAACTAATGCATCCTATTGAGTGGGAGCATGATGTTGTACTCTTTTTTCCTTATTAAGGTTTTTATCCCAATGAGTTTTTCCTAATAAGGTTTTTAACGAGGCAGCAGGTGTTCCCATAAGTATCCTCAACAAGACTTCAATAGAGCACCATGACAAATATTTTAAAAGGGGAGTGTTATAATAATAAGAAATTATTATATTTACTATTTGAAATATCTTGTGAATAGTGAATCTATCTCATGTACAAGATATTTGTCAATTTGGCATAGTAACTTAAACTTTACATTTACAATTCAAGTGCTATATATACCACACATTGGTTTATATGAAGATATTCAGAAATCTCAAAGATAAATAATACAGTATCTCCTGTCTCTATATTTTCTTAGTTTGTTTCAAATATTCGCCTTATCTCAACAAAATAAATACTTTTATGATTTTTTTTTAAAATTTTGATATCCAGTCTTCCGGCCGATTAATTCAAAAGGTTTAATTTCACCGTTCACTTGTAGAAATTCATTTACATTTTGATTGATTTGAGAGAAGTAGAGGAGAGAGAGATAGAGAAGAGAGAAAGAGAAGAGAAGTCGCAGACTTCTTCTGCTTGGCAAGCAGAGAAAGTGAGAAGAGAGAAGAAAAATTTCTGGGACCCATAAAGTTTATGTGTTTGGTAGAGTAGAAGTAGGAAAGAGAAAAATAGGTGAGAGAGAAATTGAAGAAAGATTAACAACTTCTCTTATTTGAGAAGAAGAAAAATTAAAAAGAGAGACTGAAAAAGAGTGGGTTCACACTTTTTATATTTCTCTTCAATTATGAAGAGAAAGTGAGAATAAACAAATTAAGATGGGAAAATAACTATTTTATCCATTAAATTATAAATATATTTTTTAAAATGGTATTTTTCATAATGGCGTTATAGTACTTTAAAAATATGCAACACTTCACTCTTCTCTATTTCTTCCCTCTTTCTCTTAAATCAAACAATATTTCAAATCTACTATATTTCTCATCTTTTTTTCTCTTCTTATTTCTCTCATCACAACTTCTCTTTCAAACCAAACACATTCCTGAAATGAAAAGAAATAACCGGAATTAATAAAAAGTCTCATATGCCATTGATTTTTTTAAAACTAGTTACATGCATAGTTTAAAAAAAAATTGATATTATAATTGCCTTGCTGACCAACCGATTTTGCTATTGCATTGGAAATTATTTTAGTAATAAATAATAAATTTATTTATGGAATATAAATTAATATATTAACTAATTAAGTTTATTCATAAATAAATTAAAATATATTAATAATTGAATTAATTATAAATTATATGTTGACTTTAACGCAAGGATATTTTAATCTTTTTGAGTTATATCATTTCTTTTTCTTCTATTTTTCTCTTTATTCTCTTCTATCAAACAACACATCAAATCTATTCTATTTCCCACCTCTTTATTTCATCTCTTACTTTCTCTCGCATCTTTCTCTCTATTCAACTTCTTTTGACCACCAAACAATACCATTAAAGTTAAAGGAGAGTTCTATATAAACTAATATAACACAAAAATTCTTAATATGTAACTAAATCCGAATATGAAATCTAGAGAGAAGCTACTGCTGCTATGATATTAAACGTTTTATGAGTTGGTGAAGTAAATAAATTTGGTTGTTGGATGGGGTAGAGAACATGCAAAGTGGTGCTTTTGAGCCACATATTATAAGGACATTGTACTGTATATCTTAACTATGTAAGATTATAAAAAACCTGCAGAAGAAGTAGATAGAGAAAAAGGTTGATATATATTCTGAGACAGCACTGAAGTCAACTTCTTTTCAGACACCAGAAAGCAAACCAAAGTTCAAAAAGTTGATGAGTTTATTATATAGATGCATGGTCTCAAATTTTGTGAATACTTTTAATAATAAGATATATATATATATATACATATGTTAGAAAAATACGATTACTTTATGAATACTAATCATTAGTTTGTTAGAGATGCTTTTATTTGTTTTTTTTTTCTTTAATGAAAGATAGGTGCTTTTGTTTTTTCTTCAAAAGCACATTGCTCCTTTGAATTTTTTGATTTGAGAGAATTAAGTGGATGACACGAAAATCATTTGGTAAACATATAAGTATCTGTAAAATGTATGAAACGCGTTGCCAAGTTGCCATTGAGACCCATACAAAAGAGTTGTTAAATTGCTTCCACACTATAAAGTTATTAATGCCAACTCAATTTTAAAGTGAAGATTTAGTTTGGACTATCCGAAAAAGAAAGTTTCTTTTTTTTAGTCTTAGCAAAAAGAGGGAAAATTATTGGCTGAAGTTCAAAAGTTTGATCTCAAAAACTAAGTTGCCCTGTTTTTTTTTTTCCCTTAAAAACTATATAATACTTTTATTTAATAGCCATTTAGTCCCACCGTATTGAAGGTAGAAGAACATTTATCCAATTACTTTTATCAATAAACTCTTTAATTTGAATAATAATAATGGCGGTTGTTTGCAATCGCCTTACTAAAACCATCACAATTTTTTTTTTGGGTTAATAGTCAATTCACCCTTTGTCATTTGAGTGAGCTTTGAAAAATTCTCCTGTAAATTTTTTTTTTGATTCCTACTCTATTATTTTGAGATTCCACTATTTTCATCCTTCATTAAATCAGGTCACTCAAATGACTTACGTGAATTTGCTAAGATGACTATTATTTAAATTAAATCTATTTTTCAATTTCACATGCCATTTATTTATCTATATTATAATATTAATAACCCTTTAAAGACAAGGGTTAAAGTACATGATCCCTAATTCCCAATTAGATCGTCATCTTCCTCCCAATTGTTTTCGTCTGAATCCTTGGATATTGTGTGGAAACTGGAAAGCGTGGCATCCTAACAAAGCGGATATCTTGACAACAACGTACAATTGCAAAAAGGTAAGCATTGTTTAACATTATAACTTCTTTACTGTACTTTCATTGTGGTCAAAATAGTTTAATCGTTGGGTATTTCCGTCTTTATAGAAATGGACGTCTTCAGCATCATATTCCACCATGGTGGAAATTTCGTGCATGATAAGTTCACATTTTATGGTGTCAGCCCAATCAATGGGATGGACATGTGGCCAAGTGTGGATTTTGAAGAGATGTTGCCCCCAATGTATAAGAAAGGACCTGGAAGACCAAAAACATTAAGGTGGAATGAGCATGATGAAAACAACTCAAGGATAAGAAGGCCTGATGTGTCATATAGGTGCACAAAATGTGATAAAATTGGGTATAATTCAAGAAAATGTCAAATCACAAAACAGGAGAGCAATGCATTGAAGAGAAAGGTAAAAGTCATGCTTTTTATTTTTGATTTATTATTGATATATAACTTATGTGTTATGATTATCACTTATGTATGCAGAGAAAAACACCCAGAACCAAGGGTGAAACATCAAGACCTAAGAAACCTGCAACTGAGAAAGAGATGGTTGTAGTTAAGAATGAGACAGTTGCAGCTGAAGATCCTTTCCATGGTCCAGAACTAGATGCTATAATTGATGAGTGGTTTCCACTTATGATGAAGATGCCCAGTCATCACAAGTTACTCAAGTAACTCAGCCTACAGATAATGAAGATGCTTAGCCATCACAAGTTACTCAAGTGACTCAGCCTGCAGATAATGAGGATGCTCAGCCATCACCAAAGAAGATGCATGCTAGCAAGAGATATCTGGTTGATAAGAAGAAGAAACAACCAGCACCAAGACCTTCCAGGAGTAGTGACAGGAAAAAGTCAATCTTCAGGCAACAAAAAAGAGGTGGGCAGGTTCAACACCTGAAGCACCATTAGAAATTGATGACTCTCCACAATTGGAAGATGCGGTCCCTAAGTTAGGAACTTGTGCGCGTAATATGAAATCACGTGAAGAAATTTCTAAGAATTTGTCTCAGTAATGTCGTATGTTTCAAGTACATGTGATATTTTTATGTCATTTTGGGAGACACTTATATGAAATGTTGAATGTTATCTTATGATGTCATTTTGGACAAATGTATTATGATACTTGTAATGTCATTATGCTAGTTGTAATGTCATTTTGGCAAACCATATTTTTTTGTAACAACTACTATAGAATTATACCTTTATTTATCAATGAGACCTAATGTACTTTGTAAAAACTACTTTCATCTGTTTTGTTGTAAACCTATGTCATTATGCCTTTATTTGGACCAAGTTCTGTCATGTTATGTTGTTATGGTATGCCTTTATTTGATACAAATTAAACTAAGGCCATTCAAATCGTTAACAAAACTAATGCATAATAAACATTCATAACTCAGATTTTAGATCAATCACTAATTCATTTCAATTCAAAATTTTGTTCACAAATGATTGTTACAATACAACAACAACATATAAGATTACACTAACATTATACCAAAGTAAATCCAGAAACATATAATATTATGCTAACATTATGCCAAAGTAAACCTAGGAACATACAAGTACAACAACTACAAAAAGTAATTTCTTCCTTGTGCTCCCCCGCTTGTTCTTCAAATCTTACATCTCCTTCGAACTAATTTTGGACCAAAACTCTCTTCCAAATTCCTTCCCGAAATCTCACCTAAATTATCTCAAATTCTCAATCATTACATCATAATGACTTCATCCATCATCGACTTCTACAATTCGTTTCCTATCAATTGAGCCAAAGTACTCATCATCCTAATAAAATTTCCGACAATCTTCTTCTTTCCCCCAATATTTACACTTCCAGTATTTTCTCCCTGGATTTGCAGCAGATTTGGAAACGAAAAACTTCATTAACATTTCATGTCCATATTTAGGAGATATTATGGCATTTGATGACATGCTGTTCTTCGAACTCCCAACCATAACCAGAGAAGCACGGTGGAAGTGAAAGCGAAATTGGTAGACGAATGTAGTATGAAGAAGGAAGAAGAAGAACACGATGAGAAGAAGTAAAATTAGGGTTCATGTTAATTTAAATGAAAAAAATGTTATAATATAGATAAAAAAATGACATGTGGAATTGAAAAATATATTTAATTTAAATAAAAGTAATATCAGCAAATCTACGTAAGCCATTTGGGTGACCTGGTTTAATGAAGGATGAAAATAGTGGAATCTCAAAATGACAGGGTGGGAATCTAAAATTTTTTACAAGTTTTTTTATATACAAAACTCGCCCAAATAGAAGGGGGTGAACTTACTATTAACCCTTTTTTTATGTGTAGTGTTTAGACATTTCAATTCTTATATTAGATTTCTCCTTTTTCCATGGATAAAAATTGTTTATGTAGAAACTCTAGATCTAAAGGAAATACATGCTACCTCCAAATACTAAATTTCTCAAATTTAGATAGATTAAGGATAAACTATTTTATTCACCTCCCTATTCTCATTTTTAAAAGAAATCCTTTACAATTTTTACTCTTTGTAGATGTTATTGCTTTAGAAAATCAGTAGTTTGAATTAGTAGTTTGTCTTCGACATTGTCATCATCGATTGATTTGTTCTTCCTTCATCGTCTTCTTCATTAGTTTGAACAATTACATTTATCACCTTTCTATTTTCTTTATATTATTTTTAGGGCTAATATAATAATGAAATTTTTAAGTGAAAAACTGATAATTCAAGTGTTGTAACAGGCTACCACGGGGTGTAACTGGTTACAACTAAGAGAAAATCACTTCTGAATTTGAAAAAGGAAAAAAGTATTGCAGGCGTAACCGGTTAACATAATTGATTACCACTGAGTTGGAATTATTTTTATGTTAGTTGTAATCGATTACATGTTTAGTGTAATTGGTTACAGGTTCTAGTTTTTCAGTTTTCTATTATTTTAATGATGTTATTTGTATCTCAATCTTTGTAATGTTTGTATAAATGCTTTGAAGGCATCCCCATTAATGTTAATGTAAAAATAATATTCTTAATCTTGATTATCTCTCTATAAATTTCTTAATCCATATCTTTATAACTCTCCACACTCAAATCCTCCATTATTTACCAATCTTGTGATTGCATGTTCTAACATTTGGCATCAAGAGCATGGTTCTGATCCATCAAATGGCTAATGTGTAACATGAATTCACTCTCCAATGAAAGAATCCCTACAAACCAATCAATCATTGATGCAAATAACTATGATAAATGGTGCAAGAAAATGAATGTGATGTTTGGCTACCAAGATGTTCTTGAAGTGATCAAGAATAGGGTGAATTCCCTTGTTGAAGGTGCAACAGATTCACAACGAGTAACGCATAAGGAAGAGAATACAAAAGATTTAAAAACGCTGTTTTTGATCCATCAATGTGTGGATGGTGACAAATTTGAGAAAGTTGGTGACTGTGATTCGTTAAAGCAAGCATGGAAAATCTTAGAAAAGACATATAAAGGGGATGAGAAAGTGAAGGTGCTGAGGCTACAAACTCAAAAGCGTAAACTTGAATTGCTTCAAATGGAGGAAAAAAAGACAATAAACAATTATGTGACAAGAATTACGCGATTGGTAAACCAAATAAAGTCACATGGAGAAACTATTTATGAGCATAATGTTGTGTCAAAAATCTTGCATTCTTTGATAGCAAGATTTGACAACATTTTAGTAGTGATTAAGGAATCAAAAGATCTTGCGATGTTGATAAAAGAGGGGCTTTAAAGCTCTCTTGGGGCTCATGAGCAAAGGGTGAAGGAGAGAAATAATGACAAGGCAAAGGGGGAGATAGCTTTGCAAGCTCAGTTTAATGAGAAGAACAAGAAGTCGAAAGAAAAATGGCCCAGGAAGAGTAAAGGGAATTTTCAAAATTTTGGTAGAAGAGAGTCTCAAAATTTGAGGAATTCGAATTGTCAAAAGGGTGAGAACAGCTGCAACAAGAATGGTGGTCAAGGAAACGTTAGAGGTAAAAAGGGAAAGTTTGACAGGAGCAAGATATAATGTTATAATTGTCAAAAGTTTGGCCATTATGCAAGAGATTGCAACACGAACAATAAGAAACCTCAAGTTGATGAAGCCAAGGTTTTAAGACAAGACTTTGATGATGATAACACAATCTTGTTCATGATTACAAAAGGTGAATACAACAATAGGCTGCAGGACAACACAATAGTTTCGGGGATGCTGCAGAAACATGCAGTAACTTGGAGAGAGTGAGACTTCAGAGTCTTGAAATATCAGAGTTTTCTTGATAAGATTCTTCCATAAAAGTTGACTTGGTAATTTAGATGCTATATTTTTCTTTGTAAACAAATCTTTGTATTCTATAATGGATCAGAGTACGTTTGATGACCGAAATTCAGAGTTTGCTTGTTCAAAGTCCAAAACTTCACTAGTCTAGAGTCCAGAACTTGTTAGTCCAGAGTCTAGAGTCTATTCATAATAATTTATGCATTTAACAAAACTATTAGAGTAACAAATTATTCTTAATACACCTTTCCTTTTTCAAGTTACCATTGATCACAACTAGTTTCTCTTCACTGTTGGGATACACTCCCTTCAAGAGGATTAGAAAGCTACATTGTCTAGTTTGCCCAAAAGGATCTACCAGAGATGCCACTAAAGGAACTCGAAGAATTTTCTGACAGATCATTCTAAAATATAATTTCTTAAGTTCTTGCATTAAAGATTCATAAGTGGCCTCTAGAAGTCTTAAGACTTCACTATTAGTCTAGAGGACGAACCCAGTTTAAATTAAAAACCGAATAAAAATAACAGTGATTGGTACCACATGCATGAGTATTGCATTTGAGTCTCGCATTGATTCACATGGTATTTTGTGCCATAATATGAGATTATGTGCATTATGTGAAATTGTGAAGTTGTGGAGTTGATCAAATTAATATAATTGTGCAATTTTGGATTGTTGGTGTATTTTATAAATGGTATAATGAATTGGGTGATGTTATGTTTTATAAAGCTTATGAATTGTGAGAGTATGATCTATATGCATGTATGCTAAATATTATATATTATTATATGATTCTTGATAATTATGTGAATTCTCACCCTTATGTTGGAATGATGTTTTATACGATATCACTCAGGTACTAAAGATTAGAGTTGCTTCTTGAAAGAGAGTAGCTGATGGAGTATCTTATTTTATTTTCCGTATTTATTTGGCATTTCAAAAGAACGGAACGGTAACTAGGTTGCGATTCATCAACATACCAGCTAAAATTTATGAGTAGTGTGTGCAACTGAAGCAATATAAGGGTAAATTCAGCAAGGATGCAAGTTGTAGAACCAAGCATTGCCTTGAGGTGGTGTATCCTGATGTGTGTGGGCCAAAGCAAGTCGGTACATTTGGTGGCAATATATACTTTGTCACATTTATCGACAATCATAGTAGAAAGTTATGTACATACCTAATAAAGAGAAAGGATGATGTATCCGAAGTGTTTAAGAAGTTCAAGTCCATGGTTGAACGGTAAAGCGGTCACAAGCTCAAAGTTATCAAAATGGATGGTGGAGGCGAATATGTCTCAAATGTCTTTGGGAAATTTTGTAATGAAGAGGAGATAATACATGAGGTAGTACACCTTATACACCTCAACAAAATAGTGTTGCCAAAAGAAATAATCGGTTGATTATGAACATGGTGTAAAGCATGTTAAAGGGGAAGAACTTTCTGAAAGAGTTATGGGGAGAAGTGGTATCCATAAATACCCGTTTGTTGAATAGGTGTCAACAAAGAAGCTTGTGAAGATAACACCAAAATAGGCATGGTCTGGATTCAAACTGAATATGAACCATTTAAGAGTTTTCGATTCTGTGGCATATCGACATGTCTCTGGCCAGATTAGAAATAAGTTAAATGATAAGGGAGAGATGATGATACTAGTAGGGTATCATTCCACTGGAGGTTACAAGCTATATCATGTTGCAAACAAAAGAATTGTGATCAGTCGGGACATGGTGATTGATGAATTGAAGCAAGTACAACAAGCTGTAACTAGTTAAAAGAAGCCCGTAACTGGTTACCAGAAGTCTGTAATTGGTTACCAGTAGCCTGTAATCGGTTACACCTTCAAAATTCCAGATTCTATAGAAACGAGAAGTGAGAAACACCACATGTCAAAGCCCAAAATGATGAGAATGTAAGAAGACAAACTAGGCAAAGAGGATTGCCTCCAAGACTCCAATATTGTGAGATGTTTGGTGACAATAAAGTCAATGATGATGGTGATTTAGTCCATTTTGCACTTATGGCCAAATCCGAACACATTAATACTGAAGAGGCCTTGAGTGATCCAAAATGGCTTTGTGCTATGAAGGAGGAGCTGGAATCGATTGAGAAAAACAATATTTGGAGTTAGTTGATCTACCAAATGGAAAGAAGTTGATTGGTGTAAGATGGGACTGCAAGGTGAAGGCAAATCGCAAAGGTGAAATAATCAAGCATAAGGCTCTATTAGTTGCAAAGAGATTGTTGCAAAGAGAAGGCATAAACTTTGAATAGGTATTTATATTTATTGCTAGAATTAAAAATGTAAGGCTAGTTGTTGGTATTATAAATAACAACAATTGTCCCATATATCAAATGGACATGAAATCCACATTTTTGAACGGACTGCTTGAAGAAGATGTGTATGTAGAACACCCATTGGTTTTGTTTTGAAAAACCAAGAAGGGAGGTTATACAAATTAAGAAAAGCTCTATACGCATTGAAACACACTTTCACAGCTTAGAACAAAACCATAAATGGTTTCATAAAGACTATTGGCTTCAAGAAATGTGTATCTGAGCATGGTGTATATGTGAAGACAAACAAAAGTGAAAGGGTGATCATCCTTTATCTATGCATAGATGATTTTTTGATCACGAGCAGATATGAGAAGAGTATTTCTAAGTTCAATACTGAACTTATGAAAGAATTGGAGATGAGAGACCTTGGTATCATGACATACTTCCATGGCATTGAGTTCCATAAGTCCAAAAGGGGACTTGTGGCTCATGCATCAAAGGATATATGCTTTTGAGATATTGAAGAAGTGTGAAATAAAATATTGTAATGCTGCCATTAGACCACCTGGACCAAGGCTGCAACTGTCAGAGAATAAAGAGGAGCAGAACATAGATCCAACTCAATATAGAAGGTTGATTGGATCCTTATGTTACTTGTGCAATACGCGGCCAGATTTGGCGTTTAGTTTCAGTATTGCAAGTATATTCATGGAGAGACTGAAGGTGTCTAACTTGGCAGCAGTCAAGAGGATTCTAAGATATGTAAAAGGATCTAGTGGTTGCAGAATTCTCTTTCCCGCAGCGAATACTGACAGAAAATGCAATTTACTCAGTTTTACAGATTCCAATTGGTGCGGAGATAAAGATAATTGAAAGTCTACAACTAGATACATATTTATGTTTGGTAGAACACCAATCTCATGGTTTTTGAAGAAGAAACTGGTAGTGGCACTATCGTCTTGTGAGGTCGAGTACATTGGCGCTTCTTTATGTGTGTGTCATACCATATGGCTAATGAATCTATTGAAGGAGTTAGGAAACAATGAGGGTGAGGTTGTTAAGATCTAGGTTGATAATGTTTTCACGATTATTCTTACTAAGAACCCAATTGCACATGGGAGGAGCAAGCATATTGAGATAAGGTTTCACTACTTGAGGGAACTTGTTAGTGAACGAAAGTTGAGATTGGGATATTGTAGAAGTTAAAACCAAGTGACTGATTTGCTGACCAAGGATATCACAATTGAAATGTTCTAAAGGTTGAATATGAGCATGGGAATAGAAGACATGGAGAACTTGAATTAAGGTGGTGTGTGAAATTTTGACACTTGTAACACATGTTAATACTGATGTCCCAACATCAGAACACAATGTCAAGACATATGTTACAACATCTACTGACAGACAAAACAAATATATCAAACCTGAAACTTATGCCAAAATAAATTGCAGAATGATAAATAACATAACTGATTGTTCCTAGCTTGGTGCAACGTCACCTACTCTGGGGGCTACCAAGCCAGGAAGGAAATTCACTAGGACAGTATTAGTTCAAGGCCTAAACAATCCCAGTCTACAACTTCTCACCTAATCACTACCTTGTGCAACTTCTACCTAGAAACCTTCTAGATATGAGATATCCCTCTCACTTCATATCAATCACCTCGGTGATAAATTACAGTCATAAACCAGTGACTAGAATAAAAACCAGAAGATTACACTTCCAATAAAATAATACTCAACTCTTTGCTTAAATGCTCAAGAGTGAGAACAATACGTAGTTTTACTTAAAAGCTTCAACCAATAACAATAACTTATTAAACAATAAAGTAACAATCAGTCTACCTCACTGTATCAAAAGATACATGCGTGACTTACAAAAAACAAGAGACTCTCAAAACCTAAGACTTTAGACTTCCCCTAATTTTACAATTGTGAAAAGTTAAATTACATTAGTTCTAGGTTTCTCTTTAAATACTCCTCAGTAGTCCATGGGCTTCAAAATCTTCACCCAAATATTTATTGATCCACAAGCTTGGGGTTGTACTAATTATGCAGAAAAAATCTCCTTAAGTCTTGGAACAAAACATCAAGTTTCCTAAATTATCTCAACATCCAATTTTAGAAACTTATGTACAGTTGGAGATTAGATCACTTGTTCGAGATTAAATCTTATTCACATGCGCAAATCATAGAGATATATCCAAAAGAAATATCACAATATCAAATCAAATATGTCAAGATTTAAAATAGACTATAATGATGTTGTGGTACAACATGTTACAACATCTATCAGAACATTTGTCTTCAATGAGCCTGACCAGCATGTTACAACATCTTCCATAACATCCTTATGTGAACCATGTTTTATAAAAATTCTTCCAATCCTAAAACCATGGTACTAACAATCTCCCTTGGTAAATTTTGGCTAAAACAACCATTACACAATAACCTTGGAGAGAGGAATAAAACCACAAAAACTAAAACACAAGCTACATGTTAAAACACGTAAAATTTGTACAAACTTCATAAATAAATTGTATCAAAGATAAACTGTATTAGAGATAACATGTTTCAAATCTATCCAAGATTACTCCCTATGTCACAAGGAACCAATTCTTGTCACAGAGAACCAATTCTCCCCCTCAAGGGGAAAATCCGAATCACCAGAAGAAGAAGAAATTTTTCCCAAAGCACAAGAAAACCAACCTTGAATTATTCAAGTTCACATATTAGGAGAACATGCAGTAGAAGCAGCACACATAACTCGGAGCACTAGAGTCCTAGACTAGCATAAGGTAACCGAGGTTCTCCACAAAACACAACATGCAGGACGTTCGAACATATGGTAAGACTTCCTACAGATAACCACTTCAGTAGTAGCAGTAGAAGTAGAAACACAAGACACACATGACAGACAATCATGCTCCCCCTAAAAGGTTGCATACAGAAAGCAACATTACCAGACAACATAAAGACAACACTAGACAACATAATGTAATCAACATGTCAAGACATGTGATATAACATCAGGACACACAGATACACACAAAACTTTACTCCCCATTTTTAGCCAAAAATTGACAAAAATAGAGTAAAATAAACAAACAGAAACACTCACTCAAACTTGAAATAAAACTAAGGGAACAAACAGAAAGAATAAAAGAAAGACACAAAGTTGATGGAAACAAAACAAATGCAAAAGAAAATAACATAAAAGAGAAAGCAAAACCTTACAGACCCAACTTATCAAATAACACATAGAAACAAATTTTTATATATAAATAAAACAACAGTTATCCAATTCTTCCTCTAGAGTCAATGAAATTAACCCAATATTCATCAGCATCTAAGTCTCAATCATGTAACTGAACATGATTCTTCTTAAAGGACTTCATATTTGTTATAGACTTCTTCCCTGTCCTAGATGCTCCAGTAGATGTTCTAACATATGTTTCAATATTGGACACAACCTTCTTTGAAACATAACTCACTTCCTTCCAGGTTTCCAGCAATTGAATCTCTTTAGCATCAATATTTTGGGAAGAACTGTTCATGATGAAATGTAGCTTGTGAGAAGGGTGAGCCATTAAGGAATTGATTATAAGGAGAGTCACCTTGTTTGTAACGAAACCTTGCTTATAATGAAAAACCATTCAATGAGCGTTTTAGAATGAGGTGTAACCATCCTTATTCACAGTGCACCATTCACCATAGGAGAGAGATACTCTCTTGTTCTACTTTCTCTCTTTCCAAGCTTTGACTATTGGAAAATGTTACAACATTTGAAATGACATTCTCTATGTCATTGAAAAATGTTTCTCCTGAAATTGCATGCATCACTAGATGAAGGAATATAGTTGGCAAACTGTCCAGACAGTTACAACTATAATTCTTCAGCAGTGCAAATTCCAAAATCACCCCTCATATTCTCAATCTAACTTGCACCTCAAGTCTTGGCAAAAATATTTCCTAAAGCTTTTTAGATATACCAAGCTTATGAGTAACAATATTTTCTTGTAACAATACCCCTGACATAAATGGTGATTCTGATTAGTACCAATGACTTTGTTATGCAAGAAGAATGTAATTATTGAGTACCTTGATTGCAATATCTTGTCACATCACAATGTCATGACATCCTGTTTGACATTTTGCTCTTTTGGCAACCAACACAATTGAGAATACCATCTTCCTTCAGCATTGTACTTATCCTTAAAGATAGACCAGGATTAGCTTATTTCTGATCCAAGAGACAAGATTATTTCTCAAGCAAAAACATCCTCCATTAATACTATCTCCAATAGCTTGGCCAATAACTTTAATCCAAGATTCACCATCATTAGATATTTAATCTCTGAAATAAGTGGTGATACAAACTCCAAATAAAGAATTTTCTTTAGGAAAAAAACTTTGTTGGCTTGATGGTTCTCTAATTCACTGCATGCTAGCTCTTTAGAATCAGCCTCAATATTTAGAGTGGCAATCTGTTGAGATGATGTTCCAACATATGTTTGGACATCAAACCCTTTCTCAATGAATAAATAATTGAATTTGGTTCTGAAGTTAACATCTTTATATGACTTGTTCTTGGTAAAGTAACTTAGACATATCCATTCATCTCATTTGGAACTCATCTTTCCCTAAAGAAGATGATAAATACCTTTAAAGACTTCAAAAAAATCTTATTTTTCTTTGCCATAGATTACCCAGATCATTTCAAAAAATCAACACAAACATGCTTTTATCCACCAAGATTCTTACCTTGCACTGGCCTTATTAGGTTCACAAAAGAAGTTCTATGACTTTTCTAATAGTCAGATGTTGTGACTTTTGCTGTGACATTTTGACTTTATCTTCCTTTGACCTTAAGCATGTAGATGAGCAAGTATTATTTTGTGATATCCACAACATCTGCCTTTCTCATCAGACTTCATTCATCTTAATACCGACCAATCAATCTTCATTAGTGAGACTTTCCTTCAGACCTTGATCACGCAAATGTCTTATGTTCATCATATTATATGTCAGTATTTCACCCATCCAATCTCTAGCACCCTTAATTTCACCTTTTGGAACCAAAACCAAAAGTGATAAAGTTGGTAGAATGAGACTCAAAAACACCAAAACCTTCTTTATTCTAGTCATATATCTGAAACATCTACTATCAGAGAACCAATCTCTTTTTGCCTAGGCTTTAAGAGAGAAAGGACAGTAAGGAAAATTTTCTTAAGGTTCAATATCTTCCTAGTTTTGACCACTGCATGGTCAACCTTAGGTTGAGTTAGACTTTAGAATAATCATTCATCTTGAACCAGAAAGACCTGATATGATCAACTTTACCATAGAAGGAACAATATCAGTATAAGAACATGCCTTTATCTTGAGTAGGTTTGATGTCTATTATGATGTTGAGACATTTTGATTAACATCATTGGCTCAGCCAGTCTTTTGAAGAAACATAAGGTTTATCACTAAAGATTTTTCTTGATTGATAGATCCTTGATAACCAACCCCTACTCCTCATAGGTTTTTAGTCATCTTACCATCTTGAAGAATCTCACCAACCCATTGGGATCACTTGATCAACATCCTTACACGCTTGTTAATGATATCAAATATGGATGTCAATAAAGTCACCTTATCTCGCAGGTTAAAGACAGTAGACAACATTATTCCTTATCAGTATGTAGTGAGAAACAATTACCTTTGATTTTTATCCCTGTTGACAGACTCCTACACTTTTGATCTACAAATCTTTGTAAGAGGTAGCCAGCTCATCATAACATATCCTTTTAATACATGAATCTACATCAGAAAACCACCTTCAAGATAAGGCAATAACCTTCTTAGAAAATTCAACAATAGAATCACATCTGTCATTAGACCAGGAAATATAAAACCCCTTCAAATGTTTCTTGAGGAAGGTATGGCATTTATCCAAATTTTTCAAAAACATGTCACTAAATGCCTTTACTTGGATTTTCCTTCTCATTTGTTCCAACTTTCCTTTGAGCTACATAGTCTTGCTGATGTCAGGAATAATGTTATTAACATATGGTCTTGACCTTCTATCCATTCTCATCATAACCAGGTTAAATTGCCTTCCGAGAATACACCAACATTAGATAACCCTTCATCAGATTCTATGGCACATTTCTCCTCTTAATCAACAGAGTTGGAGACAAAAGCTATGCTCTTGTTTTTCTATTACGATCTATCATTTTAGTCAACCCAAAATTTTTGAGAGACCAAACAAAACTTTTTCTGTTGATATCTTAAGCTTCTTCAATGGTTGATACCTTATTAACAAATCTCTTGGGAGAGACTTGAGTATCTTCTTCCTGACCAACCTTTCTTCTGAACTCTTTAATGTCCCTTCATGATAAGTCTTGAGAAATTCCTAAACATCTTTGACTATAACACATGTGTTCATCATATTTATTAGTTACATGGTTTTATGATTGGCTAAATTTTGGTAAAACATGGTTCTACTGATGTTGAGCAAGATGTTATAACATTTGCATCAACTGTCATAACAGTTCAAATGTTATGTGTTTTAAACCAGATGTCGAAGAAGAATGTCATGACATCTTGGTGCGGCCCCTAAAATGAATCTAAAACCTTACTTAAATAGATGAACAAAAGTAACCGTTTGACATTTACTAAAACACCGCATTTTGATTTGTGTGGAACTGCCTTTTAAACCTCCAAAGTTCTGTTGACAACCGCTGATGGTAACTACTTCACTGTCAACTGATTTCGCTTTCGACCTGGCTTCAAATATTAACATCCAATTTTCTACTAAGTTCCTAAAATCTTTCGAAACAACTTGTGTCGACATCTCTTATCCAGGTTTTAATGGCGTCGACACTGTCCCTTATTTGATAGTAATGTTTGACTTGTAACCCTCTTTAGTTGAAAATTGTTGGCTAACAAATTGTCCCCCCAAAATGTCAATTTCGACGGAGATTACCTCGACTGAGAATTTAGGCATTTTCCTTCTTCTGAATTTTCGACTACCTTTCCACTCAACAGACGTCATGCGTCATGATGGCAGCTTTCTGTGCCACTATTCCCAACGTCATTTCATCATTTTTCATGATTGTTACTAGTTCCTAAGATGTGGGATCTTAACAAATCCCACCAATTCTTCCACTTCTAAAACTTGCAACAATCATACTTTCACAAGTGGATGCCACATGTCCATCATCGATAGCTTTAACTTGCAATGAAGTAACTCTTTAAACTCTTCAAACTCATAATTCTATTTTCTTCTTCTTCCTTTCGCAAACTTAGTCTTCTTTAAATTTTCACGGTCACGAAAAAACCCTTTTTTATTCTTTCTCTTTCGCTCCTTCACCACAATGGCCTCATCCTCTTTAACCCAAATAAACACGGGTAATAACCCATAGCTTTTGTTTTTACTAAAAAAGAAGGTTTACGTGACATTCCTCAACCACCTTCTATTGACGCATTCAATGTAGCGAACTGGAAAAAACAAATGCTCATACCGTTCATGGTAGCTGAGAAACTTTTCGTATTCCATGGACCATACCCAAATGCAAGATCTCATCCTGAAAAGGTTCACAAATACTTTCCTTTTTTTCTCTCTTGCTTCTCCACCTGCTTACGAAAAATACCCTATCAACATGAAGTTCATGAATCACACAAGGATCTTTCGATCCATGCCTACTCCTGGTAATAAATATTTATTGGCGTGGCTCAACAAAGTACAGGCAAAAGGAAACACAATGGAAAAAAGATGGAATTTTCGACGCCATCCAACTTTCAAGAACTGCTCACAAGGTAAACCCTAGTATGATTCTCGCATCGATTTTTTTCTTGGAAGGTTCGAAAGACACCTTTCAACTTTCTTGTGGGATATTAATTCCCACTTTGTTCAACGTTGCTGCCATTACGGGTCTTTCACCTTTGGGTGACACCTTCGACCATACATTGCCGCCCCATTTTAGTTTGATTTTATTCAATCGAGTCTCAAATAATACAGCAAAGACCATCATGTCAAGAATATCACAGATGTCGACGACATTAAACACATTGCCTTTTTTACATGTTGGCTCTTCCACTACCTGTTTTTTCCAGGTTCTCTACAAGTAGATAAGGGCTACATCAACCTATCCATCCAAATTCATAAAGGTTGAGTGATCTCTTTAGGTAAGTTATTATTGGCATTTTTATACTAATCCCTGGGTTTTGCCTCCTTTAAAGTTAGGATTCTCCATAAAACACATAAAGGACTCCTTCTTTCTGGTCCTCTATGATTATTACAACATTGGCTCAATGCAACTTTTGAATGTCGTGTGGGTTACCCTATGTTGCACCCCAATATTTTCCCTTCCATTTATCTTAAAAAAACATTATCCTAGGGTTCTCAATTGCTCAAGATTACTCAAGGAATTGATCAGACAAATTCTCCTCCTAAGTAATGGGTCCACAACTAGGGTTTTATGTTTAACAAGGAATTTTGGGTTTAAAAGGTCTCAAGTTGTTTTCATGGTTCGCCATAGGTCTTCAACAATGCTCATATCAAGTTTCAAGCCTTGTATCACAAGTTTGCTCAGCCAATGGCTCAGATGACTAAAAATCAACTATATTGGGTAAAAAGTCAAATGTGGTCAACATACAGTCAACCTTCAATATTTTTGGTCAACATTAACATTTTGAAGTCATATGCATAATTTGATCAAGGGTTGATCATGATTCCTCAAGAAAATCCCTCAAACCATCAAAAGTCAAAAGTTGTCAAATTAGGGTTTCCTTAGGAGAAGTCAACTGAACTTTGACCAAGAATAACTTTCACATGCTTCATAAACATTTACCTAATCAAATCCCATCTTAAAGGAAATTAAATTCTCTTCAACTTTGAATCTCTAAGCTCAAGTCCAAAAAATGCTTCATTTGAGAGATATGAGTCAATACATTATAGGTAATTTCAAAAGTCAACAAAAAGATACTTTTTGTCAAGACATATTACATCAAGATAAATTATTCAAATGAAAAAATAATCAACATATAGATTGTAGAGGACATCTTGATATTTCCAAAAAGTCAAATATCACCTTCAAATGATAAAAACTGAGAGTTATGATTGGTGCAAGTTGGGCAATTTTGAGAAAAATGCATGAAACTTCATTTGAGAAATCTTGAACTTTTGGACTAATGGGCCTAAATTTTGAGGTTTAAACATGTTTATAACATGTTATAGGACCTATACGTCTATTTACACATTACTTTGTTTTTTTATTTTATTTATTTTGATTTTATTCAAATTAAGTCAAAATAAATCAAATAAAAAATGGGTTGATGGACCAAAGGGCGTGTAGGCTTCATTTGGATGTCTTATAGAAGGCCCAATACCTCATAAGAGCTTTCCAAAATCGTGAAAACATGTTGGGAACAAGAATCTTCATGTTTGGAATGTTTTTAAAACAATTTTGGAATGATTTCAATGTGTTTTCTTTGCAATGAATTGTGACATAATTATACAAGATCCTTGCCTTGTTTTGATCCATTTCATTCCTCTATAAATACATGCAACACTCAAGTGCAAAATACACGAGATGCTGCCTCAAGAGCCACTTCAAAAAAATCTCAAAATTCTCAAGAAAAGTTCAAATTCTTATCACACGATCTAGCCACTCAAGTCAAATGAAGTGTCCAAACTTCTTCCTGAAGTCCCCAGGAACACATCCAACCCAAGAACCAGAAGATTTGGTGCCTGGAACTCGTGCTTCAAACTCCACCAGTTTTCATTTTTTTCTTTGAATTCAATCTTAAATTCCATGCATTACTAATGTGTTTGATAAACCCAAATGTATTCTAGATATGATTTAGGTCAAGTTTGACGTATCACATGCAAGCTTTGGTTCATGAATCTCTATATGCAATTTTTAAGGAATATAAATACGTTTACTTCAGATCTCTCTTTACAGGCACATTCAAGAGAAAAGAACCCCACCATCGAATTCGTAGCCCTTGAAATAAGTGGGAAGGGTCCCATTAACGTTTCAATCTTTTAATTTTTGTAGGTTTTAAAAAAGTGGTGGCCGGAGAAGACGACCGGAGCTAGGGCTCCGGCACTTCTCCGGTGAGTCAAGGTTTTTTATGTTTTGTTGACTCTGACGTGGCATGATTGGGTGTTCCAATTGGTTGATTCAAAATAACAGGGGCCCACCTGTTTTGATTTTGTTTTAAAATTAAAATAAAAAGGTTGTTTTATTATATAATATTTTGTTCGTATTCCATGACCAAATGTAATGGCCACCCCAGTGGCGAGAGCAGAATTTTCAAGGCTTTGCATGTATAAGGGTGTGGGTTTGAACCAGCCTTTTGGAAAATTATTTTTCTTCTTCAGGATAACGCGCAGGGAAGCTATGTGTTGATTGTCAGTCATTCTCCAAACACAACAAGCACCATGGCCTGATGGATAAGGCGCACACCTGTAACCTAGGGAGCATGGGTTCAAGTCCCACCCCAGGCTTTCTTTTTAACTCTTTTTTTCAACTTTTCAATTTTCTTATTTTTATTATTTTTGCTTTTGCTTAATTAATTTAATTACATTTTTAATTAGACTATAAAAAATCATAAAAAATTAGATTTAGGTATAATTAATTAATTTAATTTTTTACCAACAAAAATTGTTTTAATTAAATTAAATTTGTTTTTATTTCACAATTAACTTTGTAAATAACTTAAGAATTAGGGTTAATTATTAATTCACATTTTAAGAGTATTTTCCAAACAATAAAGCATAAAAAATATATTCTTTTTACAAACTTAGAATCTTAGGTTATTAAAACATTCTTTCTAATATTTTTTTTGTCATTTAAATTTCTAGAAATAAATGTATAGGTCGCACGGGTATTTTTGTAATAGCTTAGTTTATTTCCTTGCATTTTTTCCTATTATGTAATTGTTCATGGGATGTAATAGCTTAGGATTTATTTCCCGCACTTTATTTTCCGAACCTATACTATGTATGCCTGTATGTATATATAACTATATAGTAATTAGGCATGTATGACAAAACCTAAAACTAAAACGTAGAAAACCCTAATCAAGATAATATATCTGAATTGAATCACTTTGCACACGTACACCTCTAAGGTATCCTGCCTCTCTGTTTCCTTCAGAAAAACAATGGTCATGTCCCTCGAACATAGGGATACCATTAGCAAAGACTCTCGGTTAAAGTCATCATAAAGATGATAGTCCCGCGATGACCCTCGAAGTTTGCTACGAGAAATGATCTTGTCCCTCGATGTTGCCTATGAATATATGATGACAGTCCCTTCGAATTGCTAAGGAATCCCTATATGTTACCTTCAATGACCATAACAACGATCCTACGCCTGTCCCTTAACATCCAATGGATGGGGCTACCTATTAACTAATGGTATGGATAGCACCACCCAAAAGGAAAAGGAAAACAAATTATGAAAGACCTTTCAGTGGGTAAGGAAATCCTTAATTGCTTGCTCACAAATTAAAATAATTTTCACACCTCACACTTTCAAAACAATTACTTTCAAATTCTCTATAAACACTCTTGAGGACTGATACAAGGGTTATTATAAAGCAAACTGCCTTACATTGGCATTTTCATAAACCTTTTAAAGCATACACAAAGCAAATTAAAGTGAGCTAAGTAATTAAGAACCCATAGATAACTACAGATGAAAAGGGTGCTAACACCTTCCCTTTTCATAACTTACCCCCCGAACCCAAAATCTTAAAAGGTCTTTCCTGTTCTTTTCACCTTTTCTTATTGGATAAAAGAAAATTTGGTGTCGACTCTTGCTAACCGTAACATGTGTGATAAAACTCTAAATAAGTCAGTTCTCCCACTGTATTACAGAATTGGCGACTCGACTGGGGAATATATCTCAAAAAGAGGGGTTACCTTAGGGATAAATACCTTTTACTTTTTTTGTTTGTTTGTTTGCTTTATATTTGGGGTTTTGCTCGGGTTTAATTTCTTACAAAGATCCTATACCCGGATCTGGGGACATTAGGTAAGTATCAATAAATCATGGAAACTGTACGACGTAGACCGATATGGTTAAAGTGATGGCTACGTTAATGCGACATATTGATTTGTATTGGTGTTCCTTGAGTCAGTCGAGGATAACACTAGGCTGTCGCATGGTGTCATAAGAACTAATTGACCTTTAGAACCTTAATTGACCCAACTTATCCATTAGAAAGTAGTGAGATGGTCGACTTTGGTGCATTCCGAAGTTGGTTGATAGTCAATGCTATGCTCATTGAGATTTGACTCTCGAGATATTTCAGTGGCAAGTCAATTGCTCTGCTGAAACAATGCCTGAGAGAAAGATCGGTGATATGAGACTCCTAGAACCCGATTACTATTCTTAGGAGAGGTTGAGCCAACTAAACTTCAAGAGGGTACTCACCTATAAACCTCATGCAAGCCTTTAAACCAAAGGCCTTTTATGTGATTTTCTTGTGCTTGCTATCTTGTTTAAACATAACATCATAACATCATAATATCATAACATAGAATTTTCACTAACCATTTCAAGGACCAAGAGATTTATCTTTGTTTTGTTTTGCAGGCTACGACCTCCGCTCGCAAAAATACTATTCGGATTAACTTCATGAGAATACCTTACAAACTCAAATAATTGGTCTCAAAGGTTCCCCAGAGCTCTCAGTTCAACAAAAGACATGATCATTTGCTCAGCTTGGTTATCTTTGATTTTGAAGAAGGCATGATGAGAGTTTTATTCCAGTTCTTCGATCCTAAACACCATTGCTTTACTTTCCCCAATTATCAGTTGATGTCTACAATGGAAGAGTTCTCCAAGTTACTTGGGGTGCCTATACTGGATCAGATACCCTTCACTTGTTTAGATAAAGATCCAAGACCTTAAGATATTGCCACAATCTTGCACCTAAAACCATCTGGCGTTGCATCTAATTGGGAAACCAAGAGTGGGGTTAAAGGCCTTCTTGCAAAAAATTTATGGAGAAAGCTCAATTGTTTCTAGATGCCATGAGTTTTCATGCTTTTAAAGATGTATTGGATTTACTAATATATGGTTTGGTACTATTCCCTAACCCATACCAACTTATAGATGTGAACACCATCAAGATATTCCTCACTCATAATCCTGTGCCTACTTTGCTCGGAGATATTTTGCATTCTCTTCACACTCGTACTATGAGGAAGCGAGGAACTCACATGTGTTGTATAATTTTTCTATCCAGATGGTTTATTTCTCACCTTCCCCGCTTGATAATGAAGAATGAACAAGGTTTGAGGTTGTCTCAAAGGAGAATGTCACTCTCTCGTTTAGACATTTATTGGTGTTCCCGATCCCAAGAAGACATCATTATTATTGACCATTGTGGAGAGTTCCCTAATGTGCCACTATTGGGCATAAGGGGGGAATTACTTACAACCCTTCTCAAGCTTTATGTCAGTTTGGTTATGCTCAAAGAGACGGTCCTCATGATATGCTTATTCGGGGTGTTGTATTTGACTATGACAATGATCTTCAAGGTTACCGACAAAGATTTATCCATGATTGAGGTATGATCAATAAGATTAATAGCAGGATTCCGGGGCATAAGAACTCCATCCCTCTGGAGCACTACCTCAAATGGGTACGAGCTCGCGCTCAAAACCTTATGATGCCATATCCTTCTGTTCTACTAGTAATCATGGAGCCTGTTGTCGAAGGAGAAGTCTCTCACACCATCCTTCATCCAGACATGCCTATTGACCTTTAAAAATTGTAGAAGTCTTGGATTCAACTCAAGGAAGAACAACACACCTTTGAGACTCAATTCTATGCAAGTGAGAAGAAAGTGTTGGAGCTAATGAAACAACTTCATGAGGAGCAAAGTCTTAACGCGTAAGTCAACACAAAGAGGAGGCGTCCATGAGAAACTTAAAGATTTAGGAGTTTTTAATTTATCCCTTTATAATATTTTGTATTCACATTGTGATATAATGGGTGAATTGACTTGGTTATTTTGCGCTTTATCGCAAATGTTGCGGATAGCAAGAGTCGCCACCGACTTTTCTTTTATCCAATAAAGGAAAGGGTGAAAATAAAATGAAAGAACTTTTGAGAATTTTCTTGAGTTCGGGGGGTAGGTCATGAAAAGGGGAGGTGTTAGAACCCTTTTCATCCGTAGTTATCTACGGGCTCTTAATTGCTTGATCACTTTGAAATGCTTTGTGTTTGTGTAAGTTTGAAAACATTTTGAAAGCGCCGAAGTTTGGAAAACTTTGCAATGATTCTCGCATTGTTGAGAATGTATACAAAGTGTTGGGTTTTGAAAATATTTGATGAAAATGAGTGTTTGGAAAGATGTTTGAAAATGTCATTGTAATGCCATTTTGTAATGATTCTCGTATCATTGTGAATGTATACAAAATGCTTGTTTGAAAAGTGTTTTTGAAAGTGTGAGGTGTAAAGATTGTTTATGAGAAATCAATTATGATAAATCTACCTACTCAAAAAGTTTTTGTTATTTTCCTCCTCCTTTAGATAGTGCTATTTTACCATTGATTGGTAGAGAGCCTTACCATTGGATGTGAGGGACGGGCGTGGGTCATCCTACAGTCATAGAAGGCAACTTGTAAGCTGTTTTAGCAATTGTCGTAAGGGTCTAAGATTGTTTACCGAAGGCAACATAAAAGGGTCATCGAGGGACTACGATCTTTTAATAGAGGGTTTTTGCTAAAGTATCTCACGTTCGAGGGACATGACTATTTTTATCTGAGACAACAAGTGTGGGTTACCCTAGAGGTGCATGTGTGCAAGGTGTTTGATTTAAAGTATTTATCTTTGAATTAGGGTTTTTCTAAGTTTGATTTTATATCTTGTCATACAAACCCTAATTACTAGAAATAATAAGGAAAACGATAAATTGCGGAATTTAAACGTCCTGCACTATTACAATGCTTTGGGAATGGGGGGTAGAATTTTGTGAATAGGGGGAAGAAAAGCAATAAAGCCCTAATTAATATTAAAAACTATTGAATATGAATAATAATTGAATGTACAAAATGTAAAGAAGAAGAAAGAATTTATTTTTTTGGGTTTTTTGATAGAAAACAAAGTTTGATCATTAACCTAAGAAAATTAATTAGTTTTAATTAAAAGAGAGGTTAACTAATTATTTTAAACAAAACCTAAAAAATTAAGTTAATTGAGATTAAAATAAAACCTATGTCTAATGATTTTTAATTGTTTAGAAAATAATTTGGATGTTAATGTCAATTCCCATCGATGCAAAATGTCCAATGTACCCTTAATGATCCAAAATTATAGCAAAAATCTCAAAAATAAAGATTTCTAATGCCTAGACTGACACGGGCAGTGTCACCTGACACATGCACCCACGTTAGAATCTTCCCAATGCCTTCTGCAAGTTCTTAGTCCTAGTTGAGTTGGCACGTACTGTGTCGTGTGACATGAGCACCCGTGCCAGCTCCTGCCTTGCCTCCTTGCCAAGTTTTCAATCTCACTTAAGTTGACACTCGCCGTGTTGCGTGACACGGGCACCCGTGTCAGCATCTGCCCTACCTTTTTTGCATATTTTCTCCCTGATATGGCCCGTGGCAGGTGACACGGCCACCCGTGTCAGGGCATTTTCTTTGAGTTTTTGATATTTGCAGTCTTATGCCTTAATTTGTCCTATTTTATTCTTTTGAAAACAAAAACAAATGATGTATGGATATAGATATCAAAGTTTTAGGAAACTTACCTCTGTTGGAGAAAAGTCCGAAGCCTCTTCTAGCTGTTCTAGGTGAGATATTATGATTTATTAAGCTCCTCTGGACCTTCTTGAAGCTATGCTAATCCTCACTTTATACTGAAAGTTGCTGAATCACTCCAACCAAGTCAAGTTGCAAGGTGCTGTTTTTGAGTTTGGAAGATGGTGATAATGATGTTACAGAAGTTGTTCTTATGTCTAAAAAAACGTCTATATGATGTATGTGAAGTATTTGGATGGTTTGTTTGGGCAAAACATGCAAGGTTTGAGAGATTCAAATATTTGGACTTCAAAGCTAAAAAATGGAGGTTTTATGGACAATTCTGGTTTTTTGAGAGCAAATGGATTTTGAGGGCTTGTTCCTCTCCTTTTTTTATCTTGCAATTGATCTCTATATTTATAGGCAAGAGGTTTTGGAGGTTGAAGTAATCAGATTTGCAAGATAGCCTCTATGGTTTGGTTGAAAGTGAAAAACCAAGTTGAATGAATTTTCATAGTTTCAAGGTTTCAAGTACAAGCATGTTCTAAAGTTGTTGGATGTAGAGGGTTTTCTCCATGCTTTTGAGCTTGCTTGTAATAAAATATAACCATTACAAATCTCAATGCATTAACATTTTGCAAAAGCATGCTTCTCAAAAATGGAAGTGTTAACTTTGTGCCATTAATGGAATTATGCTTTGGACAATGCTTAAATCTAATGGACCATAGCTCAAAAGTTTATGCAAACATTAAATTATGGTGAGATATTCAAGTTAGAAGGCCCGCAAAGCAATATTATGCAGCATAACATGCAGATAGGATTATGTGTTCTTCACCAAAATGACTTGTAATTCAAGAATGGGTGCCCAACTTCATGCCTTTGAATCTCCTAGATCAAGTACGATAAATTCATGCTCTTAGATGATTTGGAAAGCTTGAAACATTGTATACAAATTTCATGTTGACCACTTTGGCTAAATAAAGTTGGAACTTGATGAAAATTGGCCAAGAAGTTGGGACAAAAATCTGACCAAACTTGTTGAAATTTCTCTAAGTGTTTATACAAAAGTGTCATGACTTCATGAGCCAATATCTTCAAATCTAAGAATTTTTTGGACATAAACCCCTCTAATACAAGGTTGTAGAGTTCATAAAGATCTATAACTATTATATTGAAAGTTTTTCTTGAATCATCTTGCATCTTGGTGAAAAAAATGTCATGAAATAATGAATTTATTAAGTATAAAAACACTTAGGAATTTTCTAAGTATTGAAAACTTTGAATTTTTATGGATTTTCTTGACTTTCTTGATTCTTGATGATAAAGTTTGATATTTTTGAATGTCTTGATGAATCTTGATCTTTGAAATGTAATGTTGACCAAAAAGTCAAAGTTTGACTTTTTGTGTATCACTTGACTTTCCATCAACTGGTAAAAAATTCAACTATCAATCCATTGATCTTGAGAAATGATTTAAGCAATGAAGTTAGGTCAACATGTTGTGTTTGAATCCTTGAGATCATTATTCAAACCATTAGGTCATGTACTTGGTCAAAAGTCACTGATCTGTCATTCTCAGTCAAAACCCTAATTTTGACCATTTTGCTCCTTTGATGATTTGATTGCTTTTCTTGAGGAATTGTGATCAACTATTGATCAATTGATAAATATGACCTCAAAATGTTGACGGGGACCAAAAATCATAAAGTTTTACTATAGATTAACCACAGTTGACCTTTTACCTAATACAACTGATTTTCAGTCATCTGAGCTATTGATTGAGCAATTTTGTGACGCAAGACGTAAAATTTGGTATGAGAAATCTTGGAGAACTATAATAAACCATGAAAGTCATTTGAGGCATAAAAAGTCAAATTTTCCTTGAGAAAACCAAAACTCTAATTTGGAGACAATGCTTAGAAGTAAGTTTTTCTGATCAAACTCTTAAGAACCTTTGAGCATTTGAGCCTTTTGGTGAGATATGTTTTGAGAAATGAGAGGGAAAATTTTGGGGTACAACAGATGCCCCTGTTCAATCTTCTTAAACCTGAAGAGTTAGATTGGCTCATTTGACTTTCGTGACTTGAAGGTTGAAGATGATTGAACACTTAAGTGCCCAGAAATTTGCACTCGCTTGCGCACGAAGTAAGACTATTTGTTGATTATGTCGGGAATGGGCTTAAAGATGCCATTCAGAGGTAATTATTGATAGAAGTATCAGAATGAGTCTACGCTCGACCGTATCAGAAGAAATATCAGAATAAATCTTTGGTCGATTTAATATGAACTAGAAAAAGTGTCTACTGGAAAAGAATCAGAATAAATTTTTGGTCGATTTAAACTGAATCAGCAAAGGTCTCAAATTTGTCTTTTACTGGATAAGCATCAAAGTAAATCTTTAGGTGACTTAAACTGAACCAGAAAAATGTCTATCAGAAAATAAGTAGAATAAATATTTGGTCGATTTACACTGAAACAACAGAGGTCTTGAATTTGTCTTTAACTGGATAAGCATCAAAATAAATATTTAGGCGACTTAAACTGAACTAGAAAAAGTGTCTACCAGAAAAGAATCAGAATAAATCTTTGGTCGATTTAAACTGAACCAGCAAAAGTCTTGAATTTGTCTTTAACTGGATAAGCATTAGAATAAATCTTTAGGCGACTTAAGCTCAACTAGAAAAGTGTCTACCAGAAAAGAATCAGAATAAATCTTTGGTCGATTTAAACTGAACCAGCAGAGGTCTTGAATTTGTATTTAACGGGATAAGCATTAAAATAAATATTTAGGCGACTTAAACTGAACCAGAAAAAGTGTCAACTGGAAAAGAATCAGAATAAATATTTGGTCGATTTAAACTAAACCAACAGAGGTCTTGAATTTGTCTTTAACTGGATAAGCATCAAAATAAATCTTTAGGAGACTTAAACTGAACTAGAAAAAGTGTCTACTAGAAAAGTATCAGAATAAATCTTTGGTAGATTTAAACTAAACCATCAAATATCTGTATTTTTAACTGATAGAAGTATCAAAATAAATCTTTGGTCGATTTAGTCTGAGCCATAAAAAGTTCTACTGAGAGAAGTATCAAAATAAATCTTTTCTCGATTTAATCTGAGCCAGCAGATGTTTTTAAATCTATAACTGAGAGAAGTATCAGAATAAATCTTTAGTCGATTTTATCTATGCCAGAAAAGGGTCTATCAGAGAATTATCCGAATAAATCTTTGGTCGATTTTATCTAAGCCAGTAGATGTCTGTATCTGTCTTTAACTGAGAGAAGTATCAGAATAAATCTTTGGTCGATTTAATCTGAGCCAGAAAAAGTTCTACTAAGAGACGTATTAGAATAAATCTGTGGTCGATTTAATCTGAGCCAATAGATGCTTGAAAATATTTAACTGAGAGAAGTATCAGAATAAACATTTGGTTGATTTAATCTGAGCCAGAAAAAGGTCTACTGATATAAGTATCAAAATAAATCTTTGGTCGATTTAATCTGAGCCAGCAAATGTCTGTATCTGTCTTTAACTGGGAGAAGTATCAGAATAAATCTTTGGTCGATTTAATCTGAGCCAGAAAAAGGTCTACAGAGAGAAGTATCAGAATAAATATTTGGTCGATTTAATCTGAGCCAGAAGATGCTTGAAAATATTTAACTGAGAGAAGTATTAGAATAAATCTTTGGTCAATTTAATCTGAGCCAGAAAAAGGTTTATTGAGAGAAGTATCCGAATAAATCTTTGGTTGATTTAATATGAGCCAGTAGATGCTTGAAAATCTTTAACTGAAAGAAGTATCAGAATAAATCTTTGGTCAATTTAATCTGAGCCAGAAAAAGGTTTACTGAGAGAAGTATCAGAATAAATCTTTGGTTGATTTAATATGAGCCAACAGATGCTTGAAAATCTTTAACTGAGAGAAATATCAGAATAAATCTTTGGTCGGTTTAATCTGAGCCAGAAAAAGGTCTACTAAGAGAAGTATAAGAATAAATATTTGGTCAATTTAACTTTAGCCAGCTAATGCTTGAAAATATTTAATTGAGAGAAGTATCAGAATAAATCTTTGGTCGATTTAATCTAAGCCAGAAAAAGGTCTACTGAGAGAAGTATCAGAATAAACCTTTGGTCGATTTAATCTGAGCCAGCAGATGCGTGAAAATATTTAACTGAGAGAAGTATCAGAATAAATCTTTGGTCGATTTAGTCTGAGCTAGAAAAAGGTGTACTGGGAGCAGTATCAGAATAAATCTTTAATCGATTTAATCTGAGCCAGCTGATTCTTGAAAATATTTAACTGAGAGAATTATCAGAATAAATCTTTGGTCGATTTAATCTGAGCCAGAAAAAGGTCTACTGAGAGAAGTATCAGAATAAATATTTGGTCGATTTAATCTGAGCCAGCAGATGCTTGAAAATCTTTAAGTGAGAGAAGTATCAGAATAAATCTTTGGTCGATTTAATATGAGCCAGAAAAAGGTCTACTGAGAGAAGTATCATAATAAATCTTTGGTCGATTTAATCTGAGCCAGAAAAGGTATTTAAATATTTAACTGAGAGAAGTATCAGGAAAATCTTTGGTCGATTTAATCTGAGCCAGAAAAGGTCTTTAAATATTTAACTGAGAGAAGTATTAGAATAAATATTTGGTCGATTTAATATGAGCCATAAAAAGGTCTTTAAATCTTTAACTGAGAGAAGTATCAGAATAAATCTTTGGTCGATTTAATCTGAGCCAGAAAAGGTCTTTAAATCTTTAACTGAGAGAAGTATCAGAATAAATCTTTGGTCGATTTAATCTGCGCCAGAAAAAGGTCTTGAATCTTTCTTTAACTGGATAAGCATCAGAATAAATCTTTAGGTGACTTAAATTGAACCATAAAAGTGTCTACCGGAAAAGAATCAGAATAAACCTTTGGTAGATTTAAACTGAACCAGCTGAAATATTGAATTTGGCTTTGAATGGATAAGAATCAGAATAAATCTTTGGTCGATTTAAATTGAACCAGAAAAAGTGTCTACTAGAAAAGAATCAGAATAAATCTTTGGTCGATTTAAAATGAACCAGCAGAAATATTGAATTTGTCTTTAACTGGATAAGCATCAGAATAAATTTTTAGGCGACTTAAACTGAACCAGGAAAAGTGTCTACCGGAAAAGAATCAGAATAAATATGTGGGCGATTTAAACTGAACCAGCATATGTCTTGAATTTGTCTTTAACTGGATAAGCATCAAAATAAATCTTTAGGCGACTTAAACTGAACAAGAAAAAGTGTCTACCGGAAAAGAATTAGAATAAATCTTTGGTCGATTTAAACTGAACCAACAAATGTCTTGAATTTGTCTTTAAATGGTTAAGCATCAGAATAAATCCTTAGGGGAATTAAACTGAACCAGAAAAAGTGTCTACCGGAAAAGAATCAGAATAAATATTTAGTCGATTTAAACTAAATCAGCGGATGTCCGTGCTTAATTATATCTAACTGTATCTAAAAAGTGGATCAGAATGAATCTTTGCCTGACTGTATCTGAAAAATGTATTAGAATGAGTCTACGCTTTACTGTATCTAAAAAGTGAATCTGAATGAGTCCCTGCCCGACTGTATCTAAAAAATTTATTAGAATGAGTCTATGCCTGACTGTATCTTAAAAGTGAATCAGAATGAGTCCCCACCCGACTGTATCTGGAAAATGTATTAGAATGAGTCTATGCATGACTGTATCTAAAAAGTAAATCAGAATGAGTCTCCGCCCGACTGTATCTGAAACATGCTTTCTAGAATTAAATTATGGGAAAGGTGTTTGAGTAGCTGCTCGTTATATAGATAGCCATCCCACCCTGTTTCGTGAATTGATCTACAATAAGTTTTGTTTTACAGATAGTTGTCCTATCTTGTTTTAGGAATTAATCTGTGGCTGGTCATTCAGATAGTTGCCTCGTCTTGTTTTGGGAATTAATCTAGAACCTACTTTTGTTGGTCATTGAGATAGTTACCCTGTCTTGTTTCAGGAATTAATCTCTAACCGGGTCTTGTAGATATTTGCCCTGTTTTGTTTCAAGAATTAATCTAGAATTTGTTGTTCACAGATAGTTGCGCTATCCTGTTTCTGGAATTAATCTAGAACTATTGAAATTTGTTGATGATATTCGCCTATTGATTGATCTTTCCTGAAAAGGTAAAGAGTTAGTTGTATGCAATGTCATGATACATGAAATGCATTACGTAACAATATTCTCAAAATAAATGAGATTGTGTTATACGCGTTTCGTATGCATATGCTAACGAGGTCTCAGGGATAGCCAATGAATGAGCCTTCGACCGGACAGGCTCAATCAGGATACTTTTACCTCGAGTCTCAGTGAACTCGACAGCAGGAACGTCAGTACGAGTGATAGCAGGGATTACATCAGCTTTGTCAGTTAGAGTATTAATGGAGATGATTGTAGGACTGGGAAAAGCCTTCGGGGGAGCAACAACATGAATAATTACGGGTCCAGAAACTGCTTTCGGGGGAGCAATTTTTGGAGAGAATATCCTTCCGCTTCGGGTAATCTTACTAGTCCCCGCAATATTACTGAGATCGAAGTTAACATTCTCGGACCTTGAATCTTCGGCAGCTGGACAATCTTGCTTGACACCGTGGTAGTAGACATCCCCTCCATAATTCCATGGTATGGTTTTGTCTGACGAATACGGGACTGGTCCAGGCATTGTAATTATCAAAGGAGTTACTTTCGGAACTGATGTAATTCTAACGGGTCTTTTGGTGGAGACCCTGTAAGAATTGGTCGAAATGGTAATGATAGAAACATCTTTAAAAGGAACAGGTGGAACAAAAGTCTTTTCAAACAAATATTTTTGTTATCTATTAGGAACTGAACGCTTGCTTTCAACAAAGGACAACTGGTTGGTGAGGACAAACAGAAATGACAACCTTCATCACAGCCCGGGAACACACTGATATTCAACAAGTTCACTTTAATAGTCAGGAGTGGGGTCATAAGTTCATCAACTGAAGTAACAAACATTTATTCTTCAATAACATTGGTATTATGGCCATGTTTGGGCATAGGGGAAGAAATGACATTTGGCTTTTCGGGCGCATCGAATTCAATCTCTTTGGCTTCAATGAGGTCTTGTATTTTGTTCTTTAGAGCCCAACAGTTATTAGTGTCATGGCCGAGACTCTCAGAGTGGTATGCACAATAGGCATTAGGATGATAGTGATGAGATGTTGTATTAGGATTCTTTGGAGCTTCTTTCAAAGTCACCAGGTTGGTTCTTAACAGATGTGGCAACACTTAAGATAGGGTCATGTTAATTCTGGTGAATTGTCTGACTGACCTTTTTGTCCTTGGTTGGTTATTTCTTTGCTGATTAGGCGCAGGTTTAGGAATCATAACAGCCCCCACCATTGGACGACGTTCGGCCATATCTTGATTTCTCTGAGGATAAACAACAACCACTTCTTTCTTTTCGATAAATGGTTTCCTTATAGCAGCAGAGGATGTATCTTTTTGAATCTTTCCACTCTTTATCCCGGCTTCTACCCTTTCTCCGGTCAATATAAGTTCAGTAAAACCTGCCGATGAACTCCCAATTAGGTGATTGAAGAAGGGACCAAACAAGGTTCCCAAAAACATGTCCACTAATTCTCTTTCAGATAGGGGAGGTTGAACTCTCCCAGCCAAGTCTCTCCATTTTTGCGCATAGTCCTTGAAGCCTTCATTGGAAACCATGGCCATACTCTGGAGTTGAGTACGGGTAGGCGCAAGATCAGCATTGTATTGGTATTGTTTATAGAAATCTACAGCAAGATCTTCCCAATTATGAAAGTTGGCTCTTTCTAACTGATAAAACCAATCAAGTTGAGTTCTAGACAGACTGTCTTAGAAGAAGTGTACCCATAAGTCTTTGTTAGCGGTATGGAGCTGGATTTTCCTCACATAGGACCGAAGATGCATTTTAGGGCATGAAACTCCATCATATTTGGCAAACACAGGTGCTTTGAATTTTGGATGGATGAAAATCCCCGATACTAAACCCAATTCCTCAAAGTCCAAGCCAGGCACTTTTTGGATTTCCATTGCGCTCAACCGCTCTTCGAGATGTTTATACTTGTCATCAGCTGTAGGGTATTGTTCTTCAGAGTAGTCTCCTTCTTGCTCTTCCTCTTATGATTCTGACAGGATAATTGTTTCCTTGCCTTTCCCATCTTGATTGTCTCTCTCACCAGATGTTTTTGCAAAGTCCAGGGTCCTTCTTGTGTGCCCATGAAATCTTCTTCCCATGTCTAGGACTCCGGTTACCTTCTTTGTCTTCTTTTTCTTTTCCTCAACCAACAAAGTCTTCAACTCTTCTTGTCATTTGGCTAGAGTTAAGAACAACTGTTAAAACTGTGCATTATGAGCTTGGAGATCCTTCACCGTTTGCTCGAGATCCATCTTACTGAAATAAACAGTAGAGAGATGAGGAGACTTGTTGTAAGAAACCTGTTTATGTTATGATGAATGGTAAATGTGTATGCAATGATTTCAAGGATCTTAAGATTCAAATTCATTTTAGACAAAAAGAAAACACACGTTATATTAATAGATTAAAGCTTGAGTACAATAATGCCTACTTGGGCAAAACAAATACAAGAAACTCTAAGATAAAAAGTTAGTGCGCATCCTCTTTGGTGCAATGTAGGCATTCAGAGTTTGGTCCTCATGAAGTAGCCTAGTGAGTTCCAAAACCTTCTTCTCACTTGTGTAGAATTGGGCTTCAAAAGTATGTCGCTCTCCCTTGAGTTGTATCTAATCCCTTTGTAGGTCTTCAAGCGAGGTATGCATGTTAGGATGTAGGATAGTGTATGGAACATCTCCTTCCATGACAGGCTCAATGATTACCGGGAGAATGGAAGGATAAGGCATCATAAGATTCTGAGCACGAGTTCGTACCCATTTGAGGTAAGGCTCAAGAAGGATGTAATTTTTATGCCCCAAAGTCTTGCTATCTATCTTGTTTAACATCCTCCAAGCTCAGATAAATCTCTGGCGAAGACCTTGATCGTTGTTGTCGTAGTAAAATACCAAACCTTGAATCATCATCTCATGCGGGCCATTCCTTCGGGCATAACCAAACCGTCTTAAGGCTAAGCAGGGGTTGTAGGTGATACCTCCCCTAATGCCAAGTAAAGGGACATTAGGAAATTCTCCATAACGGTCGACAATGATAACATTCTCTTTGGATCGGGAGCACCAATGAATGTCTGAATGTTTGAGTATCATCAACCTTTGTGACCACCTTGAACCTTGCTCATTCTTTAATACAGATTGGAGAAGATGAGAAATAAACCATCTTGCCAAGAGAAGAGTGCAACACATAAGGACACCTCTTTTCCTCATCGCGCGAGTGTGAAAATAGTGTAGGATATCTCCTAGCAATGTAGGCACCGAGTTACGGGATATGAAGATTTTGACGGTGTTCACATCTATGAGTTGGTTAGGATTTGAAAACAAAACCATCCTGTTGTACCCCAAAATTTTCCCTCCCATATTCCTCAAGATTTGTCAAGAATAATCTTCAAATGGCTCAAAATTGTTCAAGGGTTGTACAGTCAAACCACCTCCTAAGCCAGCTGAAATTAGGGTTTTGGTTCTTTCAAGGAATTTGGGGTTTTCAATGGTTCAGTCAAGTCTCATAGGCCTATATACATTCTCAAGCACCTACATGCCAAGTTTCAAGACTCACAGTGCCCATTTGCACAGTCAAAAGCTCCATTTGATCTACAATCAACTGCAAGGGCAAAATGGTCATTTTGCAGTCAAAAGTCATAATTTTTGGCCAACATCTTATTTTGAGTCCACAATCATCATTTGATCAAGTCTTGATCATGATTCCACAAGAATAGCTCAAAAATCATCAAGATGCAAAAGTTACTATTTTTGGACAGCAGAAAAGTCAAATGTACTTTGACTAAAGCATAACTTTTTCATGGTTTATAAAAAAAATTCCATCCAATGCTCATTTTGAATAGGATGTAATTTCCTATAATCCATCTTCACACTCCAAGTTCAAGAAATGCTCTCACAAAAAGTTACCAATTTTTACATTATAGGTCAATTTCAAAAGTCAACAAAAGTACACTTTGAGTCAAAGGCCATAACTTGAGATTGTTAAATCCAAATGACATGGGACCAAAGGCATTGGTTAGAGGACTTCAATAGCTTTCCAAAATGTCCAAAAACATGGTCATATGATCAAAATTGAGCAAGTTGTGCATTGGAGAAGTTGGGAAATTTTCATGAATTTGCAAAAGTCAACTTTGCTCAAAACACCTTATTTTTGCTAATGGGCCTCAAATCTCTTCTTGAAACTTCACCCATGACCTATGCACGACCCACCAAGCTTAATTGGATTTATTTTCTTATTTTTATTGATTAAATGGATTTTTAATTAATATTAATTCATTTAATTAATTTAAATCATAAGAAAATACAAGATTTGATTTTTAAATCTTTTTGTGAAGCAAATATGACCTAAACATGCTGGCATATTCGTGCACAAGTCAAAGATACAAAAAAAATCCAAATTTGGCAACATTGTTCAATCATGAAAAATTAAGAAGATTTGATTATCAATCAAAGATTTAAACATCAATGCACATGGGTTGGATCCAAGTTTTTGACCTAATTTGTTTCCCTTATACATAAGCAAGCTAACCATACCCTAGCACACGATTAAAAGCTGCAGAAACAACCCGGTCATATTCAAGAAATTCCAAGAAAATTGAAAACCTATTCTTGCAATCTAGGCCAATTCAAGGCGTTCTATTCATTCAAATACATTGCAGGAGGTTCCAGGAACGTTTTGCAATCAAATTCAAGCATCAAAGCTCAAAGAATCGTCACTTACAATCCCACGATTTGCACTTTTGATTCATAATCGTATATCCTAATTCATGCGCATTTAACATGTTTTTGTGGTTGTTTTGCATTGCTAGGAACCATACAAAGCTAATGGCATGATTGAATTGAACTTAATGCCTTGAATTGAAAGATACCATGATCAAATTTCTAGGGTTCTTGAGCTTTAAATTAGGGCTTTCTGAACCAGGAAAAATTGGGACTAGTGAGATACATGACTGAAATCGTTAGGTCCAGACGAACATAACCCACCCCTCGCGAAATATTTATGATCACTGTGGTTCTAATCGCTATTTTTCGTGCAGATAGATAGTGGAGGTTAAAAAACCCCCGCTATCTGATGATAATTATACAGGGCAAACGAAGAAGACAATGATGTGTTGACGTCCCATTGGTCAATTTGAAAAAAGCGCGCGTTTTGTTTTTATTTACAGCATATTATTTTGTTTTCATATATATTAATTACTTATCATTATAATATCAAAAGGATGCATGCGGTGTAGTGGTTGGTGCGTTGGCCTGGAAGCATTGGGACCTGGGTTCAAATCCCAGGTCCCCCCAAAACATTTATTCCCTTTTTCTTTGAATGTTCACATGCAGGTTTCACAAGAGAGGTCTACCATATACCTCAATCCCCAGGCGCCATATGTCTCCAGGCATAGATCCAATGGACATGAGTGGGAGATCACCATACTCCCCAGTCAACAGGCGTGTGGATAATCACCAAAGTCAACGTGGCTGAAATGCTAGTGGGCCTGGAAATTGCCAAAGACACCTCCCAAATTGGCCCAAAACCTCCTTGAGTTTGCATTTTTTATTATTATTTTCTTTCATTATTTATTTGCTTGATTTATTTTTATTATTTTTAATTAATTACTAACTAACAAATTAATTTATTTTCATAATAAAATCAGAAAACTAAAATATAATATTTTTATTATTATTTATTAAAATTAATTTCACCCTTAATTAGTTATTTTGTAAATAAATACTAACATAATTAATTTAGTTAATTAGGTTAATTTTAATACTTTTGCAATAAATAAAAATCAATGTAGAATTAGGGTTCTTGACAATTTTAATCCTTTTATTTTTATTTCCTTAAAACATTAAAAACCCAAAAAATATTTCTCTTTTATTTAATTAATTAATTAGTCTAGGTTTAAATTAATTAAATGCAAAATAATAAAAACTTCTTTCTTTCTCAAAAAAGGGTCAAAACCAAAAAAAAACAAACTCTCTGATCCAATTTTTCTCGCGCGTGTGACTTTTGTTGATTAATATTTTTCATCATATAATTGTATTTGCTCCGAGGATGTAATAGCTTTAATTAGGACCTTTTATCGCTTTTATTTATTTTCCGCAATTTACTTTTCAAGGGTTTGTTTTTGGCGATGTAAATACCCGACGCCTTGTAATAGTTTAGCTTTATTTTCCGCAACTATTAAACTTCTAGATGTATGCTAACTAGGCTATGCATGACAAGATCTCTCTTAAAATAAAATCAATCGTAGCTCACCATAACATGTACAAAGATAACATAACTGAAACCTGATGCACTCGCACATGCCACTCTTAGGGTACACCTCACTTGGTTGCCTCGACGTGGTCATTGAGTATAGGGTGTTTTAGAGGCCGCCCTCCTGTCTAAAGATCAAAGTTGCCTCGATACGGTTGCCTCGATAAAAAACGATCTAAGACATTAGGGTTACCGCTAAGGCGTCCTACCATTGCTTTAGTGACCACATGTCCCTAAAATCGAATTGACCCGAAAACTCCAACGACGGTGCTACCTACTTCTCAATAGTGGGATAGCATTGTCTAAAGGACATTTACACAGCTTAATTTCTTTTGAGTAGGTAGAGGTTCTCAGGTACTTGCTCTTTCAAAACAAAAACAACTTTTTTGCACTTACACTTTTCCAAACAAAGTTTTCAAACAAACACTTCATACACTCTTGAGGACAAATACAAGAGTTAAATCGAAGTTTTCGAACAAAAATTTTTCAAAACCCACAAACACAAGAAAAGCAAAATCTTTTGAAAACATAGTGAGCAAGTACCTAAGAGCCCGTGGATAACCACGGATAGAAAGGGTGCTAACACCTTCCCTTTCTATAATCTACCTCCCGAACCCGAGAAACATCTCGAAAAGGAATTTTGCCGTGCTTTTGTCCTTTCCTTGTTGGAGAAAATAAAAGACGGTGGTGACTCTTGCTTACCGCGACATTTTGTGAAACGGAAACGCGAACCAGCATTCTAAAACGGTCAGTTCTATTTCCACCGATCACAGAACTGGCGACTCTGCTGGGGATTTCTTATAAGTGAAATGTACCTTAGGATTAGATCACTCTTGTTTTCAATTGTATGCTTTGTATGCTTTAAATTTTGTGGGCTTGTATTGGAGTTTTATAGATCCTAACCCGGATCTGGGGGCACCCCTTTTTAGGTAAGTAGCAATAAACTGTGAGGGACCTGTCCGGCGTAGACCGACACGGGTGAAGCAGTAGCTACGTTAGTGTGACACCTTGGTCTGTACCGATATCCCTTGTGTTGGAACGAGGAGAATATGGGTCTTCCGAGGAGTCGTTAAGCACCAACTGACCTTAGAACCTTAAATTGACCAACTTGGCCATAGAACAGTAGCAGTATGCTACACTCATTGAGACTAAACTCTCGCGATGGTTCCGGCCGCAAGAAAAGGTTGCCAAACTGGAATTATGACCGATTGAGGGTAGTCAGTGATATTGAGATCCTCTAGAACCCGATTACTATTTTCTAGGACATGTCTTAACCAACTGAAACTGAAAGAGGGTAGTACCTAAACTTCATGCCAGCCTGAAATCTAAGGGCTCTTTTGTGTGACTTGTGTGCCTTTACCATGTTTGCCTTTTGTGAATACTTGTGGTGTGCCTTTATCATAACATCATAACATTGCATACATCCTGCATAAGGACTAACCCATTTCAAAGAAAAGAGGGTTTCATCTTTGCTCTGTTTTGTAGGACATCATGATGCCCATGCGTAGGAATACTATCCGGCTCAACTTTGTTCAACCACCCACTTTGCTTACAGAATTGGTTGACAGGATTCCAAACACTACTTCCTTCATCAGGAGGCATGGTTCTCTTCTCGGTTTAGTCACCTCAAAGTGGGACCTACAAATGATGAGTGTCCTGGTCCAGTTTTATGATCCACTATATCATTGCTTCACCTTTCAAGACTTCCAGCTGGTCCCTACCCTGGAAGAATTCTATGAGTTGCTTGGTATCCCTGTTTTGGAACAGACTCCATTCACTGGTTAGGAAAAGACTCTTAGGCCTGAAGAGATTGCTGCAGCCCTTCACTTGACCAAAGAGGAGGTACTGGCTAACTGGGAGACTAGAAGTGGAGTTAAGGGTTTTTTGGCTAAGTTTCTGGTTGGTAAAGCTAATTGTTTTTGGAATGACTTAGACTTCAAAGTGTACGAGAACATTCTGGCTCTCTTAATCTATGGTCTGGTATTGTTTCCAAATCCGGACACCTTTGTTGATATTAATACCATAAGGATCTTCACCTCTCAGAACCCTGTACCCACTCTCTTGGGTGACATCCTTTATCAGCTCTATACTCGTACTGCCCGAAAGCGGGGAACTCTGCTGTGTTGTGCTCCTTTATTGGCGAGGTGGTTTATTTCGCACCTCCCTAAGTTCGTACTGAAGAACAAAGAAGGAAGGGGCTGGGCTCATAGGATAATGTCTCTTACTAATGATGACATTATTTGGACTCTCAGAGGCTTAGATGAGGTGGCTGTCATTGATCGTTGTGGAGAGTATCCTAATGTTCCATTGATCGGAACCCGGGGAGGAATCTCTTATAACCCATGTTTAGCTCTCCGTCAGTTTGGAAGGGCCAGAAGAGAAGGGCCTCATGAGATGTTGATACCTCATATCGTCTTTGATTTTCAGGTAGATAGCGACGAGCTGCGTCGTAGATTCATCAGGGCTTGGGACAAAGTTCACAAATCTGACCCACATGAGTTGGGACCGAAGACTTCCCTACCAATGGAATCATATTTCAGATGGGTCCGCATCCATGCCCAGAAGTTAGGTATGCCATACGAAGCTGTCAGGCCTATTACTCTTGAAGTTGCTGATAAAGACGGGGTTCCTCCAACTATTCTCCATCCTCATATGCCCACTGATGAGGGCACACTAAAGAGGTCTTGGGCGCAACTGCAGGAAGAACGAGATTCTTATCGGGAAAGGTTCAACGAACAAGAACAAAAAATCCAGAAGCTGACTAAACAATTGGAGAACGAGCAGATCCTGAATGACTATATCCGCACTGAGAAGAAGAGGCCATGGGAACAATGATGGATCTATTGATGATTTCTTTTACGATTTTATTTACTTTTCAGTATTTCCATTCTTGTAACGCCTAAGGGCAACTTGTTGAACAATTTAAATTCTAAAGTTAAATCTAATGAAGTGTGTTTCCTTTCTTGTCTACAAATTTGAATCCTGATTGTCTTTGAAAACATAAATCATACGCATTTCATTTCATCATATGCATAACAGGTACCCTTTTACAGGTCACTTATCTTCTTCGCTGTTTATTTCAGCAATCATCATGTCTTCCGAACCTTCCACTGAACAAGCTATCAACGCCCTCCAGGCCTAGAATGCCCAGTTCCAAGAGTTGGTTATGAGCCTAGCCAAGGGTCAACGGGAGTTGAAGACCCTGATTCTGAAGAAGAAGAAGAAGAGGACCGTCCTATTCAACACTGGGCGCAGGTTTGGAAATGGCCTGCAAAATAAGGTTGAGCTGATCACCTCCTCTGTAGGAAAAGATATCCCACAAGAGAGAAGGGTTCCTAGTCCCGTAGTCTCCAACAACGAGACGGATTATGATGAAGAACAGTATCCTCCTGCCGAGGATCGGTACAAACAGTTAGAGGACCGCCTGAGCGCTATGGAGATACAGAACATGCCCGGTTTGGACTTCGGAGACCTAGGTTTATCCTCTGGGGTGGTGATTCCCCATAAGTTCAAGGCACCTGCCTTTGCTAAATATGACGGAGCCTCCTGCCCAAAGCTGCACCTCCGGTCGTATGTAAGGAAGATCCAGCCTTACACAGCGGATAAGAATTTGTGGATTCACTTCTTTCAGGACAGCCTTTCAGGGACTCAACTCGAGTGGTTCTATCAGCTGGATGGGGCCAGTATCCGTAGCTGGGAAGATTTGGCCACTGCGTTCTATAAGCAGTATCAATATAATTCTGACCTCGCTCCTACGCATACCCAACTCCAGGGTATGTCAATAGGGACGGGTGAAGGATTTAAAGAGTATGCTCAACAGTGGAGAGATCTTGCTGGAAGGGTGCAACCACCTTTAACTGACCGTGAATTGGTTGATATGTTCTTGGGGACCTTGTCTGGTCCATTCTTTAACCATTTGATTGGGAACTCTTCATCCAGGTTTACAGACCTTATCTTGACTGGTGAGAGAATTGAAGCTGGTATCAAGTCTGGGAAGATACAGAAGGGTGCCTCCTCGAGCGCCGAGAAGAAACCATTCAAGAAAGAATCCAGTGCTGTCTATGGTTCAAGGAGACAGAATAGATTGGAACACCGCCAAGCTGTCAACACGGTGGTTATTTCAAAACCTGCTGCTGCTCCTCAGCATCACAACCAACAAAGGGGTGAGAGACCTCGAAGGCAGTTCACTCGCCTTAATATGACCTTGTCTCAGATATTGCTGCAGTTACTGGCAACAAATCTGGCAACTATAAAAGAAGCTCCGAAGGTTGTAAACACAACATCCCCAAAGTACAATCCTAACGCCCGCTGCGCTTATCACTCTGACAGCCCGGGGCATAATACGGATGATTGTTGGACGTTGAAGAATAAGGTTCAGGATCTGATCGATGCAAAGGAGGTTGAGTTCGAGGCGCCCGAGAGGCCTAATGTTATGACTGCTCCCATGCCCAAACATGGAGTAAATGCCATCGAAGACGACGTGGAGGAATCTGAATTCGACAGCTGGATCTACCCTACGACAAACGGTGGACCAAACAAATGGACAGCGAAAGACTTCGTCCCTATTACTTTTGTTACCCAGTAATGAACTCCTTTGTTTTGAATTTATAACAGACAATATTGTGAAACTTTATGGCCCGGTGTCTTACCCGGGGCACCGTAGCTTCATTTGTGAGGGCATTTGTGTGTCATTTTCATATGTCATTAATAAAAGCATTGGACGTTTTTTTCATTTCAAATCTTGCGCTCCTTGTCTTTCTTTATTATATATTGCAAAACAGCTATTTACACACACTCACATATACAGGTCCCAATCCACTCTGGATCTCACTGGTAACGAATCTGCTACTGCCAGTTATGACTTCGAAAATCCGATCAACTTAGCCGAAGACGAAGGTGAAGATGATTGCGAAGTGCCTGGTGAACTTGCAAGACTGTTACTTCAGGAAGAGAGGGCCATTCAGACACATGAAGAGCCAGTGGAAACAGTGAATCTGGGTACTGAGACAGACAAGAAGGAAGTCAAGATCGATGCAAACCTGGAGCTCAGTGTGAAACAACGGTTGATTCAGATGCTGCATGACTACGTAGAAATCTTTGCCTGGTCTTACGAAGATATTCCTGGGTTGGATACCGACATTGTGGTTCATCACATGCCTACCAAGGAAGAATTCCCTCCAGTAAAACAGAAGGTTCGTCATACGCGTCCAGAGATGTCCGAGAAAATCAAGGCTGAGGTTATGAAACAATTTGACGCCGGTTTTCTAGCAGTGACTTCTTACCCTCAGTGGGTTGCCAATGTGGTTCCAGTACCGAAGAAAGATGGTAAGGTCCGAATGTGTGTTGACTACAGGGACTTGAACAGGGCGAGCCCTAAGGATGACTTCCCTCTGCCTCACATCGACGTTCTGGTTGACAACACTGCTCAGCATAAGGTATTATCCTTCATGGACGGTTTCTCCGGTTATAATCAAATCAAGATGGCTCCCGAAGACATGGAGAAGACCACTTTTGTTACTCAGTGGGGCACCTTTTGCTACAAGGTCATGCCTTTTGGGTTGAAAAATGCTGGGGCAACGTATCAGCGTGCCATGGTTGCTCTATTCCATGATATGATCCATCATGAGATTGAAGTATATGTCGACGATATGATTGCAAGGTCCCAAACTGAGGAGGAACACCTTGACCCCCTACAGAAGCTGTTTGACCGGTTAAAGTTGTACAAGCTGAGATTAAACCCAAACAAGTGCACCTTCGGGGTGAGATCTGGAAAACTACTAGGTTTCTTCGTAAGCGACAAAGGTATTCAAGTGGACCCTGCCAAAGTGAAAGCCATACAAGAGATGGCAACTCCCAAGACAGATAAAGAGGTCAGAGGCTTTCTAGGACGATTGAACTACATTGCCTGATTCATCTCGCACCTAACTGCTACTTGTGAGCCAATCTTCAAGCTACTGAAGAAAGATCAAGTAGTACGTTGGAACGATGAATGTCAGGCCGCTTTCGAAAGAATCAAAGAGTATCTCCAAGATCCACCTATTCTAATGCCACCGGTTGAAGGGAGACCTCTAATCTTATACTTGACAGTACTTGACAACTCAATGGGGTGTGTGTTGGGGCAGCATGACGAGTCTGGCCGAAAAGAGCACGCCATTTATTACCTTAGCAAAAAGTTTACCGACTGTGAGACCCGATACTCACTGCTCGAGAAAACTTGCTGCGCTTTGGTATGGGCTGCTCGCCGGCTGAGACAATATATGTTGACTCACACTACTCTGTTGATTTCAAAAATGGATCCAATCAAGTACATCTTCGAAAAGCCCGCCTTGTCTGGAAGAATAGCAAGATGGCAGATGATCTTGACTGAATATGACATCCAGTACACGACTCAAAAAGCAATCAAGGGGAGTGTATTGGCAGACCATTTGGCACATCAGGCAGTGGATGATTACCAGTCAATGAACTTTGAATTTCCAGACAAGAATATCATGGTAGTAACTGATTGTGAAATACCTGGACCGGATGAAGGACCTGAGGAAGGACCCCGATGGTCTATGCACTTTGATGGAGCCTCAAACGCTTTGGGTAATGGCATTGGCGCTGTGATCATATCTACTAAAAGCTCACATACTCCACTTACCGCCCGATTATGTTTCAACTGCACCAACAACATGGCGGAGTATGAAGCATGCATCATGGGTCTTCGAGCTGCAATTGACCTAAGGATCAAGTTTCTGAGTGTCTTCGGAGATTCCACTCTCGTGATCAGTCAGATCAAAGGCGAGTGGGATACGAAACACCCAAATCTTATTCCTTACAAGGAGTATGTGTTGACGTTGCTTCCCCATTTCGAGGAGATAACCTTTGGACACTTCCCAAGAGAGGAGAATCAGTTGGCGGACGCGTTAGCTATGATGTCTTCTATGTTCAAAGTCAAATGGGACAACGAGGCTCCCCGGATCATTATTTGGAAATTGGATGAACCTGCACATTGTTGTGATATTGAGACCGAAGAGGTAACAGAAAAGCCTTGGTATCATGAAGTAAAAAGGTACCTTAAAGCTCAACAATACCCTAAGGGCGCGTCTGTTAATGACAAAAAGTTTCTGAGAAGGTTCGCGGCAAAGTTCTTCCTCAGCAATGACATTCTTTACAAATGTAACCATGACTCGACCTTACTGCGTTGTGTAGATAAGATTGAAGCAGAAAGGATTATGGCAGAGCTGCATGAAGGTACCTCCGGAACTCACTCCAGTGGACATACCATGGCAAAGAAAATCCTTCGGGCAGGATATTACTGGTCAACAATGGAAGCCGACTGTTATCAGCATTCTCAGACATGTCATAAGTGCCAGGTCTACACTGATAAAGTGCACATTCCTCCAGTTCCTTTGAACGTCTTGACAGCACCTTGGCCTTTTTCAATGTGGGGCATTGATATGATCGGCGAGATCAGACCTACGGCATCCAACGGGCATCATTTCATCCTGGTAGCGATTGATTACTTTACGAAGTGGGTTGAAGCAGCTTCCTTCGCCACCGTAACCAAGAGCGTCGTGGCACGGTTCATTCGGCATAACCTGATCTGTCGATACGGTGTACCAGAGAGGATCATTACGGATAATGGTGCCAATCTTAACAACAAGATGATCACTGAGCTCTGCGAGCAATTCAAGATACAGCACCATAATTCTTCTCCTTACCGACCGAAGATGAATGGGGCTGCAGAAGCAGCTAATAAGAATATTAAGAAGATTGTGCAGAAGATGACAGTAACCTACAAAGATTGGCACGAGATGTTACCCTTTGCTCTTCATGGGTATCGTACCTCAGCACAGACGTCAACAGGGGCAACACCCTATTCCTTGGTATATGGCATGGAGGAAGTCCTGCCCATTGAAGTTCAGATACCCTCTCTCCGAATCATGAAGGATGCATGTTTGAGCGAATACGACTAGATCCAGACCCGGCTTGATCAACTAAACCTAATCGACGAAAAGAGACTCACTGCTATTTGTCGTGGTCAGACGTACCAAAAACGGATGATCAAGGCATTTAACAAGAAAGTCAGACGACAAGAGTATCAAGTCGGGGACCTGGTAATTAAGCGCATCATTCTACCTCAAGGTGATCCCAGGGGCAAATGGACCCCTACGTACGAAGGGCCATTTGTGGTTAAGAACATCTTCTCAGGAGGAGCGATGATCCTAACCACCATGGATGGTGACGACCTTCCTCACCCCGCCAATGTAGACATAGTAAAAAAATACTACGCATAATTAAAGAGCCGCTAGGTCGACTGGCCTAGGGAAAAATAAGGGCTTCCCGGTGAACCAAAAGGGTTCGGGCAAAAATAAGGGATGAAAATAAAAAAAATCTGTACACCCGGCAAGTCGAAAACCTGAAAAGGCGGCTTGGGCAAAAATGGGTATCCCGGTGGACTGAAAACCCGAAAGGGAGGTCCAGGAAAAAGTTAGGGATAAGCGTAATACTATGTCTTATTGGATCACCCTGCATCCAGACTTCGGTATCAACTATCAGGCTCAGACGACACCAATCAATCAGATTCATCTCCAACTAAGCAGCAAAGTGATGAGATGCTTGAAGACATAAAGGCGATAGCAGAGTCGGGACCCAGTGGGATTATCCACATAGCTGTTTTGTTTTTCTTTTTACAAATTGTATAAATTCTATTTGTTCGGCGGCGTTCTCTTACTAGGACGCCAGCCTCTTGTACAAAAGCGCCTATTTACAGGCAAACTTCAAAATCAATACAAGCTCATTTTTCAGACAAATTGCAAATTGTTTTTTCTTTATCTGTTTTGTTTTGCAAAGAACGTCCAATGCTCATTTTTGATATATGCATTTGACATTAATTGCTGCTCATAAATATTTGCATGCGAAACAAAGGACTAATTACGGGTGATATCGGAAGTAGGGGCAATAAGAATTGTCTGAGAGGTCTAGTTGCTCTGTCCACCAAGGTACCAAGGTAAGTTCAGCTGAGGAATATGACCAAGATACTTTCACTCCCTGTAAAGTGAGACAGTAATGGAAACTCTCCCCACTGAGACCTGCAACTATGGACAAATCAGTAATACTCTCCCCCAAGCAAAGTTAATCTACCGTCAGTCCCGAAAAAAGTTGGGTATCCCCAGTAGGTCTTACTATTCCCCAGCGGAGTATAAAGATATTCCCCAACAAACTCCCCGACATTCTTAATATTCCTCAACGAAATATAAGAATGTTCCCCGGCGGAATACAAGATACCCCCAGTGGAGCCATTTCCCAACGCAGTCTAAAAAAGCTTCCCCACCAGAGTTGAATCATCTTCCCCAGTAGATTCTGGAAGCTTGTCCCCGGAAGAGTACAAATGCATCTCCTCAGCCAAATTCAGAGGTTTATCCCCACAAGAGTCTAACTGGGTTATCCTCAGTAACTTGCAACAGAAAGATCATCCCCAGCGAAGTTCTTTCCATCCCCAGCGGAGTTCATCATCGAAATCCCCAACAGAGCTTATCAACAACATCCCCAACGGAGTTATCGTTAAAATCTCAGCGAAGCATCTCTTCTCACAGAGTAATTCCCCCCAGAGTAATCTCTTCACCAGGTTTATTCCTCAACGGAGTCATCTTCTCCTACAGGTTTATTCTTGCAACCATCTTCGTGCATCATCCCCAGTTGAAACGGAGAATTCAACCAGACTCTTCCAATATCAGCCCAGGATTTAACAAACTCCCGACATTTGTCAAGGATTTATTTTCCCAGACGAAAATACATTCATAAACATATCACATTTCATGCCTCATATTTACATACATGATAAAGTGCATACGACATGATCTCATTTATTTTGAGAATATCATGCATTTCATACATCATGACATTGCATACAACTAATGTTTTGCCTTTTCAGGAAAAGGTCAATCAAAAGATGATTACCATCAACCTTTCTTAAGTTCCAGATCAACACCTGTAACAGGCCAGGAAATATCTGTGGACGATTGATTGTAGATCTATACCTGTAACTAGCAAGGAAAGTTATCTACATGAAGAGATTGAAGATCAATACCTGTAACAAGCCAGGAAGACAATCTTTCTTTCTCAAGTCAGAGATTAATACCTGTAACCAGCCAGGACAACTATCTCCTCGACCAACCTTTCTTAAGTTCCAGATCAACACCTGTAATAGGCCAGGAAATATCTATGGACGACTGATTGTAGATCTATACCTGTAACTAGCCAGGAAAGTTATCTACATGAAGAGATTGAAGATCAATACCTGTAACAAGCCAGGAAAAATCGGTGAACGACGGATTGTAGATTAATACCTGAAACCAGACAGGACAACTATCTACTTGACCATCATGAAGAAACCCTACACCGGTTCCTTCTCCCTTTCAAATGCAGTTTTACACGGACTCATCGTCAAGCAACCCTACACAGGTTCCTTCTTTCAACTTACAAGATCACAATTCAACAAACAATCTCCAGATGGCATCTATAAGCCCATCCACCTACCAACAATCTCCAGGTGGAATCTATAAGCCCATCCTCTTATCCATCATATCTCCAAATGGCATCTGTAAGCCCAATCTACCACCTTAGTGTTCAATCATCTTCCACCTTCGGATCACGAAAGGCACGCAAGCCAATCTACATCCTCAGGTTTAAGAAGATTGAACAGGGGCAACTGTTGTACCCCAAAATTTGCCCTCCCATATTCCTCAAGATTTGTCAAGAATAATCTTCAAATGGCTCAAAATTGTTTAAGGGTTGTACAGTCAAACCACCTCCTAAGCCAACTGAAATTAGGGTTTTGGTTCTTTCAAGGAATTTGGGGTTTTCAATGGTTCAGTCAAGTCTCATAGGCCTATATACATTCTCAAGCACCTACATGCCAAGTTTCAAGACTCACAGTGCCCATTTGCACAGTCAAAAGCTCCATTTGATCTACAATCAACTACAAGGGCAAAATGGTCATTTTGTAGTCAAAAGTCATAATTTTTGGTCAACATCTTATTTTGAGTCCACAATCATAATTTGATCAATTCTTGATCATGATTCCACAAGAATAGCTCAAAAATCATCAAGATGCAAAAGTTACTATTTTTGGACAGGAGAAAAGTCAACTGTACTTTGACTAGGGCATAACGTTTTCATGGTTTATCAGAAAAATTCCATCCAATGCTCATTTTGAAGAGGATGTAATTTCCTATAATCCATCTTCACACTCCAAGTTCAAGAAATGCTCTCACAAAAAGTTACCAATTTTTACATTATTGGCCAATTTCAAAAGTCAACAAAAGTACACTTTAAGTCAAAGGCCATAACTTTAGATTGGTAAATCCAAATGACATGGGACCAAAGGCATTGGTTAGAGGACTTCAAGAGCTTTCCAAAATGTCAAAAAACATGGTCATATGATCAAAATTAAGCAATTTGTGCATTGGAGAAGTTGGGAAATTTTCATGAATTTGCAAAAGTCAACTTTGCTCAAAACACCTTATTTTTGCTAATGGGCCTCAAATCTCTTCTTGAAACTTCACCCATGACCTATGCACGACCCACCAAGCTTAATTGGATTTATTTTCTTATTTTTATTGATTAAATGGATTTTTAATTAATATTAATTCATTTAATTAATTTAAATCATAAGAAAATACAAGATTGGATTTTTAAATCTTTTTGTGAAGCAAATATGACCTAAACATGCTGGAAAATTCGTGCACAAGTCAAAGATACAAAAAATAATCCAAATTAGGCAACATTGTTCAATCATGAAAAATCAAGAAGATTTGATTATCAATCAAAGATTTAAACATCAATGCACATGGGTTGGATCCAAGTTTTTGACCTAATTTGTTTCCCTTATACATAAGCAAGCTAACCATACCCTAGCACACGATTAAAAGCTGCAGAAACAACCCGGTCATATTCAAGAAATTCCAAGAAAATTGAAAACCTATTCTTGCAATCTAGGCCAATTCAAGGCGTTCTATTCATTCAAATACATTGCAGGAGGTTCCAGGAACGTTTTGCAATCAAATTCAAGCATCAAAGCTCAAAGAATCGTCACATACAATCCCACGGTTTGCACTTTTGATTCATAATCGTATATCCTAATTCATGCGCATTTAACATGTTTTTGTGGTTGTTTTGCATTGCTAGGAACCATACAAAGCTAATGGCATGATTGAATTGAACTTAATGCCTTGAATTGAAAGATACCATGATCAAATTTCTAGGGTTCTTGAGCTTTAAATTAGGGCTTTCTGAACCAGGAAAAATTGGGACTAGTGAGATACATGACTGAAATCGTTAGGTCCAGACGAACATAACCCACCCCTCGTGAAATATTTATGATCACTGTGGTTCTAATCGCTATTTTTTATGCAGATAGATAGTGGAGGTTAAAAACCCCCGCTATCTGATGATAATTATACAGGGCAAACGAAGAAGACGATGATGTGTTGATGTCCCATTGGTCAATTTGAAAAAAGCGCGCGTTTTGTTTTTATTTACAGCATATTATTTTGTTTTCATATATATTAATTACTTATCATTATACTATCAAAAGGATGCATGCGGTGTAGTGGTTGGTGCGTTGGCCTGGAAGCATTGGGACCTGGGTTCGAATCCCAGGTCCCCCCAAAAAATTTATTCCCTTTTTCTTTGAATGTTCACATGCAGGTTTCATAAGAGAGGTCCACCATATACCTCAATCCCCAGGCGCCAGATGTCTCCAGGCATAGATCCAATGGACATGAGTGGGAGATCACCATACTCCCCAGTCAACAGGCGTGTGGATAATCCCCAAAGTCAACGTGGCTGAAATGCTAGTGGGCGTGGAAATTGCCAAAGACACCTCCCAAATTGGCCCAAAACCTCCTTGAGTTTGCATTTTTTTTATTATTTTCTTTCATTATTTATTTGCTTGATTTATTTTTATTATTTTTAATTAATTACTAACTAACAAATTAATTTATTTTCATAATAAAATCAGAAAACTAAAATATAATATTTTTATTATTATTTATTAAAATTAATTTCACCCTTAATTAGTTATTTTGTAAATAAATACTAACATAATTAATTTAGTTAATTAGGTTAATTTTAATACTTTTGCAATAAATAAAAATCAATGTAGAATTAGGGTTCTTGACAATTTTAATCCTTTTATTTTTATTTCCTTAAAACATTAAAAACCCAAAAAATATTTCTCTTTTATTTAATTAATTAATTAGTCTAGGTTTAAATTAATTAAATGCAAAATAATAAAAACTACTTTCTTTCTCAAAAAAGGGTCAAAACCCAAAAAAAAAAACTCTCTGATCCAATTTTTCTCGCGCGTGTGACTTTTGTTGATTAATATTTTTCATCATATAATTGTATTTGCTCCGAGGATGTAATAGCTTTAATTAGGACCTTTTATCGCTTTTATTTATTTTCCGCAATTTACTTTTCAAGGGTTTGTTTTTGGTGATGTAAATACCCGACGCCTTGTAATAGTTTAGCTTTATTTTCCGCAACTATTAAACTGCTAGATGTATGCTAACTAGGCTATGCATGACAAGATCTCTCTTAAAATAAAATCAATCGTAGCTCACCATAACATGTACAAAGATAACATAACTGAAACCTGATGCACTCGCACATGCCACTCTTAGGGTACGCCTCACTTGGTTGCCTCGACGTGGTCATTGAGTATAGGGTGTTTTAGAGGTCGCCCTCCTGTCTAAAGATCAAAGTTGCCTCGATACGGTTGCCTCGATAAAAAAACGATCTAAGACATTAGGGTTACCGCTAAGGCGTCCTACCATTGCTTTAGTGACCACATGTCACTAAACTCGAATTGACCCGAAAACTCCAACGACGGTGCTACTGTGATCGGTGGATCTGGAACTAATTGTCTAAAGCTGGTTGGCGAAATGTCGCGGAAGCAAGAGTCGCCACCGTCTTTTATTTTCTCCAACATGGACAGGACAAAAGCACAGCAAAATTCCTTATGAGATAGTTTCTCGGTTCGGGAGGTAGATTTATAGAAAGGGAAGGTGTTAGCACCCTTTCTATCCATGGTTATCCATGGGCTCTTAGATACTTGCTCATTGTTTTTTCAAAAGTGTTTGCTTTTCAATTGTGAGTGGGTTTGAAAAAGTTTCGTTTAAAGATTTCAGATCGACTCTTGTATCAGTCCTCAAGAGTGTTTGAAAAATTGTTTTGAAAGCTTTTTGAAAAGTGTCGGTGTGAAAAGATCTTCGTTTGTTTTTGAAGAGAGTAAGTATCCATGAGTCGTCTACCTACCCTAAGGAATTAGGATGTGTAAATGTCCTTAAGGTAGTGCCATCCCACCATTGAGAGGTAGGTAGCACCACCATTGGAGGTGTTCGGGTCAATTCGAATTTAGGGACATTGTGGTCACCGAGCAACAGTAAGACACCTTAGAAGCTACCCTTATGCCATTGATCTTTTTATTCCGAGGCAACTATTCCGAGGCAACTTGTTTCGAGGCAACCGTTTTGAGGCAACTAGATCAATGGAACATAAGGACTCATTAAGACGTCTTATACTCGACAACCACGTTTCGAGGGGCAAGGCAACAGTGTGGTCACCAGAGCAATAGTAGGACACCTTAGAAGCTACCCTTATGCCATGTTCATGGACATAAGGACTTACTAAAACGTCCTATACTCGACGACCACCTTTCGAGGGGCAAGGCAACAATGTGGTCACCAGAGCAATAGTAGGACACCTTAGAAGCTACCCTTATGCCATGTTCATGGACATAAGGACTTACTAAAACGTCCTATACTTGGCGACCACGATTCGAAGGGCAAGGAAACAGTGAGACGTACCCTAGAAGTGGTGTGTGAATTGTGTGTCATTTTCAGTTATTATTTGTCTTGTCATGCATTGGGTAAGCTACGCTTTGATTTTATTTGGGCATACATTCTTTCATGTAAGTTTAGCAGTTTTAAGAGTGCGGAAAATAAAAGTCCTACGCTATTATAAGTCGCGGGTCCATACATCGCCAAATTAACAAAGACCCGATTTAAAATAAAATGCGGAAAGTAAATATCCTAATTACTATTACAAAGCTTTGGGGCAAATACATTATATTCACAAAAGAAATAAAAATAAATGCGCGAAAAGGAATTATAATCGAAGATGCGAGGGCGTTGGACCCTTTAAAGGAATTAAATGAAATTAATAAATTAATTAATGATTAAAGAAAGAAGAAGGTTATTTTTTATGGTTTTTGGTATTTGTGAAAATAAAGACACTTAATTAAAATCTGAAATTAAATAAAACCCTAATTCTAAATTGTTTTTAATTATTAAAGAAAAATGTTTAAATTTTAACCTAATTTACCCTAATTATTTAATTACAATTTTATTTACAAATTAATTAAGAATTAATAATAATGATGATAAGGAAATAACTTATTTATTAAGAAAAAAAGAATAAAAATGCTAAAACCTAATTTTTATGTATTTTAATTATTTAAGAAAAAAAAACATTAAAGTTAAACCTAAAATTAAACTAATTGATTATTGGAATTTATTTACAAAATAAATGGAAATTAATATTAATGAAACATATTTTTTATTTTATGATTTCTGACTTTTTTTTGTTTTTTATGAAAAAAATATTTTGGTGAATTAATAGAACAATAAAAAAGAATAATTAAAATAAAAAGGAGAGTTAAAATAAAAATCTAAATATGCAAACCATGGGGGGTTTCTGCCCAATTAGGAGGTATGTGTAAGGAATTAGGCCCACTGAATTCAAGGCCTGTTTGACTTTCAACGATCACGTGAGACTCAGTTGACCAACGCGCATGGTGAGCCACTTTTGTGGCCTTCAGATCAGAGCCCATGTACATTTGGCAGGCCAGGAGATGAGGTTGTACAATGATCCCTCATGAGCATACTGCACAGAAGCGCGTTAGAGAAAAAATTATAGAGGAAGTGGGGGACCTGGGAATCAAACCCAGGTCCCATTGCCTGCATGACAACACATCAACCAACCCAACCAACGCTTGTCTTTGTTAATTAAATGGAATAGAAATAATATAATAGAAACATAAGCATTATACTGAAGCGCTAGAAAAACGCGCTAATATTCAAATTGACCAACCATAAGCAAACAACTCAGCATCTTCTCCTTCAATTCTTCGTTTTTGCCTGAAAAATATATAATGGATAGCGGGGGTTTTAAACCCCCCACTAAGTGCAAAACCTGAAAATAGCGATTAGGTCATATGCAAATATAAAAAAGGCGCGATGGGGGGAATTGATTCGTTGGAAGGTTCTGAATCCAGTGGTACAGATCTCGTGGCCTAATTTTTCCAGATGAGGAAAGCCCCAAATTCAAACTTCTGAAAACCTAGAAAACGTTAATGGCATATTTAGATACAGGCATGGTTAGGACAATTAAATGGTATCATGAGCTTCAGAAGGTTCATATTAATATAAATCAACATTTAAAATGTATGAAACATGCATCTAAATCCAAATACGATTATAAACGTTTTCATGAACAGGGCGATGGGGTTCTACCGATTCTCCGCGCATGGAAGCTTGGTTTCAATTGCAAACGCCTCCTAGATGTGTCAGGAGTGTATTGGAATAGTTATTTGGCTTTGAAACGAGCTCTAGCTGTGAAAACAGTTTTGAAGTTTTTGGTCAAAAATGCAAGTCTTGTTTTGAGGTTTCAGCGCAGCATCCTCTTCTTTTTTATTAGGTTTATGTTCTTGCATATATTTGGAGTGAATTAGGTTAACAATCCAAGCCCAAAGTCCTTTGCATTGATGATTTTGCATATTTGATTTTCAAGCATCTTTTTCAATCTTTTTCATGCCTTTCTTATGCCAATCATTGAAGATTCTTTCCTTTTGAGGGATGCACGAAATATTGAGCTTTTAATGGGAGTATATGCTGCACAAAAAGATTCAAAACCTTCATTTTAGTATTTTTTTCATAATTAATTTTAATTAAATGAATTAATAGGATTAAAAACTCAATTAATTAATTAAAAATAAGAAAATAACTCCCCTTTGGGTCAATGGGTCGTGCATAGCTTTTGGGTGATGATTTTATGGAAGAAATTGAGGCCCATTAGCAATTTTGAGGCATTTGAAGCAAAGTTGACTTTTCAAAATTCCCAAAAATTTCCCAACTTCCACAAGGCATATCTTGCTCAATATTTAAGCTTTGATCATGTTCTTGGACATTTTGGAAAGGTCTTGAAGTCCTCTAACCAATGTCTTTTGTCCCATGTCATTTTGATTTACCAATCTCAAGTTATGGTCTTTGACTTAAAGTTCCTTTTTGTTGACTTTTGAAAATGACCTATAATGTTGAGATTGATAACTTTTTGTGAGAGAATTTCTTGGACTTGAAGTGTGAAGATGAGTTGTAGGAAATGTCATTCTATTCAAAATGAGCTTTGGATGGAATTTTTCTGATAAACCATGTGGAAGTTATGCCCTGGTCAATTTGCAGTTGACTTTTTCAGCTGTCCAAATATAGAAAGTTTTGCATCTTGAGACTTTTTGAGCCATGCCTTGAGAATCATGATCAAGAATTGATCAAATGATGGTTGTGGCTTCAAAATAAGATGTTGACCAAAAATGTTGACTTTTGGCTGTCAAATGACCATTTTGCCGTTGCAGTTGACTGTTGAGCAATTAGGGTTTTTGACTGTGCAATTTTGTGCTGTGAGTCTTGAAACTTGGCATATGGATGCTTGACAATGTTTGTAGGCATGTGGGACTTGTTTGGACCCTTGGAAACTTCAATTTCTTTGCCAGAACCAAAACCCTAATTTTTGACTGTTAGGAGGCCATTGAACTGTGCAACCTTTGGGAGATTTTGAAGCATGCTCTTAGCAAACCTTGAAGAATATGGGAGGGAAAATTTTGGGGTACAACAGTTGCCCCTGTTCAATCTTCTTAAACCTGAGGGTGTAGATTGGCTAGCGTGCCTTTCGTAATCCGAAGGTGGAAGATGATTGAACACTAGAGTGCCCAGAAATTTGCACTCACATAGTAGAGTATCAGCAGTGTGATAGCGGGAATGGGCTTACAGATGCCATTTGGAGAGGTGGTGGATAGGAGGATGGGCTTATAGATGCCATCTGGAGATGTGACAGAACCTTGTCGGGAATGGGCTTATAGATGCCATTTGGAACTGTGATGGATAATTGTGGAGATGGGCTTATAGATGCCATCGGGAGGTGTCGATCGCGTAAGAGATTCCTTAGCGAGAACTTGCGTACCTGAAAAAGAAAAATGATTACATGGCCTGTTACATGAGTTGGTCTTCAAACTCTTTGTGTGGATGTGCCCTGACTGGTTATAGGAATTGAATCCTTAAACCTCTTCAGACGTGCCCTGGCGAGATACAGGAATCGAGTCTGGAGCTTCAAACGGTGATGAATGACGCATGGATGGTTACTACCTCAACGGGACGCTGAGAGAACCTTGGGCGATTACTACCTCAACAATAACGATGAGAGAACCTTGGGCGATTACTACCTCAACAGTAACGGTGAGAGAACCTTGGGCGATTACTACCTCAACAGTAACGGTGAGAGAACCTGGGGCGATTACTACCTCAACAGTAACGATGAGAGAATCTGGGATGATTACTACCTCAACAGTAACGATGAGAGAACCTTGGGAGATTACTACCTCAACAGTAACAATGAGAGAACCTTGGGCGATTACTACCTCAACAGTAACGGTGAGAGAACCTGGGGCGATTACTACCTCAACAGTAACGATGAGAGAACCTGGGGCGATTACTACCTCAACAGTAACGATGAGAGAACCTTGGGCGATTACTACCTCAACAGTAATGATGAGAGAACCTTGGGCGATTACTACCTCAACAGTAACGATGAGAGAACCTTGGATGTCTTCTACTGAGTCTTCATTAGGAAAATCTTTAGGAATCGATTTAACTGGACTAGAGAAGGCCTTTGACTGGATCGGCATCAGAAAAATCTTTAGGAGTCGATTTAACTGAACCAGGTAAGGTCTTGGAATCTTCAACTGGAATAAGAATCAGGGAGATCTTAGGGTCGATCTGACTGAACCAGAGAAGGCCTTTGACTGGATCGGCATCAGAAAAATCTTTAGGAGTCGATTTAACTGAACCAGGCAAGGTCTTGGAATCTTCAACTGGAATAAGAATCAGGGAGATCTTAGGGTCGATCTGACTGAAACAGAGAAGGCCTTTGACTGGATCGGCATCAGAAAAATCTTTAGGAGTCGATTTAACTGAACCAGGCAAGGTCTTGGAATCTTCAACTGGAATAAGAATCAGGGAGATCTTAGGGTCGATCTGACTGAACCAAAGAAGGCCTTTGACTGGATCGGCATCAGAAAAATCTTTAGGGGTCGATTTAACTGAACCAGGCAAGGTCTTGGAATAACTTTGACTGGATAAGAATCAGAAAAATCTTAGGGTCGATTTAACTGAACCAGACGAAAGTCTTGGAATATCTTCAACTGGAATAAGAATCAGGGAGATCTTAGCATCGATCTAACTGAACCAGACGAAAGTTTTGGACATAGCTGAGAATTTAACTGGATCTTTCCTGAAAGTTAAAGGTCAGTCATATGCAATGTCATGATGTATGAAATACATGATATAAGCAATGATGCTCTCAACTTAAATGAGATTGTATGTTCATGATGCGTATATGCATGCTATAGTGTATGGAAATGCGATGTTTATGAATGTATGTTTTTGTCTTAGGAAAATAAATCCTTGATGGGTGCCAGGAAGTTAAATCCTGGGCTGATGTAGAGCTTTTGTTTCCACTGGGGATAAAGATTGCAAGATTGAACCGGTAGGAGAAGATGACTCCGTTGGGGAATAAACTTGGCGAACGGATTACTCTGCAGGGAAAAATTACTCTAGCTACCTTGCTGGGGAACAGTACTCTGTGGGGAGAGAGGTACTTTGCTGGGATGTTGATGGTAACCTCGCTGGGGATACCGTTGTTATGTTGGAAGTGTTAATAGACTCCGCTGGGGATAGGAAGACTTCGCCGAGGACGATCTTTCCGTGGCTTTTGGCTGAGGATAACCCAGTTATATCCTGGTAGGGAAATAACCTTTGAATAAAGTCGGGGGACGCGTTCGTGCTCTGCGGGGATAAGCTTCCAGAATCTACTGGGGATAAGCTTACTGCTGGGGAGATGATTCAAACTGTCCTGGGGAAATCTTGAACTATACTGGACTCTCCTGGGGAACTCTTTGAGATATATTGGGGAAGAGATTCCACTGAATGTCTGGTATACCGCCGGGGAACAGTCTTAGACCAAGACTGCCGGGGATGCTTGTTAAGAAAACTCGTATACTTCGCTGAGGAATGTTGAGATCTGCTGGAGGATACCCAACTTCCTTAAGGCTGATAGTATAACTCTGCTTGGGGAAAGTGTATTGACTTACTGGCTCACTCCCTGGGGATTTAAGATATCTTGGTTATGTTCTTCAGCTGAAGCTACCTTGGTACCTGTGGAGGCACTTGATGACTGCCGGTTGACAACTCTTCTTTTGGTAGGCAAGTGACGAGATGCCGGGACATAGTCGTACGCTTTGATCCCTAACTTTTGCCTGGACTGCCCTTTCGGGTTTTTAGTCCACCGGGATACCCTTTTTTTCCCAAGCCGCCTTTTCAGGTTTTCGACTTGCCGGGTGTACAAATTTTTTCATTTTCATCCCTTATTTTTGCCCGAACCCTTTTGGTTCGCCGGGAAGCCCTTATTTTTGCCTAGTTGTGTCAACCTAGCGGGTCTTTGATTATGCGTAGTATTTTTTTGACTATGTCCACGCTCTCTGGATGTAGGGAGGTGCCCCTGTCAGTAGTATTGTGTTGTCATACCACCAGAAGATATTCGTTTGATCGTCGAATGCCCCAAGTGATTCAGATGGAGATTTCCCCCAAGCTGGTTTGCCTTTTGAGAGATTTTGAATCTTGACCTAACTGCCCCAGATATTGGACAATGATCATGCCATGCTCCTTGATTGGAAGTGCTTCTTCCACTGGAGGTGACTCTTTTATTGAGGGGACTTTTGTTCATTAGATATTCGTCGTGCGAATTTCTCTGCTGTTCAAACAAAAAGTCATATGCAAAACAAAGTTATGTTAAAAATGCAAAGCTTATGTCTGTTTCGAAGTTTTTGGAAATGCATCCTTTTTTAGTAAAAACAAGTGAATTTTGTAAAACTGTGATGTCAACTACAGATTTTACAGCGAGCCTTAAAGAGTCAGGATACCTTTGTAACAGTATGCTTTCGAACTAACCCATGCTTCAGCTAGGACTTTTGAGGGTTATAACGTGGCCTGGTTCACGATTTAAGAAACAAAGGATAAAGGCTCAAATTTATTTGTACCCACCCATTCTTCGTGATGTTCTTCGAACCTAAGCTCAGCTGATCGTGCGTTTGACCTTGTTTGGGTCTTTGTCCTGATATTCCAATGATGGTTCGGATGTTGATAGTTTATTTTGACCAGGCAGTCATTTCCTTTTTTGTTGAGGGTTTGTATGACCTCTTTCTTTTTGGATTTTATGATCCCTATTTTTTGCCTGAACTGTTTCTTTTGCGATTACAGTCAGCGGGATGCCCCAGTTTTGTAAGTCTCCTTCATAGGTTTTGACTTATTGGGCTTTTATTTTTGGGAAATAATGACTGCCTATCTTTTATGATTATTCGGAACCATCACTGTCTCTCTTTGTTTTGTAAGGACATCTTTGGTGTCATTCGTTATGCACTTGGATCAACTGAGAGAACTACCCTGCCCCAGGTTATGATTAAGGGTTTTAAATTTCGAAAAGAAAAACTCCTACTTCTTTGGCTCAGAGGGGTTGACGAGGGATTATCTTCCTTATAACTCCAGTGTTTGGGAATTGAAACAATGCTTGTACCTCATCAGCGGAGTCTGTTCAAAAGCATACTGTAAACGTCGTGGTATCATTTTCGTCATCCTCCCTCAAGAGGCTTAGAATTATCAATCGAGAGTTGATCATCATAGAATATGAAAACAGTTTGAATATAGCGAATGCGAATATATTGATTCAAAACAGACATGTGCGATGCATTGATAAAATAATAAAGTTTGTTATGACAATAATTGTTTGAACAATCAAAAGAAAATTACAACTTGAAAAATTCTAATGAACAAAACTCCTCTAGTTTGAACTAGTCATTTCTCAGCGGAAGATTTTCATCTCGCCATCTGGCATGAACTCCAGCACCCCTTCGTCAATCAAGTCCTGGACTTTGTTCTTCAAGGTCCAACAGTCGTCTGTAGCATGCCCCGGGCTGTCTGAATGATAAGCACAGCAGGTGTTGGGGTTGTACCTTGAAGGTGTCATATTCGGATTCTTAGGAGGGTCCTTTAGAGTGATCAGATTGACCTCCAGCAAGCGCTTCAGTATAAAGGATGATGGTATATCAGTCTCCGAGAAATGTCTTCCAGGCGTATATCGTTTATGCTGACTACCCTGTTGAGGCTGGGCTCGTGACCCTGAAGCAAGCTGAGGAGATTTTCCTTTTTCTTCTTGCCCCGCATGTGGTTGAATGCTGATTGGAACTTCAACCTTGGTTGTTTTCCCCACTGGATTATTTTGAAGCAGCTTGGTGACGAGGACCCGGAGCTCTTCTTGTTTTTGAGCTAAGTCCTGAATGAGAGTCATTTGGCCCATCAACTGCCCCATCATTTGGATCTTCATGGTTGACAACTCAATTTGTAGCCCTTCCAGCTGATCGTTCCTGATACCCCCTGCATTCCCTAGGGTCAAGTTCCTTGTGAGGAGAGCCTTTATTTCTTCTTGCCCATGGGATAGGTTCAAGAACATTTCTTGCAGTTGGGCGTTCTGAGCCCGGAGATCTTGGTTGTCCGGTTGGAAAGCCATTGCTGAAATAAACAGCGAAGATGGTAAGTGACCTGTCAAGAGGGTACCTGTAATGCAATGACATGTATGATATGCATGCAATGTTTTCAAGGACCTCGCAGGGTAAACAAGAAGATTGTTAGCATTTGAATTTGTAGCTTGATTGAAGGAACTTCATGTTGCTGAGAATCCTTCTTCGAGGGTCAAAGGCTCACCATATCCAGTGGGTCATAGCCCCTGACTTTGGTCATCATGTCTGGTTTTAGTTTCCAAACAATCTTGGTTAGGGGAACCTTCTTCAGGAGTCAAAGCTCACCATATCTAGTGGGTCATAGCCCCTGACAACCTTGGCTAGAGGAAAATAAATCCCCTTTGCCCCTTGCTAGATAACTGGCTCATCATGACCTGCATCACAAGCCCTTGAGATCCTTGAAATGGATTAGTCCTTATGAAGGATGCATGCAATGGTATGATGTTATGCTATGCATGGGGTACTGTAGGTAAACCCTGTTATGAGTCCCAATTAAGGACATAAACAAAACCTGCAAGAAACTCAGTAAACCCTGTTATGAGTCCCAATTAAGGACTATAAACAAAACCTGCAAGAAATTCAAGTGTCAGATACCAAACATGCAAGTAGTCAAGTTGGAAGGCACACAAGTCACACAAGAGAAGCCCTTAGAGTTTAGGCCAACATGGGGTCTGGGTATTACCCTCTTTCAGTTTGTTGGTTCATACCTGTCCTATCAGAAGTAACCGGGTTCTAGAGGATCCCAATATCACTGACTACCCTCAATCGGTCATAACTCCAACATCGCAATCTTTTCTTGCGGCCAGAACCATCACGAGAGTTTAGCCTCAATGGGCGTAGCATACTGCTACTGTTCTATTGGCCAAGTTGGGTCATTTAAGGTTCTAAGGTCGGTTGGTGCTTAATGACTCCTCAGAAGACCCATATTCTCCTCGTTGCAATACAAGGGATATCGGTACAGACCAAGGTGCCACACCAACGTAGCCACTGCTTCACCCATGTCGGTCTACGCCGGACAGGTCCCTCACAGCTTATGCTACCTAACAGGGTATCCCCAGATCCGGGTTAGGATCTATGTAACTCCCAAGACAGTCCCACAATGATAAAGCAAACAAGTCAAAGCAATTGAAAACACAGTGATCTTAGTCCTAAGGTACACCTCACTCTAAAACTGTTTCCCCAGCAGAGTCGCCAGTTCTGTGATCAGTGGATCTGGAACTGACTGTTTAAAGCTGGTTCACGAAATGTCGCGGAAGCAAAAGTCGCCACCGTCTTTTATTTTCTCCAACATGGACAGGACAAAAGCACAGCAAAATTCCTTATGAGATAGTTTCTCGGTTCGGGAGGTAGATTTATAGAAAGGGAAGGTGTTAGCACCCTTTCTATCCATGGTTATCCATGGGCTCTTAGATACTTGCTCATTGTGTTTTCAAAAGTGTTTGTTTTTCAATTGTGAGTGGGTTTGAAAAAGTTTCGTTTAAAGATTTCAGATCGACTCTTGTATCAGTCCTCAAGAGTGTTTGAAAAATTGTTTTGAAAGCTTTTTGAAAAGTGTCGGTGTGAAAATATTTTCGTTTGTTTTTGAAGAGAGAAAGTATCCATGAGTCGTCTACCTACCCTAAGGAATTAGGATGTGTAAATGTCCTTAAGGTAGTGCCATCCCACCATTGAGAGGTAGGTTGCACCACCGTTGGAGGTGTTCGGGTCAATTCGAATTTAGGGACAGTGTGGTCACCGAGCAACAGTAAGACACCTTAGAAGCTACCCTTATGCCATTGATCTTTTTATTCCGAGGCAACTATTCCGAGGAAACTTGTTTCGAGGCAACCGTTTCGAGGCAACTAGATCAATGGAACATAAGGACTCATTAAGACGTCTTATACTCGACAACCACGTTTCGAGGGGCAAGGCAACAGTGTGGTCACCAGAGCAATAGTAGGACACCTTAGAAGCTACCCTTATTCCATGTTCATGGACATAAGGACTTACTAAAACGTCCTATACTCGACGACCACCTTTCGAGGGGCAAGGCAACAGTGTGGTCACCAGAGCAATAGTAGGACATCTTAGAAGCTACCCTTATGCCATGTTCATGGACATAAGGACTTACTAAAACGTCCTATACTTGGCGACCACGATTCGAAGGGCAAGGCAACAGTGAGACGTACCCTAGAAGTGGTGTGTGAATTGTGTGTCATTTTCAGTTATTATTTGTCTTGTCATGCATTGGGTAAGCTACACTTTGATTTTATTTGGGCATACATTCTTTCATGTAAGTTTAGCAGTTTTAAGAGTGCGGAATTTAAAGTGCGGAAAATAAAAGTCCTACGCTATTACAAGGCGCGGGTCCATACATCGCCAAATTAATAAAGACCCGATTTAAAATAAAATGCGGAAAGTAAATATCCTAATTACTATTACAAAGCTTTGGAGCAAATACATTATATTCACAAAAGAAATAAAAATAAATGCGCGAAAAGGAATTATAATCGAAGATGCGAGGGCGTTGGACCCTTTAAAGGAATTAAATGAAATTAATAAATTAATTAATGATTAAAGAAAGAAGAAGGTTATTTTTTATGGTTTTTGGTATTTGTGAAAATAAAGAGACTTAATTAAAATCTGAAATTAAATAAAACCCTAATTCTAAATTGTTTTTAATTATTAAAGAAAAATGTTTAAATTTTAACCTAATTTACCCTAATTATTTAATTACAATTTTATTTACAAATTAATTAAGAATTAATAATAATGATGATAAGGAAATAAATTATTTATTAAGAAAAAAAGAATAAAAATGCTAAAACCTAATTTTTATGTATTTTAATTATTTAAGAAAAAAAACATTAAAGTTAAACCTAAAATTAAACTAATTGATTATTGGAATTTATTTACAAAATAAATGGAAATTAATATTAATGAAACATATTTTTTATTTTATGATTTCTGACTTTTTTTTTGTTTTTTATGAAAAAAATATTTTGGTGAATTAATAGAACAATAAAAAAGAATAATTAAAATAAAAAGGAGAGTTAAAATAAAAATCTAAATATGCAAACCATGGGGGGTTTCTGCCCAATTAGGAGGTATGTGTAAGGAATTAGGCCCACTGAATTCAAGGCCTGTTTGACTTTCAACGATCACGTGAGACTCAGTTGACCAACGCGCATGGTGAGCCACTTTTATGGCCTTCAGATTAGAGCCCATGTACACTTGGCAGGCCAGGAGATGAGGTTGTACAATGATCCATCATGAGCATACTGCACAGAAGCGCGTTAGAGAAAAAATTATAGAGGAAGTGGGGGACCTGGGAATCGAACCCAGGTCCCATTGCCTGCATGACAACATATCAACCAACCCAACCAACGCTTGTCTTTGTTAATTAAATGGAATAGAAATAATATAATAGGAACATAAGCATTATACTGAAGCGCTAGAAAAACGCGCTAATATTCAAATTGACCAACCATAAGCAAACAACTCAGCATCTTCTCCTTCAATTCTTCATTTTTTCCTGAAAAATATATAATGGATAGCGGGGGTTTTAAACCCCCACTAAGTGCAAAACCTGAAAATAGCGATTAGGTCATATGCAAATATAAAAAAGGCGCGATGGGGGGAATTGATTCGTTGGAAGGTTCTGAATCCAGTGGTACAGGTCTCGTGGCCTAATTTTTCCAGATGAGGAAAGCCCCAAATTCAAACTTCTGAGAACCTAGAAAACATTAATGGCATATTTCGATACAGGCATGGTTAGGACAATTAAATGGTATCATGAGCTTCAGAAGGTTCATATTAATATAAATCAACATTTAAAATGTATGAAACATGCATCTAAATACGATTATAAACGTTTTCATGAACAGGGCGATGGCGTTCTACCGATTCTCTGCGCGTGGAAGCTTGGTTTCAATTGCAAACGCCTCCTAGATGTGTTAGTAGTGTATTGGAATAGTTATTTGGCTTTGAAACGAGCTCTAGCTGTGAAAACAGTTTTGAAGTTTTTGGTCAAAAATGCAAGTTTTGTTTTGAGGTTTCAGCGCAACATCCTCTTCTTTTTGATTAGGTTTATGTTCTTGCATATATGTGGAGTGAATTAGGTTAACAATCCAAGCCCAAAGTCCTTTGCATTGATGATTTTGCATATTTGATTTTCAAGCATCTTTTTCAATCTTTTTCATGCCTTTCTTATGCCAATCATTGAAGATTCTTTCCTTTTGAGGGATGCACCAAATATTGAGCTTTTAATGGGAGTATATGCTACACAAAAAGATTCAAAACCTTCATTTTAGTATTTTTTCATAATTAATTTTAATTAAATGAATTAATAGGATTAAAAACTCAATTAATTAATTAAAAATAAGAAAATAACTCCCCTTTGGGTCAATGGGTCGTGCATAGCTTTTGGGTAATGATTTTATGGAAGAAATTGAGGCCCATTAGCAATTTTGAGGCATTTGAAGCAAAGTTGACTTTTCAAAATTCCCAAATATTTCCCAACTTCCACAAGGCATATCTTGCTCAATTTTTAAGCTTTGATCATGTTATTGGACATTTTGGAAAGGTCTTGAAGTCCTATAACCAATGTCTTTGGTCCCATGTAATTTTGATTTACCAATCTCAAGTTATGGTCTTTGACTTAAAGTGCCTTTTTGTTGACTTTTGAAAATGACCTATAATATTGAGATTGAGAACTTTTTGTGAGAGCATTTCTTGGACTTGAAGTGTGAAGATGAGTTGTAGGAAATGTCATTCTATTCAAAATGAGCTTTGGATGGAATTTTTCTGATAAACCATGTGGAAGTTATGCCCTGGTCAATTTGCAGTTGACTTTTTCAACTGTCCAAATATAGAAACTTTTGCATCTTGAGACTTTTTGAGCCATGCCTTGAGAATCATGATCAAGAATTGATCAAATGATGTTTGTGGCTTCAAAATAAGATGTTGACCAAAATTTTTGACTTTTGACTGTCAAATGACCATTTTGCCCTTGCAGTTGACTGTTGAGCAATTAGGGTTTTTGACTGTGCAATTTTGTGCTGTGAGTCTTGAAACTTGCCATATGGATGCTTGACAATGTTTGTAGGCATGTGGGACTTGTTTGGACCCTTGGAAACTTCAATTTCTTTGCCAGAACCAAAACCCTAATTTTTGACTGTTAGGAGGCCATTGAACTGTGCAACCTTTGGGAGATTTTGAAGCATGCTCTTAGCAAACCTTGAAGAATATGGGAGGGCAAATTTTAGGATACAACAGCTACCTACTTCTCAATAGTGGGATAGCACTGTCTAAAGGATATTTACACAACTTAATTTCTTTTGAGTAGGTAGAGGTTCTCAGGTACTTGCTCTTTCAAAACAAAAACAACTTTTTTGCATTTACACTTTTCCAAACAAAGTTTTCAAACAAACACTTCATACACTCTTGAGGACAAATACAAGAGTTAAATCGAAGTTTTCAAACAAAACTTTTTCAAAACCCACAAACACAAGAAAAGCAAAATCTTTTGAAAACATAGTGAGCAAGTACCTAAGAGCCCGTGGATAACCACTGATAGAAAGGGTGCTAACACCTTCCCTTTCTATAATCTACCTCCCGAACCCGAGAAACATCTCGAAAAGGAATTTTGCTGTGCTTTTGTCCTTTCCTTGTTGGAGAAAATAAAAGACGGTGGCGACTCTTGCTTACCGCGACATTTTGCGAAACGCAAACGCGAACCAGCATTCTAAAACGGTCAGTTCTATTTCCACCGATCACACATCCCATAGATGAGGAGAGCAACAATTTCCTCAAAGGCTTGCAGATCCAAAGAATTCCAACAACTTTGGGCTTTCTCAAACAGGAACTTTGCTAGGAAACCTTTAACACCACTCCTTGTTTCCCAATGAGTTGTGACATCAGACGAGTGCAAGTGTAGAGCTTGAGCAATCTCTTCTGGTTTTGGATCTATTTCCGTACCGTTGAAAGGTAGTTGATTGAGAATGGGAATCCTCAAGAGTTGGGAGAATTCTTCCAAAGTAGGCACAAGTTGATAATCGGGAAATGTGAAGCAATGGTGTAAAGGATCAAAGAACTGAAAAAGCACCTTCATCATGTCCTCATCTGTGTTGGAGGTGACCAAGTTGAGTAGGAGACCATGTCTCTCGGTGAATGAAGAGTTTTCTGGAATCCTTGAAGCTAGCTCCCTAAGCTGTGGAGGGACCCTTACAATATTGACTCGAATAGTTTTCCTGCGAAGTGAATCCATATCCTACAAACCAAGAACAAAGATAAATCTTAAGATTCTTGAAATGGTTAGTGGATGTGTATGATGTTTATGATGTTCATGATATTATGCACAAGTATGTATATACAGACAAAGCAAAGAAATCCTTAGGTTTAGGCTTGCATGGAGTTTTATAGGTAAGTACCCTCTTGAAGTTTAGTTGGCTCAAACCTGTCCTAGTAATAGTAACCGGGTTCTAAGTGTAGCGGTAGAAATGTTTAAGACTAAGCTATTGAATTGTCTAGACTTGTAGAAATCAAAATAAAAATCGCCACTGCGCTTTATTGTTTCCAAAAGAATGGGAAAAGAGAGAATAACCTAAAAGAGGGGGAAAGATTCTAGGTAAGGGGGTTGGTTATGCAAAGGGAAGGTATTTGCACCCTAAACATCTACGGTACTCCGCATGAACCTCTTTGAAAAATCTGTATATTTTGGCTATAAAATATGTTGTATATAAAATGGATGGTGGATATGAGAAAAGAAATATATTTTTTATTATTTTTTGCACCCGCCGTGGTTGCGAATCTTTAGTGCCTACGTACCACCTTTCGTGTAATAGGGGATCAGGGTACACGTAGTTCCTCTTTTAAAAATTTGAAACACAAGTGTGTTGGTTGACTTTAAGAGATAAGACATCATCATCATTGTCCATGTGGAAAACATACTTACTACCCACAATCATGAGAAAGGAGAATTTGCATTATCTCAAAGTGGAGGGTATGACTTGGATTTTAAAATCAACAATGCCTCACTCAACACCCAAGTGGAAAATATCTCACTTCACTACATATTGTAGAAGTATAGTTGTTTGCATCACTACAAGGATTGACAAGAGTTTAATCTTTTGAGAAAAGTTTAAAGTAAAAACCAAAGTGGAAAAATGGTTTGAATGAGATTGATTTACTTTTAGTCTTCCTACAAAAATGTCAAGGTATTATTAAATTAATTGAAGTTTATTTATGAAAATATTTTGAAAATGCATGGACATAAGTCCAAGTTTATTATGAAAGTGTTTCAAGTTTAGAAATAAGAAGATTTTTTAAAAGGAGGGAGAAGATTTTTGAAATTAAAGAAGATGGGAGGAGAAGAAGAGACTATCCTAAAGCATACGGTAAAAGCTAAGGAGAAGAACCATCTAACCAATAAGAAGCCAATACTTGACATTATGAGTCAAGATAGAATTCCCATTCTTTGGATTGAAACCAAGCAAGAAAAGATACTAGACCTCTTGAGAGAGCCAAACTTCATGCATATTAAGTCTTCACAAAAATTGGGTAGAGTAATAGCTGTATGCGGGTGAATTCCAGATTACAAACCAAGAGTGTAATCATAATAACCTGCACACAAAACAAACAAACAAACCAATGTCTTGAGGTAAACCTCAAGAACTCCAGACAAAATATCAATTAAGGTCCAAGGTCTCCAACATAGGCCAAGGTTTCTAATCCTAAGTCCAAGAAGTCCAACACTCCACCATGCCAAGGATAGTAACCAAATAGCCCAAGTATCATTAAAGATTTTTATGGTTTATGTTGATTATTAAGTATCTTCAAAAATTAAAGAAAATCTCAAGTGAGCACAATAAAAATGACATAAAAGTAAATGCTCAAGTGAGCAAAGATGAAAATAACATGAAATGTAAATGCTAAAGTAAAGAGTACTTAAAGCATAAAAAATAAAAGCATAAAGTAAAGAGCATAAAACAAAGTCAATTGTTAGACATTAGTGGTTAGTTGGATGACCATCTTGAAACTTGCATTTGGAACTCATTAGAGGATTGGTAGAACCAAAGCCTCCACACAACAAGTTGCATTTGCTTTTTGTCAAGTATCTCATCCATTTAATAAACTCTCAAGGAAACATTTAATGATCAACGATGTTTAAATGATTTGCGTTGACCAAAATTGATGAAGATCCATTAGAGGATTGGTAGAACCAAAGCCTCCACACAATGAATCTCAAAGTTATTGGCTCAAAGGGATAAAATTAACATACTTGGGCTTGCAAACATATGTTTAGGCCACGAATGATCATTTATTCGAACCGGGACAAAATTTAGCGCTATGTTAAGCAATCGTAAGTGGACTTATGTAGAAGTCGTACCTATTTTGAGGTCGGTCAATAGCAATCTATGTACTTCATGTTTGGATAAATGATATAGAGATCATCACCCCTTAACATGTAGTACAATTAAAAAAGAAAGGGATAAGATGAAGAGGGAGGGGAATGATAAGCTAATTTGGATCACTACCTTAAATTTCTTTCATCTTTAAATTCAATCACTCATCTAGATGGATTAAAGCACTAAACATATCATTAATCCAAAGCACCAAGAATGAATTAAATAATTCACTCTTTGATTGATCTGAATTGATGAACATTTATCCAAGTTCATCTACACCATAAAGTCCATTGAATTTAAAGAGAAATTGGACATTTAAAATTGTAATCCAAATTATCCATCAAAGAGAGTGAGTAGAAAAAATATTTGAGTCAAAACAACCCAAAAATAAGGCAGAAAAAGTATTTTTGGCACTGTTACAATCAATTGTGCTTAGACAGCAACCATTTGCATCAGTGCAGTTTTTTTCGAATCAATTTTCAGTGACATTCAATTGCAATGTTACAACAATTGATTGCAACCTGTTAAAATCAGTAGAAAACAACATTTCAAGGATCAAATTCTCGTTCCAACTTTTCATCAAACACCTTATGATCATGGATCCAATTGAGCATGAAAATTCCATCAAATTATGAGAAAATAACACTAATGGAATCATAAAACAATGCTCAATGAATCAAAACCAGAAATCCATAAGAGATCACATTGTGAAAGATGATGATCCAACTTACCAAAGGTAGAATTAGAGAATTATCAAACAACTTCCAGAATTTGCTTCAATTCAACCACAAGAATCAATTACCAAAGCTTGGATGTAGAGAATTGATGAAGAAAAAGTATTTGGATGAAGGTTTAGCTCAAAGGTTAGTAAGCTTCAATGCAAAGCTTACTATACTTTTTTTGAAAGTGGAGCTTTGAGTGAATTTGGTAGATGGAGAGAATTGAGAGATTTTTTAGCAAAATGAGTTTGGCTATCAAAATTTTATCATTTGAATGAAATGAGGTCTCTATTTATAGAGTTTAGGATTGGGATTAGTGGTAATTTGGTAATTGATTCTTGGAGCCAAAAATTGAATTAATGATATAATTTTCAAATTATGTAGAAAAATTGGAGCAAAAAAGATGACAATTTTGAAATTACTGGCTTTTTTTAAAAAAAATCACGTGTGTTTTGTTGCTATGAGTCGACAGAAGAGTTGTATGCATCGACACATTCGAGTTGTATAACACAACATGAGTCGACGCAAGCTTCTATGGATCGATACAAGCTGCCTTTTCAACTCAATACATAATCAATCAATTTGCATGAGTCGACGCAAGCTTCTATGGGTCGATACAAACTGCTTTTTCAACACAATACAGAATCAATCAATTTGCATGAGTCGACGCAAGCTTCTATGGGTCGATACAAGCTGCTATTTAACACAATACGTAATCAATCAATTTTCATGAGTCGACACATAACATGTATGTGTCGACACATGCTAGTTATACAAAACAGGATGAGTCGACACAAGCCTCTATGGGTTGATGTAAGCTGCTTTTGTCAGCACATTACAAAATTGATTGTCTTGCATGGGTCGACACATAACACGTATGTGTCGACACATACTAAATGTTTTTGATTTTTGAAGGCTAAAAATACACTTTTTTTTCAAAGATTGTGCACAATACACTCTGTGCAATTGATTGCACTATGGGAGCAATCGATTGTATAGGAAAACAAAAATGAAAAATTTTAATTATTATTATTTTTCTTTACAAATAGAGATTTTAGGGAAATAATACCGGAAAACCTTATTTGTCGGATTCTTTGACTCGGTACCTACAAAACACAAATATGCAAAGGCAAAGACAAATATTTTTTGTATTTTAGTTAGACGTTAATTACCAACCCATATACAAAATACACAACTAAGGTGCTTGGAGATTCCTCAAGAGAAAACTTAAAGATAGGAGATAGAAAAAGAGGAAGAACCAACCCTAATGTGATCTTGTTATGATCGAGTTGATATGATATGATAGAGGAATCTTAGGGGCAAAAATTGGGGTACAACAGTTGCCCTTATTTAAGTGTTTTCTATCCGGAGATACGAAGGTTAAAAATATTCGTGTCGACGCAATTGCAGATACTTAAATATAAAACAAGCCTTATTTTTGTCCCTAAGATACCATGCAATGCTTATGATTATGAATGCAGATGGACAAATCTAAAGAGACGCAAGACACCACCGGGGATGTAGAAAAGGAAACAAAAATCGAAAAGGAACCCAACCAGGAAAATAAATCACTGGTGAACAGAAGACCTGACTCTATTGGTGTAAAACCCAAAGAAGAGATAAGGTAGAATCAACTCAATTAAAGATGAGAAAGGCAGTGGATACTAACGATCGATAAATAACTTTGAACTACCAACTCAATAGTCGAATGTAGAAGATCAAAAAGATACTGACTCACAGATGACGGTAAAAGGTCAAAGGATACACCAATTTTCACTGAAGGCGAAACTACCAACGTTCACTGAAGGTAGCAAAAAGATGACAATCACCAACTTTCACTGAAGGTGACCTACCAACATTCACTGAAGATAACCAAAAGATAACAAACATCGATGTTCACTGCCGATGTCCTACCAACTTTTACTGAAGGTGGAAAGAAAATATATCACCACCATTCACTGATGATGAACTATCAACGTTCACTGAAGATAGCAAAAAGATAACAAACACCAATGTTCACTGCTGATGTCCTACCAACTTTTACTGAAGGTAGAGAGAAAATGTATCATAGCACCACCGTTCACTAACGATGAACTACCAACGTTCACTGAAGGTAGCAAAAATATAATAAACACCGACGTTCACTGTCGATGGTCTACCAACTTTCACTGAAGGTAGAAAGAGAATATACCATATCATCGTCGTTCACTGACGATGAACTACCAACATTCACTGAGGGTAGCAAAAAGATAACAAACATCGACGTTCACTGCCGATGGTCTACCAACTTTCACTGAAGGTAGAAAGAGAATATATCATATCACCGCCGTTCACTGATGATGAACTACCAACATTCACTGAGGGTATCAAAAAGATAATAAACACCAACATTCATTGTCGATGGTCTACCAACTTTCACTGAAGGTAGAAAGAGAATATATCATATCACCGCCGTTCACTGACGATGAACTACCGATGTTCACTAATAACAAACATCGATGTTCACTGCCCATGGTCTATCAACTTCCACTGAAGGTAGAAAGAGAATATATCATATCACCACCTTTCACTGGCGATGAACTACCAACGTTCACTGAGGGTAGCAAAAAGATAATAAACACCGAAGTTCACTGGCGATGGTTTACCAACTTTCACTGAAGGTAAAAAGAGAATATACCATATCACCTCCGTTCACTGACAATGAACTACCAACGTTCACTGAAGATAGCAAAAAGATAATAAACACAGACGTTCACTGCCGATGGCCTACAAACTTTAACTGAAGGTAGAAAGAGAATATATCATATCACCCTGTTCACTGACGATGAACTACCAACGTTCACTGAGGGTAGCAAAAAGGATAATAAGTTTCCCCAAGATTCTAGTGTTTTTCCTAGAACGAGTCTCAACTTCTTCTTTAACCGAGGCACTCCACCTGGAAAGGATAAAACATAAGTTGTGTCAAATAAAGAGACTTGCTATTTGTGGTCACGGAGGATTGTAAAAGGAAATGACTTTTTGGGCAAGAGGTATGGCTTACTAGGGAGATGCCATGATATTCCTGCTGAGGAGATAAAGTCTTCTCGTGCAAAATAAATGCACAAACTAAAACTCAAAGTTTTCAGAAATCCAAAGTAAATAATATTGTCATGTAACCACAAATCCAAACCAGAAATAAACTGGAGCCAGAAAGTCAACGAAGATACATCCTTTGAGAAATAAACTCAAGAGGGAAAACCGAATCCATCTAAGCAAGGAGCGTTGCAGGAAGGCCAAAGCAAAAATCTTCCACGAGGGACAACTCAGTGGGGAAATTGAAAGAATATATGCTTTCTGCTTAAGGCCAATACTCTATTGAAGAGAGGGCAACGTAAATCTTCAAAACATGGTAATATGTCAAAAAATATTAACAAATGTCAATGAACAATGATTTGTCAATTTTAACTATGCATGATACATGTATGAATGTATGAGTGTTTTCGTGTGCATGCTGACAAAACAAACACACAACATGGGGAAAAACCAGGAAAAACTGCCTCAGGCACTAAAAGCACTCGGCTAAGCTTCAACCAAGATGATCATTCGAAGAAAGGTAAAGGCCAGCTGCAGAAACCAAACCTACTGCCTGCTTTTAACTTTACCAAGGAGAAACATAATCCGGAGGTGGACAAATCAAACAGATGCTGGGGTAGAACATCCTTCTTCAGGCTTCATTAGGAAAACCAGTGTTTTTTCAATAGTAACATGCCTACTGGAGATTGCAAGACCAGTCTCAAGTAAAGCAGACTGACACCAAAACATTAAAACATTCACTGGGGAATTCAGACCTACTTCATTGGGGAGATCAACACCATATCATCGAGGGGAAACCAAGATACGTTCTTCACTGGGGAAACCAGAGATACATGTTCTTCGAGAGTAATTATTACACCAAATTCTCTGGGGAGAAAAGACTTCTATCAAATAAGCAAGGCCTTCACTGGAGAATCTTGGATTGAGTCTTCATATCATACAAACCTATTCCAACAAAAGATGCCCTGGTATAGCCTTCCTGGGGAATCAAGAAGTTAACATTATAGAAAGAGGTCAAACTCATGGGGATTTTAAATCAAACCCAGCACTCGGCGGGTGAAAACCCAAAGGGTTGACAACTGTCTCAATACTTCTTAGAAAACATACTGCCCTGGTCTAGTTGCATGGGGAATAAATACCAACAATAATGCCAATACTGCAGAAAGAGCGAAATTTTGCAAATAGTTCCATCTCAGCACACCAAGGGAACACGACCTTTCGTCATATGAGGGAAGACTTTGCTGGGGAATGTGGGATAAAGGCCTCAGACCATGCAAACCCAAAATAAAAAATGAACCAAGACTTGACTGGGGACAATGAGATCACAAACCCAATACCACACCTTACACCAATTGGTATCATCTTCAATATACAAAAATCACGCACATACCAGCGAAAATGACCTAAGAGAACCTTCCTGGGGAACCAAGAAGTTAACAGTATAGTAAGAAGTCAAAATTATGGAGATTTTAAATCAAATTCAACACTTGGTGAGAGAAAACCCAAAAAATTGACAATTGTCTCAACACTTCTTAGAAAATATACCGCCCTTGTCTAGCTACTTGGGAAACACATAACAATAATAATGTCGTAACAGGAGAAAGCACTGCTCTGCAAGAGATTCCATATCAATAAAAAGGGATAAAGAACTCCATCAAATGAGCAAAGGCTTCATAGCTCTTTTTAATCTCTGTTTGATCACCACCTGGTAGGGTAAAGAATCACACTCAACTGGATAAGTCTGCAGCAAGACTGGAAAAAATGGGATTATAAACCCAACACCATAACACAACCTGTAGGAAACCCTTTAATTGATCATTAATTGTTAGAGGAAGCCAGACACACATCTACAAAACATATCACAAGAAACAATCCTGCTTGAGGAAGATTATCGACTTGGGGTAGACATAGTAGCTATCTTGACGAAATCTGGATATGCCCTTGGAAACCAATCTGGTGTCTCAAGCTTACCGTGTTGATCAAGGTAACTTTTGTAACTTGCCTTTGGCTGCATGCTTTTAGGATAACCTTTCTGATCAATGGCTTCTAGAGATTTGTCGAATCTTGACGTAATTGCCCTAGATTGGCTGAATGTTGCATCCTCTTCGCTCCACAACTCCTCTCAGAAACATGCCTTTTGCTGATACTAAAATGTAAACTTTCATGATATCAAGCAGTAGTTTTACAAGAAGAAAATGTTTATTCTAAGAATTAAAATTCTAATGCAACAATTATGTAAGCCTTGAAGATTTTATTTGAAAAGATGTCGCAACACCTTGTGAACGAATCACTAGCCATGATGCGACATGGATTTTTTGTATGAAATATAACAAAAGAATATGATACCAATCACAATAATTTATCAAATTTAATGGGAGTCAGGAAACACTATTTCATTGGAGTATGCTTTCGAAATAAACCATGTTTCAATTAGGACTTTTGAGGGTTGTAACGTGGCCAGGTTCATGGTTTTAGAAAAAAAGATTTAAGGCTCAAAAGTATTGGGTGCCCACCCCCTTCGTGATGTTCTTCAGTCCTAAGTTCAGTTAACCTGACATGAAAATTCATCTCTCAAAAGATATTTCGAGATGGTTGAGGAATCAAACAAGGTTGTCTTTGGACATGCAAGTCACTCATCCCTGCTTCTTTTGGGTTTCTTGTCACATGACTCTGTTCTTTGCTGAGGATTTCACACTGTAATCCTTTATCGCATTTCAGGATTTCCATTTCTTCCTTGCCTTCTGGACAAATTCCTTTTGACTTTGACTCTGAAGTGCAGCGGGATGCCTTAAATTTTGCCTAAGCGACTTGTTTTTCAAGTTCTGACTTAGCGGGGCTTTTTGCCTCTTTCTTTTTCATCATAATTTTTTTATTCTTATCATCTTTTTTTCTTTTGAACATGTCGCGTGACTTCGGTTCATTTGTGACTTGTCGGAAGAATTGTGAATGCCTTGTTTATGGGTAGATGAAAGATAACCATTGTTGTATCGTCATCTGCTGATCTTCTGGTGTGCGAGAGATAGCCATTAAGATATCGTCAATTAACACACCCTCATGATAAGTGAAGATTAACCATTGTGGTTTTGACTTTCCTCAACCTTTCGAGGGATAACCATTGTTGTATCCTTAGATGCGCACTCTTGATGTGATCTTAATACTCAATCAGATTAACTGAACACTCCCCTGCCCCGGGTTAAAAAAATGAGGGTTTTTTCTGAATAGAAAAAGAAACTCCTACTTCAAGGCTCAAAGGGGTTAATGAGGGTTTCACTCCCTTATATCTCCGGTGTTTGAGGATTTGAAACAATGCCTGTACATCGTCAACAGGGTTTTATCCAAAAGCATACAACCAGAAAATTTGTGTTTTAATATCATCATCCTCCCTCCGATCTCTGCCTAGGCGAGAGAATGGGTAACAAGTTGGTATCATAAAGCAATTTAAAATTGAAAACAAATACGAGTGAAACGAATGAATTTCTTCAAGACAAACATACTCATTGTATTAATATTAAACATTCAAATGCAAACAAGTTCTTACATGCAAACAGTGCAATGATAAACAAGAAAAATTACAAATGAGAAAGCAGTAAAAATTCTAATAAACTAAGAAGGCTAATCATCCTTAAACTCCAGGGCATTTTTCAATCACCTTTATTCTTTAGCAAAGACTTGACTTGAACTCCAAGACAAATATCCTTAAATGACAAGATACCACTTCGGACCAACCTCTGAACTTCAATTTTCAATGGATAACAATATTCGATGCTATGCCCTGGGGCTCCTCGATGAAAGGCACAAGTCAAATCAGCTTTGTAGTACCACGACATCTTCTCAGGGATCTTTGGTGGAAGTCAGGTCTGAACCAAATTTTTCTGCATCAGGATGGGAAACAATTATGTATAGGTCATTGGGATTGGATCAAACTGATTTTTCCTTTGATCAGGAACTTGCTGATTCTGTTGACAAACTAGAGAAACAGGAGGTAAGCTGAACACATGGATGACAGGAGAAACATGTTGATTTTGACGGTAATTTTTTCTTCTTCTGGTTCTCTTCTTGGAAAATTTATTATCAAACTTCTTCACACCACTAGCTGAGCCACCATCTTCAGATGAACATCCCTTTCGGACATCCTCTTATATAGGCACTCCCACATTTACTTTTTCAGGGAAATCAATGGGCATATTGGCTATCACCTTCTCATGAAAGAATGATTTCAGAGTTTATGTGAAGACCTTTGCCATCTCTTCTTCCTTCCTAGAAGGATTGACTTAGGCAGCAACCAAAGTTTTAACCAAAGCAATTAGATACTCCATGACAACCTCCAAAGTAGTTACCTCTTTGCGAAGTTTAAAGATCTCTTTCTTGATGTTTTCCATCTTCTCTTAGCATGAGTGTAGCACTAACGATAACTTGACTTCTGAAGACAAAAAGCAGATGATAAGACTCCGAGAAACTCTCGAAATCAAGACAGAAGTGAGAATGATGCATGATATGCAATGCATATGATAGTTTAAAAGTTTTAAAACCAAGTTTTCAAAGAACTTTGGAACATTATAAGCGAATTGCAAACATCAATTAAAAGACATAATTGGGGTAACTGAAAAACACATTTCATTAATATTGGGAGGATTACATTGGAAGTACAAGACTTTAATAATCCTAAACAGAATAAAGAGAAAGCTAAATTCTCAGGTCCTAATGAACTGCATCTAATTAAGATCCAACACCGTGTTGTAAAATCTTCTTGAGCTTGAATTTAGAATGCTAAAGGAAAATAAATCCTCTTGCACTCTTCTCTTCTACTTTGCTGATAATCGAGAAAATAAATCACCGAAACAAAGGATTTAAGAACTAGATCAAGAGTGTGGAGAAATCCATCTTCAAGATAGCTAGGAGAATTTGAAGTCCCAAGGAATAGATACCAAGGATTAAAGCTTTCTCAATTCTTCTGAATCAGGACTCTTGACATTGTACTTCTTAGTACTCTTTCCAAAATCCATAATTACAAAACGTGTGATGTTTGCAAGAAAAAGTCTTAAGTTCCTTAAAATTTGGTTAAAACAATGCTCATGGGTGCGTGGATGCATGATGCAACAATCAAACACAAGATCACAATCATAGGGTTTATAGGTTCAACGTCACGAGCATGAGGTCGAAGGTACTACCCATAAGGTGTTGGTCTAAAAGTTATCACCTGCCGAACAAGGTTCTAGAGGTTCCCAGAGTCTACATCCTTACTTAAGATATTACCAACTTCCCGATTAACTAGGTAATTAGTAATATTCTCAAGAAAAACTCGTCCGAGCGTAGTATCGCGTGACAACTATTTCCGAATTACTCCGTCATAGCTTCTGCACTACACCTAAAAGGCCAAGATGGGTTAGGTAATCTACAGTCCCTAACTTCAGTAGGCTCCCAGGTCGAATGTAGTACGTCTTCCCGATTACTCGGTAAACGACACTACAGTAAAAGGGGCCTCCACTGAGTGGGGAATCTCATGCCTCCTTTTTTTGGGATTACTCCCTCAAAGTTAACATGACTATACCTCCCATCCTATCTTAAAGTTTTACCAATTCTGGGTATAGGACTCATGAGTAATCACCAAGCACCCTGAAAACCAGGAAAATCCAAACAAACATATATACAAAATATAACACATAAACAACAATAGCACATATACAGATATAAACAAAGATAGGCTCAACCCACTTAGGGATGAACCAGCAAGAGGTCAATCTTTCCCTAGTGAAGTCACCATTTTTCTGTAGCGGTAGAAATGTTCAAGACTAAGCCATTGGATTGATTAGACTTTATACAAATCAAAATAAAAATTGCCACCACGCTTTATTGTTTCCAAAGGAATGGGAAAAGAGCGAATAACCCAAAAAGAGGGGGAAAGATTCAAGGTAAGGGGGTTGGTTATGCAAAGGGAAGGTATTAGCACCCTAAACATCTACGGTATTCCGTAGGAACCTCTTTGTAAAATCTGTATATTTTGGCTATAAAATATGTTGTATATAAAAGGTATGGTGGAGGTGAGAAAAGAAATATATTTTTTATGATTTTTTCACCCGCCGCGGTTGTGAACCTTTAGTGCCTACGTACCACCTTTGGTGCAATAGGGGATCAGGGTACACGTAGTTCCTCCCTCTGTACCAAGAAGCGGTACATTAGGGAAACTACCGCAACTGTCAATAATCTCTACATCCTGGTAAGCTCGATGATACCAATCAATATTCGAGTGAGTAAGTGCCATGATATTAGGAGCCCAACGGGGTTCCTTTTTGACATCCCAAAAAGCATCAGACTAAGGCATATGAGAAATGAACCACCGGTACAACAGAGGCGTGCAACAGATAATCATTCCCACTTGATAAGAATTCCGAAGATGAACAGAGTAATAAACATCACCCAATAATGTAGGAACTGGGTTTCCAATCATGAAAATCCTGATAGCGTTAATGTCGACAAACTTGTCCACATTAGGAAATAAGAACAATCCGTAAGCAAGTAGAGAAAAGATGGCCTCAAAAGCAACTGTACTCTTCATTCTGGAAAAGTAATGAGATTTCTCCAATAAGAACTGAGCTGGTAATCCTCTAATCCATCCTTTAGTAGTCATACGGGCTTCCACCTCAGACTTGCCTAGATGAATCAAAGCAGCAATCTCATGTGGTTTTGGCTCACCCTCTAAACCAGTAAAAGGAACACGATCAGCAACAGGTAAATACAATAGATAAGAATACTCCTCCAGTGTAGGCATCAACTGATAATCGGGAAAAGTAAAGCAGTGATACATTGGATCATAGAACTGGACCAAGGTCGAGAGAATACCCTCCTTCATCTTCAGCTTCATGAGAGGAATAATGGATCCATACTTCTTCAGAAAGTCTGCAGAACACTCGATTTCTGGAATTAGACTGACCAACTCATCTATCTGGGGATCCTTGAAACTGTATTTCCCGATCTTTCTCTTTCCAGAATCCATGGTTAAAAGTACCTAAGATATTCACAAATAGTCAACCTTTAAATCCCTTGAAATATTGTTTTCTTCAAAAGATACTTATGAGTGCATGGATGCATGATGCAACAATCACACACAAGATCATACATATAAGGTTCATAGGTTCAACATCGCGAGCATGAGGTCGAAGGTACTACCCATAAGGTGTTGGTCTAAAAAGTTATCACTTGCCGAACAAGGTTCTAGAGGTTCCCAGAGTCTACATCCTTCCTTCGGATATTACCAACTTCCCGATTAACTCGGTAATTAGTAATATTCTTAAGAAAGACTCGTCCGAGCGTAGTATCGCTTGAGACCTATTTCCAGATTACTCCGTCATAGCTTCCGCACTACACCTAAGTGGCCAAGATGGGTTTGGTATTCTACGGTCCTCAGTTTCAGCAAGCTCCCAAGTCGAAAGCAGCACGTCTTCCCGATTACTCGGTAAACGACACTACAGTCAAAGGGGCCTCCACTGAGTGGGGGATCTCATGCCTCCTTTTTTGGGATTACTCCCTCAAAGTTAACATGACTATACCGCTCGTCCTATCTTAAAGTTTGCCCAAGTCCAGGTATAGGACTTATGAGTAATCACCAAGCACCCTGAAAACTAGGAAAATCCAAACAAACATATATACAAAATATAACACATAAACAACAATAGCACATATACAGATATAAACAAAGATAGGCTCGACCCACTTAGGGATGGACCAGCAAGAGGTCAATCTTTACCCAGTGAAGTCACCATTTTTCTGTAGCGATAGAAATGTTTAAGACTAAGCCATTGAATTGACTAGACTTGTACAAATCAAAATAAAAATCGCCACCACACTTTATTGTTTCCAAAGGAATGGGAAAAGAGAGAATAACCCAAAAGAGGGGGAAAGATTCTAGGTAAGGGGGTTAGTTATGCAAAGGGAAGGTATTATCACCCTAAACATCTACGGTACTCCGTAAAAAACCTCTTTGAAAAATTTGTATATTTTGGCTATAAAATATGTTGTATATAAAATGGATGGTGGAGGTGAGAAAAGAAATATATTTTTTATGATTTTTTGCACCCGCCGCGGTTGCAAACCTTTAGTGCCTACGTATCACCTTTCGTGCAATAGGGGATCAGGGTACATGTAGTCCTCTTTTAAAAATTTGAAACACAAGTGTGTTGGTTGATTTTAAGAGATAAGACATCATCGTCATTGTCCATGTGGAAAACATACTTACTACCCACAATCATGAGAAAGAAGAATTTGCATCATCTCAAAGTGGAGGATATGGCTTGGATTTTAAAATCAACAATCCCTCACTCAACACCCAAGTGGAAAATATATCACTTCACTACATATTGTAGAAGTATAGTTGTTTGCATCACTACAAGGATTGACAAGAGTTTAATATTTTGAGAAATGTTTAAAGTAAAAGCCAAAGTGGAAAAATGGTTTGAATGAGATTGATTGACTTTTAGTCTTCCCACAAAAAAGTCAAGGTATTATTAAATTGATTGAAGTTTATTTATGAAAATATTTTGAAAATGCATGGACATAAGTCCAAGTTTATATGAAAGTGTTTCAAGTTTAGAAATAAGAAGAGTTTTTAAAAGGAGGGAGAAGATTTTTGAAATTAAAGAAGATGGGAGGAGAAGAAGAGACTATCCTAAAGCATAAGGTAAAAGCTAAGGAGAAGAACCATCTAACCAACAAGAAGCCAATACTTGACATTATGAGTCAAGATAGAATTCCTATTCTTTGGATTGAAACCAAGCAAGCAAAGATACTAGACCTCTTGAGAGAGCCAAACTTCAAGCATATTAAGTCTTCACAAAAATTGGACAGAGTAACGGTCGTATGTGGGTGAATTCCATATTACAAACCAAGAGTGTAATCACAATAACCTGCACACAAAACAAACAAACAAACCAATGTCTTGAGGTAAACCTCAAGAACTGCAGACAAAATATCAATTAAGGTCCAAGGTCTCCAACATAGGCCAATGTTTCTAATCCTAAGTCCAAGAAGTCCAACACTCCACCATGCCAAGGATAGTAACCAAATAGTCCAAGTATCATTAAAGATTTTTATGGTTTATGTTGATTATTAAGTATCTTCAAAAAGAAAAGAAAAGCTAAAGTGAGCAAAATAAAAAAGACATAAAAGTAAATGCTCAAGTGAGCAAAGATGAAAATAGCATGAAACGTAAATGCTAAAGTAAAGAGTACATAAAGCATAAAAAATAAAAGCATAAAGTAAAGAGCATAAAATAAAGTCAATTGTTAGACATTAGTGGTTAGTTGGATGACCATCTTGAAACTTGCATTAGGAACTCATTAGAGGATTGGTAGAACCAAAGCCTCCACACAACAAGTTAAATTTGCTTTTTGTCAAGTATATCATCCATTTAATAAACTCTCAAGGCAATATTTAATGATCAACAATGTTTAAATGATCTGCGTTGACCAAAATTGATGAAGATCCATTAGAGGATTGGTAGAACCAAAGCCTCCACACAATGAATCTCAAGGTTATTGGATCAAAGGGATCAAATTAACATACTTGGGCTTGCAAACATAGGTTTGGGCCACGAATGATCATTTATTCAAATCGGGATAAAATTTAGCGCTATGTTAAGCAATCGTAAGTGGACTTATGTAGAAGTCACACCTATTTTGAGGCCAGTCAATAGCAATCTATGTACTTCATGTTTGGATAAATGATATAGAGATCATCGTCCCTTAACATATAGTACAATTAAAAAAGAAAGGGATAAGATGAAGATGGAGGGGAATGATATGCTAATTTGGATCAATACCTTAAATTTCTTTCATCTTTAAATTCAATCACTCATCTAGATGGATTAAAGCACTAAACATATCATTAATCCAAAGCACCAAGAATGAATTAAATAATTCACTCTTTGATAGATTTGAATTGATGAACATTTATCCAACTTCATATACACCAAAAAGTCCATTGAATTTAAAGAGAAATTGGACTTTTAAAATTGTAATCCAAATTATCCATCAAAGAGAGTGAGCATAGAAAATATTTGAGTCAAAACAACCCCAAAATAAGGCAGAAAAAGTATTTTTGGCACTGTTACAATCAATTGTGCTTAGACAACAACCATTTGCATCAGTGCAATTTTTTTTCAAATCAATTTTCTGTGACAATCGATTACAATGTTATAACAATTGATTGCAACCTGTTAAAATCAGTAGAAAACAACATTTCAAGGATCAAATTCTTGTTCCAACTTTTCATCAAACATATTATGATCATGGATCCAATTGAGCATGAAAATTCCATCAAATTATGAGAAAATAACACTAATGGAATCATAAAACAATGCTCAATAAATCAAAACCAGAAATACACAAGAGATCATGTTGTGAAAGATGATGATCCAACTTACCAAAGGTAGAATTAGAGAATTATCAAACAACTTCCAGAATTTGCTTCAATTCAACCACCAAAATCAATTACCAAAGCTTGGATGTAGAGAATTGATGAAGAAAAAGTATTTGGATGAAGGTTTAGCTCAAATATTAGTAAGCTTCAATGCAAATCTTACTGTCCTTTTTTTGAAAGTGGAGCTTTAAGTGTATTTGGTAGATGGAGAGAATTGAGAGATTTTTTAGCAAAATGAGTTTGGCTATCAAAAGCTTACCATTTGAAAGAAATGAGGTCTCAATTTATAGAGTTTAGGGTTGGGATTAGTGGTAATTTGGTAATTTATTCTTGGAGCCAAAAATTGAATTAATGATATAATTTTCAAATTATGTAGAAAAATTGGAGCCAAAAAGATGACAGTTTTGAAATTACTGGCTTTTTTTCAAAAATCACGTGTGTTTTGCTGCTATGAGTCGACACAAGAGTCGTATGCATCGAAAGATTCTAGTTGTATAACACATCATGAGTCGACGCAAGCTTCTATGGATCGATACAAGCTGCCTTTTCAACTCAATACAGAATCAACCAATTTGCATGAGTCGACGCAAGCTTCTATGGGTCGATACAAGATGCTTTTTCAACACAATACAGAATCAATCAATTTGCATGAGTCCACACAAGCTTCTATGGGTCTATACAAGCTGCTATTTCAACATAATACATAATCAATCAATTTGCATGAGTCAACACATAACATGTATGTGTCGACACATGCTAGTTATACAAAACAGGATGAGTCGACATAAGCCTATATGGGTCGATGCAAGCTGCTTTTGTCAGCATATTACAGAATTGATTGTCTTGCATGGGTCGACACATAACACGTATGTGTCGACACATACTAAATTTTTTAATTTTTGAAGGCTAAAAATACACTATTTTTCAAAGATTTTGCACAATACACTTTGTGCAATTGATTGCACTATGGGAGCAATCGATTGTACAGGAAAAAAATGAAAAATTTTAATTATTATTATTTTTCTTTGCAAATAGAGATTTTAGGGAAATAATACCGGAAAACCTTTTTGTCGGATGCTTTAACTCGGTACCTACAAAACACAAATATGCAAAGGCAGAGACAAATATTTTTTGTATTTTTGTTAGAGGTTAATTACCAACACATATACAAAATACACAACTAAGGTGCTTGGAGATTCCTCAAGAGAAAACTTAAAGATAGGAGATAGAAAAAGAGGAAGAACCAACCCTAATGTGATCCTGTTATGATCGAGTTGATATGATATGATAGAGGAATCTTAGGGGCAAAAATTGGGGTACAACACTAAGGAGCTCAATATCACTGGTATGTTTCCTTGGTCATTGTTCCAGCATAAGCCTCTTTAATGGCGACCGAAATATCCCAAGAAACCAAACCTCAATGAGTGTAGTATCGAGTATCTACCAACTTCGGACTGCACCAAAGCCGGTCATCTCACTACATCCTAAATGGCCAAGTTGGTCAAGTAAAGGTTCTAGAAGTTCATTAGTGCTTTATGATATCACTCAACGGCCCCATATTCTATTTGATTAACTCAAAGGCAACCGGTACCCACAAATTTGTCGCACTAACATAGCTATTGCTTAGACCATGTTGGTATACCCCACACAATTTCCATAACGTATTGCTACTTACTTATAATGTATCCTAAATCCGGGTAGAGGATTCAAACCCAAACAAAGAACCATAATGTAAAGCATACAAGTCAAACTAAGAAAGCAAGTACAAGTGATCTAACCCTAAGGTAACCCCACTTTTAAAATATCCCCACCAGATTCGCCAGTTCTATGATACGGTGGGAGAACTAACTTGGGTGTTTTGCGTTTTGTCGCAAATGTTGCGGTTAGCAAGAGTCGCCACCGACTTTTATTTTATCCAAAAGGAAAGGTGAAAAAGCACAGGAAAAACCTTTGAGATTGTTTCTTGAGTTCGGGGGGTAGATTATGAAAAGGAAAGGTATTAGCACCCTTTTCATCCATGGTTTTCCATGGGCTCTTAGTTACTTGCTAGATCACTTTCTTTTGTTGTTTGAAATCGTGCTTTGTGTGGTTTTTGAAAGTATTTTGTAAAGAGACCACTGTTTAGGCAATCTTTGTAATGATTCTTGTTCGTAAGAATGTATGCAGAGATGTTTGATCTTTTGAAAATGTTTTCAATTTTGTAAGATGTTTGAAAGTGTATGTGATTGTTTTGAAAATAGCAAGGATGTTTGTTTTGAAATGGAGCAAGTGATTAGGAGCAATCTACCTACTCAAATGTCTTTCTTGTTCATTTCCTTTTCCTTTGACATTGTTGTCTAACCATTGATTTGGTAAGCAACCCTATCTTTGGATGTAAACGGGACGGGCGTGGGTCATTGTATAACCATGATTATCAATATTTCAAGGTATCTTAGCATACTTTTTAAGGGACTAAGATCATTTTTAAGGAAACTTAGATAGCGTCATCGAGGGACTATGATCTTGTATTTGCTTGTTTTTGTTAAGATACCCTACATGCGTAATATGGCCATTTTGTATAAGGCAACCAAGTGGAATAACCCTAGGGATGCTTGTGTGCAAGTGTGTTTTTTTCATGCTTATTTTTGTCTTGAATTAAGATTTTGATAAGTATTGATTTAATTCTTTCCATACAAACCCTTATTACTAGCATTGTATATAAAAGCGATAAATTACGAAATTTAAAGTTACTACACTATTACAAAATTATGGGGATGGGGTGTACAGAGTATAAATGGGATTGCAAGTAAAATTAAAATCCTAAATTACTTTTACAACCATATTGAATGGATAATAATGTACAAGAAATGTAAAGTGAACTTGTTTTGTTTAAGTAAAGAGACAAGTTTTATTTAAGAAAAATATTTTGATCTTTTTATGTTAAAAGAAATAAAATATGTCAAAAAATGTAAAATATTTTTGGTGTTTTTGATTAGTGAAAATAAAAGTGATAGCCAAAATAGTAAGGAAAAAGAAAATAGAATCAGCGCATTGCTGAACTAAAAGAGATCAGAAGTTCTGACTCTGGCATGCTGCAAAAGACATAAATCATATTAGCAGAAATAGGTAAAGTCAGAAGTTCTAGATCCATTGGGAACAAAGAAGATTTCAGAAGTTCTGATGCCACTGGTAGAACTTCGTCTCCCTCTCCATGCTAGTCAGAACATCTGCAACTTAGTCATTTCTCAACAAAACAGAAGATGTGTATATAACAGTTATGGCAGGTTTCATGATGTTTCAGAAACAAGAGATATCAGAACTATAAATCAGAAGCAAGCATGAATTTGCTAATCCTAATTCTGAGTCCTAGTTTCTTCAAGAAGTTCTGGACTGAAATTCTCTCTACTTAGGAAGGCAAATACATGAAATCTCATACTATATACAACATCAGAATCATGATGTTTACATTGTATATTTGAACATGCAAATCTGACAATGCCTAAGTAATATGATGAGAGTCAACAGAAACTTACCTTGCAGCTGGAAAATAATCTGTGAGCTGAAGTCTGGTTCTTAATGCTGGTGACGTTCTGAACAGCTCCTTCACGTGCTCAGCAGGCTGGAAGCTTTCAACTTGGGCTATGAATGGTTAGGGAATTCTGGAACAGCCAGGGGGTAAAGTTCTGACTTCTTTCAGAGTGTATTACAATCTGAACATAGAAGTTGGGATAGCTTCTAATATGTGAATCAGAAACTATATGGATGGTTTTGGTCAAGAAGCACTTGAGGAAAAATGGAATGTGAATGCAAGAATCAAAAGCTAACAGGTTTTGTATTTTTGTGTTTGTAGTTTTGGACTTTTGGAATTTTGGCATGGGTTCAAGGCTTTTCTTTCTCAATTTTTCCCTTTTTACAGTTGCCAATGAAGTTCAATTTATAGGCAAAAGTTTAGTATCTTGGAGAGGTCACGTGGCACAACCATCATATGCTAGGCGCTGACTTGTTCTTGAAGTAAGTATGGTGGTTAGCAGTTTCAATAGCACCTAAGCTGGATTTGTAAGCAGGAATTAAGGAAAGGTAACCTCAAAAGCAAAAGCAACGTATGGGCCCAACACACTTTTGTGCAAAAGTTTGCTTTTCCAAGATAGTAAAGGTACTTCTATGCCACACGTGGGGAAATCCTTTGAATAAAGACTCAAAAGTGGTTGTGAGCATTAAATGATGATGATATTTATCAACCCAGAAATCCTAAAATGTGAGATTTTGCATCATTGCTTAATTTTGGGTCAGAGGTTCAACTTCAGCATAATTTAGAATAAACATCCAACTTCTGATATTTGTATCTCTTTGCTCCAGCATGTTCTGAAGGAGCTCTGAAACTTTCCAGGAAGCTTGCAACACACTTTATAAACCTTTTTTGAGTTACCCTTGCAAACTCTGACTGAATCTTTGTGAAAACTGGCCCAGAAGTTGTAACCAAACTCTGTCTTGGAACTGTCCAGAATTTGCTGAGTGCTTCGGTTTCATGGACGTGTCTTTGAGGAGTCATAACTTGAAATCCCAGCATTTCTAGGAGAAGTTTTGTTCTGCAATGTTTCAGATCTTGTTTGAGTCCATAACTCTTGTGTTAGAAGTTAATCCAGAATCAGCTTGCATCATGGTGATAATCTGATCAGAAGTTCTAAGCTTGTCATATTTCTTAAACACTTAGAAAAATTCTAAGTATTTAGAAATTTGACTTTTCCAAAGTAACTTTTGACTTTTGAGTTTCTAGATGAAACAAACTTCATATTTTAACATGTCTTGATGAAATATGATTCTTGAAACTTGATTTTAATCTAAAAGTCAAAGTTTGACTTTTCAATATGCAAATGACCATTTTGCCCTTGTGGATGACTTTCTTGGATATTTTGTAATTCCAGGCTTGAAATTGGATGGGAACAAACCTGAGGGTTCAGGGTGATCCTTTTTAGAAACGAGAGGGCAAATTTTGGGGTACAAAACATAGGTTTTTACTTAGAGGGCTTTTCTTTTGAAAGATAATGACTGCCCATTTTACGGGGAACCATGACCGTCTTTGGATTTGGAAGGACGTCTCTGATGCTATTTTCTGTGTACGAAGTGAACGCTTATGGCTGAATACGCATTTGGATTAACTGAGAAACTACGCCACCCCAGGTTATGATTAAGGGCTCCAATTTGTGCGAAAAAGAAAACTCCTACTTCTTAGGCTCAAAGGGGTTGACTAGGGATTATCTTCCTTATATCTCCACTGTTTAGGAATTGAAACAACGCCTGTACATTGTTAGCAAGGCTTGTTCAAAAGCATACCATAGAGATTACGGTATTTTTCGTCATCCTCCCTCTAAAGGCTTATAACTTTTAGTCGAGAGTTGAATACCACAAAAGGAGGTAAAAGCATAATATAGTGAAAATGAATAGACTAATTCAAGACAAACATATGCAATGCATTAATGAGGACGACCAAAAGTATGACATAAAGATAAATGTTTGAATCAAAACTAGAGATATTAAAAACGAAAGTTCGAATGAACAAAAAAACTTCTCAGTCTGAACTTGTCACTTTAGATCGTTTACCTTGCAGCCTCAGCATTTTGGGGATGACAGAAGAACTCGATCTGACAATCTTTCATGAACTCGACCACTCCTTCATCAATCAGGTCCTGAATCTTATTCTTCAACGTCCAATAAATGTTAGTGTCGTGTCCAGGACTGTTGGAGTGGTATGCGCACCTTTCTTTATGATTGTAACATGGATAAGAAGTATTGGGCTTTTGAGGAGGATCCTTAAATGTAACCAACTTGGCCTTCAACATATGTTGCAATGCTTGTGCCAAGGACATGTTGATCTTGGAAAATTGTCTTTTGGGCGTATCCTGCTTATGTTGATTCCCTTGTTATTATTGGCGAGGACATTGTTGGACTTGGGATGTAGTAGCAATCCGAAAAGGTCTACTCTTGAACAAGCCAACTTCTTGTATTATTGGAAGCTGATTAATGACTTGATCCCTAATTCTAACCATTTGTTCCATACGGCTGTATTCGTCTTGATGAAGTTTGTTGATAAAAGTTCTCAACTCTTCTTGTCCCCGAGTTAAGTTTTGGATAAGAGCTATCAGTCCCATCATCTGGATTCTCATCGTTGCCATCTCAACTTGCAATTGTTCCAATTGGCCATCCTTGTTGTCTTCAGGATTCTTATTAGTCATGCTCTCAGTGAGGAGTTCCTTTAATTATTCTTGGCCCTTGGATAGGTTCAATAACATTTCTTTGAACTTAGCATCTTGAACTTGGAGATTTCTGACGGTCTGTTCGAGAGCCATCTTTATTGAAACAAACAGTAAGCAGATGAGAAAACCTGTATGGGGAAAACCTGTTATGACATGATGCATGATATGCAGATGCAATGTTTTCAAGGATCCCACGGGGTAAACATTAGAAAATGTTAGAAGTCAAATTTGATTGCAGCTTTGATTGAAGAACTTCGTATTGTTGAATGTCCTTCTACGAGAATCAAGCTTACCATGTCGAGTGGGTCATAGACTTTGACTAAAGATAACCTTCTTTGGTCTTCGACATCATTAGCTAGAGGAAAATAAATCCCCTTGCCCCTTGCTAGGCGTTTGGTTCATGATACTTTGACGACATTTGGTTAGAGGAAAATAACCTACATCACTGCCCCTTGATATCTTTGAGCTGGTTAGTGAGAATGATATGGTATGATGTTATGATGTGTATGCTATGTACCAAGCAAAAACTTAAGGTGGTGAAAACAAGTAAGGTTTACAAAAAGTCTAGGTTATTGGATAATGACAAAAACAAATCCTGCAAGGAATTCAAGTTTGTTAGATAATGAATACAAACAAACTCTACAAGGAATTCAAGTTGTTAGATAATGCAAACAAGTCACACAAGTAACCTTAGGTTTAGGATTGCATGGAGTTTGTAAGTAAGTAACCTCTTGAAGTTTAGTTGGTTCAACCCGTCCTAACAAAAGTAACCGGGTTCTAAGGAATCTCAATATCACTGATCTTTCTTCATCGGGCATTGTTTCAGCACAATCAATCTTTTCTTACAGCCAAAATATCCTGAAAGTCCGATCTCAATGAGTGTAGTATCGAGTATCATCCAACTTCAGTATTGCACCAAATCCGGCTATCTCACTACTTTCTAATGGCCAAGTTGTTCAACTATGGTTCTACGGTTAGTTAGGGCTTCATGACACCACACAGTGGCCCCGTATTCTCCTTGATTCAACACAAGGGACAACGGTACCAACAAATGTGCCACACTAACGTAGCCATCGCTTCAACCATGTCGGCATACGCTGCATAGTCCCCACGATCTATTTCTACTTACCTAATATGCCTCAGATACAAGTATAGGATCTTTACAAGTAATAAACCCAAGCATTACCCATAAATGTAAAGCAAACAAGGCAAAAAAATAAAGCAAAAAAAGGTGATCTAACTCTTAAGGTTACCCCACTTTTAGTTTATAATTCCTCAGCAGATTCGCCAGTTCTGTGATACGGTGGGAGAACTGACTTGGTTGTTTTGTGTTTTATCGCAAATGTTACGGATAGCAAGAGTTGCCGCTGACTTTTCTTTTATACAATAAAGGGAAGGGTGAAAATAACAGGAAATACCTTTTGAGAATTTTCTTGAGTTTGAGGGGTATGTTATAAAAAGGGAAGGTGTTAGCAACATTTTCATCCGTATTTATCTACGGGCTCTTAATTGCTTGATCACTTTGAAATGCTTTGTGTTTGTGTAAGTTTGAAAATATTTTGAAAACGCCTAAGTTTGGAAAAATTTGCAATGACTCTCGCATCGTTGAGAATGTATACAAAGTGTTGGTTTTTGAAAATATTTGTTGAAAGGAAGTGTTTGGAAAGATGTTTGAAAATGCAAATGTAAGGCCATTTTGTAATGATTCTCGTATCATTGAGAATGTATACAAAATGTTTGTTTGAAAAGTATTTTTAAAAGTGTGAGGTGTAAAGATTGTTTGTGAGAAAGCAATTACGAGCAATCTACCTACTCAAAAAGTCTTTGTTCTTTTCCTCCTCCTTTAGATAGTGCTATTTTACCATTGATTGGTAGAGATCCTTATCATTGGATATGAGGGACGGGCATGGGTCATCGTACAGTCATAGAAGGCAACTAGTAAGTTTTTTTAGCAATTTTCGTAAGGGTCTAAGATCGTTTACCGAAGGCAACATCGAAGGGTCATCGAGGGACTACGATCTTTTAATCGAGGGTCCTTGCTAAAGTATCCCATGTTCGAGGGACATGACTGTTTTTATCCGAGGCAACAAGTGTGGGTTACCCTAGAGGTGCATATGTGCAATGTGTTTGATTTTAAGTATTTATCTTTGAATTAGGGTTTTGTTAAGTTTGATTTTAATTCTTGTCATACAAACCCTAATTACTAGCAATAATAAGGAAAGCGATAAATTGTGGAATTTAAACGTCTTACGCTATTACAACGCCTTGGGAATAGGGGGTACAATTTTGTGAGTAGGGGGAAGAAAAGAAATAAAGCCCTAATTACTATTATAAACCATTGAATATGAATAATAATTGAATTTACCAAATGTAAACAGGAAGAAAGAATTTGTTTTTTAGGGTTTTTTGATAGAAAACAAAGTTTGTTCATTAACCTAAGAAAATTAATTAATTTTAATTAAAAGAGAGGTTAACTAATTATTTTAAAAAATAACCTAAAAAATTTAATTTAATTGAGATTAAAATAAAACCTATGTCTAATGATTTTTTATTGTTTAGAAATTAATTTGGATGTTAATGTCAATTCCCATCGATGCAAAATGTCCAATGTACCCTTAATGATCCAAAATTATAGTAAAAATCTCAAAAATAAAGATTTCTAATGCCTAGGCTGACACGGGCCGTGTCACCCGAAACGGGAACCCGTGTTAGAATCTACCTGTTGTACCTCAAAATTTGCCCTCCCATATTTCTCAAAACATTTCAAGAATGATCTCCAAATTGCTCAAGGTAGTCCAAGGGTTGGCCAGACAAGCTCTCTCCTAAGGCAGTCTACCCCAAATTAGGGTTTCATGTTGCATCAAGATCCTTGAGTACAAGTGACCCCAAGTGCTCACCAATGTCCTAATATGTTCTCAAGATCATCTATGACAAGTTTCAAGCCTTGCAGAGGAAGTTTGCTCATTCAATTGCTCAAAAGTCCAAAAATCGACTATGCTAGGGCAAAAGTCAACTGTGACCTACATACAGTCAAACTTCAAGATTTTTGGTCAACATCCTCATTTTGAAGTATATTTCATCATTTTATCAAGGGTTGATCATGATTCATCAAGGATTGCTCATAATTCATCAAGACTCAAAAGTTTCTAAATTAGGGTTTTGGAGGAAAAGTCAACCCAACTTTGACCAAGCATAACTTTCTCATGATTTATGATAAATGACCCATCCAAATTTCATTTTGAATAGGATGAAATTACCTACAATCCATCTTCAGCTCCCAAGTTCAAAATATGCACTCACAAGAAGTTATGAATTTGGACATTATAGGTCATTTTGAAAAGTCAACAAAAACACCTTTTTTGTCAAAGCTTCATACATGAGCATGGAATATCAAATTGAGATGAGACCAAAAGGGTTGTTTATATGACATCTCAAGCTTCCTAAAAGGTCCAAGAACACCTCCAAAGATTCAAAATTGAGGAAGATATGCATTGTTGAAGTTGACCTTTTTTGCAAAATTGCCAAAAGTCAACTATCCCCAAAACTTCAAATTTTGCCAAATGGGCCCAATCTTTTTCACTTGTTTTGAGTTGGAAATATAGCCCACATGCTCTAACTTTTTACACCTGTCCATATCTTATTTTTATCATTTATTTTGATTTTTATTTGAATTAATTGGATTTAAATCAAATAAAATCAAATAAAATCAAAAGCATTGATAACAAGGATTTTGTGATCATTTCAGGTCTTATTACACAGCTAGGATTAGTCAAATTCGTCTCAAGGCATATGTGTAGAAAGAGATTGGATTTGGACCAATTTTGGAAAGCTTTAAAGAAGAATCAAATCAAATATCAAAGGCATTGAAGAAGGAAGATTTGGACAGAATAATCAACCCTAATGCATTGTGTGATACATAAGGAGGCGAGGCAGATCAAAAGAGAGGTTGGAAATGGGGTGCAGAGCAAGAACATAATTTGGAAAAAACAAGCAAAAAGTGTGAGATCAAATTGGTGGTTAGAAGCATCCTCAAGGCTCGATACCTCTCTCAATCGCTTCCTGGCACTCTCTAGAAGCCAAAGCAATCCAAAACCGATCCATTCCAATCCCAGAACACGCTGTAAGTCGCTCACAACTTCGCCCTGTTCTTGAATTCGAATCTCATATTTTAGGAGTTGTTAGATGGAATTAGTGGCATATTCATAACCTATGAAGCATTTGCAAACTTTTGGCATTATTCAATTTCATTTATATGGACTGAATTGAAATCCACCATTATTAGGTTTTCGAGTTTGGTTTTAGGGTTTTCGTTTTCAGGTACAATTAGCCTTCGAAAAGGGTATGGTTGTGATCAGGAAGACGAGACGTACACAACCAAGGCTTTAGATTTTATTTCTATGGCCTGTAGAGGATTTTGGAAACACACCGACCTGTAGCAACGGACTTTGTCCGTAGGTATATGTATTTCAACTTTTAGCCACGGTGCAGAGAAGAAGACGCAGACGTGGCCAGCTCCCATTGGCTTATTTGAATTTGCACGCAAAAATAACATTACTGTGCTCATTTTATATATTATTATTATTGCATATTTTATGAACAGATAGAAACAAGTGTCCCAGCGGAAGCCAGCTAAGCGTTAAGGCGTTATAGGCTGGAGGTCAGGGGTTCGATCCCTGCCTCCAGCATTTGTTATTTTTCCTATATTATTTCAGGTGATTCAATGCATATGTAAGTCAAGCATCCATCATACTCCTTCCTCATCAATGCGCCAGATGGCCAGATGGCCAGATCTGGTGGTCACCATTGCAAGCATACCATAAGCCAGGTCAAATGTGCCATACAGGATCCAGAAAGTCAGCATGGACCTCCATTTGGGCCCAGGAAATTGCTAGGCGCACCCCCAATTTTCAGGCCCATTTCCTCTATCTTTTTATATTTTTGTTTATTCCATTTAATTATTTTTATTTATTTTTACTAACAATTAAACAATTTTCTTTTTTTTTATCAAAAAACCACAAAAAATATTTTATGTTAAATTAAGTTTAGGATATTTATTTTTAGTAAAAAAAATCAATTAATTAATTAGGTTTGATTAATTAGATAACTTTAATTGATTTTGTAAATAATTAAAATCAATTAGAATCAATAGGTTTTTATCACTAACTTAATTATTTTATTTCTTTCCTAAAATAACAAAAACTCCAAAAATATGTCATTTAATTATTTTTCATTAATTAATTTAATAACTAATTAATTTAGCATTTAATTTTAGGACTTAATTTCTTTTCTTAAAAAATATTAAAAACAAAAAAACATTTTCTTTTAATTAGAAGGGTCAAAACCCTAGTTTTTGCATTCGATCTAATTTTCTCGCGCGCTTTATTTTTCTTTATCCAAATTATTGTATCTACTCCCGGTTTGTAATAATTTTAATTAAGACATTTATTTATTTTTTCCGCTTTTAAATTTCAAAGGGTTTGTTTTTGGCGATGTAAATACCCGACGCCTTGTAATAGCATAGTTTAATTTCCGCACTTTAATTTCTGTAAATATTCAACTGTTAGATGTTTGATAATAGGGTTTGCATGACAAGAATGAATGACTAAATTTAAAATAGTTAGATCACCCTTAATTGTGCAAAGATAAAAATAACTGAAATCAACACACTCGCACATGCGCACTCCTAGGATACATCCCACTTGGTTGCCTTTGTAAACGGTCATTGAGTATAGGTTGTTTTAGAGGTTTCCCTCTCGTCTAAAAGATCATAAGTTACCTCAGAAAGGTTGCCTCGGATATCGTTGCCTCGGATATCGTTGCCTCGGATAAATGATCTAAGATATTAGGGTTACCACTAAGGCGTCTTAACATTGCTTTAGTGACCGTATGTCCCTCATTTGAATTGACCCTCAAACTCCAACGATGGTGCTACCTACTCACTAATAGTGGGATAGAATTGTCTAAAGGAAACAAACATAGAACGATTCCTTTTTCAAGTAGGTAGATTAGTTCTTAAGTACTTGCTCATCCAAAATAAAACTTTTTTCACACTTACACCTTTTTTACGAACAAGTTTTCAAAAACACTTCATTACACTCTTGAAGACAGAAGCAAGAGTTAAATCGAAGTTAAAACAAAAACATTTCAAAACCCACAAACACAAAGAAAACAATTTTGAAAACAATGAGCAAGTACCTAAGAGCCCGTAGATAACTACGAATAGAAATGGTGCTAATACCTTCCCTTTCTATAATCTACCCCCCGTACTCAGAAAATGTCAAAAAAGGAATTTTTCTGTGCTTTTTTCCTTTCCTTGTTGGATAAAATAAAAGTCGGTGGCGACTCTTGCTTACCGCGATATTTTGAGAAAAAATAAACGCAAAACGCAAACCAACATTTCCAAAAACAATCCCGGTTCTTGCCATCGTATCACAGAACTCGCGACTCTGCTGGGGACTTTATAAGTGGGGTGTACCTTAGGAATAGTTCATCATATTGTTTTCAATTGTTTGATTTGTTTGCTTTATCTTTATGGGTTTGTATCGGAGTTACTATAGATCCTAACCCGGATTTGGGGATACCTTTTAGGTAAGTAGCAATAGACTGTGAGGGAACTGTACAGCGTAAACTGATACGGTTGAAGCAGTAGCTACATTGGTGTGACACTTTAGTTTGTACCGATATCCCTTGTGGAGGAACAAGGAGAATATGGGGCTGCTAAGGGGTCATTAAGCACCAACTGACCTTAGAATCTATAATTGACCAACTTGGCCATAGAAAAATAGCAGTATGCTAAACTCATTGAGACCATACTCTCGTGATGATTTTGGCCGCAAGAAAAGGTTGCTAAAATGGAATTATGACCGATCGAGGATGGTCAGTGATATTGAGAACCTCTAGAACCCGATTACTATTTCTAGGACAGGTTGAACCAACTAAACTGCAAGAGGGTAATGCCTAGACCCCATGCAAGCCTAAACTTAAGGCTGTTGGTGTGACTTGTGTGCCTTCAAACTTGAACTACTTGCACATTCTTGTTATCTGACAACATGAGTTCCTTGGAGGTTTTGTGTACCATCCTTATTCAATAATTTGGATTTATTGCAGGGTTTACTTACATCACCTCACACCTTTGCTTAAACGCATAACATACACTTCATAACATCATACCATAACATTTCCTTAACCATTTCAAGGATCTTAAGGGTTTGTGATGCAGGTTAGGGTAAATCAACATCTAGCAAGGGGAAAAGGGGATTTATTTTCCTCTAGCCAATGTCGTCTAGAGATCAAAACATGATGACTTGAGTCGGGGGCTATGACCCACTCGATATGGTGAGCTTGACTCTTGAAGAAGGAATCTTAAAGGCACGAAGTTTCTTCAAACAAATTCTAACAGTTTCTTGTTTACCCCGCGAGATCCTTGAAAACATTGCATACATATATCATACATACCATTGCATAACAGGTCTCCCAGTACAGGTATCTCATGTTCTCGCTGTTTATTTCAGCAATGGCTTTCCAATAAGACAACCAAGATCTTCAAACCCAAGAAGCTCAGTTCAGGGACGTATTCCTAAACCTAACCAAGGGGCAGGAAGAGTTGAAAACACTCCACGTCAGGAACTTGGTCAAGAAAAGTCCTGAAGACGATAAGGACGAATGACTGGAACAACTGCAAGCTGAGTTAGGTGCCATGAAAACCCAGATGCTAGGGAAGATGGCCCTTATCCAAAGCTTATCCCGGGAACAGGAAGAGCTGAGAACCAATACAAGTCAGCTTCATCAAGAACGATAAAATAGTATGAAGCAAACAGTCAGGGTCGGGGACCAAGTCATTGATCAGCCTCCAAGAAGACAAGGGTTTGGCTTGGTGAAGAATGGAGCTCTCCAAGTTGCTACTACCTCACGGGTCCAACAACAACCTTGCCATAAACAACGGGTTAATCAGAGGCAGTTTACCAAGCTCAACATGCCGCTGTCCTAAGCTTTGCAACACCTGTTGAGACTGAATCTAGTGACATTGGTAGGACCTCATCCGAATCCTAAGACTTCTTCACCCAACTACAATCCGGATGCAAGGTGTGCATACCATTCTAACAGCCCAGGGCATGATACTGACGATTGTTGGAAGTTGAAGTACAAAATTAAAAACCTAATTGATGAAGGAGCATTGGAATTCACACAAGATGGTCAGGCCGAGTTCTTCTACCATCCCTCCAAGGCTCATCATTTGAAGTGACAAGTCCTGAGACGAGAAGACTTTTTGTTCATTAGAATTTTCAATTTGTAATTTTCTTTTAATTGTTCAGACATTTATTCATGTCAAACTTTGTTACTTTATCAATGCATTGCATATGTCTGTTTTGAATCAATCCATTCGTATTCACTATATTCAAATTGCTTTAATTTTTGTGATGTTCAACTCTCGATTAAAAAATTATAAGCCTTTTGAGGGAGGATGACGAAAACAATACCATGATCTCTACAATATGCTTTTGAATAGACCCTGCTGACGATGTACATGCGTTGTTTCAAATCCTAAACAGTGGAGTTATAAGGAAGATAATCCCTAGTCAACCCCTTTGAGCCAAAGAAGTTGGAGTTTTTCTTTTCAAATAAATTAAAAACCTTAATCACAACCTGGGGCATGGTAGTTTTCTCAGTTAATCCAGGTGCACAATGAATGACATCAAAGATGTCCTTCCGAAACAAAAGACGGTGATGGTTCCCTATAATCGTCAAGACAGGCAATCACTATCTCTCGAAATAAAAGCCCAATAAGTCAAAACCTATGAAGGAGACTTAAGAAAAACTGGGGCATCCCGCTGACTGTAATCACAAAAGAAACATTCCAGGCAAAATACAGGGATAATAAAATCCAAAAGAAAGAGGTCCTGCAAACTCTCAACAAAAATGACTGCCTGTTCAAAATAAATTGTCAGTATCCGAACCATCACTGGAATATCATAGCAAAGACTCAAACGAGATCTAATGTACGATTAGCTGAGTTTAGGATCGAAGAACATCACGAAGAATGGGTGGGTACAAATACATTTTGAGCCTTTATCCTTTGTTTCTTAAACCGTGAACCAGGCCACGTTATAACCCTTAAAAGTCCTAGCTGAAGCATGATTTAGTTCGAAAGCATACTGTTACGAAATGTATCCTGACTCCTGTAGGACTTGCTGTAAATCCTGGGTTGACATCACATTTTACAAAATTCGCTTGTTTTATTGAAAACTGCATTTTCAAAGAACTTCAAAACAGACATAAGCTTTGCATTTTTAAAATAACATTGTTCGCATATGACTATTTGCTCAACAGCAGAGAAATTCACACGACGAATTTCTAATGAACAAAAACCTTCTCAACAAAAAAGATCACCTCAAGTGAAAAAAAGCACTTCCAACAAAGGGGCAGACGTGATCATTGTCCATCATCTGGGTCAGTTAAATCAAGATTCAAGGAATCTCTCAAAAATGCCAAATAGCCAGGGACAAATCTCCGTCTAAATCGCTTAGGGAATTGAACATGAATTCCAGCAACGAATCTTGCACGATCAAACACACATCTTCTGGTATCGTGGCAACACAACACTACTGACAGTGACAACTCCCTACACCTTGAGAGCGTGGACATAGTAAAAAAATACTGCACATGAACAAAGACCCGCTAGGTTGACAGGCCTAGGAAAAAATAAGGGCATCCCAACGAACCAAAAGGGTTCAGGCAAAAATTAGGGATAAAAACAAAAGAAGATATGTACACCCGGCAATTCGAAAACCTGAAAAGGTGGATTGGGCAAAAAGGGTATCCCGGTGGACTGAAAACCCGAAAGGGTGGTCATGGAAAAAAATTAGGGATCAAAGCGTACGACTATGTCCCGTCATCTCGTCACTTGCCTACCAGAAGAAGATTTGTCATTTCAATCGATAATTACCAAGCACCTCATAGGTTGGGATAATACTCGATCCACAAGGCCTCTGCAGACACCTTTTCCCGCAGATACAGGGGCAGAAAAGTCTCGATGCAAAGCCATCGTCATATCCTCAGCATGCACCCCAGTAATATTCGCTCCCTGCAGAGTAAGAAAGAGACAATAATGTTAACTCTTCCCAGCCGAGGCTCGCAACCGCGAATGAGTCGGTAAAATTCTCCCCAAGCAGATTTATCCATCATCAGCACTAGACAATTATCCCCAGTGGAGTTTGGAGAATCATCCCCAGTAGACTCTGGAAGATCGTCCCCAATAGAGTCTAAAATGTTATCCCCGATGAAGTCGCAACTGAAAGATCATCCCCAGTGGAGTTCTTTCTTTTCACAAACAGGAATTCAATCCCCAACAGGATTTAGTATCGCCAGCAACGGTAATTCATCCCTAGCTGAATTTATCAGCGGAATCCTCAGCAAAGCATCTCTTCCTCACAGAGTAATCTCCTCATCAGTTTATTCCCCAGTGAAGTTATCCTCTCCTGCAGGTTTATTCTCATAATCATCTTCATCCACTATCCCCAGCGAAAACGAAGAATTCAACTCTTTTTCTCCAGCAGCTATCCGGGATTTATTTTCCCCAGCTACATGCATCACATTTTCATACATCATGACACATGCATATACGCATCATACAATCATGATCTCATTTATTTTGAGAACATCATTTCTTGATACATATCATGCATTACATACAACTAACCTTTACCTTTCAGGAAGGATACAATCAGATTCTCACAATATTCAAGCTATGGAGCTTTTACCTCAGTTGAATTACGGACAAGTTCCTAAATCTCAACAGAGTTATTTCCTCAGTTGAATTACGGACGAGTTCCTAAATCTCGACAAAGGTGTTTCCTCAGTTGAATTATGGACGAGTTCCTAAATCTCAACGAAGATGTTACCTCAGTTGAATTACGGACGAGTTCCTAAATCTCAGCGAAGATGTTTCCTCAGTTGAATTACGGACGGGTTCCTAAATCTTGACATAGATGTTTCCTCAGTTGAATTATGGACGAGTTCCTAAACCTCGGCATATATGCTTCCTCAGTTGAATTACGGATGAGTTCCTAAATCTCAGCAGAGATGTTACCTCAGTTGAATTACGAATGAGTTCCTAAATCTCAGCGAACATGTTTCCTCAGTTGAATTATGGACGGGTTCCTAAATCTTGACAGAGATGTTTCCTCAGTTGAATTATGGACGAGTTCCTAAATCTTGACAGAGATGTTTCCTCGGTTGAATTACGGACGAGTTCCTAAATCTCAGCAGATGATGTTTCCTCAGTTGAATTACGGACGAGTTCCTAAATCTTGACAGAGATGTTTCCTCAGTTGAATTACGGACGAGTTCCTAAATCTCAGCAGATATGCTTCCTCAGTTGAATTACAGACGAGTTCCTAAATCTCAGCAGAGATGTTACCTCAGTTGAATTACGGGAAAGTTCCTAAATCTTGGCAGAGTTATTTCCTCAGTTGAATTACGGGTGAGTTCCTAAATCTCAACAAAGATGTTTTCTCTGTTGAATTATGGACAAGTTCCTAAATCTCAGCAGAGATGTTCCTCAGTTGAATTACGGACAAGTTCCTAAATCTCAACAAAGATGTTTTCTCAGTTGAATTACAGGAAAGTTCCTAAATCTCAGCAGAGATGTTCCTCAGTTAAATTACGGACAAGTTCCTAAATCTCAGCAGAGATGTTCCTCAGTCGAATTACGGACGAGTTCCTAAATCTCAGCAGAGATGTTTTCTCAGTTGAATTACGGATGGGTTCCTAAATCTCAGCAAAAGTTGTTTCCTCAGTTGAATTACGGACGAGTTCCTAAATCTCGACAAAGATGTTTCCTCAGTTGAATTACAGATGAGTTCCTAAATCTCAGTAGAGATGTTTCCTTAGTTGAATTACGGACGAGTTCCTAAATCTCGACGAATATGTTTCCTCAGCTGAATTATGGACGAGCTCCTAAATCTCAGCAGAGATGTTTCCTCAGTTGAATCATGGACGAGTTCCTAAATCTCGGCAGAGTTATTTCCTAAGTTGAATTACGCGCAAGTTCCTAAATCTCGTCAGAGTTATTTCCTCAGTTGAATTACAGGCGAGTTCCTAAATCTCAGCAGAGATGTTTCCTCAGTTGAACTACGGACGAGTTCCTAAATCTCAGCAGAGAAGTTCCCTCAGTTGAATTACGGACGAGTTTCCTAAATCTCAGCAAAAATATTTCCTCAGTTGAATTACGGGCGAGTTCTTAAATCTCAGCAGAGAAGTTCCCTCAGTTGAATTATGGACAAGTTTCCTAAATCTCAGCAAAAATATTTCCTCAGTTGAATTACGAACGTGGTCCTAAATCTCAGTAGAGAAGTTCCCTCAGTTGAATTATAGACGAGTTCCTAAATCTCAACAAAGATGTTTCCTCAGTTGAGTACAGAGGATTGAAGTTCCTAAATATCAACAAAGATGACTCACCATCAGAATAACGGACGCCGAAGCTCCTAAATTTCTATTCTCAACAAGATCAAACGTCCCCAGCGGAATCTTCCTCAACGACAGGTATACAAGCTATCACTAAGGAATCTCTTATGCGATCGACACTCCTTCGGATGGCATCTTTAAGCCCATCTCCCGTCAGCAATCTCCAAATGGCATCTGTAAGCCCATTCCCGACATCACAAGACAATTACCACTTCATGCGAGTGCAAATTTCTGGGCACTCTAGTGTTCAATCATCTTCCACCTTCGGATCACGAAAGGCATGAAAGCCAATCTACATCCTCAGGTTTAAGAATATTGAACAGGGGCAGCTGTTGTACCCCTTAATTTTCCCTCCCATATTTCTTAAAACATTTCAAGAATGATCTCCAAATTGCTCAAGGTAGTCCAAGGGTTGGCCAGACAAGCTCTCTCCTAAGGCAGTCTACCCCAAATTAGGGTTTCATGTTGCATCAAGTTCCTTGAGTCCAAGTGACCCCAAGTTCTCACCAATGTACTAATATGTTCTCAAGATCATCTATGACAAGTTTCAAGCCTTACAGAGGAAGTTTGCTTAGTCAATTGCTCAAAAGTCCAAAAATCGACTGTGCTAGGGCAAAAGTCAACTGTGACCTACATACAGTCAAACTTAAAGCTTTTTGGTAAACATCCTCATTTTGAAGTATATTTCATCATTTTATCAAGGGTTGATCATGATTCATCAAGGATTGCTCATAATTCATCAAGACTCAAAAGTTGCTAAATTAGGGTTTTGTAGGAAAAGTCAACCCAACTTTGACCAAGCATAACTTTATCATACTTTAAGAGAAATGACCCATCCAAAGCTCATTTTTAATAGGATGCAATCCCCTACAATCCATATTCATCTCCCAAGTTTAAAATATTCACTCACAAGAAGTTATGAATTTGGACATTATAGGTCATTTTGAAAAGTCAACAAAAAAACCTTTTTTTGTCAAAGCTTCATACATGAGCATGGAATATCAAATTGATCTGAGACCAAAAGGGTTGTTTAGAGGACATCTCAAACTTCCCAAAAAGTCCAAGAACACCTCCAAAGATTCAAAATTGAGGAAGTTATGCATTGTTGAAGTTGACATTTTTTGCAAAATTGCCAAAAGTCAATTATCCCCAAAACATCAAATTTTGCCAAATGGCCCCAATCTTTTTCACTTGTTTTGAGTTGGCAACATGGCCCACGTGCTCTAACTTTTGCCACCTGTCTATATCTTATTTTTATTATTTATTTTGAATTTTATTTGAATTAATTGGATTTAAATCAAATAAAATCAAATAAAATCCAAAAGCATTGATAACAAGGATTTTGTGATCATTTCAGGTCTTATTACACAGCTAGGATTAGTCAAACTCGTATCAAGGCATATGTGTACAAAGAGATTGGATTTGGACCAATTTTGGAAAGCTTTAAAGAAGAATCAAATCAAATATCAAAGGCATTGAAGAAGGAAGATTTGGACAGAATAATCAATCCTAATGCATTGTGGGATACATAAGGAGGCGAGGAAGATCAAAAGAGAGGTTGAAAATGGGGCGCAGAGCAAGAACACAATTTGGAAAAAACAAGAAAAAAGTGTGAGATCGAATTGGTGGTTAGAAGCATTCTCAAGGCTCGATACGTCTCCCAATCGCTTCCTGGCACTCTCTAGAAGCTAAAGCAATCAAGAACCGGTCCATTCCAATCCCAGAACACGCTGTAAGTCGCTCACAACTTCGCCCTGTTCTTGAATTCGAATCTCACATTTTAGGCGTTGTTAGATGCAATTAATGGCATATTCTTAACCTATGAAGCATTTGCAAACTTTTGGCATTATTCAATTTCATTTATATGGACTGAATTGAAATCCACCATTATTAGGTTTTCGAGTTTGGTTTTAGGGTTTTCGTTTTCAGGTACAATTAGCCTTCGAAAGGGGCATGGTTGTGATCAGGAAGACGAGACGGACATAACCATGGCTTTAGATTTTATTTGTATGGCATGTAGAGGATTTTGGAAACACACCAACCTGTAGCAACTGACTTTGTCTGTAGGTATAGGTATTTCAACTTTTAGCCACGATGCAGGGAAGAAGACGCAAACGTGGCCAACTCCCATTGGCTTATTTGAATTTGCATGCAAAAACAACATTACTATGCTTATTTTATATATTATTATTATTGCATATTTTATGAACGGATAGAAACAAGTGTCCCAGCGGAAGCCAGCTAAGCATTAAGGCGTTAGAGGCTGGAGGTCAGGGGTTCGATCCCTGCCTCCAGCATTTGTTATTTTTCCTATATTATTTCAGGTGATTCAATGCATATGCAAGCCAAGCGTCCATCATACTCCTTCCTCATCAACGCGTCAGATGGCCAGATGGCCAGATCTGGTGGTCACCATTGTAAGCATACCATAAGCTAGGTCAAACGTGTCATACAGGATCCAGAAAGTCAGGATGGACCTCCATTTGGGCCCAGGAAATTGCTAGGAGCACCCCCCATTTTCAGGCCCATTTCCTCTATCTTTTTATATTTTTGTTTATTCCATTTAATTATTTTTATTTATGTTTACTAACAATTAAACAATTTTCTTTTTTTATCAAAAAACCACAAAAAAATATTTTATGTTAAATTAAATTTAGGATATTTATTTTTAGTAAAAAAAATCAATTAATTAATTAGGTTTGATTAATTAGATAACTTTAATTGATTTTGTAAATAATTAAAATCGATTAGAATCAATAGGTTTTTATCACTAACTTAATCATTTTATTTCTTTCCTAAAATAACAAAAACTCCAAAAATATGTCATTTAATTATTTTTCATTAATTAATTTAATAACTAATTAATTTAGCATTTAATTTTAGGACTTAATTTCTTTTCTTAAAAAATATTAAAAACAAAAAAAAAACATTTTCTTTTAATTAGAAGGGTCAAAACCCTAGTTTTTGCATTCAATCTAATTTTCTCGCGCGCTTTATTTTTCTTTATCCAAATTATTGTATCTGCTTCCGGTTTGTAATAATTTTAATTAGGACATTTATTTATTTTTTTCGCTTTTAAATTTCAAAGGGTTTGTTTTCGGCGATGTAAATACCCGACGCCTAGTAATAGCGTAGTTTAATTTCCGCACTTTAATTTATGCAAATATTCAACCGTTAGATGTTTGATAATAGGGTTTACATGACAAGAATGAATAACTAAATTTAAAACAGTTAGATCACCCTTAATTGTGAAAAGATAAAAATAACTGAAATCAACATACTCACACATGCGCACTCCTAGGGTACATCCCGCTTTGTTGCCTTTGTAAATGGTCATTGAGTATAGGTTGTTTTAGAGGTCTCCCTCTCGTCTAAAATATCATAAGTTGCCTCGGAAAGGTTGCCTCGGTTCTCGTTGCCTCGGATAAATGATCTAAGACATTAGGGTTACCGCTAAGGCATCCTAACATTGCTTTAGTGACCGTATGTCCCTCATTCGAATTGACCCTCAAACTACAACGACGGTACTACCTACTCACTAATAGTGGGATAGCATTGTCTAAAGGAGACAAACATAGAACGATTCCTTTTTCGAGTAGGTAGATTAGTTCTTAAGTACTTGTTCATCCAAAACAAAGTTTTTTTCACACTTACACCTTTTTTACGAACAAGTTTTCAAAAACACTTCATTACACTCTTGAAGACAGAAGCAAGAGTTAAATCGAAGTTAAAACAAAAACTTTTCAAAACCCACAAACACAAATAAAACAATTTTGAAAACAATGAGCAAGTACCTAAGAGCCCGTAGATAACTTCGGATAGAAAGGATGCTAATACCTTCCCTTTCTATAATCTACCCCCCGTACTCAGAAAATCTCAAAAAAGGAATTTTTCTGTGCTTTTTTCCTTTCCTTGTTGGATAAAATAAAAGTCAGTGGTGACTCTTGCTTACCGCAACATTTTGCGAAAAAACAAACGCAAAACGCAAACCAGCATTTCCAAAAATAGTCCCGGTTCTAGCCACCGTATCATACACAGACAATTTATAAAACTCATAATACGCAACAAAAATCAAATATGAGGCCATAAATTGATTGCTTTCAACCTCCTGAGCAAGATGGTGCCCTTGGTTTGGGCTAATTTTGGCCAATACAAAAAACCCCAATTTGGATTCAAACCCTAGCTATGGCAAACTGTTATACCTGTACTCAAACTTCAATACAACTATGCAAAAAGCTTCCAAATACTTCAACAATCAGTAATATATGATCAAAACGCATTGATGTTACATGAATTAAGCAGAATGAATTTGAAAAAAAAATACAAACCGTGCGAATTGGTTGATGCGTTTGGCAATGTTTTAAAGCTTAGTAATGGTTACAAATGCTTCAGGGGACCTCCAGGAGTGTGTTTTGATCTTTGCTTGGGACTAAAACAGGATGGAGATGGGAATTCAAATTTGAAAATTTTGTTATTTTTTTGGAAAAACTTTTAGGGGTTCCCCAGTTTATCTCTCTCTGCTTGATGCTTGCCAATGGCTTGTTTATATAGAGAATGATGAGGAGACACGAAAAAACAAGCTTGTAGCAGCCATAATCAATTGCTTGAATGCCATGAATGTCCATTTGTAACCTTGGCCAAAGTTAAAGAATTTTGTCCATTTTTGAAATTTGAATGAGTGCAAACATACTGGCCTTGTTGTACACGAAAATGGGGACCCCTCCATGCATTAAAACAAGCCTTAACCATATTATTTGTAATAATCTTGATTTATTTTATATTTAATTAAATAAATTTAATATAAAATGAAAATAAAGTCAAGACTATGCAAAAATGGTTTTAGGAGTCCTCTATACTCTTAGGAAGATGTTTGAAGTCCAAGAAATTGAGCCATTGCCTTAAAAACTCAAATTTGCTCAATGCATATTTCTTGAAATTTCCCAAATTTTCCCAACTTGGGCAAGCCATAACTTGTTCAATTTTTATCTCATGATGATGATCTTGGACCTTTTGGAAAGCTCAAGATGTCTACTTCAATCCCTCTTTATCAATTGTGCATTTGCAGATGTTATCTTGATGTTAAAGGTCTTGGCAAAAAGTGGCTTTTATTGACTTTCTAAAAATGACCTGTAATGTATGAACTTGTATCTTTCAAATGGTGCATTTCTTGAACTTAGGGGATGAAGAGAAGTTGTAGGGAATTGGATTCTCTTTAAAACAAGCTTTGGTTGGAAAATTTATGATAAAGTATGAGAATGTTATGCTTGGTAAAAGTTTGGTTGACTTTTCCTATAGAAACCCTAATTTGCCATTTTTGACTTTTGATGAATTAGGAGCATTTATTGAGGAATCATGATCAACCCTTCATCAAATGATGTATATCACTTAAATTTTTTGATGTTGGCCAAAAATCTTGAAGTTTGATTGTACATGGGCCATAGTTGACTTTTGACCTAACATAGTTGATTTTCTAATACTTAAGCAATTGACTGAGCAAACTTATTGTGCAAGGCATGATATTTGGCATGGATAATCTTGAAGGCATATTAGTACCATGGAAAGCATTTGAGACAATTGGAGCTCAACCATCTTGATGAAAATTGAAACTCTAGTTGGGGGTTCATTGCCTTAGGAGGAAAATTGTATGGTTAATTCTTGGTCAACCTTGAGAAATTGAGAAAGTCTAGGAGTATGTCTTGTGTGAAAATGGGAGGGAAAACTTTGGGGTACAACAGGTACAACACACATGAACTTACTAATAAAAATATTTTTTGTGTTTCCTTTTGGTTAACAGATTTAAATCTCATAATGTCCTTGAAAACATTGGATTTACATATCATGCATGTCATACATAACAGGTTTTCCTCACAGACAGGTTTTCTCATCTTCTTACTGTTTATTTCAGTAAAAGATGGCTCTCGAAAAAACTGTGAAAGAACTTTAAGCTCAGAACACTCAATTTCAGCAAATGTTCCTGAATCTAGCCAAGGGATAGGAAGAGCTGAAGTCCCTCATCACTAAAGAGAGGAAGGAGAAAATCAAGAAACCAGTTGGCATCCTCAACATGGGTAGGAGGCTCAAAGGTCCAGTTAAGAGAGCTTTGGGGTTTAAAGAAGAAAGTGATGAATAATAGGAAGACGATAAAAGTATGAAAGCTGACAACCAGAGTTCTGGTGAAGAAGAAGCGGATTATTCAGATGAACAATATCCTCTGGCTGACGAAAAATACAAACAGCTGGAAGATTGTCTTAATGCCATGGAGATCGAGAGGATCCATGGGTTGGATTTTGAAGAACCGAGTCTTATCTCGGGGGGTTGTTATCCCTCACAAGTTCAAGGTCCCCGTCTTTTCCAAATATGATGGTGTGTCTTATCCTAAGCTTCATATACGGGCTTATGTCTGAAAAATCCAACCCCATATCGTTGATAAAAAATTATGGGTGCATTTCTTTCAAGAAAGCTTGTCGGGGACACAATTAGAATGGTTCTATCAACTGGAAGGAACCAATAGACGTACTTAGGAAAACCTGGATGCTGCCTTCTACAAACAATACCAATACAATTTCGAGCTTGCACCAACTCGCGTGAAATTATAAAGTATGACGATGGCCTCGAACGAAGGCTTTAAGGAGTATGCTCAGAAGTGGAAAGATTTGGCTGGAAGAGTGTAACCTCCTTTGTTTGATAGGGTGCTGGTTGATATGTTTATAGGAAATATACATGGCTTTTCTTTAATCATTTGATCAGAAGCTCTTCATCTAGATTCATTGAGCTGATATTAACTGGAGAACAATTTGAAAGTGGAATTAGAAGTGGGAAGATTCAGGTGGCTGCATCTTCAGATGCTATGAAGAAGCCTTTCAACGGGAAGAAAAAGGCTAATGCTGTGTACGGCCAAAAGGGTCGTAGTAAAGGGGATTATTATCAAGTTGTGTCAGTAGTAATGATTTCCAATCCAGCACCAACGTGATAACAAAATAACCTGCGCAAACAAGACACACTAGGAGACAATTTACTAAGATTAATATGCCTTTGTCTCAAGAATTGAAACATCTGTTGAGGGCGGAACTGATTACACTAAGGGATCCTCCTCAGATTCCCAACACTTCCTCTCCCAAGTACAATGCCAATGCTAGATGTGCTTATCATTCCAACAGTCCCGGGAATGACACGAACGATTGTTGGACCCTGAAGAACAAAATCTAGGATATGATTAACAAGAAAGAGATTGAATTTGATCCTCCCGAGACCCCTAATGTGATCACTGTACCTATGCCCAATCATAGTAAAGGTGTTAATGCTATTGACGATATTTCTTATGTCTCCACCATAAGTGACTTAACCACTCCCCTATTAATCATTAAAAATAATTTGTTGCAAGCCGATTTATTTCCGGGTTGCCTTGAAAATTGTTACCAGTGTGCATCCCAATCTAATGGTTGTATGTGGCTGAAGAAGGGTATCCAGCGTTTGATTGATAGCCGTGAAATTCTGTTTTAGAAGACACCATCCGTGAAGAGTTTACATGAAAGTATGTCTCAAGAGCCGAGACTTGAAGATGTTTCTTTAATTACAATTTCCAATACTCCTATAAGGATCACCTCTAAAAATCCTGTAAATATTACTGCCGAGCCTAGGATGGCTCCCCCGATTATTATTGCACCGGGGCCGGTCCTGTATTCCTCTAACAAGGCTGTTCCATGGAATTATGGAGCTGAAGTTTATTACAGTGGTGTTAAGAAAGAACCATGGATTGTCGAAGATGAAGCTTATGAAGTTACTAACCTCAATGTTGAAAATATTGTTGGGACTAGTAAAGTTACCAGAAGGGAAGGGTCTTCTCTCTAGAGATCTCTCCTCCAAAGACTATGACTACACCAGTTTGTATCCCTGCTACTGAGTCGACTACTGACACTCGGGGCAAAGAGAAGATGACTGAGCCTGCCCAGACGGAGGAACCATCAAAAGATGTTACTGTTGAAGATACTTCTAAACAAGAGATGGAGGAAATACTAAAAATCATCCGCAAAAGTGACTACAATATTGTTGAACAGTTGGGGCAGACGCCTTCCAAGATATCCATGTTATCCTTATTATTATGCTTTGAAGCCCATGCTCGAGCTTTGGTAAAATTTCTGAAGACTGCTCATGTACCACATGAGACCTCTGTTGATGAGTTTGAGAATTGTGTTTCAAGCCTAACAACTGATAATGAATTAGGATTTTCTGATGTTGACTTAACACCTGCAAGAAAGAATCATAACAAGACCCTGCACATCTCTATTGAGTGTAGGGGCACTACCTTGGCGCATGTGTTGGTTGATACAAGTTCCTCATTAAATGTATTACCAAAAGGTGAATTAGATAGATTGTACTGTGAAAGGGTTGTGCTGAAACCCAGTGATATTGTGGTAAGAGCCTTTGATGGGTCAAGGAGAATGGTACATGGAGAGGTTGATATTCCGATCAAAGTGGGATCTCAGGTCTTCAACTCCACCTTCTATGTAATGGATATTCGTCCGACCTATTCATGTTTTCTTGGACGCCCTTGGATTCATGGGGTAGGTGTTGTTACCTCTACCTTGCATTAAAAACTAAAGTATCTGGTGAAAGGGAAAATTGTTATAGTTTGTGGAGAATAAGAGTATATGGTGAGCCATTTTAATTCATTCAAATATGTTGAGATGAATGGTGAATTCATTGAAACTCCCTGCCAGACCTTTGAAGTAATTCCTCCGAAATTGCCGTTGTTAAAGCTACTTCTGCTACTCCTAAGATTACCAAGGATCCACCAAGAATGGATTCTTTGAAAGATTCTAGGGCTATGGTAGAAGAAGATGGTTGCACTATTTGGGGTCAGCTTCTTGACATTTCTGACAAGTCCAACAAATTTGGTTTGGGTTTCACCTCAGAGGCTTAGAAGGCGGTTCATCGTGCTCATGCTGGGAGACCACATTTCCACATCAACAATAATTAAGTCAATGCAATAGAAGACACTGATGGTGACTATGATTTAGACAACTGGATCCTTCCTATTACTGGAGGTGGACTCAAAAGTTGGAAGGCTAAAGACTTTATACCAATCTCCTTTAGTCAGGAGTAATTGCCATTTACTATTTTACTGTTTTCTAGTTTTTGGGATATATAATTTTAAACAATGACTTTAAGACTCGTGCCTTACCTGGGGCAAAGCAGTCCACTTGTTAGGGTTATTATCTTTCATCCGCATATGCTCATTTAATAAATCATTAGACGTTTTTCATTCAAATTTTGTGATATCTGTCTTTTCATTACTTTACCGCTTTCAAATATAGCTATGTGTTTCTTAAACACACTCATATAATAAATTACAGATCCACATCCTCTCTGGATCTCATTGATAACAATTCTGCTATTTCCAATTATGACTTTGAAAATCCGATCTAGCAAGCCTAGGACGAAGGTGAGGAAGACTGTGAAGTACCTGGAGCGCTTGCTAGACTATTACAACAAGAAGAAAGAGAAATCCAACCGCATGAAGAGCCAGTCGAGGTTGTGAATTTAGGTATTGAATAGGATAAAAAAAAGAAGTCAAGATAGGTTTCAGCCTAGAAGAAAGCGTCAAACAGAAGTTAATCCAGATGTTACATGACTATGTTGAGATCTTTTCTTGGTCGTACAAAGACATGCCAGGGCCTGATACTGACATCGTGGTTCACCGTCTACCAATGAAAGAAGGCTTCTCTCCAATAAAGCAAAAATTTCGTCGTATGCGTCCAGAGATGTTTGAAAAGATCAAGGCTGAAGTTATAAAGCAATTCTACATAGGTTTCTTAGTTGTTACATCGTGGTAGACTACATGGAAAAGTGGTTCCAGTACCTAAGAAGGATGGAAAAGTGCACATGTGTGTAGACTACATGGATATGAGCAGGTTTCCCCAAAGATGACTTTTTGCTTCGGCATATCGATGTTCTGGTTGACAACACCACTCAACACAAAGTATTCTCCTTCATGGATGGTTTATTTGGATATAATCAGATCAAGATGTCACCTGAAGACATGGAAAAGACTACTTTTGTTTCACAGTGGGGCACTTTCTGCTACAAGGTTATGCCTTTTGGGTTGAAGAATGCTAGCGCGACATATCAGTGGGCTATGGTAGCTTTGTTCCATGACATGATTCATCATGAGATAGAGGTCTATGACATGATAGCCAGGTCTCAGACTGAAGAAGAACATCTCGACCATCTGCATAAACTATTTGAGAGGTTGAAGAAATACAAGTTGAGATTGAATCCGAACAAGTGCACCTTTGGGGTGAGATTTGGTAAGCTTATGGGTTTCATCGTTAGTGGTAAAGGTATTGAAGTTGATCCCGCAAAAGTCAAAGCCATTCAAAAAATTCCTGATCCCCGTAATGAGAAGGAAGTTAGAGGTTTCTTAGGAAGATTAAACTACATTGCTTGATTTATTTCCCATCAGAGTGCTACTTGTGAGCCAATCTTAAAGTTACTAAAGAAAGATCAAGTAGTGAAATGGAATGATGACTTCCAAATAGCTTTTGACAAAATCAAGGAGTATCTCCAAGAACTTCCAATTTTGATGCCACCAGTTGAAGGAAGACCTCTAATCATGTACTTAACAGTGTTAGAGAACTCAATGGGGTGTATACTGGGCCAACATAACGAGTCTGGTCCAAAAGAGCATTCAATATACTACCTTAGAAAAAAATTTACTGACTGTGAAACAAGATACTCACTGCTTGAGAAAACTTGTTGCGCTTTAGCTTGGGCTGCTCGCTGACTAAGAAAGTATATGTTAACTCATACCACTTTGTTGATCTCTAAAATGGATCTAATTAAATACATACTTGAGAAGCCCTCTCTCTCCGGAAGAATAGCCCGATGGAAAATGGTCTTAACAGAATACGATATTCAGTACACCACTCAAAAAGCAATCAAAAGAAGTGTATTGGAAGATCATTTGGCTCATCAGGTTGTAGACGACTATCAATCTATGAATTTTGAGTTCTCGGACGAGAATATTATAATGGTAGTGGATTATGAAGAACCTGGACCATATGAAGGACCTAAGCCAGGATCCCGATGGACTATGGTTTTTGACGGAGCTTCCAACGCGCTTGGTAATGGAATTGGTGATTTGATCATCTCCCCCAAGGGTTGCCATACGCCCTTCACCACCAGACTTTTCTTTCACTGTAATAATAATATGAGAATCAAATTTTTGAATGTATACGGAGACTCATCCCTAGTGATCAGTCAAATCAAAGGAGATTGGGACACTAAACACCCAAACCTTATTTCTTATAAAGAGCATGTATTGGCACTGATCTGGTATTTCGAAGAAATTACCTTTGAACATATTCCACAAGAAGAGAATCAGTTGGCGGATGCGTTAGCTACCATGTCATCTATGTCCAAAGTCAGATGGGACAACAAGGCTCATCGGATTACTGTTGAAAGACTGGACGAACCGACACACTGTTACGAGGTTAATACTGACAAAGCAGAAGAAAATCCTTGGTTTCATGAAGTGAAAAAGTACCTCGAGGCTCAAGAGTATCCTGAGGGGGCATCAATCAATGACAAGAAGTTTCTAAAGAGGTTCTCTGCCAAGTTCTTCCTAAGTAAAAAAATCCTGTACAAGTGAAACCATGATTTAACTTTACTTTGTTGTGTTGATAAGAAGGAAGCTAAGGAAATCATGGAAGATATGAACGAAGGAGTCTTTGGTACTCACTCTAGTGGACATACAATGGCCAAAAAGATTCTGAGAGCGGGTTACTATTGGTCCACCATGGAAACTGACTGCCACCACCATTCCAGAACTTGTCATGAATGCCAGATTTATGCTGATAAGGTGCATGTACCTCCAGTTCCATTAAATGTCTTGACTGCTCCTTGGCCGTTTGCAATGTGGCGCATTAATATGATTGGAGAAATAAAGCCTATTTCTTCCAATGGGCATCATTTAATCCTAGTTGTCATTGATTATTTCACGAAGTGGGTTGAAGCAGCCTTGTTTTCCTCTGTTACTAAGAATGTGGTTGCCCGGTTCAATAAGAATAACCTTATCTATTAGTATGGCATCCCTGAAAGGATTATCACAGATAATGGTACTAATCTCAACAACATTATGATCATGGAACTCTGCTTGCAGTTCAAGATCAAGCACCACAATTCTTCTCCGTATCGACCAAAGATGAATGGCACAATGGAAGCCGCCAATAAGAACATTAAGAAGATCATGCAGAGAATGGTTGCGACCTACAAATAATGGCACGAGATGTTACCATTTTCTCTTCATGGTTATCTCACTTTAGTACGCATGTAAGCTTTGGCAACCCCATTCTCTCTAGTATACAGTATGGAAGTTGTCTTACCTATTGAAGTCCAAATACCTTCTCTAAGGATTACGAAAGATGCAGATTTGGAAGAAGACAAGTGGATTCAGACTAGGTTGGTCCAGATAAATCTGATTGACAAGAAAAGACTTGCAGCTGTTTGTCATGGGCAGATGTATCAGAACCTTATGATCAAAGCCTTCAACAAGAAAGTCAAGCATCGGGTTTATCAGGTTGGTGACTTGGTAATAAAGTGTATCATTCTTCCAAAAGGTGATCCCATGGGAAATTGGACTCCCACATACGAAGGGCCATTCATAATTAAAAGGATATTTTCTGGCGGTGCAATGATACTTACCACCATGGACGGTGAAGATTTTCCATACCTTGTGAACATGGACATAGTCAAAAACTACTACGCATGAAAGAGACCCGCTAGGTTGACTGGCCTAGGAAAAAATAAGGGCATCCCGACGAACCAAAATGGTTCGGGAAGAAATTAGGGATATATATATATATATATATATATATATATATATATATATATATATATATATATATATATATATATATATATATATATATATATATATATATATATATATATATATATATATATATATATATATATATATATATATATATATATATATATATATATATATATATATATATATATATATATATATATATATATATATATATATATATATATATATATATATATAAAGATTGTACACCCGACAAGTCGAAAACCTGAAAAGGTGGCTTGGGCAAAAAATGATATCCTGGTGGACTAAAACCCCGAAAGGGTTGTCCAAGAAAAAGTTTGGGATTAAGGCGTATGACTATGTCCCGATGGATCATCTACATATAACAAGCTTTGTTACCAAACATCAAAGTTAAAATGGTACAAATCAATTTAGTCAACTTCTTCCGACAACGAGGGATGAGATGCTCGAAGACGTAGGGGCAACAACATAGTTGAAACTTGATGGGACTATTTCCACATATGTGTTGTTTGTTGTTTCACTTTGTACTCTTTTCAGTTTTTGACGACTTCCTCTTACAAGGATTTCAGTCTCTTTGTATAAAATTTCCTATTTATAGGAAAACTTTCAATACAAATAAAATTCAAAATTCAAAATTATTTTTACTTTCTCTGTTTTATTTGCAAAAAACGTCCAAAGACTAAACTGAATAAACATATGCATATGAATATGATTACCATTAACAAATATATGCATAAAAACAGGAATAAGCATTTACTGAAGACTCTAGGAATTAGGATAAGGTTCAATTCATCCACAAACCTCCGCAGATTAATCCCCACAAAGCTACCTTCACAAGCTCATCTTCAACATAGACACATTCCCCAGTAAGTCTAAATATGTAAGTCGGACCAGAAACTGGGGTATCTTCCAGCAACTCACTTCCATATTTCCGATGGACAGTTTGACATGACCATCTTCCCCAAGAGGTTCCCCAGCAGATAGGAAGATCCGATTATTTCCCCTATTATATGGTGAAAACTTCCTTAACGCAACCTATGAAATACTAATCCCTGGAAAAAATTATTTCCTTAACACGGTTTATAAGAATTTCATTCCTCAGTGGAGTCTATCTCTCTAACACCATGAAATACTCTCCTTCCCTCCAACAGGGTCTGACCAAAGTTGCTATTCCCCAAGAAATTGCTACAATGCCTAAAACTTGGTCCGGTAACATCCATCTCTCTTTTCCCAAGTCAGGATATTCAAAAATAAATTCTTTCAATGAACAACGAGCAACCGACTCTCTTTGATTATCCTCAAGCAGAAGTCAAAGATCCTCAGTGAAGCATGCTTAAACATAAGACGAGAATCTCTAGTAAAATTATTCCCATAAGAAACTTAAGAATTACTTTCTTCATCTCCAGTGACAGTCAAGGATTCATTTTCCCTAGTAAGGACGTCGTTATAAGAAGCTATCAACGCTCTCCAATGACATGTCGCATCCATACATCATTTACAATATCATAACATATACATACAAAACACATGTAACATTCTCATTTATTTTAAGAGCATCATTACGCAATGCACACATCATGACATTGCATAAATATAACTTTGTATTTTCAGGTTAAATTCGCAGACAGACGAATATTATCAACAATTTACAGACAAGATGTAGATCAATTCCAGAAACTGGAAGGGGCGACTATCTACATAACCAACATTTTCATAGAATCAGGTGTAGATTCCTTCTGATATTCTTTTGGACAAATTCGGGCGTAGACTTATTCCAGATGTATCTTCTAGACAAAGTCAGGTGTAGACTCATTCTAGTATATCATTCAGATAAAATCAGGCATAGATTTTCTTCTGATACTCTTTTGGAAAAAAAGTAAGGCGTAGACTCCTTCCAATATCTCTTCTAGACAAAGTTGGGTGTAGACTCATTCTAGTATATCATTCAGATAATATCAGGCATAAATTTCCTTCTGATATTCTTTTGGACAAAGTCGGGCGTAGACTCATTCCAAACGTATCTTCTAGACAAAGTCGAGCATAGACTCACTCTAGTATATCATTCAGATAAAATCAGGTGTAGATTTCCTTCTGATATTCTTTTGGACAATGTCGGATGTAGACTCATTCCAAACGTATCTTCTAGACAAATTCGAGCGTAGACTCATTCTAGTTTAGCATTCAGATAAAATCAGGCGTAGATTTCCTTCTGATACACTTTTGGAAAAAAAGTCAGGCGTAGACTCCTTCCAATATCTCTTCTAGACAAAGTCGGGAGTAGACTCATTCTAGTATATCATTCAGATAAGATTTCCTTCTGATACTCTTTTGGGAAACAAAGTCATGCGTAGACTCCTTCTAATACCTCTTCTAGATGAAGATGAGTGTAGACATCTTCTAGTGCATCATTCAGATGAAGTCAGGCATAGATTTACTTTTGATACTCTTATGGACAAATTCGGGCGTAGACTCATTCCAAATACATCTTCTAGGAAAAGCCGGACGTAGACTCATTCTGGTACATCATTCAGACAAAGGCAGGTGTAAACTCATTCTAATATTCCTATCAACAATTACCCTGGATGGAATCTATAAGTCCATCTTCGACGACATCCCGTCACTCTCCAAATGGCCTCTTTAAGCCCATTCCCGGTATAATCAACCAATAGTTTTACTTCGTGCACATGCGAGTGCAAATTTCTGGGCACTTAAGTGTTCAATCCTCTACCACCTTCAGACCAGGAATGGCAAGCATGGCAATCTAATTCTTCAGGTTTAAGAAGATTGAATAGGGGAAGCAGTTGTACCCCAATATTTTCCCTCCGTTTATCTCAAAATAACATTCTCCTAGGGTTCTCAATTGCTCAATATTACTCAAAGAATTAATGAGACAAATTCTCCTCCTAAGCAATGGGTCCATAACTAGGGTTTTGTGTTTCATAAGGAATTTTGGGTTTCAAAGGTCTCAAGTGATTTTCATGGTTCTCCATAGGTCTTCAACAATTCTCATATCAAGTTTCAATCCTTATATCACAGGTTTGCTCAGCCAATGGCTCAGATGACTCAAAATTAACTATATTCAGTAAAAGGTTAACTATGGTCAACATATTGTCAAACCTCAATATTTTTGGTCAACATCAATATTTTGAAGTCATATGCATCATTTGATCAAGGGTTGAGCATGATTTCTCAAGAAAATCCCTTAAATCATCAAAAGTTAAAAGTTGCCAAATTAGGGTTTCCTTAGGAGAAGTCAACTGAACTTTGACCAAGCATAACTTTCACATGATTCATCAAAGTTTTCCCAACCAAAGCCCATATTGAAGGAAATTCAACTCTCTACAACTTTGAATCTCTAATATCAAGTCCAAAAAATGCTTCATTTGAGAGATATGAGTCAATACGTTATAGGTCATTAGAAAAGTCAACAAAAAGACTTTTTGTCAAGGAAACATACGTCAAGATAAAGTTTTAAAGTGCAAAAATGATCAACATAAATATTGTAGGGGATATCTTGAGATTTCCAAAATTCCAATATCACCTTCAAATGATAAAAACTGAGATAATTATGATTGGTTCAAGTTTGGCAATTTTGAGAAAAATGCATGAAACTTCATTTGAGCAATCTTGAACTTTTGGACTAATAGGCCAAACTTTTGAGGTTTAAACATGTTTATAACATGTTAGAGGACCTCTAAATCCATTTATACATTACTTTGATTTTTTTTATTTTATTTATTTTTATTTTATTCAAATTAAGTCAAAATAAATCAAATAAAGTATGTGTTGATGGACCAAAGGGTGTGTGGGCTTCACTTGAATGTTTTCTAGAAAGCCCAAGACCTTATAAGAGCTTACCAAAATCATGAAAACATGTTGGGAACAAGAATCTTCAAGTTTGGAATATTTTTAAAACAAATTTGGAAAGATTTCAATGTGTTTTCTTTGCAATGAATTTTGACCTAATGATACAAGATCCTTGCCTTGTTTTGATCCATTTCATTCCTCTATAAATACATGCAACACTTAAGTGCAAAAGACACGAGCTACTGCCTCAAGAACCACTTCAAAAATCTCTCACAATTCTCAAGAAAAATGCAAATTCCTATCACACGATCCAACCACTCTCAAGCCAAACGAAGTGTCCAAACCTCTTCCTAAAATCCTCAGGAACACATCCAGCCCAAGAACCAGAAGATTTGGTTCCTGGAACTCGTGCTTCAAACTCCACCGGTTTGCTTTTTTTTCTTTGAATTCAATCTTAAATTCTATGAATTACTAATGTTTTTGATGAGCCCAAATGTATTCAGGATATGATTTAGGACGAGTTTGACGTATCACATGCAAGCTTTGATGCATGAATCTCTATATGCGATTTTTAAGGCATAGAAATACGTTTGCTTCAGAAATCTCTTTACATGCACATTCAAGAGAAAAGAACCCCACCATCGGATTCATAGCCCTTGAATTAAGGGGGGAGGGTCCCATTAACGTTTCAATCTTTTGATTTTTTGCAGGTTTTAAAAAAGTGGTAGCCGGAGAAGACGACCAGAGCTAGGGCTCCGACGCTTCTCTATTGAGTCAAGGTTTTTTATATTTTGTTGACTCTGACATGGCATGATAGGGCGTTCCAATTGGTTTATTCAAAATAACAGGGGCCCACCTGTTTTGATTTTGTTTTAAAATAAAATAAAAAGGTTATTTTATTATATAATAATTTGTTTGTATTTCATGACCGAATGTAATGGCCACCCCAGTTGCGAGAGCATGCGTTTTCAAGGCTTTGTGTGTATAAGGGCGTGGGTTTAAACCAGCCTTTTGGCAAATTATTTCTTTTTTTTCTTCAGGATAACGCGCAGGGAAGCTATGTGTTGATTGCTACTCATTCTCTAAACACAACAAGCACCATGGCCTGATGGATGAGGCGAACGCCTGTAACCTAGGGGGAATGGGTTCAAGTCCCACCCTAGGATTTCTTTTTAACTCTTGTTTCCAACTTTTCAATTTTCTTGTTTTTAATATTTTTTATTTTGCTTAATTAATTTAATTACCTTTTTAATTAGACTATAAAAAGTCATAAAAAATAATAAAAAATTAGATTTATATTTTAATTAATTAATTTAATTTTTGACAAACAAAAATTGTTTTAATGAAATTAAATTTGTTTTTATTTCACAATTAACTTGTAAATAACTTAAGAATTAGGGTTAATTATTAATTCACATTTTAAGAGTATTTTCCAAACAATAAAGCATAAAAAAATATTCTTTTTCCACACTTAGAATCTTAGGTTTATTAAAACATTTTTTCTAATATTAATTTTTCTTTGTCATTTAAATTTCTAGAAATAAATGTATAGGTCGCACGAGTATTTTTGTAATAGCTTAGTTTATTTCCTCGCATTTTTTCCTATTATGTAATTGCTCATGAGATGTAATAACTTAGGATTTATTTCCCGCACTTTATTTTCCGCACCTATACTATGTATGCCTGTATGTATATGTAACTGTATAGTAATTAGGCATGTATGACAAGATCTAAAACCAAAACATAGAAAACCCTAATCAAGATAATATATCTAAATTGAATAACTATGCACACGTACATCTCTAAGGTAGCCTACCTCTCTGTTGCCTTCGGAAAAACAATGGTCATATCCATCGAACATAGGGATACCATTAGCAAAGACCCTCGTTTAAAGCTATCATAAAGATCATAGTCCCGCAATGTCCCTCGAAGTTGCCTACGAGAAATGATCTTGTCCCTCGATGTTGTCTACGAATATATGATGATAGTCCCTTCGAATTGCTAAGGTATCCCTATATATTGCCTTCACTGACCATAACGACGACCCTACGCCCGTCCCTTCACATCCAATGGATGAGGCTACCTATCAACTAATGCTATGGATAACACCACCCCTAATGGAGAAGGAAAAAGAATAACGAAAGACCTTTAAATGGGTAAGGAAACCCTTAATTGCTTGCTCACAAATTAAAATAATTTTCACACCTCACACTTTAAAAAAAATTACTTTCAAATGCTCTATAAACACTCTTGAGGACTGATACAAGGGTTATTATAAAGCAAACTGCCTTACATAGACATTTTCAAAAACCTTTTCAAAGCACACACAAAGCAAATTAAAGTGAACTTAGCAATTAAGAGACCGTAGATAACTATGGATGAAAAGGGTGCTAACACCTTCCATTTTCATAACTTACCCCCCGAACCCAAAATCTTAAAAGGTCTTTCCTGTTCGTTTCACCTTTCCTTATTGGATAAAATAAAAGTCAGTGGCAACTCTTGCTAACCGCAACATTTGCGATAAAACTCTAAATAAGTCAGTTCTCCCACTGTATTACACCTATTTCCAAAGCTCGTATGTGTTTTCCTCGTAATTGACCAATCAAAGGCATTCCACTTGCCTTAACCACTCCTCACGAAGACTTAAACAAAATAAAATTTATGAAGTACATCAATATTTTTCTTGAAACCCACTTTTTATCGAACATGGCCCCTTTCGTGGGTCGACACAAGGTCGAAAGGTTATGGCTTCACAAGCTATCATCCAATGTGGAAGTGTGCTATTTTGGTCTTAGATAAATGTTAACCAAATCATTATATTCCGGTTACACTGACATTTGTTGGGCAGGATGCAGTCTCTCTATTGAGAAACATGTTGACTGCCTTGATTTCCACAGAACAACTCAAAACTTAACACTTCTTATAGTCCGTTTTCAACATTCCTTTTTTACCACTGATGACTTCGAAAAATGACGGTCTAATTAGCAAGAGAAAAACTTCTTTGTAGCAACTTTTCTGCATAAATTATCAAAGGCCTTCGACGCACTAGAAAACCAACTAACTACATCGACAAGTATGTTTTTAACAACTTTGATTAAATTTATTTTTTGGTAGTGTTTCTTATTTATTAATCCTCAGGACCCATAGTGGAGGTTGCGGACCCCACAGGGACCACTCATGGCGATGCTCAAGGAACATCAGTTGCTATTGTTGAAGACAATCGAACCAAAAAGGTAAATTATACTTCCTTTTGTTAGAACATAGTTTGGTTCTACATCTTTGTAATAATCTTAATGATAACAAATACATGATATATACATAAAGAACAAATATTCTCTCTAATAATTTAATAAAATATGCAGAGAAGTTCTGATACAGAAGCGTAGAATTTAATGAACAAAAGTGTGCTAATAAAATCTGATCAGAGTTTATGTACAACTATTGAAATATCACGCTCAACGAAGTTCTAAAGCTAAAACTTCTGAAGCACAAAAGTTGCACGCTATAATTCTGATGAAGCAAAACTCTAATGATATAAAGTTTCAACGTTAATATTCTTATTCTGATCAGTTTTTAAAGAAGCAAGTTCTGATGCATTACAATTCAATCATTGAAAATCAAAGAGTAACGATTGGTAGCAGACAAGATCTATATTTTTTGAAAGTGCATTAACAACATTTTATCAATCTTCTAAAATAATCTTCTCATGTCTCACATGCTTCGCCTATATAAAGGAGTCTTGAAGAGTGATCAATCACACTTGCACATACAAAGAAACATTTTCACAAGATCTCTCTTATCTATTCATTATGTTTTAACCTTGTGTATAAATCACAGTTGTGATATAGTTTTTTCTAGAAACACTATTGTACACATTTTGATTCATATTTCGTAATACCTTGAGAAACCAAATAGTAGTTTAGTCTCAAGAAGACATTGACGATAGTCTTTGTGATTATTTAATCAAAGTTTTTGATTAGTGGATTAAGACCTCGTTTGAGGGAGGCAAAATCACCTTGGTGGGTTGACTGGAGTAGTTTGAGTTCAAACAAACCAGGATAACCAAACGTATCATACTATTTTATTTTTTGAAAACCCCAATTCAAACCCCTTTTCTTGTGTTTTTCTATCCTTCAATTGGTATCATAGCGTGGCTCTGGGTGCTAACACTTAACCGTGTCAGAAAAAGATCATGGCAAGCAAAATACTATTGTGGGACCAAGTCAGAACAACAACAATAATAACTATGATGAGAAAGACTGAATCATCGGCAAACCTCCAATATTTAATGGTGAGAACTTCGATTACTGGAAATACAAAATCGAAAGTTTTTTTTCTAGCTCATGACGCTGATCTCTGGGATATGGTAACTGTTGGCTACATATATCTAGTTGACGTAAGTTGTCAGAAGATCGACAAAAAGAAAATGATAGATCAACAAAAGAAATAATTCAGAAATCATCGCAAGGCCTAAACAATCTTCTTGAGTTCTATCTCGTACACCGAGTATGAGAAGATCACGAACAAAGATTCAGCTAAGAACATCTTTGACTTTGAGAATGACACATGAAGGCAACACGCAAGTAAAAGAGATAAAAAGCTCTTGCACTCATCCAGGAGTATGAGGCCTTCAAAATGGAAGAAGATGAAACAGTTGAGAGAATGTTCTCAAGGTTTCAAATTCTGATTTCTTGGCTAAAAGTTATGGACAAAGGGTACTCAACAACATATTGTTGTAACCGGTTTTAAAATAAGAGTCGCCAACCTTAATTTTTATCTTTAAATAGTCAATATAAAGGATAACCATAATATGGTCAGAGATTCTAAGTTGTTGGACTCATTTTTAGACGAAGGGGAGGTGTTAGGCACACCTCATCTACCTTGTTTACAAGGATAATAGGGTTTAGAAATACGATATTTGAGAAATAGGATTTTAATTTTTTATTAGGGGAACTCACTATGATTTTAGTCTGTAATATAGTGGGAGAACTGAATTTTTTTGTTTTATCCAAATGTGCGGATAGCTAGATTCGCTGTTGTACCCTAAAGTTTGCCCTCCTCTTTCCACAAGAAATCAGAGCTTCGGGCTTTTCCTGATTTTTCAGATTGGCTTAAGAATCAGTCAAACAGACTTTTCTCATCAGTCAGACAAAATTAGGGTTTCCATTAACTTTTGAATCCGTCCAAGCAGATTATTAGGGTTTCTATTGATTTGGTTGAGTTTGGCTCAGGGTTTGATCAAGAAGACGCTTCTTTGACAATAAATCAAGAATTAGGGTTTGCACGCGCATTTTCAGAAGAATTAGAATCCACAGTGTCTTAATTGGCTGTTACACTGCTATGACGTTTGCTCAAGATTTCTGTTTGTTTCTCAAGGTCTAAACATCTGGGATATGGGATGAGGCTTCTGATTGAGAGTTTGAAGTGTTGGTCTAATCAGTGAAATGAAAGGCGTATGGACATTTGTTTTGATTGACTGTGCAATACATATGGTTAATTGGGACGCCCGGTTTATTATTGATTAATGCGAAGTTGCAAGACTACGGTGTTTATTAATTATTTATTTTATCTAAGTTAGAATAATTGGGATTTACTTCCAGTTATTTTAATTCAAGAAACTTAAATAATTAAATAGACAGTGAATTAAAAGAGATTAACTGACAAAATATTTTTTATTCACTTTTAATTGTTGTTACAAGTGTTATTTGAATACAGTAAATTTATTTACAATATTTATAATAATGTTTATTACAAACAATTGAAAGAGAAAATAAATCTATCCTAAGTCTTCATCTTCTATTGCTTCTCCCCTTTGCTCAACTGATATTTATCGGTAAAGACAAAAAAGGAAGAAATCAGTACAGATAAATTAAAGGCATTTTCAGACAGTTAATCAGAAACTCATCATTAAAGGTTTTGGCCGGAATCAGTTTGTTCGTCCTCTCTGCAAATCGCAAGAAGATGTCTCTTCTTGGTTCACAAAGAGGGAAATTAAATGTTTTACAAGCATATGAATTATTTTGCAAAATGCACAAAGCTGCATAAATTCAAATTGCAAAGTGCAAACTGAAATGCCAAACAAACTGCATAAATCCAAACTGAATTGCATGGACAAACTGAATATGCCAAACAATTACAAAGTTCAAACTGAAAAACAAGTAGCGCACATCCAAAATATCAACTAAACTGTCAAAACTGTCCAAAGAAGCAAACCAAATTGTCAAAGAGGCAAACTAAGTCACAAGTGCAGAACTGCCCAAAAGAACTGTTATAAAGCTGTCAACAAGTACACAAAAAGCAAATGCAGGAAATCTGGAAAGATGCAGAGGAAAGACAAAATGCAAGCAAGCTTGTAAAGATACATTTATCATCATTTCCCAGCCAAAAAACCTTTTCATAAAAGGACAATCTAAGTAATTAAATATACTTTGCTGTGGAGAGAGAAAGGGGGATAAGTAGAAGCTTACAGTTTGCAGGCTTAAGACAAAGTGATATAAAACAAAGAGTATCATAACAGTTCAAAAATAGGCAGAACACCACATAGAAAAAATATACCACAATACTGTAACATTGCAAAAGCCAAGCAAAAAAACAACATCCTGCCTCCAGCTTGCTCCAAACCTGCCCAAAGCCATACAAGTCTGCATAAGCCCTGAAGCCTGTCAAACAAAAAGAAAACAGCAGCAAACATATAACCTGTCAAAACCTGAACCAACTCAAACCTCCAACAAACTTCAAACCTGTTTCATCATGCCTTCAAGATTACAAACTGAAGCAAGCCTTCAAATCAAAGAAAAACAACTCAAACATTCAACCTGCCTTCATAAAACCTTCACATAAAACTGTACTAGAAGAAAACCTCTAAAAACCTTGAGGCTTGTTACCATCAAAATTCAAGCAAGTCCAAGCATCTCAAATCATAAGCAAACAACTCTCAGTTTCAATATCATCATCATTGAGAAAACAAATCCAAGCTCTCAGAACTAAAGTTCATCATCGAGTAACAAATCCAAAGAGAGGAAAAGCAACTGAAGCTAGCAAAAACACTGAAGCAATTCTCAGACTCAAAATCATCATCATTATAAAAGAACAACAAACTTCATCAGAAATCAGAAGCAAATAAAACAAGCATCTCAGATTCAAACAACATCATCAAACTCAGAAACGGGCAAGCATTCAGATAAGCAAAAGAGAAGAAGGAAAAGAAGTTATCCTAGGGTTTTCAGATTGCAACACTCATCACTAAACCGTATAAAGCAAGATACAAGTACCAGACAAGCTAGCAAGCTCTCAGCATCACATACTCCCTCGCCTTGGCCACCGGAGACACCTCCTGTCCAATTCTCCGCCTCTTCTCCAAAAGCCAACAAAGGTAGTAACTCCTCCCTTTTCTTTAACACCTCACACAAACATAAATAATACAAAAGATCAGAATATGAAAATCTAAAAACATACGCGGATATTCAAAACCTAAAACGTATTTGAAGACAGAAACCATACCTTTTATTGTCACCACTTGGTACAATCATGGAGAGAGGGGAAATGGAGGTGGCGTCCAGTAGCCAGGCGTGGAAGGGGAAGTCAGAAGCCATGGTTTGAGCGAGGAAGAGAACGAAGAAGAAGATAGAGAAGCGGCACCGTTCTAAGACACAAACCCTTGTTCTGAACAAAACAATTCAACCCTGAACAAACGCTTGTCAAACGCATGGGCCTGCCCCTTTGGACAAAACCCCTAAGCCCAATTAAGTTCTAGGGCCTTACCCTTCTTGCAGCATGTACACCCCCTTTCTTTGAATCCGCTTGTTTTCTTTTGTTTGGGCCAAACAATACAACACCAAGCCCATTTAATCTTCTACCCTTTTTTATTTATTTCAAACTAATACCATTTTATTTCTATCACTTTACTTTTTTATATACATAACTTAAGTTAATATTTTTGTTAAATAAAAATAATACATTAACTTCTTTTGTACAAAATTTTCTTAAATACATTTTATCACACTTAAAATATGTAAACATTAGTTTTCTTTTAAGTTAAATGATCTTAAAACTTTTGTTTAATTATTTCTATACAAATTTCTAAAAACATTAACTAGATACATAGATAATAGAATACTTTAACTTAAACATTTTTCTTTTCTTTTCTTTAAACCTTTTGTTTATATAATATTAACAAAAATACAAAAATAATTAATAATACTTAACTTGCATCATTTGTAAATAATCACATACATTTTACAATCCTTTTGATTCTCTTTTATTCTTATACATTGCTATATTTTACATTGAGAATGTGATTCGATTTGGTTGTAAATATTATTTGGACACTACTATCCTGATAAGACTCATCCCCATTTGTAAACATTTGTACCCCCATCCCCGCATACTTATTTGCAATAGCTTAGACTTTAAATTCCCGCAATTTATCGCTTTCTATATACTGTATAGTAATTAGGGTTTGTATGCGAAGATTCAAAATCAACCGCTAGATAACCTAATACAAAGATAAATGCATGAAAATCAATACACAATTCACACTTGCACCCCTAGGATAATCCCGCTTGTTGCCTTCCAAAATGGGCCATGTTTGCATGTCAAGTACTTTGGCAAAACAAAACAAACAAAATGATCATAGTCCCTCGATGACGCTTTCGAAGTTGCCTAAACAAAATGATCATAGTCCCTCAAGAAAATTGCCAAAGACACTTGACACTATTGCATTCATGGTCTATACGATGACCCGCGCCCGTCCCGTTAACATCCTAACATAAGGTTGTTCACCAAATACAATTGTGAAACAACACTGTTAAAAAGGGTTAAAAAGCATAAGAAAGATCTTTGAGTAAAATAGGTTAGACAACTCTTAGTTACTTGATCAAACTTGCAAAACACACTTGCCTACTTTCAAAACACACTCCACAACACAAATTTCAAAACAACTTTCAAAAAACATTGAAACATCTTTTCAAAAAGACAAACACCTTTGTAAAACATTCGAGTAAAGAATTGTTACAATGGTTTCCTAGACAAGGCATCTTTTTCAAAACATTTTCAAAACCACACACACAAAGCACCATTTCAAACAATTGAAAAGCAAAGGCAAGTGATCTAAGCAAGTAACTAAGAGCCCATGGATAACCATGGATAGAAAGGGTGCTAATACCTTCCCTTTCTATAATCTACTCCCCGAACCCAAGAAAACATCTCAAAGGTTTTTCCTGTGCTTTTTAACCTTTCCTTAGGATAAAATAAAAAGTCGGTGGCGACTCTTGCTAAACCGAAACATTTTGCGAAAACAAACGCAAAACCTCAAGTCAGTTCTCCCACCGTATCACAGAACTGGCGAATCTGTTGTGGATTAATTTTTAAAAGTGGGGTTACCTTAGGGTTTTATATCACCTTTGCAAACTTGATTTGATTGCTTTGTTTGCTTTACTTTTTGGGTTCCTTGTTTGGGTTTATTGTAAATCCTACACCCGGATTTGGGGGCACCTTCTTAGGTAAATAGCAATAAAACTGTGAGGGAACTGTGCGGGGTATACCGACATGGTTGAAGCAGTAAGCTATGCTAGTGTGACATATTTGTGAGTACCGGTAGCCCTTGAGTAGTCAAGGAGAATACGGGGCCGCTGAGCGATGTCATGAAGCACTAACGAACTCTTAGAACCTTACTTGACCATCTTGGCCTTTTTAGGGGTAGTGAGATAACCGACTTTGGTGCAATCCGAAGTTGGTAGATACTCGATACTACACTCATTGAGGATTGTTTTCTTGGAATATTTTGGTCGCCAGTTAAGTGGCTAAACCAAAACAATGAACACAGAAAATAATCCAATGATATTGAACTCCTTAGAACCCGGTTTCTATTTTTAGGACAGGATGAGCCAACTAACTTCAAAAGGGTACTTACCTACAAACCCCATGCAAGCCTAAACCTAAGGACTTGTTTGCTTTGTGTGAATATGATTACCTGTATATACACTTACTTGCTTTTGCATACATGTACATAACATCATGACATCATACCATAGCATTTACAATAACCATTTCAAGGATCTCGAGGGTCTTTGGATGCAGGGTCACGTTGAACCAGACGTCTACCAAAGGGGCAAGAGGTTTCTCCTCTAAACAAATGCCATCAAAGATCAAGTGCAACAACTTGAATCAGGGGCTATGACCCACTTGACATGGTGAGCTTGATTCTCGTGGAAAGACATCCACCGTTACAAGGTTCTCCAATCAAAGATGTTGACCAAAGTTCGACCTCTAACATTTTCTCGTGTTTACCCCAAGAGATTCTTGAAAACATTGCATACATATATATCATACATATCATTGCATAACAGGTTTCTCCTACAGGTCTCCTAATCTTCCTACTGTTTATTTCAGTAAGATGGATATGGAACAAACGGTGAAAGATCTCCAAGCTCAAAACGCTCAATTCCAACAAATGCTTCTGGCTATGGGTAAATGGCAGGAGGATCTGAAAGCTCTCCTTCTCAAAGACAAGAAGAAGAAGTCCAAGAAGGCAACGGGCATCCTGAAAAGAAGACCTAAAACCCTAGACCTTGCAACTCCATCTAACATAGAGGATAGTCTTGAAGAAGACCACAATTTGGAGATTGATGAAGCTGACTACTCCGAGGAACAATATCCTCCCGCTGATGACAAGTACAAACAGTTGGAGCATCGCCTCAATGCTATGGAGATTCAACAAATACCTGGCTTGGATTTAGGAGACATGGGTTTAGTTTCTGGATTGGTCATCCCGCCAAAGTTCAAGGTCCCTACCTTTGCCATGTACGATGGAGTCTCTTGCCCTAAGATGCACCTGAAGTCTTATGCCCGCAAGATTCAACCATACACAACTGATCCAAAGCTTTAGATCCATTTCTTACAAGAAAGCCTGGTAGGGACTCAACTTGAGTGGTTCTATCAATTAGAGAGTTCTCATATCCACACCTGGGAGGATTTAGCTGCTGCTTTTTACAAACAGTATCAGTACAATGTTGATCTTGTACCAACTCGTGTGCAATTGTAGAACATGACCATGGGTTCTGACGAGAACTTCAAGGGATACGCTCAAAAGTGGAGAGATCTGGCCGGTAGGGTGCAACCTCCTTTAACTGACAGGGAGCTGATTGACATCTTCATGGGAACTTTGACAGGGCCTCTCTTTAATCACTTAATTGGAAGCTCCTCATCCGGGTTCACCGAGCTAATACTGACCGGCGAAAGGGTCGAAGCTGGCGTCAAAAGTGGAAAGATCCAAGGAGCTACACCCTCTGATGCTCAGAAAATTCCCTACAATGGAAAGAAGGAGTCCAATGCTGTGTATGGTCAAAAGAGTCACCGTGACCAACACGTAGGGGCAGTCCTGATCTCTGGTTCTGTGTCACACCGACAACAACAAAGGGGAAATCAACGAAGGCCATTTGCGCCTAAAAGACAATACACTAGGATCAACATGTCACTAGCTCAAGCACTACAACACATGTTGAAGAAAGAGCTGATTACATTAAAGGCTCCTCATCCAAACCCTAAGACTTCTTCTCCCAACTACAACCCGGATGCAAGATGTGCTTATCATTGTGGTAGCCCAGGGCATGACACAAACAGTTGTTGGGCTCTGAAGAACAAGGTCTAAGACATGATTGATGCCAGGGAGATCGAGTTTGACCCTTCGGAGACTCTAGCATAATCATTGCTCCTATGCCAAATCATTGAGAATGTCTTTGTTTCATTTGAATTTTCAAAGTTGTAATTTCTTTTGTTATTCAAATAATTAACTGTTGATGTCAAACTCTGTTTTATTAATGCATTGCATATGTTTGTCTTGAATTCATCCAATCGTTTTCACTATTCTTAAGCTTTCTTTATGATATTTAACTCTTGATAAAAAGCTACAAGCCTTTAGAGGGAGGATGACGAAACAATGCCATAATCTCATACAGTATGCTTTTGAACAGACCTTGCTGACGATGTACAGGCATTTCTTTCAAATCCTAAACACTGGAGTTATAAGGAAGATAATCCCTAGTCAACCCCTTCGAGCCAAAGAAGTAGGATTTTTCTGTTCTGAACAAATTGAAACCTTTGATTTAAACCTGGGGCAGGGTAGTCTCTCAGTTAATTCAAAAGATGCGCATTAAAGTCGCAAACTCTCAATTCGTAATACAACGAACAACATCAAAAACATTCCTTTGGAATCAAAAAGACAGTGATGGTTCCTTATCTCATAGGCAGTCATTATCTCTCAAAAGAGAAAAGCCCACTAAGCCAAAACCTACAAAGGAAGCTTAAGAAAGCTGGGGCATCCCACTGACTGTAATCTCGAAAACAGGAACAGTCAGGCAAAAGTTAGGGATAACAAATCAAAAGAACGAGGTCATTACAAATCCTCAACAACATGAAAAATGTTGCAAAAATGATTGCCTTCCATAAAATTCAACTTGTGTGAACCATCACCAAAAAAGTCGTTCCAAATTCGAATAGAGTTTGACGCCCAATTAACTGAGTTTAGGATTGAAGAACATCACGAAGAGCGGGTGGGTACAAATATACTTTGAGCCTTTATCCTTTGTTTCTTAAACCGTGAACCAAGCCACGTTACAACCCTTCAAAAGTCCTAATTGAAGCATGGGTTAGTTCGAAAGCATACTGCTACAAAAGGTATCCTGACTCCTGTAAGGCTTTGCCCTAAATCTTGTGTTGAATTTGTCTTATAAAAAGTTTTCTGCTAAAAAACGCATTTTTCAAAACTTCAAGACAGACATAAACTTTGCATTACTTGAATATCACTGTTTGCATTTGGTTATTTGTCTGACAGCGAAGAAATTCATACAATGAATATCGGATGAACGAAAGCTCTCTCAGTGAACAAAATCACTTCAAAAAAGGATGACACTTCCATTGACAAATCTCCTATCAACAAGGGGGCATGACATGTCACTATCCAGTTAACCTGGGGAAGTCCAGTCAAGATTTCAACAAATCTTTCAAAGTTCAATTAACCTGGGGCAGTCCAGTCAAGGTTTCAATAAATCTTTCCAAGTTCAATTAACCTGGGGCAGTCCAGTCAAGATTTCAACAAATCTCTCAATTACAGATTAACCTGGGGCAAGTCTCTGACACCATCACTTGGGGCATTCGAATGTCAATCTCAAGGTCGTTCAAAATTTCCTTCATCACCTGCTGGAAATTGCGGTCATCATCAAAATTCCTTCATCACCTGCTGGAAGTTACAACCACCGACAGAATAACGGACAATTGAATCTCCTAAAAATCTGTTTCTCTCAAGAATGAAGACTCTCATCCTTAAAACCTCAGAAGATTGGTATACTCCCAGTTTCTGACCGTTAACAAAATGAAGATTCTCATCACCTCATAAGATTGGTATACACCTAATTTCTGACCCCCAACAGAATGAATATTCTCATTCTCAAAGTGGCGTATAACCCAAGTTCCAGATTAATACCTGTAGCAAGCCAGGAAAATATCTGTGGACGACTGATTGTGGATTAATACCTGAAACCATCCAGGAAAACCATCTACATGAAGAGATTGAAGATTAATACCTGTAGCAAGCCAGGAAAACTATCTTTCTTTCTCAGGTCAGAGATCAATACCTGAAACCAGCCAGGACAGTATCTCCTTGACCAACCTTTTCATGTTCCAGATTAATACCTGTAGCAAGCCAGGAAAACTATCTGTGGACGACTGGTTGTGGATTAATACCTGTAGCAAGCCAAGAAAACTATCTACATGAAGAGATTAAAGATTAATACCTATAACAAGCCAGGAGAACTATCTTTCTTTCTCAGGTCAGAGATCAATACCTGAAACCAGCCAGGACAGTATCTCCTTGACCAACCTTTTCAAGTTCCAGATTAATACCTGTAGCAAGCCAGGAAAACTATCTGTGGACGACTCATTGTGGATTAATACCTGTAGCAAGCCAGGAAAACCATATACATGAAGAGATTGAAGATTAATACCTGTAACAAGCCAGGAGAACTATCTTTCTTTCTCAGGTCATAGATCAATACCTGAAACCAGCCAGGACAGTATCTCCTTGACCAACCTTTTCAAGTTCCAGATTAATACCTGTAGCAAGCCAGGAAAACTATCTGTGGACGATTGATTATGGATTAATACCTGTAGCAAGCCAGGAAAACCATCTACATGAAGAGATTGAAGATTAATACCTGTAGTAAGCCAGGAAAACTATCTTTCTTTCTCAGGTCAGAGATTAACACCTGAAACCAGCCAGGACAACTATCTACTCGACCAGCTCAAACAATTCAACAATCATTTCTGGATGGCATCTTTAAGCCCATCTCCGACATCACAATACCTGAAACCAGCCAGGAAAACCATCTACATGAAGAGATTGAAGAGTAATACCTGAAACAAGCCAGGAAGCTTTTCTTTTCTCAGGTCAGAGATTAATACCTGAAACCAGCCAGGACAACTATCTCACCGACCAACCTTTTCAAGATCCCAGATCAATACCTACAGCAATCAAAAGATTCTTGCAGTCCCCAGCGGAGCTAAAACTTCCAACTATCAATCCCCAAGCAGAATGAAGACTCTCATTCTCAGTTCCTCACAGGATATTCAGATATTCCCCAGTGAAGATCTCCTCAAGACAGGAATCCCCAGTAGATTGGCATACAACCCAAGCTCCTGATTCCCCAACAGTGGTCCCAGGACTTCTCATTTTCAACGATCAAAAGATTCTTGCAGTCCCCTGCATCAGTCAAGGATTCACTTTCCCCGGCAGCAGTCAAGATTCTATTATCTCCGGCTATCCAGGATTCCTCTATCTTCATCAAGACAACTCATCAGCTTACATGCGCGTTCATTACATTCATATCATAAACATTAATATAACATATGTATTGCATCATACATTTCATGCAACATAACTTTGTGTTTTAGCTAATATTTTACCCTTTTCAGGATAAGATTGACAAGCTCAAACTTCTGAAAACAGTTCACGGGTTCTCCAAACACGGATGTTAACCTATCGCTTGTTCAGATTCCAAGACTTCTGAAAACAGTTTACGGATTCTCCAAATACGGATGTTAATCTATTGCTTGTTCAGTCTCAACTTTTGAAAGCAGTTCACGGACGCTTCCCAACATGGATGCTGATCTATTGCTTATTCAACTTCAGGACTTCTGAAAACAGTTTACGGGTTCTCCAGATACGGATGTTAACCTATCGCTTGTTCAGATCCAAGACTTCTGAAAATAGTTTACGGATGCTTCCATACATGGATGTCATTCTATTGCTTATTCAGACCCCCAGTTCAAAGATGTTCCAAACAGGGACACCTGTCTGATACTCACCCACTCACCAACGACATACAATTTAACAAACATCCAGATGGCATCTCTAAGCCCATCCCCCGACAAGATTCTGTCACATCTCCAGATGGCATCTTTAAGCCCATCTCCAAATGGCATCTTTAAGCCCATTCCCCCAAACTACGCTTTGACGAGTGCAAATTTTTTGGGCACTCTAGTGTCCAATCTCCTTCTACCTTCGAGTCGCGAACGACAAACCTGCCAATTTAACTCATCAGGTTCAAGAAGATTGAACAGGGGCAACTGTTGTACCCCAAAATTTGCCCTCCTCTTTCCACAAGAAATCACAGCTTCGGGCTTTTCCTGATTTTTCAGATTGGCTTAAGAATCGGTCAAACAGACTTTTCTCATCAGTCAGACAAAATTAGGGTTTCCATTAACTTTTGAATCAGTCCAAGTAGATTATTAGGGTTTCTATTGATTTGGTTGAGTTTGGCTCAGGGTTTGATCAAGCAGACGCTTCTTTGACAATAAATCAAGAATTAGGGTTTGCACGCGCATTTTCAGAAGAATTTGAATCCACAGTGTCTTAATTGGCTGTTACACTGCTTTGACGTTTGCTCAAGATTTCTGTTTGTTTCTCAAGGTCTAAACATCTGGGATATGGGCTGAGGCTTCTGATTGAGAGTTTGAAGTGTTGGTCTAATCTGTGAAATGAAAGGCGTATGTACATTTGTTTTGATTGACTGTGCAATACATATGGTTAATTGGGACGCCGGGTTTATTATTGATTAATGCGAAGTTGCAAGACTACGGTGTTTATTAATTATTTATTTTATCTAAGTTAGAATAATTGGGATTTACTTCCAGTTATTTTAATTCAAGAAACTTAAATAATTAAATAGACAGTGAATTAAAAGAGATTAACTGACAAAAGATTTTTTATTCACTTTTAATTGTTGTTACAAGTGTTATTTGAATATAGTAAATTTATTTACAGTATTTATAATAATGTTTATTACAAACAATTGAAAGAGAAAATAAATCTATCCTAAGTCTTCATCTTCTACTGCTTCTCCCCTTTGCTCAACTGATATTTATCTGTAAAGACAAAAAAGGAAGAAATCAGTATAGATAAATTAAAGACATTTTCAGACAGTTAATCAGAAACTCATCATTAAAGGTTTTGGCCGGAATCAGTTTGTTCGTCCTCTCTGCAAATCGCAAGAAGATGTCTCTTCTTGGTTCACAAAGATGGAAATTAAATGTTTTACAAGCATATGAATTATTTTGCAAAATGCACAAAGCTGCATAAATTCAAATTGCAAAGAGCAAATTTAAATGCCAAACAAACTACATAAATCCAAACTGAATTGCATGGACAAACTGAATATGCCAAACAATTACAAAGTTCAAACTGAAAAACAAGTTGTGCACGTCCAAAATGTCAACTAAACTGTCAAAACTGTCCAAAGAAGCAAACCAAATTGTCAAAGAGGCAAACTAAGTCACAAGTGCAGAACTACCCAAAAGAACTGTCATAAAGCGGTCAACAAGTACACAAAAAGCAAATGCAGGAAATCTGGAAAGATGCAGAGGAAAGACAAAATGCAAGCAAGCTTGTAAAGATACATTTATCATCATTTCCCAGCCAAAAAACCTTTTCATAAAAGGACAGTCTAAGTAATTAAATATACTTTGCTGTGGAGAGAGAAAGGGGGAGAAGTAGAAGCTTACAGTTTGTAGGCTTAAGACAAAGAGATATAAAACAAAGAGTATCAGAACAGTTCAAAAAGAGGCAGAACACCACATAGAAAAAATATACCACAAACTGTAAAATTGCAAAAGTCAAGCAAAAAAACAACAGCCTGCCTCCAGCTTGCTCCAAACCTGCCCAAAGCCATACAAGTCTGCATAAGCCCTGAAGCCTGTCAAACAAAAAGAAAACAGCAGCAAACATATAACCTGTCAAAACCTGAACCAACTCAAACCTCCAACAAACTTCAAACCTGTTTCATCATGCCTTCAAGATTACAAACTGAAGCAAGCCTTCAAATCAAAGAAAAACAACTCAAACATTCAACCTGCCTTCATAAAACCTTCACATAAAACTGTACTAGAAGAAAACCTCTAAAAACCTTGAGGCTTGTTACCATCAAAATTCAAGCAAGTCCAAGCATCTCAAATCATAAGCAAACAACTCTCAGTTTCAATATCATCATCATTGAGAAAACAAATCCAAGCTCTCAGAACTAAAGTTCATCATCGAGTAACAAAGCCAAATAGAGGAAAAGCAACTGAAGCTACCAAAAACACTGAAGCAATTCTCAGACTCGAAATCATCATCATTATAAAAGAACAACAAAGTTCATCAGAAATCAGAAGCAAATAAAACAAGCATCTCAGATTCAAACAACATCATCAAACTCAGAAACGGGCAAGCATTCAGATAAGCAAAAGAGAAGAAGGAAAAGAAGCTATCCTAGGGTTTTCATATTGCAACACTCATCACTAAACCGTATAAAGCAAGATACAAGTACCAGACAAGCTATCAAGCTCTCAGCATCACATACTCCCTCGCCTTGGCCACCGGAGACGCCTCCTGTCCACTTCTCCGCCTCTTCTCCAAAAGCCAACAAAGTTAGTAACTCCTCCCTTTTATTTAACACCTCACACAAACATAAATAATACAAAAGATCAGAATATGATAAAGCTAAAAACATGCGCGGATATTTAAAACCTAAAACGTAATTGAAGACAGAAACCATACCTTTTCTTGTCACCACTTGGTACAATCATGGAGAGAGGGGAAATGGAGGTGGCGTCCAGTAGCCAGGCGTGGAAGGGGAAGTCAGAAGCCATGGTTTGAGCGAGGAAGAGAACAAAGAAGAAGATAGAGAAGCGGCGCCGTTCTAAGACACAAACCCTTGTTCTGAACAAAACAATTCAACCCTGAACAAAAGCTTGTCAAACGCATGGGCCTGCCCCTTTGGATAAAACCCCTAATCCCAATTAAGTTCTAGCGCCTTACCCTTCTTGCAGCGTGTACACCCCCTTTCTTTGAATCTGCTTGTTTTCTTTTGTTTGGGCCAAACAATATAACACCAAGCCCATTAAATCTTTTACCCTTTTTTATTTATTTCAAACTAATACCATTTTATTTCTATCACTTTACTTTTTTATATACATAACTTAAATTAATATTTTTGTTAAATAAAAATAATACATTAACTTCTTTTGTACAAAATTTTCTTAAATACCTTTTATCACACTTAAAATATGTAAACATTAGTTTTATTTTAAGTTAAATGATCTTAAAACTTTTGTTTAATTATTTCTATACAAATTTCTAAAAACATTAACTAGATACATAGATAATAGAATACTTTAACTTAAACATTTTTCTTTTCTTTTCTTTAAACCTTTTGTTTATATAATATTAACAAAAACACAAAAATAATTAATAATACTTAACTTGCATCATTTGTAAATAATCACATACATTTTACAATCCTTTTGATTCTCTTTTATTCTTATACATTGCTATATTTTACATTGAGAATGCGATTCGATTTGGTTGTAAATATTATTTGGACACTAATATCCTGATAAGACTCATCCCCATTTGTAAACATTTGTACCCCCATCCCCAGATACTTATTTGTAATAGCTTAGACTTTAAATTCCCACAATTTATCGCTTTCTATATGCTGTATAGTAATTAGGGTTTGTATGCGAAGATTCAAAATCAACCGCTAGATAACCTAATACAAAGATAAATGCATGAAAATCAATACACAATTCACACTTGCACCCCTAGGGTAATCCCGCTTGCTGCCTTCCAAAATGGGCCATGTTTGCATGTCAAGTTCTTTGGCAAAACAAAACAAACAAAATGATCATAGTCCCTCGATGACGCTTTCGAAGTTGCCTAAACAAAATGATCATAGTCCCTCAAGAAAATTGCCAAAGACACTTGACACTATTGCATTCATGGTCTATACGATGACCCGCGCCCGTCCCGTTAACATCCTAACACAAGGTTGTTCACCAAATACAATGGTGAAACAACACTGTTAAAAAGGGTTAAAAAGCATAAGAAAGATCTTTGAGTAAAATAGGGTAGACAACTCTTAGTTACTTGATCAAACTTGCAAAACACACTTGCCTACTTTCAAAACACACTCCACAACACAACTTTCAAAACAACTTTCAAAAAACATTGAAACATCTTTTCAAAAAGACAAACACCTTTGTAAAACATTCGAGTAAAGAATTGTTACAATGGTTGCCTAGACAAGGCATCTTTTTCAAAACATTTTCAAAACCACACACACAAAGCACCATTTCAAACAATTGAAAAGCAAAGGCAAGTGATCTAAGCAAGTAACTAAGAGCCCATGGATAACCATGGATAGAAAGGGTGCTAATACCTTCCCTTTCTATAATCTACTCCCCGAACCCAAGAAAACATCTCAAAGGTTTTTCCTGTGCTTTTTAACCTTTCCTTAGGATAAAATAAAAAGTCGGTGGCGACTCTTGCTAAACCGACTTTTCTCCCACCGTATCACAGTCGCCACCGACTTTTCTTTTATCCAATATTTAGTAAAGGTGAAAAGAACACAAAAAACCTTTGCTAGATTTTAAGTTCGGGGGGTAAGTTATGAAAAGGGGAGGTGTTAGCATCCTTTCATCTGTAGTTATCTACAGGCTCTTATTTTCTAGCTCACTTTTGAAAATATTGCTTTGTATGTGCGATTTGAAAATATTTTGAAAAGCCAATGAAAGGATAACTTTGTAATGATTCTTGTATCAGTCCTCAAGAATGTGTACAAAGTGTTTTGAAAATATTTGTTTGAAAGTGTAATGTGAGAAATGTTTTTGAGAAAAGTCTGCGAGCGAGCAATTAGGAGTTTCTTACCCACTAAATTATTTCTTATTCTTTTCCTTCTCCTTTAGAGATAGTACTATCCATACCATTAGTTGGTAGGTAGCCCTATCTATTGGATGTGAAGGGACATGCGAAGGGTCATCGAATGGTCATTGAAGGCAACACGTAGAGATAATTTAGAAATTGTATCAGAGGGACTAGATCATTTTTCGTAGGCAACATCAGAGGGTCATCGAGGGACTATAATCTTTATTTCGAGAGTCTTTTTCTAAAGTATCCCTATTTTCGAGGGACATAACCATTATTTCTGAAGGCAACAAAGAGAGGTTACCCTAGAGGTGTGAGTGTGAAAAGTGTGTTCAGTTCAGTTATTTATCTTGTATTAGGGTTTTCTACGTCTTATTTTAGATCTAGCCATACATGCTTAGTTACTAGCAGTTGAATATATACAGAAAATTAAAGTGTGGAAAGTAGAGACCTAAGCTATTACAGGGCTTTGGGGCAGTTACATAAAAAAATGCAGGAAAGTAAAGTGCAAAATTTAAACCCTAGCTATTACAACCTGTGAGCAGTTACATAAAAAAAACGTGGAAAGATAAATCTAAGCTATTACAAGAATTGTACGATCTATACATTTATCGAATAATTTTAATGCAAAAATAAATAGAAAGATGTTAGGAAGAGTGTTTGAATGTTTGTTTATGTTTTTTAGAAAATAATTTTATGTTAATTAAATAGTTAAAACCCAAAGTCTAATTAATTTTAATTAATTAAAGTACCTAAAGTCTAATTAGTTTTAATATTAAGAAAATGTTAATTAACCTAATTAATTAGTAAATAATAAAAAATGTCAAAATTTAATCATTGTTTAAAAAAACTAAATCTAATTTGTTAGGGTTTTAAAAAAAGAATTAAATTGGTTAATGGTTGATTAAGGAAATAATTAAGAAAAAAGGAAAAAATTAGGGTTAGAAAAATCAAGGAAATTAGGTTAAAGAAAAAAAGTTAAAACTGCATCGGGTGGGTGTTGAACCCACGCCCTCCTGCTTCACAGCTGCTTCGCCTACCACAAAGTCAGGCGCTCGTTGGTGTATGAAGATAGGCGCTGAACAATATTTAAAAAACCTGCATAATTTGGAAAATAGTAAAAAAACATTGTGAAGCGCAGGGAACAGACCCACGTCCTTGAGGTAAGAAGTGACTTTGTACGCGCGTGCTTTCCACCGAGGGGCTGTTACATCTGCTCATATAATAAAACAAAAATAATATATACAAAACAAAACCAATGCACCGAAGAAGCGCCGGAGCCCTAGTCCCAATTGTCTTCTCCGGCTAGGCGTTTCATTGTCCTACAAAAACAATGCGTGTTAGAAAGAAAAGAGGACCCTATCCCCCCAAATCCATGGATGTGAATTCAATGGTGCTATCCATTTGTTCTAAAAATTCATATACAAGGAGATGCAAAGAATCTGAACCTTCATACCCTAACAATGGTATTTTATGATTCCTGCGTCAAATCTTACATGTAATGCGTCTGATGATGCATATGAATTGATCTAGTATATTAACAATGATTGAAACGATATGAAATAAAAAATATGAAACTCACCAAACTTACCAACTGGCGTAGTTTAAAGGAGGTGTTCTGGACGAGATTTTAGGTATTTAAGGACTTGGGTGGATTCCTGGGCACTTCAGGATGATAATGCAATGCTTGGTTTCGATTAAAGGAGGCTGCAAATAGGGTTTTGCGCTTTCCCTAGTTCTTAATAAGTTTTGTGATTTTTGGAGCATTCTCAGAGGCAGTCATTCGTGGTCTTTTAGGTCTGATATTTTTGAGTATATATAGAGTGTATTAGGTTAATATTTTGTGGGCTTGGACCTCATGATTTAATGGATATTTAATTTAATGTATTTTGATTTAAATTGAATAAAATCATAATAAAAGAAATAAAAAAATGTGAATGGGTTTAGAGGTTCTCTAATGTGTTATGAACATGTTTGGACCTGAAAACTTAGGCCCAATAGCCCAAAATTACAAATTTGCTCAATTTGGAGTTCGTGCATTTCCTCAAAATTTCCCAACTTGTGCAACTCATAACTTGCTCAATTGTTGTCATATGAAGGTTATCCTGGACTTTTTGGAAAGATCAAGATGTCTCCTACAACTCTCATGTTGTCATATTTCCATTTGAAGATTTTAACTTGATATAAATTGCTTTGACAAAAAGTGTCTTTTTGTTGACTTTTAAAATGACCTGTAATGTTTTGGCTCATATCTCTCAAATGAAGCATTTTTGGCCTTGAGATTAGAGAGACCACGTTGTAAAGAAATGAATTTCCATAAAAATGGGATTTGGTTGAGAATTTTTTGATGAAGCGTGTGAAAGTTATGCTTGGTCAAAGTTCAGTTGACTTCTCCTAAAGAAAACCCTAATTTAGCAACTTTTGACTTTTGATGGATCTTGAGTTTTCTTGATGAATCATGATCAACCCTTGATCAATGATGAATTTGAGTTCAAAATCTTGATTTTGACCAAAAATCATGTTGACCATAGTTGACTTTTTTCCCAATATAGTTGATTTTCAATCATCTGACCAATTGATTGAGCAAACTTGTGCTGCAAGGCTTGAAATTTGGTATGAGGATACCTTGAAGCATATGAGAAACCATGAAGTCTATTTGAAGAATTATAAGTCTAACCTTCTTTTAGAAAACCAAAACCCTAGTTGTAGGCCACTACTTAGGATGATGGTTCATCTGATCAACTCTTGAATACTTGAGAATCTTAGGAGCATGAGGAGGTATCTTGAACTAATTTGTATTAAAAAATGGGAGGGAAAATTTTGGGGTACAACATATGCCTCTGTTCAATCTTCTTAAACCTGAAGAGTTAGATTGACATGTCTGCCATTCGGGATTTGAAGGTGGAAGAGGATTGAACACTTGAGTGTCCAGAAATTTGCACTTACATGTGCACGAAGTAATACTGTTAGTTGACTATATTGCTTGAACGGGCTTAAAGATGCCATTCAGAGAAGTTATAGAGTATCATCGGAGATGGGCTTATATATGCCACCCAAAGAAATTGTTGATAGGAGTATCATAATGAGTCTACACCTGACTATATCTGAAGAATGCTTTTCAGAAAATCTATGAAGGAAAATTCTTTTCAGAATGAATCCCTGAAGGAGATGCTTTTTAGAAGAAACCTCTAAAGGAGAATGCTTTTGAGAACGAAGGCCCTGAAGGAGATGCTCTCCAAAATTCAGTCTTTGGGGGAATTCTTTTCAGAATAAACTTCTGAAGGGGAATGCTTTTCAAAATAAACCTCTGAAGAAGAAGATTTTCAGAATTAAGGCCCAAAAAGATGATTTTCAGAATAAACCTATGAAGGAGAATGCTTTTCAGAACGAAGGCCCTGAAGGAGATGCTCGCCAAGATTTAGTCTCTGGGGGAATGCTTTTTAGAATAAACTTCTAAAGGGAAATGCTTTTCAGAACTCGGTCTCTGAAGGGGAATGCTTTTTAGAATTCAGTCTCTGAAGGGAAAATGCTTTTCAGAATAAACCTCTGAAGGAAATGCTTTTCAGAATAAACCTCTGAAGGAAATGCTTGCTAGAATTCATTCTTGGGGGGGAATGCTTTTCAGAATAAACTTCTGAAGGGGAATGCTTTTCAAAACTTGGTCTCTAAAGGGGAATGCATATCAGAATTCAGTATCTGAAGGGGAAATGCTTTTCAGAATAAACCTTTAAAGGAAATGCTTTTCAGAATAAACCTCTGAAGGAAATGCTTGCCAGAATTCAGTCTCTAGGGGGAATGCTTTTCAGAATAAACTTGTGAACGAGAATGCTGGTTATGTAAATAGTCACCCCATCCTGTTTTGAGAATTGATCCATAACCTGTCTATAAATTACTGGTAGTATTTGTTTGTTTGAGAACTTAACCTAAAAAGGGCAAAGTTAGTTCTATGCAATGTTATGACGTATATAATGCATTGTATAATGATGCTCTCAAAATAAATGAGAATAATATATGTGTTTTGTATGCATATGTCATGATTTTTTTCAATGATGTATAGATGAAATATGTTATTGGGGCGTATCAGCAGCTTCGTATAATAATGTCTGACTGGGGAAAATAAATCCCTGATTGTTGCTGGGGATGAAGATAGTCATTCTTCAGCTTGTTTAGCATGCCTCTACTGGGGATTTCTGATTTCTGTTTGAGGATATTTTGTCGGGGATGTACGACTTTTGCTTTGGGATGGAAGCATTCAAGTAGAGTCGACCATTCCTCGTTCTCTGAAGGATTTGACTCTTATGTATTCTTACTGGGGATAACAGATGAAATTCTTCTGATGTGCCGTTTGACCAGGTTTCAGATATGGGTATTAGCTCTTATGGGGAGGACAACATTGAATATCATCTGGTATGAGAAGAGGGTCACGTCAAGGAGTAACAATATAAACTCTGTTGGGGAAATAAACAATGTAGACTGTGCTGAGGAGATAAATTCTGATGGGGATTAACTTGTGGAAAAAGCTACGAGGAAATGGCTCTGTGGGAATTTATGGTCAACTTCGAACGTTATCCCAACTCCTAGAGTCTTTCATAAATACTAATCCTGTTTTCATGCATATATTTGTAAATAGTAATGATATTCAAATGCATATGTTCATTCAATATAATCATTGGACGTTTTTGCAAACAAAATAGAGAAAGTAAAAACAATTTTGAATTTGAAACTGATTGTGTTGATTTGGAAATTTTGCTTATAAACAAACAGTTTTATACAAAGAGACATAAATCCTAGTAAGAGGAAATCATCGTAAAATAAAAAGTGGTACAAAGAAAAAAAACTATGTAGAAATGATCCTATCGAGTTTCAATTCTACTATTGCTTCTATGTCTTCAAGCACCTCATCCCTCGCTGTTGGAAGAAGTTGATTGAATCGATCTGTTACCATTTGAACGCGACGTTGGTAATTATGCTGGTTGTAAGTAGATGGGCGATCCAACAGGATATAGTCATACGCTTTAATCTGTAACTTTTGCTTGGACCGCCCCTTCGGGTTTACAGTCCACCGGGATATCCTTTTTTGCCCAAGCCATCTTTTCAGGTTTTCTACTTTCTGGATGTAATTTTTTTTTATATATCCCTAATTTTTTCCCGAACCCTTTTTCTTCACTGGGATACCCTTATTTTTTCCTAGGCCTGTCAACCTAGAGGGTCTCTTTTATGCATAATATTTTTTTACTATGACCGCATTCACAGGGTGTGGAAAGTCTTTACCATCCATGGTGGTAAGTATCATAGCATCGCCTGAAAATATCTTCTTGATTACAATTGGAACTTCGTATGTGGGAGTCCATTTTCCCCTGGGATCACCTTGTGGTAGGATGATGCACTTTATGACCAAATCACCAACCTGATACACCTGTTGTTTGAATTTCTTGTTAAAGGCCTTGATCATGCGCTTCTAATACATCTGACCATGAAAAAAAACCGCAAGCTTTTCTTCATCAATTAAATTTATTTGGTCGAGTCTAGTCTGAATCCACTCGTCTTCATCTAAACCCGTGTCTTTCATAATCCTTAGGGAAGGAATCTGGACCTCGACAGGTAAGACAACCTATATACCGTAGACTAGAGAGAAAAGGGTTGCCCAAATTTATGTGCATACTGAAGTGTGATAACCATGAAGAGCGAATGGAAACATCTAGTGCCAATCTTTGTATGTCACCGTCATCTTCTGCAAAATCTTCTTGATATTCTTGTTGACGACTTCTATTGCACCATTCATCTTCGGTCGATACAGAGGGGAATTATGGTGCTTAATCTTGAACTGCATGCAGAGTTCTATAATCATAGTATTATTAAAATTGGTACCATTATCTGTGATGATTCTTTCAGGGATGCCATACTGACAGATAAGGTTATGCTTGATGAACCAAGCCATAAGATTCTGGGTAACAGAAGCAAACAAGGCTACTTCTACCCACTTCGTGAAGTAATCAATAGCGACCAGGATGCAACGATGCCCTTTAGAAGAGGTAGGATTAATCTCTCTGATCATATCAATACCCCATATTGCAAATGGCCAAGGATCAGTCAAGACATTTAAGGGAACCAGAGGCACATGTACTTTGTCAGCATAAATCTAGAATTTGTGATAAGTTCTGGAATGATGGTGGCAATCGGTTTCCATGGTTGACCAATAATAACCCGCTCTCAGAATTTTCTTAGCCATTGTATGTCCACTGGAGTGATTACCAATGACGCCCTCGTGTATATCTTCCATAATCTTCTCAGCTTCCTTCTTGTCTATACAATGAAGCAAAGTCGAATCGTGATTGCGTTTGTATAAGCTTTTGTTACTCATAAATAATTTGCCAGAAAACCCACTTAGGAATTTATTATCATTAATAGAGGCCCCTTCAGGATACTCTTGATTCTCGAGGTATATTTTTACTTCGTGGTACCAAGGCTTCTCCTCTATTGCATCAGTATCAACTCCGAGAAATTTGCTGGCTCATATAGTCTCTCAATCGTAATTCGAGGAGCGTCATTATCCCATTTGACTTCGGACATAGATGACATGGTAGCCAGTGCGTCTTCCAATTGATTCTCTTCTCGCGAAATATGTTCAAATGTGATTTCTTCGAAGTATGGAATTAATGTCAACACATGCTCTCGATAAGGAATGAGATTTTGATGCTTCGTATCCCATTATCCCTTAATCTGACTAATCACTAGGACTGAGTCCCCATATACATTCAAAAATTTAATTCTCATATCGATAGCAGCCTTGATACCCATGATGCACGCTTCTTACTCTGCCATGTTGTTGGTACAGTCAAAACATAATCTGGCGGTGAAGGACGTATGGAAACCCTTGGGAGAGACAACCACAACACCAATACCATTCCCAAGCACGTTGGAAGCTCCACCAAAAACCATAGTCCATCGGGATCTTGGCTCAGGTCCTTCATACGGTCTAGGTTCTTCATAATCGGTAATTAGCATGATGTTCTCATCTGGGAACTCAAAATTCATAGAATGATAGTCATCCACTACTTGATGAGCCAAATGATCTTCCAGTACACTTCCTTTTATTTCATTCTAGTGTATTGAATGTCGTATTTTGTCAAGACCATTTTCCATCTTGCTATTCTTCTAGAGAGATGGGGTTTCTCAAATATGTATTTTATTGGATCCAGTTTAGAGATCAACAAAGTAGTATAAGTAAACATATACTGTCTTAGTCAGCGAGTAGCACATGCCAAAGCGTAGAAAGTTTTCTCAAGTAGTGAGTATCTTGTTTCACAATCGGTAAACTTTTTTCGAAGGTAGTATATTGCATGCTCTTTTCGACCAGACTCGTCATGTTTTCCCAATACACACCCCATTGAGTTCTCTAACATGATCAGCGGTCTTCCTTCAACCAATGGCATCAAAATTGGAGGTTCCTAGAGGTACTCCTTGATTTTGTCGAAGGCTATATGACAATATTTGTTCCACTTCACTACTTGATCTTTCTTTAGTAACTTAAAGATTGACTCACAAGTAGCAGTCAATTGGGAGATAAATCTGGCAATGTAGTTCAATCGTCCTAGGAAACCTCTGACTTTATTCTCAGTATGGGGAGCTGGAATTTCTTGAATAGCTTTAACCTTGGCAGGATCAACCTCAATACCTTTACCACTGATAAATAAACCTAGGAGTTTACCGGATCTTACCCCAAAGGTGCATTGTTTGAATTTAGCCTCAACTTTTATTTCTTCAATCTCTCAAATAGCTTGTGCAGGTGGTCAACGTGTTCTTATTCAGTCTGAAACCTGGCTATCATGTCGTCAAAGTAAACCTCTATCTCGTGATGGATCATATCATGGAACAAAGCTACCAGAGCATGCTGATAGGTTGCACCGATGTTTTTGAAACCAAAAGGCATAACTTTGTAACAGAAAGTGCCCCACTGTGTGACAAAAGTAGTATTCTTCATGTCTCCAGGTGCCATCTTGATTTGATTATAACAAGAGAAACCATCCATGAAGGAAAATACTTTGTTCTGAGCGGTGTTATCAACTAGAACATCAATATGTGGGAGAGGAAAGTCATCTTTGGGGCTTGCCCTATTCAAATCCTTGTAGTCTATACACATATGCAACTTACCATCTTTCTTAGGTACTGGCACCACATTTGCAACCCACTGAGGATAGGACATAACAGTTAAGAAACCTGCATTTAGCTGCTTCATAACCTCAACTTTGATCTTCTCAGACATCTCGGGATGCATACGGCGAACCCTCTGCTTTTCAGGAGGACAACCTTCCTTCATCGGTAAAAGATGAACCACAATATCAATATCAAGTCCTGGCATGTCTTCGTACGACCAAACAAAGGTCTCAACATAGTCATGCAACATCTGGATTAACCTCTTTTTGATACTGTCTTCTAGGTTGGCACCTATCTTGACTTTTTTCTTGTCATTTGCAGTACACAATTCACAACCTCGACTGGCTCTTCATGTGGTTGTATGGATCTTTCTTCTTGAATTAACAACCTAGAAAGCTCTCCGGGTATTTCACAATCTTCCTCACCTCCGTCCTCGACTTAGTATATAGGATTTTTGAAGTCATAATTGGAAATAACATAATTATTATCAATGGGATCCAGGGTGGAGATGGATCTGCAATTTGTTGTTTGGGTGTGTATGAATACATAACTATTTTGAAAGAATTAAAGTAAAAGAAAGAGAAAGAGCGCAAAATTTGAATGAAAATGTCCATTGATTTATTAAATGAAAATATGCTAAATGAATAATGACAACCTTAACAAATATACCATTGTGCCCCAAGTAAGGCACAAGGTTTAAAGTTTATTGTTTAAATTACATAACCAAAAAACTTGAAAGCAAGAAAATAGGAAATAGAATTTACTCCCGACTAAAGGAGATTGGAATAAAATCTTTAGTCTTCCAATTATTGAGCCCACTGCTGGTAGTAGGGAAGATCCAACTGTCTATGTTGCAGTCACTATCAGCGTCTTCTACAATGTTGACATGGTTGTTGTGAACTCCATTATTGTTGATGTGGAATGGCGGTCTCCTAGAATTTGCACGAGCATGACGGATAGCCCTCTAAGCTTGTGAGGTGAAACCCAAACTAATTTTTTTATATTTATAAAGAATATCAGGGAGCTGACCCCAAATAGTGCAACCACCTTCTTCAACCATAGCCCTAGCATCTTTTAGAGAAGCCATTTTTGATGGGGTCTTAGGAACAGTAGGATAAGCTTTATCAACAACTTCAAAGGTATGTCAAGGGGTCTCGAAGAATTCACCATCCATCTCAACATACTTGAAAGAGTTCAAATGGCTCACCATGAACTCTTCCTCACCACAAACTGTAACAATCTTTCCTTTCAACAGATACTACAACTTCTGGTGTAAGGTAGAAGTAACAGCGCCTGCCCCATGAATCCAAGGGCGTCCAAGCAAACAAGAATAGACTGGATGAATTTCCATCACATAGATAGCAGAGTCGAAGACCTGGGAACCCACTTTGATTGGAAGATCAACTTACCCATGCACCATTCTCTTCGAACCATCAAAAGCTCTCACCATAATGTCACTGGGTTTCGGTACGATCCCCTCATAGTCATGTTTGTATAAAGCAGCTTTCAACAATAAATTCAAGGAGGAAACTGTGTCCACCAACACATGAGATAAGGTAATGCCCCTATACTCAATAGAGACATGTAGGGCCTTATTACTATTCCTTCCTACGGGAGTTAAGTTTGCATCGAAAAATCCTAACCCATTATCAGTTGTCATGCTAGCAACATGATTTTCGAACTGATCAACAAAGATTTTTGTTGGTACATGAGCAGATTTTAGAAACTTCACTAAATCCTGAGCATCGACTTTAGAGCACAACAACATGGATATCATAAATATTTTGGAGGGTGTCTGCCCCAACTATTCAACAATCTTATAGTCACTTTTTCGAATAATATTAAGTATCTCCTCCATCTCTTGCTTGGAGGTATCCTCAATGGTAACCTCTTTTGGTGCCTCAGTCTGGGCAGGCTCAGTCGTATGTTCTTTATCTCGAATTTCAGTAGTTGATTCAGTAGTAGTGATACGATTTGGTGTAGTAACAGCTTTCAGAGAGATCTCTGGAGAGAAAACCCTTCCACTTCTAGTAACCTTATTAGTCCCAGCAATATTGCCAACATCAGGATCGGTAACTTCATCATTTTCATCTTCAACAATCAATGGTTCTTGCTTGACGCCATGGTAATAGACACCAGCTCCATAATTCCAAGGGATAGTCTTATCAGAGGAATATGGAATTGGCCTAGGTGCAGTAATGATTAGAAGAGCAACTCTAGGTTCTACAGTAATCTTCACAGGACCCTTAGAAGTGATTCTTATAGGAGTACCGAAAATTGTAGACACATCTTCAAGCTTCAGGTCTTGGGACATAATCTCCACAGAAGGAGTCTTCTCAAAAGGAATATTCTCCAATAAAATCACACGGTCATCCATCAAACACTGAATACCTTCTTTCAGCGATGCACAACCATTGGATTAGGAGGCACAGTAGTAGCAGTCTTCAACATAACCTGGAAATAAACTGGCTTGCATCAACTTCTCCTTAACAACCATCTGAGGAGTGGTCAAATCATTTACAGTAGAATAATAAGAAACATCTTCAATAGCATTAACACCCTTGTCATGATTGGGCATAGGTGCAGCAATCACATTAGGAGTCTTAGGAGAAACAAATTCAATTTCCTTAGCATCAATCATGTCTTGGATTTTATTCTTCAGAGCCCAACAATTGCTAGTGTCATGCCCGGGGCTGTTAGAGTGATACGCACACCTTGAATTGGGATTCTAGCTGGGAGAGGAAGTGTTGGGATTCTGAGGAGGTTCTCTCAATGTAACCAGCCCTACCTTTAATATGTGTTGTAATGCTTGAGCCAACAACATGTTAATTTTTTTGAATGGTCTCCTGGGAGTATCCTGCCTACGCTGGTTATTCTGTTGTTGTTGTTGCACTAACACAGGATTAGAGATCAGTATTTTGTAAGTACGGAGTGTGCCTAAGAGGGGGGTGAATTAGGTACTTTTAAAAATTCTGGTTTTTAGTGATGATGGTTCTTATTTTTCTAGTTATAAGTGAGTTTAGGAAAGCTTAAAAATGAAGAAAAATAAAGAGACACGGGCGATATATCCTGGTTCCCCTCACAGTCTGAGAGTACTCCAGTCTCCTTTCAACATGAAAGAGATTTTCTTATTGTGGCAAACTTACATAAGAACTACCAACCAAACCAAGAACAATCCTCTTGGACCAAGAACAATCCTCTTGGATTTTTACTAAGTTACCTATGAGAACAATCCTCTCAATGTAACTACACTTGTATCCAACAACTTGAAAAGACAAGATTTCAACAAAAACACTTAAACTTAATTACAACAATCCTGGAAAATAAGTAAGTAAATATCAATTTGTGAGTTTGAGTGAGTAGAGTATATTGATCACTAAAGAGTGATTTTGACAATGTATAATCTTCTTCTTTCAATAATAATATTGTACAAAGACTCAATATATGTTTGCTCAAAGTTTTCTGTTTAAAGTATGAAAATAAATACAGAAAACTTATGCATGAAAATGATGAATGCTTGAGTTTGTATTTTGAAAGTTCAGAAAAATATTATGAAAGAAGGTGTTAGATATGAATTTGAAATTGAATATTTATATGTTCATAACACCCTTTTGAAATAACATGAAGATCTCGGAATGTATCATGAACAAATGCCAAGTTTGAGTGAAAAGATGTAATGAAAAGGCATGATCAAAAGGCATGAACAAAGCTGTAATTTTTCAAATTCATGCAGTGTGTAATCGATTGCACCTTTAGTGTAATCGATTGCACAAGGTTTTTAACATCTATATTTTCAAAATTTTAAGAGTGCAATCGATTGCATTAACAATGTAATCGATTGCATACAAAGTTAGTAGCAAAATTTAACTAAGTGCAATCGATTGCACCAACTATGTAATCGATTGCATGCTAAGACAGAACCAAAACATTTTGAAAATTTAAGTGTGAAATCGATTACACAAACAATGTAATCAATTGCATGAAGAAACAGAAGCAAAAGATTTTGGAATTTTGAAGAGTGCAATCGATTGCACTTAGATGTAAATCGATTGCATGCATATGAAAAGTGAAATTTAATCTTTGAAAAGCTTGAGTAAAGATTCTTAAACATTTCTTTTTCATTTTTGAGCATCTATATCTTAAGATCAAAGTAGATAATATTATTATACCTTTAAAGTTGTTGAGAGCTTTGATTGAAGATATTATCCTTAGATGCTTAGATGCTTGACCAAAGTCTTTGCCTTCTTTATTAGCCATGGTTTGTCTTCATCAAAACAAGAGCTTATTTGAGAAGCTTAATTTCACATTCTCCCCCTTTTTGATGATGACAAACAATCTTTCTTTATGCGATGTACTTTCCGGAAGAGCTTCTCCCCCTAAGATGCAAAACTCCCCCTATGTAGGAGAGGGTTGAAATCCTTGCAATTCTTCATCTTGATTGGAGAGTACCTTGAAAAAATAAGACAAGGGAAATACAAGCATAAAGTACCATACATCTTTCTCCCCCTTTGACATTATCAAAAAGAATGGAAATATGCTTCAAGAAAATAATAATCGAGCAATAATTTAACAAAAACTTATAGAAAAAAACTTTAACAAACATTGTTTAAGAGTTACACAAATGGAACAATGAAACATTGAAATAGTAAGATAACAACATAACAGAAAAAATAATATCAGCCAGAACATTAGGGGTGATGAATGTCTGGATGATTGTAAGACCATGATCCTTGGATGGGGAATTGTTGTTAAAGTGGAGATTCTGTGTAATGAGGAGGAGGTGCAGCTGGGTTGTTTGGGTCGTATGGTGGGATATGCAGGGGAGAATAAAGGTATGAGAATTGTTGGTTCACATCTGAGTGAAAATCATTTATCCGGGTTGTAGTGGAGTCATTTATTGCACTCCATTGATTGTTGATGTTGGTGTTCATAGAAGCAAACTGTTGAGCCATGTAGTCCATGAGTTCTTGGTTACTTGGACCAGAGAGAGCAGTAGGAGGAGGAGGCATAACTTCACCGCATTCAACTTCTTGGTCATTATCTTCATTGCCAACAACATCTTCACCAATATAGGTGATGGTCTTTGTCTCCGGATTAAAATGTACGCCCATCCTTGAATCAACATTCTTAATTGAGATTCTGTTTAAAATAGGATCCATATCCACCTTTTCAAAACCGCAAAAATCTACACCAAATTACTCCATAATCAAGGTGACAAAATAAGCATATGGAAGGAATTTATATTTTTCATCCACTCTCAGCATATACATCATCATCATTCTTGCCCAGTTTACATTAACTCCTTTCTTCCTCGCATAAATAAGCTGCATCTCGAAGTCGGTAACCGTGCAATGGTTTCCAGCCCTTGGAAAAAGTATATAGACCAAGAAATAATGAAATAAACGATCTTCTATATAGAGGTTACCTGCACTCCAGGAATCTCTGGAAGGAATTACTCCTCCAAGACCACGTATCCATTTGGTGCGAAATTCAGCTTCACTTAACCGCCCAATGCTGTAAAAGAATCCCTTTTTCGTATAGCCATCCCATATTTCGTTTTCAGGATCATATAGGGAGCTAACGGTGAAAGGAATATGCAAGATCTCACCAACAACCTGAAGAGTCAGAGAGATACGAGTGGCTAGCACATATGTGACAGTCTTTTCTTTGTAGGGAGTTAGGTTACTGAAAAACATTCTTACCAAATCCGGGTAGTATGGGCCGTACGAAGAAATCAAAGGTTCCAGACCATAAGCAGCTAGATCATTCTGAAATTTAAAACATTCTTGAGGGAAGGAGGAGAGAATACTATACTTAGGGTTGGAAACAATTTTCCTTTGAAAGTCTTTGACAAATCTGACTTCTTGTGCCTCGGTGAGAGTTGAGAGCAGTGGATTGGATGATGAGTCAATCTTCTTTTTCCCTTTATCTGAAGCTGATGCCCTTCTCTTTGTTCTTGAAGCCATGGATATGGTGTTTTAGGTTTTGGTGTTTTGGGGTTTTGTGAGAGAGAAAGGTTTTGTGAGAGAGAGAGAGAGCTTTTGTGATTTTGGTAGGTATGGAATGAGTTATTAGTATTTAAGAGTTTTTGGCTTTGGGAATATGAGAGGGAATTCTGACCAACATTAATTTTTTGTCATAAAAGCTACTTTAAGTGCGTGCAATCGATTGCATTACCATGTGCAATCGATTTGCATACAAACAGAAACAAAAATAAAAGCAAAATGCACATAGTGCAATCAATTGCAGTAAAGGTGCAATCGATTTGCACATGAAACAGAATGGACAGAAGTGAAAAAATTTCTTTGTGCAATCGATTTGCACCAACAAAAATTGTCCAAAAACCAAATTTTCTTGAAAAATTAAGCATCACATAGCATAAATTCATATATGGCATGTATAAAAACATATATAAAAGATATATCAAGGGTAGAATGCACCTTATAAGTCGCGTTCGTCAAGTATGCCGAGCTCTCGACGAATTTTGAAGAAAGGTTCTTTCGCCAAGGGTTTGGTGAAGATATCGGCAAGTTGATTATGAGTATCTACAAAGGTCACCTCAACATCTCCTTGAAGAACATGATCATGGAGAAAATGATGTCGAATGTCTATATGTTTGGTCCTTGAATGAATGACGGGATTCTTTGTGATGTTGATTTCACTTATGTTGTCGCATCTTAGAGGAATACACCCTAGATCGAGTCCGTAGTCACGAAGTTGTTGTTTTAGCCACAAAATTTGAGCCCAACTACTACCCGCTGCAATATATTCAGCTTCGGCCGTGCTTAGAGCAACACATGCTTGTTTCATGCAGGCCCATGATACTAATGCATTACCAAGAATGTGACAAGTACCACTTATGCTTTTTCTATCTGTTTTACATCCTGCATAATCCGTGTCAGAATAACCAATTAAGTTGCAGATACTACCTTTTGGATACCATAATCCGACATTTGTTGTCCCTTTGAGATACTTCATGATCCTCTTTACCGCCGCGAGATAAGATTCCTTTGGGTTAGCTTGAAAGCGGGCACATAGACAAACACTGAACATTATGTCAGGACGACTTGCCGTCAAATATAATAAGGAGCCAATCATACCTCGATATTTAGTGATGTCGATGGAAACGCCTGATTCATCTTGATCAACATAAGAACCAAAACCCATAGGTGTAGACATTTCCTTGCATCTATCCATATCAAACCTTTTTAGGAGTTCCTTGCAATATTTGGATTGGTTGATGAAGATGCCGTCTTTAAGTTGTTTGATTTGAAGTCCAAGAAAATAGTTCATTTTCCCCATCATGGACATTTCAAATTCTCCTTGCATCATTGATGAGAACTCTTCACACATTTCATGATTTGAAGAACCGAAGATGATGTCATCAACTTAGACTTGTGCTAGCAAAGTGTCGTCTTTGATTTTCTTGATAAATAGAGTCTTGTCAACTTTGCCTTTTTCGAAACCTTTTTCGCATAAGAAGTTGCTTAAACGATCATACCATGCCCTTGGTGCCTGTTTCAGTCCATAAAGAGCTTTTCTTAATTTATATACATAAGATGGATTCTTGAAGTCTTCGAAACCTGAGGGTTGCTTAACGTATACTTCTTCAATGATATATCCATTCAAGAATGCGCTTTTGACGTCCATTTGGAAAAGCTGAAAATTTAATGAACAAGCATAGGCAAGTAAGAGACGAATAGCTTCTAACCTTGCAACTGGAGCGAAAGTTTCTTCAAAGTCTATTCCTTCTTCTTGATTATAGCCTTGTGCTTCCAATCTTGCTTTCTTGCGAACAATTATTCCATTCTCGTCAAGTTTTTTTGTGAACACCCATCTTGTTCCAATAATGTGGCTTGGCCTAGGAACGAGTTCCCAAACTTGATTCCTTTCAAATTGATTCAATTCTTCTTCCATAGCTATGATCCATTGGTCATCGCCTAAAGCTTCATCAACGTTGGAAGGTTCAATTTGAGAGACAAACGCCATGTTTAGGCAAGCATCCTTGAGATTTAATCTTATAGACACGCCTTGACTTATATCAGCAATCACTTTATTAATAGGATGATCTCTATGAGTTCTCCATTCTTTTGGTAGATCATTGAGATTCAATTCTTGTTAAGGTGATTCTTCTAGTTGAATGGGTTGATCCTTGGAAGAATCTTCTTGAGGACCTTCTAAAATTTCATCATCATTATCACAAACAATATTATCCTCCTTGGAGGGGTTATATTCATCAAAAGAAACATGCATAGGTTCTTCAATAGTCAAATTTCTTTTGTTGTATATTCTATATGCTTTACTAGAGAGTGAGTAACCAAGAAATATACCTTCATCGTATTTCTCATCAAACTTACCCAAATTATCTTTGTCATTGTTTAGGACAAAGCGTTTGCACCCAAAGATATGAAAGAAAGCAATGTTTGGTTTTCTCCCTTTGAAAAGTTCATATGGAGTTTTCTTTAAGATTGGTCTAATGTTAACTCTATTGCTAACAAAACATGCCGTGCTCACCGCATCCGCCCAAAAGTATTTTGGAAGGTTTGAGTCGCTAAGCATGGTTCTAGCAAGTTCCACAAGAGACCTATTCTTTCTTTCAACCACTCCATTTTGTTGTGGAGTCCTTGGTGCCGAGAAGTTGTGAGATATTCCATGTTCTCCATAGAATTCTTCAAATAGAGCATTTTGGAATTCTCCGCCATGGTCACTCCTTATTGAGGCGATTGTTAGAGACTTCTCATTCTGAATTTGTTTAGCATACTTCTTGAACGCCTTGAATGCATCACCTTTCTGCACTAAAAAGAATTTCCAAGTATATCTAGAGAAATCGTCAACAATAACCAAAGCATATACATTACCTCCAAAACTCCTTGTTCTCGATGGACCAAATAGATCCATATATAACAATTGTAGTGGCCTTGTAGTGGACACCACATTCTTAGATTTGAAAGTTGATCTAGTTTGTTTCCCTTTTTGACAAGCATCGCATAGTCTATCTTTGACAAAATTTCTCTTAGGCAATCCAATGACAAGATCATGCTTGGTTAATTTATTCAAGTGTTCCATATGAATATGAGCAATTCTTTTGTGCCAAAGCCATGAATCGTCGTTGTTCGCCATGAGACATTTAACCTTCAAAGATGGATCATCAAGGGAAATCATAAATATATTATTGATTCTTTTACCTTTAAGTATAACCTCATGAGTGACTTCGTCTTCTATCAAACATTCATCCTTGGTGAACTTGATTTTGAAGCCTTTGTCACAAAGTTGGCCGATACTTAGAAGATTGTGCTTTAGTCCTTCAACATAAAGAACATCTTCAATGGATGTGAAAGGTGGAGCACCAACTTTGCCTTTTCCTAGGATTCTTCCCTTATTATTGTCTCCATAAGTGACAAAACCCTTGGCCTTTAGCACTAGATGTGAAAATTGGATTATGTCTCCTGTCATATGCTTTGAACAACCACTATCAAGATACCAAAGATTGCATGTGGTCTTCAAGCATACCTGTAAAAAAAATTAGGTTTTTTTAGGTACCCAAGTTGCTTTGGGTCCTTCATAATTAGTGCCTTTCTTTACCCATACATAATGCCCACTTGCCACACTGAAGTTTCTAACATAGCAAGCATTAGGTGTATGGCCTTTAATACCACAATAAAAATAAGTAGGTTCAAATTTACTTCTATATCTAGAAGGATACGATTTCTTCTTAGGAAATGTTTTACTTTTCCGGATAGTGACGAACTATTTAAGGTTTGTTCACTTTCTCTTTGGAAGATTGATCACTTGCTTTAACAAAGATAGTTTTGTTAGAACTTGGTTTTGAGAACTTTGAATATCCAAGTCCACTTTTATCATTGGAGTATCTTTGTTGGCTAAGAACACCTTCCAATCCAATTTTCCCTTTTTCATATCTTTCAATGACTCTTTTTAATTGGACAATTTGGAAAGAGAGTGAATCACAATTTTTGCATACAAAATTCTGTTTTTGTTCATCACTTGATTTTTGTTTTTCTTCTTTGAGATCTTTTTCCATTGAAACATATTTTTCTTCTAAGGATGAAATTTGTTTCTTTTGTGATGAAATGGTTTTATACAGAATTTTGCATTCATTCAATAGTTCATCTATAGCACCTTGTGCATCAATATCAAAAAGATAAAATTCATTACTAACCTTATTGTCTTCATCATTGGAATGGTGTGAGACCATCAATGCAAGATTTGCACTTTCATCACTATCGGAATCGGATGAGGAACTTATTTCATTGTCCTCCCATGCGACATAAGCATTTTTGTTCTTGAATCCTTTCTTGCTTTTGAATCCACCTTTCTTGGAGAGTTTTGGACAATCCGGCTTGATATGACCTTGCTTACCACATTCTTAACATGTGATTTCTTGTGTTGATGTGGAGCCTTCCTTTTTCTGAAAATGTTTCTTTCCTTTTGAATGAGAAAAAGGTTTGTCATTTTCTTCTGGATTGTTTTCCTTTTCAACTTCCTTGGAGTCTATCTTCAAAGCAATATTGTTGGATTTCTTCTCTTGATTTTCATGCTTTTCGAGTATTCTGAGTTCCATTTCATATTCTTGAAGTTTTCTAAATAATGTCGCGGATGTCATGTTGGAGATACTTTTCTTTTCTGAAATTTCCGTTACCTTTGGTTGTCATTCCCTTGTTAAGGACCTAAGTACTTTCAGATTCAATTCATCATTCGTCAAAGTTTTACCAAGAGCACTTAGATGATTTGTCAAGTGCACAAATCTCTTTTGTAAGTCAAGAATGGTTTCTCCAGGCTGCATTTAAAATAGTTCATATTCTTGACTTAGGGTATTTAGTCTTGATCTTTTTACTTCACTCGTTCCTTCATGAGTTTGTACCAAGGTATCCCATATTTCCTTTGTTGTTTTGCATGTCGAGACACAGAAGAATTCGTCCATGCTAAGTGCACCTTGAAGAAGGTTTATTGCCTTTTTGTCATAGAGAACTTTCTTCTTATCATCATCGTCCCATGCAGTTTTAGGCTTTGATGAGCCAACACCATTGATTACTGTTACCGGGATAAATGGACCATTTTCGACGGCATCCCATATTTCTTCTCCTTGTGCTTCTAGATGCACCTTCATGTGTATTTTCCAGAAGTCAAAATATTCACCACAAAATAGAGGAGGCTTGTTGTTACTACCACCATCTCTGAAAACGAGATTATGATTTGCGGAAGCCATTCTGGATCTTTTAGGAGCAGGTTACCTATAACCTGCTCTGATACCAATTGTTAGTACGAAGTGCGCCTAAGAGGGGGGGGGGTGAATTAGGTACTTTTAAAAATTTTGGTTTTTAGTGATGATGGTTCTTATTTTTCTGATTATAAGTGAGTTTAGGAAAGCTTAAAAATGCAGAAACATAAAGAGACACGGGCGATATATCCTGGTTCCCCTCACAGTCCGAGAGTACTCCATTCCCCTTTCAACATGAAAGAGATTTCCTTATTGTGGCAAACTTACATAAGAACTACCAACCAAACTAAGAACAATCCTCTTGGATTTTCACTAAGTTACCTATGAGAACAATCCTCTCAATGTAACTACACTTGTATCCAACAACTTGGAAAGACAAGATTTCAACAAAAACACTTAAAATTAATAACAACAATCCTGGAAAATAAGTAAGTAAATATCAATTTGTGAGTTTGAGTGAGTAGAGTATATTGATCACTAAAGAGTGATTTTGACAATGTATAATCTTCTTCTTTCAATAATAATATTGTACAAAGACTCAAGATATGTTTGCTCAAAGTTTTCTGTTTAAAGTATGAAAATAAATGCAGAAAACTTATGCATGAAAATGAAGAATGCTTGAGTTTGTATTTTGAAAGTTCAGAAAAATATTATGAAAGAAGGTGTTAGATATGAATTTGAAATTGAATATTTATATGTTCATAACACCCTTTTGAAACAACATGAAGATCTGGAAATGTATCATGAACAAATGCCAAGTTTGAGTGAAAAGATGTAATGAAAAGGCATGACCAAAAGGCATGAACAAAGTTGTAATTTTTCAAATTTGTGCAGTGTGTAATCAATTGCACAAGGTTTTTAACAGCTATATTTTCAAAATTTTAAGAGTGCAATCGATTGCATACAAAGTCAGTAGCAAAATTTAACTGAGTGCAATCGATTGCACCAACTATGTAATCGATTGCATGCTAAGACAGAACCAAAACATTTTGAAAATTTAAGTGTGAAATCGATTGCACAAACAATGTAATCGATTGCATGAAGAAACAGATGCAAAAGATTTTGGAATTTTGAAGAGTGCAATTGATTGCACTAAGATGTAAATCGATTGCATGCATATGAAAAGTGAAATTTAATATTTGAAAAGCTTGAGTAAAGATTCTTAAACATTTCTTTTTCATTTTTGAGCATCTATATCTTAAGATCAAATTAGATAATATTATTATACCTTTAAAGTTGTTGAGAGCTTTGATTGAAGATATTATCCTTAGATGCTTAGATGCTTAACCAATGTCTTTGCCTTCTTTGTTAGCCATGGTTTGTCTTCATCAAAACAAGAGCTTATTTGAGAAGCTTGATTTCACATATTTCCCCTACAGATTGGTTGCAATCATTCTTATTACGACCCTTATGACCGTAAACGTCATTGTATTCCCTTTTAACATTATAAGCCTTCTTCACTGTATTTGAAGATGTAGCCACCTGAATTTTTCTGCTTCTGATTCCATTCTCAACATGTTCCCCTGTCAGTATTAGTTCAGTGAACCCTACTGAAGAGTTTCCTAGTAGATGATTACGGAAAGGACCTGCCAGTGTACTTATGAACATGTCAACCAACTCTCTATCAGCCAAAGGAGGTTGAACTCTTCCTGCAAGATCTCTCCATTTATGCGCGTACTCTTTGAAACATTCCTCAGAACCCGTGGACATACTTTGTAATTGCCTGCGAGTTGATGTGAGATTAGAATTATATTGATATTATTTGTAGAAAGCTGTAGCCAAATCTTCCCAAGTATGAATATTGGTACCTTGAAGTTGATAGTACCACTCCAGTTGTGTTCCAGGAAAACTCTATTGAAAGAAATGATTCCACAACTTCTTGTCAGCAGTGTGTGGTTGAATTTTTTGAACATATGACCTCAAGTGCAGCTTTGGGAAGGAAATGCCATCATACTTGGAAAAGGAAGAAGTCTTAAACTTAGGAGGAATGACGACTCCTGAAACCAAACCTAAATCATCAAAGTTCAATCGAGGAACTTTATGGATTTCCATAGCTCTCAGACTTTCTTCCAGAAGCTTATACTTCTCATCAATAGGGGAATATTTTTCCTCCAAATAATCATCTTCCTCTTCATCAGGAGATTTGTCAGAACCAGGACTTCTTTTTTCAGTTTTCACACTCTTACCGTCTTCATCCTGTTTGTTATCCTCCTCGAATGGGATATTAAGATCTCAAGCTGGTTTGACGGGACCTCTAAACCTTCTTCCCATGTTAAGGATGCCATTTGGTTTCTTTGTCTTCTTCTTTTTCTCACTGGTGACAAGTACTTTCAATTCTTCTGCCCCTTGGCTAAGTTCAGGAACATCTGTTGGAATTGGGCATTCTGAGCTTGGAGATCTTTTACTATTTTTTCATGATCCATTTTTTGCTGAAATAAATAGCAAGAAGATGAGAAAACCTATCTTGAGAATACCTGTTATGATATGCATGACATGTAGACTTATATGCAATGTTTTCAAGGATCTTATGGGATTAAAATATTGGAAAAAGAATCTGGTTGCAAATTTGTCTTTAAGAACTTTAAGTTTTCATATTTGAATGTCCTTCTATCAGAATCAAGCTCACCATATCAAGTGGGTCCTAGCCTCTAACTCAAGAGAATATATTTTGATCTTTGATGGCATCGGGTTAGAGGAAAATAAATCCTCTTTCCCCTTGCTTGCAATCTGGCTTATGATAATCCTGCACCAAAGGTCCCTAACATCCTTGAAATGGTTAGTAAAAATGACATGCCATGATGTTATGATTTCATGATGTTATGTTCATGTTTAAACATGTAGCAAACACAAACAAATCACACAAGAGCCTGATGTTTAAAGGCTTGCATGAGGTCCATAGGTAAGTAACCTTCTCTATTGAAGTTAAGTTGGCTCAACCTGTCCTAAAATAGTAACTGGGTTCTAGGAATCTCATATCATGGATCTTTCCCGAAGTTTTTATTTTAGTACGAAAACTGACTTGCCATAATAACATCCCACGAGTCGAATCTCAATGAGTGTAGCATCGAGTATCAACCAACCTTGGACTGCACCAAAGCCGACCATTTCACTACCTTCTAATGGCTGAGATGGGTCATTTAAGGTTCTAAAAGTTAGTTAGTGATAATGACACCACATGGAAGCCTAATGTTATCCTTGACTGACTCAAGGAACATTAGGATAAACCAAAGTGTCACACTAACCGTAGTTATCACTTCAACCATATCGATCTACGACGTACAATCTTCATGATCTATTGCTACTTACTTAAGGAATCCCTAGATCCGGGTTTATTATATTACAATCATATAAACCCAAAGAACCCTTAAATTTAAAGCAAGCAAAGCAAACAAAGAAAGCATGTAAACTGATCTAAACTCTAAGGTAACCCCTCCTTTTTTTAAGTATTCCCCAACAGAGTTGCCAGTTCTGTAATACGGTGGGAGAATTAACTTTTTTGGTTTTATCCAAATGTGCGGATAGCTAGAACCACCATAGACTTTTCTTTTATCCAATATTTAGGAAAGGTGAAAAGAACAAGAAAGACCTTTCATAGATTTTGAGTTCGGAGGGTAAGTTATGAAAAGGGAAGGTGTTAGCACTCTTTTTATCCGTAGTTATCTATGAGCTCTTAATTGCCAACTCACTTTTGAAAATCTTGATTTGTGTATGTGATTTGTAAATATTTTTAAAAGCCAATGTAAAGCTAACTTTGTAATGATTCTTGTATCAATCCTCAAGAATGCGTACGAAGTGTTTTGAAAATATTTATTTGAAAGTGTAGTGTGAGAAATGTTTTTGAGAAAAGTTTGTGAGCAAGCAATTAGGAGTTTCTTACCCACTAAAGTCTTTCTTATTATTTTCCTTCTCCTTTAGAGATAGTACTATCCATACCATTAGTTGGTAGGTAGTCCTATCTATTGGATGTGAAGGAACATGCGAAGGGTCATCGAATGGTCATTGAAGACAACACGTAGAGATACTTTAGCAATTGTATCAGAGGGACTAGATCATTTTTCGTAGGCAACATACAAGGGTCATCGAGGGACTATGATCTTTATTTTAAGGGTCTTTTGCTAAAGTATCCCTATTTTCGAGGAACATGACCATTATTTCTGAAGGAAACAAAGAGAGGTTACCCTAGAGGTGTGAGTGTGAAAAGTGTGTTCAATTCAGTTATTTATCTTGTATTAGGGTTTTCTACATCTTGTTTTAGATCCTACCATACATGCCTAGTTCCTAGCAGTTGAATATATACAGAAAATTAAAGTGCGGAAAGTAAAGATCTAATCTATTATAGGGCTTTGTGGCAGTTACATAAAAATATGCGGGAAACTATAGTGCATAATTTAAACCCTAACTATTACAACCCGTGAGCAGTTACATAAAAAACGCTGAAAGATAAATCTAAGTTGTTATAAGAATTCAACGACCTATACATTTGTCTAAGAATTTAAATGAAAAAAGAAATAAGAAAGTTGTTAGGAAAAGTGTTTGAACGTTTGTTTATGTTTTTTAGAAAATAATTTTATGTTAATTAAATAGTTAAAACCTTAAGTTTAATTAATTTTAATTAATAAAAATACCTAAAGTCTAATTAGTTTTAATATCAAGAAAATGTTAATTAACATAATTAATTAGTAAATAATAAAAAAATGTTTAAAATTAATTATTGATTAAAAAAACTACACCTAGTTTGTTAGGGTTTTAAAAAAAGAGTTAAATTGGTTAATGATTGATTAAGGAAATAGTTAAGAAAAAGGAAAAAATTAGGGTTAGAAAAATCAAGGAAATTAGGTTAAACAAAAAAGGTAAAACTGCAAGGGTTGGGTGTTGAACCCACGCCCTACTGCTTCACAGATGCTTCGCCTACCGCTAATCCAGGCGCTCGTTGGTGTATGAAGATAGGCGCTGAACAATATGTAAGAAACCTGCATAATTTGAAAAATAGCAAAAAAACACTGTGAAGCGCATGGATGGAACCCACACCCTTAAGGTAAGAAGTGACTTTGTATGCGCACGCTTTCCACTGGGGGGGGGGGGGCTGTTACATCCGTTCATATAATAAAACAAAATAATATATACAAAACAAAATCAATGCACCGAAGAAGCGCCCGAGCCCTAGCTCCAGTCATCTTCTCCGGCTAGGCGTTTCATTGTCTTGTAAAAACAATGCGTATTAGAAAGAAAAGAGGACCCTATCCCCCTAAATACATGGATGCAAATTCGATGGTGGTGTCCATTTGTTCTAAAAATGCTTATACATGGAGATTCGAAAAACCCGATCCTTCATGCCCAAACAATGATATTTTGTGATTCTTGCATCAAATCTTACATGTAATGCGTCAATCATGTTCTAATGATTCATATGAATTGATCTAGTATATTAGCAATGATTGAAACTGTATGAAATAAAAAATATGAAACTCACCAAACTTACCAACCGACATAGTTGAAAGGAGGTGTTATGGACACGATTTGAGGTGCTTAAGGACTTGGATGGATTCCTGGGCACTTCAGGATGATGATGCAATGCTTGGTTTCGATTAAAGAAGGCTGCAAATAGGGTTTTGCGCTAGCCCTAGTTCTTGAGATTTTTTGTGGTTTTTGGAGCTTGATTGGAGGCAGTCGTTTGTGGTCCTTTAGGTATGATATTGTTGAGTATATATAGAGTGTATTAGGTTAATATTTTGTGAGCTTGGACCTCATGATTTAATGGATATTTTATTTAATTTATTTTGATTTAAATTGAATAAAATCATAATAAAAAGAAATAAAAAATATATGTGAATGGGTTTAGAGGTTCTCTAATGTGTTATGAACACGTTTGTACTTGAAAACTTAGGCCCAATAGCCCAAAATTACAAAATTGCTCAATTCAGAGTCCGTGCATTTACTCAAAATTACCCAACTAGTGTAACTCATAACTTGCTCAATATTTGTCATATGAAGGTAATCTTGGACTTTTTGGAAAGCTCAAGATGTCTTATACAACTCTCATGTTGGTCATTTTCCCATTTGAAGATTGTAACTTGACGTAAATTGCTTTGACAAAAAGTGTCTTTTTGTTGACTTTTAAAATTACCTGTAATGTTTTGGCTCATATCTCACAAATGAAGCATTTTTGGTCTTGAGCTTAGAGAGACAAAGTTGTAAAGAATTGAGTTTCCATCAAAATGAAATTTGGTTGAGAATTTTCTGATGAAGCATGTGAAATTTATGATTGGTCAAAGTTCAATTGACTTCTCCTAAAGAAAATCCTAATTTAGCAACTTTTGACTTTTGATGAATCTTGAGTTTTCTTGATGAATCATGATCAACCCTTGATAAAATGATGAATGTGAGTTCAAAATCTTGATGTTTACCAAAAATATTGAAGTTTGACTGTATGTTGACCACAATTGACTTTTTTCCCAATACAATTGATTTTCAATCATCTGACCAATTGACTGAGCAAACTTGTGCTGCAACGCATGAAATTTGGTATGAGGATACCTTGAAGCATATGAGAAACCATGAAGTCTATTTGAAGAATTATAAGTTCAATCTTCTTTTAGAAAACCAGAACCCTAGTTGTAGGCCACTACTTATGATAAGGGTTCATCTGATCAACTCTTGAATACTTGAGAATCTTAGGAGCATGAGGAGGTCTCTTGAACTAACTTGTCTTGAAAAATGAGAGCACCAATTTTGGGGTAAAACATAGTCTTATGCCTATGTATCCTCTTATGAGGAATCAGAGTCCTAGTTCATAGTTCGTAGTGGGTTGGTGTTTTTTATGGATTACAAAGATATTTGAATTCCCCTTGTATTTAGTCTTGGTGTGTGAATAACAAAGTTTGTTAGATGAAGTGCATAATTAATTAAAATATATCTGGAATCCTTTTTGAAAATTAATTGTTGTTTAACTTGATTTAATAAAAAGGAGTTTATTGTTGGTTAAATATCTTTTAATGTATTAATTATAAAAATTATCTTATTAATGTATGATTTGAAAATGATTTTAATGCAATAAAGAAATAAATATTTGGATGAGTTTGGAAAATAATATTTGATTTTATAATAACAACAATATTAAAATTATAAATATATTAAAAATATAAAATATAAAAAATAGTTATAATAAAATAATAAAAGAAATTAATTTAAAAATACAGGGGTGCAAATAATGTTGGGCTAGCAAAATAGGGGGTATAAGTAGTAGGGCCATGAATTCAGATATTGAATTCAGGCCCAACGCAAGGGGGTGTAGGTTTGGACTACTTAGTAAAAGCTGGGGGTGTATGGAGTAGGGGTCCAAGTCCAGATGTTGGACTTGGCGCATTAGGATGGGGGTGAGACTTTGCGCGTGGTTAGTAAAACGAAATAGAAGGGAATTTAATTAGCAATGGGCTAGGCCCAATGAGTGTTTAGGATTCTGTCTGGACTTCGTGCGGACGACTGCATGGCGCTATGATAGGCGCACGTTTCTGGACATTTGATGCTGATCGCATGGTTATGATGGAGGGAGTATGGTAATTCTTATGGGATGACACTCATCAGATTACTGAACATGATATTTTTTTTACAAAACATTTCCTCATTTCGTTATCTCTCTTCCTCTGCCTTGTTCTTCATTCTCTCTTCGCAAAAACCTTAGCATAGAAAACCCTATATCGCCGCCGTTACAAACCTAATTCCCAGCAGCGATAAAACATAAACCCCATGATTAAGCACTAAACAACCCCAATCGCAACAGTTATCAAAAGAAAAACGAAAAAAAGCTAGGTTTTTGTTACCTTTGATCACGACTGTTCTTTGTGCCTTGTCTGTGTGATTCTCCTTCTAATCCCTTTTCGTTTGTATTTTACAGGTATGGTTGTGACGGAAGCAGCGACGACGTAATGGAGAAGAGTTAGGGTTTCAGATGTTTAAAACCTAAGTTGGAGAGGCGATGAACATGGATTTACGACGTCGGCGCTTGGATCTCAGGCTCTGTGTATTCTTCCTCCAAATTTCTTCTAGTTTTTCTTCTTTTGTAAAAATTTCTCCCCCTTTCTGTTTTGATCTTCAGTTTTTATAGTATTTTAATTTAGTTATATTGGGAAACATTTTTGTGATTGATGTTATTTTTTAGATTGATAGTAGAAATTAGGAATTTAGGGATTTGTTATGGATTTTGTTTGTAATTTGATTGTGAATTTATATAAAGTTTAGATTTAGTTTTAATTCTCTATTAATTATGTTATTCAAATTTTTGATTAGATCTGATTTTGTTTGATTCTGTATTGATTTTAGTTTCGATTTGATTTTGTATGTAAGACTTTTGAATAAGGGAAATATTATATTTGATTCAAACAATATCTGTTATACAATTGAAACGTGCGTTACTCTTTCCTTAATCTATACAATGCGTTACTCTTACAATAAAACATTTTTTTATTCATACTGGGCATTCTTGGGTTTGGGCTTGAAAAAAGATGAAGAGCTAGATTGGGCAAATAGAAAGCCTATAGATTTCAAATTTGACTTTTAGTCAATGTTTTTTTCCTTAATTAATAAAATAAAACAAATTTTTTTAATAAGCACTTAATATAATAACTTAATAATGTTAGTAATATTTTAATACAATTTTTTCTAAAACAAACAAAAATTTAAATGGGCTAAATGTTCAATTATTGGGCCTTAAACGAAATCAGATTACATTATGGGCCTCTGATTTAAAACATACACCCTTCACCCTTTCTTAAAACAGGCCTCAATACCTTTAGTGGACCGGTTCAATTATTCAATAGACCCCTCATACAATCAGCATACCCCCATTCTAAAGAACTCTAAATGGGCCGATAACTTAACAAATACACCCCCTCGCAAGAGAAACCGAATGGGCTTCAATAATTTACATGGGCCTTTTCTGATTTAGAAAGGCCCATTTGTTCTTAATAAGGTAAAAAAAAACCCTTTCCTAAACTTAAACCCCGTGAATACATATGAATACATTATAAACCAAATGATAATTCTGGAATTTAATAAGGGATAAAAGATTATAAACCAATAGGGAAAATTTGGGGTATGACAACTTCCCCTATTTAATCACCTTTCAACTAAATAGTGTGAGAAATGTAGGTCTCACACACTTTGATCAGAAGCTTATTAAATAATGGAAGATCCCAAAATTTGTCCGAAAGATTATAAGGATATGTTGTACATCATTCCTATGGGTATAAAGAATAGGCATAGATGATGATGTATCATCTTACCAGCATTTGAACCAAAGTTTTGGTTTAACTTAGACACGACGACATGGATAACTCATCAGTATCTAAGAGAGATTGTAGATTTTTTTGCATACTTACCATGAGGTAGGAGGTAAATGATACATGTTTTGAAAAAGCTGGCGAACTAATGTTTGGAGACTAATATAGTAAGTTTTGATTTGATTTGATTTTGTCTATTCATCACAACCTAGGGGATGAATAAATTTTTTTTGATAACACATTGCTGCATGAAGACTGATGTAATGAATTATGCAGTTTTCGTTATATTTACTACAACCTAGGGAGTAAACAGTACGAGGATGAACTTTTGCCTTTATCGCAACCTAGGGGATAAAAGACAACAAGGGTGAGCTTACGTTATTCATCACAGACTAGGGGATGTATAATATAACCAAGAAGATTCACATATCTATCGCAACCTAGGGTATAAATAGTTGAAGAGGTAATTCTCTCACCTACCACAACCTAGGGGGTAGATGATTGAAAAAGCTTAATAACACATCTATGCATGGAGACTGACGCAATGAGTTATATCGCAGATTTTGTCCCGTTTACTACAACCTAGAGAGTAAATAGTACAAGGAGGAATCTATATATTTATCACAACCTAGGGGATAAAAGACAACAGGGGTGGGCTTACGTTATTCATCACAACCTAGGGGATGAATAATATAACCCTGAAAATTTGCATACCTATCGCAACCTAGGGGATATATATTTCAAAAGTTTATGCGTTTACCACAACATGGGGGGAAAATGACACAAAGATAAATTCACGTATTCATTGCAACCTAGGGAATGAATAATATGAATCCATTAATTCGCACACCTACCACAACCTAGGGGGTGGATGATTGAAAAATATTTATAACACATTGCTGCATTGAGACTGACACAATGAGTTATATCGCAGATAAAAAGCTATTTTGGATGATCAAATCTTAGATAACTATATCAAAGATGAGATCAGATTTTTACCGGTTGTGTCTGTTCTCAACCAAGGTAAATGCTTATTTTGTTTAATTGACAAAGAGCCCCAAGAAATTGGATTCGCCCAAAGTATGTTTGAAAAAATTCCATGTATGATGTATATGCATAATGTCTTACATTGATATGGAACCCAAAGTTTATATGCTCCATGTATATTGTGTATGCCCAAAATATTTACGTATGTACGAAATGTGTGTATATGCCCCAAAATGTAATGAAAAATGTTTTTTGTATTCTCTCCATTTAGACCATTGGTTTTGTGTTACCAACTCCCCGACAATGTGTTATTGTGGTATCTTTGAATTGATTTGAATAAGATGAATAAGTGTCAGCAATATCTTGATTTTTGTATCGTAGGCGCAGGCATAGGTGTGGACGTAGACATGGAAGTAGGCTTGGATATAGGAGTGGACGTGGAAGTAGGCATGGACGTAGGCGTGGATTTTATTTTGATTTTTTCTAACCAAAATCCCTTATAATGTTTTATCAAACGCTTTTATTTGTAAAATCCCTAAAATGATTTCAACGCATTATTCAGAAGAAATAATCATAGTATATTCATGAAATGCATGATATGTATGATGTATGAAATGATTGTCCATTCTGATTTTCCACGGCTCAATTACCGTCAACAGTAATCGAGCAACATGATGATAAGAATGACCGTATGAAGAAAATATCCAAAAATAAGAGAAATTCCCACATTATTGAATACAAGAAAGTTATGGGAGTACAAGATGAACAACTCCATCTAACAAGATTGTCGGTAATCAAAGTAACAATATAATAATCAGTATGAAGGTAGGCTACCATTCTTCCTCCATTTCTATCTCACATCACCAAGGCCCAAATAAAGTTCCTTAGCAATAGCTTCGAAATCATGCTCGTTCAGAATAGCAACAAGTGTGTGCTCGATAATCTTGAACAAACGAGAGTATTTTTCCAGAGTTGGAACTATCTGATAGTCCTGGAAGGTGAAACAGTGTAACTCATAGTCGTAAAATTGAATTAGAGTCAAAGCACCACCATGTCTTCCAATAAAAATCTCTGCATTAAGACGAACTAGACGGTGTTTTAAACTCTTCAAAGACGGCCGAGAACTTGAACGGAAAACTTGAGCAGCACTGGTAAGTATAATTTCCCCTCTTGATCCTCTTGAGAACATCACTGTTGCTAGACGTTACTGACGGAAACTATAACTTCATGAAATAACCCGGAATGGATGTGCACATGGAGGGTTAGTATACAGTTTTATTTTTCTGACATTTCTTTTGAAAAATAAACATGATATGATGTGAGTGCAAATGATCTTGGGGTTACTACTTCCATGATACCAATATCTGCTGAATTGTCCCTGCATTGTCTGTAAGTACCAGGGTCACAGGTCCGAAACATAATCCAAAGAACCTCATGAACAGATTCAGAACTCAGAAAATAAATCTGAGAACCTCACAGTCACTGACAGAAATCCCGAGAATAACCATTAGAACCGATAGTCACCGTTTGAGTATAGTCACCATCTGAACATAAGCAACCATCTGAACATAGTCACCACTTGTACCTGTGATAAAGCATTCCCGCCCCACTCACGGGTGAAGAATAGGTCAGGGTAAAGCACTGGTAACTCAAAATCACGGGTTCACTTGAGAGTACAATCATCGTACACCTATGTGATAATGATAACACCTCATTAAAACCTCATCTGAGCGTGGACGACACAGTCTTATAGTAAAATCTAAATCCCCTATCCGTCGTGTTCCACTCTATTCCTAGGATCCCTATGGTTGTCACTTGGCCTGGGTATTGGGCCTTTTACCTCTTATAATGCCCACCCAACAAGAAACAGATCCAGTACATCAGTAGTATTTGGAAGACCGTAAAATTCAATGCATACATATGCTTAAGTATATACAAAATGAATGAATAAACTGAAAGCATAAAATAAACACCCAAGGAAAAATAAACAAGAGCTAGGAGTGACTCCGGGATGGACCAACATTTGGTCGACCTGTCCCCAGTGAAGTCGCCAGCTGAAACAACCGGCTGAAAATCATCAAACAATGAAGTCGCCATCAAACTTCTTTTATCCCACATGTAGGGAAAGGTAAACATCGAGAAAACCTGAGAAGGGAGAAGTCACGGTATTGCGACCGAGAGATCGGGTAAGGGAGTCTGTTACACGAGGGGAAGGTATTAGCACCCCACACGCCCGTAGTACTCTACGGTATCCACTCTTGCTATCTATCTTATGGGTGTGTCTAATCTATGCTTACTGTTTACTATACTACTGCTAAATGGAGAAGGCATGCAAAAGGAAGTAGAAGAGAATGTAGGGAAAATAAAATTGTACTCGCTTGGGCCCTACCCCAATGCCTAAGTATCCTTTTTGAGGAATCAGAGCTACCGTAGTTTGGCTCACATGTTTTTGTTTGTTTTGTGTTTTTTATGGATAATGTTAATTCCGCCTTCTGCCGCAGCTCGACCTTTGGAGACTTATGCATTGGCACAAAAGTAAATTAATCATGTCCTTACCTGAAAAGGGTTTTAGAGAAATGGTGCTCGAGCGCACAAAATGGTTTGAATTGTTTGTGTTTTATTACCTTAAAAAAATGGTTTAGGTATGATTAGCATATTTTTGATTTGCTAAGAAAAGAAGTTTTAGGATGTATATGCAAAAAGGGAAGAAAAGGGTCTAAGGGAGACTAGCCTATCTCTAACCTAATGTTATCATACAATGGTAGCCCTTCGTCAAGGATGAAAGGGGGAGTTTCTACCTAATGTTAGCATGCATGGCTTACAACCTAAGGTCTAACTTGCATCCGAACGGAGCAAGCGCATCCTAAGGGGACATGGTATGTACAAGGATAAATCAAGCAAGATAATAAACTCAAGAGAGCACACCTAGAAATATCCTATGTAAGTTAGCATGCCGAATAAAGTCTAATAAAACTATCCTATAGGGAACATGCAATGAGAGCGAAGTCGTGATCTCAATTTCTAAATTGAGCGACTCATCGATCAACAAGAAATAAAGGAAAGCGGTAAAATCCTATAGGGAGCATGCACTGAGAGCGAAGTAGTGATCTCAATTTCTAAATTGAGTGACTCATCGATCAACAAACTAAGAAACAAACACAAGCACAACGCATATAGCAAATGAAGTGCGGAATTCCTGCTACAGGTCTTTAAACAACGACTTTGAGCGCACGCTCTCTATTTCCTACTTCTCATGATATCTAGAAAGCAATAAAGTGTGGAAATGAGGAATACAAGAAAATACCAAACAAATATAAATACGTAACGAAGCGTATCAAAACAAAGAAACCCTACGATATTCGCGAAAAGCTTCACCACTCAAAGAGAAGAGTCAGAAATCAAATGCTCGGAATAAGTACCGAAGCATCATCAATGTGAAAATAAATCACAATCGAAATCTCAAGTGCATCCGCATATTGCACAATAGACCTGCGTAAGACTCAAATCTCAACGAGCAAATGTGAATTACCAATCTCAAATATAATCGGATAATCGGGATTTAATTCCTAAAATCACATAAAAAATAACAAATTTTTATACTTGACTTTATTATTTTTATCATGTAAAAGAAAGAAGCTCAAAAAAATCTAAACAGTTCACAAAATTATTATTTAAAAGAAAATACTAAAAGAATAAACTCAGGGGGTGCAATCTGGAATACAAGAGTGTAAAACAGTAAACAGCTTTAGGCCCATCCTGCAAGTCCCAACAGCAGTTTTTGTTCTCACTCTTTGTAATATGTCAACATAAAAAAGGAAACATCATGGGCCAATGCAAAGGGGGATGAGATTCGGCCCAGTCTAGCAACAATAATCCACCAGTTTTTGTTTCACTTCAGTTTATCAAACAAACAAATCATGGACCTAATGGACTTTCAGTCAAGTTCAACAAGAACCCATTCTATTTTTTTTAGTTTAATTGAAAAAAAAATTAGGGCAAAAGTGACTTTGACGTTCCAAATTCCTCGCGATTGTCTTCTTCTTCTCCGATGCTTTGCTGGCGGCGCAATACTGATTCATCCTCTCTTTTCTCAATTGACGCTTACAGTGCCGCCATGGATGTAAAATATTTAAGCCATTTTCTCTCACTCTTCGTCGTTCTGTTTTAATTGTCCAATCTTCGGCTTCAATCACTCAACCTTTGTCTTTGAGTCATCCTCGCCTCATCCTCAATCTCATTCTCCAATTTGATTTTGGTGGCTCCATCTCTGACGTCAAACAAACCTTCTTACGCTTCGTTTCGTTTCAGCACCTCCGTCGAGTTTAGGTTTCGCATCATCTCCTATCTCTTGGTGTTCAAAGATTGTTTCGATATTCACACAAACACGCACAACAATGGAAAAGCACACACAGAGCAACAAAATTTGATTTCACACACAAACTCAATACAACAAAATTATGGTGACGATGACTTACTTGCGGTGATATTGAAAATGGAAAGAACAGAAAACCAAAGAGGAGATTCTGATGCTTCTATCAGGTATCAATTTCTTCTACTTTCTTCTTCTTCTTCTTCGTTTAATTCACTTCTTCTTCATTTGTGATTCTTCCACGAAAATTGTTGCCGCTAACGTTGTAGTGATATTAGTGATGTTGAGCATTGTGCTTGATGGTGATGCTGAACACGATGAAGAAGATCTGTTATTGAGGGAGAAGGTTGTATATTGATGATGGAGCAAGGTGATAGAGATCGATGATGGAGCAAGGTGATGAAGATTGATGAAGAGAAAGAAATTTGGTGATGCCGGTTGAAGAAACTTGAAGAAGAGGCAGAGAAATTCTGGAAGTTCTTGAGATTTTGGTGAGTTTTTTTATAATTGATTTCTTTATGAGTTTTTGATTGAATCTGAAATCGTGAATCCTCCTTCCCCTTTTCTGTTTTTTCTGTTTATTAAATTCTCTGTTGGAAGTTTGTTATAGAATTCGTTAGAAGGTTATTAGAGAGCGGTTATGGTAGTTAGGAAGTTAGTTTCTGGTTTTTCTGTTATAAGTCAGTTTGCAGGTTGGTTGGAGTTAGAACACAACTAGGAAATTAGTTAGAAAATGGTTAGGGATTGCTAATAGGTTAGTTGTTAGAAATTGTTAATCTGTGATTCTGTTATCTATTTTCTGCTGGAATTTTTGTAGTTAGAAGGATGAAAAAAATCTGTTATATTAAACTGAGGTCGGGTTGGTTAAAAACATTTAGAAAGTATCCTGTTAGAGGTTGTTGCAAATTCTGTTTGGAACTTTTTCTATTAGATGCAGTTAGAGTTTTTCTGTTAGAAATGGTTATGGAAATTGGCTTAGAAAACAGTTAGGTGGTTAGAATTCTGTTTTGAATTGCTGTAAATGTTTGGGAATGTTAGTTACAGTTTGGTTGAATTTTGTCGTGACAATTAGGATCATAAAGTTGGTTACTGACTCGGGAAATCTTAATAGCTAGAAACTTTGACGGTAGGCATGGTTGGAAATTTGTGATGATTCCTCTGGACACTGAAAAACAATTTGAATTAATAAGATTTTCCGCTTCATATCAGTTCTGTAAAGTAGAAAAGTTTGTTATGCTTCCAGCTATCCAGGCCTTTAGATCAATTTCAGCTACAAAATTACGGATGGTGAGGATCGATTTGAGTGAGAACTGTCATAATACTTGTTGAACCGATTTTGGATTATTTCCCATGCCTTTTCCTTGCATTTTCCTAGTATGTGGTGTATCTAACAGTATGGATTATTTTTTGGATCAATTCTTCTATTTGTTAAATGCATAGCGAACAAGTTTTGCTTATCAATTGATGCAGGGCTGTTCGAACTTTGGCTAATTGAGATTTGTTTCCTTAATGATGTAGGCTATGAAGATTTGAAGAATGACAAGGTGCCTAAAGAATTAAATTGGAGAATAAGCATAGCGTAAGGTTAAATGAAGACTTGACTCACGACGTGAAAAGTGGGAAAAGGCTTGGTCATGGAACTTTGATTAATTTTTAACTGTAATATTCGATGTATTTTCTTGTGTAAATTCCTTCTATTTTGGAAAGTAGATGATTTGAAGTTGTAATGGTATGATTGAATGTAACATGAAATATGGATTCTTTTGCTTTGTAAAGAAGTTTACTTTCACTTTCATGATGAATAATCCAAAGTAATGGCTTTGAAACTTCTTTTAGTCAAAATGATGTTATCCTTGTATCTTGAATTCACCTTATGACCATGTTCTCATATTAAATCGAATATCCACATATGCCATAATTGAATACAAATAGCCTCTAACTCAATGCTTGCACCTAGAGCTCTTGAATACCCTTATTTTGGTATGAGATCCATACCCAAAGCCATGTGGTCCAAATATCAATTGAATTTTCTTAGACAAAGAAAACTCACTAGACTCTAGCTTGCAATAACCATACCAATATCTCTGATAGCTTGCACCTCAAGTAATGATAAAACCCCTTTGAAATTTATTAATGAACAAATCCGCATGGAACCATTCTTCAAGTCTACACGATTAGGGAAGTAAACCCTAACTCTTTCAACCCTAAAGTAACCTGGAGGAATGACTTTGTCTTTTGATGAAAATCAGTCTCTTGATAAAGGAGGAAATTCCCAATGAAAACCAACTCTAATCCCTCAACATCCTGGATCCCGTGCCACATTTTATCGATTAATGAATGATGCGTTAGATGACTAATGGAGTTATGTACATGAGAAAAGCGTAACAATGCATAAGCCAAACAAAAGTGAAAGGGTAGGACAAATTTGGGGTATTACACCGTTCATCTTGGGTCGATATGGGAAGGAATTATGATGCTCGATCTTGAAATTATCGCATAACTCCTTCATCATTTTGCTGTTCAGATTGGACCCATTGTCTGTAATGGTTCTTCTTGGGACCCCATACTCGCATATGCGATTTTATTTGATGAATCGAGTGACCACTTGACTTGTCGCATTCACATAGGATGCCGCTTCCACCCATTTGGTGAAGTAATCAATGACAACTAGTATGAACCGATGTCCGTTAGATGCTTTCGGTTCGATCGTGCCTATCATATCAATTCCCCAGATTGAAAATGGCCAAGAAGAGCTCATGAAATTCATAGGAGTAGGTGGCACGTTCATTTTGTCGGCATAGATTTTGCACTTGTGACATGTCTTTGTATAATGGTAGCAATCAGCTTCCATCGCAACCAATAATATCCCGCTCGTAATATTTTTCTAGCCATGGCATATCCATTTGTATGAGTTCCAGAAGTACCTTCATGGATTTCTCTCATAAGCATATCAGCTTCCTGTTTCTCCACACACCTCAGTAGCATCATATGATAGTTTCTTTTGTATGACACATCACCACTCAGAAAGAATTTTGATTCTACATTTTGTAGGGTCCGCTTGTCAATGATAGAGGCATTATCTGGATATTCTTGTTTATCAAGGTACCTCTTGATGTCATATAACCAAGGCTTGTTATCCGGTATTTCTTTAATAGCAAGGCAGTGCGTAGGCTCCTCAAAATGTCTGATTGTAATGCGTAGTTCATGGGTTGGCCATGTTACTTTGAACATAGCTGATATAGTTTCCAAGGCATATGCCATTTGATTTTCTTCTTATGTGATATGACTGAAGGTGATCTCAGTGAATTATGTAGCTAACTTTAAAACATGATCCTTATATGGAATCAATTTGGGATGCTTAGTGTCCCATTCGCCGTTGACTTGGTATATGACTAGTGAGAAGTCTCCAAATACTTCTAGATGTTTTATTCTTAGATCGATGGACGCTTCTAGACCCAGGATACAAGCTCCGTACTTGGAGATATTGTTGGTGCAGTCAAAACATAACCTTGCAGTATAAGGCTTGTGATAATTTTTTGGATAAGTCAAAATGGCCCTAATGTCGTGCCCCAGTGCATTTGGAGCCCCGTCGAACATGAGTGTCCAACGTGCCCCTGGTTCAAGTCCTTCATCAGGCCCAGGTATTTCGAGGTCACCTATAATCATGACATCTTCGTCCGGAAAGTCGAACTTCATTGGTTGATACTCTGGTAATGGCTGATGAGATAGATGGTCGGCTAATACACTACCCTTGATGGCCTTTTGAGTAATATATTAGATGTTGTATTCTGATAGTAACATCTGCCATCAGGAAATCCTTCCTGCAAGAGCTAGTTTTTCAAACACATACTTTAAAGGATCCATTCTTGCTATTAACCACGTGGTGTGAGTTAACATGTATTGTCTCATTGTTTTAGTAGCCCAAGCCAATGCACAACAAGTTTTCTCGAGAAGTGAGTAACTAGTTTCATAGTCAGTAAATTTCTTGTTGAGGTAGTAGATTGCATGCTCTTTTCTACCCCGTTTCATCATGTTGTCCTAATACACATCCCATTGATCCTTCAAGCATTGGTAGGTATATGATGAGTGGTCTTTTGGGAACTGGTGGCATTAAGATCGGCAGCTCTTGTAAATATTTCTTTATTGTCGCGAAGGCTGTTTGAAAATCATTATTCCATACCACCGCCTGATCTTTTCATAGTAATTTGAATATAGGCTCGCATATAGAAGTTAGGTGTGATATGAACCTTGAAATTTAATTCAATCGTCCTAAGATATCATGAACCTCTTTCTCTATCCTCGGAGTTGGCATTTCTTATATAACTTTTACCTTGTCGGGGTCCACCTCAATACCATGCCGACTTATAATGAAACCCAGTAACTTTCCTGATATGACACCAAATGCACACTTGTTTGGATTCAACCTTAGTTTGAATCTTCGCAGACGCTCGAATAGCTTTTGTAAATGTATGATGTGATCCTCCTTTGTATTCGATTTGGCCATCATATCATCTATGTATACCTCCACCTTTTTATGGATCATATCATGGAATAGTGTGACCATAGCCCGTTTATAGGGTTCCCTTGCGTTCTTCAGACCAAATGGAATTACCTTGTAATAGAAAGTCCCCAAGGTGTCATGAAAGTAGTCATTTCCATATCTTTGTGTGCCATTTTGATTTAATTATAACCCGAGAAACCGTCCATGAACGAGAATACCGAAGCTTGAGCTATATTGTTTACCAAAACATATATATGAGGTAGCAAGAAATCGTCTTTGGGACTCGCTTTGATTAGATCCCGATAATCTACACACATGCGTACTTTACCATCCTTCTTGGGGTACTTGCATGATGTTAGCTATCCAAGGTAGATAATCTACAACTGCTAATAACCATGCGTCAAATTTTTTAAGGACCTCTTCTTGAATCTTGTTGGACATATCTGGACGAGTTCTCCTGAGCTTTTGCCTAACTGGAGAGAAACCTTCTGTGATCGGTGGGAATGAGAACTGACTGTTTTGGAATGCTGGTTTGCGTTTGCGTTTGTTTTCGCAAAATGTCGTGGTAAGCAAGATTCGCCACCGTCTTTTATTTTATCCAACAAGGAAAGGACAAAAGCACAAAAAAATTCCTTTTCGAGATGTTTCTCGGGTTCGGGAGGTAGATTATAGAAAGGGAAGGTGTTAGCACCCTTTCTATCCGTGGTTATCCACGGGCTCTTAGGTACTTGCTCACTATGTTTTCAAAAAGTTTTGCTTTTCTTGTGTTCGTGGGTTTTGAAAAGAGTTTTGTTTGAAAACTTCGATTTAACTCTTGTTTCTGTCCTCAAGAGTGTATGAAGTGTAGTTGAAAACTTTGTTTGAAAAGTGTAAGTGCGAAAAATTTGTTTTATTTTGAAAGAGCAAGTACCTGAGAACCTCTACCTACTCAAAAGGGAATTAAACTGTGCAAGTATCCTTTAGACAGTGCTATCCCACTATTGAGGAGTAGGTAGCACCGTCGTTGGAGTTTTCGGGTCAATTCGATTAAGGGACATGTGGTCACTAAAGCAATGTTAGGACGCCTTAGCGGTAACCCTAATGTCTTAGATCATTTTATCCGAGGTAACTGTTTTGAGGCAACTTATGATCTTTGGAGAAGAGGGCGACCTCTAAAACTTCCTATACTCAATGACCATGTTCGAGGCAACCAAGTGAGGCGTACCCTAGGAGTGGCATGTGCAAATGTGTCAATTTTCAGTTATGTTATCTTTGTACATGTTATGGTGAGCTACGATTGATTTTAAGTTAAGATAGATCTTATCATGCATAGCCTATTATTCATACATCTAGCAGTTAATGGTTGCGGAAAATAAAACTAAGCTATTACAAGGCGTCGGGTATTTACATCGCCAAAAACAAACCCTTGAAAAGTAAATGCAAAAACGTAAATAAAAGCGGTAAATAATCCTAAGTTAAAGCTATTACATCCTCGAGGAAATTACATAATTGGAATCAGATAAATCACGTGCGAGAAAAGTAAATCGGAGCGTTTTTAGGGTTTTGACCCTTTTTTAAGAAAGAAGGAGATTTTTTGTTATTTTGAACTAAATGGAAATTAAATCTAAGTTAATTAATTAATTAATTAAATAAAAAAAATGTATTTTTTTGGTTTTTAGAATATTTAAGGAAATAAAAATAAAAATGATTAAAATTGTTAAACCTAATATTCTAATTTACTTTTAATTTATTGCAAAAAAAATATTATCATTAAACCTAATTTAAAACTAAATTAATTGGTTAATTTTTATTTACAAAAATAATGAAATAGTGAAATTAATAAATATATTATTTTTTAGGTTTTTCTGATTTTTATTTGGAAAATATTAATTATTTTAGTTAGTGGTTAATTAAGAAATAAAAAAAATAAATCAAGTGAATAAATAAAATATAATGAAAGAAAAATAAAAAAAGGCAAACTCAGGGGGTTTGGGCCCAATTTTGGAGGTAGAATCAGCAATCTTCCAGGCCCAAACGCTTCAGCCTTTTTGACTTTTCTGGATACCCTAGGCGCGGGTTGACCAGGGAGTATGATGAACATGCACTCTGAGCCCCTGGATCTGATTTGAGACCACCTGGCCAACATCTGGAGAAGGGCGTAGGTGAGCCCTATTTTGAGCGCTGCATGGAATTTCCTGAAACAAAACTACAATAATGTTTTGGGGGGACCTGGGATTCGAACCCAGGTCCTGTTAGCCAATGAACAACCGCCCTAGCCACTGAGCCATTTGCTTCTTTTGTAATTATAATATACAATAATTAATATATATCAAACAAACGCTTAAGCCTGAAAAAAATAAAAAAATGCGCGTATTTCAAACACACGAACCAGATGATAACACGTCATCATCCTCAACCTTGGTCCTGCATAAATAGAATCAGATAGCGGGGGTTTTTAACCTCCTCTATCTCCTGCACGAAAAATAGAGAATAGACACAGAGCAAAAAGAAATATTTCGCCAGGTATGTGTTGGAATCGTCTTGGTCTCACGAATTCAACCATGTATTCCATTGGTTCCAATTCTTCATGGTTTGGAAAGCCCTATTTGAAAGCTTGAAAACCCTAGAAACTCAATCATGGCATCTCTCGGTTTAGGGCACTATGGTTCAATTAATTCATTCCATTAGCTTTGTATAACCTCTAGCAACGCAAATCAATCACAAAAACATGTCAAATGCATATGAATTAAGAGATACGATTTTGAATTAGAAGTGCAAACCGTGAGATGGTGTTTCGTGATTCCTTGAGCTTTAGTGCTTGAATTTGATTGCAGATCACTCCTTGTACCTCCTGCAATGTGCTTGGATGGACAAGGCACCTTGAATTGGCCTAGATTGCAAGAATAAGTTTTGATTTTTTTTGAAGTTTCTTGAAATTGGTAGCTATGGCTAGGGCACGAATCCTTGTCCTTATTCTCTTGCTAGGGTTTGTATATATAGTATATATGCTCTTGAATGGTCTTTTAACTTTGAATATTGAATATTGATGATGATTGACAAATCAAATATTCTTGATTTTTCATGATTGAACAAGTTGCCAAAATTGGATATTTTTGTATCTTTTAGCTTGTGCACGAATTGGTATTGCTTGGTCAGCATATTTGGATCACATTTGGTTCAAAAATAGATTTAAGAATCAAATCTTTTATTTTCTTATAATTTAAATTAATTAAATGAATTAATATGTATTAAAAATCCATTTAATCAATAAATTTAAGAAAATAAATCCAATTTACCTTGGTGGGTCGTGCATAGGTCATGGGTGAAGTTTCAAAAACATATTTGAGGCCCATTAGCAAAAAGAAGGTGTTTTGAGCAAAGTTGACTTTTGCAAATTCATGAAAATTTCCCAACTTCTCCAATGCATAACTTCTTCAATTTTGAACCTTTGGAGGTTTTATTGGACTTTTTAGAAACCTTGAGATGTCCTATAATCAACCCTTTTTGTCTCATCTCATTTTGATCTTTCATTCTCAAGTTATAAGCTTTGGCAAAAAAGGTGTTTTTGTTGACTTTCAAAAATGACCTATAATGTCCAAATTTGTAACTTCTTGTGAGTGCATTTTCTGATCTTGGGGTATGAATATGGATTGTGGGAAATTGCATCCTCTTAAAAATGAGCTTTGGATGGGTCATTTCTCATAAAGTATGAGAAAGTTATGCTTGGTCAAAGTTGAGTTGACTTTTCCTACAAAACCCTAATTTAGCAACTTTTGAATCTTGATGAATTTTGAGCAATCCTTGATGAATCATGATCAACCCTTGATCAAATGATGAATTATCCTTCAAAATGATAATTTTGACAAAAAATATTGAGGTTTGATTGTATTTGGGACACAATTGACTTTCGCCCTAGCACAGTCGATTTTTGGGTCTCTTGAGCAATTGACTGACCAAAATTCCTCTGGAAGGCTTGAAATTTGACATGGATGGACTTAATAACATATTAAGGCATTGGGAAGAACTTGAGGCCATTTGGATGTAAGGCCCTTGATGCAACACAAAACCCTAATTTTGAATTGACTGCCTTAGGAGGTGATTTGACTGTACAACCCTTGAGCCATTTTCAGCAATATGAAGATCATTCTTGACAAATCTTGAGGAATATGGGAGGGCCAAATTTTGGGGTACAACACCTTCCTTAAGAGTTAATATGTGCACCACAATGTATGTATCCAATCATGTCATATCCCTCTAAGACCAAGCAAATATATCCACATACTCATGTAACAACTTGATCAACCTTTCCTTGAAGCTTTTCTCCAATGTTACCCCTAGCTTGATCTCTTTCGGATCTTCCTCTGTGCCAAGGTTAATGGTCTCAATAGATTCTTGGTATAGTTGTATATTATCAGCTATTTTCTCTATCTCCCTCGCCAATTCTTTAGTAATTTCAAGATCTTCATCATCTTCCTCTTAAGCTTGGTTGATGGGTGCATCAAAATTATATCGGATAGCAACATTAATATTATCAGTGATTTTGGGCATGGATGTGCACATTTATCATGTTTTGGTGCAGTTTTTAGTATGTGAATTTGGGAAATGCATATGAAGAGAAATATTGCCATTTTTAAGTGTAAGAGAAAAATGCAAGAGAAAGACATGGATCTTAATTGAATGTGAAATATAAATTTTATTAATTGTGAATATTGACAGAAACAAAACCGGGGACCCTTAAAAGAAACCCCTATGCCTCGCTCTTGATATAGGTTCTTTCAAAAATAAGAAAAATTACTTTAGAAAAAAGATCTCTGGAATCTCCACAGTTGTCCAATTCTTGAGTTGTTCGCCTGAGGCGCATTCATTGATGAAATTAGATGTCTTTTTGATGTTGCTCTTGTTAGATATCATTGCCACATGTCCGCCATGATCTACTCCTTTGTTGACAAAGGTCTCCTGGATTAGAGGAAATCGTGCTTTGCCTTTCAGAGTAGCCTTTGATAATTCGTAACCCAAACCAAAATGATTCTTCTTCTCAAGTATTTCTGGGAGCTTTCCCAACCATTTTGAGGAACCACTTTCCACTACTAGTTGCAAATCTCTCCGCAAAGTCACATTAGTTTTCTTGATATTTTTTCCACCGGTAAGGTTACCATTGAGGCAATCTCTAAGACTTAAAATGGTGTGGCTATATAGTCTTCATTAGCACTGATATACCTGTAGGATTCTATGTGACTTACAAAGATGTCTTATTCACCATCGATTATGACCAATATTCCTTCAATGAAGAACTTCAGTTTCTAATGTAAATTCAAAGTGACTTCCCCTGTTGCATAAATCCAGAGTCTCTTGACTAAACATGTATATGCTAGTTCTATATCCATGACATGAAACATGATATGGAACAAGTGTGGGCCGATCTTGACAGGAAGGTCCACTTCTCCAAATACTAAACTTTGAGAATCATTGAAAGCTTTAATTATCGTAAAATTTGGTCTTATCACAACACCATCTAGTGTTAACTTCATCAAGCTGGACTTTGGTAACACATTAAGGGAAAAACCAGTATCAGTGAGTACTATGGACAAGCTTGTAGTACCTATCTAAATAGATATTTTCAATTCCTTGTTGTGAGCTCGGCCTTGTGGAGGTAACGCACTATCAATAAAACCCCAATATGATCCCGATGTCAGATTTGCTACAATATTGTCAAATTGTTTTACAGTAATTCCCTCTGCGACATGGGAAAAACTCAAAACCTTCATTAGAGAGTCTCTATGCGCTTCTGAATTAATGAGAAACGAGAGTATAGAAATTTTGGCTTGGTTTTGGTGAAGCTGATCCACCACCCTATAATCACTCCTTTTGATTATCTTCAGAAAATCTTTTGCCTCTTGATTAGTAAAGTTCTTGCTCGGATGTTCTTGTTCTTGAATTTCCTCAACCACTGCTTTTTCTTTATCTTTCACCAACATATCATCCTTATTTTTTATCACAACATCGTTCTTCTTTTGCGGTTCGGAGCCAAAGATTCAACCACTGCGAGTCATGCCCCCAGTTCCTTCTACATTTAAGATTGCAGGTCCTTGACTTGATGATGGCTCACATTATTGTTTTAAGACATTGACGTATACAGTCAAATCATAACTCCACGATACTTCTTTGTCACTTTCATAAGGGGAAGGAGGTGGCCCCTAATTACCATTGTAGTCTTTGGAACTACTGGTATCCTTAGAGTTTGTCTTGGTGTTATTACGGATGTTTCTGTTGATTCTCCCCATGGAATCACAAGAGTCTTCTTGTTAAGGTTTGGCCCTTGGCAAGGAATTACCAATGGCTTCTTTGTACTTCTTTCAATCGTAGCTACATATTCTCCTTCAGGGTATGATCCGAATTGGACTAACCCCTGGTCCACAAATTTTTGTAATGTTTTCTCTAAAGCTTTATTATGTTCCAAGAGGAACCCACACTCCAGCAAATATTCCTTCAACAAATTTATTGGGTCCGTTACTCGTTTTACTGCCCCAAAGTTAGTGACTACTTCAATTGAATTTATAGTTGGTTTACCATGCGGATGCATGGGGTTTGACTTGATACCCGGCTTATCAAAAATGATATCTTGAGAATTCAACAAATCTTGAACTTTATGTTTGAAGGTCCAACATATTTCTATGGTATGCCCAGGAGAATTGGCATGATACACGCATTTGGAATGGCATTGTATCTTGGTGGGGGTGCCCCGATTGGAGGATTTAAAGGTCTTAGCTCTACCAAAGACGCCTTGACCAAGTGTTGTAATAATTGACTGGGTGATATAGGGAGCGGGTCAAACTTTCTTGGCGGCCTTTCAAATTTGTTCAGTTGTTGCTCTCGCAGAATTATTAATGGGTGTTGTGCCTTGGATGTGAGGCTACATCACTAATTTCTCCCTCCCTCTTTTCGAGAAGTTAGGAACATGTCTTTTTGCATTGTAAGGGGTACTATATGGCCCCCCTTGTATATTTTCTCTTTTTATCCCAGATTCAATCCTTTCTCTAATAGTTGCTAAATTAGAAAATCTATAAGAGATGCTTCCTACCATCTTTTCATAGTATATCCCTTGCAAGGTTCCCATAAACATATTAACTAGTTCTTTCTCTAGAAGTGGTGGTTGTACACGGGTTGCCATTTCCCTCCATATTTGGGTATACTCCTTGAAAGACTCCTCTTTCTTCTAAGACAAATTCTGGAGTTGGATATGGGTAGGTTCCATGTCCAAGTTATATTTGTATTGTTTCAGGAAGGCATTAGCAATATCTTCCCATGTTTGGATATGAACTCGTTCCAACTGCATGTACCAATCCAGGGATGCCCCACTTAATCTGTCTTGGAAACAATGAATGATTAGCTTCTAGTCTTGAGCATAGGCATGCATCTACCTGTAATATATGTGCAGATGGTTCTTGGGACATGTGAGCCCCTTTTATTTCCCAAAGTCAGGTACTTTGAATTTCAGCAGGATCACCACATCAGGAACTAGACCCATTTCGAGAGCATCTACACCTAAAGCATCATAACCCTCCACATCTTTTAGTCATTCCTCCATAGCTTTGTACTGGTTAGGAACCAATGGATTCTCAGTAGCATGAGTTTGGGTTGTTCTTTGAGTCGCTTAATTGACACCCTCTAAGTCGTGGTCTCCATATTGCAAATCCAAGTAGTTGTCTGTGTTGTTAATTGGAATCTACAAGGTATGAGATGCCCCTACCTTTGGTGGAGGCGGGAAAACCCCTTCAGTATCATCTTGTCTTGTCTCTTGTTGAGCCATAATTGACTTTTAAGGTCCCGCTTCTAGCTCTTTCCTGTGTTGGTGACCGCTCGATGCACCAATGGTCTGGGATACTTGTTCAAAGGCTGCCCTAGGGATTTGCTACTGTCTTTCGATGATGTTTTTCAAGGCTAGAAGAACTTGAATCATATCCCCTCTCATTGATTCGACGTTTCCCTTGACTTGCTCAAGATCTTCTTTGAAGGCAACTTGGTTCTCCTCAATTTGTTCCATCACTTTTTACTGATGGACTCTTGTCTGATATGGTGGTCGAAGAGGCGATGCTTTTCTTCTACCAATGGTTTAACTAAAGTTTTTTGAAAAAATTATTTTTTTGTTTTATGAATTTATGAGATGCAAATTTTTATGAATGCATGAATGCATATGAATATGCTAAGAGTTTCGTTTTTAAATGTATTATTCACTTGGATATACATTTTTGTTTTTCAAGTTTTGCTTTTTATTGGTGAGTATCTTAAAAATAAATACACAAACGAGATATGGAAACAAAATTCCTTTATTAAAATAATAATTGACTTAAAGAATACAATTCAGATATTGAAAAATATTCTAAATTTATAACAATAAACTTTGCTAAAAGAAATAAACAATGGGAAACAGTCTTCTAAGATCGTCTGCGGATGTCTACTCCGAAATTATCGACCATTGTTCTTCAAAGATTGAGGAAGTCTTCAATGTATTTTGGGAGAGGAACCATTACATTTTCTACGTCTATCAATCTCCTAGGGATGTCTTCGATGAGATTGTTGGCTAAGAAAACGAGTATTGCATGCATGTCTTTGTAGTATTGGTATTCTCGGTAAAGATTACAGATTATCTTGTGATTATCCCTTCTAGTTGGGGCAATATTCACATACTTCTCTTCCCAATATATTTTTTCAGCCCTCATCTCCGTATAGAGTCTATGTTGTATTAGGAAATCCTTTCGGAGGCCTTCTAACTCAAGGCATACTTGCTCATATTCTTCAATCATTTGGGTGAGAATCCTTTCTTCCCCCATCCTTTCAAGGTTTTCCCCTATCTCTGATTCTTGGCTATCCTGGAGTCTGCCGGTAAGATACTTCATTTGTTCTTCTTGATCTAAAGAATCTTGCGCCATATTTTGAATTTGAGCCCTTATATCTTCTTCAATCACCTTCTTGTCTTGCACTGCCTATTCATACCACCTATTTATCTCCCTATTTCACTAGCAATGTCCTCTAACATTTGGTTGTGGGAATCCAAATTGAAAGTAGCACTTAACAACCCTTCCATCGAAATTTTTTGCTTAAGACTCTCCTTCTCAAATGCCTCTTGATCTCTCCGAATATGTTGTTCTTTTGATTCAAGTATGCGCTTCATTTGCCTTTTCTCTTTAGTTAAGTTATGGAGGTTGAGCTCCAATTCTTCTTTCTCCCTCTAAGCTTTATTTAATGCATTCTTCAAATTTCGTATTTCTTCTAAGGACATAGGTGGAGCCTCTGGGACCTCTGGCTTGTATTCATGATATATATCAAATGGTAACTTAACAAGCCGTACCCAATCCAAAACCCATAGAGTGTACGATTCATTTTCCACAACAATATTTCTTTCAGCCTTCCTTTTATTAACCCTATTCCAAGATCAGATGATATTATTGAGCAACTCTTGGTTGTTTTTGCCCATGTCATGAATGATTAATTGTTGGAGTTGTTCATTTGAGGGTTTATCTTACAAAGGATACCCCAGTTGTTGTAGGGCCAATGTAGGTTTGTAATTGATGCAACCTCATGATCTAATCAGTGGAACATTAGGGAAGTCTCTGTAGCTATAGATGATTGTTGTACCCCAAAATTTTCCCTCTCTCTTTTTTACAAGAAATTGCAGCTTCAGGCTTTTCCTGATTTTTCAGATTGGTCTAAGAATCGGTCAAACAGACTTTTCTCATCAGTCAGACAAAATTAGGGCTTTTCATTGATTTTGAATCAGTCAGACGAAATCAGGGTTTCTTTTGATTTGTTTGAGTTTGGCTCAGGGTTCGATCAAGTAGACGCTTCTTTAACATTAAATCAAGAATTAGGGTTTGCACGCGCATTTTCAGAAGAATTTGAATCCACAGTGTCTTAATTGACTGCCACATGGTTTTGACGTTTGTTCAAGATTTCTGTTTGTTTCTCAAAATCTAAACATCTGGGATATGGGTTGAGGCTTCTGATTGGGTGTTTGAAGTGTTGGTTTAATCAGTGAAATGAAGGACGTATGGACATTTGTTTTGTTTGACTGTGCAATACATATGTTTATTTGGAATGCCTGGCGTATTGTTGGTTAATGAGAAGTTGCAAGACTATAGTGTTTATTGATTATTTATAATTTCTAAAGTTAAGATTATTTGGATAACTTCCAATTATTATGACTTAAGAAATTTAAATAATTAAATAAGTAATTGCAGAAGAATTAAAAGAGATATCTGACAATGAAAGATTTTTATTCATTTTTAATTGTTTGTTACAAATATTATTTGAACACTGTAAATTTATTTACAGTTGTTTACAATAATATTATTACAATGATTAAAAGTAAATTAAAACTATATCCTAAATCTCTGGAAATCTTCATCTTCTACTAATTGCATCCTTTGCTCAACTGATATTTACCTGCAAAGACAAAAGGAAGAAGTCAATACAGTTGAAATTTAAAAAGGCATTTTCAGACAGTTAATCATAAAAACTCATCATTAAAGGTTTTGGCCGGAATCAGTTTGTTCGTCCTCTCTGCAAATCGCAAGAAGATGTATCTTCTTGGTTCACAAAGAGGAAAGCAAATTATTTGCAAGCATATGAATTAATCAAATACAAAGGTGCAAAAATTCAAACAAACTGCACATGGACAAATTGAATATGCCGAACAATTACAAAGTTCAAACTGAATCACATTATCAAACTAGGCAAACCAAATATTCAAAGGGGCAAACTAAGTCACGAGTACAAAGCTGTCAACAAAACAATGTCAACCAAGTTGTAACTGTCAAAAGCGGTCAACAAGTACACAAAAGCAAGGCAGAAAATCTGGAGGTAAGAAGATATGCAGAGGAAAGACAAATGCAAGCAAGCTTGTGAAAAGTGTATTTTTATTCATCATTTCCAGGCCAAAATCTTTTTAGAAAAAAAAGAGACATTCTAAGCAAAGATGTGCTCTCTGTGGAGAGAGAAAGAGAGGAAAAAGTAGCAGGCTTACAGTTTTCAAGGCAGGCTTAGAGATAAATATAACAAAATCAGAACACTGTCAGAGGGGGGCAAAACACACATAGAAAAAGATATCACAAAAAACTGTAAACCTCAAGCCTTGCAACCTGCAAAAAAAAAACTCAAAAAACCTGTTAAAACATTGAAGCCTGTTCCAAGCTTGTATCCTAAGAAAATAACAAACAGCCTGCCTGTTACATAACACAAAGGAGAAGCCTAACTGCACACCAGAAAAAAAGCCAAGCATAAACAAAAGCCAAGCTCCAAGCGTCCTGCATCAAAAGCCTCTAAAAAACAAACAAGCTTACAAACTGAAGCAAGCCTTCAAATCAAAAAGCCTGTCAAAAACCATACAAACATTCAACCTGCTTTCAAACTTACAAACTGAAGCAAGTCCAAACATGAAAACTCAAACAATAACACTCTCAGATAACATCATCAATGAGAGGAAAACTCAAACATATAATTGCATAACCTGTAACCTTTCAAAGCCAAAGTTACCAAACTTCAAACTTGTTTCAAACATACAAGCCTTTCAAAACTGTGTTAAGAACACAAGCCCTCAGAACCATGTTCATCACAGGGCCAAAATAGCCAAACTCAATCCAAACCATTTCAAAATCAAAACAACAACAAAACACCCTCAGAATCAAATTCATCAACGGGTTAGCATATCAACAAACTCTGAAGCAAGCAATCAGAAGCAAGCAGTCTGAAGCAAGCAATCAGAAGCAAACAGAGGCAAGCATTCAAGTAAGCGAAAGAGAGAGGAAAAGTAACTTGGAAGCAAAACGTTATAGAAGCCTTGTTTTCAGACTATATTGTCATCATAAAGCATAAAAAAGAAGAAAGATATGAGGTTACCAGGAAGGCCACAAAGCTAGCATCACATACTCCCTCCGCCTCCGGCCACCTGAGAAGCGTCGCCGTCCTCCTCCGCCTCCTCTCCAAAGGTAGTAATTCCTTCTCCGTTTTTACACACCTCACATAAACATGTAATACATAAAAATCAATAACTTGTAGAAAATAATAGCATGCAAGAGAAAATCTGAAAACCCTAAAACATGAAAAGCAGAAATCAAATACCTTTGTTCCATCACTGCCTGAGCAATCTTGGAGAGAGGGAGATGGAGGTAGCGTCTGGCAGTTGAGGCGAGGGGAGGAGCATCATTGGCCTTCGTTTGAGAACGAGAAAGACGAAGAAGAAGATGAGGAAGCGGCACCGTTCTAAGCCAAACTGTGAAACCCTTGCTCTGAAACAAAACAAAACCAACCCTAAACAAAAAATGTCAAACCCGTTTGGGCCTGCTCCATGAGTTAACGCCTAAGCCCATCCAAAATTGGCGCCTGCACCCCCCCCCCCCTTGTCTTAATCTGCATTGGGCCTGCCATGTACATAATGCGTAGGCCCATTTAACTCTTTTTATTTTTCTTTTCTTATGATTACAAATCAATCTTTTATATCATCACTTTATTTTCTTTTTATATAACTTAATTCTTTTTTTTCTTGTTAAGTAAATAATATATTAATTTTTCATATTAAATTTATTTTAACAATACTTTTATTACACTTAAAATATGTAAATATTAGACTTATTAGGTTGATAGATTTTTGTCTTAAAACTTTTTTTTGTTTAATAAACCTTTGTATATATAAACTAAAATACATAAACATTAGTTTTCTTTAACTTAAACATTTTTCTTTTCTTTTCTTTAAAACCCTTGTTTATATAATTGACAAAAACACAAAAATAAATAAATACTTAATAAATACATTAGGTTAATATTTGCATCATTTGTAAATAATCACATACATTGCATAATACTTTTATTTCTCTTTGATTCTTATACTTTGCTATACTTTTATATTGAGAATGTGATTCGATTTGGATGTAAATAATATTTGGACACTACTATTCCGATAAGTCTCATCCTCATTTGAAAATATTTGTATCCCCATCCCCATAATCATGTTGTAATAATTTAGGACTTTAAATTTCCGCATTTAAAAGCTTTCAAATTATGCCATGATATACCTAGGGTTTGTATGTAAATAAAACCAACAAATAGTTTGACCTAAACACAAAGATAAATGAATGAAAATCAATACACAAATCACACTTACACCCCTAGGGTAATCCCGCTTGTTGCCTTCAAAAATGGGCCATGTTTGCATGTCAAGTACTTTGGCAAAACAAAAAAAAAAAATCAAACGATCATAGTCCCTCGATGACGCTTTCGAAGTTGCCTAAAAAAAATGATCATAGTCCCTCAAGGAAATTGCCAAAGACACTTGACACTATTGCATTCATGGTCTAAACGATGACCCGCGCCCGTCCCGTTAATATCCTAACACAAGGTTGTTCACCAAATACAATGGTGAAACAACACTGTTAAAAGGGTTAAAACATGAGAAAGATCTTTGAGTAAATTTAGGGGTAGACAACTCTTAGTTACTTGACCAAACTTGCAAAACAATCCTCGCCTACTTTCAAAACACACTCCACAACACAACTTTCAAAACAACTTTCAAAAAACCATCGAAACATCTTTTCAAAAAGACAAACACCTTTGTAAAACATTCGAGTAAAGAATTGTTACAATGGTTGCCTAGACAAGGCATCTTTTTCAAAACATTTTCAAAACCACACACACTAAGCACCATTTCAAACATTGAAAATCAAGGCAAGTGATCTAAAACAAGTAACTAAGAGCCCATGGATAACCATGGATGAAAAGGGTGCTAGCACCTTCCCTTTTCATAATCTACCCCCCGAACCCGAGAAAACATCTCAAAGGTTTTTCCTGTGCTTTTTAACCTTTCCTTTAGGATAAAATAAAAACTCGGTGGCGACTCTTGCTAAACCGAACAAGTGCAAATACAAACGCAAAACCTCAAGTCAGTTCTCCCACCGTATCACAATGATGTCTCCAATGTCCAGCTTCCTCGCATACCATAATATAGAGTTAGCAGTAAGAGACCTTAATTTTTGAGGCCACTCATACCTCGTCAGATTCAAAATCATGTAATCTTCCTTGTAGAGGAGTGGTCAAGGATATCCCCATAGTGACGAGTGAACATATTCAAAGTTCTTTCGGACAGTTTCCCTTTTATAGCCTTGATTTTTGACATATTTGGCTTGATGGCGTTGATACGGACAAGCTATTTCTCTTTGGTATTCATTTTTAGGACACTTCACCCAAAACCTTTATTATTTTTCTTTTACCCTATGAATAAGACAAACAAGAAGGAATAGGTGGTAACGAATATATGAAATGCAAAAATGTATGAATGCATGAATGTGGGGCTTAGTGATGGGATTTTTATGAATGGTACCCTTAGAAGGTAGATTCCTAGTTTTGGCCTACGGATAGTCTACCCTCCCAATAAGGTGGTTTCCTTAAGGGTATCATGAATAACACTAGAGGGAAAGGCACAAGGTCCTCTTTTAAGTGGAGCCTCTTTGTAGACTGAAACTTTCGTCTCTAGGTCGTGAAAGGTCTCGTCATGAGATTTTGGTTTAAGGGTTGTACAAAGAGTCATATGTATCATTCCAAAGTCCTACTTCCCAAGTAGATATCTCTTGAGACTTATTCCTTTCACAGAATTTCACTGACTCCAGGCGAAGTCGTCACATAAACTCACAAGGCTGATGTATCCCCTTGGCTAATAGACGAACCTTCTTTCTAAGGGTTTTTCAAAATAATTTTTAAAACAATAAAATCCCATCACAGATGAATATAATAATATAATGAATAATGTAATAAATAATATAATGAGAATAAATAAATAAATAATCAAGAAATAAAAACCTTAAAACCAAAAGATAAGGCTTCTAAACATAGGGTTGAGTCCCTAGTGAAGTCGCTAACTATTGTAACCAGTTTTAAAATAAGAGTCGCCACCCTTAATTTTTATCTTTGAGAATGGAATATAAAGGATAACCCTAATATGGTAATAGATTCTAAGTTGTTGGACTCATTTTTAGACGAAGGAAAGGTGTTAGGCACCCCTTATCTACCTTGTTCACAAGGATACTATGGTTTAGAAACGCGATCTTTGAGAAATAGGGTTTTAATTTTTTGTTAGGGGAACTCACCACAATTTTAGTCGTATGCCTACGTATCCTCTTATGAGGTATCAGAGTCTGAATTCGTAGTTCGCACTGGATTGGTGTTTTTTATGGATTACCAAGATATTTGAATTCCCCTTGTACTTAGTTTGGCTGTGTGAATAACGGAGTTTGTTAAACGAAGTGCACAATTAATTAAAATATATTCGTAATACTTTTTGAAAATTGATTATTGTTTAATTTAATTTAATAAAAAGGAGTTTATTGTTGGTTAAATATCTTTTAATGTATTAATTATAAAAAATATATTATTAATGCATCATTTGAAAATGATTTTAATGCAATAAAGAAATAAATATTTGGATGAGTTTGCAAAATAATATTTGATTTTATAATAACAACACTATTAAAATTATAAATATATTAAAAATATAAAATATAAAAAATAATTATAATAAAATAATAAAAGAAATTAAATTAAAAATGCAGGGGGGTGCAAATAATTTTGGGCTAGCAAAGCAGGGGGATATAAGTAGTAGGGCCCTGAATTCAGATATTGAATTCAGGCCCAACGCATGGGGGGTGTAGGTTTGGACTACTTAGTAAAAGATGGGGCGTATGAAGTAGGGGTTCAAGTCCAGATGTTGGACTTGGCCCATTAGGATGGGGGTGAGGTTTTGTGTGTGGTTAGTAAAACAAAATAGAAGGAAGTTTGATTAGAAATGGGCCAGACCCATTGAGTGTTTGGGAGTCCGTTTGGACTTCGTGCAGATAGTTGCATGGCGCTACGATATGCGCGCATTTCTAGATGTTTGATGGTGATCACATGGTTATGATGGAGGGAGTATGGTAACTATTGTAGGACGACACACAGTAGATTACTAAACATAATATATTTTTGTTTTTTACAAAACATTTCCTCGTTTTGTCATCTCTCTTCGCAGAAACCCTAGCACAAAAAACCCTAGATCGCCTCCATTACAAACCTAATCCTCGGAGGTGATTGAAACTAAACGCCACGATTAAGCCCTAAACAACCCCAATCGCAACAATTATCAAAAGAAAAATGCAAAAAAAACTAGGTTTTCGTTACCTCTGATCGTGACTGTTCTTTGAACCTTCTCTGTGTGATTCTCATTCTAATCCCTTTTTGTTTGTGTTTGACAGGTACGGGGATAATGGAAGAAGTGGTGGCGTAGTGGAGAAGAGCTAGGCTTTCAGATGTTGAAACCCTAAATGGAGCGGCGATGAACACGGATTTACAGCGACGACGCTCGTATCTTAAGCTTTCTCTATTCTTCCTCCAAATTTCTTCTAATTTTTCTTCTTTTGTAAAATTTTCTTCTTCTTTCTGTTTTAATCTTCAATTTTTACATTATTTTGATTTAGTTATATTAGGAAACCATTTTGTGATTGACGTTATTTTTTAGATTGATAGCAGAAATTAGGAATTTAGGGATTTCTCACGGATTCTGTTTGTAATTTGATTGTGAATTTGTATAAAGTTTGGATTTAGTTTTGATTTTGTATTGATTATGTTATTCAATATTTTGATTAGATCTAATTTAGTTTGATTCTATATTGATTTTAATTTTGGTTTGATTTTGTATGTAAGACTTTTGAATAAGGGAAATATTTTATTTGATTCAAACAATATTTGTTATAACATTGAAACGTGTGTTACTCTTTCCTTAATCTGTACAATGTGTGTTTTTACGTTTAAAGCATGCATTTTCCTTTGATTTGAACAATCAGCGTTTCAGTCTTACAATTAAACATTTTTTCTGATTTAGACTGGGCCTTCTTGGTTTTGGGCTTGAAAAAAGATGAAGAGCTGGTCCGTGCAAATAGAAAGCCTTTTGATTTCAAATTTGACATTCAGTCAATGGTTTTTTCCTTAATTAATAAAACGAAACAAATTTTTTTAATAAGAACTAAATATAATAACTTAATAATGTTAGTAATAGTTTAATACAATTTTTTTAAAACAAATAAAAACTGAAATGGGATAAATGTTCAATTATTGGGCCTTAAACGAAAACAGATTACATTATGGGCCTCTCTGATTTAAAACATACATTCTTCTTTAAAACATACCTCAATACCTTTAGTGGGTCGGTTAAATTAGTCAATAGACCCCTCATACATTCAGTATACCCCCCCTTCTATAGAACTCTAAATGGGCCAATAACTTAACAAATACATCCCCTCGCAAGAGAAACCGAATGGGATTCAACAATTTACATGGACCTTTTCTAATTTAAAAAGACCCATTAGTTCTTAATAAGGTAAAAAAACCATTTCCCAAACTTAAATCCCATTAATACATATGAATACATTATAAAGAAAATGATAATTCTGGAATTTAATAATGGATAAAAGATTAGAAACAACTAGGGAAAATTTGAGGTATGACACAGATCATGTAAAGAAAATCATCAGAAGCTTACCCAAAAAATAGAGACACATGGTCACAACCTTAAAACTAGCCAAAGATCTGAACAAAATATCTCTTGAAGAACTTATCAGCTCTTTGAGAAGTCACGAGATAGAACTAGAAGAAGATTGACCCCAGAATAAAGGTAAGTCTCTTGCTCTTAAATCTAATAAAAAATATGAAACTAAAGCTTTTCAGGCTGAAGAAGAAAACTTTGATGGATCCTCGTCAGAGGAAGACAAGCTATCTCTTCTCTCCAGAAGAGCCCATCAGCTATGGAAGCACAGATATAGGAAATTTAGAAAACCCAGAAGAACGGGAAATCACTTTGAATCATCCTCTAGATATAGAAAATCTAGCAACAAATATGTTTTATGCTACGAGTGCAAAGAGCCAGGTTACTATAAAAGCGACTTCCCAAATCTTAAAAAAGAAAAGCCTAAGAAGAATTACTCCAAAGAAAAGAAGAAAAGTCTTATGGCAACGTGGGATGACTCAGAATCTTATGAAACTGAAATAGAATCAGAAGATAAACAAGCCAATATAGCTTTAATGGCCAACATATCAGAAGACACGGATATATCAGAATCTGAATCAAATTTAGAAGAGGTATTTTCAAAATTCTCTAGATCTCAACTAGAAAAAATCATGTCTGAAATTTTGAAAGATATCAGCAACTTTGAGTCAAATACAAGAACTAGAAATGCTTTCTTGTATCTAAAACTGAAGAAACTAGGAAACAAAAAACAGAAATCTTTGGGATAAAAGAAATTAATTCTAAACTCAAAAATGAATTACAAAAAGCTCAGAAAGAATTTGTTTTAGAAGTTTAAAATAGTTCTGATAACATCATAAATGAATATGATCACAGCTTTCAAAAATTTCTAGTTAGAAACATAGATAGAAGCAAGATGGCTTCAATGATCTATGGAGTTAGTAGAAATGGCAGAAAAGGCGTATGATATGTGAAACCAAGAGGAGAAGAATCATATCAACCAAATAAAATTGATGATATGGTTATAAAACATACACCTTTAAACTCACACTTTTCATATGGACACACACATGATATAAAATACACTAGTGATTCTTACTCTGCGAAAAGAAAATTCAATCAGAATTTTTTAAACTCTAACAAACAAGGACCCAAAAAGATATGGGTAGCTAAGGATAAAATCATATATGTTGCAGATATCTTTAATAGCAAAGTTGAAACACCAATCTTGGTACATGGACTTTGGATGCTCTCGACACATGACGGGAAGAAAGAATATGTTCCAAAGCATGGAACTTAAATCAGGAGGATACGTAGGTTTTAGAGGAAATCAAAAAGGAAAGATTATTGGCTCTGGAACCATTGGTAACGAAACACTTCCCTCTATAACTAATGTTTTGTTAGTAGATGGATTAATGCATAACATGTTATCCATAACACAATTAAGTGATAACATTTATGATATAATCTTTAATCAAAAGTCCTGTAAAGCAGTTAGTCAAAAAGATGGAAATATCCTTTTTAATGGTAAGAGAAAGTACATCATTTATAAATTAAAATTTTCTGAACTAAAAAGTCAAAATGTAAAATGCCTTATGTCTGTTAACGATGAGCAATGGGTCTGGCACAGAAGATTGGGACATGTTAGTATGAGAATAATATCTCAGATTAACAAACTCAATCTGGTTAGAGGACTTCCTAACTTAAAGTTCAGCTCAGATGCTCTGTTTGAAGCATGTCAAAAAGGAAAGTTTTCAAAACCCTCTTTCAAATAAAAAAAATGTTGTTTCTACCTCTAGACCATTAGAACTTCTGCATATGGATCTGTTTGGACCACTGAAAATTGCATCCATCTATGGCAAGAAGTATGGATTAGTGATCGTAGATGACTATAGCAGATGGACATGGGTAAAGTTCTTAAGACAAAAGGACGAGTCACACTCTGTGTTCTCTACTTTCTGTAACCAAGTTCAAAATGAAAAATAGTTTAGAATTGTAAAAGTCAGAAGTGATCATGGTGGGGAATTCGAAAACAAAAGTATTGAATTTTTTTTAATGAGAATGGAATTTCTCATGATTTCCCTTGTCCCAGAACTCCTGAACAAAACAGAGTTGTAGAAGGAAAGAATAGAACTTTACAAGAAATGGCCAAAACCATGATCAATGAGACTAACATTGCTAAGAACTTTTGGGCAGAAGCAGTTAACAAAGCGTGTTATATTCAGAATAGAATCTCAATAAGACCTATTCTAGAAAATACTCCATATGAACCGTGGAAGAACAGAAAGCCCAACATCTCTTATTTCTATCCATTTGGATGTACTTGTTTTATATTAAACACTAAAGAACATGCGAACAAGTTTTATTCTAAGGCACAAAAGTGTTTCATGTTAGGATACTCTGGATGCTCAAAAGGTTATAGAGTATATAACACATAAACACGAATTGTGGAAGAATATTCTAGTGTCAGATTTGATGATAAGCTTGGCTCTCAAAAGTCAAAGCAGGGTGAATCTTTTGCAGATATAGAAGTTCAAATGACAGATACTGAAGCCAAATCTTCAAAAAATAAAAGTTCATAACTTCATCCAAATACAGAAGAAGACATCACAAATATTATAACATCTTCTAAAGAATTTATCCAGAAAAGATAATCTAGAATCAGCTTAGCACATCCTGAAAACATGATTTTGGGAAAGAAAGATGATCCAATCAAAAAAAGATCTACATTCAGAAATATTGAGGAGTCTCTCATGGGATTAGTATATCTGGTTGAACCTACTTCTATAGATGAAGCTCTTCTAGACAATGATTAGATTCTTGCAATGCAGGAAGAACTAAATCAATTTACCAGAAATGATGTATGGGATCTAGTGCCTAAACCAAAAGGCTTCAAAATCATCGGAACTAAATGGGTCTTCAAAAACAAGCTAAGTGAACAAGGAGAAGTTGTCAAAAATAAAGCACGACTGGTTGCACAAGGTTTTAGTCAGCAAGAAGGGATAGACTATACAAAAACCTTTGCTCCAGTCTCCAGGTTAGAATCTATCAGACTCTTAATTTCATTTGCTATAAATAATGACATCACTCTTTATCATATGGATGCCAAAAGTGCCTTTTTAAATATTTACATTGATGAAGAAGTTTATGTGCACCAACCCCCTGGTTTTAAAAATACAAAACATCCAGAACATGTTTATGAATTTAAGAAATCATTATATGGTCTGAAACAAGCTCCTAGAGCTTGGTATGAAAGACTAAGTAACTTTCGGTTAGAAAAATGATTTTACCAGAGGGAAGGTGGACACAACTCTTTTCTGTAAAACATTTAAAAATGACATTATGCTTGGTCAAATTTATGTAGATGATATGATTTTTGGATCTACTAAAGCCTCCTTGGGGAAAGAATTTGCTAAGACTATGCAAGCAAAATTTGAAATGAGCTTGATGGGTGAACTCAAGTTCTTTATGGGAAATCAAATCAATCAAACTCCAGAAGGAGCCTACATATATCAAAGCAAGTATGTTAAAAAACTTCTGAAGAAATTTGATATGTCAGAAAGTAAGCCATCCAAAACTCCTATGCATCCTACATGCATTTTGGAAAAGGAAGAGGTAAGTAAGAAAGAAGAACAGAAGCTCTAAAGAAGTATGATTGGTTCTCTCTTATATTTAACAGCTTCAAGAGTTTATATTCTATATAGTGTTTGTCTTAGTTCCAGATTCCAATCAGATCCTAGAGAATCTCACTTAACAACAGTTAAGAGAATTTTCAAATATCTAAAAGGTAATACTAATCTTGGTCTTTGTTATAGAAAATCCAGAGAATATAAATTATCAGCATACTGTGACGCTGACTTTACTGGAGATAGAATAGAAAGAAAAAGTACTTATGGAAGATGCCAGTTTCTAGGAGATAACCTAATCTCATGGTCCAACAAAAGACAATCCATTATTGCACTATCAAGTGTTGAGGCTGAATATATAGATGCAAGTGGATGCAGTACTCAGATGCTCTGGATAAAGAGTCAGCTTGAAGATTTTCATATTTATGAGAGTAACATTCCTATCCTATGTGATAATACTTTTGCTATTTGTATTTCTAAAAATCCTATTTTACATTTTTGGGATAAACAATAGAAATTAAACACCATTTCATTAGGGACTATATTCATAAGGGAATTCTTTGTTTAAAATTTATAGACACATACCATTAATGGACTGACATTTTCAATAAACCCCTTGCTGAAGATAGATTTAATTTCATTCTGAAACACCTTAGTATGGAATTATGCCCAGAATGAAAATGTAGTTTCTGTGTATTTAATCCTCAAAACTTTTTGATTTGTTTTTGTGAACATCTGAACAATAGTTCTTTAGAAGTGAGAAGGAAAATTGTCTCAGAAACTATCCAGAAGATCTGAGCGTTTTCTGAAAATTCTTCATTTCAAAGATAGAAGCAATTAGTTCACTACATCAACATTTGTCAACTCTAAACACTAAGTCACTCTCTAAGGCTAAACACGTGTTCAAAATCTGAAGCTCTGAAATGGTTAAGTTGATGCATTGAGGCGCGACTCAAATCGATAACTATTCAAAATCTCCACGTCATCCCTCTTTTTCATAAATAATTAATGTTGTTAATAATTTTTTTTATTTTATTAATTGAAATTAAAATTCATGTTTCCTCCCCATTGGCTATTTATACCTCACTTCTCACCAACACTTTCACATCTTCACTCTCACTCACCCTATTCTCTCTGTATTTGTTCTTTTCCATTTTGTGTGCTCTCAAACTCTAAGTCTATGATCATTGGCTTCTTTTCAACAAAAGTCTCAAGATTGTCAAATCAACATTCCTGGTTCATCCTTAACTACAAATGAAGAAAGGTATGTTGAACCTTCATGAAATATCCTCACTCTGGTTGATTCTCTCGAAGTTCTTTGTGAACTCATAGCTGATTTTAAAAGCATGAAAGAAAATGGGTATGACTTTACGCCTGATGTTGAGTTTTAAGGGTGGAAAAAATATTTTGGTCGATTAATTGGTTCAGTTTTTCCCAAACTAGTTAAATAATATTGGATTCATGCTACTACATTAAATCATCAAGTAACTTCTTATGTTATGGGAAAGAAGATCGCCATCACCAAATATCTCATTGGAAAGCTTATTGTTCACGATGGAAGCGACATAAGATGCAATGAAATGCCAGAAAAAGGTTCTGACCTAACCATCGTATCCAAAAAAATCTTCTCCTCTGGAAAACCCTCAAACAAGATTAAAAATCTGAAGGAATATCTCAGAATTTGGTCTAGAATAATTCTGGGGTGCGTTAATCACAGAAAACGAACTAGTTCTCCTGACTACATCAATATTGATAAAAAATACCTGTTGTACATTGCAACTAAAGCCAAAGTCCACGTCCCTCATATTCTATTCACTCATCTGAAGACCAGTGTTAAGGAAACAAGGGAAAATGAAAGAACCAAAAGAGATTGGATTCCATTAGGAAGGCTTATCTAAGATATTCAAACAAAGAATAAATTGATAGAACATCTGAGTGAGGCTCAACAAGAGAGTGTTATGGAACCATGTGCTGGAAAGCCTCTCAACACCAAGAACCTTAATAAAATAAAGATTATAAAAAGCATTAAGAAGGATCCCACACTTACTGCAAAGGTAGTCATCACCACCAGAAGAGTCCCTCTGAAGGATTTTCTTCTGTTCACTCAAGCAAACTCATCTCCAGAAATTGTCCTCAGATATCAGGAAGCCTGCAAGAGTGATGGGACAATTCTAGATGTAAGTATCCTTAATATGAAGCAACAACCTCTAGAAGTTGCTACTAGAAAGACAAGAAAAACGTAAGCTACTGGAGAAGGAACTTCTCAGAAAACTCCCAAAGTTGCTAAAAAGAAAGGTAACCCCTCTTTTGTTTCTATTATCGAATCAGTTTTCTTATCTATATCTGAAACCTCCTCATCTCCAGAACCGGCTGAAAACCCCTCACCTCAAACCATTGATGAATTTGACATAGAAATTGAAACCTCAATACCCACTAATCATCCTCTGATTAATCCACCTTCTACCCAATTTGTTTAAACTCATCCAGAACTTGCACAAGTTCTTTCTGATATTGATCAATTTGGTCCATTTTTTGAAGATCCTCCAAACTGAAAATCCAAATACTGCCTTTGAATAAATGTCAGAAACCACATCAGCCATTCCAGGCATCACCTACCCACTCAACACCTCTCAACCACAAAATATTTCCACCATAATATCACAATACTTCTCCCTTCCAAATATTCCATCTCCGTATAATTCAACACCACCTCACTCGTCTATAATTCTTTCTGACTCTCCCACTCCCACTGACTACTCAGAAGATCCTCTCAGAACCATAATTGATCTAGAACCCTGGGACAATCTTGTCACAACTTCTCAGAAAATATTCATCCCAAAACCAACACCTAAACTATCCAAATCATATGTTGGTAATTCTCTACTGGTTTTTGAAACAAAAATACAAGAATGGGTTAACTCCTTGAAGAAAGCTTGCATGGGTAATCTGAACCCAACTGCTTTTGATTCTCTCAGGACACAATTCAGAAAATAGTTTAATTTTGAATCTTTGAAGATGAAGGAACTCAATTATGAAATTGCTCAACAGAACTTCTACGATCACCTGAAAATCTTCAAGGATCAAGTTCTACGTCACTAGGTAAGGAAATATCTTCTTCTTCTAGACAATACTTATTGGGAAGCCTCATAGGAATCAGAATTTACTTAACCATTTCCTGAACATCAACCTCTTCCTCTGGTTGTTTTTTAAGACAAAGGAAAGTCGGTTGAAGAATCTCGTTAGAAAGAATTTGTTGCAGTAACTTCTGTGAATGTGGGTTCTTATGCTGAAACAACTTCCTCTTCTCTTGTGTTTAAAACTCTGGATGAGTTGAAGAAAGAGAATGTAGATGTTATGGAAATGATGGACAAACATGATGAAACTGAAATTCTTACACAGTAGACTCAGATGTCCTACAAGGATGTCGAGACATCTGATCTGACATAAACACACATGCAAGATAAAATAGTACTGAAAACATAAAGAACACACCATAATTGTTTACCCAGTTCAGTGTACAACAACACCTACTTTGGGGTGCTATCAAGCTAGGAATGAAGTCCACTATCAGTAGTATCATTTTGCAGACCCTGTAGCCAACACACCCATTGAAGATCTACACACTTAATCACTACCAAATGTACCTTCTACCTATGTCCTCCCTAGATATGGAATATCCCCATCCCAATTCCAATCATCACAATGATGTCTAGCAGTCAAAACCTCAGTCACTGCATAGACGGCCATTCACCAATATTTTGATCACAGATATAGACAGTTTGGAAGACACACTTCCATGACAACCTAGCTAAGTCTCCAAGCCAAACTCCACAGTTTGTTAGCTTTTCTTCTAACTAAGAATAAATCCTTGAGTTGCTTCAAAGCTTCCTCCAAGAACAATACACCTCTTACCTACAAGCTTCGAGTTTGACTTGGTAACATTCCCACAACCCGAGAGGTTTACCTTGACAAAACCCTAGAATTCTACATCTTGAGCTGTATCTTTTCTAGGTTACAAACCCTTCTATTTATAACCTGTAACCCAACTGGTTTTGGGCCTTCAATCATAGAAAATCAGCTGTAACAAAGTGCAGAAACTTCTTCCCCAAGAAAAATCTTCATTCTCCTTGATTTCTGATTGAATTTTATAAACCGTTAAATATGCCCAACATAGGATGCATAATATTCTCCTGAATATTCTACTTATGTTAAGAAAAAACGGAATCTCATTAATCCAGCTCAACAGGCGCGATGTCAAGACATCTTCTTCGACGTGTTGTTCCAGTTGTTGAAGAAGTTTAACACAACATGTTCTGACATTGTAATAGGACTTCTGGTTGTACCTGTTCTTCTTAGCAAGTTTATGCATCCTATTCTACGTTACATTATTGCCGCTATTATTTGTTTTACAAAAATTAAGCCAATCCTAAAACAAGAGAGCTAACAATCCCTCTTTGGAAAATTTTGGCTAAAACAAATAATCTAAAAACAATTTTAATCTAGGAGATTACAACAATACATAAATATAACCCTCAACAGTAGTGTTCAGAATCTACTGCACACAACAATAGATCTTCAGTTGAAAATAATGTCTCAACATCCTATTCGACATCTTCTTTGCATCACTATGAAGAACTCAATTGCATTAGCACCAACGAACATCAGTGTCAGGATAAAAGGAAGGAAAGTCCTGAAGTTTGGTTGATGCACACAAGGAAGAAGATAGCAGAAGACAACTTGTACTCCCCTTAATGCAGGAAAGTCTTCTAAACATAGAAGATCAATGGTGGAATAAGAGAACTCTCAATAACTCCTTAAGACCAAATCAACCACCGCCCTTGATAACTCAGAACACAAGTTACAACTATGTTCATAACTCAGATCACAGGTCACAAACATATGTCACAGAAATAATAACCACTTGACATATGTGAACATTAATAATAACCACTTGTGGAAGCAGCAGCAGTATCTGAGCTAATTCACCTTTCTCCCCCTTTATAGCCAGAAATTGACAAAGGAGACCTTCATAATACCTTACCCAAGCACAGCTTAACCAAACTCAAATAAAATCCGTAAGAATTATGGACTCAAGAAGCTCACGGGGTTATAGAGATGTGGAGAACTCTCTATAAATAACTGGGATTTTTACTTGGAAAATAATGATTCGAGATTGTACCACCAATCTTGGTTAAAAAGAAACGATATTTGAGGGGAAAACTTCAAGTATCAATGTGCACTATCCATAATGGCTTTGAATGCTATAGCTACTTCCTGTACATACACATGCATAGTCAGACAAATTTTTCTCCACCTGTTTACAGCCACATGTTTGAACACCTAGGCCACTCCACCCTATGTTGACCCTGTAGGAACATGTCATGTATAATATCCTGACACTTAGTCAGACATTGTCTTCTTATTTCAGTGATCAACACATCTTCTCCCACCAATCAGGGATGCTTTACTAGATTATCCCCCTGTTCATACTGGATTCTAAGTGTTCTTCTTTAACTTAGACTTAGTGGCATATACTAAGATATCAAAATATGACATTTGTGACACCTCTTCATAATATAGACCCTTAAGGAGTCTTTTTGAAATCTATAGAGAAAAATAAATTCCCCCACACTTCCCATTAAACTTCTAAGAGATATGTGAACTTGTTATCTTCACCAAGCTTCTCATAGATAGAAACAACCACGTCTTGTTAAGATTATTCATTACCTCATAATGTCACAACATATTGTTTCGACATCATTTCCTCATAGAACCTTTACAAAAGTGTACAATATTCTGGCTTGATAATATATTTGTCATTGCAGCAATAATTTACAGATATCCACATGAATCCCTTTGTCATGAGTAACTAATGCTCCAGCTGAAGACGAGGACTAGATGAGAAACTTCAGCACTTCCTGCATATTCTGAACCTTGACTCCCTCAGTAGAGTCATAACAGAGTCATATATTTTCACTCCTTGAGAATACTTCTAGGAACCCTGACTTCTTCACAACACAAGGATACATTTGATCATTGTCTTATCATAACCACACTCTGTATCATGACCTTTTGAATAGGTAAGATGTCATGCATACTAGGTGTGAAGTCACTCACAAACTCCAAAAACTCTTAATTTATCCACATCACCAACCTTTTTCTTGAGTGATTTAAAGCAAAAAAATACCCCTTAAGTATCTGTTAACAGCCTTCTGCCTTTATATCCACTAGTAGTTGTTGATGCTATTGGAGTCTTCAATAAAATAGTCATGCATTGATCAAGCATGCTATTGTTGACATGATTAGACTCTCCATATTCTAATCCACATAGTCAGAAATGCCACTTTTCACAATAATGATTAAGCATCAAACTTCACATGAACAATCCCAAGAATTAAACAAAATAGCCATCAACAATCATGATGTTAAGATATCATGTGGTATATCAAGTTCATAATACATAACCTAATAAAACTAGTTCTCAATCATTTAAAGAACTCATTGTGCATAGAGAACCTTTAAGAAACTCCCATTAGAAAACATAGCTGGTGCACAGGTTCCTGCATGTTTTACAGTCTGGTTTGTAGTAATGGCTTTGCACACATGATTATCATTCACATCCAACTCACAATAATCATCTTCAGGCCTGCCCATATAACTATTGATGACAGCAAGGGAACATTCAACACAAATACCTTCCTATATTCCTTACTTCTGTGATCAGCACAAGCCAGCAAAAGAAACCAGCTCCATAATCTCTTTGTACTCCAGTGCACCTGCTCCCAATTCTCTTTCAAGGGAAATTCTTCTTTGAGACACATATTTCCACTTTTCAGCATTGCCAATAGAATGGAAGGAAATGTTGTCAAGAGGAGCATCAGGCACCCTGATAGAAAGCTTCTTGCTTGCAAACTTCTTCAAAGGAGAGATGTTCTGGACATCATCATCGACATCATAACCAGAGTCAATATCTTCTAACAACCAACATGATAGTCTTCTTTATCCCATTCACCACTTTAGAGAAAAATAAATTCTCGCAGAACCAACACATCCTCTTGAAGAAGGATGGTATACTCTAGCAACATCTGGCTAGAGTCTTCAGATACTCATAAGGGGATAAACAACTACATTTTGTAGTAACATGTCTCAGCATGTTATCCATCATACTCTTAGAAGGGTAATAACTCTATACACTTGAACATCACAAGCTCCAAAAAAACCAATTAGTCTACTGACTCCTTCTGTCATGGACAATCAAAAACATCATTATGGAGAACACAACACTAAGCACCCACTAGTCCACTAGGAATAAATCCAAGTATAAGGACACCTGATTTATGCCCTTGCACCTCCACACATATTTTCATGACTCTTTGGATGGATAAGATGTCATGCAACCATAGTCTAAAACCAACTTCTAACCATTTCATAGTGTGCTTAAAAGATTTACTAAGATTCAGACTCTCCAACAGAAGGAATACTCCTTAACCAATGTGTTGATTAAATCCTCCTTATGCAAATTACTAGTATTTGCTGACACTAGTAAGATCTTCAAACCAAGATAGTAGTTATACATTACTTGAGTATACTTCATCTTCAATCAGAATCTCCTTATTCAACACCATATACAGAACTGCCACTAATGAGTGTGGAGTTTGAATTTTGAGATTCATAGTTCCAAGTATCTTTAATAGACTATCATCAAAAATGATGTTCCAACATCCTTTGAGACATCAACAACATTACCACAAACTTATCTGCTTTGGTTCTAGAAACATCATCCGAGGGACTTATTTCCATCCATGCCCTTTAACAAACTCCGCATTCTCACAAGAGGATATCACAAGGACTCATCTTCAGATTAACCACATAACAGGAATATTCTCTCACTATATTCTGTAGTAAGTTTGTCACACTAGGTAAAACTGATGGCTTTCTTCTTCACACCTGTGATACTTGTTGAATCTTCGATAATACATCCAATCATGGAAGCCAAAACATTCCAGGTTAAGTCAGTTACTTGACCTTAAGCTCAACCCTTGGAGAAAATAGAGTATACTAGCTTCTCCTAACTAGAACTACATAGACCCAACAGGGGCATAGACAGCTACACCTAGTAGCCATAGGTCACAACATGTTGTCTGTAATCTTCACAAGCTTGAATTACGCGCAAGCTCCACAACTACTACAAGAATAACCATAAATAAGTTCTAAGCTCCCCCTATCATTGACAAACAAGGCTTATGCTGAGGATGAACACTTGGACACCAAGAGACTTCACACACTCACTGAAACATATCAACACTCTTGTGAGAATAACTCATCATGAATCTGATATACCAACTCCAGGTCTTCAAACTTTTACAAGGTCATGTCTGATACATGGCCCTACATAACTACAAAAATATCCATACCCCTTTGGATATCCAAGATATCCTGGGCACATACTTGGACATCATACAAACACAAGCCCTCAAATAGCATGTTTTAAGCATACTTGCAACAGAGGAAAATCACCTTCTTCATATTCCTTTACTCTAACAATCACTAGCAATTGCTGGTACTAGTGAAGTCTTTAACATAGTAGTTATGCAGTCACCAAACATACTACTAAAGACAGGATCAGGATCTGCATCTTATAATTCAAAATGTTGGAACTCCTTCTTTTGACAACCATGTTGATCCTCAACCTTCCATAATCATAATCCCAAACCTTCCTTTATAAAATGATGTTACAACATCATATAGGACATCAACCTTTCTTCATAGATCCCAATAATTCATTTCTTGATTTATCAACCAAAGAGATTATTACGCTTGATAGTCTTTTTAGGAGAAGATCACAAAAGATTACATCTTCTGCGACTCATTCAGGTTGATACAGCCATAAACTCTTAACAATATCCGAATCATCAGTTCAGATAGTAGATTTGCATCCATACCTCAGATAAGTACTCAGCTCCCAACAAGGTCTTTATCATCAGTAACATGCACATATTCACAAGATCTGACTTATACTTAGCTCATGACAAGATATTTGTCATCAGAGGAAAAACTTCTCCACACACACAATTGCAGATGATACTCCTTTTCAATAGATGTTAGAGCACTTGAACTGACATCCTTCTTCTTCATTGTTCAACACGCGAGGATCCTTTCAACATTGCAGACTTGGTCAGAGATAAGTCTTTAGCTCCTTCGTGATCAAACATTCCAACTTTAAACTCCATAATACTCACCTTATGATCTACACAACAACTTCCTTTTAGAGGGAACACACACTTAGAAATGATGTCCCGACATTAGATACGACATCATCCATTCTTACTATGGTTTTTATAGGTAACCTCTATAGTAACTTATAATCAACTCTTGTGGGGGTTAACACAAGGAAACAAACCAACAACTGATCAATCTTTCAGGATCGGGCTATCAACAAATGCAGGGGATTTCACGAGCCTCATCTCAATAAGCTTTTCTTTAGACCTCATGTGTGACTTTGAGATGATGGATGCCACAGTCTGTACTTTTCAAAAGCATTTGTTTCCCTTGGTTCTTCAAAAACAATGCCCTTCAGATTTCAACATCTTCAAAGATATCATGACATTATGTCTGATATTATATCAACCCTTGACAAGGGGATCTTTTCCAATAATTTCTAAGGGTACACAAAGAGAATCACCCATTCTCTTCCTTAAGGGAAATTAAAGCAATACTCAGGAGCATCCAACACTGTGGTTGGATCATAAAACTCCTCTTCAAACATAATCTATTCTATGGCCACAAACAGGATTCCATGAGTCTGGTTCCTTTGATCAGAAGGATCTTCCAGATACTAGCTCATCTCATATACATAAAGGGTTTGGTGAAGATTCCTTTATGAGTTCTTCTCAAGAGCATGGAGCTCACATGGAGTAGATACACAGTTTATCGTGTCCTAATCAACCTCCACAAACTAGATGCCTCCTTTTCCAGATCAGGAGTAGGTTCCAAACCAAAAAGTATTTATAACATTTTTTTTCAACACCAAAAGCATATGTTCTTCAACTGGTAGTTGCATGCCTGCTGAAATAATGTTCTAACATCCCATAGAACATCATTTCCTTCTTCTTGGAACACACCATCCTTGACTGCCTTCAAGGTATATATGTAGATTTATATGAGCATCATTGGTCAAACAATCTTATTGATAAATTTCTTTATGAGTTGACTCGAGGAAAATCTCAAGTATCTTTGACACTTTTAAAATGGTTGAAAATGTCAGCATTAATTCTGTTGAGGGTAACAACCCTAGTATCCTTCCCATACTTTCAGAGTTATATCAGAAACCATGCAGCGAAATATAACTAACTCCTCAACAATATTCAGACACAATGCTTAAACCACGATCCAAGTACAAGCATGGCAACGTAGGATTGAAGAAATAAACCCTACATTCAGAAACTTCACACTAAGTTGCAGGCTAGCCCGGAACAACACATGTCAAATATAACCAATGATCCTTGCCAAGGGATCATCCATATAGTAGTTAGAATTGTCAAAGTTCATACCTATTTTCAGTAAATACTTTCTTTCTTGCCCATGATCAGAAAGTACCTTCCCAGGATCTCACCCAGAGCAGAACATGATGCCTGCTCTGATACCAATTGAAATTCTGACACAACAGACTCAGATATCCTACAAGGATGTCGAGACATCTGATATGACATAAACACACAAGAAAGATAAAACAGTACTGAAAAGATAAAGAACACACCAGAATTATTTACCCAGTTCAGTGTACAACAACACCTAATCTGGGAGCTACCAAGCTAGGAATGAAGTCCACTATCAGTAGTATCAATTTGCAGACCCTATAGCCAACACACCCATTGACGATCTACGCACTTAATTACTACCCAATGACCCTTCTACTTAGGTCCTACCTAGATATGGAATATCCCCATTCCACTTCCAATCATCGCAATGATGTCTAGTTGTCAACACCTCAGTCACTGCATAGACAACCCTTCACCAAAATTCTGATCACACAGATAGACAGTTTGGAAGACACACTTCCATGACAACCTAGCTAAGTCTCCAAGCCAAACTCCACTATTTGTTAGCTTTTTTCCTAACTAAGAACACATCCTGGAGTTGCTCCAAAGCTTCCTCCAAGAACAATACACCTCTTACCTACAAGCTTCAAGTTGGACTTGGTAACCTTCCTACAACCCGAGAGGTTTACCTTGACAAAATGCTAGAATTCTACATCTTGAGTTGTCTCTTTTATAGGTTACAAAACCTTCTATTTATAACCTAATACGCAATTGGCTTTGAGCCTTCAATCACAGCAAATCAGCTATAACAAACTTTAGAAACTTCTGCCCCAAGAAAGGTCTTCAATCTTTTCTTTCCTAAATAATCTCCTTATTTAGAAAGTCTTCATTCTCCTTGATTTCTGATTGAATTTTTTAGACCTTTAAATATGCGTCACATAGGATGCATAGTATTCTCCTGAATATTCTGCTTATGTTAAGAACAAACTGAATCTCATTAATCCAGCTCAGCAGGCGCGATGTCAAGACATCTTGTTCGACATGTTGTTCCAGTTTTTGAAGAAGTCCAACATAACATGTTCTGACATTGTAATAGGACTTCTTGTTGTACCTATTCTTCTTATTAAGTTTATGCATCCTATTCTACATTACATTATTGCTGCTATTATTTGTTTTACAAAAATTAAGCCAATCCTAAAACAAGAGAAGTAACAGAAACAAACAAATAAATTAAGGGCATGCTAGGGAAGCAAGAAGAATCAAATAATCAGATCAAAAGTCTATTAGAAACCTTGTTCACTAGACTTCCACCTCCTCCAAAACCCTAGTTCTGACATTTTGTTTGTTTTTGCTATGTTTGTTTCTTGTTTAAAAACTTATGTTCATCTGCTTCTATTTGTATTAATCTTTTTTGAATGCATAATCCATTTTGTTCTCTTTACATGTTTTTATTGCTTTTTTATTTATGACAAAAAGGGGGAGAATGTAAGATGTTTTGAATATAACAGTACCAAGAATTAGTCTCAAACATTTTGAATATCATAACATCTGCTTCACTTTTTGAAAGCAAATAGGAAAAGTCTCTTGAAAGTAACTTCTGCCAAATGGACTTATCAGAACTCCCATCACAAGCTCTGATCAAACATCTTCAGGGAAGTATCTATTTTTTTAGTATTCAACTCAGAGAGAACCTCCCAAAATCATCTTCTCATGTCTCATACGCTTCACCTATATAAAGGAGTCTTGAAGAGTGATCAATCACACTTGCACATACAAAGAAAGATTTCCACAAGCTCTCTCTTATCTATTCATTGTGCTTTAACCTTGTGTATAAATAATAGTTGTGACATAGTTTTTCTAGAAACACTATTGTACACATTTTGATTCATAATTTGTAATACCTTGAGAAACCAAGTTATGGTTTAGTCTCAAGAAGAGATTGACGGTAGTCTTTGTGAGTGTGTAATAAATTTTTTTGATTAGTGGATTAAGACCTTATTTGAGAGAGGATAAATCACCTTGGCGGAAGGACTGAACTAGTTTGAGTTCAAACGAACCAGGATAACCAAACGTGTCATACTGTTTTATTTTTTTAAAACCCCAATTCAAACCCTCTTTCTTATGTTTTTCTATCCTTCACCTTTTGACTCATTTACTGAAAGATTTGACTAACATTCTTATTTTTCTAAACCGCAAGCAGTCTTTGACTTTGATCCCTGATCCTATTCAACCATCATTGAAAAAGTGAAATGAGAAACCTCCAACACCTCCGGTATAAAAATTATTCCAACGCCTTGAATTTTTATATCTAAATGTATATCATCTACTCTACTTTCAGGTTCTTGATACAACACCTCAACCATCCTCTGAAGGAGAAAGAAACTCTGATAGTGAACAAACTCAAATTTTCTCTTCTTTGAAAGTGGCAACTTCAACTAAACCCAAAAATGCCCCAAAGAATAAAATCATATTGCGCAACACTACCTAAAAGACTATTCTTCCAATTCCCACATCATCTGACAAATAAAGTCCTACACCTAACTCCCCGCCAAAAGATCCAGATTCTCCTAAATCTCCCCCACAAGAACATGAAACAATTATCCTAGAGGTGGAAATCCTTATTATTTAAGATAGTTAACATGTTGAATTATATGCTAACCTTGATTTCGACATCAAGATCAAACAAGGACACATAACTTAGATAAGGATCCTTCTATGGACTCCCTTCATGTGGACAATAATGTTACTCCGAGTCCCCAACAACAAGATGATTTTGTCGACACGACTGGTTCGACATAACATAGTCCTCAATCGAATCTTGAAAATGCCATTGAATAATTGTAACTAATTCCAACTGGACAGAGTTACGCTGAAAAACCTGATTTCCAACCACCTATTGATGAAAATAATCGTCTTCATCACGTCTAGTATGTTAATTCTTATAGTTTCTTTAGTTGAGAGGAGATATTGGCTATGAAGAAACAAAACCCAACTGAAAAATTGAGGCGTCTTCAAAAGCTTCGGCAACTACCAATAAACTCCACAACTTCCTATTCGACCACCATTTCTGAGCTCAACACTACTGTTACTCTCAAGTTACAACAAATCAAGACCTATCTTCTTGATGGTTATTTTCTCACTGTGGTCGAAGAGGAAGTTGACTTGGGAAGAGATGTTTTTTAGCTGGTTGGAAAACTAAACCATTATGAGCTTCCTGAATCCACTTCCCAATATTTGATTGAGTTTGAGGCTTTTGTTTATCCAAATCAATGGAGAATTTTCCCTTAGGAATAATGTTGATCTTAAAATTAAAAAAAAAATATAATGAGAAGGCTCTGGAATGGGACTCTAGTGAAGCTTATGAAAATAAGCTAACTGACTTTGAGACCAAGAAAAAACAACTTCTCAACCAACATCAAACAATTGATGAAAAAAGATAGATGAGCTCACCAAAAAGATTGTAGAAGCCAATAAGAGGAAAGTTGTTATTGAATATGGTAAAACCCTCCCTACTCGGGAAGAGGTCAACAACGAGATCCTTGAAGGAATTGCTCATGGCGAAAAATCCCTCCAAAACAAAGAAACAATGGAAGCACTGAAAAATGAAAATCTCGCCTTGATCATAAGATTACTTACGAACAGGCACATTTTGCAGATTTCAAGTCCAGATTTCCAACTTAGCTAGCTTCGACACTTTTATTGTGATTTTTGGATGCTTGTATAATCACTTTTGCCCTTCATGGCTTCGACATTAATTCTTCTTTGTAATATGTCATTCTGGCTTTACCATTTTAGCTAATGTCTACAATCATGCTTATTCCATGTTAATTTGAATCTTTTGAAGCATATGTTTATATTATTTCAAATATTTCCCATTACTCCTAAGATTCGATGATCCGGCGATAGTTCTTCGATCTCATAAGCATTATTCATAAATGCTTGCGTAACTTGAAATGGTCATTTCCAGTTAGGTGACCATTTTCCTAAAACTCGATCTCGTCGATCCATGGGTAGGATTAATTTCCATACATACTCCCCTACTGGAAATGTTTTTTCCTTCACTTGTTATACGCTCTGGGAACTCGCTCTTTCTGACGTATCAATACATCTAGTGCAGTCAATCTCTCTTCATCTAAATCCATAGTCTCATCAAACATCATGCTCCAATATTGTTCTGACGTAATTTCATTATGACGATGTATCCTTATTTCCTATTTAGGGGATGTTCGACAAACCCATAACACTTGTTCTAATGTCATATACCAAATTTTTGGTTTTAGGTTAACATGCTTTTTTTATCAAATTTATAACTACCTTGTTAGCAGCTTTGATTTGTCCATTTGCTTGAGTGTAATAAGGAGTAGATGTGAGTAATTTGAATCCCGTTTTTGATGTAAACTCCTGTACTTTTTGGCTAGTAGAAACTGAACATTGATCAGTTGTAATGGTTTCAGGAATTCCAAACATATAAATGATATGTTTTTGAATAAATTCAATCACCATTTCTTTATCCACATTCACCAAAGGTATGGCCTCAATCTATTTCATGAAATAATCTATTCTGACCAAAATAAACTTTTGTTGTTTCAATGAAGCCAGTCGAATCTCACCTGTGACATCCAATGCCCATCCTCGAAAAGGCCAAGGTTTGATGATTGTATGTAATTCACTTGCTGGCACATGTTGAATATTTCCTAACACCCTTCAGAAAAGTCGATGCAATCTTTTAGCATGCTTGGCCAGTATACACCCTGTCAAAACAATAACCATGTCAAAACAATAACGAATTTGAGAAATATACCTCCAGGAGTCTTTTTGAACAACTCATTTCACATACACACATAACTCAATTCTCTGTATTTTATTTTCCTATTAGTACTTCCGACTAGATTTTCTAAATACTTTATAATTGGCTTTCGCTAGTCTGCATCCAACAAATTGTCAATGGCAAAAATTTTGAAAATTTCCTCTAGACTATGTGCCCCCAATCTTTTGGGATTGACATATTTGAATATGGTGTCGAGATGAGTTTCTCCCTTAATTCGACAAAATCTATAAGCTTGTTTGTCGACACTTTATACCCAGATGCAATTGTGCTAATTCATTAGCCTCTTGATTCTCTATTCTGGGCACATGTGTAATGCTCTCAACTTCAAATCTTTCCAAAAATCGATTCACCATTGCAAAGTATACCAACAATTGTTCCTTGATGCAACTATACTCTCATCTGATTTGTTTGATCACCCACTTTGAACCCTCTTTTATCTCGACTTTCTTTGCGCCTAAATATCGCAAAATTTTGTGCCTAGTAATTATGGCTTCGTAATTTGCTTCGTTATTGGAACATTTTCCCTCTATTCTATATTTTAATTTTGTCGGCATTCCTTTCAGAGAAATTATCAAGACTCCAACACCGGTTCCATTTTTGTGGGTTGACCTATCGAAATATAATTTCCAGGGGTTGTATCTACCATATATATGGATGTGTCAACTTTTGCGTGTGTGATAATAAAGTCTGCCACAATTTGGCCTTTCATGGCCCTCAAAGGCATATATGACAAAGAAAACTCAGTTAATGCAAGCACCTATTTCCCAATTCGGCTATGCAATATGTGTTTAGACAACATATTCTCGATAACATCAAAGTGATACGAAACATAAACATCAACTTATTTAATATATTGCTTTAATTTCATACATGAGAAGTACAAACATAGGCACAATTTTCGATCAAACTATACCTAGTTTTTGCATTTATTAATACTCGACTAAGGTAATAAATGGATCTCTCGACACCACCATCATCCTCTTGGGCTAACATTCTTCCTATTGTCAAGTCCGATGCAGCTATATGCAATCTCTTATTTTTTTCCCACTAGGAGGCAATAAAATGGGAGGCTTCGTCAGATATTCTTTAATTTCATGGGAAGCCTCTTGCTCTTCTTTCCCCCAGTGGAAGTAACTTTCTTTTTTATCTTGAGTAATGGAGAGAAAACCTTCGCCTTGCCACTTAGATTTGATATAAACCTCCTCAAGAAATTGATTTCCCCAACAAAGATTGCAATTATTTCTTTTTTGAAGGAGACTCGAGATCTAGAATTGCCTTTGTTTTGTTTTAATTGATTTCAATGCCTTTTTTGCGCACTATGAAGCCTAAAAAGTCTCATGCATGTATGAAAAAAGCAGACTTTAGTGGATTCATTTTCAATCCATATTTCCTCATTTTTTCAAAGAATTGTTGAATATGGTTTAAATGGCGATTATCAGATGAATAATTTATTACCATATTTGTCATACCCCAATGTTGTACCCAAAAATTTTCCCTCTCATTTTATTCAAAACATGTTCACAAAGGTCTTAAATACTCAAAATTACTCAAGAGTTGACTGGTCAAACCTCCTCATAAGCAAGAGTCCACAACTAGTGTTTTGAGCTTCTCAAGGAATATCGGGTTGCAAGGGTGTCAAATTAATTTCATGGTTCATCAATAATGCTTATGTCAAGCTTCAAGTCTTGCATCACATGTTTGCTCAGTCAATGGCGCAAAAGATTGAAAGTCAATTGTATTAGGTAAAAGGCCAACTATGGTCAACATACAGTCAAACTTCAAGATTTTTTAACAACATCAATATTTTGAGGTGATATTCATCATTTTATCAAGGGTTGATCATGATTCCTCAAGGAAAACCCTCAAATCATCAGAGGTCAAAAATTGCCAAATTAGGGTTTTGATTGAAGATGACTGATCCTTGACTTTTGGCTTAGTGCATGACCTAATGGATTAAAGAATGATTTCAAGGGATCAAATATAACATCTTAACCTAATTACATGGACCAAGAAATTTGCAAAGATACAAATGATTGATAGTTGAAGAATTGAATCAATTGATAAAAAGTCAACATTCATACAAAAGTCAAACTTTGACTTTTTGGTCAACATTGGAATTCAAAAATCAAGAATCATCAAAACATTCAAAATGATCAAGTTTGATCATGAAGAATCAATAAAGTCAACAAAAGTCAAAAGTTGGAAAATTTTCCAACACTTAGAAAAATTTATCAGTGTTTTGTTCTTAACAATGTCACTAATTTATGGCCATTTTTCACTAAGATCCATATTGATCCAGGAAAAACTTTCAACATAAATGTTGTAGGGAATGAAAAGTTCTACAACTTTGTTAATGAGAGTTGATCTCCAAAAAAAGCTCAAATCAAGAGATATAAGCATGTAAAATTCTTCCAACACTTGGAGAAATTTATCAAACATCTTTGACATCAAAAAGTGACTAACTTCATGGCCATTTTCACCAAGATCCCAATTGATTCAAAAAAAGTGTTCATAATGAAAGTTGTAGGAAATGTTTCAAACTTTCCAAAATGTCCAAGAGCATGATTTCTCATACTCGTGCCAGATGTTTCAAAGAGATAAAGTTAGGCATCCATACTTGAATTATAGGTCATTTCTTTTGAAGACCTTATGGCCAAAACTCCAACCAAAGCTACAAGATGCCTCATTTTAGGCTATTTTATCTCCAAATCTCTCCATAATAAAGTAATTACATAGGTCCTAATTGTATTACACAAGGATTTGAAGCTTTGTCCATGTCTTGATGCCATTTTTGGATGAATTTGCATAAAGTCACTTTGCCCCTTTGATAAAGTAAGCTTTATGTCAACAACTCCTCACTTAAGCTTGTAACTTGCTCCTAATTAGATCACACAAAATCTCAATATCAGAATCAACCTCTAGAGGTTAGAAAAATCATGGCAAATCCCTTGAATCACTCCCTTTCTTTATCATGAAGCAACATGCTTTTTTGTGCATTTTCAAACCAAACCATAACTGTTCAACTTTCAAAACTGATGTTATTATTCCTTCCAACCTTTCCCTATAAATAGAGGTCATCCTTTCACTTATGAACCACGAATTGACAACCTAAACACTCCTTCAATCTATCCAAAACTAGATAGCAACATTGTTCCATGTTTGAAGCTCAAAGTCCATTTCTTCGAATTTTCAAACCCTTGCATTTTCTGTGAAAACCAATCATCTAAACAATTCCTAAACATAATTTAGAAGTTGTTAATCACTTCCATTCACCCTTGAATTACATCTAACCAAAAAACACTCTCAAAACCACCATTGTTTCACATTTGAAGTTTCCAACATCCAACTTCAAATGCACTCGTGTGTTTTCCCCTTTTATCATTCAAACACCTTACGTACATCATATAGAAGTTGTCCAAACACGTGAACAACTTCCAGAACATCTTCATTATTATCTTCTATTCTAAAACACAAGCTTTGCAAATTGATTTGGGGAGGATAATTCATTGAGTCTCAAGGAAATATAAGCATTCGAACACATTCAGGGAGGTCCAAGGAAGATTTTGGCATCATTTATTTGCACCTAGAAGCATCCATGTGTGTCCTGAGTTTTCACTTCAAGAGGTAAATTTTCTCAAACCTTGAAATCTTGATACAAGCATCATTAGCTTATAATTTCTGAAGATAAAATGTAGACATCATGTTACTGAAATTATCCATGTCCTTTAATTGCATTTTAATTGACTGTCTGATGAGAATTTTGGAACTGAGTTTTCTGAAATGTTAGGTTTTCAGTTTGGTACCAAATAAAGTTCATCCTAACTGTTGATTTATAGCTTTTAAAATTTATATGATTTCATTCCTTGTAAAAAATGAAGCAGGTTTGGTCTTTACAACTTTTGATTAGGTTGAGAAATAAAGGATTTACAAAATTGATAATGGAAGAGTTGTTGTTCTTCGTTGCGAGGAAGAAGAAGGCCATGGCGCTAGATTTTCAAAATTTTCAAACTTTTTTAATATTATATTTAATGGTTGTTTTTTCATAACGGATGTAACAATCACCCCAGTGGCAAGCAGCGTGTGTTTCATGTCCCTTTCACTACAAGGGCGAGGGTTCGAACCATAGTGAACCCCCCTTTTTCCTTTTTTGATTTATTTTGACGTTTTATGATTTCAGAAGCATGTTTTACATATTTTTTCACTAAGGCACTCCCTTAACACTACATGCATGTGGCTTGGTGGTAAACTTTTGGAACTGTGACCCTATGGTTCTGAATTCAAGCTTTGGCAGCCACAAAACCTTTTTTTACCACTATTTTTCTTTAGTTTTTTTTAACAAACTTCAACCAATTTTTAACCAATCAAAACCTCTCATTTTAAGATGATTTTTTGCATACTCTTAATTTATTATATATATTTTATGATTATGTGAAAAAATCCCAAAAAATATTAGATTTTGGTTTTTTAGTTAATTAAATTTTTATAAATAAATTTTTTGATTTAATCACACTTTGTTTTACTTTATTAATTAGTTTGTAAATTAATTAGAATTAGGGTTTATTATTTTTATACTATAAAATGTTTTTCTAAATAAAACACCAAAAATATTAGAATTTCTTAGGTTTAAATTTATTTTCCTTTTCACTATCTCCGCGCATTTGTTTATTTTTCGCATTGTTATTTTTATAATTATGTAACTGTTAAGGGATATAATAGATAAAATAGGGTTTACTTTACTTTTCTCCCCATTCATAAATTTATACCCCCATTTCCAAAACGTTGTAATAGCGTAGGACATTTAATTTCTATAATTTACTGCTTTCCTTATTTCTGTTAGTTTTAATAGGATTGTATGGCAAGATCTAAAACAAAATTCTAGATAACCATAAATCCAAGATAAATTAACTGAAATCAAAACACTTCGCACACGCACACCTTTAGGGTAACCTCGTTTGTCCCCTCCGACACAAAATAGTCATGTCCCTCGAATGTGGGATGCTCTAGAAAAGACCCTGGTTAAAAGATCGTAGTCTCTCGATGACCCTTCGATGTTGCCTTTAGTAAAAGATCTTAGTCCCTTTCGAAAATTGCTAAAGCGTCCTACAAGTTGCCTTCTATGGTTGTACGATGGTCGCACCTTTCCCTCACATCCAATGTTACTCGTAGTCGCTTGATCAGAAACCATTCTAAAAAAACATCATTTCACAAAACGACACTTTCTTTCATAAATATTTTCCAAACAAACATTTTGTATACATTCTCAACGGTTCGAGAATCATTACAAAATTGCCGCACTTAGGCATTTTCAAAATATTTTAAAACATACACAAGCACAAAGCATTTCCAAAATGAGCTAGCGATTAAGAACCCGTAGAAAAATACAAACGAAAAGGGTGCTAACACCTTCCCTTTTCATAACCTACCCCACATACTCAGAAAAATATCAAAAGGTCTTTCCCGTTCTTTTCACCCTTTCCTTTATTGGATGAAAGAAAAGTCGATGGTGACTCTTGTTATCCACAACATTTGCGATAAAACGCAAAAACCAAAAGGTAGTTCTCCCACCGTATTACAGAACTGGCGACTCTGTTGGGGAATCTAAACTAAAAGTGGGGTTACCTTAAGAGCTAGATAACCTTTATTGCTTTGTTTGTTTTCCTTATTTGCTTTATATTTTAGGATATGCTTGGGTTATTCTTGTAAAGATCCTATACTTGGATCTGGGGAATTTTAGGTAAGTAGCAATAGATCATGAAGATTGTATCATATATACTGATACGGTTAAAGCAATGGCTACGTTAGTGTGACATTGGTTGGTGCCAGTGTCCTTTGAGTTAAGTTAAGGAGAATGCTGGGTTGTCGTGTGGTGTCATAAAGCACTAATTGACCGTAGAACCTTAGTTGACACAACTTAGCCATTAGAAAGTAGCGAGATAGCCGACTTTGGTGCCGACTGAAGTTGATTGATAATCGATGCTACACTCATTAAGATCGCACTCTCGGGATATCTTGGTCACAAATTAGATGCTTGTGCTTAAACAATTCCTGAGAGAAATATTAGTGATATTGAGGCTCCTAGAAACCGGTTACTTCTTTTAAGACAGGTTGAGCCAACTGAACTTAAAGAGGGTATTTACCTACAAACTTCATGCAAGCCTAAACCTAAGGCTACTTGTGTGACTTGTTTGCATTTATTATCTAACAACTGCAACTCTTTACAGGGCTTGTTTGTATTCATTATCTAACGACGTGAATTCCTTGTAGGACTTGTTTGTAGTCATTATCCAATAACATGGACTTCTTGCAAGACTTACTTGTTTTCATCACCTTACCCTTTTGCTTGGTGCATAGCATACACATCATAACATCATACCATATCATTTTCACTGACCAGTTCAAGGATCTCAAGGGCCTGTAATGCAGGTTATCATGAATCAAATGACTAGCAAGGGGCAGGAGGATTTATTTTCCTCTAACCAAATGTCGTCAAAGTGTCATGAACCGACATCTAGGAAGGGGCAAGGGGATTTATTTTCCACTAACTAATGATGTCAAAGACTGAAGCACGTTATCTTAAGTCAAAGGCTAGGATCCACTCGACATGGTGAGCTTGATTCTCGTAGAAGGACATTCAACGATACGAAGTTATTCAATCAAAGCTGTAGTCAAAATTAAACTTCTAACATTTTATTGTGTTTACCCCGCGAGATCCTTGAAAACATTACATCCACATATCATGCATGTCATTACATAATAGATATTCTCAAGACAGGTTTCTTATTTTCTCGCTGTTTATAGAGGTAAGAAAAATGGCTCTCGAACAGACCGTCAGAGATCTCCAAGCTCAAGATGTTCAGTTCAAGGAAATGTTCCTGAAACTATCCATGGGGTAAGAAGAATTGAAAGCACTCCTCATTGAGAACATGACCAAGAAGAATCCTGAAGACATCAAGGAGGATCAGTTGGAACAATTGCAAGATGAGATGGCAAATATGAGAACCTAGATGATTGGTCATATGGCTCTTATCCAAAACTTAGCTCGGGGACAAGAAGAGTTGAGAATTCTCCTCAACAAACTTCATCAGGACGAGTACAATTGTGTGGGACGAATGGCTAGAATTGGGGATCAAATTATTAATCAACCTCCAATGAGACAGGAAGTTGGCTTGGTTGAATATAGGCTTTTCTAGATTGCTACTACATCGTAAGCCCAACAATGACCTCACCAACACAAACAGGGTAATCGGTATAAGCAGGACACACCCAAAAGATAATTTACCAAAATCAACATGTCTTTGGCTCAAGCATTGCAACACATGTTAAAGGCGGAGTTGGTTACGTTGAAGGACCCTCCTTAGAACTCCAATACTTCATATCCCTATCATAATCCTAATGAAAGGTGAGCATACCATTCCAACAGTCCTGGACACGACATTAACAATTGTTGGGCTTTGAAACATAAGATTCAAGACTTGATCGATGAAGGAGTGTCAGAATTTACACAAGATGGTTAACTTGAGTTTTTCTGTCATCCCTAAAAGGCACATTGTTATCCACAAAAATTTTCCCTCTCTTTTCTCAAGACATTTCTCACAAAGGATCTCTAATGCTCAAGGAAATGCTCAAGACATTTCTCAAAAATTTTCCCTCTCTTTTCTATTTGAGAAAATTCCATTTGTGAAAAGTTTGACCAAAAATGTATCTCAAGGGTTTGAAGACGTGTCCATAATTACCATTTCAAATAATCCTATTAGGATCACCTCTAAAGACCCTATAAGGATTCCCTCTGAACCAAGAATTGCTCCCCTGATTATCACTACACCGGGGCCAGTCCCCTACTATTTTGACAAAGCAGTGCCCTGGACCTATGGAGCGGAAGTGTATTATCATGGCATCAAACAAGAGCCATGGATGGTTGAAAATGAAGATGACGGCATTACAAACATTGTTGGATCAAGTGAAGTCACTAGGACGGGAAGGATCTTCTCTCCAGATATCTCTCCTCCGACAACCACTACTACAATACCCATTCGTATTTCTGCTGCTAAACCTATTGCTGATACTCGAGGAAAGGAAAAAATGACTGAGCCTGCCCGGACAGAGGCGCCCACAAAAGATATTGAAGACCCATCTAGCCAAGAGATGGAGGAGATTCTAAAAATTATTCGAAAAAGTGACTACAAGATAGTGGAACAACTGGGGCAGACACCCTCGAAGATATCCATGTTGTCTTTGTTGATATACTCTGAAGCACATGCTCAAGCCTTGATAAAATTCTTGGAAAATGAACATGTCCCATAAAGAAACTATTGCTGAACAATTTGAGAACTATGTAGCAAGCTTGACTGCTGACAATGGTTTCAGACTTTCAGATGCAGATTTGACTCTGGCGGGGAAGAATCACAACAAAGCTCTACATGTTTCCATTGAGTGTAAAGGTACCACTTTAGCACATGTCTTAGTGGACACAGGATCCTCCCTCAATGTTTTACCAAAAGGTGCTTTAGACAGATTAGACAGTGAGGGGTTGGTGCTGAAACCAAGTGATATCGTGGTAAGAGCCTTGGATGGGTCGAAAATAATGGTCCAAGGAGAGGTTGATCTTCCCATCAAAGTTGGATATCAAGTCTTCAACTCAACATTCTATGTGATGGATATCCGCCCGGCCTATCCTTGCTTGCTCGGACGCCTATGGATTCATGGGGCAGGTGTGGTTACGTCCATACTACATCAAAACCTAAAGTACCAAGTAAAAGGGAAAATTGTCATAGTCCGCGGAGAGGAGAAGTTCATGATCAGTCATTTGAATTCTTTCAAATATATTGAAATGGATTAAGAATTCGTTGAAACCCCCTGTCAAGCATTTGAAGTGGTCCCTCCAGTGATTGTTGTTACCAAAGCCACTCCTGCCACTCCCAAAGCTGCTAAAGATACACCAAGAATGACCTCTCTCAAGGATGCCCACGCTGTTATTGAAGACAGAGGTTGCACCATCTGGAGACAACTTCCTAATTTCCTCTACAAGTCAGAAAAATTTGGATTGGGCTTCACTTGCAAGGCTCAAAAATAGGTTCAATATGCTCGTGCTGGGAAACCACCTCTCTGTATTAGCAACAATGAAGTTAATGCTCATGGAGACTCTGATAGTGATGGTGACTAGGACGACTGGATCTACCCAACTGCTGACGGAGGACTCAACAACTGGAAGACTGTAGACTTCATCTCAATCTCCTTCAGCCATGAGTAATTGCCATTTCCTGTTTTTTTATTGCTTTGAGAAATTTGTCTGTAATCTCCTTTAAAACAATGATTTTAAACCATGTGCCTTGCCTGGGGAACAATGGTCCATTTTGTTAAGGGTTTGTCATTTTAATATATCATATTCTCATTTTAATGAAAACATTGGACTATTTTGCATTCAAATTTTGCGCTCTTTGTCTTTCTTTGCTTTACTGCATTTTCAAATAGCCATGTGACCTTACATGCACACACGCACATTTGCAGATCCACATCCACTCCGGGTCTCATTGACAACATTTTTCTATTTTCATCTATGACTTTGAAAATCCAATCTATCAAGCCGAAGACGAAGGTGAATAAGATTGTGAGATACCTGGGGAACTCGCCAAACTCCTAATACAAGAGGAAAAGGCCATTCAACTGCACGAAGAACCAGTTGAGGTGATAAATTTGGTACTGAGGCAGATAAGAAAGAAGTCAAGATTAGCGCCAACTTGGAAGACAGTGTCAAGAGAAGATTGGTCTAGATGTTGCACGACTATGTTAAGGTGTTCGCTTGGTCATATTAAGATATGTCGGGGCTTGATACTGATATCGTGGTTCATCATTTTCTAACGAAGAAAGGTTGTCCTCCGATCAAACAAAAGGTTTGTCACATGCGGCCAGATATGTCTGAGAAGATCAAGGCTGAGGTAATGAAATAGTTTAGTGCAGGTTTCCTTTCAGTGACGTCATATCCCTAGTGGGTTCTGAATATGGTCCCAGTGGCGAAGAAAGATGAAAATGTCCGTATTTGTGTAGACTGCAGGGATTTAAATAGGGAAAACCCTAAAGACTACTTCCCACTACCGCATATTGATGTCTTAGTTGACAACACTGCTCAACATAAGGTTTTCTCCTTCATGGATGGATTCTCCAGGTACAACCAGATAAAATGGCACCCGAGGACATGGAGAAAACCACTTTTGTCACACAGTGGGGCACCTTCTGTTATAAGATCATGCCTTTTGGTTTGAAGAATGCGGACGCAACTTATCAACATGCTATGGTAGCTTTATTTCATGATATGATTCATAATGAGATAGAAGTCTATGTTGATGACATGATTACAAGGTCACAAACTGAGGAAGAACACCTTGATCATTTGCATAAGATATTTGAAAGGTTGAAGAAATAAAAGTTGAGGCTGAATCCCAACAAATGCACCTTCGGGTAAGATCTAGAAAAATCTTAGGCTTCGTTGTCAGCGAAAAAGGTATTGAAGTCGATCCTGCAAAAGTCAAATCCATACGAGAATTGCCAACTCCCTGTACTGAGAAGGAGGTCAGAGGTTTCTTAGGTCGACTCAACTACATTGCATGATTCATCTCTCACTTAACTTTTACTTGTGATCCAATATTCAAATTGTTGAAGAAAGATCAAGTAGTCAGATGGAATGACAACTGCCAAACAACTTTTAACAAGATCAAGGATTATTTACAAGAACCTCCAATCTTAATGCCTATAGTTGAAGGAAGACCTCTGATTATGTACTTGACCGTATTAGAGAATTCAATGGGGTATGTGATGCGCTAACATGACGAGTCTGGTCAAAAAGAGCATGTGATATACTACCTTAGCAAACATTTTACTGACTGAAACAAGATATTCACTGCTCGAAAAAACTTGCTACGCTTTGGCATGGATTGCTCTCCGACTAAGACAATATATGTTGACTCATACTATTCTTTTGATTCTTAACATGGATCCCATCAAGTACATCTTTGAGAAGCCATCCCTCTCCGGATGAATATCCCGATGGAAAATGATCTTGACTGAATATGACATCCAGTATACTACACAAAAAGTGATCAAAGGAAGTGTATTGGAAGATCATTTGAACCATCAAGCTGTTGATGACTACCAATCCATGAACTTTGAATTCCCAGGCGAGAATATCACACTGATAACCGACTGTGAAAAGCTCGGACCATATGAAGTACCAGAGCTAGGATCCCGATGGACTTTGGTTTTTGAAGGAGCTTTCAATGCATTAGGTAATGGAATTGGTGTTGTGATCATTTCTCCCGAAGGTTTCCATACACCATTCACTTCCAGACTCTGCTTTGACTATACAAACAACATGGTCGAGTATGAAACATGCATCTTGGGTCTTAAGGCTACTATTGACCTAAGAATCAAATTCCTAAGCGTATATGGATATTCGGCCTTGGTGATCAGTCAAGTTAAAGGAGAATGGGATACCAAACATCTAAATCGGATCCCTTACAAAGAGCTTGTGCAAACCTTGATCCTGTACTTTGAAGAGGTCACCTTTGAACATATCCTGAGGGAAAAAATCAGTTGGCAGATGCCTTAGAGACTATGTCATCTATGTTCAAGTTCAATTGGGACAACGAAGCTCCCAAAATTGCTATCGAAAGATTTGACGAACCGACACACTGTTGTGAGATTGACACTGATGAGGAAAAGCCTTGGTTCCATGAGGTGAAAAGGTATCTTGAAGCATAATAATATCCCGAGGGGGCTTCAATCATTGAAAAGAAATTCCTGCGGAGACTCTCATCCAAGTTCTTCCTAAGCAATGGGATTTTGTACAAACGCAACCATGATTCAACTATTCTCTATTGTATGGACAAGAAGGAAGTAGAGAAGATCATAGAAGATATGCATGAAGGTATCTTCGGAACTCATTCTAGTGGACACACTATGGCCAAGAATATTCTGAGAGCTGGTTACTATTGGTCGACTATGGAAACTAATTGTCACTGCCATTCGAGGACTTGCCATAAGTTCTAGATTTATGCTGACAAGGTTTATGTGCCTCCAATACCTTTAAATGTCATGACTGCTTCTTGGCCATTTTCAATGTGGGGCATTGACATGATCGGAGAAATCAATCCCACTGCATCTAATGGGCATCGTTTCATCCTTTTTTCCATTGACTACTTCACCAAATTGGTCGAAGCGGCTATATTTGCCTTAGTTACCTTGAATGTTGTAGCTCGGTTCATCAAGCATAACATCATATGTCGGTACAGCATCCCTGAGAGGATCATCACTGACAATGGTACCAAACTCAACAATGCCATGATCACCAAACTATGCACATAGTTCAAGATCAAGCATCACCATTATTCTCCATACAGACCTAAGATGAATGGCGCAATGGAAGATGCCAACAAAAATACAAAGAAGATTGTGCAAAAGATGGTGGTGACCTATAAATACTGGGAAAAGATGCTACCATTTTCTCTTCATGGCTACCGTACCTTGGCGTGAACATTAACTAGGGCAACCCATTCTCTTTAGTGTATGGCATGGAAGTTGTCCTGCCTATCGAAGTTCAGATTCCTTCTCTAAGGATTATGAAAGAAGCGGACTTAGGCGAAGACGAATGCATTCAGACTAGATTGGGTAAGTTGAACTTGATCGATGAAAAGAGACTGGTTGCTGGCTGTCATGGTCAAATGTATCAAAAGTGTATGGTCAAGGCGTTCAACAAGAAGATTAAATATCGAGTATACGAGGCTGGTGACTTGGTAATAAAACACATCATTCTACCACAAGGTGATCCCAGGGGAAAATGGACTCCCACCTATGAAGGTCCATTTGTTGTCAAGAAAGTATTCTCAGCGGTGCCATGATGTTAACCACTATAGATGGAGAAGATTTCTTTGCACCCTATGAACGCCGACATAGTAAAAAAATACTACGCATAAGAACGACCCGCTAGGTTGACATACCTAGGAAAAAATAAGGTCATCCCGGCAAACTAAAAAGTTCTGGCAAAAATTAGGGATATATACAAAAGATTGTACACCCGGAAAGTCGAAAACCCGCAAGGGCTGCTTGGGAAAAAAAGGGGTATCCTGATGGACTGAAAAACCAAAAGGGAGGTCCAGGAAAAAGTTAAGGATTAAAGGCGTACGACTGTATCCCGTTGGATCACTACAAACCAGCTTTATTACCAAGGTCAAAAGTTCAAATGGTATAAGATCAATTCAATCAACTTCTTACAATGGTAGGGGATGATGTTCGAGGATATAGGGGTAATAGCAGAGTTGGGACCCAACGAGATCACTTCCACATGGCTATATATATTTGTTTTTGCTCTGTATTCTTTTCATTTCACAACGAATTCCTCTTACTAGGATTTCTGTCTCTTTGTACAAAAACGCTTGTTTATAGGCAAATTATCAACACAAATATACTTTGAAGTGCAAACTTTATGTTTTTTCTGTTTTGATTGCAAAAACGTCCAATGACTAAAATTGAATGAACATACGCATATGGACATGATTAGCTGTTAACAAATATACGCATGAGAACATGAATAAATACTTACTCTAGGAGCTGGGATAACACTCATACTGTCCATAAATCCCCAGAGTAAATTCATACAATTTCCTTTTGGAAGTTCCAATCAGAATACCTCCTGGAAATTCTCTTCCCCAACCGAGTTTGGCCTTCCAAAACTGAAAGAGAAACCTTACATAGCTCTTCCCCAGTAAAATATCTAGAACGTCTTCCTCAACAGGGTTTATTTCCCCAACAGACTTCCATCTCCCCAGCTTGAGTCTATTCCTCAGTTTACAACAAAACACTAACAAACATCTCTCTCCTGATTTATTTCCTATAGACACTTTCTCTGGTTCAGTTAAATCGACCCTAAGATTTATGTTGATTTGTTATCTAGTTAAAAACCATCAAGAACTCTGTTGCTTCGGTTTAAATCGATCAATGATTTATCCTGATTTGTTTCTGGTAGACACTTTATATGGTCCAGTTAAATTGACCCTAAGATTTATGTTGATCGTTATCCAACTAAAAACCATTCAAAACCTCTACTGGTTCAATTTACATCAACCAATGATTTATCCTGATTCATTTCCAGTAGAATTTTTCTCTGGTTCAGTTAAAAGATTTATCTTGATTCTTATCCCGCTAAAGACAAATACATCTGATGTTTCAGTATAAATCGACCAAATATTTATTCTGATACTTCTTACAATCTCTATGAACAATTACTTTGGATGGCATATATAAGCCCATATCCAATAACTTTTCATCACCTCTCTGAATGGCATCTTTAATCCCATTCCCAATACAATCAACCAACAACATTACTTTGTACACTAGCAAGTATAAATTTCTGGGCACTTTAGTGTTCAATCATCTTCCACCTTCAAGTTACGAATGGAGAATATACCAATATAACTCTTCAGGTTTAAGAAGATTGAACAAGGGAAAATGTTGTACCCAAAAATTTTCCCTCTCTTTTCTCAATACATTTCTACAAAGGATCTTAAGTGCTCAAGGATTCTCAAGAATTGATCAGACAAACTCATCTTCTAAGCATTGAGGCCACAAATTAGGGTTTTTGTTTTCACAAGGGAAATTAGAGTTATAATTCTTCATAATACTTTCATGGTTCATTATGGGTCTCCAAGAATACTCATTCCAAGTTTCAAGTCTTAGATCACAAATTTTCTCAGTCAATTGATCAGATGACTGAAAATCAACTGTATTGGGTAAAAGTCAACTGTGGTCAACCTACAGTAAAACTTCAAGATTTTTGGCCCATATCAATATTTTGAAGTCATATTCAACAATTGATCAAGATTTGATCATAATTCCTCAAGAAAAGCATTCAAATCATCAAAGGGGCAAAATGGTCAAAACTAGGGTTTTGATTGGGATTGACCAATCATTGACTTTTGACCTAATACACGACCTAATGATTTGAAGTATGATCTAAAGAATTAAAACATAATATATTGACCTAATTTCATGGCTCAAATCATTTCTCAAGATCAAACAATTGATAGTTGAAATTTGATCAACTGATGAAAAGTCAACTGATACACAAAAAGCCAAACTTTGACTTTTTGATCAACATTGATTTTTTAAGATCAAGATTCATAAAGATACTCAAACGTATCAAACTTGGTCAACAAGAATCAAGAAAGTCAACAAAGTCCACAAAAAGTCAATGTTTCAAGACTTAGAAAATTTTCTAAGTATATTTTATACTTGATAAATTCATTACTTCATGACCTTTTCTCACCATGATGCAAGATGATTCAAAGAAAACTTTCAATATGAAAGTTGTAGATATTGATGAATTCTATAACTCTGTATTAAAGGGTTTATGTCTAAAAAATGCTTATATTTGAAGATATAAGCCTATGAAGTCATGACATTTTTCATAAAACACTTAGTGAATATTTTGACAAGTTTAGACAGATTTTTGACCTAACTTCTTGGCCAATTTTCACCTAGATCCAAGATGATTTAATCAAATTGGTTAACATGAAAGTTCTATACAATGTTTCAAGCTTTCCAAAATGACAAAGAACTTGAAAAGATCATTTTTGAGCTAAGAGAATCGAAGGCAAGAAGTTGGGCATCCATTCTTGAATTACAAGTGATTTTGATGATGAATCCTTGGCCAAATTTCATAGCTATGTTGCATCATCTTGCTTTACAGGCTTCTAACTTGCAATTCAATCCATAATTAATGGTTTACATAATTTTTTGAGCTATGATCCAAGCATTAGAGCCATTGTCCAAGAGATTCATCCATTTTGGCACAATGTAACATTGTTATTCTTGTAAAGTTTCTTTAATCACAAAGTCAACTTGTATTGAGCCTCTAACTTGCTCCCTCTGCACACACTCAACATACAAAGTCAGATAAACATGTTTAAAGTTTCTAACCACTCTAGATAGCTTGGTACCATGCCTTGGAAAGATGTTTGTCAAGCTTGCTTCAAAAACAAGTCAAAAATCCATAACTTGTGATCTTGTGAATCTGAACACTCCAAGCTTCCAAACCTTTTCCTATAAGTAGAAGCACAATTTTTCAAGATAGGACACGAATTCATAAGCTCGAGAACTATCCCAAACTCCCTCAAACTAAGAATTGCTTACAAACCTCATTTTTGTGCCATTTCTGATTTTTAACATCCATCTCACAATCCACTCGTGTGTTTTCCATTTTTACAATCACCAAGCTTCTATAACATATATAGAAGCAATCCAAACACCTGCAACACAACTATAACACCTCCATCACCATCCTCCATTTTCAAAAATAGCAACTTGTATCTTGACTTCTCCAGCACGATTCAGCCACTCTCAATCCAAAGTAAGCATTGCAATAGCTTCCTGGAGGTTTAGTGAATCTAACCAGATCATTACAACACCTCGAAGAGTGCTCAAACTAAAAACACAATCTCCATTTGCAAGGTGAATTTTCTAAATTTCTAACTCTTCATACAAGCATCATTTTCCTTTGTTTTTAAAAGATAAAATGTAGACATCATAGCCCTGAAAATAACTGTGTCCTTAGAGTTCATTTATATTGCCTGAGTGATGTGAATTTAAATTTGAACTTTCTGAAAAAATTAGGTCAGATTTGGTACCAACTGAAATTCTTGCTTATCTTTGACCCATTGCTTAATTATTTACATATTTGAAATCATGGTGAAATTCTTAACTAATTTGATGTTTACAATTTTTGAAATGGTTGAGAAATGAGCAAGATACAAAATTTATAAAAATATGGTTCAGAGGTTGGCGCGAGGAAGAAGATGAAGTTGTCACTAGAATTTGTTTTATTTTAAATTTATTGCAAGTTGTTTCAATAACGGATGAAACAGCCACCCCGGTGGCAGAAGGCGTGCGCTAAAGGCATTGTTGTGCAGGGTCCTGGGTTCGAGCCCCAGTATCCCCTTTTGTTTCTTTTTTTTCCACATTTTCCTTGTTTCATTTCTTTTTTCCAACGCGTCTGGGCCACCATGTTTTGGGAATGTTCTATTTTTCTTTCTCTCACCCCCCGAATACTTAATACCATGCAGGCCCAACTGTTTCTTTTATTTTGTTTTATTATTTTCTGACTTGCACAAAAATTGATTGGGCTTAAAACTTTTCTTTTACTACCTTCTAACCTCTACCATTACTTTTTAACCGCCTAACCTTTTAACTTATATTTTTATTTTTATTTTCTTCTTTTATTTTATTTTACTATTTTTTATTTTTTAAATATTTAATAAAAAAATATGTAAAATATATTTTCTTAGGTAAATAGACTAAAGGTTTTTATTTTATCTCTACTTCATTTTGTATATAACAAAAACTCTAAAAATATTTCTTTTCTTTCATTAATTAAAACTAAATTAGACTTAGGTTTTATCTTAATTTTTCTTTTAATTAATTTATACTTTAGGTTTTATTTAAACTTCTTCTATTTAATTAGTTTAATGAGGTTAGTTAAAAACCTTCCCATAAAAGCCATAAAAACAATTTATTTTCTCTTTTACATTCCTTTGTACATTTTATTATTTTGCATTATAATTTATATAATTGTCAAAACCTTGTAATAGTAATTAGAGTTTATTTTACTTGTCATCTGCATTTGTAAATTTGTATCTCACATCCCCAAAAATATTGTAATAGCGTAGGACTTTAAATTCCGCAATTTATCGCTTCATGTATTATTGTTAGTAATTAGGGTTTGTATGGCAAGACTTAAAATCAATACTAGACAACCCTAATTCAAGATAAATACATGAAATCAAACACACTTCTCACACTTTCACCTCTAGGATTAACCCACACTTGTTGCCTTAGATTAAAATAGTCATGTCCCTCGAACGTGGGATACTTTAGTAAAGACCCTTGATTACAAGATCGTAGTCCCTCAATAACCCTTAGACGTTGCCTTCGGTAAATGATCTTAGTCCCTCACAACAAATTTCTAAGGTATCCTACAAATGTTTCCTTCTATGACTGTACGATGACCCACGCATGTTCCTTCACATCCAATGATGTGGTTTCTTACTAACTAATGACAAGTTAACACTATCTAAAAGAAGAATAAAAGTACAAAGACTTTCTTTTGAGTAGGTAGAACGCTTTTAGTTGTTGGATCACAAACATTTCAAAATAAAACATCTTTCAAATATACCAACACTTTCATGAAATATTTTCAAAAGTCAACACTTTGTATACATTCTTATAGAGACGAGAATCATTACAAATTTCTCCTAAACGAAGGCACTTTTCAAAAGTACTTTCAAACAATCGCAAACAAATTTACAAAGAATTTTTAAAAGTGAACTAGTAACTAAGATCTCATAGATAACTACGGATGAAAAGGGTGCTAACACCTTCCCTTTTCATAACCTACCCTCCGAACTCAAGAAAAATTCTAAAAAAAGGTCTTTCCTGTTCTTTTCACCCTTTCTTTTATTGGATAAAAGAAAAGTTGGTGGAGACTCTTGCTATCTGCAATACTTGCGATAAAATATAAAACACCCAAGTCAGTTCTCCCACCGTATTACACACACCATTTGAAGTGACAAAATCAGGCGGAGAAGCTTTTTTTTCATTCGAACTTTCATTTGTAATTTCTTTAGTTGATTCAAACACTTATCTTTATGTAATACTTTGATTGTTCCCATTAATTCATTGCATATGTTTGTCTAGAGTTAATCCATTCATTTTCACTATACTTAAACTATGCTTTTAATTCCTTTTTGTGATATTCAACTCTCGATTAAAATCTATAAGCCTTTAGAGGGAGGATGACGAAAATGATACCATAATCTCTACAGTATTCTTTTGAACAGACCTTGCTGATGATGTACATGCATTGTTTCAAATCCTAAACAGTTGAGTTATAAGGAAGATAATCCCTAGTCAACCCCTTCGAGCCTAAGAAGTATGAGTTTTATTTTTCACACAAATTGAAACCTTTAATCATAACCTAGGGTAGGGTAGTTTCTTATTTAACTCAAGTGCAAATTCAGTCGCAAGCTTTCACTGTGTACACAGCGAATAGTATAAAAAATTTCCTTCCAAATCAAAAGACAGTGATGGTTCCCCGTAAAATAGACAGTCATTATCTCTCAAAAGAAAAGCCCGCTAAGTCAAAACCTATGAAGGAGACTTAAGAAAAAAACAGGGGCATCCCGCTGACTGTAATAACAGAAGAAACAGTTCAGGAAAAAGGTAGGGATGATAAAATCAAAAAAGAGGTCGCTACAAACCCTCGACAATAGAAAAATGTTACAAAAAACAATTGCCTTCTCAAATAAACTTCCAGTATCCGAACCATCACCAAGATATAATTTTAGAATCAATTGGAATCTAAACACACAATTAACTGAGTATAAGGTTGAAGAACATCACGAAGAACGGGTTTGGTTCAAATAAAGTTTGAGCCTTTATCCTTTGTTTCTTAAACTGTGAACCAGGCCACGTTACAACCCTTAAAAGTCTTACTGAAGCATAGGTTGGTTCGAAAGCATATTGTTACAAAAAGGTATCCTGACTCCTGTAAAGCTTACTATAAATCCTGACTTAAATTCATATTCTTACAAAATTCTATTGTTTACTAAAAATTCATTTTCAAAGCATCAAGACAAACATAAGCTTTGCATTTTTAAATACCACTATTTTCATATAACTAATTGTTTGACATCAAAGAAATTCGCACGACAAATATTCAATGAACATAAATCCTCCTAATGGACATAATTACTTCAGAGGATGGGTCAAAGAGAAAGACACTTCCAGTAACAGGACTTTTGTGAACACAATTGGTTAAATCAAGAGGCATTACATGTTATTGTCCAACTCATATGTGGTAGTCAAGTCGAGATTCAAAGAATCTCTAATAAAGTCCTAAATAGCTAGGGGAAGACCTTCATCTAAATCACTTGAGGGATGTTACATTGATTATGAGTTTCAACAAAAGCCACTATGAAAATTGAATCTTCGGTATCACCAAATTGCTTGTCTATGTTAGCAATATCAAATGGTGTAATTCTGCCGTGACAATTCTTATAAAAATACTGAGGAAGGCTAAGACTATCAGAAAATTGGTAATCTATGGTTGATCAATAACTTTAAACATCGGGTGCACCCGACTAAGCCCAGGGGAAAAAGGACTCCTGCATACGAAGGGTCACATACGATCAAGTAAACATTTTTTAGTAGTGCTACAACACTTACTGCTATGGACAATGACAATTCTCTGCACCCTGTGAACACGGACATAGTCAGAAGATACTACGCATAAAAGAGACCCTCTAGGTTGACATGCCTAGGAAAAAGTAAGGGCATCCCGGTGAACCAAAAGGGTTCTGGCAAAAATTAGGGATATATATATATATATATACATGAAGATTGTACACCTGGCAAGTCAAAAACCTGAAAAGGCGGCTTGGGAAAAAAAAGGAATCCCAGTGGACTGAAAATATGAAAAAAAAGGTCTAGGGAAAAGTTAGGGATTAAAGCATACGACTATGTCTTGTTATATCATCACTTGTCTATCAGTAGAAGACTCATCACCCTGATCAGCATTTACCAAGGACTCTAGGAGATGGGACAATGTTCAAGCCATCCAAAAAATTATCCCCCAGAGCAGTCTCCACGGGATTATCACCACAGAGTCATCTTCACAAGCTCATATTCAACAAAGATATATTCCCCCGCAAGATGCTTTCAGGACATAAACATGAGGCATTTTCTAGCAATTAACCTAACCATACTCACTAGTCAAACGCTCCAGCAGATAAAAGAATATGATCTTTTCCCGACAATATCACCCACCTACGGAGTTCCAATCAGTACAGTTCATGGAATTTCTCTTTCCCAGTCGAGTTTATTCCTCCAAAACTGTAAAACCCCCTGCAGATTTCTGCTCTCGAGCAAAGTTCATTTCCTCAGCAAGGTTGTTCCCTCAGCAGAGTATTTCTCTATCAACTGGGTTTATTTCCCCAACTGGGTTTATTTCGCCAATAGATTACAGTCTCCCCAGCTTGAGTCTATTCCTCAGATTTCTATAAATCACTGGAAAAATTCCTCTCCCTAGTGAAGTCGCCACTATCCCAGAGATTTTATGCGGAACCTAGAACTAGATAAAATATTGTTCAAACTTATTCTCTCTAGACGAGTCGGAATCCATATTGGAAACCCAATCAAACAACCTTTTAAAAATTTATCCATCTCTTCTATCCCCACCTAGGGTACATGAGAACTTAGATCCTCAATAAAGCAGTGAACAACCAATGTTCTTGGACTCTTCTCCCCGAAACAGTGGAGTTTCCTCAAACAAAAAACAGGAATACCCATCAAGATCAAAGATACACATGTTTTCATCCCCATCACCAGTCAGGGATTTATTTTCCCAGACAAAGATACGGCACGACTTTACACATACACTTCAACAACATTTCACATTCATACATCACTTACAAACGTCATAGCATATGTATAAGAAACACATATGGCATAGTCTCATTTATATTAGTAATATTATCATGCAATACATTTCATTCATCATGATATTGAATACAGCTAACTCTTTATCTTTTCAGGAAAGATCAATCAACAAACAAACATCATCAACTACTTATATGACCTGACAATCTTCTCAAAGGCTACATCTGACAAAGGGTTATTTAAGCCATTTCCTCAGAGGGTCATTCTCAAAAATACCTCTTCTACCTCAGATTAAATTGAGTGCGGATTTATTCTGATACTTCTTCCAATTAAAGACAGGCGTAGACATCTTCAGGCTCAGAATAAATTAAGCGTAGATTTATTCTGATACTTCTTCCACTAGACATTTTATGGCTCAGATTAAATCAACCATAGATTTATTCTGATACTTCTTCTAGTTGAAGCAAAAAAACCTCTTCTAGCTTAGATTAAATTAAGTGTAGATTTATTATGACACTTTTTCCAATTAAAGACTGGCATAGACATCTTCTGGATAAGATTATATCAAGCGTAGATTTATTTTGATACTTCTTCCACTAGACATTTTCTGGATCAGATTAAATCAACCATAGGTTTATTCTGATACTTCTTCCAGTTAAAGAAAGAAATACCTCTTATGGCTCAGATTAAATCGAGTGTAGATTTATTCTGATACTTCTTCCAGTTAAACAGAGTCGTAGACATCTTCTAGCTCAGATTAAATCAAGTGTAGATTTATTCTGATACTTATTCCAGTAGACATTTTCTGGCTCATATTAAATCAACCATAGATTTATTCTGAGGCTTCTTCCAGTTAAAGAGAAAAAGACCCCTTCCGGTTCAGATTAAACCGAGTGTAGATTTATTCTGATACTTCTTCCAGTTAAAGACAGGCGCAGACATCTTCTGGCTCAGATTAAATGAATTGTAGATTTATTTTGATACTTCTTCCAGTAGACATTTTCTAGCTCAGATTAAATCAAACATAGATTTATTCTGATACTTCCTCTAGTTAAAGACAAAAAGACCTCTTCTGGCTAAGATTAAAACTAGTGTAGATTTGTTCTGATACTTCTTCCAGTTAAAGACAAAAGTAGACATCTTCTGGCTCATATTAAACCAAGCGTAGATTTATTCGGATACTTCTTCCAGTAGACATTTTATGGCTCAGATTAAATGAACCATAGATTTATTCTGATACTTCTTCCAATTAAAGACAAAAAGACCTCTTATGGTTCAGATTAAATCGAGTGTACATTTATTCTGATACTTCTTCCAGTTAAACACAGACGAAGACATCTTCTGGATCAGATTAAATCAAGCGTAGATTTATTCCGATACTTCTTCCAGTAGACATTTTTTGGCTATGATTAAATCAACCATAGATTTGTTCTGATACTTCTTCTAGTTAAAGACAAAAACACCTCTTCTGGCTCAGATTAAATCGAGCGTAGATTTATTCTGATACTTCTTTTAGTTAAAGACAGGCGTAGACAATTTCTGGCTCAGATTAAGTCGACCATAGATTTATTTTGATACTTCTTCCAATAGACATTTTGTGGCTCAGAATAAATCGACCAAAGATTTATTCTAATACTTCTTCTAATTAAAGACAAAAAGACCTCTTCTAGCTCAGATTAAATTGAGTGTAGATTTATTCTGATACTTCTTCCAGTTAAAGACAGGTGTAGACATCTTTTGGCTCAAATTAAATCAAGTTTAGATTTATTTTGATACTTCTTCCAGTAGAAATTTTTTGCTCATATTAAATCAACCATATATTTAATCTGATACTTTTGCAATTAAAGACAAAACGACCCCTCTGGCTCAGATTAAATCGAGCTTAGATTTATTCTGATACTTCCCCCATTTAAAGACAAACACAAACATCTACTGGCTCAGATTAAATCAAGTGCAGATTTATTCTGATACTTCTTGCAGTAGACATTTTCTGGCTCAGATTAAATCGAGCGTAGATTTATTCTGATATTTCTCCCAGTTAAAGACAAGCATAAACCTCTTCTTGCTCAGATAAAATCGAGCATAGATTTATTCGGATACTTCTTCCAGTTGAAGTTAAGCGTAGACTTAGTCTAATTTCTATCAACGGTTACTTTGGATGACATCTATCAGCCCATCTATGATGACTCACTAGTTCCTCTCTAAATGGTATATTTGAGTCCATTCCTGGTATAATCAACCAATGAAGTTACTTTGTGCACCGACGAGTGCAAATTTCTGGGCACTTAAGTGTTCAATCATCTTCTACCTTCAAGTCACGAATGACGGACATGCTAATCTAACTCTTTAGGTTTAATAATATTGAACAGGGGAAGCTGTTGTATTCCAAAATTTTCCTCCCATTTTCTTTAAAACATGTTCACAAAGGTCTCAAATACTCAAAGCTGCTCAAGAGCTGACTGGTCAAACCTCCTCCTAAGCAAAGATCACAGCTAGGGTTTTGTGCTTCTCAAGGAATATTGGGTTACAAGGGTCTCAAATGACTTCCATGGTTCATCAATAATTCTTATGTCAAGCTTCAAGTCTTGCATCACATGTTTGCTCAGTCAATAACTTAGAAGATTAAAAGTCAATTGTATTAGGTAAAAAGTCAATTATGGTCAACATACAGTCAAACTTCAAGATTTTTTGTCAACATCTATATTTTGAGATGATATTCATCAATTGATCAAGGGTTGATCATGATTCCTCAAGGAAATCCCTCAAATCATCAAAGCTCAAAAATTGCCAAATTAGCATTTTGATTGAGGATGACCGATCCTTGACTTTTGGCCTAGTGCATGACCTAATGGCTTAAAGAATGATCTCAAGTGCTCAAATAAAACATATTGGCCTAATTACATGCCTCAAGACATTTCCAAATATATAAATGATTGATATTTGAAGAATTGAATCAATTGATAAAAAGTCAACAGTCTTACAAAAGTCAAATTTTAACTTTTTGGTCAACATTGGAATTCAAAAATCAAGAATCATCAAAACATTCAAAATTATCAAGTTTTATCATCAAGAATCAACAAAGTCAACAAAAGTCAAAATTTGAAAATTTTTCCAACATTTAAAAAAATTTCTAAGTGTTTTGTTCTTAACAAAGTCACTACTTTATGGCCATTTTATTCTAAAATCCAAATTGATTCAGCAAAAACTTTCAACATAAATATTGTAGGGAATGAAAAGTTATTCAAATTTATTAATGAGATTTGATCTCTAAATAGTGCTCAAATCAACAGATATAAGCATGTAAAATTCTGCCAACACTTGGAGAAATTTATCAAACAGTTTTAACATCAAAAAGTGACCAACTTCATGGCCATTTTACACCAAGATCCCAATTGATTCAAAAAAAGTGTTCAACATGAAAGTTGTAGATAATGTTTCAAGCTTCCCAAAATTTCCAAAAGAATGAATTTCTCATACTCGAGCCATATGTTTAGAAGAGATGAAGTTAGGCGTCCATACTTGAATTATAAGTCATTTCTTTTGAAGACCTTATGGCCAAAAATCCAACCAAAGCTACAATATCTCTGTTTTGAGGCTATGTTATCTAAAAATCTCTCCATAATTAAGTAATTACATAGGCCCTAAGTGAATTACACAAGGATTTGAAGCTTTGTCCATGTCTTGATGCCATTTTTGGATGGATTTGCATAAAGTCACTTTGCCCCTTTGATAAAGTAAGCTTTATGTCAACAACTCCTCACTTAAGCTTGTAACTTGATCCTAATTAGATCACACAAAATCTCAATATCAGAATAAACCTCTAGAGGTCAGAAAAATCATGGAAAATCCCTTGAATCACTCCCTTTCTTCATCATGAAGCAACATGTGTTTTTGTGCATTTTCAAACCAAATCATAACTCTTCAACTTTCAAAACTGATGTTCTTATTCCTTCCAACCTTTCCATATAAATAGATGTCATCCTTGCACTTATGAACCACGAATTGACAACCTAAACACTCCTTCAATCTCTCCAAAACTAGAAATAGCAACATTGTTCCAAGTTTGAAGCTCAATGTCCATTTCTTCGAATTTTCAAACCCTTGCATTTTCTGTGAAAACCAGTCATCCAAACACTTTCTAAACATAATTTAGAAGTTGTTAATCACTTCCATTCACCCTTGAAACACCTTTAACCAAAAATCACTCTTAAAACCTCCATTGTTTCACATTTGTAGTTTCCAACATCCAACTTCAAATTCACTCGTGCGTTTTCCCCTTTTATCATCAAACACCTCAGGTACATCATATAGAAGTTGTCCAAAAACGTGAATAACTTCTGGAACATCTCCATCATCATCTTCTATTCTCAAACCCAAGTTTTTCAAATTGATTTGGGGAGGATGATTCATTGAGTCTCAAGTAAATATAAGCATTGCAACACGTTCAGGGGGGTTCAAGGAAGCTTTTGGAATCATTTATTTGCATCTGGAAGCATCCATATGCATTTTGAGTTTTCACTTCAAGAGGTAAGTTTTCTCAAACTTTGAAATCTTGATACAAGCATCATTAGCATATACTTTCTGAAGATAAAATGTAGACACCATGTTACTGAAACTATCTATGTCCATTAATTGCATTTTAATTGACTATGAGATGAGAATTTTGGAATTTAGTTTTCTGAAATGTTAGGGTTTCAGTTTGGTACCAAACAAAATTTGTCCTAACCGTTGATTTATATCTTTTAAAATTTATATGGTTGCATTCTTTGTAAAAAATAAAGCAAGTTTGATCTTTATAACTTCCGATTTGGTTGAGAAATGAAGGATTTACAAAATTTATAATGGAAGAGTTATTGTTCTTCGTCGCGAGGAAGAAGAAGGCCATGGTTCCAGATTTTCAAAATTTTCAAACTTGTTTCATATTATATTTAATGGGTGTTGTTTCATAAATGGATATAACAGCCACCCCAGTGGCAAGTAGCGCATGTTTCATGTCACTTTCACTACAATGGAGAGGGTTCAAACTATAGTGAACCCCCATTTTGCCTGTTTGTGATTTATTTCGATTTTTTGTGATTTCAGAATCATGTTTCACATATATTTTCACTAAGGCACTCCCTTAACACTATATCTGTGTGGCGTGGTGGTAAACTTTTGGAACTGTAACCCTATGGTCCTGAGTTTAAGACTTGGCAGCCACAAACCCTTTTTTTTACCACTATTTTTTCTTTGGTTTTTTTTAACAAACTTCAAGAAATTTTTAACCAATCAAAACTTCTAATTTTAAGATGATTTTTTCAAACTCTTAATTTATCATATCTATTTTATGATTATGTGAAAAAATCCCAAAAAATATTAGATTTAGATTTTTAGTTAATTAAATTTTTATAAATAAAAATATTGATTTAATCACACTTTGTTTTACTTTATTAATTAGTTTGTAAATTAATTAGAATTAGGGTTTATTATTTTTACACAATAAAATTTTTTTCTAAATAAAACAACAAAAATATTAGTATTTGTTAGGTTTTAAATTTCTTTTCCTTTTCACCATCTTTGCGCGTTTGTTTATTTTTCGCATCGTTATTTTCATAATAATGTAACTGTTAAGGGATGTGATAGTTAAAATAGGGTTTACTTTACTTTTCTCCCCATTCATAAATTTGTACCCCCATTTCTGAAGCGTTGTAATAGCGTAGGACATTTAATTTCCGCAATTAACTGCTTTCCTTATTTATGTTAGTTTTAATAGGATAGTATGGCAAGATCTAAAACAAAATGCTAGATAACCATAAATCCAAGATAACTTAACTGAAATCAAACCACATCGCGCACGCGCACCTTTAGGGTAACCTCGCTTGTTGCCTCAGATAAAAAATGATCATGTCCCTCGAACGTGGGATGCTTTAGCAAAGACCCTCGATTAAAAGATCGTAGTCCCTCGATGACCCTTCGATGCTGCCTTCGGTAAACGATCTTAGTCCCTTATGAAAATTGCTAAAGCGACCTACAAGTTACCTTCTATGATTATACGATGACCTCCTCCTATCCTTCACATCCAATGATAGGGCTAACACCTTCCCTTTTTATAACCTACCCTCCTTACTCAGAAAATACTCAAAAGGTATTTCCTCTTCTTTTCACCTTTTCCTTTATTGGATGAAAGAAAAGTTGGTGGTGACTCTTGCTATCCGCAACATTTGCGATAAAACACAAAAACCAAAAGTCAGTTCTCCCACCGTATTACACCCAAATTTTCCCTATAAATTCAATAGTCGTATCATTACTATGTTTCTAAGTTAGTAGTCATTGGTATTTAAAAATTGATTTGAATATCATTTCATTGAGGGGTTTAAATTCATGAAAATGGGTGTATTATTCCAAAATGGGCCATCAAAATCTTATGGCCCATTAAGTTATAAAATCCATTTCAAGATATAAAAAGGAGGTATATTGTTAAAATATGCGGGTGTGGTATTTTGGGCCATCAAGATCTGATGGAACATTAGGGATTGTTTCGTTTGCTTTAGGATGGGTGTACGTTTTCTTAAATCAATTGGCCCCATTTCAAATTTTGAAACAAATGGCCCATTCTCATTATGCTGATTTTTGTTAAGTTTGTTTTTTTTACTACTATTCAAATTCATAATATCTTATTTTATTTTCAAATTTTATTATTCATTAAGGATCAATTAAATATTTATTTAATTTATAATATTATAATGTTGACCAAGTCAACAAAGGCATTTGAAACCCTAACGTGCATCCATGGCGGCCTTACTATCTCTCTTGTTCATTAAGCAAGCTAAAAAGCTTGGGAAATCAAGAAAAATGACTATTGTAGAGATTCATAAAACATAATCAAATCATAATAAAAATGGATCAAATTTCTAAATCAGTTTACAATTAATTTATACCAAAGTGAATCTCAATCAAATCTGAAAATTTCAAGTAATATTACAATCAAATATTTGCAAAAATTATACATAAACTAAATCAAATCTCATAAATAAAAACTTTTTACAAACGAATCTAAATCATCCTAATTCCTAATTCAATTACAAAATATAACGACAATCATAAAATATTACTAAATCTCTCTAAAAACCTAACAATAAATAACCTAAAAATTCTAAAGAAGGGGGGAGGATGATTCCAAAGAAAATAGAAGGGATAAATAAAACAAGCTTGCGATCTTGAGTCTCCAATTAAATCCATCTTCATCCAGGATATGGGTTTCAAAATATGAAACCCTAGATCTGTGTGGTTCACCAACGTCACGCCTTGATTTCTATTGTCGTCATCATCCAGCGTACCTGCAAGACAGAGAGAAGAAGAAGGAGATCAAGAAGGCAAACCAGAAAGAAAGAAAAGGAATTGATACAACAAGATTCACTGCGGAGAGGTAAGCCTAAAACTTAGCTTAAGGTTTGCTTGAATATGTGATTTGTGTTTAAAATTATGGAAGTTTAGTGTTAGGTCAGGGTTAGGGTTCTACATGCTACAGTTAGGGTTCTTAAAACTAGCGTTACGGTTCATCACATTTGAAGGTTCTGGGTTTTGGTTGGTTATGGTTCATCATGAACCCTTAGGGTTCTTATGGTTTGTATAACCCATATGAAGGTGCACAGTGATTGTGATGAATGTTTGAAGGCTGGCGGCGACACCCAGATGCAGTCGTCGGCGGAAGCGATTTTTGGTCGATGGCGCTCTTGGTTGGGCGATTTCCGGCACAGTGGAATTCTAGATAGAAGGCATAGCCTCTCTCTCTAAAAATAACATAGGGTTTTGGTTGTCTCGTTGTAGAGAGAGGAAGAGCAAAGTAAAAATGGGCTCTAAGCCCAGTATTTTGTTTATATAACCCTCGTTGATCCTGTGCTTGCACTACCATGCACCCTTATCCTACACCCTTTCTATACATTCTCTGATCATAATCCAACATCCTTAAAACGCACATCCACCATAATCAGGTGCACCTTCTTGTAGGAGGTCCAAACGGACCTCCCAAACATGTATGAATCTTAGGCCCGACCCATCTCTAATCGCGCCCCCTATTTTTTTTTATTTAGCTATCACATTAAGAAATCACACCCCTTGTGCTATTGGGCCCATTTCAATATTTTAAATTGGGCCCTTGCTCCTTGAAACCCCCATTCTTGATGTGTTGCACAAATCAACACCTCCCATGCGTTTTTGGGCCTGAATTCAATATCTGAATTTAGGGTCCTCCTTTTTACTCCCCCTTAATTACTAGCCAAACATCAAATACACCCCCTGCATTTTTATTAATTATTTTATTTTATTTTTTAATTTGTTTATTTTTATATTATAATTAATATTTTTATAATTTAATATATTTATAAATTATAAAATTATTCTACTATTATTATAAAATAAAATATTTATTTTTTCTAATCCATCCTAATATTTTTTTATTTATTGCATTACAATTATTTCTCTTCATGCATTAACAAGAATTTTATATATTAATATATTTAAAAAATACCTAACCATCACCAAATCTTCTTTTAATGACTTAATTATTTCAAAACTATTTTCAAAAAGGATTATGAGGATACTTAAATTGACTGCGAACTTCTTCTAACAATTCCTCTATTCACACACCCATTCTTGGTTCAAGGGGAATTCAAAATATCTTCGTAATCCATAAAAAACACCAACCAACTGCGAAATAAGAATTGAGACTATGATTCCTCATAAGAGAATACGTAGGCATACGACTAAAATCGTGGCGAGTTCGCTAATAATAATTAAAACTCTATTTCCTCAGTTCTAATTCTAAACCCTAGTATCCTTATGAACAAGGTAGATGAGGGGTGCCTAACACCTTCCCTTCGTCTAAAAATGAGTCAACAACTTAGAATCTCTGATACAATTAGGGTTATCCTTTATATTCCCTTTCTAAAGATAAAAATTAAAGGTGGCGACTCTCATTTTAAAACCGATTATTACAATATCATCAATATTTAACTTGCATAAAATTTTCTATGAAGTCATGGAACATGGCATTCATTGCCCTTTTACAGGTTTCTCCAACATTTTTTAAACCGAAAGGCATCACAACCCATTCATATGTTCCTAATACCCCTGGACACCTAAATTTTGTTTTGGGTATGTCCTCGTCTGCTATGAAAATATGGTTATACCTAAAATATCCATCAAGCATTCTCAAATATTCGAAGCATGCAGCTGAATTGACTAGCATTTCTGCCACTTGCATCGAATACTCATCTTTAGGAGTTGCATTATTTAAATATCTAAAATCTATACAAACTCGAAGAGTTCCATTTTTCTTAATGAAAAGAACAATATTTGCTGCCCACTCGACATACCTTGCTGTTATAATGAACTTGCTTTTGAGTAGTCTTTTAATATCTTGCTTAATCTTCAATGTGATTTTTGCGGTGAATCTTTGAGGATGCTGCTTTACTGGCTTTTTCCCTGGTTGAATGGGCAAATGATGTTCCACCATGCTTCGACTTAAACCAGGCATTTCACCATAGTCCCAAGCAAAACAATCTTTGTATTCTTTCAACAGCTTAATTAGATTTACCTTCATCATCGACCCAACTTTCGTACTGATGTAAGTTGGTCTTTTCGTTATTCCATCTCCCTGACCAACTTCTTCCAAAGGGTCTTGGGCTTGCCTTTTTTGTACTGAATTCAATTGATCATTTGCGAACCCCAAAGGCTTCCCTATCATAAATACAATCTAGCCTTCAACTTTCTAAACCTGTTGTTTGGCCATATTGACCTTCTTCTTGATTTTTTGCTTTAGCTTTGACAACCAAAATTTGCAACCTCTTAGCCTCCAAAGCCAATTTAATTTTGTTTTCATCCATATAGGAGAAAATTCAAGCCATACTTTCTGACTCAGTGGTCATTTTTGTCGACCATAGGCCACCCTGTAGGTGGATTTGACTCCTCAGGCACTAATACTTCTTCTGTTTCCTAGATGAATCCATAATTAGGATCCAAACTTAGAAAACAATTTGCATTTTCTTTCAGAGTGTAAACTTCATCATCACAAGGCGCCACATTTTCCATGTGTTGGTCGAAAGACTTCTTTCCACCTTTATTCTCATCAACTTTGTAAAAACTCTGATCTGCCTCAATATTTTCTAAGACGCCATATTTTCTCCAAATGGATATCCTTTGATGTAGGTATGATGGTACTACACCTATCCCATGAATCCATTCACGGCCCTAATAATAAATTGAAGTTTGCTTTGGAAGTTATTACCATGAATAGTATCGATTTGATGGTTGTACCGAGAGCTAACTCAACCTGGACAACGCCTAATATGCTACTGGTTTTCCCTTCGTAGTTGGATAAAATTGTGTTGTATGGTCGAAGATCTGAACCACACTTCCCCATTTGCTTGAACAAAGCATAGGGCATCAAATTTACAACTGCCCCGATTGACAAACACTTTACTCACTAGCATACAATCCACATTTTCCCTTATGAATAAAGGCTTGAGGTGATACATCATTGTTGGGCTTGGTTTCTCAAACACAACTTTTTATTCCTCTACCACACCATTATTCATCACATAGTAACAGGATGGTTTTTCATCATCTGCTTCGTTTGGCACATAATCTTCTCCATTTTAATTTACCTCCAACACTCTTTCGTACTCTGCAGGTAGTAATGACACAATGCCACAGTTAATGATAAATTCTTATCCATAGTCATTGTCAACCATTTCATCTTCAGGAAGAGGATCATACTCAGCTTCCTCTTCTTCCTCTTCATATCCAGGCATGGAAGTATATTATGTGCTTTGTGTTGCCACTATCTCTTTGTCTCCTAGAGGAGCTACCTCTCAGAGCCAATCTCTGATTCACTATAATCTTCTATTTCTCATTTAGCCTCCCCTTTGGATAATACCTTTTTTTAATTGGAACTTTGATAAATTTCACAACCTCCATAGGTTTCATAACTTTGACACTCTTGACAGTCTCGACGGGCCTCAACTGTGAAGTTGAGCCTTCTTTTGCAGCCTTCTTATTTCTCTGGTAACGCCTCCATTGTGTACTAGCCATTGGTTTTTTCCCTTATAATTAGGAGAAACCTGATATCCCTTAGATTCCACCCTTTTTCCCAAGCTTCAGTCTCTTGATCGATTACCTTTCACTTTGGCCTCTTTCCCCCTTTTTGATTCACCGTTCCCACCCATTTTTCTTGTGGGGTGTCTGATGGAGGACGAAAGGTCTTTGGTCGAGGCTGTTGGAATAGCCTTCAGAATTCTTCATTGTGTCAAGGGATTCCCTTGTTGTCGAACACAAATTTTGGGACTAAAGACTCCTCTTCCTTAATAGCCTTCTTCTTACATTGCATATTGGGCACAACTTTGCTTTTGATCCTTACACTCTTTATTTTTCTTAAAAATCAGCCAAATCTTCGTAAGCCTGAGGATAGAATGCTTGTAGCTCAACCTCGACTTTCATGCTGAAACCCTCAGTAGTTTCAACCATCATAACCTTTATATAAAATCCCTCAGTAACTTCGACCATCATGAAATCCAAAGGCTCAGCAGATAAAGCCTCTTCAATTTTCAAAGGATTAGTGTCAACCTGCATTTTTGGCTTCTCACAAAATTGAAGCATGCCTTCTTTCAATGCCTTTTATACCAAATCCCTAAAAATGACACATTGAGATGATTACCAAGAAAATTATAAAACTTACAAAATCCCTTTTTTCTTTTGCTCTAAAGGGGGATTTTTTAGGCCTTGAGGCACAATACTTTTACCATCAGTTACTAGTAAATCAAATATTTCATCACACTTAGTTATATCAAAAGTGTAATTTTTTGTGATGGCTTTTCCATTATTCTCAGTTTTGACGGGATTCTTCCTGTTTTCTGGTCTCAAAAGTTTATAAGCATAGGGAGGTCCTGGCTGAAGTTAAGCCACATTAACCTCAGTTTCTTTGAAAGACTCGTTGTCTTTTGAAAAACACCCCTCAGTTTCTACGTAGGTAACTTTTCTTTTCTTGTGGTATTTACTACTTTTGGCTTTTTCAACCTTTAACCGCTCAATTTGGAAAACTCTATTTGCTAGTTGTGCCATATCCCTAAGATATTGAGTATCCAACTTCTTTCTAATATAATAGTCTAAACCTGATGTGGCCATTTCAACTAACTCATACTCAGCGACCTATGTAAAACATCTAGCCTTAAGGAGCCTAAACCTATTGAGATAGACATCGATCGACTCATATGCCTTTTGTTTCACACTTGCGAATTCTATTAGACTTATTTTATACTGCACCATATAAAATTGCTCATGGAATAATCTCTCCATCTGAGTCCAAGTATGAACTGACTATGGAGGGAGCATTATAAACCAAGTAAATGCATTATTTGTGAGGGAGATTAGAAAATACATTTTCAAATCCTCATTATTCTCTATATCATCGGCTTCAGTTTGATTCCTAGAAATGTGATCGATTGTTGACTCATCGGTGTCACCACCATACTTAGTAAATTTTGGGAATTTTCTTCCCCAGGGAAATTCTGTTTGTAAAACAAAATCTGGTAATGGTGAAGAATAAGTAGGCCTGTGGCACCCAGTATTCATACCATTTCGTATCATAAGACATTCGATAATAACCTCTAAATTTTTCTCTCTGACTAACACATCATTTCGAACTTTCCTAACCATGTGGTCAGCATTCTTGTTCCTATTGACCACCACGACAAGAGGGCGTTCGACTACCCTAGCAACTTCTTCGGCCTCTTCAGGAATTTCTAGTTCCTAGTCTATAGTTTCTTCGACCACTTCTTCTGGTCGAATGCATGTTTTTGTCCAAGGTTGCCTAACAGGTCGAACTAGTACTCTAGGGGCTCTTAAGTAGTCCTCCAATCGAGTTATTTGAGTTTCCAACTGCTGGTAACTCTAAGTCGAACTTTGGATTAGTGTCGAGGTATGACACCCATTTATTGAGTAACCACGTTGACTGTTTCGTGATTACTTTCAACCATCTTATTCCTCATATATGGCAAAGAAGCACTTGTCCCAGGTGGCCTTGGAGTACCAGAAGCACTTTCCCCAGGTGGCCTTGGCATATATTCAACATTATAGCTATAGTGCTTAACATAGACACACTGATGTCGGAGGATTGAGAAACAATTGTACTCCCTCCTGGGGGTGTGTGCCCACTGGAACCAATGTTTTTGAGATCCACCATTTTCCTACAACTTCTCAAAACCATTCACTCTCATTGTTAAAGTTAAGGACAACAACATGCAAAATAATGAAAACATAACACAACGTGTCCCACTAAGTGTGCCAATTTATTTGCACATTGTCGCACCGTGACAAAAATAGAGACACCACCGAATTATATTTATCTCAAAGGAACTAAATATATCGAGAGAACCCCAAAGAAATGGATAAGATGGTCTTGCAACCAAGAGAAAGAGTAAGGAATTCGGTTAGGCGAGGGGAAGGTATTAGCACCCCACGTGTTTGTGGTACTTCATAGGATCCACTTAAGTTTGCTCTAATCTAAGGGTGTGTAAAAATCTACGTCTAAACCTTAATGCTGAGAGGAAATGCATGTGAAAGAAGATATGGGGAAAGAAGGAATACTTACAAAGTTTTGCTCGCCTAGGCCCCGCAACCTAGTGCCTACGTACTTCCTCGTGCAATGGGAAAGTCAAAGCGTCGTAGTTTTACTCACATGTTTTGGTTTGTTGTATGTTTTTTACCTTGAAAAAGGGTTTTAAAAGAAAACAAAATTAGAAAAATAAAGTTTCAATTGGTTGGTGTTTTTTACCTTGAAAAAGGTTTTTTTGTATTATTAGAGTGTTCTAAAGTTTAAATAAAAAATAGAAGTTTTAGTTTTAATGCAAATGCAAAAGAGAAAGAAAAAGGTCTAAGGGAGACTAGTAAAGTAAGCCCAGAGTTGTCATGCAAAGTTGATTCTATAGTTGAGGATAAATGGGAATTCTACCTATATTAGCATGCATGGTTTGAAACCTAAGTATACCTCAATTCGCTTTCTATGATCGAATCGAGAAATCCTATGGGGAGCATGTAAAAGGTGCAATAAAAAGTAAACACACAAAGCTTGAGGAGTATCCATTCACTCAAGTAGCACACACTTAACTAAGGTACTATGTCACCAAGGTAGGAAAGGTATTGTATCATCGAATAGGACAAGGGAAGTAGGACACCTAACCAAGATATCAAGTAATCAAGGTAGGATAAAGGGAGGCTTAACCAAGATATTGAATCAATCGAGGCAAGCAAGAATGGCGGAAGTAGGTACTTCTTAACCGCGGTATCACGTTACCAGGGCAAGAAAGATGAGATATGTCGACCCTTAACATAGATATCATGTTATCTAGGAAAGAGAACAACAAGACTGAATCATCACAAAGGACTAAACACTTAACCAAGATATCATGTCATCGAGGAAGGAGATAGAAGGCAATAGTGAGATCACATCAGAGTGTCAACGTGTATTTCACATGAGCTAATGGTAAAGCGTGGGGGATTAGTTACAGATCCCCATATTACACTTGAATGACTCGATAACAGGAGTAGCACGATTCGTAGCATCGACGCACGACGCGAGCTACAAATGACACAAACTAGAAATGGCAGGGTCGAATGTTGACCCCTTGCTCGCCTTGCCTTCCATGAGGACTTAATAATTGGGAATGGGAATGGGACGCCTTCTCTGAGGTCTTTGGCACAAATGTAAACACAGAGAATGGTAAACAAGCAAAAGTAGGAATTTCCTACTATAGGTATTTAAACAGCGACTTGCCTCAAAGGGACTCCCAGAACATGCGTCTCTATTCGTACTTCTCATGCCATCAGAAAGCGGTAAAGAATGCATCTCTATTCCTACTTCTCATGGAATCAGAAAGTGGTAAAGCATGCAAGAGATAAAAGGAAACATATGAGAATACCAATCAAACAATAGTTCGTAGAAAAGCAAGCAAAGGCATAATAATCCGGAAAACTTCGAGCAAGCTAGCATCAAGCAATAGAGAAACAGACAGAATCAAATGCAATAATAGCAAGTAATGTTGCAAGGTAAAAAATAAATCGCATGCGGAAAGTCCTTCGCATCGAATTAAAGTCTCTACACAAGATAATGATATACAAAGAAATAATCCAAGTGAAATGAATCACGCAACCAAAGCCTTCAGAAACATGCACAAGTCACAAAATCGGTTAGCAAATAACAAGGAATATCAAATTTGAGTCAACAATCGATATCACAAGTTAAAATGGCATATTATCATGCATAGAATATAATGAAACAAGTAACATAAACATAAAAGAGAATTCAGGGAAGCTTGTACATTACACCAAGAAGCGCATAAAATGTCAGTCCAAAATCAATACAACTTGATACGGATGTCTAACAAAGACCCATACAAGTGCAATGAAGAATAAAACAACAATTAAAACAAATTTTGGATGCATTTTACGAAACGGGGAAGCACTATGGTTATAACATGAATTGTATCAAAAAAACACACTGGAATCAGGAAGACTCAATCACAATAGTCCACAAACGAACCATAAAGCACACACATGCATCATATGAAAGTCAAAGCTCAAAGTACATGTTATAAATAACCAAATAGCAATATGTACAAATTTTAGTTGCACGAAAAGTCGGAACGGAATCGCATGAAAATGGTACGGTAGTTTCCAAATGCATCAATAAACTCAAAAAAGTATCCACCTCGAATTAAATCCAAGTGCAAGTACCAATTACATTCACGAGGCAGCCATGTACACTTATGTGAATTTCAACTGAAATCAAGCTTAAAAAACGGAAACAAGTGCATAAAAGTGTTCATTGGTTCAAGTATCATAACTTAAGAAAAACGCACAAGTTACCAACAAAAGAAACACAATGGATGCCTTAAATCCAAGCACAAATCAAAAGTCATGTGTTATAATTCCTCCCAATTTAATATTTTAAGTGTCAAAGAATTAAATCAATTAATAAATTAGTATCAAATTACATTAACTCATGAAATTGCACCAAATTCTCATCAACTCAAGCATTATAGAATTCAACTAAAAAATTAAACTCCGATTCTCAACATTATGCCATAACTTCTCAGTCTGATTTCAAAATGCTTATACCTAATACTACACTTCAAGGCTCAACTCATAAACAACTCTAATGGTTAACCAACCAATTCCAAGTCTCTTTAACATCACAAATGCAACTCTTATTTAATTCAAGAATCAACAACCATCCACCAATTACAACAATGATCTAACCTATTCCACACTTTAACATCATTGCAAAATAAAATGCCACCTCCCAAAGATCAATTATATCCAAGTTTTACCTCTTAAGAATTTTATTGAACACCTAAACTACAACAATATATATATATATATATATATATATATATATATATATATATATATATATATATATATATATATATATATATATATATATATATATATATATATATATATATATATATATATATATATATATATATATATATATCTGTTGCGACTGGTTTTTTAATTGAGAGTCGGCACTAGTAGTTTTTATCCAAAGGAAGGGCATCTAATAGGAAACCCTAATTCACAAAACAAAGATTCCAAGTTTTGGACTTCTTTAGACAAAAGGAAGGTGTTAGGCACCTTTCATCTACCTTATTTGTAAGGATACTAGGTTTAGGTTTAGGTAAAAAGGGTTTTAATGTTTTATTAGGGGAACTCGCAACGAATTTAGTCGTATTCCTACGTATCCTCTTATAAGGAATCAGAGTCCCAATTCGTAGTTCGTAGTTGGTTGGTGTTTTTTTATGGATTACGCAAATATTTTGATTCCCCTCATACCTAGCACGGGTGTGTGAATAGCGCAGATTTTGGACCAAATGCGCAGTTAATCAAAATATGCTTCGTAACCCTTTTTGAAAATCAATTTTTAAATTAATTTATTTATGAAAAATAATTTGGTGTTGGTTAAATCTTTTTTATATACTAATTATAAAAATTCTTATTTAGATGCATGGTAAAAGATATTTTAATGCAATAGGTAAAATATATTTGAATGAGTTAAAAAAATGATATTTGATTCAATAATAATTAATAGTAATAATTAATATAATACTAAAATTAAAAAAATAGGAAATATATAATATAAAAATTATAAAATAAAAAGAAAATAAAATGCAAGAGGGTGTTAATTAGGTTGAGGTGGTAAAATAGGAGGTGCTAACAACAAGGGCCTAATTTCAGATATTGAATTCAAGTCCTAAAGGCGGGAGGTGTGCTTTTTTTGTTCACGCAGTAAAAGAAGGGATGTATAAGGAATAGGGCCCAAGTTTAGATATTGAACTGGGCCCAATAGGATGAAGGTTTTAATATCTTTATAAAATATTAATTTAATTATGAAATTGTTTGGATTTATGTATAAGATCAATGATTTGAATTATTAAATTGATTGAAAATTTTCAATAATTATGTATAAGGAATATTTTTGTTATTCCCGACTTTTCACTTAACCTAATAATAAAACTAACATATCTTTTTATTTTTTTATTAAATTAAAAAGTGACAAACAAAAACAAGAGAAATAAAACCATTTAAAAAATTATAATGCAATAATTAACCTAATAATAATAATTAAAAGAAAGAACATGTATGAAAGTTGTTGTTTTATTTGCAAAGGGAACATGTTTTTACGTGGCCCAAATCATATATACATGTTACAAATTATAATAGATGTTTAAATTTTTGTTTTATTAATTAAATTGAAAAAGTGTAAACATCAAGACAACAAACATGGAGATTTTAAATAAGCAATGAATCTCAACAATAAAACACTCAATAGAAATAAAATATAAACAATTCAAGAAATTGTACGATAGAGATTTTTAAGAGAGACCAACCTACGGGAGCGAGGATTCCCCCGGTGAGCAAATGATATAAATTCTTTCTTTCCTTCGTCGTTCTCCTCTTTTTTCTTTTGGGATAAGATCCTCCTTAGAAAGATATTGGAGACAACAATGAGGTTTTGAAAAATTGTTGATAGAAAAATTTTAGGTGTTCTATTTAAAACCCTAAAATAAGTTATTGTTGATGGAGGCTTCAAGGTTTCTTTGTTGTTGTTCTTCGATGTGAAGAACAACAATTTTAGGAGAATTCTAGTGAATTGTGGATGATTATGAAATTGTGGATGAAAAATAGTGTGAAAGAGTGGTCTATTTATAGATTTGAAATTAGGTTAAAGACACCCCAAAAAGGAAATAGTCCACACCAAAAAAACCCAAAAGTTTATAATTCTATCTTGGTCAACAAGTCTAAGAACCTGATCTTATTTGTGACCAGATACAAGATAGATTTGAAAAATATTTAAACTAAATAAGATTTTATTTATAATTAGACTTTTTGGCTATTTTTTTGCATAAAATAATGATTTTAATAAAAAAATTAAAATATATAAAATATAGGAAATTGAAAATATTATTTAAATAATAAAAAATACCTTTTTATGATATTTTTGAAAAGATTTACACAAATTGAGACTTGATTGAAATTTGGAGGACAAGATTATGAACCTAGACACTTTTGTGGTTTTCTCAATATTGTGATTGATTTTGTGATTAATAAAAATTGGTTTTGAAATATTTCAATTATTTTTAACATCTTGACTATTAAGTGTATAAAATCAAAGATTTAAAAAAATAAAAAAATAATTTTAAAATACCCCTAAAATAAAAAATAATAATAATAAAATAATTAAAAAATGACTTTTTTTTATCTTTTTTATTGAAAAACCACACAAAAGAATATAAATTACAAAAAGGAGTCTAACTGGACTTAAACTCAGGACCTTCCACTTGAAAGCCTTACTCTCTTACCAACTGGGCTCGTTGCTCATTTGAAATAAAAAGCCAATTGAAAATATATGAAGATGATCAATTATTTACTGTTTAAAAATATAAATAATTTGAAAATTATTATATTTTTAAATTAACTTGAAAACGAATATTTACAAAATCTCAAATCAAAAGAATTTTATAAAAATCAAAATTTGAAAATAAACTTGTTGGTAGCACTGAGGGCGGGCAAATTTGGGGTATGACAGTTGCCCCTATTTAATAACTCTTCGATTTGAATGGCACGAGAATGCGTTGGACTCGTACATTCGAATCATAGATTTAATAAATATTGGAAGACCCAAAAATTTGAGCAAAGGTTGGCTAGCTAGGGTTATTCTGATAGAGCATACCCCTAAAAGTTAGCTAGATAGGGTTACGCTGATATAACATAACCCTAAGAGTTGGCTAGATGAGGTTACACTGATATAGCATACCCCCAAGAGTTGGCTAGATGTGGTTACATTGATATAGCATACCCCCAAGAGGTTTAAAGAGAATAGGAAAAGATGATGATATATCGCTTATTAGGATTTGAATAAAGGTGAGGATGATGATTTAGAATTTGTATAAAGGGATAGGTAAAGACGATGATGTTTCATCCTACCAGAGTTTGAGTAACAAAGAGAGTAAGATTAATTAATGCTTGGGAGACCAATATGATAAGTTTGGGTTTGATTTTTCTTATTCATCGCACCTTGGGGGATGAATAAAACAACACTTGATAACGCTTGGCTGTTTGGAGACTGAGGCAATGGGTTATGTTCGTGAATCGCTACGTGGAGTCTTTAAGCGATGAGCTAAAATTGGATTTCAAACACTGCTGCATGGAGTCTTAGGATATGATCTATATCACGAAACAAGGAAACACACTGCTGCATGGAGTCTTAGGCAATGGGTTATGTTCGGAGTGTCGCACATTACTGCATGAAGTCTTAGGTAATGGGTGAAAAGAGGAAAACACATCACTGCATGGAGTCTTAGGCAATGGGTCATGTCACACTGCTGTATGGAGTCTTAGGCAATGAGTTTCACACATTACTGCATGGAGTCTTAGGTAATGAGCTACGTTGTAGAGGAAGTGTGTTTTGATGATTAAACCTTAGATAGCTAAATTGAGGGTGAGATTAGTCATTTGTTGGTTGTTTGTTTTCAACTAAGGTGAAAATTTGATGGGGCCAAGAGATAACGATTCTGCCTGACGTATGTTTTGAGGAAGGTCATGCATGATGTATATGCATAACGTGAGGCTCTTAACGAGAAGTCTACCGCCGAGATTTCCGAGGAATCTACTGCAGAGATTCGATTGAGAATTACCTACTACCGGGGTTTTCTGGATAATCAACTATCATGATCAACCAGGGGAATCTACTACCGAGATTCATTTGTAAACTACCTTCTGCCGAGGTCTTATGGATAATCAACTGTCGTGATCGACCAGGAGAGTCTATTGTCAAGTTCACTTTGAATTACCTTCTGCCAAGGTCTTCCGAATAATTAATTGTCGTGATCGACCAGAGAATCTACTGCCAAGAATCAATTTGAATTACCTTTTGTCGAGGTCTTTCGGATAATTAACTACCATGATCAACCAGTAGAATCTACTATCGAGATTCAATTTGAATAACCTTCTGTCGGGGTCTTCCGGATAATCAACTACCGTGATCAACCAGGAGAATCTACTGCCGAGATTCAATTTGAATAACCTTCTACCAAGGTCTTCTAGATAATCAAGTGTCGTGATCAACCAGGAGAATCTACTGTTGAGATTCAATTTGAATAACCTTCTACCGAGGTATTCTGGATAATCCGCTGTCGTGATCAAATAAGAGAATCTACTTCCGAGATTCGATTTGAAATACCTCCTATCGAGGTATTTCGGGTAATCAACTACCATGATCAACCAGGAGAATCTACTGTCGAGATTCGATTTGAAATACCTCCTTCCGAAGTCTTCCAGATAATCAAATGCCGTGATTATCCAGGAGAATCGACTGCCGATATTCAATTTGAATAACCTTTTGCCGAGGTCTTTTGGATAATCAGCTGCCGTGATCAACCAGGGAAACTACTGCTGAGATTCAATTTGAATACTATCTTCTGCCGAGGTCTTCTGGAAAATCAACTGTCGGGATTAACCAGGAGAATCTACTTCAGAGATTCTGTTGAGAACTGGTAGCGATTGACAATGATTATTGTCTTTACATAAAAACGAGGTTTTATGTCATGCATGCAAATTTTATTGGTGCATGAAATGTGATGATTGATTGATGTATCAAATGTGATGATTGATTGATGTATGTGATGAATGACTTGGATATATGTATATGGATGTTGGATTTAAAAATGCGAATGATAAATTGGGCTTTTCGAGATATGCTCGACCCATGCTTTTGGAATTTGTCAAATGGATGAGATGATAAGTAGCTTGGTTTTGGATCAAGGATCCCTAATGTATTATTTATGCAGCCTTTATGATTGTCGTAAGCAAGAGTCTCCACCGACTTTTCTTTTATCCAACAAAGGAAAGGGTGAAAAGAACAGAAAAAGACCTTTCGAGATTATTTCAGAGTAAGAGGGGTAGATTATGGAAATGGAAGGTGTTAGCATCCTTTCCATCCGTAGTTATCTACGGGCTCTTAGATGCTTAGCTCATTTGAAAAATACCTTGTGCTTTGTGTGTTTTTGAAAAGTATTTTGAAATGCCTTAGTGTGGCGTTTTGCTTTATGATAACTCTTGTATCAGTCCTCAAGAGTGTTGATAAAGCGTTTTGAAAATGTTTTTTGAAAATTGTTTTGTGTAAGTGTAAAAAGTTTGTTTTTGAGCATAGCATCTATGAACTATCTACTTTTACTCGAAAGGGTCATTCTTTTCCTCTTTTTCTTTAAACAGTTATATCCTACTATTAGTGAGTAGGTAGCCCTATCGTTGGATGTATGAGGGACATTCGAAGGGACGTTTTATAGTCACAAAGGAAATTGGGCAAGAAATTTTAGTAACTACCCTAGGGTTTTAAGATCAATGTTTACCGAGGCAACATTGAGAGGGTCATCGAGGGACTTATGATCTTTTTAAACCAGAGGATAGCCACTAAAATCTCTCACGTTTTGAGAGTTGTAACTATTTTTTCCGAAAGGCAACCAAAGTGGGAGTACACTAGAGGTGCGCATGTGCAAGTGTGTTTTGTGTTTCAATTATTTGTCTTGTGTTAGGTTTGCTAATGTTTTCTTTTTAATCTTGTCATGCAATCCTAATTAGCATACATCTAAACAATTAACATTGTACAGAAAATAAAATGTGGGAGTGTAAATCCTACGCTATTACAAAGCTTTGGGGATGGGATATTTACATGTCCAAAAACATGTGGGAAAAGAAAGAAAGCAGTAAAGGTCCTACTAATCATCTATTACATCCCAATATACAGTTACAGTAATAAAAGGATGTGCGAAAGAATAATAACGTGCGAATTTGAAAAGACGTCTAAAATCCTAATAATAAAATCTTTTTTATTTGTTTTTAATTTTTTAAGAAAATAATTTAAGCTAAGGAAATTAATTAACTAACCTGAGATTTATTTAAAGAAATATAAAATTTAATTAAGAAAATAATCTAAGTTCTTTTGTTGTTGTTTTTTTATGAAAAGAAAATAAATTAAAAATAAAATTAAACCCAAATTCTAATTTATTTTTATTTTTTTAAAAAAAGATGTTAAAATTAATTAATTAATTAACTCAGAAATTAATTTAATTAATAAAACCTAATCCTAATTTTTATGATGGTTTTTTAATTTGATTTTTATGATATTATCAATTGATTAAATAAAACTAAAGGAAATAAAATAAAAAAAAAAAGATAAAGCAAAGAAAAATAAATGGGCGAGGATGTGCAAAATTAAATGGGGGGGGGGATGTTGTTTTAAAACGCAGGCCCAGAGTTGTGGGAGCCCAAATTATCCTTTTGATCTAGTGAGGAAGTCTTCGTGAAGTGCATTATAGGCTTGCACGTTGAGATGCTGAGATTGGGCTGGCTGACACTTGGCAGCTTGGATTGAGAGGGTGTATGGTGTGCGCCTAGAAGCGAGAAGCATTAGATCTGCAAAAGTTATGTCACAAAATAAAATTGGTGGACCTAGGACTCGAACCCGTGCCTTCTACCCTTTTACACGCGTTGTCTACCATCTGAGCTACTTTACTATTCATTTATATGTATCAAGTAAAAACATTATAATATAAACCAAATGCAATATTTGAAATTAAAAAAAAAATGCGCGCTGATTCACGTGGGCCAATGAGGGTATGCCAAGCATACGACCGGAGGGACGCCGGATTCAAATTCCAGTCGTCCTCTCCAGTACCCAAAACCTGCAATAATTATCAAAACGGAAATTTAAACAAAAACAGAAATCTATCCCACGCGAAATTGCCCCCTGAGTCCAAACCCAAGGTTTATTTGCCCTAAAAACCCATGATTTTCGAGATTCGATGAAGAACACAGATCGTGCCCTAGAAATGGCACAATCTTGTTCTGGCTTCTATTCTTGCATATTTCGCATGAAAGTTGTGCTATATAATACCCTGAGCATGAATCAAACACTGAAAAACATTAATACATCATGAAATCATAGATATGAATTTGAAAATTTACCAAAGATGGGATGCTTCAGTTTGGCACTTCTGGGTGTGGATTAGCTTGGAGTAGACTTCTGGGAGTCTCAGTAGCATAACACAAGGCTTAGTCTTGATGAATATGGACTGGGATAAGAGTTTCGAATTTTTGCAATTCTTTGAAAAATTGATGATTTTGAGAGGGTTTCTTCAGGTAGTGTGAGCGTCCCCTTGGCATGTAGAAGTGTTGTGTATTTATAGAGGTGTGAGGGGAGCAAGTATGGAAAGAAACAAAGGCTTTCAAGGCCATGAGAAAAAAATCCAACATATTGAGAGTTTGCCATATTTGGATAATTCTTGCCATTTTGAAATCTTGAGTGAACTTGGACACGTTTCTCCCTATGGCTCTTTTGAATGCCCCATATGTATGTCCTTCGAAGGCACCATTTGTGTGTCCTTTGTATGGATCAAATGTATGTCCTTCGAAGGCACCATTTGTGTTTCCTTTGAATGGACCAAATATATATCCTTTGAAGGCACCATTTGTGTGTCCTTCGAATGGGCCTTTGAATTCTTCTTCGAATGGACCATATGAATGCTTCTTTGGAAGGGACCATCTTGTATGTCGAAGTATGGAAAATTGTGTGTTGAAGGTGTTTAGAGGTGGAGTCAGAGCAGGCCTGAAGATAGACATTGCTCAATTGAAGCTTTCGTGCAGATAGATATTGCTTTGTGAATCGAAGACCAGTTGAAGGGGGGGCCTTTGCTTTGCGCGCTGAAGGTACGCACAGAGGAAAATTTTTCCTATTGGATCAGAGGCAAGCTTGAAGAGACCTCTGCCCTGTGGATCAAAGGAAAGTCTGAAGAAGTATTTTCCTTGTGAATCTAAGGCAAGCATGAAGAGGCCTTTTGCCTTATGAATCAAAGGCAAGCATGAAGAAGCCCTTTTCCTTGTGAATCAAAGGCAAGCACGAAGAATCCTTTGCCTTGTGAATCCAAGGCAAGCATGAATAGGCCTTTTTCCTTGTGAATCAAAACAAACCTGCAGGAGGCCATTGCTCAATCGAAGCAAGTGCATAGGAGGTTATTGCTTGTGAATCGAATCAACCCTGTAGGGGGACATATGCCTAAATGAAACTTGTGGACTAAAGCTTGCTCGAAGGGGACCCAATGCTAAATCAAAGCTGGTGGACCAAAGCTTGATCGAAGGATTTCAGATGCCCAATCGAAGACTTTGAAATCAAGGCTAACTTGAAGTATTTCAGATGCCCAATCGAAGACTTTGAAAGCAAGGCTAACTTGAAGGATTTCAGATGCCCAATCAAAGACTTTCAAATCAAGGCTAACTTGAAGGATTTCAAATGCCCAATCGAAGACTTTGAAATCAAGGCTAACTTGAAGGATTTCAGATGCCCAATCGAAGACTTTGAAATCAAGGCTAACTTGAAGGATTTCAGATGCCCAATCAAAGACTTTGAAATCAAAGCTACTTGCTCCTCTTTGATTTGATGCCTGAAAGCCAAAAATCCAATTGTATTTGTGTGAGCTTGGACTTTTGAAAATCCTTGTGAGAAAATGTCTTGAGAAAAAGGGAGGGCAAATTTTGGGGTAGAACACAGTGGTCTGCCCCACCATTCGAATTTTGAAAACGGTGCCCCTCCATCTCTTGGATCTGGAGGAAGTATCCTCAGAAAGAACTCAGACTTCACCACAAACTTGACATAGATTGCCCCAAGTATTCGAATCTTGAAAAGCTTATACTTTAAGTTGCTTGAAGGGGAATTTGGACCCTACGTATAGTAGGATGAACTTGGTACGTATTACTCCAACGTTTGAATCTTGGAAGTTTTCCCTTTATTAATAATATCTTCACGTGATATACCCCTACAATCATTAGTCTTTGCCCTTGTTTATAGGGGTCCTCTTAGATGCTTTACCCCTAGTTAAAAGCTTCTTGGAAATGTTGCCTTTGATCAGACCTTTTTGAAATATCCTTGATGCTAAGTATTGATTTGTAGATAAAATTATACATTTTGAAAAAGTAATCTTGTTTGATGCACATGCAACTTCTTGAAATTAAAATTGATTATTTGAAAAGAAATGGAAGATTATAAGATGAATATTCGAAGAAGCGAAGTAGTTAGAAATAATTTTAATAAACATAGGAGTCATTTTAACACGAATTTTGCCGAGTATGCTTTCATAGTTAACCTTGCTTCAATTAGGACTTTTGAAGGTTGTAACGTGGCCATGGTTCATGGTTTAAGAAAAAAAAAGATATAAGGCTCAAAATTTATTTAGCCCACCCCATTCTCCTTGATGTTCTTCAATCCTAAGTTCAAAGAATCTAATAGATGTGTTCAATCTCCAAGAGAAATTTTGTAGTCGCGCAGATGATGAGAAGCGTAGGTAAAGATTCAAGCCTCGGTAAAAAGAATTGATAAGATACAATTGTTGATAAGATCCAAGCATTTATGAGAAGCCTTGATGTTTCTTGAGGTGGCAGTCACAATATTGTTCTCCAATTTATTTGTTTTTAATCCCTAATTTTTGCATGGACCAATTCTTTTGAATTTCCGGTCCATCGGGATGTCCTAAATTTTGCCTAAGTCAAGTCTTCTTTGCTTTGACTTAGCGGGATTTCCTTTTTTTTTAATTTCTCTTTTTTTATCTTGACTTTTAAAATTTGTGACTGCCACGCTGATTGTTGTAAGCTCCGTCTTCATTTTTTCCCTCGATTTTGAATGATGTATTGAGGAGGAAGATGTTGAGAGCTTTGTCTTTATTTATTCCTTCCTCAATCTTTGTTGATGTGCACGAGGAAGATGATGTGCTTGAAACTTTGCTTAGATCATTTCCTCAATGATGTATCGAGGAAGGAGATATGCTTGAACCTTTGCTTGGATGGACTTGATTCTCTTGAGAATAGAATGCACAATTGAATTAATTGAAAGACTAACTTGCCCCTGGTTAAGACTAAGGGTTTTTTAAGAAAATAGAAAGAACTCAGACTTCAGGATCGAGGGGGTTAACTACAGATTAACTCCTTATATCTCCACTATTTGGGAAGTGAAACAATGCCTTACATCGTCAGCTTGGTCTTACCATTGAAAGCATAGTTTAGCAAAATTCTTGTTATTCAATTTTCACCATTCTCCTTCGAAGTTTTTTAAAGAAAATTTGAAAATGGAGAAGAAGAGTGAAAATAGAAAATCTTTGATTATTATGGAATAAATCGATTTCAAAAACATGCATGCTTATTTTATTAGAATTACTAATCAAAAGATACAAGTTTACAACAAATACAACCTAGCAACTTGGATTTTACAAATTGAATTTGATAAAGTCTGATGATCTTTGAGATGAGATTTTTTGTAGATCCGCTATCTTTAAGGGATGCTTCATAGTTTTTGAACTTTACAAAAGCATGGGGGTGAGCCTTGACTTCTTCTCAGGCATACCAATTATATTGATAGGGAAGTTACTCTTGATGTTGAGGAATCACCAATGGTAGCAATATTTGAGGCGTTATGTAGGCCTATTGATGACATTGTGAAGGGCTGACTTCTCTATCCAATAAGACTTGTATCTCTTGAATTTATCCATAGCTATTTTAGTTCACTTGCGAGTATCGGGAAACCTGCTAACAAATTATATTTGGATAATGGCGAAGGTGGAAATGCATGAGATGCAAATGTATGGCCGTATGTAAGTGCATGGGTCTGCAAAAATATTTTTTGGCTTTTGGTATGCAAAAATGTTTCATGGATATGTAATGCGACGCCTACATAGTATGAGGGTACACATAGGGGTACCCTATACAGGTTTAATGGTAGATACAAAAATGATAATATCCTACACTGTCTCAGAGATTGAGACAGGAAGGAAATCCTTAAGGACGAAGATAGTGATGGAAACGCGGGTACCCCACACTGACTCAGAGATTGAGACAAATAGGAATTCCTTAAGGACGAAGATAATAAATATGGATTTGATGATATCCTACACTGGCTCAGAGATTGAGATAGGCAAGAACTCCCTAAGGATAATATATATGGATTTGAAGATACCCTACACTGACTCAGAGATTGAGACAGAGAGGAATTCCTTGAAGATGATAAATAGGGATTAGAGGATACCCTACACTGACTCAGATATTGAGACATATAGGAATTCCTTAAGGATGAAGATGATAATGGATACGGACTTGAGGATACCCTACATTGACTCATACATTGAGACAAATATGAATTCCTTAAAGATAAAGATGATAATAAATATGGATTTGAGAATACCCTACACTGACTCAAATATTGAGACAAATAGGAATTCCTTAAGGATGAAGGACCATTGAAGACGAAGAGGAATCCCTTCAAACTAGGGATTGTAACTGAGGGACGGGAATTCTTACAAGATATGAATTGTGATAGTCTAATGGGCGGTTGAGGAATCCCTACAGGCTAGGGGTTATGACTCATGAAAGATAAGCCCTACAGGCTAGGGATCATTTTATACCGGAAGTAACCCTTGTGGGTTTAAGGATGTGATTATATGAATGGTATCCTTAGAAGGTAGGATCCTAGTTTTGACCTATGTTTAGTCTAACCTTCCCATAAGGTGACTTCCTTAAGGGTATCACGAATAACACCAGAGGGAAACGGAACAAGGGCCTCCGTTAGGTGGAGCCTCTTTACAGACCGAGGTTTTCGTCTCAAAGTCGTGAAAGGTCTCGTCATGAGATTTTGGTTAGGGTTATACAAAGAGTTATGGGTGGAATTCCAAAGTCCTACTCGTCAAGAGGATATCTCTCAATAAGTATTCATTTTTCAGAATTCCACCGACTCTAGGAGAAGTCGTCACATACACTCGCAGGGATGATGTACCCCCTAAGCTAATAGATGAATCTTCTTACTAAGGGTTATTTGAAAATATATGTTTTTTTGAAAATACAATCCCGCCACACAGCAAATATAATAATAAATGAGACAAAGAATAAATAAATTCATAAATAAAGAAAGAAAATAAAAACCCTACAAAATAAAAAACCTAAAACCTAGAGGAAAGGCTTCTAAACCTAGGGTTGAATTCTCCAGCAGAGTCGCCAGCTGTTGCGACTGGTTTTTTAATTGAGAGTTGCCACTACTAGTTTTTATCTGAAGGAAGGGTATCTAATAGGAAACCTTAATTTGCAAAATATAGATTCTAAGTTTCGGACTTCTTTAGACGAAAGGAAGGTGTTAGGAACCTTTCATCTACCTTATTCGTAAGGATACTAGGTTTAGGTAAAAAGGGTTTTAATGTTTTATTAGGGAAACTCACCACGACTTTAGTCGTATGCCTATGTATCCTCTTATGCGGAATCAGAGTCACAATTCGTAGTTCGTAGTTTGTTGGTGTTTTTTATGGATTACGGAGATATTTTGATTCCCCTCGTACTTAGCACGGGTGTGTGAATAGCGGAGATTTTGGACCAAATGCGCAGTTAATCAAAATATGTTTTGTATCTAACCCTTTTTGAAAATTAATTGTTAAATTAATTTATTTATGAAAACTAATTTGGCGTTGGTTAAATGTTTTTTATATACTAATTATAAAAATTCTTATTTAAATGCATGGTAAAAGATATTTTAATGCAATAGGTAAAATATATTTGAATGAGTTAAAAAATAATATTTGATTCGATAATAATTAATAGTAATAATTAATATAATACTAAAATTATAAAAATAGGAAATATATAATATAAAAAATTATAAAATAAAAAGAAAATAAAACACAAGGGGGTGTTAATTAGGTTGAGGTGGTAAAATAGGAGGTGTTAACAACAAGGGCCTAAATTCAGATATTGAATTCAAGCCCTAAAGGCGGGATGTGTGATTTTTTTGTTCACGCAGTAAAAAAAGGGGTGTATAAGGAATAGGCCCAAGTTTGGATATTGAACTGGGCCCAATAGGCTGAAGGTTTTAATATCTTTGTAAAATATAAATTTAATTATGAAATTGTTCAAATTTATGTATAAGATCAATTATTTGAATTATTAAATTGATTGAAAAATCCCAATAATTATGTATAAGGAATATTTTTGTTATTCTCGACTTTTCACTTAACCTAATAATAAAACTAACATATTTTTGTATTTTTTATTAAATTAAAAAGCGACAAACAAAAACAAGAGAAACAAAACCATTAAAAAATTGTAATGCAATAATTAACCTAATAATAATAATAATTAAAAGAAAGAACATGTATGAAAGTTGTTATTTTATTTGCAAAGTGAACATGTTTTTATGTGACCCAAATTATATATACATATTACAAATTATAATAAATATTGAAATTTTTTTGTTTTATTAATTAAGTTGAAAAAGAGTAAACATCAAGACAACAAACATGGAGATTTTAAATAAGTAATGAATCTCAACAATAAAACACTCAATAGAAATAAAATATAAACAATTCAAGAAATTGTACGATGGATATTTTTAAGAGAGACCAACCTACGGGAGCGAGGATTCCCCCGGTGAGCAAATGATATAAATTATTTCTTTCCTTTGTCGTTCTCCTCTTTTTTCCTTTGGGACGAGATTCTCCTTAGATAGATGTTGTAGACAACAACGAGGGTTTGAAAAATTATTGATAGAAAATTTTTAGGTGTTCTGTTCAAAACCCTAAAATAAGTCATTGTAGATGGAGGCTTCAAGGTTTCTTTTTTGTTGTTCTTCGATGTGAAGAACAACAATTTTAGGATAATTTTAGTGAATTATGGATGATTATGAAATTGTGGATGAAAAATAGTGTGAAAGAGTGGTCTATTTATAGATTCGAAATTAGGTTAAAGAAACCCCAAAAAAGAAATAGTCAACACCAAAAAAAGCCTAAAAATTTATAATTCTATTTTGGTCAACAAGTCTAAGAACCTGGTCTTATTTGTGACCAGATACAAGATAGATTTGAAAAATATTTAAACTAAATAAGATTTTATTTATAATTAGACTTTTTGACTATTGTTTTTTTTGCATAAAATAGTGATTTTAATAAATAAAATAATATTTTAAAATATATAAAATATAGGAAAACGGAAGAATTATTTAAATAAATAAAAAACACATTTTTAATGATATTTTTGGAAAGATTTACACAAATTGAGACTTTATTGAAATTTGGAGGACAAAATTATGAACCTAGACACTTTTATGATTTTCTCAATATTGTAATTGATTTTGTGATTAATAAAAATTGGTTTTGAAAGATTTCAATTATTTTTAACATCTTGACTATTAAGTGTATAAAATCAAAGATTTAAAAAAATAAAAAAAATAAAAATTTTAAAATACCCTTAAAATAGAAAATAAAAATAATAATAAAATAATTGAAAAATAACTTTTTTATCCTTTTTATTAAAAAAATACACAAAAGAATATAAATTCAAAAAAGTAGTATAACTGGACTTAAACTCAGGACCTTCCACTTATAAGCCTTACTCTCTTACCAATTGTGCTACTTTACTCATTTGAAATAAAAAGTCAATTGAAAATATATAAAGATGATCAATTATTTGCGATTTAAAAATATAAATAATTTTAAAATTATTAAAATTTAAATTAACTCGAAAACGAATATTTACAAAACCCCAAATCAAAAGAATTTTATAAAAATCAAAGTTTGAAAATTAACTTGATTGTAGCACCGAGGGCGAGCAAATTTGGGGTATGACAATATCAACAAAACTTCAAAGTTTAAAATCATGTTTATGTCAAATTCTTCAATTCCCAATCAATATTCAACACTTTAATTCAATAACTATATTAATCTTCCACTCATGAACATAATCAAAATTGCAATTCAATTCAAGTATTCAAATAAGACAATTGAAAATTCAGAGTGATATAATTACCTAAATTAGTGAAGAGGAGTTAGAAGTTTCCGGAATCAATCAAAGCACAGAGGAGAGAGGCCAAAGAACTCGCGAAAGTTGCGATCAGAGGTGGAGACTAGACGCGGCTTCGCGACAGCGACGGGAGGGAGATCGTCGAATTTCTGGCGACGGATGACAGTGTGAAGGTGGCGCTAGGCGACGAATCGAAGAAGGAGTGAGAGAGTGAAGGAGATTTGAGTTTTTATGAATGTTGTTCTTGGTTATTGTTGAATATTGATGAATATTGTTGATGTTCTTGAACAAAATTAAGAGAAGAATGTATTTGATCCTTGAGAGAATAGAGAGAGATTTGTGAGAAGTTTTTGGGAATGAGTGAAGTAATGAGAGAAAATCTTAATTTTGAACTTAAATATTCCCTCCAATAAGGCCTTGGATTTGAATTCAAATTAGGCCTTGTTTTGATAGTGTCAACAAATTTAATACCATGTCATCATCGTTGCGAAATATTGACTCGAGCTAAACATCAAAAATAAAGATTACAAAATTTTTGCCGCGATGCCGAAAGAACAGACTCAATTGGATAAACAACGAGAAAGTTATGAATGTTTGAAGGTGCATAGACGCAAAGCAGAGTTAGCTAATGCAAATTTTTCTCAGTTAAATTCATCGTTCAGTTTAGAAAGAATGCCACAAACGAAAATCCTCCGATCAAAATCTGAACTCGAGGTCTGAAGCAAACTTGTATCTGACATCATTTGGAAATTATGCCGAAAGAATCATCTTGATACGATACAAATCAAAGAAGTTATGATTTTTACACTATCGACAAACGGTGAATTAAAATTCTGATTCAACATAATAAAATCTCTAGTAATTCGCATTTCTGGAGACTTTCCTCAATGAATTGATCCTCGACCCGAACATACGAAAGATGGCATCAAGACAGATTTTTTTCCTAAAGAACGACTCATAAAGATCGATCCAAATGAAAGTTATGAATTTTAGAATGTTCAAAAAATAATGGTTCAGCACAGTATTTTCACCGTATTTTCACTATTTCTTTTCAAAGTATCCACACATTTGGAGATCTTCCTCAAATAATCAACTTCCAAGCCGAACATACAAAATGAAGAAGGAATTAACACGAATGTAACACCTCAAGAACCATTCTGAAATAGTATTCCAATCATAAGTTATGAATTTTCAAGTGCTCGCATAGCGATGGACCAACAATTAAATTCAGTACACTGTCTTCAAAGAAATAAAATTCCCGGAGGTCTTCTTCACAAAAGTATCCATTGATCTGAACGCGAGAAATGATAAGAAAATCAAGACGGTCTTAATGCTCGAAGAATCAACTGAAAATACTGAATCAGATGAAAGTTACAAATTTCTAAACTCCCGAAGAACAGATAACCAGTCATTTAATTCAAATACCATTTCAGGGAAATTAAATTATTCGGAGACTTTCTACACATATTTGACTTTCGGTCAGAACAGATAAAATGAAGAAAATATTGAGACGGTCTCAATGCCTAAGAAATAAACACAAAATATTGCAAGTTATGAATTTCTAAGCTGAAGCCAGCCAAAACGTTGTTTCTGTTTCACAGTGTCTCAAATTCATCGAAATACCCAATTTCTCCGCATTTCAGAGTACATGGAAGTACAAAAGAGCTTTACTTGATGATGTGCGGAACACATTTAAACCTTTGAAAACCATATTTTTGCCTTATTATGCTGCTCGACAGAACAATCTGGTTTTATGTAGCTTTTGGAAAGAAATACCTTGATCCCATGACCATTAATGATGCATCATAAGCTAAATGACCTACTGAGGGGTATGCATAAGCCAGATGAGCCTTATAAAAGTGTAGGACAAATTATGGGTATGACACACATGTTTCTGAAAAACAATCTCTAGCCTCTTAATTAAAGGTTACTTGCAGGACCAGCTACAGAAGTCCTAAACTTAGTGTTAAGTTTGATATGATTTCGTTGTTTAAATGGGTACAAACTGAAATGTAAATGTAACAAGTAAACAAAGACAATTTCAAGACAAAGGTAAAAAATATATAACAAGACTTATGAAACTTAAAGACGTAAATTGCTTTGAATTAAAATTGGATGCATGCATGCATTTTCTGGAACTGACTCGTTTCTCTCAGACGTTGTACTTTGAGTATTTTCTTTACAATGTTACAAAATGCGACCCCTAAAATGAATCTAAAACCTTTCTTAAATACATGAACAAAAGTAATTGTTCGATAGTTACTAAAACACCATGTTTTGAGTTCGTGTGGAAATACCTTTTAAACCTCCCACATTTTGTTGACAACCGCCAATGGTAATTGCTTCACTGTCAACCGCTTTCACTTTCAGCCTTTGTCGACCTGGTCTCGAACCTTAACATCCAATTTTCTACTAAGTCCCAGAAATCTTTTTAAACAACCTGTGTTGACATCTCTTATCCAGCTGTTAGTGGATTGACGTTGCCTTTCAATTGATAGTAATCTTTGACTTGTAACCCTATTTCTTAAGTTGAAAATTGATGGCTAACACTACTATGAATGCAAAGATCTTGAACATTACAAGTATGAGTGTCCCTAACTCAACAAAGAATAATTTTTTCAAAGATAATAAGAATGTTTTGATGGCAACATGGGATGACTCTGATTCTTCAGAAGATGACTCTAAAGAAGAGAAAGAAAATATGGCATTGATGGCAAGTGCAGAAGAATGTAACTCTAAATCAAAATGAGATTCAGACACTCAAGAGGTATTCTCTCATTTAACTCGCTTTGAACTTGAATTCTCTTTGATTGAAATTATTGAAAAGAGTCAGAGACTTCAGAAAAGATACAAGAATCTTAAACAGATTCATGTAGCTGACTTTGAAGTCCATAGCGAGAAACTAAAAGAAATATTTGAACTGAAATAAAAATTTTTCACCCTTGAAAATGAAAAAATATGCCTTAAAAAGAAAGAGTATATTACTTGAAAAAGTAATTCTTTCACAGGCTCCTATAAATTCGGATTATGTCATTATGAAATATGACTTGTCCTTTCAAAAATTTCTTGCATGAAACATAAATAGAAACAAGATGGCTTCCATGATCTATGGAGTCAACTGAAATGAGGGAAAATTTATTGGTTATGTCACACCAAGAAATGAGTTTCTTAATCCTAAACTAAAAGGAGAAATGGTGATTAAACCAAAAGCCATAAACTGTTATTTCACCTTTGGGCACACACATAATGATTATGCTGCACAAGACCTTGGGTTGAGAAAACCTCTGTGAGAACTAACAAAAAAGGACCCAACAAGATATGGGGTACCTAAAGACAAAATAGTCTATGTTGCAAACATCCTTATCAGCCAAGTTTTAACACTAATCATGGTACCTGGACTCTGGGTGCCAACGATACATGACGGGAAAAGGCTTATGTTCTACGATCTTGAACTTAAACTTGGAGGCTTAGTAGGTTTGGAAGCTATCAAAATGGTAATATGATTGGATCTGGAACTATTGGTAATGGCTCCCTCCCTACAATTAAAAATGTTTTACTAGTTTAAGGACTAATGCATAACCTTTTGCCCATAAGTCAATTAAGTGACAATGTTAATGATATAATGTTTAATCAAACGTCGTGTAAAGTTGTTATCCAAAAAGATGGATCTGTACTATTCACTGGCAAGAGGAAAAACAACATTTATAAAATTGAACTTTCAGATTTATAAAATCAAAATTTTAAATGCCTCATGTCTGTGAACAAAGAGCAATGGACCTGACACAGAAGGTTAGGCCATGTTAGCAGGAGAAGAATTTCAAAGCTAAACAAGTTGTACTTTCCAGAGGCCTTCCAAATTTGAAGTTTGATTTAGATGCTCTTTGTAAGGTGTAATACGGTGGGAGAAGTGACTTTTGCATTTTATCGCAAATGTGCGGATAGCAAGAGTCGCCGCCGACTTTTCTTTTATCCAATATTTATGAAAGGTGAAAAGAACATGAAATACCTTTGATAGATTTTGAGTTCAGGGGGTAAGTTATGAAAAGGAAAGGTGTTAGGACCCTCTTCATCCGTAGTTATCTATGGCTCTTAATTGCTTAGCTCACTTTTGAAAACTTGCTTTATGTGTGTTTGATTTATTTGAAAATATTTTGAAATCACCAATGTAAGGCTGACTTTGTAGTGATTCTTGTATCAATCCTCAAGAATGCGTATAAAGTTTTCGAAAATATTTATTTCAAAGTGATATGTAAGAAATGTGTTTTTTAAGAAAGTTGTGAGAAAGCGATTAACAGTTCTTACCCACTCAAGGTCGTTCTTGTTATTTTCCTTCTCCTTTATAGATAGTGCTAACCATACCATTAGTTGGTAGGTAGTCCCATCTATTGGATGTGAAAGGAAAATCGAGGGTCATTGTATGGTCATCGAAGGAAACTGATAAGGATACTTTAGCAATTTATCAGAGGGACTAGATAATCTGTTTGTAGGTAACACCGAATGGTCATCGAGGGACTATGATCTTTATACAAAGGGATTTTGCTAAAGTATCCCTATTTTTGAGGGACATGACCATTATTCGTAAGGCAACAAGATTGGTTACCCTAGAGGTATGAGTGTGAAAAGTGTATTCAGTTCAATTATATTAATCTTAAATTAGGGTTTTCTATCGATTGATTTTAGTCTTGTCATACAAACCCTAGTTACTAGCAGTATATAATATAGCAGGAAAAGTAAAGTGCGGAATGTAAAGACCTAAGCTACTACAGGGTTTTGGGGCAGTTACATAAGTAGGAAAATGCGGGAAGTAAACCCTAAAACTATTACATCCTAGGAGCAGATACATAATAGAGAAAAAGTGCGAGAAAATAAATCTAAGCTATTACAATTAAAGACTACAACCTACACACTTTTCTAAGAAAATAAATAGCAAAAACAAATAAGAAAATGTTTAGAAAAATGTTTGAATGTTATAAAACCTAAGTTTGTATTTTTGTATTTTTATGGAAAATAATTTAAATGATAATAGTAATTAAAACCTAAATTCTAATTGATTTCAATAATTAAGAAAATATTAATTAGCCTAGTTAATTAATAAATAAAAAATATGTCAAAAATTGATTATTGATTAAAAGAACCCTAATTCTAATTACTTTTAATATTAAGAAAAATGTTAATTAATTTAATATATCATGAAAATTAAATATTAGTTAAAAAAACCTAATCCTAATTTATTAGTAAAAAATTTAGGTTAGTTTAATAATTGGTTAATTAAAAAAATAGGGTTAGAAAAGAGAAAAGGGAAAGAAATTAGGTTAAGACAAAAATAAAAAAATAAAATAAAAACTGCTTGGGGTAGGTGTTGAACCCACGACCTACTGGCTTTTTACTGCATTGCTTTCCACTAAGCCCGACGCTCGTTGGTGTTTGAGAATAGGTGCTGCATAATATATGTGAAACCTGCATTAATTCATCTCAGGAACACATTATAGTTGTTAGTTTCAATCAAAGCATCATGAATATTAAAATATGAATTTTACACAAAAAAAACATGAAACTAAGGAATTGTTAGTTGGACATGGAATTGTTTATAAAATGACTTGGATCAACTCCTTTGATCCTCGGGAAGCGATTGTTGGCTTTGGTTTAAACTAAAACTGCTTGGAATTTGGAATTAGATTGCTCACTTTTTCTTGAATTTTTGTTATTTCTTGAGACTTTCTTTGGAAGAAATTTCGTGATCTTGATGGTATAAATGTGTTCTCTATTTATAGGCCATGAATTAGGTCAACAAACATGAATCAAATCTTTGTATTTCATGACAAAATATTTGATTTGATTGTTTTGTATGGAAACATATCTTTTTGAGCTTAATCTTGTGCCAAATACAATCTTCATGATCCCTCATAATTTTTAGAATGATTATGTGATATTAGACTCATGAATTGATTCAAAATGGATCCCCACACCTCGTATCATATATTTGATATTTTATTTGATTTATTTTGCTTTTAAATGAATAAAAATCAAAGTAAAAAGAAATAAAAATCGTAAAAATAAAGTAATGGATTTAGGAGTCTATTATGAGGTCAGGGACACGTTTGGACCTTGAAAGATAAGTCCATTAGCCCAAAAATTCAAGTTTTCTCAATTTGGGTTTCATGCATTTTCTCAAAATTGCCCAACTTATGCAACTCATAACTCTCTCCATTTTTATCATATGAACATTATCTTGGACTTTTTGGAAAGTTCAAGATGTCCCCTACAACTCTAAGGATTATCATTTTTTTTCATTTTAAGCCTTTATCTTGATGTAAATTGCTTTGACAAAAAGTGTCTTTTTGTTGACTTTTAAAATGACCTATAATGTTTTGGCCCATATCCCTCAAATGAAGCTTTTTTGGCCTTGAGCTTAGAGAGACAAAGTTGTAAAGAATTGAATTTACTTCAAAATTAGCTTTGATTAAGAATTTTCTGATGAAGCATGTGAAAATTATGCTTGGTCAAAGTTTAGTTGACTTCTCCTAATTTAGCAACTTTTTGACTTTTGATGAATCTTGAGTTTTCTTGATGAGGCATGGTCAACCTTTGATCAAATGATGAATGTGAGTTCAAAATGTTAATGTTGACCAAAAATCTTGAGGTTTGACTGTAAGTTGACCAATCATCTGAACAATTGATTGAGCAAATTTGTGATGTAAGGCTTGAAACTTGATATGAGGATTCTTTGAAGCATATGAGAAACCATGAAATCCACTTGGGGCATTAGAAGTCCAATTTCCTTTGAGAATACCATTGCTTAGGAGGAGGGTTCATCTGACCAATTCTTGAGTAGTCTTGAGTACTTGAGCACCTTGAATCAATTTGTCTTTGAAAAATGGGAGGGAAAATTTTGGGGTATAACAGCTGCCCCTGTTCAATCTTTTTAAACCTAAGGAGCTAGAGTGGCATGCTTGCCATTCGGGATCTGATGGTGGAAGAGGCTTGGACACTTAAGTACCCAGGAATTTGCACTCGCATGTGTACAAAGTAACACTTTTTGGTTAATTGTATTGCTTGAATTGGCTTAGAGATGCCACTCGGAGAGGTGATAGGATATCGTTGGAGATGGGCTTAAAGTTTTCATCCAAAGTAACTATTAAAAGGAGTATCAGAATGAGTTTACGTTTGACTGTATCTTGAAGTATGCTTTTCAGGATTCCGACACTGAAGGGAAAATGCTTTTCAGAATAAAGCACTGAAGGAGATGCTTTTCAGAATAAAGTGTAGAAGGGGAAATGCGTTTTAGAACTCCTCTAAAGGAAATGCTCTCCAGAACTCGGTCTCTGGGGGAAATGCTTTTTAGGGTTCCATCTCTGAAGGGGACATGCTTTTTCGAATGAAGCACTTAAGGAGATTCTTTTCAAAATTAAACTTCTGAAGGAGATGCTTTTCAGAATGAAGTGCTAAAGGGGAAATGCGTTTCATAACTCCTCTGAAGGAAATGCTCACCAAAACTCGGTCTCTGGGGGGAACTTATTTTCAAAATAAATCTCTGAAGTAAATGCTTTTCAGAATTTAGTCTCTAAAGGGAAATGATTTTCAGAACAAAGCTCTGAAGGGGAATGCTTTTTAGAATAAGTCTCTAAAGGGAAATGCTTTTCAGAATGAAGCTCTGAAGGAGAATGCTTTTCAGAATAAACTCCTGAAGGAAATGCTTTTCAGAATAAATATCTGAAGGAAATGCTTTTTCAGAATAAAGATATGAAGGAAATGCTTTTCAGAATGAAGCTCTGAAGGAAATGATTTTCAGAATAAAGATTTGAAGAAAATGCTTTTCAGAATGAAGCTCTGAAGGAAATTATCTGGTCATGTAGATAGTCGCCCCGTCCTGTTTCAGGAATTGATCTACAATTTGTCTCTAAATTGCTGATAACATTCGTCTATTTGCGAACTTAACCTGAAAAGACAAAGTTAGTTTTATGCAATGTCATGATGTATGTAATGGATTGCGTAATGATGTTCTCAAAATAAATGAGAATATTATATTCATTTCGTATGCATATGTTATGATGTTTTGTAATTGATATATGGATGTAATAAGTCGTTGGAGCGTATCGGTAGCTTCATGAAACAATGTCTGGCTGGGGAAAATAAATCCCTGACTGTTGCTGGGGATGAAGACATTAGTTCTTAAATATTTGTTTACAACGTCCTTACTGGGGATTTCCGCTTTCTATTTGAGGACACCTTGTTGGGGATGTTTAACTTCTGCTTGGGGATGGAAGCATTCAGGGAGATTCAGTCATTCGTCGTTCTTTGAAGGATTTTATTCTTATATACCCTGATTAGGGATAAAAGGATATGAATAATCCTCTTATACACTATTTAACCAGGTTTTATCTCTTTTGGGGAGGACAACGTTGAATGATATATGGCCTGAGAAGAGAATCTTGTCGGGGAACTGCAATATCAGAGGAATAAAATCCGTTGGGGAAATAAACCCTATAGACTGCGTTGAGGAAATAATCTTTGATGGGGACTGGAAATTCAAAGGCTGCGTTGAGGAAGTTTCCATTATATGCTGTGGAAATGATCAAACTTCCTTATCTGCTAGGGGACTTATTGGGAAGATGAACTTCCAGAAGATGCCCCAATTTCTGTCTGAGGGCATATTAGATTTGCTGGGGAATATATCTCTATTGGGGATGAGCTTGTGAAGATAGCTCCGTAGACATAGTTCCATGGAGATTTCTCTATGGGAATTTATGGATAAATTTGAACGTTATCCCAACTCGTAAAGTATTTAGCAAATGCTGATCAGAGTGATAAATCTTCTACTGATAAACGGAACATAGTTGAATGCTTTAATCCTTAACTTTTTCCTGGACCGCCTTTTTGGATTTTCAGTCCATTGGGATACCCTTTCTTGCCCATGTCGCCTTTTCAGGTTTTCGACTTGTCGGGTGTACAATTTTATTTATATATCCCTAATTTTTACCCAAACTCTTTTAGTTTGCCGGGATGCCCTTAATTTTTCCTAGGCTAATCAACCTAGCGGGTCTCTTTTTCATGCGTAGTATTTTTGACTATGTCCTTGTTCACAGGGTGGGAGAAATTTCACTGTCCATGATAGTAAGTGTTGTAGCACTGCCAGAAAATATTTTCTTGATCATACATGGACCTTCGTATGTGGAAGTCCATTTTCCCCTGAGATTAGTCAGGTGCACCCGATGTTTGAAGTTATTGATCAATTGTTGATTGCCCACTTTCTGATAGTCTTGACCTTCCTCAGTATTTTTCTAAGAATTGTCACGGAAGATGACACCATCTGATATTACTGACATAGATAAGCAATTCAGTGATACCGAAGATAATGACTTTTTCTAAAACACATGATCAATGTAACATGCCCTAAGTGATTCAGATGGAGATCTGCCCCTGGCTATTCAGTACTTTTGAGAGATCCTTTGAATCTTGACTTGACTGCCACAGATGAGTTGGACAATAACATGTCATGCCCCTTAATTTATAACCAATTGGGTACACGAAAGGCCTGTTAGGTGTCTTTCTCTTTGACACATCAGCTGAAGTAATTCTGTTTGTTGGGAGGATTTTCATTCATTGAATATTCGTCATGCAAATTTCTCGGTTGTCAAACACTTAGTCATATGCAAACAATGATATTAAAACATAAAGCTTATGTCTATCTAGAAGATTAAAAATGCATTTTTTTAGTAAAATAAAAATTTATAAGAATGTGATATCAACTCAAGATTTATAGTAAGCCTTACAGGAGTCAGGATACCTTTTTGTAACAGTATTATTTCGAACTAACCCACGCTTTAGTTAATACTTTTAAGGGTTATAACGTGGCTTGGTTCACAGTTTAAGAAACAAAGGATAAAGACTCAAATTTTATTTGTACCCAACCCGTTATTTATGATGTTCTTCAGTCTTATACTCAATTAATTATACATTTAGGTTCCAATAAAGTTTGGAATTATAGAACTAACATTTTGATGATGGTTTCGAACCTGAAAGTTTATTTGGGAAGGCAATTATTTTTCTTCTAACATCTTTCTTTTGTTGAGGATTTGTTGCGACCTCTTCTTGACTTTATTATCCCTAACTTTTGCCTGAACTGTTTCATTTGAGATCACACTCAACGGTATGCCCTAGTTTTTTCTTAAGTCTCCTTCATAACTTCCTGACTCAATGTTTACGGGGAACCATCATCAATTTTCGATTTAGAAGAGTATCTTCGACACTAGTAATTGTGTACGAAGGTAAAGCTTGTGAATTCATAATTGATTTAACTGAGAAACTAACCTCCCCCAGATTATGTTTAAGGGTTTTAATTTGCACGAAAAAGAAAACTCATACTTCTTAAGCTCAAAGGGGTTGACTGGGGATTAACTTTCTTATATCTCCACTTTTTAGGAATTGAAGCAATGCATGTACATCGCCAGCAAGTTATGTTTAAAAGCATATTGTATGAGATTATGGTATTGTTTTCGTCATCCTCCCCCTAAAGTATTATAGATTTAACGAGAGTTGAATATCACAATTTAAATATAGTGAAACGAAAGGGTTAATTCAAGACAAACATATGCAATGCATTAATGGGAAAAACTAAAGTTTGACATGACATTAATTGTTTAAACAAATAAGAGAGTTTGCAAATAAAAATTCAAATGATCTTAAAGCTTATTCGCTTGAACTTGTCACTTCAGATGGTGTGCCTTGCAGTTTCGATATTTGATGAATGATAGAAAAACTCAATCTGACCATCTTGTGTGAACTCGAAAACTTCTTCGTCAATCAGGTCCTGAATCTTACGTTTCAAAGCCCAACAACTATTAGTGTCATGCCTAGGACTGTTGGAGTGATATGCACACCTTGCATTAGGATTGTAGCTAGGAGAGGAAGTATTGGGATTCCGAGAAGGTTCCTTCAATGTAATCAGCTCTATCTTCAACATGTGTTGCAATACTTGAGATAATGGCATGTTGATTTTGGCAAATTGCCTTTTGGGTGTATCGTGCTTATACTGATTACCATGTTGTTGTTGGCGAGGTCGTTGTTGAGCTTGCGATGTAATAACATGATGGGAAGGCCTTTTTCCATTAATTTAAGCATTAGCAATATCAACTTATCTCTTTCCCTATTTTATTCTCCTCCTACTTTCAAGAAATCCAGTTCCCTGTCTTATCGGAGGCGAGTTAATGATTGGATTCCTAATTCATGCAGTTCGTCCCATACGATTGAACCCGACTTGATGAAGCTTGCTAATGAGGATTCTCAACTCTTCTTACCCCTAAGCTAGATTTTGGATAAGATCCATCTGACCAATCATCTGGATTCTCATCTCAGCTTGCATTTGTTCCAATTGGTCATCCTTGTTGTCTTCAGGATTCTTCTTGGTCATGTTCTCAGCAAGGACTGCTTTCAATGCTTCTTTACCCTTGGCTAAGCTTAGGAACATCTCTTGGAACTGAGCATTCTGAGCCTGGAGATCTTTGACTGTCTGTTTGAGATCCATTTTCTGCTGAAACAAACAGCAATAAGATGAGAAACCCGTCTTAGAAACCTGTTATGTAATGATATGTATAGCATGTAGATGCATATGCAATGTTTTCAAGGATCCTATGGGATTTAAATTTTAAATATTAGAAATTGAATCTGGTTGCAGCTTTGCCTGAAGAACTTTGAGTCTTCATCTTTGAACGTCCTTCTATAGGAATCAAGCTCACAATATTAAGTGGGTCATAGCCTCTGACTCAAGAAAATGTACTTCGATCTTGACGACGTGTGGATAGAGGAAAATAAATCATCTTGTCCCTTGCTAGAAATCTGGCTTATGATAATCCTACACCATAGATCCCTAAGATCCTTGAAATGGTTAGTAAAAATACTATGTGATGATGATATGATGCTATGATGGCATGTTCATGTTAGATAGGTAGAAAACACAAATAAGTCACGCAAGAGCCTTAGGTTTAAAGGCTTGCATGAAGTCCATAGTTAAATACACTTTCCCATTGAAGTTAAGTTGGCTCAACCTGTCCTAAAATAGTAACCGGGTTCTAGGAATCTCATATCACCGATCTTTCTTGCAGGCTTTATTTTAGAACGGCAACTGGCTTGGCACCAAAACATCCTGAAAGTCGAATCTCAATGAGTGTAGCTTCGAGTATCAACCAACCTTGGACTGCACCAAATCCGGCTATCTCACTACTTTCTAATGGCCAAGATGGGTTAATTAAGGTTCAAAAAGTAAGCTAGTGTTAATAACACCATGAGAAAGCCTAATGTTATCCTTGACTGACTCAAGGAACATAAAAAGAAACCAAAGTGTCACACTAATTGTATCCATCATTTTAACCATATCGGTCAACACCGTACAATCTCTATGATATATTGCTACTTACCTTAGAAATCCCTAGATCCGGGTGTAGGATCTTACAAGCAATTAAACCCAAACAAGCCCTTAAAGTTAAACCAAAAAAAGAAAATAATAAAAGTAAAATGATCTAAACTCTAAGATAAACCCTCTTTTTTTTAAGAAGATCCTAGCAGAGTCGCAAGTTCTTTAATACGGTGGAAAAACTGACTTATGCGTTTTATCAAAAATGCGCGGATACCTAGAGTCGCCGCCAAATTTTCTTTTATCCAATATTTTGGAAAGGTGAAAATAACAGGAAAGACCTTTGATAGATTTTGAGTTCGGGGGGTAAGTTATGAAAAGGGAATGTGTTAGCACCCTCTTCATCTGTAGTTATCTGTGGGCTCTTAATTGCTTAGCTCACTTTTGAAAACTTGATTTGTGTATGTGTGGTTTATTTGAAAAATATTTTGAAATATCCAATGTAAGGATGACTTTGTAATGATTCTTGTATCAGTCCTCAAGAATGCGTATAAAGTTTTTGAAAAGTGATGTGTAAAAAATGTGTTTTTTAGAAAATTTGTGAGCAAGCGATTAACAGTTCTTACCCACTCAGGATAGTTCTTGTTATTTTCCTTCTCATTTAGAGATAGTCATATTCGTACCATTAGTTTGTAGGTAGTATCATCTATTGTATATGAAGGGACAATCAAGGGTCATCGAAGAAAATTGATAAGGATACTTTAGCAATTTACCAGAGGGACTAGATCATCTGTTTGTAGGCAACATCGAAGGATCATCGAGGGACTATGATCATTATACGAAGGGAATTTACTAAGTATCCCTATTTTTGAGGGACATGACCATTATTCATAAGACAACAAGAGATGTTACCCTAGAGGTGTGAGTGTGAAAAGTGTATTCAGATCAATTATATTTATCTTGAATTGGGTTTTCTATTGATTGATTTTAGTCTTGTCATACAAACCCTAGTTACTAGAAGTATAAAATATAGCAGGAAAAGTAAAATGTGGAATGTAAAGACCTAAGCTACTACAGGTCTTTGGGTAGTTACATAAGTAGGAAAATGCGGGAAGTAAGCCCTAAAACGATTACATCCTGGGAGCAGATACATAATAGAGAAAAAGTGTGAGAAAATAAATCTAAACTATTACAATTAAAGAGTGCAACCTATACACTTTTCTAAGAAAATAAATAGAAAAAAGAAATAAGAAAATGTTTAGAAAAATGTTTGAATGTTATAAAACCTAAGTTTGTAATTTTTGTATTTTTATAGAAAATAATTTAATAATAGTAATTAAAATCTAAATTCTAACTGATTTTAATATTTAAGAAAATATTAATTAGCCTAATTAATTAATAAATAAATAATATGTCAAAAATTGATTATTGATTTAAAGAACCCTAATTCTAATTAATTTTAATATTAAGAAAAATGTTAATTAATTTAATATATCATGAAAAATAAATATTAGTTAAAAACCTAATCCTAATTTATTAGTAAAAAATTTAGGTAAGATTAATAATTGGTTAATTAAAAAAATAGGGTTAGAAAAGAGAAAAGGGAAAGAAATTAGGTTAAGACAAAAATAAAAAAAATAAATAAAGATTGCATGGGGTGGGTGTTGAACCCACGCCCTCCTAGATTTTGACTGCATCGCTTGCCACTAAGCCCGACGCTCGATGGTGTTTGAGAATAGGCGCTGCATAATATATGTGAAACCTACATTAATTCATCTCAGGAACACATTAGAATTGTTAGTTTCAATCAAAGCATCATAAATATTAAAATATGAATTTCACAAAAACAAAACATGTAACCGAAGATGCATGGAAGTGGTTGTTTTGGACGTGGAATTGCTTAGAAAATGACTTGGATCAACTCCTTTGATCCTCAAGAAGCGATTGTTGGCTTTGGTTTGGACTGAAACTGCTTGAAATTTGGAATTCGATTGCTCACTTTTTCTTAAATTTTTGTGATTTCTTGAGACTTTCTTTGGAAGCAATTTCCTGATCTTGATGGTCTAAATATGTTCTCTATTTGTAGACCATGAATTAGGTCAACAAACATGAATTAAATCTTTGTATTTCATGACAATATTTGATTTGATTTTTTTGCATGGAAACATATCTTTTTGAGCTTAATCTTGTGCCAAATCTAATCTTCATGATCCTGCATGATTTTTTAGCATGATTATGTGATATTGGACTCATGATTTGATTCAAAATAGATCCTCACACCTTGTATCATTTATTTGATATTTTACTTGATTTATTTTGCTTTTAAATGAATAAAAATCAAAACGAAAAGAAATAAAAACCATAAAAATAAATTAATGGACTTAGGAGCCTATTATGAGGTCAGGGACACATTTGGACTTTGAAAGATAAGCTCATTAGCCCAAAAATTCAAGTTTGCTCAATTTCGGTTTCATGCATTTTCTCAAAATTTCCCAACTTGTGCAATTCATAACTCTCTCAATTTTTATCATATGAACATGATCTTGGACTTTTTGGAAATCTCAAGATGTCCCCTACAACTCTCATGTTTATCATTTTTTTCATTTTAATCATTTATCTTGATGTAAATTGCTTTTAAAAAAGTGTCTTTTGTTGAATTTTAAAATAACTTATAATGTTTTGGCCCATATCTCTCAAATGAAGTATTTTTTTACCTTGAGATTATAGAGACAAAGTTGTAAAGAATTTAATTTACTTCAAAATTAGATTTGGTTGAGAATTTTATGATGAAGCATGTGAATTTTAGGCTTGGTCAAAATTCAATTGACTTCTCTTAAAGAAAACCCTAATTTACCAACTTTTGACTTTTGATGAATCTTGAGTCTTCTTGATGAATCACGGTCAACCATTGATCAAATGATGAATGTGATTTCAAAATGTTAATGTTGACCAAAAATCTTGAGGTTTGACTGTAAGTTGACCATAATTGACTTTTAACTAATATAGTTGATTTCCAATCATCTGAATAATTGACTGAGCAAATTTGTGTTGTAAGGCTTGAAACTTGATATGAGGATTCTTTTAAGCATATGAGAAACCATGAAATCCACTTGTGGAATTAGAAGTACAATTTCCTCTGAGAAAACCAGAACTCTAATTGTAGGCCATTTCTTAGGAGGAGCGTTCATCTGATCAATTCTTGAGTAGTCTTGAGTACTTGAGCACCTTAAATCAATTTGTCTTTGCAAAAATGGGAGGGAAAATTTTGGGGTATAACATGAGGCTAGTCAGAAAGGAAAGTTTACAAAAATGTCTTTTAGAGATAAAAATATATGTCGTGCTTGTGAAAACAACCTTTGTCAATGGCAATAAGTATAGACTAGTTATCATTTATGGCTACAACAGATTGACATGATTAAAGTTCTTAAAACACAAGGATGAGTCACATTCTGTGTTCGCTACCTTCTGCTCCCATGTGCAAAATGAAATGGATTTTAAAATTATTAAAGTCATAAGTGATCATGATGGGGAATTTGAAACAAAAACTTTGAATTTTTTTTGATGTAAATGGAATTTCCCATGATTTTTATAGCCCTAGAACTCCTCAACAAAATATGGTTGTAGAGAATAAAAATCGCACTTTACAAGAAATAGCCAGAACTATGATAATGAGACTAACATTGCAAAGCACTTATGGGAAGAAGCAGTTAATGCAACATATTAAATTTAGAAAAAGATCTCCATAAGACCTAATCTGAATGAGACACCTTATGAATTATAGAAGAATAAAAAGCACAACATTTCTTATTTTCATCTATTTGGTTGTGTCTGTTTTATGCTTAATACTAAAGATACCCTTAACAAGTTTGATTCTAAAACACAAAAGTGTATCATGTAGGATACTATGAATGCTCAAAAGGCTACATAGTGTACAACACCGAGACACGAATGGTTGAAGAGTTAATTCATGTTAAATTTGATGATAAGCCCTAAAAAGTCAAAGCTAGTTAAACAGTTTGCAGATTTGGAGATCACATATTTAGACCCTGAAGACAAGGATTGTGAGGTTAAAGATTATGGACATGCTTAACCAGAATCTGCTGACACCCCAGCACCTCTGAAGACACCCCAACACCTCTGAAGAAGCATATGCAATAATTCTCACACCCTGAGGAATTTACTCTAGGTGATAAAGTTGAACCTGTCAGAACAAGATCTTAATTCATACAAGATGAAGAAATTCTTATGGGTCTGGTGTTTATCGTAGAATCAACACCCATCAATGAAGCTCTTCTAGACTCTAAATTGATTTTGGCCATGCAAGAAGAATTGAATAAATTATCCATAAAGGATGTATGGAAAGCCTTTTGGTATACAAAGTATTTGAACTTTAACTTGACCTCTACTTGTCAAGCTAGGACGCTTCAACTAAGTGAGTTATAGGAGCATAGGTTTTTTTATGAGATTGAATTGTACAAAGAGAAAACTAATAGTGGAACGACATCAAATGTCAAAAGAAATAGTTGGTTGAAGGACAAATATTTTATTTTTAACTCAAGGCTAAATCCATTCCTTGGAAAGCTTAAGTCAAGGTGGTCAGGCCCCTTTAGATTGTTAAAGGTTAATCCACATAGGGTTGTGGACCTGTTGAACGAAAAAACACGGGAGGAATTTAAGGTGAATGGTCAAAGAGTTAAGTCATGTTTTTGTGACCCCTCATACAATACAAGGGTCACCTTAAATTTAAATGGTTAATCATGTTTGTGTTGAATTCAAGCTATATGACTCTAAAATAGAGATACTGGGAGGCATTATTACTTAATTAGTTTGTAGTTTTGTTTATATTTGTTTTAGATTATTGTGAGTAATTGAAAATGGGTTGTGAAGGTCACTGTTGGGAGGTGTCATGGTTGTGATGGAAATGAAATAAAAGAAAAGGAGAAGCATTTATTATTTCAAAAAACAAGAAAAATGAAAAAGAAATAATGTGCGGAAAAAGGAATATTTGCATTTATTGAAAAATGGAATGCAAGGAGAGAGAGAGAGAGAGAGAGAGAGAGAGAGAGAGAGAGAGAGAGAATGCCATGGGTGCTGACAAACTTGGTGCCCCGTGCATGACGTCAACTTTGAATAGTGGTAGTTAATGGATTTCCTGTCACGCTTTATGAGTTTACTTACTAAAACAAGTAATCAAGCCAGCACAGTAACCCTAAACTTTTACCTCTCTCTCTCTCTCTCTCTCTCTCTCTCTCTCTTGGCAGTTTCAAAATTTTTAACTCTTCCTTTCCCCTACCCTCTCTTTAAAACATGCCACCTCTACCAACCCACTCATCACTCACTACTACAAAAAGTCCTTCTAACATTGGACGCGAAACGCATTTTACCTCAGTTACAATAGCAATGTAACTAAGGTCGTCATAAAAAGTATGGACTTAGCACCTCGATGTTTAAAACACCGAGGGGTATTGTAATTGAGCACGGGTTTAAACTCCACCAACTACATTTTTATTATTTACAATAAAATAGTGTATCATCTATCTCGGGTTATCAATAAAAAAGAGGGGTAAATTATTTGTATTTTTTTAAAATTTAAACTGGTTATATTGCTTACACAGAAAATTAATAAAATAATTTGTTTACAAAATACAGTGTTTACCCAGAAAATTAAACTGGTTACATTGTTTACACATAATATCAAAATAAAAAGTAAATTGTCCATGAAGATCGTACATTAGATCTTCAAATCTGTGATATCTTGGGAAGATCATATGCTGGGAAACAATATATTTTCTATGTCTTTCCTTGCATTTGTCTCTGATATCAACAAAAAAGGGTTTGATAAAAAAGGGTTAGATAAATAAATAATTTTCTTCTCAAATAAGTATTTAAGTACACAAACCTTAAACCCAGATAATTTTATGCTCTTGCAATCCATCATAGAGAACTCTTCATGACAAAGACTCTTGCATATCCTAAAGTGGAGGATAGTTTCAAGAACTTCATGATGTTTAATTATCAATTTTTGATATTCAGAATGCTTTTATAATGAAAGTTAACCTAGGTTTCACGTGGATCACTAATGGTAGTGTCTTGAGCGTTGATAGTCATGAAATGGAAGACAAGGATTTGATTAAGGACGGTGACAAATATCCTCAACTTTAACTCTAAAATGTCCCCTCAGTTTTAGGAACGCTAAAATGAGATAAGGAACAACCACTGTCTTTTGATTCCAGACGAATGCTTTTGATGTCGTTCGTTGTATTATGAACTGAGAGTTTTGCGACTTAAATGCGCATCTTTTGAATTAACTGAGAGACTACCATGCCCCAAGTTTAAATTAAAGGTTTCAATTTGTGTTTAAAACAGAAAACTCCTACTTCTTTGGCTCGAAGGGGTTGACTAGGGATTATCTTCCTTATAACTCCAGTATTTAGGATTTGAAAGAAATGCATGTACATCGTCATCAAGGTCTGTCCAAAAGCATATTGGATGAGATTATGGCATTGTTTCGTCATCCTCCCTCTAAAGGCTTGTAATTTTAGCAAGAGTTGAATGTCATAAGGAGAGTAAAAAGCATAGTTTAAATGTAATGAAAGGATGAATTCAAGACAAACATATGCAATGCATTAATGAAACAGAGTTTGACATTAATAGATAATTGTTTGAATAACAAAAGAAATTACAACTTGAAAATTCAAATGAAACAAATACATTCTCAATGATTTGGCGTAGGATCAGTGATCACATTTTGGGTCTTCGGAGGGTCAAACTTGATCTCCTTTGCATCAATCAAGTCTTGGATCTTGTTGTTCAAAGTCCAACAGTCGTCGGTGTCATGTCCAAGACTGTCAGAATGGTAGGCACATCTCACACTCAGATTATACTTAGAAGAGGAAGTATCGGGATTTTGAGGAGGATCCTTTAGCGTGATTAGCTTTAACTTCAGCAAATGTTGTAACGCTTAAGACAAAGGCATGTTGATGTTAGTATACTGCCTTTCTTGATATCTTACCCTACGCCTATTGCTCTGTCTTTGTTGAACAGGCGTGGGATCGGAGATCAGGGTTGCCCCAACATGTTGATCATGACGACTCTTTTGACCATACACAGCATTGGACTCTTTCTTCCCATTGTAGGGCTTTTTCTGAGCATCAGAAGGTGTAGCTTCTTGAATCTTCCCACTTTTGATGCCAGCTTCGACCCTTTCGCCGGTCAGTATTAGCTCGGTGAACCCGGCTGAAGAGCTTCCGATCAAGTGGTTAAAGAATGGACCAGACAGGGTCCCCAAAAACATATCAACAAGTTCACGATCAGCTAAAGGTGGTTTCACCCTTCCGGCAAGGTCTCTCCATTTTTGAGCATACTCTTTAAATCCTTCGCCCGTCCCTATTGACATACCCTGGAGTTGGGTACGCGTAGGAGCAAGGTCGGAGTTATACTGATACTGCCTATAGAACGCAGTAGCCAAATCCTCCCAGCTAAGGATACTGGCTCCGTCCAACTGATAGAACCACTCAAGCTGAGTCCCTGAGAGACTGTCTTGAAAGAAATGGATCCATAAGTTCTTATCAGCAGTGTAAGGTTAGATCTTCCTCACATATGACTGGAGGTGTAGCTTTAGACAGGAAGCTCCGTCATACTTGGCAAAGGCAGGTGCTTTGAATTTATGGGGAATCACCACCCCAGAGGATAGACCTAGATCTCCGAAGTCCAGACCGTGCACCTTCTGTATCTCCATAGCGCTCAAACGGTCTTCCAGCTGTTTGTACTTATCCTCAACAGGAGGATAATGTTCTTCATCATAGTCCGTCTTGTTGTCAGTGACCATAGGGCTAGGGGCCCTCCTTTCTTGTGGACTATCTTTCCCTCCAGATGAGGTGGTCAGATCAACTTCATTCTGCAGCCCGTTTCCAAACCTGCGTCCAGTGTTGAACAGGATGGTCCTCTTTTTCTTCTTCTTTTTCTCCTTCAGAATCAAAGTCTTCAGGTCCTGCTGACCCTTAGCTATATTCATGAACAACTCTTGAAATTGGGCATTCTGGGCCTGGAGGGCCTTGATAGCTTGCTCGGTTGAAGGTTCAGTAGACATGATGATTGCTGAAATAAACAGCGAAGAAGATAAGAGACCTGTATTGGGAGACCTGTTATGCAATGATATGTATGATATATGTATGCAATGTTTTCAAGGATCTCGCGGGGTAAACAAGGAACTGTTAGAATCTGAATCTGGTAGCTTGATTGAAGGAGCTTCATGTTGCTGAGAGTCCTTCTTCAAGAGTCAAGCTCACCATATCGAGTGGGTCATAGCCCCTGACTCAAGTTATCGTGTTTTGATTTCTAAACAACCTTGGCTAGAGGAAAATAAATCCCCTTTGCCCCTTGCTGGACATTTGATTTACCATAACCTGCATCACAGACCCTTGAGATCCTTGAAATGGTTAAAGAAATGTTAAGGCATGATGTTATGATGTGTATGTTATGCGTTTAAGCAAAAGTGTGAGGTGATGTAAGTAAGCCCTGCAATAAATCCAAATTATTGGATAAGGACTGTAAACAAAACCTGCAAGGAACTCATGTTGTCAGATAACAAGAATGTGCAAGTAGTTCAAGTTTGAAGGTACACAAGTCACACATATAGCCTTAAGTTTAGGTTGGCATGGAGTTTAGGCATTACCCTCTTTCAGTTTAGTTGGTTTAAACCTGTCCTAAAAATAGTAACCGGGTTCTAGAGAATCTCAATATCACTGACTACCCTCAATCGGTCATAATTCCAGTTTAGCAACCTTTTCTTGCGGCCGGAATCATCGCGAGAGTTTAGTCTTAATGAGTGTAGCATACTGCTACTGTTCTATGGCCAAGTTGGTCAATTTAAGGTTCTAAGGTCAGTTGGTGCTTAATGACTCCTTAGAAGACCCATATTCTCCTCGTTTCAACACAAGGGATATCGATACAGACTAAGGTGCCACACCAACGTAGCTATTGCTTCATCCGTGTCGGTCTACGTCGGACAGATCCCTCACAGTTTATTGCTACTTACCTAAAGGGTATCCCCAGATCCGGGTTAGGATCTATAGAACTCCGATACAAGCCCACAAAATTAAAGCATATAAAGCATACAATTGAAAACATAAGTGATCTAATCCTAAGGTACACCTCACTTATAAAACAGTCCCTAGCAGAGTCGCCAGTTCTGTGATCGGTGGGAATGAGAACTGACTGTTTTGGAATGCTGGTTCGCGTTTGCGTTTGTTTTCGCAAAATGTCGCGGTAAGCAAGAGTCGCCACCGTCTTTTATTTTATCCAACAAGGAAAGGACAAAAGCACAGAAAAATTCCTTTTTGAGATGTTTCTCGGGTTCGGGAGGTAGATTATAGAAAGGGAAGGTGTTAGAACCCTTTCTATCCGTGGTTATCCACGGGCTCTTAGGTACTTACTCACTATGTTTTCAAAAGTTTGCTTTTCTTTGTGATTGTGGGTTTTGAAAAGAGTTTTTTTTTTAAGAGAGTGTAAGTGCGAAAAGTTTTGTTTTGTTTTAAAAGGAGCAAGTACTTAAGAACCTCTACCTACTCAAGAAGGAATTAAACTGTGTAAATGTCCTTTAGACAATGCTATCCCACTATTGAGGAGTAGGTAGCATCATCGTTGGAGTTTTCGGGTTAATTCGATTTAAGGGACGTGTGGTCACTAAAGCAATGTTAGGACGCCTTAGTGGTAACCCTAATGTCTTAGATCATTTTATCTGAGGCAACCGTTTCTAGGCAACTTATGATCTTTGGACAAAAGGGCGACCTCTAAAACATCCTATACTCAATGACCACGTTCGAGGCAACCAAGTGAGGCGTACCCTAAGAGTGACATGTGCGAGTGTGTCAATTTTCAGTTTATATTATCTTTACATGTCATGGTGAGCTACTGTTGATTTTAAGTCAAGATAGATCTTATCATGCAATCCTAGTTAGCATACATCTAAATAGTTAATATATGTATAGGAATTTAAAGTGTGGGAATTGTAAATCCTACGCTATTACAAGGCTTCGGGGAGGGGGATTATTTACATGTCCAAAATTGGGGGAATAAAGCAGTAAAGTGTAAAAGTCTTAGTTAAGCTATTACAAACCAGTAGGCAGTTACCATAAAATAAACGCGCGCGAATCTGAACATAACCTCTAAAAATCCTAAGAATAAAATCTTTTTGTGTTTTATTTTATTTTGGGAAAATGATCTAAATCTTCTTAATTTTAGTTTTTGAGAAAATGTTAAGATAATTAAATGATTAATTAACAAAGTTAATTTAATAGAAAAAACTAGCCTAATGTTTTTGTGGTTTTTCTTTTTAATTGATTTTATGTTGATTAAAAAAAGAAATAAAATAGTCAAAACAAAGATGAAATCGAAGGAACAGGCAGTAAATCAATAAAGGTATAATTCTGGAGGCTTGGATCAAAAGAAGTGTGGGTTGTCTTTCGATCCAGTGAAGAGGCTTGATCGAAGGTGCCTGAGGGGATGCACTTTGGGGGTGTTCGATCTGGATATGTCATCCTTCGATCTGGGAACCCTGGATCCAGTTCGAAGCTAAGCTGCTAAGCTTCGAAGCTCTGAACAAAATTCTGAGAAGATATTTCCTGCAAAACGAGACAAATATTAAAGATCCAGAGGGGACTTTACCCCCCTGATTCTAATCTCCTCCCAATTCGATTCCTTCCTCAATTTGAATCTGCTGAATCTGGGTCTGGGTTTGTTTTATCCTGAGATTCGAAGGAGAAACTTAGATCGTGCCCAAGCAATGGCACGATCTCTTCTTTGCGCTTTAGCTTACATGCAACATAATCAGTAATAACAAGAATACATATGCAATGTGTATTTAAATGTCATGAAGGTGCAATTTTGGTTTTGCAAACCCTTACCAATTAAAGATGTATGATCTGTGGTTCTGGGCGTGGAGATGTTTGCTGAACGGCTGCTTTGGCTTGGATTACTTATGAAAATGCTGATAACCTTTGGTGGGTTTGTGGGCAGCGTATCTCCAAATCCTCCCTGTTTCTTTTTCTCCTTTTTCCGTTCTTGTTCCTCTGGCACTGTATGCTTGCCCTTGTATTTATAGGAGTATGATGGTCTAGTAACGACAAGAGATAACCAATTAAACATGCCTTTAAAGCCATGAGAAAAGAATCAGACATATTAAAAGATTTCCTTTTTTGAAATATTCATGTCTCTTTGGAATCTTGAATGAACCTGGACACCTTTGATTTTCGAATGCCTCCAGGCCATGCTCTTCGATTGGTCTTGAGTTGCCTCCTTCGAATGGACTTCTTATTTGCCCTTCGAATGGTCCTTCTGAATGCTTCTTCAAATGTACCTTTTGAATGTTCTTCGAATGACCCTTTGAATGCTTCTCTTTGATAACTTCAAAGTCCCAAATCGAATTACTCCAGCTTCAATTGCATAGCCCCTTTGATTGAGCCTCCCTCTGCTTCGATTGCTTGATTCGAAAAGGATCACCCTGGTCGAATCAGCTCTTGTAGGGTTGGGAGCAAACAAGGCAAGAATCTGGCCTTTAATTCAAATAATTGAGTCCACAATCAGCATTTAATTATTTCTATATTTGCAAGGGACACATGCCATTGTGAACTTTGGGTGAACCTGGACAGGTTAAGATATGTGTTTTTGCTTAGTCATGCCAGCCTACTTCATTCCTTCGAATCTTCCTTCTTTGCCAGCTTCAAAGTCCAATTCGAATCTATTTAGAACATTCCCTATTAGACAACTTCGACCAGCCCTTGGCCTTGTGATGAGTCTAAGTTCTGATTCGAAGTGTCCAGAACTTCCTTCATCAGAGCATCTTAGATTAAGAGAAACTCTGCACTGAAATTCCATTCGAAGGTCATTTCGTTCTGATGTTCTGATTGAGGTAAAGTATGAAGTTCCAGTCGAAGGACCCTCTGAAGTACTAGTCGAAGCATTGTGAAATTGACTTGATCGAAGGGGTCCAGCACTCAATCAAAGACTTGCACACCAAAGCTTGATCGAAGGGTTCCAAACACCCAATCGAAGCTTACTAATCAAAGCCTGATCGAAGAGTGCCAAATGCCCAATCGAAGACTGGTGAGTCAAGCCTATATCGAAGTATTTTGGATACCCAATCGAAGACTTTTCCCAGATGCCAATCGAAAGACACTTTGTTCATCTTCAAAAAACTTTATTTTCGTTAGGCAAATGTTTGTGACCAACCATGTAAGGGAAGACTTTTGAAAACATGAGAGGGCAAATTTTGGGGTACAACAAACACCATTTTCTCAAACCTTGTAGGTTGACATGTCATGGCGTGCCACAACTCACTAGATGACACTGATGACCATCTCCTTACTCTATTTCTGAGGGAGTGGCGACTACCACCGTGACATTTTTTACCAAACCTAATCCATCTTAATCATCTGTTAGTTTAGGATTTCCATTATGCAAACTTAAATTTCTTGTCATTTCGATTATCCTATCATTTAGATTCTAGTAATGAATGAAGTTATGTTTTCTATTTTAATTCCTTTTTTAGGTAGTCTTTCTAGTTTTTATGTTAAAAAAAACAGAGGAAAATACTTGACTGCATCCCCAAAATAAAACAAATTCTAAAACTTAGAATAAATCTGATTGGACTGTGACACCGTTAGAAACAAGTTCTTGATAACTAATCAATGCACCTTCTTGTATTTTCTGATAACCCGTGTCGTGCCTCTAGTAGTCAGAAAAGGAGTTATCCTTTTAATAAGTTTGAATTGTTTTATAATATGGAATAATAAGTCATTGTATGATTTAATTTATGGGACGATAACATATCTATTTAAGACTTAGCATAAAAAGATACATTGCATGTAAATAAATAAGCACACAAAAGTGTGCAAAAAGAGTGAAATGCCAAAGTGCATTATAAATAAGTTCTTGTGCCTGAAACTGGAGGAATAATTCATATTCCCCAAAATGGAGGAAGAATAGATGACTTCACCAATAGTAACAGGTTGGACTCAGTATAAGTGAGATCTCGTCAGGTGAAAAGGTGGAACATCTAGAAAAATGAACAATAATAAAAATGCATGTGTAATCCTAAACCAAAGTGAACAAAAAATCTAAGGTTGAATAGTCAAACCCCCTTTTTGAAATTGAAAATTGAATTCTTGGACCATAGGATAAGATAATCAAATTTGAATTTAGGATAGCTATCTTGAATGAAGAATATTGTAGTGAAAATCATCATCAATAAGAACTGACATACACAACCAGGTTGTTTGTGAGTTAAGCTTTTAGAATAGGAGTTATTGGGAAGTGAAGTTTCTATTTCTTTACCTATCGCAACACTTTAGGACATGTAATGGTTCAAGTTTTGGAGTGTGATAACCCACATTTTATGAGTTATTAGAAGTCCTAATTCTCATTTGTAGCTTTTTGTTTTATCATTTAGTAGTTAAGTTTATCGCATTTTTTTATTTTTAGAGTAGTTTACAAATAACATAATAGGTTCTCTCTTTTGTAGTTTTATGTGTTTGTTGGTTGTTGCAAGGTTAGTTATGATGAGCTCATGCATGAGAGTTGGGGACAGCAACTGGGAGTAAAAAAGAAAGCATAAGGCTAGAAAAAACTAAGAGGATAAGAGAACAACAAACTGGACTCATAGGGAATATGTGAAAAAAAGCTGCACTGGAAGGAAATTGATTTGAATGGATAAATTAAATATGTTAGAGGATAAAAGGTAGTACGTAGTACATCCACTACGTGTGTGCCATGTAACAAAAAGATAAGCATAACATGCTCCTCTATTGATGCAGTCTTCCATGCTACAATTTGTCCCCCACCAATGTTTGTACCTAATTTTCATGTTGCATGAAGAAGAAGGAAAATGAGGGAACTTTGATGATTTTACCTTGGGCCTGATTTGATTTATTCTGAAGCCCATTCTCCAAGACAAGTGAAAAACCCTAGCTCTTGCACCTATAAAAGCAACACTTGAAGACTGAAGAATAGTTTAACACCTGTTAAGAAAATTATGTAGAACAAAATTGTGAAGGAATGAGTTGAGTGAATATGGAGTTTCTTCTTATCACCTCCTCATGTGCCTACTACTGAAGCCTGGAGTGGAAGAAGTTGTCACTTGCTGATTATCCATTGCAAGAAGACAAGACGTTGCTTTTAGGTTATTATTTATTTTTAAATTTATATTTAAGAGTGATTATCTTAAGAGCCAACGTTGTAGTTTGTACTCGGCTCATCATAAGCTAAAACCTTTTATTGTTGAACAATGAAAAGTTGATTTAATGTAGTTTTTAAGTAAAGTGGTGTGTAGTTCATGTCTTGTTTTACCATGTGTTAACTTGCTATAAGTCTGTTTCTTTGATTGATCAACTTGGAAAAAGATAAAAGCTTATTATTGTGAGAGATCCAACAACAATCAGATTTCATGACAAAAATGGTTGAAAATAGTAGGATAGAGATATTAACTAGAATAACTCCTAAGAGATAAGTAGCTACAACCATAAAGGATCTTCAGAGTAAAAACATACATGTCTTAGGGTTACAAGTGAGGCTTATATATTTGTCGCTTTACCCTAAGGTATATGCTTTTGATGTTGTAGAGATACAACCTTAGAAAGAAAATGGAAAACTTAGTGAATGAGAGAAGTCGATGATATTCGATTTAATGGAGTAGAGTAGAGGTTGATTGATGTCCTAAACTTGAATGCAATGTAATAGGAGTAGCGAGAAATCTTCAAAATGATCGAAATGAAGTTTCCTCACGAGCTCTGTATTGGATTCTAATTTAAACTTTTTGAACTGAAGCAAAAGGAAAATGGAAGGTCTGATACGTTATATATTCAAATAGGTACGAAACTTAATCTTTGTAAATAATATGGTCTTTCACCTCATAATATTTCCATCAATGTTTTGGTTTGGGTATGCGAATTAACTTTATTTGTATTTTTGGGGTATTCGGATATTAAGTTCCACATTTTAAGAATATTACTACGAGTTCGAAGAGTAATGCCCTAATAAAAATCTAATTTTGTGAACACTCCATTATTTTAGGAATAAACGTGTTTATCTCCTTTTAGATTAAATTACGATGTTTGGCTTTATATGCATTGCCCTTTTTATCGTTATCAAATTTAATCCCACTAAATTTTAGTGATATATTTTTGATGAGATATTGTCTGTAACTAAATGTTTACTTCTTTGAGTTTTGATTTACCTAAGTGACCTTTATCTACTATCAGAATGGGTTTGAAGTCATTTGTTTTAGTTTACACATCGAGTATCTGACCCACTAGACCGCCTAATGTAGTTTGGGAGTCAATTATGGCATCAAGTGGACCAGTATCTGATCCACTGGACTACCTAATCTGATTTGGGGTTCAGTTCTGGCATCAAGTAGTTTCAGTCTCCTCTCGATTGCAGTTGCGGGGGGTCGAACTGTGATCCTCCCTACCAAATTTAGTGTCAATCACCAGTTAGCTGGGAATTTCGACGACATGAAATATTAAGGAGAAATAAATGATGTTGAAGGAAAGTTAGCTCTAAGAAAAAAATGAGAATATTTCATGAAGATTTCGACTAACAGGCCTACGGATAGTTTAATTTTATTAAATGGTAGAGAAAGTCTTATTGCATGGATAAGTGGGACTTAAGATATTTGAAACTTTTAAGTTTCATATTTCAATAAGTCACGTTGTTGGTTTTGCACCTCGAAAGGAAAAAGATTTTGAATTCAAATGGGTTGATCTTATCCAAAAGGACGCATGGAAGTCTGAAGATTCGAAGGACATGCAAACATCAAATGTGGAAATTCTTTTAGGGCAATACTGTTATGGTCGGACTAGTATAAATTAGAATCTTTATGTTAGGATTAATGTTTTTACTTTTGTACAAATTAGTTAAATAAACTTAAAGTACTAAGTGTTAGAGAAATGAGTTGTTGAGAATATACATATGAAACACCCATTTTTTTTATTCAATGTAATTCATTTTCGAATAAAGTCTTTTACGTTTTATTTAGGTTTAAGTCGGAATTCAAATACATTCTAGTCTTTATCATAAATCATTTTTATCCTTATTTTAAAGCTTTGTTGTCTTCACTTTCGTTATAATTATTTCTTTGATGGAGATTAAATACCCAAAAACATTAGAAAACACAAAAAACTAGACACTGGTTCTAGGATCAATCTAGTTGATCTGTAAGTAAGCATAATTATCTTTGTTTTGGAAGACTAGCACTTGTTTACAAAATTTCACGGTAAACAAATTGGCACACTTGGTGGGACCAATTTCTAAGTTTATGTCACAAAAAAAATTTTGTGTTGTATTGTATTTCGTTTTAGTCTATTTGTTTGACATTGCTGTATGAGATTAAGGAGTGGAAAATTAGGAAAAACTAACAAACCAATACCAAAAAGGAAATACACTAGGAAGATGGTTAATCCACCCAATAACAGTGGAGAACAACCATCCTCTTCAACAGGGGAAAGTACGGTTGCATTATCTGTAACTGAATTGATACTCGTTCAACCGAGTATGACGGGAATACTGACAAATGCTTATAGAAGTCCAGTTCTATCCCTAATGCATACACAGGGTCCCCCAGTGACCCCAACACAACCAGGTGTGAATAATTTTAGACATTTCCCGTTTAGACTCACAATGCCTATGGATGACCATGAACAGATTTATGGTATGCCAACATCTGCAATGGCAAGTTTAAATAATAGTACTTCGACATTACCTGATCCAAGGGTGTCTATTTTTTCACCACTGCAAGGATCAGGATCGGGTGTCAATAATAGGGGGTCAAATAGTCCTAACCCCGAGATTCGCTTCCCAATTACCTACCATGACAATGAATTCTGCAACGATATTTAGACAATAAATGGATGATAGTAACCACTAGTGGTTGGTGTTTTAGCCCAACAAATGGGCACCATTTTTAACCCTTTGATTCAAAGTACTACCCAAACAAATAAACAGATTGCACAGATGAATCAATAATTGGCAGCACAAATGGCATGAATTGGAGATATCTTTGGTGCCCCTCGAGCCCCAATTCAACATCCTCGTCCAAAATGGATAAGAGAAAATCAGGGAGTGGTTTTTGAAGAAAATCAAACAGTTAACCAAGCGCAACCAATTGCAAAAAATGTTGACGAAGTCAATCATGGGCCAAGAATCGAATAACCCAAGGTTGAACAAGCCATTCCAAGGGAGGTTCAAGCCCCAAGGGTAGTAATGGTCAACCGAAACCAGGATGCAGACAAATTTCTTTAATGTGTTCGATAAGACGAATTCCAAGGGGAAAATAATATAGCAGCCTTGGTCAAAAGAATAATGGCTCAAAATGGGGTGAATATAGGCCTTATAAGGCCAAATTATACTTCCCTTTTGTTGGAATATATTCTATAGACTGAGTTGCCCAGGGGTTGGAAAGTCCCAAAGTTTAAAAAAATTTGTAGGGACACCAGCGAATCTATTATCGAACATATAGCAAGGTATCTTACCAAGGCTAGGGACATAGCGAATAATGAAAACTTAAGGTTAAAATACTTCCCTAGTTCGTTATCCAAAAATGCTTTCACATGGTTCACCACCCTCCAAGCGAATTCCATCCATGATTGGACTCACTTAGAGAGGTTATTCCATGAAAAAATTTATAACGGACAATCAAAGATTAATCTCAAAGAATTGGCCAGTATCAATAGAAAGTTTACTAAGCCAATTGATGATTACTTAAACAGGTTATGTTTGTTGAAGGCAAGGTGTTTTACACAAGTTCCCAAACATGAGTTGGTCCAAATGGGTGCAGGTGGTTTGGATTACTCCATTCGAAAGAAATTAGACACCCAGTACTTAAGGGACATGGCCCAATTAGCGTTCTGAGTTCAACAAGTGGAATGTATGAGGGTTGAAAAGGATAAGGCGAATAAAAATAATAGAAAATAAAGGGTTTCATATGTCGAAGCGGAGGAAGATGAATAAGAGATCTATAGTGAACCAATAGGCTTCGAAGAAGGCGAAGTGGACTTGGCTGAATTAAAGAAAGGCCCACTCTATTCTTGTAAAGTCTTAGCCCCTTCGAATGGGAAAAATCATGTCGAACCTGAAAAGAATGATAAATTCCCTAAGAAAACGTACACTTTTGAAATGTGATGAAATGTTTGATTTATTGATGAATGATGGCCAGATGATAGTGCCACCTGGGGCTATAATTCCTACGTTAGGACAACGGGAGAAAAGAGGTTTTTTCAAATATCATAATTTTTTAGGATATAAGACCTCACAATGTTTTCTTTTCAGGGATCTAGTTCAAAATGCTATCAGAAACGGAAGGCTAAGGTTCGGCAAAAAGAGAAATATGAAGATTGACATTGATCCTTTGTAGATAGCAGATACCAACTATGTTGAACCAGTAGACATTCACATGGTGGAGGTTACTGAAGGCCCCATCAACCAAGACCCTGAGGTAAAAATCACTGATGATTTTTCTGCAGGTGTCGAATCTAAGGAAGCCACTGAAGGCTTCAGCAACAAAGATGCTAAGGGTAAGGATGTTGATGGTTCTTCCCTAGATGTTGAAATGACGAAGGCTACTGAAGGCCTCATAATCAAATTCAAAGAAGTCAAGATCACTGATGGTCCCAATATCAAAGTAAACATGGTGGAGATGATCCAGCATGTTGAGATGGATGATGTCGAAAGGCGCATCCAAAAAGAAGAAGAACATATGAAAGTTGCGTACCCAAACATAGAACAGATTCAGTTAGACTTTCTTGTTCGCTGTCAAAAGAAGCACTCTTAGGATCTCATGTGTCCCAGATGTAGTGCAGTATATGATGGAAAAGCTGCATAGAACTACGAAAGGGTTTAAATTGCTCGAAAGAGGGGAAATTGGAGAGTTCCAAAAGCGGGTTTGTGTTTGACAAACGAGGAGTTCCTCGAAGGCCACATAGTCCTTATCCTCAAGTGAATCGAAGGGAAACTTTCAAGCCATCTTCCAATGTTCCAACTGACAGATGGCTAAGGCCAGTTGAGAATAGGGGGCCAAGACAAGAGAAGTGGAGAAGTTTTAAACTCGGAAGAGGATCATATATAGACTACTGGACATAATTTCATGTGTCAAAGCAAAAAGCCTATAAGTCTGGGAACTACAAGGGAAAGAACTTAATATTGAGATCTCAATGGAGGATATATCATAGAATCAAGAAGGAGGAGAGGGAAATGGATGAGAAGGACGTGGGGGAATCTAGCACCGAGCAACTCCCTCCTCAAAATAAAACTACGCTGAAAAAACCATTAGGGAAGAAACTTTTTCCCTAAAGAAGGAAAAAACCAACGAAATAAGGAAAGGGAGGCCCATAGAAGATGAAGACATGTTAACTGACAAGTTCAACTTAAAGGATGAACTATCTCAGGGTTTTAATTGTAATGTAGTTTCGGTACTACCCCGTGAATACAATCAAATAACTAAAGCTGAAGAAAATGACGAGGTTGATGAGGTTGAAATCGACATGCATAGGCTAGTTTGTTATTACATCATGAACAACAAAGCAGTAGAGGAACAAAATGTGTTCTTCTAATGCCTATACCAAGGCATGAAAAATCATCTGAAACCCTTATTCATAAGGGGTAAAGTGGAAAATGTTAGGATCAATAAGATCCTAGTAGACGAAGGGGAAATAATTAATTTGATGCCACAGTTCATGCTCAAAAGGATTGGAATGTTCGATATGGATTTCAAGCCACATAATATGGTTTTGTCAAATTATGAAGGAAAAGTGGGCCACACTCTGGGAGTAATCTAAATGGGTCTTACTGTGGGATCTATCACCAGATCCACCATGTTCATGGTAATTGTCTCAAGGGAAAACTACAACTTGCTGCTTTGGCGTGAGTGGATTCATGGCGTGGGGGTATATCCATCCTTACTTCACCAAAGGATTGCAATTTAGAGAGAAGATTGAATCATTGAAAACATAGAAGTTGATAAAAGCTACTATATGGCTGAGTTTAGTCATGTTGACAGAAGAAATTTCGATAGGAATCTTGCCAACATATGACCATGTAATCCTGCAGGTGATGCTTACTCACCAACAAAGAATTCCCTATATTTCCTCACTTTGCATCCAACCCATGGTTTTCAGTGGGATAAGGAAATCATGGGGAAGAAAATGACATGGATGAAGTACCAAGACTTTGAACAACTGGCTGGGGGGACGAAGATGATGATTATGTCAGCGTCTACTTTTTTCGAAAAGATTTCGGCCTATTTAGTCGAAAACAGGTTAAAAAGGCTTTGGAGGCTGAAGTGAAGTATATTGTTGTCGAAGCCAATAATGATGGAATTCATGCCAAGGGAACTGGGGTCAACTTCAAGCCAGAACCCCATGACTAAGTAACACCCTTTGACGAAAAAGACCAGAGCCTGGATGTGATATACGACGAAGAGCCTTTGGAATTTGAGAAAGATCCAACAACGCCAAGTGCAAAAATGATGGCGCAAGATCCTCTCAAAGAAATTTATTTGGGCGATGGGTCTAGCAAAAGACCCGCTTACATCAGTGCAAAACTTAACCTGGAAGTGAAGGTCAAGGTGATCCAACCGCTGAAGGAATATAAGGATTACTTTGCTTAGGATTATGACAAAATGCCTAGGTTGAGTAGAGATCTCATCAAACTGAAGCTGCAAATAAAGGATGGCAAAAATCACATCAAGAAGACTCTAAGAATATTTGCGCCAGAAACTCTTTCAAAGATTAAGGAAGAAATCGAAAGACTCCTCAGATGTAAGTTCATCAGGAAATACAAGGTATGTCGAATGGATCACAAATATAGTACATGTTATTAAAAAGAATGGATCCTTAAGGGTTTGCATTGATTTTTGAGATTTGAATTCTGCAACCCAAAAGGATGAATACCCAATGCTTGTGGCAAAAATGCTGATTGATTCAGCCGCAGGTTTCGAGTATCTTAGCATGCTTGATAGATACTCTGGGTACAATCAAATATTCATTGCTGAAGAGGATGTGCCCAAAACAGCTTTTTGATGCCCATGGGCATTAGGCCCCTATGAATGGGTGGTTATGCCTTTTGGATTAAAAAATGCTTGGGCAACTTAACAAAGGGAAATAAACTCTATATTTCATGATTTCCTTAAGACTTTCATGCAGGTTTACATTGATGACATAGTTGTAAAATTTGTGTTAGATGAAAGTCATTTGGATCACCTTCGACAATCATTCGAAAGAATGAGAAAACATGGGTTAAAGATGAATCCCCATAAGTGTGCCTTTTTGTGCAGGAAGATTATTTTTTGGGCTTTGTGGTCCATAAGAAGAGAATAGAGATTAATTAAAATAAGACGAAGGCCATCATGGAAGCAAAAGCGCCATCAACAAAAAAGTGTTACAATCTCTACTTGGGAAAATAAATTTCTTGAGAAGGTTTATTTCAAACATAAGTGGACGCACTCAGGCCTTATCTCCCCTTCTACGTAGGAAACAAGGAGGATTCGAATGGAGGAAGCAACATCAAGAGGCATTCAACAAGATTAAACAATACATTGTTCAACCTCCAATGTTGTCACCCCTTTGTAGAAACAAGATTAAACAAAAGTATGAGATGTAACCATAGGAAGTATGCTCGCTCAAGAGGATGAGAATGGCATCGAAAGAACCTTCTACTACCTTAGTCGTGTACTTAATGATGCAGAAACTAAGTATAGTATTATAGAAAAATTGTGTCCATGCTTGTACTTTTCTTGTACAAAATTGAAATACTATATAAAACCAATTGATGTGTACGTTTCTTCGCACTTCGATGTTATTAAGAACATGCTTTCAAATCCAATCCTGCACAGTCAAATTGGAAAATGGGCACTTTCCTTGACTGAATATTCCTTAACTTTCATGTCTTTAAAATCTATGAAAGCACAAATAGTCTCAGATTTCATTATTGAATATGCAATGGTCGAAGTTCCACAGAATTATGTGGAAATAGAACCTTGGAAGTTATTCTTCGATGGTTCTATTCATAAAGATGGAACTGGAATTGGAGTTTTGATTATTTCTTCTGACAAAATTCCAACATAATTCAAATATAAAATTGAAGGTGCCCTTTTTCGAATAATGAAGTTGAATATGAGGCTTTGATAGCAGGACTTAAAGTCTTGTTGGAATTGGGGGCAACTAAGGTTGAAATAAAAGGTGACTCTGAACTGGTTATTAAGCAAATAACCAAGGAGTACAAGTGCATAAATAAAATTTGGTAATGTACTTCATTATTGCAAATAGGGTGCTTGGAAAATCCGAGTATGTGAATATCAAACACGTCCCTAGGCTAAAGAACCAAGAAGCCAATGACCTAGCCCGAATTGCCTACAAATACAAAGTACCAAAGGAGAAGTTGAAAGATTTAATCGAAGTACGAGGACAGGTATTGGCCACCAAACTATCTCCATCAGATTTAGAAAAGTCAAGTATAAGGTATGCAAACAAAGAAATTTTCGAAGTATTAGCCATTAATAGTTGGGTAGATACAGATTGGAGGAGTCCAATAATATATTACTTAAAAAATCCATCAGAAAATGCAGAAAGGAAAGTTAAGTATCATGTGCTTAGATACGTATTAATGGGAAACAAACTATTTAAGAAAACACTAGAAGGAGTCATGCTTAAATGTTTAGGAGAAAATGAAGCTTACTTGGCATTGTCGAATGTACATGGTGGAGCATGTGGAGCACATCAAGTAGGTCACAAGATTAAGTGGCTTTTGTTTCGATATGGCATGTATTGGCCACCATATTGAAAGATTATATAGAATTCGCCAATAGATGCCAAGAAATCCAAACTCATGCAGGTATTCAACATGCTCCTGCAAGTGAACTGCATTTTATAATCAATCCATTGCCCTTCAGAGGTTGGACGCTGAACTTGGTTGGTGAAATTCGACCAGCCTCATCCAAAGGTCAGAGGTACATTCAAGTGGGAATTAATTATTTTACAAAATGGATTGAGGCAATACCTTTGGTGAATGTTGATCAAGAAATGATTATTAAATTCATTAAAAGGCATATAATTTATAGGTTTGGAATCCCATAGACCATTACAATGGATCAGGGATCAGTTTTCACGGGTCAAAGGATGCAGGAACTTGCTAAAGAAATGAGATTCAAATTATTGACTTCTACACCCTACTATGCCCAGACAAATGGGCAAGTTAAAGCTGCGAATAATGTAAATCTTTGTTTAATAAAGAAGCTTGTGGTAAGGTGTCGTACCCCAAATTTGTCCTACCTCGATTATTTTATTTTTCAAGAGTTAAATAAAAGAAATATTTAATAAAAGATGGTACATCAGCATCTGATGGCCCATCTTTATCCAAGACTAGGGGGTGTATTTTAATTCGAGAAAATGGGGCTTTCTAAATTAGAATGACTCATAGACTTATTCGCGAAGCATGTTGGCCAATGGCCCATGCGATTCGAAAATAGGAAATTATTCCAAAAGAATAATAATTATTAAGTTCTTAATTATTAAATAGTCATTGTTAGTAAAAGAGAGGTAACTAAGAACCATTCAAACGATATTTGCTTTTAATAAAAGGGGAGGTATAATTCTGAGTTATAGGTCCATTAAATCTTTTATTGTTTTAGTAATAAGAGAGGAGGGTGCAATTTCAACTACAGGCCCAATAGAGCCATAAAGCTAGCATGTTTGGTCTTTTCTGAAATGTTGAATAGAAGAGTGGGGGTGTATGTTTTTCTAGGGGTTCAAATAATGGATATAGTTGGGTCTGCTCAATGTTGGCTTATGTTTGGAAACTGTTACTAGTAAACATTATTACAATTAGATATTTTTGTTATAAACTATTTATTTCCTTTTGTAAGAAGCATATTGTGTTTGAGAAAAGATTGTTGCTAGCCCAAAGGAAATAAGGCCCAGTCCGTTTATAGAGGAAAGAAAACATTTTGTGGATAAAAAATATAATGTAGTTGGGCTGAGTACAAAATACAACGTGAAGCCCATTTAAATAAAAAAAATGTTTTTTGCTGTGTAAAACAATAACTTGTTGGCCCAATTAAACCAAATAACAACCATTGTTCAAATCATGACTAATTTTGCGCAAGTCTCATTAAATAACTAGTACTGTAGAAATTAAAACAAAATAAAACCAAATCTTGGCATAGTACAAATAATGCAGATCTTCAAATCAAATCTTCAAATCTTCATCAATCAATCTCCAGAAAACAGATCTCTACTCAATCAAATCCAGAAAGCTGAATCTAATATATTACATTATCAAACAAAATCAAAATTACAATCAAATCTCTTATTACCAAAATCAAATCAAACATTACAAATCGCGAATCAGTTATACATGAAATCAAATCCCTAATTTTTCTACAATCCCTAATTCACTGTAATCTCTAACAAAACCCTAAAATAATCCTATAAATAAGTAAATTGAATTAACAAAGAAGGAAAGGTTTCAGAGAGGGGAGAAAAAGCTGAATCACGAAGCTTGTAGAGAGACGGAGAAGAGACTGGAAGAACCAAATTGCAAAAAGTTGAAGAAGAACAAACGAAGACCTCGTCGTTGTCAAAGAAGAAGAGAGGAGTGATTAGGGTTCAACTTCTGAAACCCTAATCACCATTGTCATTCCAGCGTGGCGTTTTTGCCTTCAAAGCTTCCATCATTACCTGCAAACAAGAAGAGACGAACGGATTAACACCAAATTGGACAAAAATCTTGGGGTCGGAAAACAGAAAGCTCGAAGAACTCAGAAAAAGCAGAATTGCGAAAGGGGGTAATCACTTAGCTTTTTCTTTAACTGTCTGTGTTGGTTAGGCCACAACTAGGTTTCGTTTGGGACTTATGGAGCCTTCGCAAGGGGAAAGGTGGTGGTGGGATTAGGGTTAAGAGAAAGGCAAGTAGGGTGTTAAACGAGTGAAACAGAGGAGGAAGAAACTGTATTTGAAAACAAGAAAAATGAAATTTTTATCAAAATGTATCCGTCCCAATCACATGCACACGTGTATACCACAATTAATATGTGCCCTCAGTTTCATCCATTCGATTTTGATCAGACGTTCGTTAGGCTAAGTCTACACTGAAACATGCTGACACCCCTTCAAACTGTAATGGGCTTAAGCCCACTGATATTCACGCCCCCTTTTGAATTTATTACTAAACGCAGAACAACATACATCCCCCTGATTTGAATTATAAATGGGCCTAGCCCAGACCTCCTTTTAACACCGCCTATTTTACTACACAACTAGAAGTTACACCCCCCCCCCCCTGAACTTAGTTAATTTTATTTATTTTCTTTTATTTAAATTATTTTTTCTATTTATTTATTATTTATTTATAATTATTATTATTGTCAAATAATATTTTATTATTATTATTATTATATTTTTATATAGTTATTATATATTGTTGCAGTTACTTAATTTTTTTTATTGTTATAATTATAGCTTATTATTTATAATCCCCTTGTTATGTGAATATTATTAATATATTTACTATTTAAATATTATTATATGACTAAATAAATTATTTTCATATTAAAATTACATATATTATTTTATGTATATTATTTGCATTAAATCTTTTCTAATCATGCATTAATCAAGATCTTCGCAAATAATATGATTAAAAAACACAAACAAATCTTAAAACTATTTTCACGATAAACTAAACTAATCAACTGTCTTTTTGCAAAAGGGTTTCAAGCTAGTTTTGACATACTACACGCTCAGTCAAAATCTCTGCAATCGCTACTCCTAACTGAGTGCAAAGTGATTCAAAATATGTTTTCAAACCCCTAAAAAACACCAACCCATACGAACTACGAATAGGGACTCTGATTCCTCATAAGAGGATACATAGGTATTCGATCGAAAATCGTGGCGAGTCTTTCTAATTAAAACTTAAAATCCAGTTCACCCCAAACTTAAACCTAAAACCTAATATCCTTGTGAACAAGGTAGATGAAAGGTGCCTAACACCTTCCTTTCGTCTAATAAGAGTCTGAAACCTAGAATCTATGTCTGCGAATTAGGGTTTTCTGTTAGATTCCCTACTCTAGGATAAAAACTAATAGTGGCGGCTCTGATTTAAAAACCAGTCGCAACATAAGGAAGCCAAAGAATATGCATAAGACATTGGATCATTCTTTGTGGGCTTGTCGAACATCTCCCAAAGAAGCAACCAATATTATGTCGTTTTGATTAACCTTTGGGCATGATGCAGTTCTGCCAGTAGAAATACATTTGTAATCTGTAAGAATCTAGAAGCAGACTAAAATTCCCTCTGACCATTATTGGGAAATGATAATGAATGAATTGGTTGACTTTAATGAAGAAATATTGAATGCTTTGGAAATCCTAAGAAGACAAAAAATAAATAATGACTAAGGCTTACAATAAAAGAGTCAGGGGAAAAGTATATTTGAATGATGATTTTGTGAAATCAAGCTTCTTCAACATTATGTTTTGATGAAGACAACTACTATGTGCATTTACCAAAGGATGAGAAAAGCATCATAAACACTTGAGCATTAATATATCTTTATATATTGCTTGTTTAGAAGAGAAGATCAATCATTGTTATTGATATATATATTCATCAACTATTTACTTAATATTTTCCATATTTAGTTGTAAATTCCTTGTTGTCCAAAATTGTTGGAAACAAGAGAGTAGAAAGGAAATGATTGTTTTCTTGTTCTACTTGTTTGGTTGTATATTGCTGTCCAGGATTGTTAGAAGTAAGAGAGTTATTAAAAGAGGATTGTTCTCTTAGTGAAAATCCAAGAGGATTGTTCTTGGTGGTTTTATTGGTTAGAGTCTTGTATAGAAAGACTAGATTGTCTTGTCTAGAGATTAAACAATAATGAAATCTCTTTCGTGTTGAAAGGGGACTGGAGTACTCTCGGACTGTGAGGAGAACCAGGATATATCCTTGTATTCTTTACTTTTCCGCATTTATCGCTTTCACCACAAATCATAACAAGAAAAGAAAAGAATCACGTTTCTAAACTCCTTCACCAAATTAGAAAAATAAGAACAATTATTCATAAAACCGAAAAGAATTTTAAAAGTCCTAATTCACCCCCCCCCCCTCTTAGGCGTTCTCTGAACTTACATTTGGCATCAGAGTGGGTTATAGGTAACCTGTTCCTAAAGATCCAGAATGGCTTCCGCAAATAAAAATCCGGTTTTTAGAGATGGTGGTAGCAATAACAAACCTCCACTATTTTATGGTGAATACTTTGATTTTTGAAAAATTCACATGAAGGCTCATTTAGAAGGACAGGGAGAAGAAATACGGGATGTTGTCGAAAATGGTCCATTTGTTCCTATAAGTGTTGTCAACTGTGTTGGTACGTCAAAGCCTAAAAGTGCATGGCATGACGATGATAAGAAAAAGGTTCTCTATGATAAAAAGGCAATCAATATTCTTCAAGGTGCACTTAGCATGGATGAATTCTTTCGTGTTTCTGCATGCACAACGACAAAAGAAATATGGGATACTTTAGTAGAAACTCATGAAGGAACCGCTAAAGTTAAAAGATCGAGATTAAATACATTGAGTCAAGAATACAATATATTCATAATGTAGCCCCGAGAATCAATCCTCGACTAGTAGAAAAGTTTTGTGCACTTGACAAATCATTTGAAAGCACTCAGTAAAACTTTAACTAATAATGAACTTAATCTTAAAGTTCTTAGATCTTTATCCAGGGAATGACAACCAAAAGTGACAGGAATATCCGAGAAGGAGAATATATCCACAATGACTTCCGCCACTTTGTTCAAAAAACTTCAAGAATATGAGACAGAACTTGCAAGACTTGAAAAGCATGAAATACAAGTAAAAGATTCAAAAGAATTTTTTTTAAAATTGGGATTTAAAATTATGATAGCAATCAAGAAGATGAATCAACTAGTAGTGAAGATGATGATCTTATCAAGAATATTAGAAAGGTTCTTCGAAAAGAAAAAAAGAAGCACCAACAAGGAAGGTTACATGCTTTAAATGTGGAAAAAAGGGACATGGTAAAAGTGAATGTCCTACACTTGAAAAGAAGAAGAAATATTTTAAGAGAAATAAAGATATGAAGTCAAAAAAAGAATATATAGCATGGGAAAGTTCATCTTTCGATTTCGAAAGTAATCAACGTGTTAATCTTACATTAATGGCTTCACATCATTCGAATGATGAAAATGATGAGGTTAGTAATAAATTTTCTCTTTATGATAATGATGTACAAGATGAAATAGATGAACTCTTAAATGAATGCAAAATTTTATACAAAACTATTTCATCTCAAAAGAAACATATTTCATCTTTAGAAGAAAAAATTGAGACATTGGAAAATAATTTCAAGGATGAAAAACAAAAGATTTTTAGTGAGCAAAAACAGAATTTTGTATGTAAAAATTGTGAATCACTTTCTTTCCAAATTGTCCAATTGAAAAGAGTTCTTGAAAGATATGAAAAGGGACAAATTGGGTTGGAATGTGTCCTTAGTCAACAAAGATACCCCAGTGATAAAAATGGACTTGGATATTCAAAGTTTTCAAAGCCAAGTTCTAACAAAACTATCTTTGTTAAGGCTAGTGACCAAACAAATCAAGAGAAAGTGAACAAATCTAATGTGATTCATCACTATCCTAAAAAGAAAAAGTTTGTTAAGAAGAAATCTTATCCTCCTAGATATAGAAGTAATTTTGTACCTACTTGTTTTTATTATGGTATTGTTGGCCATACACGTAATGCTTGCTATGTTAGGAACTTTAGTGTAGCAAGTGGGCATTATGTGTGGGTTAAGAACGGAACTAACTATGATGGACCCAAAGTATATTGGATACCAAATAAAACTTAATTTTTTTGTAGGTTTACTTGAGGACCACTTTAAATCTATGGTGTTTTGATAAGTGGTGGCTCTAAGCAGTTGATGGAGGATATACACTAACTTTTAAATCTAGTTCACAAGTTCAAGGATTATTTTACATATAGGGAATATCTTAAAGGAATAATTCTTGACATTGGAAAAGATGAAACACTAACTTTCACATCCATTGAAGATATACTTTATGTTAAAAGACTAAAGCATAATCTTCTAAGTACAAGTCAACTTTGTGACAAAGGCTTAAACATCATGTTCTCAAAATATGAATGGTTTATGAAGTCACTCTTGAGGTGAAACTCATTGGTATAAATTGTTTTTACTTTCAATAATTTCTTTATGTATTATAAGACTTTTCCAATCCTTTTTGATAATGACAAAGGGGGAGAAGATATATATATATATATATATATATATATATATATATATATATATATATATATATATATATATATATATATATATATATATATATATATATATATATATATATATATATATATATATATATATATATATATATATATATATATATATATATATATATATATATATATATATGTGTGTGTGTGTGTGTGTGTGTTTGTGTGTGTGTAATTTTCTATGATTCAAGGGAGAACTTTGATCAAGAGAGAGTTATCAAAGATAGGGGGAACATTCACATAAGAGTTTCTCATTCATTCTAAAAGATTCAAGCATCTCAATTTTCAATGGTTGTCATCTTCAAAAAGGGGGAGATTATGAGGTCAAGCTTCTTCAACATTATGTTTTGATGAAGACAACAACTATGTACATTTATCAAAGGATGAGAAAAGTATCATAAAGCAGTATAGCTATAGATCAAGATTTCAATATTATGAAGCCTTGCATTGATCTTAATTTATTGAGGTATAAGCATACAATATATATTGTTAAAATAGTGCTCAAAATAATCTCCAAAATTTATTTGCATGTATGGTTCATTTGGTTGAAAATATCTCACTATTTCTATATTTAAAACAAAATATTTTTATCATACATTTGAAATTTTATTTTTCATATTTGAACCATGTTAAATCACTTTCAAATATAATCTATTGACTCTCATAAATCAATATATGTTTCATAAGGTTGGCTCAAAAATTTATTTAATTTTTTAATGTTTTAATTTTTTTAAACATTCAGTTTTTGCTAAATTAAGGCGTTTTGAACCGCCATAAAAGCACACAAACCGCCTAATTTACAATGTTCTGATGCAGTATTTTATTTTTTGAAATTCAAAAATAATATTCTGCATTTCTTAAGTCAGGTATCCGTTTAAACTGACTTAATAAGTCATGTACGAATTTGAAAATATAATATTTTATTTAACACCTTTTTATGAACCATTTCATTTTAACTTTACAATTGTTCATGATTTTTTTTGCATAACTTTACCATGTTTCATAGAGGTGTTATGCTTATATAAATACATGAAATTTCAAATTACAATTAACCTCTTCCATTTCAATTAACATCATTATAATCATTCATTTTCAAAAACAAGTGTTTTGATATTTCAACTTTCATCGAGAATTTTTCTACATGTGTTCTTCATATCATTTTAGAAAAATTCCTTCATTAGTAATAAACACTTGAGCATTAATATATCTTTATATATTGCTTGTTTGGAAGAGAAGATCAATCAGTGTTATTGATATATATTCGTCAACTTTTTACTTAATATTTTCCATATTTGGTTGTAAATTCCTTGTTATCCACAATTGTTGGAAACAAGAGAGTAGAAAGGAAAGGATTATTTTCTTGTTCTACTTATTTGGTTGTATATTGCTGTGCAAGATTGTTATAAGAAAGAGAGTCATTAAGAGAAGATTGTTCTGTTAGTGTACTTAGTGGAAATCCAAGAAGATTGTTCTTTGTGGTTTTATTGGTTAGAGTCTTGTATAGAAAGATTAGGTTGTCTTGTCTAGAGATCTAACAATAATGAAATCTCTTTCGTGTTGAAAGGGGACTGAAGTACTCTCTAATGTGAATATTTCATACTTTGATCCTTCAACTCTAGGACTTGAGTTTTTGCTCTCAATTCGTTCCAAGATGAAGTTTCCAAATGGTTGAGAAGTGCTTGTCTTTTTTATTGGTTGGAGCAATATTTCGATTGTAATGGTATTTTAGGGTTAAAAAGATGCATCAGATAACTTCTCTTTCTTATTCTTTGTCTTTTTTGGCTTTGAATTAGTGGGCGACACTTCTTCAACATCATCTTCAATGGTCTCTGGGATCTCTACAGTTTGCTTCCGTTTCTTGAGAGTAGCAGGAGGCTTTTGACTAGCCTGTAAAAAAGTAAAAGAGATTAGTAGAATAATACAATAAATAAGGAAACAAAATACTATATTATACCTTATGCGTTGTCTTTGGTTTCTCAATCTCTAGAATAACACTCTTTAATGAAGCAGTGGTTTATTTAGGTGTATCCATTGAACCTGTCATCGAAGCAAGTTTTTCTTTCTTCGGTTGTTTCTTTTTGACGGCTAAAAGAACTTTACGAGATGGTACATGTTAGTATCAATTACAAAAGAGAAATGATTAAGATAATTGAAGTGATCAAGAGATATTTTGGTTCCACACCTTCATGTTCTGGGGAAAGCATTGTGACATGATTTAGTCTTAGTGAATGAAGCCTTTGAAACTGTCCAATGTATGTTTAGTCGAAACCACTCGTTCAATAGGTTTTTTAGAATGTTTTTTAAAAAGTTATGATATTTCCCACAAATAAACCAGTTTGGATAAGGAGGGTAAAACGCCAGGCCAAAATCAGTACTAGATAATTTTGGGAATTTCGGTGGTTCAAGCTTGAAAGCTAAATTATACATGTCTTCAGGTTTGACACATAAGGGAATTTTCAAATGATGAAGCATTTTTGTGAATTTATCTTTTAAAGTTTTCACTGTATCATGTATGACTTGACTAAGGTCATTTTGGATTATAAATAGCTTCAAAGTACATTTGGAAAGCCTAGATCTCCTTGATGTGAGTTTGCATACCTTTCTTGGATTGGTCCTGCACAGATGCAAAAGCTTTGGTCAGGTGCTGAGAGAATAGGGTTGCGTTGAACATGTTTGAAAAATAATATTTCCTCCACCAAGCATCAAAGGCTTTAGTTCAGTAGAAGGATGGGAGAAAAGGAATTGGTGTGAATTCAGCAAAATTAGAATAATGGGTCATGCGTTTGTCTCGATCAGAAGTAGAGAAAGGAATTCCACGAATGCAAAGAGCTTTTTTATTTTCAAAGAGTGGTTCAGGAATAAGTTGGCAAAGTCCAAATTTTCGAGAGAAAAAGTTGGGTTGGTAAGAAAGCAAGGTAATGTCGCTTTTCACAGGCATAAATCTTGATATAATTAGCCTAGGGAGTAAGAAGGCTTTCCAAATATCTGAAGTCTCTTCCTCTTGAGTTGGTGAAGTAGCAGAAAGAGATCTTGTGAATCATTCAGGGCCATGAGTTCTTTGAGAAAAAGGAGCCATCAAAGGAGTAAAGTTATGACGTTAGGAAAACATCATAACATATTTCGTGAAACACTCCTCTAAGCTTTTTCCATCATCATTTAGATTTAATCGAACCAACTTAGTCCCTTCGATATTTTGATTCTAAATTGTAGGATCTGTTTCATCTACTTTCCTAAAATTAGAGAGTGAGGGTTTGAATATGGCATTAAGCCACAACTGCAGAAGCCAATACGGGCCAGCTAGCAGTAAGTTGATAACTACTTCATAATCTTTCAAATTTCAAGTAGCTTCCCCAAGACACTCAGATAACCCAGCTAGTATCAATTCACTAAGGCATATGTTTCGTCCAGAATGAAGTTGATTAGCCAAAGTTAAATACCTCTTGGCAACTTGCAAAGATTTCAAATAAAAAATGCATCGAGATAGCCACAGAGAAAGGAAAGATATGTGTTATGCATCTGATACTTCATCTCCTTCGACATGGTAGTGATTAATATACTTGGTGAAGTCAGTATATTTGACTTTGAAACCAATAGTGTTTTTAATTTTCTCATAGAGATCAAAAGTTTCCCCACTGGGTCGAAGGCCAGTGAAGGCAGCAACATCGAATAATATGGGGGTAACCATTCCACATAGAAGGTGAAAGGTATTCTAAGTACCATCCCAGAAGTACAGAAAGGCCATCAGCATATGTTGGCAATAACTTCTCCCAACTTTTGACAATTTAATCAAGTCGAATATACCTATGTCTTTCCAGACTTAAGATTTTTTTCTTTTTGACTTTTGCTAACCACTCAAGATTTTTTTGTTATCTTTCGCTGAACATGACCTAAAGGGCCTTAGGGAATCAATCATATAGTCTAAATGAAAGGATTTTTCTACATCTACAGATCCTGAAGAGGTTTCTTCCTGAGTATTTTTTGCAGTTCCTACCTTAGGGTTTCTATCAGCATTTTCATCTACATTTTTGGAATAACTAATCTTGCTAGCTATGGGTTTTATTACACGATAAGTTGGAAAGAACTCTTTGAGTTTCTTCAGATCACCAACATTGACCATAGGGCCCATATATCCTAGAGTCTCATTAGCAAGCGTGAAATGGATAATCACATGGGATTTATAAATGGCGCGCTCTTCTGCAGAAAGAGTAGATGTTGGCACAAACTCTTGATTCCAAGACAAAATGGATTTTTCTACGTGAACAACAAGAATGGAAGCAATATCCTTTGTGTTCTTCACATCCTTAGTAGATTTGGTGTTCTTCTTAGAAGGCGCCATTGATGAAGAAATTTTTTGAAGATGAATGATTTTTGAAGATGAGAGATTAAAGAAAAAATCACAAGTTTTTTGGAAGTTGAGAGTGGAAAAGTGTTGTTTTGAAGAAGAAATGGGTATTTATAGTGAAAAAAAAGATAAACAGTTCATTTTCTTTTTTCCATGAAAAAAATATAGTGGGGCACGTGTTGTTATCTAATGAGCTGACTAGATGGTTGCTTTTTGAAAAATTGCAGGATTTAAACCTATTTAGTGTACAATGATGAGAAACTGAACTATGCATGTTGTCTCGATAAGACGTTTGGAAAGATGGTCATCATGACCATGACATCACAACAGTAATGATCATAATGAAGTAACCTATGCGTCGAAATTGAAGATTCGCAAAAAATATCCATTTCTTCAAAAGTTTCTAAATAAACATTTTTGGGGGGCAATTCTTTAGCTGGGAATTTCGACGACTTGGAATATTAAGGAGAAATGAAGGATGTCGACGGAAAGTTAGCTCTAAGAAAAATATGAGAATATTTCATGAAGATTTCGACTGACATACCTATAGATAGTTTAATTTTATTAAACGGTGGCGAAAGTCTTATTTTGTGGATAAGTGGGACTTAAGATATTTGAAGTTTCGAAGTTTCATATTTCGACAAGTCACGTTGTTGGTTTGGCGCCTCAAAAGGAAGAAGATTTTGAATTCAAATGGGTTGATCTTATCCAAAAGGACACGTGAAAGTCTGAAGATTTGAAGGATATGCAAACATCGAACCTGACATTCTTTTAGGAAAAGACCGTTATGCTTGAACATAGTATAAATTAGAATCTTTGTGTTAGGATTTCTGTGTTCACTTTAGTCCAAATTACTCAAATAAACTTGAAGTATCAAGTGTTAGAGAAACAAGTTGCTGAGAATGTACCTATGAAACACCAACTTTTTTATTCAATGTTATTCATTTCCAAATAAAGTCTTTTATGTCTCATTTAAGTTTAAGTTGAAATTCAAATACATTTCAATTTTTATCTTAAAGCTTTTTTTATTTTATTTTAAAGCTTTTTTATCTTCACTTTCGTTATAATTATTTCTTTTATGGAAACTAAATACCTAAAAATATTAAAAAACACAAAAAATTAAATTAAAATTCTAAGATTAATATAATCGATCATGTAAGTAATTAAAATTGTCTTTATTTTGGAAGTCTAATATTTGTTTTATAACAAATCACCCACTAAATGAGAAGAAACGAGAAATAAAAGCAAGATGAAATAAAATAAATAAAAGAAAAAAACAGAGTACGAAGACATCGGAAGAGGGGATGGAACATAATATTAATTGATGGAATGAAGACATGTTTTATGTTGTGGGGTCAAGCTCAATACACTGTATACAAAAATTATTTTATTTTTCAGAAAAGGTTTGCTTTCAATTTTTATGAGCATATTTTTCTTTTCTTTACTATGTTTCTATCTACAACAATGGAGACTTTGGATAGTTTTGAAATAAGAGACTTTTTTTCTTCTTAATTCTATAATAACAGTACTAAAAAATAATATACAAAATTGTTTACATGGACACTTAAAAAACATGGATTCTTAATTTGAATTAATATTTTAAATTATATGTTTTTATAAATTAATTATTTTACATTATGTAAGACATGGATAATTCTTATGGTAAGTAAATGCATAAGGTTTTCACCAAAATAATATTAACAAATACTCTTGTTTTGATTTCTTTATTTGTGATTGTAATCGTTTATTGTCTCTTTTATATTCTAACATTTAGATTAGATAAGTTAATATTGTAATTCCTCCTTTGAGTGACTGCTTTTTCGGCTACTTCTCTTGGCTTTAATGATATTCAAATGTGTTTGATTAAGGATTAGAAATGAAAGATGAGATGGTAAAGTTGTGTCATGATTCGGTGGAGTAGTACTTTAGATGCGATAAAGTGAGATGAATATGCAAGGTTAACATTACAATATTCAAGTTTGTAAGAGAAATATGAAATAATATGTGAGTGAGAATGAATTTGAATAACTAAAATGATCTGATTTATCCCTATATATTAAGAGTGGTTGAAACTACTCAGTATGATGTAGCATTTTACGCGGGCAGTCGCTAGATGGAATCAGATTGTAATTGATGCACTAAAATACAGAATTGTCAGCTTCTGATTAGAAAGAATGTCTACCTGCTTTGCGTGTTTTTCAACTTAAGGTTCACTTTTGTGCCTTTTTCTGTCCGCCTTGTGAGCGATCCAGAGCATTTTCCCCAAGCCCTTGTTTTTGTTATGTAGAATAAAGGTTTTTCCATGTATAATTTTAGGTTGATTATTAACAGAAGTAAGTGAAGAGTCTTGTTGGAATGTCATTAGCATTGAGAACAAATGCATCAAATTTCTTCTCTTAATCAAATATTTTTGCATGGAAGTCCTGACACATGCCCTTATGTCTGATGGTAATGTTGTCATCTATGTCCTAGGATACACAAGTGCTTTAAACATCCCCCGATGAGATCTTGATCATTGGTGGTGTGGTTCGCAATTCTAAATAAGATAGATCGCACGGCTCACTAATGTGGAAATGCATATGAGAAGTTCTTGGACTACTAATCTTTTCTTTTTTTGGTGCTTGTGGACTTGAGAGATTATTCTTCTTGTTCCTCTTATTCATCATTGTTTGTGATTTCTTCTATTGTTTCTAATTTATTGTCCATGCATTCATCCTTGACCAATTCACGACCCCTATTTTAGTGTTTGAGCTCCCAAATTTGTCTCTTTTAATGTAAAACCAAATTCCCCCTTTCTGTCAATATTGTTTTCTTTATTATGGTTTATGGAGAAGAGGGTCATAAGATTTGATAGAGGGAATTGTTGTTGATTGATTGACTATTTAGTTGTATTTTTAGAAGGAACGCTAGGCTTAACTTTGAGCTTCCATCGCACTGCCATTTATGTTTACTTCCTTCATGTGTTAACTATATCTCTTACAATGGAGGACTTCCAACCTGAAGTTTGGAAGGCCACAGAGGACAACTCATCGATGTGGATAGATTGAGAGACACTTGATACCATCTTTTTCTTTATTCTTGATGACTGTTTAGACCATGCCTTCATGGAGGTGGGACCTTCTGAAGTTGGGGGATGATTACCCCTTAAGAAGATACGAGGATATGTAGCAAATTTAACGGGTGTATTGTTCCCATTCACAAATGCTTATACTCCTATATAGGTTTTCACATTTCCTTCAACATTTTTGAGGTTGGTGTATCTAATCATTTATTAATTTCCCTTCCACAATTGTATCTGGTGAGCTAGGCTTACATCAAGATCTTTAAGCACTGGTGTGAATACAAGAACATGGTCAAGGTATGATATCTCTAAGACGGTGTACCAAGATGTTCAAGTCTACCTTGGAGATCAAGAAATATTTTAAAGATTGAAACTTCTTGGTTCCTCCCCTCAACGAGGTGGCTCATGAAACACCATATTTTTCGCATTTTAATTTTAATCAAGTTTAATATTGATTTTTATGAATTATTTGTATGCTTGAGTATTTTATTGGGATTAATTTAGGTGTGTGAAAATTATTAGAATTTAATTAGAATTTTAAGTAATTTAATTAATTAAAATAAATAGAAAAATAGAGAATTTAGAGAGTGTGAGTTTAAATGAGAAACTAAGGGAATGAGGTAGAAATAAGAATAAGTTGGGGCCAAGATGAAATAATTAAAAGATTAATATTAGGTTAATATTAGTAGAGGGAGAGTGGAACTATTTTTGTCAGTACATACAATTGGAAATTAGAAGAAGTAGATTTTGAGAGACAAAGACAAAAACAAGGGCTTGTGAGGGAGAGGAAGCCATAGCTAGAGCTTTCACTTGCTTTAAATTGAGGAAATAGGGGATTAATTCTAATATGAGTGTATATTTTTCATAGAGGATAAAGAGATCCTTACTCTCTTCTTCTTCCCTTTCCTTTCCTCCATTGATTGAGTTTTTGAGATTAGAGATGGTTGTGCAAACCTCTTCAATCAATTGTGTTGATTGTTGAAATTTGGTGTTGTTGTTATGATGAATTTGTTTATGAAATTTGTGTGCCTTTAATTTATTGATTCTGAGTTAATAATTGTTGATGATATGTCATGATATCCATGAAACTGATGATATCAATATATGATTTTGTTGATGTCGATCTATGATATATTGTGAATTTATTGTTTTAATCATTGGATAATTGTTATATGTCGAACTCTAGATCAAGGGTGTGATCGGTGGAAATAGAACTGACTGTTTTTTAAGCTGGTTCGCGAAATGTCGCGGTAAGCAAGAGTCGCAACAGTCTTTTATGTTCTCCAATATGGAAAGGACAAAAGCACAGCAAAATTCCTTCTTTGAGAATGTTTCTCGGTTCGGGAGGTAGATTTATAGAAAGGGATGGTGTTAGCACCCTTTCTATCCGTGGTTATCCACGGGCTCTTAGGTACTTGCTCTTATGTTTTCAAATTTTGTTTGCTTTTCAAATGTGTGTGGGTTTTGAAAAAGTTTCGTTTGAAAAATTTCTAAGTAACTCTTGTATCTGTCCTCAAGAGTGTATGAAAAATTTGTTTGAAAACTTTTAGAAAGTGTGAGTGCGAAAAGTTGTTTTTTGTTTGTTTTGAGAGAGCAAGTACCCAGGAGAAATCTACCTACTCTAAGGAATTAGGCTGTGTAAGAGTCCTTTAGACAGTACTATCCCACTATTGAGAAGTAGGTAGCACCGTCGTTGGAGTTGTTCGGGTCAATTCGATTATTAGGGACAATGTGTGGTCACCAAAGCAATGGTAGGACACCTTAGCGGTAACCCTAATGTCCTAGATCCTTTTTATCCGAGGCAACCGTTTCGAGGCAACTGGATCTTTAGACAGGAGGGCGACCTCTAAAACACCCTATACTTGACGACCACGTTCGAGGCAACCAGTGAGGCGTACCCTAGGAGTGGCATGTGCATGTGTGTTGAATTCAGTTAATGTTTATCTTGTACATGTCATTTGTGAGCTACGGATTGATTTTATTTGCCATACAAGTCTTTCATGCATTTTTTAACAGTTAAGAGTGCGGAAAATAAAGTGCGGAAATATGAATCTGCGCTATTACAAGGCGCGGGTCTATACATCGCCAAAAACAAAAACCCGTTTTGAAATAAATGCGGAAAGTAAAAGAAAACGGTAAAATCCTAATTAACTATTACATATCCGGAAACAGTTACATAAATAATCAAAATAAGAATAATGTGCGAAAAGAAATAGAATCGGGACGTCCTTAGGGTTTTGACCCTTTTTGAGAAAAAAATGAGTTTTGGTCCTTTTTTTGTAATTAAATTAAATTAACCTAATTTACTAATTAATTATTTAATTAAAAGAAAAATGTTTTTTTTATGTTTTATTAAGTTTTAACGAAAATAAAAATAAAAGAAATTAAAAGTCAAGAAAACCCTAATTCTAGATTATTTTTATTTATTGTAAAAAGAGTTAAAATTACCTAATTAAACTAATTAATTTGTTAGTGTTTTATTTACAAAAATAACAATTAAGGTGAAATTTAATAATAATAATAATAATAATATAAATATTTTAATAGTCTGAATTTATTATGAAAATTAATTTGTTAGTTAATAATAATAATAATAATTAGTTAAAAGAATTAAAAGGAGAAAGAAAATAGAAAGGAAAATAAACCAGGGGGTTAATGGACCAATGGGAGGTTTTTGTTAGAATTTCTGGCCCATTTGCTTAAGCCTTCGTTGACTTCTGGGAATTGACTAGGGCGTGCTTTGACTTGGAGCATGGTGTGGAGCACCCTTTGGCCTTTGGATCTGTCTTTTGAGACACTTGGCGTCCTGATTTGTGAGGTTTATGGTGTTCACTACTTGGAAGCCTGCATAAGAACGCATTGGGAAAAATATTATTGAGTTTTGGGGGACCTGGGAATCGAACCCAGGTCCCAATGATCCTTGGACAACACAACAACCACTGAGCCAACTGCACGCCTTTGTTAATATAATACTGGCCAAATATTATATGGGTTAATTAATTTCTTATGCTACAAACAATCAAAAGCGTGCCATATATTTGAATAAGCCATTGGGGTATTGCCAGCTCACTGTCTTCTTTATGAAACCTGCAGAAAACATATCAAATAGCGGGGGTTTTTAACCCCCACAACATGAAAGCACAATTAATAGCGATTAGGTCTATATGCAATATAAATTGAGCGCGAGGGTAGCTTTGTGTTTGTCTCGTTCCAGCGATCTCAACCATAGGCGTTGGAGGTTCTAATTTTACCTATATAGCAAAGCCCCAAATCAAGAGCTTGGAAACCCTAGAATTCTCCAATGGTGACTTGCGTTTCAGGGCACCATAAGACAATTAACCAATACCAAAAGCATCAGAAAGGTTAGAGCAATGCAAAGCATACAAAAAATCACATTAAATATGCAGGAATTATGAGTTTCGATTATGAGAAAGAAATCTAAACCGTGAATCTGTTCTGGGTAGTTTCTTGAGCTTTGGAGCTTGGTTTTGATTGCAACGCGTTCTGGAGACTCCCAGCAATGTATCTGGATCCACAAAAGTCCTTAGTTTGCCCTAGAACACTGAAAACAGTTTTGAGTTTTCTTGGTTTTTTTTTCAATATGGCATATGGTTTTCTGCAGCAGTTTGTACGTTCACAGCATTAGGGTTAGCTTTAGTATTTGTAGTATGATGGATTTAGGTTACAATCTTGTCCAAGAATCCATGGAATAATGTTTTGCATCTTTGATTTCCAATCAAATATTTTTGCATCTTTTTGATTGATAAAACTTGCCAATTTTGGATATTCTTGTCTCTTTGATTGGAAAACGAAATCTCCAGCATGTGTTGAGTTTATTTGCTCCACGAAAGATTTGAAAAACATATCTTGGCATTTTCCTATAATTAAATCAATTAAATGAATTAATAATCAATAAAAAATTCAATTAATTAATTAAAAATAAGAAAATAAATCAATTTAAGCTCAATGGGTCGTGCATAGGCCTTGGACAAAGATTCAAGAAGAAATTTGAGGCCCATTAGCAAAAATGAAATGTTTTAGGCAAAGTTGACTTTTGCAAATTCCTAAAAATTTCCCAACTTCTCCAATGCATATCTTGCTCAATTTTGATCCTATGAACACGTTATTGGACATGATGGAAAGGTCTTGAAGTCCTCTAACCAATGCATTTGGTCCCATGTCATTTGGATTTACCAATCTCAAGTTATGGTCTTTGACTTAAAATGCCTTTTTGTTAACTTTTGAAATTGACCTATAATGTAGAAATTGATAACTTTTTGTGGGAGAATTTATTGGACTTGGAATGTGAAGATGAGTTGTTGGAAATGTCCTCCTCTTCAAAATGAGCCTTGGATGGGATTTTTCTGATGAACCATGAAAAAGTTATGCATTGGTCAAGTTACAGTTGACTTTTCAACTATCCAAAAATAGAAACTTTTGGCATCTTAATGATTTTTGAGCCATCCTTGTGGAATCATGATCAAGAATTGATCAAATGATGATTGTGGCTTCAAAATAAGATGTTGACCAAAATTTTTGACTTTTGACTGCCAAATGACCATTTTACCCCTGCAGTTGACTGTGAAGCAATTAGGGCTTTTGACTGTGCAACTTGATGCTGTGAGTCTTGAAACTTGACATGTGGATGCTTGGCAACGTATATAGGCCTATGGGACTTGATTGAACCATTGAAAACCTCAAATTCCTTGAGAGAACCAAAACCCTAGTTTTGAACTGGCTTAGGAGGCATCTGAACTGTGCAATCCCCTGAGAAATCTTGAAGAATATGGGAGGGCAAATTTTGGGGTACAACAGTTGCCCCTATTCAATCTTCTTAGACCTGAGGATATAGATTGGCTTGCGTGCCTTTCGTGATCCGAAGGTGGAAGATGATTGAACACTAGAGTGCCCAGAAATTTGCACTCGCATGGTAGAGTATCAGCAGTGTGATGGCGGGAATGGGCTTATAGATGCCATTTGGAGAGATGATGGATAGGAGGATGGGCTTATAGATGCCATCTGGAGATGGGACAGAACCTTGTCGGGAATGGGCCTATAGATGCCATTTGGAACTGTAATAGATGGTTGTGGAGATGGGCTTAAAGATGCCATCCGAAGGTGTCGATCGCGTAAGAGATTCCTTAGCAAGAACTTGCGTACTTGAGAAAGAAAGATAATTTCCTGGCCTGTTACATGGGTTAATCTTCAAACTCTTCATGCAGGTATGCCCTGGCTGGATATAGGTATCGATCTACAATCGATTGCTCACAGATATGCCCTGACTAGATACAGGAATCGAATCTGGAACTTCAAAAGGTTGCTTACAGACGTGCCCTGGCTGGATACAGGTATCGAATCTACAATCGATTGCTCACAGATATGCCCTGGCTAGATACAGGAATCGAATCCGGAATTGGTCGTCTATAGATATGCCCTGGCTGGATACAGGAATCAAATCTCTAAACTCTTCATGCAGACATGCCCTGGCTGGATACAGGTATCGAATCTACAATCAGTCACTCACAGATATGCCCTGGCTGGATACAGGAATTGAATCTGGAATTGGTCGTCTACAGATATGCCCTGGCTAGATACAGGAATCGAATCTCTAAACTCTTCATGCAGACATGCCCTGGCTGGATACAAGTATCGAATCTACAATCAAATACTCACAGATATGCCCTGGCTAGATACAGGAATCGAATCCGAAATTGGTCGTCTACAGATATGCCCTGGCTGGATACAGGTATCGAATCTCTAAACTCTTCATGCAGACATGCCCTGGCTGGATACAGGTATCGAATCTACAATCAATTACTCACAGATATGCCCTGGCTAGATACAGGAATCGAATCTGGAATTCTTCGTCTACAGATATGCCCTGGCTGGATACAGGTATCGAATCTCTAAACTCTTCATGCAGACATGCCCTGGATGGATACAGGTATCGAATCTACAATCAGTTACTCACAAATATGCCCTGGCTAGATACAGAAATCGAATCCGGAATTGGTCGTCTACAGATATGCCCTGGCTGGATACAGGAATCAAATCTCTAAACTCTTCATGCAGATATGCCCTGGCTAGATACAGGTGTCGAATCTACAATTAGTTACTCATAGATATGCCCTGGCTAGATACTAGAATCGAATTTGGAATTGGTCGTCTACAGATATGCCCTGGCTGGATACAGGAATCGAATCTCTAAACTCTTCATGCAGACATGCCCTGGCTGGATACAGGTATCGAATCTACAATCAGTTACTCACAAATATGCCCTGGCTAGATACAGGAATCGAATCTGGAATTGGTCGTCTACAGATATGCCCTGGCTGGATACAGGTGTCGAATCTCTAAACTCTTCATGTGGATATGCCCTGGCTAGATACAGGTGTCGAATCTACAATCAATTACTCACAGATATGCCCTGGCTAGATACAGGAATCGAATCTGGAATTGGTCGTCTACAGATATGCCCTGGCTGGATACAGGAATCGAATCTCTAAACTCTTCATGCAGACATGCCCTGGATGGATACAGGTATCAAATCTATAATGAAATACTCACAGATATGCCCTGGCTAGATACAGGAATCGAATCCGAAACTGGTCGTTTACAGATATGCCTTGGCTGGATACAAGTATCGAATCTCTAAAATCTTCATGCAGACATGCCCTGGCCGGATACAGGAATCGAATCTACAATCAGTTACTCACAGATATGCCCTGGCTAGATACAGGAATGGAATCTGGAATTGGTCGTCTACAGATATTCCCTGGCTGCATACAGGAATCGAATCTCTAAACTCTTCATGTAGATATGCCCTGGCTAGATACAGGTGTGGAATCTACAATCTGTTACTCACAGATATGCCCTGGCTAGATACAGGTATCGAATCCGGAATTGCGGCAGTTGATAGTAATCATCTTTGTGTTGACCTTTTTCCTGAAAAGGCAAAACATCAGTTGTATGCAATGTCATGATGTATGAAATGTATGATGTCATGATGGTCTCAAGAATAAATGAGATTGTGTGTTTATGATGCGTATATGCATGCGTCATGTATGATAATGTGATGTTTATGAATGTATTTTCGTCTAGGAAAATAAATCCTTGACGGATGCCGGGAAGTTTGTTGAATCCTGGGCTGATGTTTGAAGAGTAGAGTTCTCTGTTTCCGTTGGGGATGATGATTGCAAGAATAAACCGGTAGGAGGAGATGGCTCCGTTAGGGAATAAACTTGTTGGAAGATTACTCTACGGGGAATACCCTGTGGGAAGAGATACTTCGCTGAGGTTTTGATGATAACTCCGCTGGGGATTCCATTGATAATTTATGTTGGGGAATTTGATGAACTCCGCTGGGGGTAAGAAGAACTTCACCGAGGACGATCTTTCAGTGGTAATTAGTTGAGGATAACCCAATTATATGCTCTGGTGGGGAATAACCTTCTGAATAAAGTCGGGGAGAGCGTTCGTACTCTGCAGGGATAAGCTTCCAGAATCTACTGGGGATAAGCTTCTAGAATCTACTGGGGAGATTGATTCAACTTTCTCGGGGAAACTTTGGACTGTACTGGGGAATAGCTCCACTGGGGTGTCTGGATTCCGCCGGGGAACAATCTTATATTAATACTGCCGGGGATGCTTGCTTAGGAACATCTGTATACTCCGCTGGGGAATATTGAGATCTTCTAGGGATACCCAACTTCCTTAAGGCTGACAGTAGACTAACTCTGCTTGAGGAGAGTATCGCTGACTTACTGGAGATACTGTGCCTTTTTGGGATGATGGGAGACCAACTCTGCTCGGGGGAGAGTATTGCTGAGTCTGTCATACTCTTGGGGAGTGGAGGTAACTTGGTCACATTCTTCAGCTGAACCTACCTTAGTACCTTGGTGGACAGAGCAACTAGATCGCTTAGACAACTCATTATTGCCCCTGTTTCTGATGCCACCTGTAATTAGTCCTTTGTTTCGCATGCAAATATTTATGAGTTAGAAATTAATGTCAAATGCATATATCAAAATGAATATTGGACGTTCTTCGCAAGACAAAACAGAAAAAGGAAAAACAATTGGCAATTTGTCTGGAAAAATGATTTTGTATTGATTTTTGGAATTTGCATGTAAATAGGCGTTTATGTACAAGAGGCTGACGTCCTAGTAAGAGAACGCCGCTGAACAACATAGAGTTTATACAATTTTGTGAAAAGGAAACAAAACAGCTATGTGAAAAATAGTCCCACTGGGTTCCAACTCTGCTATCGCCTTTATGTCTTCAAGCGTCTCATCACTTAGTTGAAGATGAAGTTGATTGATCGGTGCCGTCTGAACCTGATAGTTGATACCATATTCTGGATGCAAGGTGATTCAATGAGACATAGTATTACGCTTTATCCATAACTTTTTCCTGGACCGCCCTTTCGAGTTTTCAGTCCACCGGGATACCCATTTTTGCCCAAGCCGCCTTTTCAGGTTTTTGACTTGCCGGGTGTACAGATTTTTTCATTTCATCCCTTATTTTTGCCCGAACCCTTTTGGTTCGCCGGGAAGCCCTTATTTTTGCCTAGGTGTGTCAACCTAGTGGGTCTTTAATTCATGCGTAGTATCTTTTTACTATGTCTGCATTGGCGGGGTGAGGAAGGTCGTCATCGTCCATGGTGGTTAGAATCATAGCTCCTCCTGAGAAGATATGTTTAACCACAAATGGCCCTTCGTACGTGGGGGTCCATTTTCCCTTGGGATCACCTTGAGGAAGAATGATGCGTTTGATTACCAGGTCCCCGACTTGATACTCTTGTGGTCTGACTTTCTTGTTAAATGCCCTGATCATCCGTTTTTGGTACGTCTGACCATGACAAATAGCAGTGAGTCTCTTTTCGTCAATCAGGTTTAATTGATCAAGCCGAGTCTGGATCCAGTCATCTTCGCTCAAACCTGGATCCTTCATTATCCGGAGAGAGGGTATCTGGACTTCAATAGGCAAGACTGCCTCCATGCCATAGACCAAGGAAAAGAGAGTTGCCCCTGTTGACGTCCGTGCTGAGGTACGGTACCCATGAAGAGCGAACGGTAACATCTCATGCCAATCTTTGTAGGTCACTGTCATCTTCTGCACAATCTTCTTGATATTCTTATTTGCCTCTTCTACAGCCTCATTCATCTTCGGCCGGTAGGGAGAAGAGTTGTGGTGCTGTATCTTGAATTGCTTGCAGAGCTCAATGATCATCTTGTTGTTAAGATTGGTACCATTGTCCGTAATGATCCTTTCCGGGACGCCGTATCGATAGATCAGGTTATGCCGAATGAACCGTGCCACGGCGTTCTTGGTTACGGTAGCATAGGAAGCTGCTTCAACCCACTTTATGAAGTAGTCAATTGCTACCAGGATGAAGCGATGCCCGTTAGACGCCGTAGGTCTGATCTCGCCGATCATATCAATGCCCGACATTGCAAACGGCCAAGGTGTTGTCAAGACGTTCAGAGGAACTGGAGGAATGTGCACCTTATCAGCATAGGTCTGGCATTTGTGACACGTCCGAGAATGTTAGTAACAATCAGCTTCCATTGTGGACCAGAAGTATCCTGCCCAAAGGATTTTCTTTGCCATGGTATGTCCACTGGAATGCATTCTGAAGGTACCTTCATGTAGCTCTGCCATGATCTTTTCTGCTTCAGTCTTATCCATACAACACAGTAAGGTCGAATCATGGTTTCGCTTGTATAGAATGTCGTTGCTGAGGAAGAACTTTGCAGCGAACCTTCTCAGGAACTTCTTGTCATTAACGGATGCACCCTCGGGGTATTCTTGAGCTTTCAAGTACCTCTTCACTTCATGATACCAAGGTTTTTCAGTTACCTCTTCAGCCTCAAGATCACAGCAATATGCAGGTTCATCCAGTTTCCAAATAATGATCTGGGGAGCCTCGTTGTCCCATTTGACTTTGAACATAGAAGACATCGTAACTAGCGCGTCCGCCAACTGATTCTCCTCTCTTGGGAAGTGTTCAAAGGTTATCTCCTCGAAGTGGGGAATTAATGTCAACACACATTCCTTATAAGGAATAAGATTTGGGTGTTTCGTATCCCACTCGCCTTTGATCTGATTGATCACGAGAGCGGAATCTCCGAAGACACTCAGAAACTTGATCCTTAAGTCAATTGCAGCTTGAATACCCATGATGCACGCTTCATACTCCGCCATGTTGTTGGTGCAGTTGAAACCTAGCCGGGCGGTAAGTGTAGTGTGAGTGCCTTTTGGGGATATGATAACAGCGCCGATAACGTTACCCAAAGCGTTTGAGGCTCCGTCAAAGTGCATAGACCATCGGGATCCTTCCTCAGGTCCTTCATCCGGTCCAGGTACTTCACAATCAGTCACCACCATGATATTCTCGTCTGGAAATTCAAAGTTCATAGATTGGTAGTCATCCACTGCCTGGTGTGCCAAATGGTCTGCCAATAAACTTCCCTTGATTGCTTTTTGAGTCGTGTACTGGATGTCGTATTCTGTCAAGATCATCTACCATCTTTCTATTCTTCCGGACAAGGCAGGCTTTTCGAAAATGTACTTGATTGGATCCATCTTTGAAATCAACAGAGTAGTGTGAGTCAACATATACTGTCTCAGCCGGTGAGCAGCCCATACCAAAGTGCAGCAAGTTTTCTCGAGCAGTGAGTATCGGGTCTCACAGTCGGTAAACTTTTTGCTAAGGTAATAAATAGCGTGCTCTTTTCGGCCAGACTCGTCATGCTGCCCCAGCACACACCCCATTGAGCTGTCAAGTATTGTCAAGTATAATATTAGAGGTCTCCCTTCAACCGGTGGCATAAGGATGGGTGGTTCTTGGAGATACTCTTTGATTCTGTCGAAAGCGGCCTGACATTCATCGTTCCAACGTACTACTTGATCTTTCTTCAGTAGCTTGAAGATTGGTTCACAGGTAGCAGTTAGATGTGAGATGAATCGCGAAATATAGTTCAGCCGTCCTAGGAAGCCTCTGACTTCTTTCTCTGTCTTGGGGACTGGCATCTCTTGTATGGCTTTCACCTTGGCAGGGTCCACTTGAATACCTTTGTCACTTACGATGAAGCCTAGCAATTTTCCAGATCTCACCCCGAAGGTGCACTTGTTCGGGTTCAACCTCAGCTTGTACAACTTCAGACGGTCAAACAACTTCTGTAGATGGTCAAGGTGTTCCTCCTCAGTTTGGGACCTTGCAATCATATCGTCGACGTATACTTCAATCTCATGATGGATCATGTCATGAAATAAAGCAACCATGGCACGTTGGTAGGTTTCCCCAGCATTTTTCAACCCAAAAGGCATGACCTTGTAGCAAAAGGTGCCCCACTGAGTAACAAAAGTGGTTTTCTCCATGTCTTCAGGAGCCATCTTGATCTGATTATAACCGGAGAAGCCGTCCATGAAGGAGAATAATTTATGCTGAGTAGTGTTGTCAACCAGAACATCGATATGAGGCAGAGGGAAATCATCCTTGGGGCTGGCCCTGTTCAAATCCCTGTAATCAACACACATTCGGACCTTACCATCTTTCTTCGGCACTGGAACTACGTTGGCAACCCACTGAGGGTAAGAAGTTACTGCTAGAAAACCGGCGTCAAATTGTTTCATAACCTCAGCTTTGATTTTCTCGGACATCTCTGGACGCGTGCGGCGGACCTTCTGTTTTACCGGAGGGCAGTCTTCCTTGGTAGGCAGGTGATGAACCACAATGTCAGTATCCGACCCAGGCATGTCTTCGTAAGACCAGGCAAAGATTTCCACATAGTCATGTAGCATCTGAATCAACCGTTGTTTCACACTGAGCTCCAGATTGGAACCAATCTTGACTTCCTTTCTGTCTGTCTCAGTACCCAGATTTACCGTTTCCACTAGCTCTTCATGTGGATGAATGGCCCTCTCTTCCTGGAGTAACAGTCTTGCAAGCTCACCAGGCACTTCACAATCATCTTCACCTTCGTCTTCAGCTAAGTTGATCAGATTTTCGAAGTCATAACTGGCAGTAGCAGAGTCGTTACCAGTGAGATCCAGAGTGGATTGGAACCTATATAGGTGAGTGTGTGTAAATATAGCTGTTTTGCAATATATAAAGAAAGAAAGGAGCACAAGATTTGAAATGCGAAAAACGTCCAATGCTTTTATTCATGATATATGAAAATGACAAATAATAAGCCCTCACAAATGAAGCCACGGTGCCCCGGGTGAGACACCGGGCCATAAAGTTTCAACTTATTGTTCGTTACAGATTCAAAACAAAGGAGTTCATTACTGAGTGACAAAAGTAATAAGTGTGAAGTCTTTGGCAGTCCAGTTGCTTGGTCCACCGTTGGTCGTTGGGTAGATCCAGCTGTCAAATTCGGATTCCTCCACGTCGTCTTCGATAGCATTTACTCTCGGGTTGGTGATGAATACGGGAGGTCTTCCAATCCTTGCCTTACGCACAGCCTTCTGAGCCTCTGCAGTGAAACCCAAACCAAATTTGTCAGTCTTCGAAGTGAAATCAGGAAGTCGACCCCAGTTTGCACGCTCACCATTCTCAATCACAGCCCGGGCATCCTTTAAGGAAGCCATCTTCAAAGGAGAATCCTCTTCAGTCACAGTTTCTGCTGATGCCAGTGTCTGAGGAACCTCTTCAAAGTGTTGAAAGGGGGTCTCAATGAATTCCCCATCCATCTCTATGTACCGGAACGAGTTGAAGTGGTTGACCATATGTTGTACCCCAAAATTTGCCCTCCCATATTCTTCAAAGATTTGCCAAGTCAAGCTTCAAAATTCCCCAAGGGTTGCACAGTTCAAGAGCCTCCTGAACAGTCAAAATTAGGGTTTTGGTTCTGATCAAGAAAATGAAGTTTCCAAGGGTCCAATCAAGTCCCACATTCCTATAAACATGGTCAAGCATCCTCATACAAAGTTTCAAGACTTTCAGCATAAAATTGCATAGTCAAAAACCCTAATTGCACTACAGTCAACTGTAGGGGCAAAATGGTCATTTGACAGTCAAAAGTTCAAATTTTTGGTCAACATATCATTTTGAAGCCACAAACATCATTGGATAAATGCTTGATCATGATTCTCAAAGCTTGGCTCAAAAATCATCAAGATGCAAAAGTTTCCTTATTTGGACAGTTGAAAAAGTCAACTGTAAATTGACCAGGGCATAACTTTCACATGGATTATCAGAAAAATCCCATCTAAAGCTCATTTTGAAGAGAAAGCAATTTCCTACAACTCATCTTCATACTTCAAGTCCAAGAAATGCTCTCACAAAAAGTTGTCAATTTCAACATTATAGGTCATTTTCAAAAGTCAACAAAAAGGGACTTTAAGTCAAAGGCCATAACTTGAGATTGGTAAATCAAAATGACATGGGACCAAAGGAATTGGTTAGAGGACTCAAAGACCTTTCCAAAATGTCCAAGAACATGAGCAAAGCTTAAAAATTGAGCAAGTTATGCCTTGTGGAAGTTGGGAAATCTTTGGATATTTTGAAAAGTCAACATTGATTCAAATGACCTAAAATTGCTAATGGGCCTCTTTTTCTTCCACAATTCATCATCCAAGACATGTGCACGACCATTTGGCCCAAAGGGAAGTTTTTTCATTATTTTTATTTATTTATTTGAATTTTTTATTACAATTAATTCATTTAAATTAAATAAAATATGGAAAAATGCTAAACTAATGAAATAAAATCTTTTTGTGCAGAAAATATTCTCATTGGACACTCAAGATTCGTGCATAATCATTTGTGGAAGGTTTTGTCATGATTGGTACAAAATAGCATGGAAAATATTGAAAAAAGATCTTGAAAAATCAAATCTTCCAAACCATGAATGCAAAGGTTTTGGATCAAGTTTTCAACCCTAAATCATTCATACATAAGTACCAAACGCAACCCTAATGCCATTGACCAAGAAGCTGCGCCAGAAATCCTTACACAAACTTGAAAATTTTGCTTAAAAACTCAAATCTGAAAACACATTTGCAGGTCGTTTCAAGCCACAAAACTCATTCCATTGCATTCCTGGGGCATCAAGCAACGTGCCTGGATCAAGAACACAGTCCCTAACCCTTTGAATCATTGTACATGAGTCAAGCTTTTCTCATTTTTTTTCATAATCGTATTTCAAGATTCAGGCATTTTCATTGCATATTTTTAATGGATTCATACTAATTGACATGTCCTGAAGCTAACCATCTACTTTAATTGTGTTTTTACGTACTATGTGCAATTCTACCATTGATGCAGATTAGGGTTCTTAGAGGTCCAAATTGGGCGTTTCGTGATATGGCAAAATTAAGACACCTGAATACCACCATTGAATCAAGCATATTTGGACGAACAGAAATAAACCCTCGCGCCTAATTTATGAGGCCTTATGGCCTATTCGCTATTTTCTCTAATGATAGGTTATAGAACGGTTCAAAACCGTTGCTTATTATGTTTGTGTTTCAGAAAAAAAATAAAACAATGAGGAAGATGACTGGGTGCCAGGCTGTGAATGGCTGGTTCAAAATCTCGCGCAAAAAAAGAAGCATTGACGTTGTTTGTTTTATTATATTTATTGATTATATTATTTACAGATAAGCAAGACAGCAGGGTTGGCAAGCGCGTTGGTTGGTAATGTTCAGGACCTGGGTTCGAGCCCCAGGTCCTCACCCCCTTTCATATTATTTTTTCTTTAATACTTGCATGCAGTTTCAGCGTAGTGGAGCACCATACTTCCCTAAAATCTATCCATCCACGTGCCCAATGGAGCGATCAGAAGGCCAAGAATTGAATAACATGATGCACTCTAGTCAACGCGTATACACGCGTCCTGAAAAGTCAAAGAGGCCAGGAATTTAAATGGGCCAGATTGCTAAAAGAAACACCTCCACTTTGGGGACAGTAACCCCCCTAGGTTTGCAAATGTTTTTATTATTCTTTATTTTTCATTATTTTCTTTTACTTTCTTTTAATTATTGTTTTATTAATTAATTTAACATTTTCATAATAATATAAAAACCCCAAAAAAAAAATCAGAAAAGATGAAAAAAATAATAAATATTTTATTTTAGTTTTTTTTTAAAATAAATTGCATTAATTAATTTTAGTTATTAGGTTTAATTGTAATATTTTCTTAATTAATTTAAAATTGGTAAAACTAGGGTTTAATTAATTTTTTATCCCTTTTTTCTTTTCTTCCATAATAATTAAATATTAAATATTTATTTTTGTAATTAAATTGCATGTAAAATAATTAGGTTTAATTTTAGGTTAAAGTTAATGCTTTCTTAATAAATAAAATTGTAGAATTAGATTTAATTGCATTTAATTCTTTTTCCCATTAAAATCATAAAATACCAAAAAATACCAAAAACAATTTCTTTTCTTTTTTTAATTAATTAATTTCATCATTTAATTTAATTTTGCAAAAAGGGTCCAACGCCCTCGTTTTAATTCTTATTCAATGCACGTATTTATTTCCTTTTTCTTTTAATTATGTATCTCTCCCAAGGCCTTGTAAATTAATTTCTTGCACTTTACTTTTCTTTTAATTCTTTATTTTTCTGTCAAATCGGGTTCAAGAAATTTTGGCGATGTGGACCCGCGCCTTTTGTAATAGCTTAGAATCTTTTACTTCTCGCACTTTTAACTGTTAATCAAGGCATGAAAGAATGAATGGACAAAAATAAAAACAAACGCTAGATCACCAATAACATGACAAAAGACAAAAATATCTGAAAACGACACACAAATCACACACCATCCCTAGGGTACGCCTCACTGTTGCCTTGCCTCGAAAGGTGATCGTCGAGTAGAGGATGTCTTAGTAAGTCCTCATGATCCGGGAACCTGGCATGAGGGTAGCTTCTAAGGTGTCTTCCTATTGCTCTGGTGATCACCATATCCCGAACCTCGAATTGACCCGAACACCTCCAACGGTGGTGCTACCTACCTCTCAATGGTGGGATGGCACTACTTTAAAGGACATTTACACAGACGAATTCCTTAGGGTAGGTAGACGACTCTAGATACTTGCTCATAATTTCAAAACAAAACAAAATACTTTTCACACCAACACATTTTCAAAAAAGCTTTCGAAAGCAATTTTTCAAACACTCTTGAGGACTGATACAAGAGCCGAACTGGAATTTTCAAAGAAACTTTTTAAACCCACAGTTGAAAAGCAAACAAACCATTTTTGAAAACACAATGAGCAAGTATCTAAGAGCCCATGGATAACCATGGATAGAAAGGGTGCTAACACCTTCCCTTTCTATAATCTACCTCCCGAACCGAGAGCAATCTCTTTAAGGAATTTTTCTGTGCTTTTGTCCTTTCCATTTGGAGAAAATAAAAGATGGTGGCGACTCTTGCTTCCGCGACATTTCGCGAACCAGCGATTAACAGTCAGTTCCAGATCCACCGATCACAGAACTGGCGACTCTGCTGGGGACTTAAACTTAAAGTGAGGTGTACCTTAGGGATAGTTCATAACTGTGTTATCAATTGTATTGACTTGTTTGCTTTAAATTTTTGGGTTGCATGGGAGTTACATAGATCCTAACCCGGATCTGGGGATACCCTGTTTAGGTAGCATAAGCTGTGAGGGACCTGTCCGGCGTATACCGACATGGGTGAAGCAGTGGCTACGTTGGTGTGGCACCTTGGTCTGTACCGATATCCCTCGTGTCGAAACGGGGAGAATATGGGTCTTCCGAGGAGTCATTAAGCACCAACAGACCTTAGAACCTTAACTGACCCGACTTGGCCTTTAGAACAGTAGCAGTATGCTACGCCCATTGAGGCTAAACTCTCGTGATGGTTCTGGCTGCAAGAAAAGATTGCGATGCTGGAGTTATGACCGATTGAGGGTAGTCAATGATATTGGGACCCTTAGAACCCGGTTACTTCTAATAGGACAGGTTGAGCCCACCAACTTCAAGAGGGTAATACCCATACCCCATGCTGGCCTGAACCCTAAGGGTTTCTCTTGTGTGACTTGTGTGCCTTCGTACTTGACTACTTGCATGCTTGTTATCTGACACTTGAGTTTCTTGCAGGTTTTGTTTATAGTCCTTAATAGGGACTCATAACAGGGTATACTAAGTTTCTTGCAGGTTTTGTTTATAGTCCTTAATTGGGACTCATAACAGGGTTTACCGAGTCTCTTGCAGGTTTTGTTTATAGTCCTTAATTGGGACCCCTAACAGAGTGTACTGAGTTTCTTGCAGGTTTTGGTTTGCAGTCCTTAATTGGGACTCGTAACAGGGTTTACCTACATTACCCCATGCATAGCATGACATCATACCATTGCATACATCTTAACCCATTTCAAGGATCTCAAGGGCTTGTGATGCAGGTCGTGGTGAATCAACTATCCCAACAAGGGGCAAAGAGGATTTATTTTCCTCTAGACAAAGTTGTCAGGGGCTATGACCCACTTGATATGGTGAGCTTTGACTCTTGAAGAAGGTTCCCTTAACCAAGGTTGTTTGGAGATCAAAACCAGACATGATGACTAAAGTCAGGGGCTATGACCCACTGGATATGGTGAGCCTTTGACCCTTTGAAGAAGGACTCTCCATAATATGCAGTTCCTTCAATCAAGTTATCGGACCCAAATTCTAAAAAAATTTCTTGTTTATCCCGTGAGATCCTTGAAAACATTGCATGCATATCATACACATCATTGCATAGCAGGTATCCTTGTTGCAGGTCACTTACCCTTCTCGCTGTTTATTTCAGCAATGGCTTCCCAACAAGATAACCAGGACCTTCTGGCTCAAGAGACTCAGTTTGGGGAAATCCTCCTGAATCTATCCAAGGGGCAGGAGGAGCTAAGGACACTTCTCATGGGGACCTTTGTCAAGAACAGTGCTGAGGATGAAAGGCTGAAACACCTACAAGCTGAGGTAGACACATTGAAAACCCAGATGCTGGGGCAAAGGGCCCTCATTCAAGGTTTATCTCAGGAGCAAGGAGAGCTGAGAGCCATGATCAGCCAGCTTCATCAAGACATGAAGCAACCAGCCCAAATCAGGGACCAGGTCATAGAACAGCTTCCAAGAAGGCAAAGGTCGGGTCCAATGAATAGACCTCTCCGAGTTGCTACTACTTCTCAGGTCCAACAACGACCTCGCCCAGAACAACGGGCTGATCAGAGCAAGCCAGACAAGCCTAAAAGGCAGTTCACCAAACTCAACGTGTCACCGTCTCAAGCTTTACAACAATTGTTGAGGTTGAATCTGGTGACGTTAAGGGACCCTACTAAGCGTATCAACACAACCTCCCTAAAGTACAATCCTGAGGAAAGATGTGCATACCACTCTGACAGTCCAGGACATGACACCGACGACTGCTGGGCTTTGAAGAATAAGATTCAAGATCTGATTAATGAAAGAGCTGTGGATTTCACCCAGATGGGCCAGGCTGAATGCTCCTGCCATCCCTACAAGATGCACCAGTCGAAGTAATAAGCCCTGAGACTGGAAGACTTGTGTTTATTAGAATTTTCAAGTTGTAACTTTCTTTTAACTGTTCAAACATTTATTCATGATTAAACGTTGTTAGTTCATTAATGCATCGCATATGTCTGTTTTGAAGTAATATATTCGCATTCACTATATGGAAACTGTTTTCATATTTTTTCTGATGTCAACTCTTGATCTAAAATTCTAAAGCCTCTTGAGGGAGGATGACGAAAACGATACCACGATCTTTACAGTATGCTTTTGAACAGACCTCGCTGATGAGGTACAGGCATTGTTTCAAATCCCTAAACACTGGAGTTATAAGGATGATAATCCCTCGTCAACCCATCTGAGCCAAAGAAGTAGGAGTTTTTCTTTTCGAAATTTAAAACCCTTAATCATAACCTGGGGCAGGGTAGTCTCTCAGTTGATCCAAGTGCATAACGAATGGCACCAAAGAGGTCCTTACAAAGCAAAGAAAAACAGTGATGGTTCCAAATAATCAAGAAGGATAGGCAGTCATTATATCTCTCAAAATAAAAAAAGCCCATTAAGTCAAAACCTATGAAGGAGACTTACAAAACTGGGGCATCCCGCTGACTGTAATTCCAAAAAGGAAACAGCTCAGGCAAAAAATAGGGATAACGAAATCAAAAAGAAAGAGGTCCTACAAACCCTCAACAAAAAAAGGAAATGACTGCCTAATCAAAACATACTGTCAATATCCGAACCATCGCTGGTATATCAAAGCAAAGACTCAACCAAGGTCTAATGCACGATTAGCTGAGTTTAGGATCGAAGAACATCACGAAGAACGGGTGGGTACAAATAATTTGAGCCTTTATCCTTTATTTCTTAAACCGTGAACCAGGCCACGTTATAACCCTTAAAAGTCCTAGCTGAAGCATGGGTTAGTTCGAAAGCATACTGTGACGAAAAGTATCCTGACTCCTTAAGGTTCACTATAAAGAAGGAGTTGACATCACGTTTTACAAACATTCATTTGTTTTATGAAAAAAAGAATGCATTTTCAAAATCTTCAAGACAGACATAGGCTTTGCATTTTTAACATAACTTTGTTTGCATAAGACTTTTTGTTTGAACAGCATAGAAATTCGCACGACGAATGCCTAATGAACAGAAGTACTTCCAATCAAGGGGCAGACATGATCATGGTCCATCATCTGGGGCAGTCCAATCAAGATTCAGGGAATCTCTCAAAGGCCAAACAGCCTGGGGCAAATCTCCGCCTAAGTCACTTGGGGGCATTCCAGCAACAAATCTTGCACGATCAAACACCTTCTGGTGGCATGACAAAACACTTCTAACAGGGGCAGCACCCTGCATTCCGAAAGCGTGGACATAGTCGAAAACATACTACGCAAAATCAAAGACCCGCTAGGTTGACGCACCTAGGCAAAAATAAGGGCTTCCCGGCGAACCAAAAGGGTTCGGGCAAAAATAAGGGATGAAATGAAAAAAATCTGTACACCCGGCAAGTCGAAAACCTGAAAAGGCGGCTTGGGCAAAAATGGGTATCCCAGTGGACCGAAAACCCGAAAGGGCGGTCCAGGCAAAAGTTAGGGATCAAAGCGTACGACTATGTCCTATCATCTTGTCACCTGTCTACCAGAAGAAGGTTGGTCCATCAACAACTATCAGCCCCTCACAGGTCTTCTTCTCCAACCTCAGAAACAGGGGCAATAAAGAGTTGTCTAAGCAATCTAATTGTTCTGTCCTCCAAGGTATCAAGGTGAGTTCAGCTGAAGAACATAACCAGTACATCCCAATTCCCCAGAGAGTGAGCCAGCAAGTCAGTACACTCTCCTCAAGTAAAGCTATACAATCAAACCTTAAGGAAGTTGGGTATCCTCCAGCAGATCTCAACATTCCCCAGCAGCATATATGCACTCTTAACAGGCATCCCCGGTAGTCTTGATCTAAAGATTGTTCCCCGGCGGTATATCAAACATTCAAAGGAATCACTCCCCCCGCAGTTCAAAACTTCCCCAAGAGAGTCTAATCCAATTTCCCCAGGAGAGTTGGAATTCATCTCCCCAAGCAGTAAGCTTATCCCCAGTAGGTTCTGGAAGCTTATCCTCACAGAGCACGAACGCGTCTCCCGGCTTTATTCAAAGAGTTATTTCCTTACCAGGATATAACTGGGTTATCCTCAGCCAAAAGCCATGGAAAGAGCATCCTCGACGAAGTTCGCTTACCCCCAACGAAGTCTATCAGCACTTCCAACACAACAAGGATATCCCCAGCAAGTTATTATCAACAACCCAGCAAAGTATCTCGCTCCCCACAGAGTATTGCTTCCCAACAAGATCGTTAGAGTACTTTCCTCCCTGCAGAGTTATTCCATTCGCCAAGTTTATTCCCCCAACGGAGTCATCTTCTCCTACCGGTATTCTTGCAGCTATCATCCCCAACGGAAGCGAAATCTATTCTTCAAACATCAGCCCAGGATATGACTTCCTGGCACCCGTCAAGGATTTACTTTCCTAACGAAAACATACATTCCTAAACATCACATACATCATTATAACATGCATAGACGCATCATATCTTACAAATCTCATCTATGTTGAGAACATCATTGCTTGGTCCATATCATGCATTGCATATGACTGACCTTTACCTTTCAGGAAAGATTCAGCTAAATTCTCAATCATATTTCAAGACTCTAAGACCTTATCTGGTTCAGTTAAATCGACTCCAAAGATTTCTTATCCAGTCCAAGGCCTTCTCTAGTCCAGCTAAATCGACCCCAAACAGATTTTTCTAATGAAGACTCAGTAGAATTTATCAAGGTTTTTCTCAATGAATGTTATTGAGATTATAATTTCCTATGGTTCTCTCCCCAATGCTGCGGAGACGATAATTCCATTCCAGGTTTTTCTCAATGAATGTTATTGAGATTATAATTTCCTATGGTTCTCTCCCCAATGCTGCGGAGACGATAATTCCATTCCAGGTTTTTCTCAATGAATGTTATTGAGATTATAATTGCCTATGGTTCTCTCCCCAATGCTGCAGAGACGATAATTCCATTCCAGGTTTTTCTCAATGAATGTTATTGAGATTATAATTTCCTATGGTTCTCTCCCCAATGCTGCGGAGACGATAATTCCATTCCAGGTTTTTCTCAATGAATGTTATTGAGATTATAATTTCCTATGGTTCTCTCCCCAATGCTGCGGAGACGATAATTCCATTCCAGGTTTTTCTCAATGAATGTTATTGAGATTATAATTGCCTATGGTTCTCTCCCCGATCCTGCGGAGACGATAATTCCATTCCAGGTTTTTCTCAATGAATGTTATTGAGATTATAATTTCCTATGGTTCTCTCCCCAATGCTGCGGAGACGATAATTCCATTCCAGGTTTTTCTCAATGAATGTTATTGAGATTATAATTTCCTATGGTTCTCTCCCCAATGTTGCGGAGACGATAATTCCATTCCAGGTTTTTCTCAATGAATGTTATTGAGATTATAATTACCTATGGTTCTCTCCCCGATCCTGCGGAGATGGTAATTCCCACCAAGATTTTCTCAACGATTGCTGTTGAAGTTGAAATCATCCAAGGTTCTCTCACCGTTCCTGTTGAGCTAGTAACCACCCCTGGTTCATTCATCATCGTTTGAAGCTCCAGATCCAGCTCCTATAACCAGTCAGGACATATCTACACAAAGCATCTGAAAACCAGCTCCTGCAACACGTCAGGTACTCATTTTTCTTTTTTGCAGGTACGCAAGTTCTCGCTAAGGAATCTCTTACGCGATCAACATCCAGATGGAATCTATAAGCCCATCATCCTATTCATCAATCTCTAAATGGAATCTATAAGCCCATTTCCATCACACTGCTACTATGTGAGCGCAAATTTCTGGGCACTCTAGTGTTCAATCATCTTCCACCTTCGGATTACGAAAGGCACGTCAGCCAATCTGCATCCTCAGGTCTAAGAAGATTGAACAGGGGCAACTGTTGTACCCCAAAATTTTCCCTCCCATATTCTTCAAAGATTTGCCAAGTCAAGCTTCAAAATTCCCCAAGGGTTGCACAGTTCAAGAGCCTCCTGAACAGTCAAAATTAGGGTTTTGGTTCTGATCAAGAAAATGAAGTTTCCAAGGGTCCAATCAAGTCCCACATGCCTATAAACATGGTCAAGCATCCTCATACAAAGTTTCAAGACTTTCAGCACAAAATTGCACAGTCAAAAACCCTAATTGCACTACAGTCAACTGTAGGGGCAAAATGGTCATTTGACAGTCAAAAGTTCAAATTTTTGGTCAACATATCATTTTGAAGCCACAAACATCATTGGATCAATGCTTGATCATGATTCTCAAAGCTTGGCTCAAAAATCATCAAGATGCAAAAGTTTCCTTATTTGGACAGCTGAAAAAGTCAACTGTAAAGTGACCAGGGCATAACTTTCACATGGATTATCAGAAAAATCCCATCTAAAGCTCATTTTGAAGAGAAAGACATTTCCTACAACTCATCTTCATACTTCAAGTCCAAGAAATGCTCTCACAAAAAGTTGTCAATTTCAACATTATAGGTCATTTTCAAAAGTCAACAAAAAGGGACTTTAAGTCAAAGGCCATAACTTGAGATTGGTAAATCAAAATGACATGGGACCAAAGGCATTGGTTAGAGGACTCAAAGACCGTTCCAAAATGTCCAAGAACATGAGCAAAGCTTAAAAATTGAGCAAGTTATGCCTTGTGGAAGTTGGGAAATCTTTGGATATTTTGAAAAGTCAACATTGATTCAAATGACCTAAAATTGCTAATGGGCCTCTTTTTCTTCCACAATTCATCATCCAAGACATGTGCACGACCGTTTGGCCCAAAGAGAAGTTTTTTCATTATTTTTATTTATTTATTTGAATTTTTTATTACAATTAATTCATTTAAATTAAATAAAATATGGAAAAATGCTAAACTAATGAAATAAAATCTTTTTGTGCAGAAAATATTCTCATTGGACACTCAAGATTCGTGCATAATCATTTGTGGAAGGTTTTGTCATGATTGGTACAAAATAGCATGGAAAATATTGAAAAAAGATCTTGAAAAATCAAATCTTCCAAACCATGAATGCAAAGGTTTTGGATCAAGTTTTCAACCCTAAATCATTCATACATAAGTACCAAACGCAACCCTAATGCCATTGACCAAGAAGCTGCGCCAGAAATCCTTACACAAACTTGAAAATTTTGCTTAAAAACTCAAATCTGAAAACACATTTGCAGGTCGTTTCAAGCCACAAAACTCATTCCATTGCATTCCTGGGGCATCAAGCAACGTGCCTGGATCAAGAACACAGTCCCTAACCCTTTGAATCATTGTACAGGAGTCAAGCTTTTCTCATTTTTTTCATAATCGTATTTCAAGATTCAGGCATTTTCATTGCATATTTTTAATGGATTCATACTAATTGACATGTCCTGAAGCTAACCATCTACTTTAATTGTGTTTTTACGTACTATGTGCAATTCTACCATTGATGCAGATTAGGGTTCTTAGAGGTCCAAATTGGGCGTTTCGTGATATGGCAAAATTAAGACACCTGAATACCACCATTGAATCAAGCATGTTTGGACGAACAGAAATAAATCCTCGCGCCTAATTTATGAGGCCTTATGGCCTATTCGCTATTTTCTCTAATGATAGGTTATAGAACGGTTCAAAACCGTTGCTTATTATGTTTGTGTTTCAGAAAAAAAATAAAACAATGAGGAAGATGACTGGGTGCCAGGCTGTGAATGGCTGGTTCAAAATCTCGCGCAAAAAAAGAAGCATTGACGTTGTTTGTTTTATTATATTTATTGATTATATTATTTACAGATAAGCAAGACAGCAGGGTTGGCAAGCGCGTTGGTTGGTAATGTTCAGGACCTGGGTTCGAGCCCCAGGTCCTCACCCCCTTTCATATTATTTTTTCTTTAATACTTGCATGCAGTTTCAGCGTAGTGGAGCACCATACTTCCCTAAAATCTATCCATCCACGTGCCCAATGGAGCGATCAGAAGGCCAAGAATTGAATAACATGATGCACTCTAGTCAACGCGTATACACGCGTCCTGAAAAGTCAAAGAGGCCAGGAATTTAAATGGGCCAGATTGCTAAAAGAAACACCTCCACTTTGGGGACAGCAACCCCCATAGGTTTGCAAATGTTTTTATTATTCTTTATTTTTCATTATTTTCTTTTACTTTCTTTTAATTATTGTTTTATTAATTAATTTAACATTTTCATAATAATATAAAAACCCCACAAAAAAAATCAGAAAAGATGAAAAAAATAATAAATATTTTATTTTAGTTTTTTTTAAAAATAAATTGCATTAATTAATTTTAGTTATTAGGTTTAATTGTAATATTTTCTTAATTAATTTAAAATTGGTAAAACTAGGGTTTAATTAATTTTTTATCCCTTTTTTCTTTTCTTCCATAATAATTAAATATTAAATATTTATTTTTGTAATTAAATTGCATGTAAAATAATTAGGTTTAATTTTAGGTTAAAGTTAATGCTTTCTTAATAAATAAAATTGTAGAATTAGATTTAATTGCATTTAATTCTTTTTCCCATTAAAATCATAAAATACCAAAAAATACCAAAAACAATTTCTTTTCTTTTTTTAATTAATTAATTTCATCATTTAATTTAATTTTGCAAAAAGGGTCCAACGCCCTCGTTTTAATTCTTATTCAATGCACGTATTTATTTCCTTTTTCTTTTAATTATGTATCTCTCCCAAGGCCTTGTAAATTAATTTCTTGCACTTTACTTTTCTTTTAATTCTTTATTTTTCTGTCAAATCGGGTTCAAGAAATTTTGGCGATGTGGACCCGCGCCTTTTGTAATAGCTTAGAATCTTTTACTTCTCGCACTTTTAACTGTTAATCAAGGCATGAAAGAATGAATGGACAAAAATAAAAACAAACGCTAGATCACCAATAACATGACAAAAGACAAAAATATCTGAAAACGACACACAAATCACACACCATCCCTAGGGTACGCCTCACTGTTGCCTTGCCTCGAAAGGTGATCGTCGAGTAGAGGATGTCTTAGTAAGTCCTCATGATCCGGGAACCTGGCATGAGGGTAGCTTCTAAGGTGTCTTCCTATTGCTCTGGTGATCACCATGTCCCGAACCTCGAATTGACCCGAACACCTCCAACGGTGGTGCTACCTACCTCTCAATGGTGGGATGGCACTACTTTAAAGGACATTTACACAGACGAATTCCTTAGGGTAGGTAGACGACTCTAGATACTTGCTCATAATTTCAAAACAAAACAAAATACTTTTCACACCAACACATTTTCAAAAAAGCTTTCGAAAGCAATTTTTCAAACACTCTTGAGGACTGATACAAGAGCCGAACTGGAATTTTCAAAGAAACTTTTTAAACCCACAGTTGAAAAGCAAACAAACCATTTTTGAAAACACAATGAGCAAGTATCTAAGAGCCCATGGATAACCATGGATAGAAAGAGTGCTAACACCTTCCCTTTCTATAATCTACCTCCCGAACCGAGAGCAATCTCTTTAAGGAATTTTTCTGTGCATTTGTCCTTTCCATTTGGAGAAAATAAAAGACGATGGCGACTCTTGCTTCCGCGACATTTCGCGAACCAGCGATTAACAGTCAGTTCCAGATCCACCGATCACACCATATATTCTTCTTCCCCCTGAACTGTAACAATCTTCCCTCTGACCGGGTATTTAAGCTTCTGATGTAATGTGGAGGTCACAGCTCCAGCCTTGTGGATCCATGGAAGACCCAGCAAACAAGAATAGGACGGTCGGATATCCATCACATAGAACGTAGAATCAAAAACTTGAGAACCGACCCTAATTGGAATATCAACCTCACCATGCACCATCCTTTTGGACCCGTCAAAGGCCCGAACAACAATGTTACTAGGCTTGAGCTCTAAACCCTCACAATCCAACCTGTCTAGAGCTTTCTTGGGTAATACGTTCAACAAAGAACCGGTGTCTACCATCACATGGGCAAGAGTAGTGCCCCTGCATTCAATGGAGACATGCAGGGCGTCGTTATGGTTTTTTCCCTTGGCAGTCAGATCGGCGTCAGAGAAACCCAACCCTTTATCAGCAGTCAAGTTGGCCACACAATCGGTAAATTGATCAGCAGACGTTTCTTGTGGCACATGGGTCATCTTCAGGAAGGAAATCAGGGCCTTGGCATGGGCCTCTGAACACAACAACAGTGATAGCATGGAAATCTTTGATGGGGTGTGCCCCAGCTGCTCGACTACATTGAAATCACTCTTCTTAATGATCTTGAGAATCTCTTCCATCTCTTGCTGGGAAGCTTCAACATTGGTTGTCTTTGGTGCCTCCGTCCTGGCAGGCACATCAGCAGCAATCCCTTTGCCCCGAGCGTCAGATAACTCGGCAGCAGGGGTAGAAATAGGAACTTGGTCAGGAAGGGAAGTGGGTACACTTGTAGGTGTGATAACAAGAGGTCTTTGAATAGCTGGTGGCGCAATATCAGGCGAAAAGAGTCTACCACTAAGAGTAACTTTGGCAGGCCCGGTAATGTTACTGATGCCGGTACTAGCATCAAACTCTTGTTTTACTCCAAGCACATAAACATCTGCCCCATAGTGCCAAGGGACAGCTTTGTCAGATGTATAAGGGAGGGGCCCCGGAACAATGATGATGATAGGAGCAAACTTCTGAGTGGACATGATTTTGACAGGCTTCTTTGAGGGAGCCTTAGGAGGGTTGTTGAAGATAGTAACAATAGAAACTTCTTTAGTATGGGTAGCAGGAACAACAATCTTTTCGAACAAGATCTCTTTATTATCCATCAGGCTTTGGATACCTGACTTCAATAAAGGACAACCAGCAGGTGAAACAGAACATATAAGGCAACCTTTACTACATCCCAGAAATAAACCGGCTAGCAACAGGTTCCTTTTGACAGTCAATAAAGGAGTAACAATCTCTTCCACGGAGGCTACATACAGGTCTTCTTCCACAGCATTCACTCCATGCTGGGGCATGGGAGCAGTCACAACATTGGGCCTTTCGGGCGCCTCAAACTGTTTTTCTTTAGCATCAATAAGGTCCTGAACCTTATTCCTCAGAGCCCAATAATCATCAGTAGAATGCCCCGGGCTGTCAGAGTGATAAGCACAGCGGGCGTTGGGATTATACTTCAGAGATGTTGTGTTTACTACCTTCGGAGCTTCCTTGACAGTTACCAGATTGGTTGACAGCAGTTGCGGCAAAATCTGAGACAGGGTCATATTGAGCCGAGTATACTGTCTTTTGGGTCTCTCACCCCTTGGTTGATTATATTGCTGAGGAGCGGCAGCAGGCTTTGAGATTACCACTGCGTTGACAGCTTGGCGGCGTTCCGGTTTATTCTGTTTCCTCGAACCATAAACAGCACTAGATTCCTTCTTGAAGGGCTTCTTTTCAGTACTTGAGGATGCACCTTTCTGTATCTTCCCCGACTTAATACCAGCTTCTATCCTTTCACCAGTTAAGATCAAATCTGTGAACCCAGCAGAAGAATTACCAATCAGGTGGTTAAAGAATGGACCAGACAGGGTCCCCAAGAACATGTCCACGAGCTCACGGTCTGTCAAAGGTGGTTGCACCTTGCCAGCCAGGTCTCTCCACTTTTGCGCGTACTCCTTAAAACCTTCTCCCGTCCCTAGCGACATACCCTGGAGTTGGGTACGTGTAGGAGCGAGGTCGGCATTGTACTGATACTGCTTATAAAATGCAGTAGCCAAGTCCTCCCAGTTACGAATACTGGTTCCATCCAGCTGATAGAACCACTCGAGTTGAGCCCCTGAAAGGCTATCCTGGAAGAAATGGATCCATAGATTCTTGTCTGCAGTATACGGTTGGATCTTCCTTACATAAGAACGGAGGTGCAGTTTAGGGCAGGAAGCCCCGTCATACTTCACAAAAGAAGGTGCCTTGAACTTGTGTGGGATCGCCACCCCAGAAGATAAACCTAGATCCCCAAAATCCAACCCAGGAACCTGTTGAATCTCCATTGCACTCAGACAGTCCTCTAGTTGCTTGTACTTGTCCTCAGCATGAGGGTACTGCTCATCATTGAAATTCGTCTCGTTGTCGGAGACCACAGGACTAGGAACTCTTCCCCCTTGGGGACTGTCTTTCCCTACAGAGGAAGCAGCCTGATCAGCCTCATTTTGCAGTGTATTCCCAAATCTCCATCCAATGTTGAACATCACAGTCCTCTTCTTCTTCTTCTTCAACAGCAGAGTCTTCAATTCCTGTTGACCCTAGGCTAAGCTCATGACCAGCTCTTGAAACTGGGCGTTCTGGGCCTGGAGGGCCTTGATAGCTTGTTCATTGGATGATTCAGGATTCATGATGACTGCTGAAATAAACAGCGAAGAAGATTAAGCAACCTGTAGAAAAAGAGTACCTGTTATGCATATGATGAATGGAATGCGTATGATTTATGTTTTCAAAGACAATCGGGGTTCAACTTTGTAAACAAAAAGGAAACACACTTCATTAGATTTAACTTTGAATGGTTCAAGAAATTGCCCTTAGGCGTTACATAAATGAAAATACTGAAAAGGAAATGAAAGCTGTAAAAGAAAAATCCAAAGGCCATTAGTGCTCCCATGGCCTCCTCTTCTTAGTACGGATATAGTCATTCAGGGTTCGTTCGTTCTCCAACTGCTTAGTCAGCTTCTGGATTTTCTGTTCCTGCTCGTTGAACTTTTCCCGATAAAAATCCCGCTCTTCCTGTAGTTGCGCCCAAGACCTCTTTAGGGTATCAACATCAGTGTGTATCTGAGGAGGGAGGACAGTTGGAGGGACCCCGTCTCTATCAGGGAATTCAAGAATGATAGGCCTGACAACTTCATATGGCATACCTAACTTCTGAGCACGGATGCAAACCCATTTGTAGTAGGATTCCATAGGCAGAGAAGTCTTCGGTCCCAACTCATGTGGGTCAGTTTTTTGAATTTTGTCCCAAGCCTTGATGAATCTACGACGCAGCTCGTCACTATCTACCTGAAACTCAAAACTGATGTGAGGTACCAGTATCTCATGAGGTCCTGCTCTTCTGGCTCTTCCAAACTGATGGAGAGCTAAACACGGGTTATAAGAGATTCCTCCCTGAGTACCGATCAATGGAACATTAGGATATTCACCGCAACGATCAATAACATCCACTTCATCTAAACCTCTGAGAGTCCAAATGATGTCATTATCAGTGAGAGACATTAACCTATGAGCCCAACCCTTTCCTTCTTTGTTCTTCAGCACGAACTTAGGGAGGTGCGAAATAAACCACCTCACTAACAAAGGAGCACAACACCACAGAGTTCCCCGTTTTCGGGCAGTACGGGCATAGAGTTGTTGCAGGATATCACCCAAGAGAGTGGGCACAGGGTTCCAAGACATGAAGATCCTTATGGAATTGACATTGACAAAGTTATCAGGATTTGGAAACAGAACCAAACCATAGATTAAGAGAGCCAGAATGTCTTCGTACGCCCTGAAGTCTAAGTCATTCCAGAAACTATTAGCTTTACCAATCAGAAACTTAGCCAAAAAGCCCTTAACTCCGCTTCTAGTCACCCAATTATCCATTACCTCCTTGTTGGTCAAAGGAAGGGTTGCAGCAATCTCCTCAAGCCTAAGGGTCTTTTCCCAACCAGTGAAGGGAGTTTGATCCAGGATAGGGATACCAAGCAAATCAGAGAATTCTTCCAGGGTAGGGACCAGCTGGAAGTCTTGAAAGGTGAAGCAATGGTACAGGGGATCATAAAACTGGGTCAGGACACTCATCAGTTGTTGGTCCCACTTTGAAGTGACTAAACCGAGAAGAGAACCATGCCTCTGGATAAAGGAAGTAGTATTTGGAATTCTGTCAACCAACTCTTTAAGCAAATCAGATGGGTGAACAAAGTTGAGCGGGTAGTATTCCTTTGCACAGGCATCATAATGTCCTACAAAACAGAGCAAAGATGAAACCCTCTTGTCTTTAAAATGGGTCAGTCCTTATGCAGAATGCATGCAATGTTATGATGGTATGATGTTATGATAAAGCACACCACAAGTATTCACAAAGGCAAACATGATAAGGCACACAAGTCACACAAGACAGCCCTTAGAGTTTAGGCCAGCATGAAGTTCGGGTACTACCCTCTTTCAGTTCCGTTGGTTAAGACCTGTCCTATCAAAAGTAACTGGGTTCTAGAGGATCCCAATATCACTGACTACCCTCAATCGGTCATAACTCCAGCGTCGCAATCTTTTCTTGCAGCCAGAACCATCGCGAGAGTTTAGCCTCAATGGGTGTAGCATACTGCTACTGTTCTATGGCAAAGTTTGGTCAATTTAGGGTTCTAAGGTCGGTTGGCGCTTAGTGACTCCTCAGAAGACCCATATTCTCCTCGTTGCAACACAAGGGATATCGGTACAGACCAAGGTGTCACACCAACGTAGTCACTGCTTCACCCGTGTCGGTCTACGCCGGACAGGTCCCTCACAGCTTATGCTACCTAAAAGGGTATCCCCAGATCCGGGTTAGGATCCATGAAACTCCGATGCAAGCCCACAATAATAAAGCAAACAAAACATTCAATTGAAAACATAAGTATGATCTAATCCTAAGGTACACCTCACTTTATAATTATCCCCAGCAGAGTCGCCAGTTCTGTGATCGGTGGAAATAGAACTGACTGTTTTTTAAGCTGGTTCGCGAAATGTCGCGGTAAGCAAGAGTCGCCACCGTCTTTTATGTTCTCCAATATGAAAAGGACAAAAGCACAGCAAAATTCCTTCTTTGAGAATGTTTCTCGGTTCGGGAGGTAGATTTATAGAAAGGGAAGGTGTTAGCACCCTTTCTATCCGTGGTTATCCACAGGCTCTTAGGTACTTGCTCTTATGTTTTCAAAATTTGTTTGCTTTTCAAATGTGTGTGGGTTTTGAAAAAGTTTCGTTTGAAAAATTTCTAAGTAACTCTTGTATCTGTCCTCAAGAGTGTATGAAAAATTTGTTTGAAAACTTTTAGAAAGTGTGAGTGCGAAAAGTTGTTTTTTGTTTGTTTTGAGAGAGCAAGTACCCAGGAGAAGTCTACCTACTCTAAGGAATTAGGCTGTGTAAGAGTCCTTTAGACAATACTATCCCACTATTGAGAAGTAGGTAGCACCGTCGTTGGAGTTGTTCGGGTCAATTCGATTATTAGGGACAATGTGTTGTCACCAAAGCAATGGTAGGACACCTTAGCGGTAACCCTAATGTCCTAGATCCTTTTTATCCGGGGAAACCGTTTCGAGGCAACTGGATCTTTAGACAGGAGGGCGACCTCTAAAACACCCTATACTTGACGACCACGTTCGAGGCAACCAGTGAGGCGTACCCTAGGAGTGGCATGTGCATGTGTGTTGAATTCAGTTAATGTTTATCTTGTACATGTCATTTGTGAGCTACGGATTGATTTTATTTGCCATACAAGTCTTTCATGCATTTTTAACAGTTAAGAGTGCGGAAAATAAAGTGCGGAAATATGAATCTACGCTATTAAAAGGCGCGGGTCTATACATCGCCAAAAACAAAAACCCGTTTTGAAATAAATGCGGAAAGTAAAAGAAAACGGTAAAATCCTAATTAACTATTACATATCCGGAAACAGTTACATAAATAATCAAAATAAGAATAATGTGCGAAAAGAAATAGAATCGGGACGTCCTTAGGGTTTTGACCCTTTTTGAGAAAAATATGAGTTTTGGTCCTTTTTTTGTAATTAAATTAAATTAACCTAATTTACTAATTAATTATTTAATTAAAAGAAAAATGTTTTTTTATGTTTTATTAAGTTTTAACGAAAATAAAAATAAAAGAAATTAAAAGTCAAGAAAACCCTAATTCTAGATTATTTTTATTTATTGTAAAAAGAGTTAAAATTACCTAATTAAACTAATTAATTTGTTAGTGTTTTATTTACAAAAATAACAATTAAGGTGAAATTAATAATAATAATAATAATATAAATATTTTAATAGTCTGAATTTATTATGAAAATTAATTTGTTAGTTAATAATAATAATAATAATAATTAGTTAAAAGAATTAAAAGGAGAAAGAAAATAGAAAGGAAAATAAACTAGGGGGTTAATGGACCATTGGGAGGTTTTTGTTAGAATTTCTGGCCCATTTGCTTAAGCCTTTGTTGACTTCTAGGAATTGACTAGGGTGTGCTTTGACTTGGAGCATGGTGTGGAGCACCCTTTGGCCTTTGGATCTGTATTTTGAGACACTTGGCGCCCTGATTTATGAGGTTTATGGTGTTCACTACTTGGAAGCCTGCATAAGAACGCATTAGGAAAAATATTATTGAGTTTTGGGGGACCTGGGAATCGAACCCAGGTCCCAATGATCCTTGGACAACACAACAACCACTGAGCCAACTGCACGCCTTTGTTAATATAATACTGGCCAAATATTATATGGGTTAATTAATTGTTTATGCTACAAACAATCAAAAGCGCGCCATATATTTGAATAAGCCACTGTGGTATTGCCAGCTCATTGTCTTCTTCATGAAACCTGCAGAAAACATATCAAATAGCGGGGGTTTTTAACCCCCACAACATGGAAGCACAATTAATAGCAACTAGGTCTATATGCAATATAAATTGAGCGCGAGGGTAGCTTTGTGTTTGTCTCGTTCCAGTGATCTCAACCATAGGCGTTGGAGGTTCTAATTTTACCTATATAGCAAAGCCCCAAATCAAGAGCTTGGAAACCCTAGAATTCTCCAATGGTGACTTGCGTTTCAGGGCACCATAAGACAATTAACCAACACCAAAAGCTTCAGAAAGGTTAGAGCAATGCAAAGCATACAAAAAATCACATTAAATATGCAGGAATTATGAGTTTCGATTATGAGAAAGAAAGCTAAACCGTGAATCTGTTCTGGGCAGTTTCTTGAGCTTTGGAGCTTGGTTTTGATTGCAACGCGTTCTGGAGACTCCCAGCAATGTATCTGGATCCACAAAAGTCCTTAGTTTGCCCTAGAACACTGAAAACAGTTTTGAGTTTTCTTGGTTTTTTTTTCAATATGGCATATGGTTTTCTGCAGCAGTTTGTACGTTCACAGCATTAGGGTTAGCTTTAGTATTTGTAGTATGATGGATTTAGGTTACAATCTTGTCCAAGAATCCATGGAATAATGTTTTGCATCTTTGATTTCCAATCAAATATTTTTGCATCTTTTTGATTGATAAAACTTGCCAATTTTGGATATTCTTGTCTCTTTGATTGGCAAACGAAATCTCCAGCATGTGTTGAGTTTATTTGCTCCACGAAAGATTTGAAAAACATATCTTGGCATTTTCCTATAATTAAATCAATTAAATGAATTAATAATCAATAAAAAATTCAATTAATTAATTAAAAATAAGAAAATAAATCAATTTAAGCTCAATGGGTCGTGCATAGGCCTTGGACAAAGATTCAAGAAGAAATTTGAGGCCCATTAGCAAAAATGAAGTGTTTTGGGCAAAGTTGACTTTTGCAAATTCCTAAAATTTTCCCAACTTCTCCAATGCATATCTTGCTCAATTTTGATCCTATGAACATGTTCTTGGACATTTTTGAAAGGTCTTGAAGTCCTCTAACCAATTCCTTTGGTCCCATGTCATTTGGATTTACCAATCTCAAGTTATGGTCTTTGACTTAAAATGCCTTTTTGTTAACTTTTGAAATTGACCTATAATGTAGAAATTGATAACTTTTTATGGGAGCATTTCTTGGACTTGGAATGTGAAGATGAGTTGTAGGAAATGTCCTCCTCTTCAAAATGAGCATTGGATGGGATTTTTCTGATGAACCATGAAAAATTTATGCATTGGTCAAGTTACAGTTGACTTTTCAACTGTCCAAAAATAGAAACTTTTGGCATCTTAATGATTTTTGAGCCATCCTTGTGGAATCATGATCAAGAATTGATCAAATTATGATTGTGGATAAAAAATAAGATGTTGACCAAATTTTTTGACTTTTGACTGCCAAATGACCATTTTACCCCTGTAGTTGACTGTGAAGCAATTAGGGCTTTTGACTGTGCAACTTGATGCTGTGAGTCTTGAAACTTGACATGTGGATGCTTGGAAATGTATATAGGCCTATGGGACTTGATTGAACCATTGAAAACCTCAAATTCCTTGAGAGAACCAAAACCCTAGTTTTGAACTGGCTTAGGAGGCATCTGAACTGTGCAATCCCCTGAGAAATCTTGAAGAATATGGGAGGGCAAATTTTGGGGTACAACAAAGGGTTTTTATATAACCAAAATAGAATGTATAAATGGCCTCCAGTGGTGAAAACTGGATTTCAGAGCTATTTTTCGTGTTTTTAATCGGTAACCCACTGAGTATTATCGGTTACCACTGTTTGGGGTGGGAAAATTGTAGAATTGAAAATGTTGTAATTTGAGTTTCGTGACTCCGATCGAGGCATGATTCAAAGTGTTGAAAAGATAACGCACAATACTATCCTTTGGTGATACCCTAAGAGTTTAATTATATGGTTATGATTAATTATTATTTTAGCAATAGACCAATTGATATGATTGTGTTCTAATAATTGATATGTTTGCATATTCGATTTGAAATTGTAATCGATGTGTGAGGCAGCCTCATGGTTGTCATTATTATGTGGTGGTTTAATTGTTGGTCTTGGTTCAGAGATGGAACCTATAATTTGTGATAGCCATATATTGTCAAATATGATGTTGGTGTTATTGATTTAGTGTTGTAACCAATTTAAGTGATGTTATTGGTTTAGTGTTGTAATCAATTTTGGGTAATTCGTTTAGTGTTGTAACTAGTTACGAGTTGTGAAGTTAGGGAGAGGGGTGGTGGTGGTGATACCTTCAATCCTCTTTGTGTTATTGCATTGCATGCATGATGTATATTGGAGATAGGTGAGTCGTAATCTAGTGTTGTAATCATGATGTGTCTGATCTAGTGTTGTGATCTGGACGTGTAGTTAGGTTTAGAGATGTAACTTGTGTCATACCCCAAATTTCCCGCCCTTTATCACTACGGTCGAAATTAATTTCAAACTTGGATTTTTATAAAACTCTTTTGATTTACATTAGCATTTTGGGGTTCCATAAATATTCGTTCTCAAGTCCAGTTAAAAATATAATAATTTATTTTAAATTATTTGTATTTTTAAAATAGCAAATATTTGCACACCTTTCATATACTTTCAATTTAGTTTATTTACAAATGAGTAACATAGCACAATTGGTAAAGAATAAGGCTTGCAAATATGAGGTCGCTGGTTTGAGTCATGCATGTTGCATTTTTAACATTTTTTCTATTTCTTTTTATTACTAATTTTTTTTCCTTTTTTGGAAATCGGGCTTGGAATTTTCATATATCTTGGATAACTTACTCCTTAAGTTTTTTCTAACCTAATTCAAGTCTATAAATAGGAATCTTATTTGTCCTAAAAATTCATCCACGACTTTTCAATTGCATACACAAATCCACAAATTCTCAAAAATTCACAAATTACACAACTTTACACTCTCTCACAATTTCACTCATTCACGCACACTTGATTTTTTTGTTGCAAATTTCTTCTTCTTTCAAAATTTTCTTTTTAATATTGTTAGGGATATTTTTATTTTGGCCGAGGATTTCATATGAGGCCTCCTAGTATTAATTTTGTTTCGTTATAATTTAATTTTTGTTTAAGCCATATGATGATACCTGATGGCTTATTTTCTTCAATATTGTTATTGTTATATTTTGTTGCAAGTGTTCTTACTATTTTGTTATATATTAACCCTTATCATATTTTTTTTACTTATTCATATGTCATAATTATTTGTATATTATAATTTATTTTCTCATTTTTTATTCTAAAATTATTATATTATTTTTGTAATAAGATCTATTATGTAAAATTATTCACCTGCTCAAACCTGTATACTATTTCAATTCATAAAAAACCTCTAACACTTTTTATACTACACGCAATCATCCACAAAACCTTATTTACCTACGCATCACATCATCCACTTTTTTTCATATATTTATTTTAGTCTTGTTTATGTACATAGCAACTATATACACGTCTCCATATCTCACGTGCAACTTTTTCAGAAAACCAAAACCTTCCAAATTTCATATTTTTCAAGAACAGTACATCTTCATATTTTTTTTTCATAATCCCTCAATTTTAAAACCTATGAATATTATTATAAACCATAAAACAACAATGACAAGCAGTGAGACAAACAAATTACAGAAGAAAGGATAGGTGAATTGATGGTGTCGGTCACTCAGCGAAGCATCAAATGTCGTAGATTCAAACTCATCACGACAGACTCCCTCCATCGATCTCCAAAACTTCGACACCAGTATGTATTGATGCTCTTACTTCTCATATTTTGATTCTTAGTGTGTATTTTGATTGTTTTTTGGTGGATTATCTTAATATATTGAATGAATGGAGGTAGAAAATAGATAAATTACAGTTTTTTTCTTCTTCTTTTCTCTGTAACTGAGAGAGATGAAGAGCAACTTTTGAGTCACACTTGATATTGTTTTCCTCTTATTGGAAATTGTATTTTTTATTATTTAGTTTAATTGCTTTAAAAATTTCAAACATAGTTTCAAACTCATTTGTTTGTTTGCCGTATAAAAAGGTAGACTAGGACTTGTCATTGATGGAATTTTGATATATAATATTAAATTAGGATTGAGTCATATTACTCTTTAATACTCCTTAATGTTATTCATTTGCTTGTATTTATTTCAATAATTTATTTGTTTTAAGGAAAAACTCATGATGAATGCACGTTCCAAAAGCTAAGAGTATCAACATGATATTTGTTTTCCTTTTTTCTTTCTCTAAACAAGTTTTTACCTTTATGTTTTTTTAATTCAATTAGTTACTCTTTTTCAAATAGTTAAGGTTATATGTAAATGTGGAGTTTATTTATTTTCACAAATTCAATATCTGAATTTTAGGCCTTACATTCTAGATCCCCCTGGAATTATTAAACCTAAATAGTATACACCCCCCCCCCCCCCCCCCCCGTTTATTCAATTAATTAATTGTTATAATTAATTAATTTGTTTATTGGTTCGATTATTTATTTATTATCAATTTATCATTTTTTGCATTAAATTATATTTTTGTATTTTTTAATAAATAATAATTAAAATAGTTATTTGGTAATCAAAATTAATTCAAACATTCTATAAATAATAGGATGTCTATCTTCGAGTAATTAAATTGATTGACAAATTGTCTATCGGTTTATTATTCAAAAATCAAATATTAAAACCAACGCAACTCACAAATTACTACATACGTGAGCAACATGTGGTCAATATGCGGCCACATGATGAGGAGACTATATCAGACTCCCCTTGCTCCACGTCTTATCTCATCATACTCTTTAATCAAATTGAAACTCAAAATAGCTAACCAACAACATCAAATCATTTTCTACTAACATAATAAAAATCCAAGATCATTTTCGAAAAAGGATTAAGGATAATTTTTTTCAAATTAATTACGAACTACGTATACGCTCACACAATTTTCAACCCATACAAAGTTCAAGGTTAATTCGAAAGCAATTATATACAATCTTATAAAAAACATCAACCAAACTGCGAACTACGAATTGGGACTCTGATTGCTCATAAGAGGATACATAGGCATACAACTAAAATCATGGAGAGTTCCCCTAATAAAATATTAAAACCCTATTTCCCTATAGTTTTATTCTAAACCTAGTATCCTTGTGAACAAGGTAGATAAGGGGTGCCTAACATCTTCCCTTCGTCTAGAACTGATTCCAAAAATCTAGAATTTCTAACTTTTTCAGGTTATCCTTTATATTCTCTTCCTTATGATAAAAATTAAGGGTGACAACTCTTATTTTAAAACCAGTTACAACAACTGGCAACTTCATTGGGGACTCAACCGTATGGTTTAGAAGCCTTTTCTTTTGGTTTTAGGGTTTTTAGAGTTTTTCTTATTTTTTGGGTTTTTATCTTTGTTCATTTAATTAATTAGTTATTTCTTGCTTATTTTTTTATTATTAATTATATTTATTCATTTGTGGTGGGATTTAAATTTTTCAAAATTATTTTTAAAAACCCTTAGAAAGAAGGTTTGTCTATTAGCCAAGGGGATACATCATCCCTATGAGTTTATGTGACGACTTCGCCAAGAGTCAGTGGAATTCCGCGAAAGGAATACCTCTCAAGAGACGTCCTATTGGGAAGTAGGACTTTGGAATGACACCTATGACTCTTTGTACAACCCTTAAATCAAAATCTCATGGTGAGACCTTTCATGACCTAGAGACAAAAGTTTTGGTCTGTAAAGAGACTCCACTTAAGGGAGGCCCTTATGTCTTTCCCCCTAGTAATTCATGATACCCTTAATATAACCACCTTATGAGGAGGGTATAATAACCATAGGCCAATAATAGGAACCTACCAACTAAGGATACCTTTCACAAATCCCACTACAATCCCTAAACCTGCAAGGATTATCTTTTCTTACACTACTATCTTTAGCCCGTAGGGCTTCCGTCGTTTTATGATATAACTGTTAGCCAGTAGGGAGTTTCTTTTGAAAATCTTAATCTCTAGTTGGTAGGGATCCCCTTTCATCCGACATTATCCTTAGAACTCTTAAAGGATCTTGTTCATCTTCCCACGAATGACGTCCTCGCTAATGCACGCCATGTGGCCTATATCAGGCCATGGGATCTGGTGACTATTGATTGGTCATCATTTGCTTTCTTCCATTTTATTCCCTAAAGTCCAACATTCATCTCAACCATTTGTTGGTCTATCACAATTCCTAGCCTGTAGGAATTCCTGTCCCTCCGTTACAATCCCTAGCTTGTAGGAATTTCTCTTTGTCTTCTATAAGCCATAATCCTAAAGAAATTCTTGCATGTCTCAATCTCTAAGACAATGTAGAATATCATCATATCCATGTCTATTTTTATCTTTATCCTTAAGGAGTTTATGTATATCTCAAACTCTCAGTCAGTGTAGGACATCATCATCTCCATATCTACCATTAAACCTATATAGGGTACCCCCTACGTCTACCCTCATGCTACATCTGTGTCGCATTGCATATCCATGAAACTTTTTTGCATACCCTTAAAGCCAAAATATTTTTGTATATCCATACATCCCACACATACATTTTCATTTCATGCATTTCCACCTTCTCCCTTATCCAACTATCATCCATATGCTGTTGATTTCTTGGTACTCATAAAAGAACCTAAGAAAATCTGAAATTGTGGAAGAATGAGATTATCTATTGGAGACTCAATGGAGCTTGGTCCAACAAATATTATTGGATGGAGAAGGCAGCCCTTCACCATGACAACTACAAGCCTTCACAGCGCTTCAAATGCAACTACCATTGGTGATTCCTCTACATCAAGAGCAACTTCCCTATCAACGAAATAGTATGCCCAAGAAAAAATTCAAGGGTCACCGCCGTGCTTTGACAAGTCCAAGAACATCCAGAAGCTCTCCTGAAGTCAAGTGGATCGAACTAAAAATCTCTTCAATATGATCATTAGACATTATCAGTTTCAAGTTGTGATTTCCAAGTTGCTAAGTTGTATTTGATGTGAACTTGTATCTTTGGATTAGTAATACTAATAAAATGAGCATGCACATTTTTGAAATCAATTCATTCGTTTCACTCTTCATCTTTAATCATTTTCCATAAATAATCAATGACTTTCCATTTTCACTCTTCTTTTCTATCTTCCTTTGCACAACTTTAAGAAACTTCGAGGGAGAATGACGAAAACTAAAATTACCGAATTTTGCTGACGTATGATTTTTAATAGTAAGACTTAGCTGACGATGTAAGGCATTATTTCACTTACTAAACAGTGGAGAAATAAGGAGATAACCCGTAGTGAACCCCCTCGAGCCAGGAGTTGGAGTTTTGTTCTATTTTTCTAAATAAATAAAAACCTTAATTTCAACTAGGGGCAGGGTAGTCTTTAAATTAATTCAATGGCGCATTCTATTCTCAAGAGAAGTGATTTATCTAAACAAAAGGTTTAAGCATATCTCTTTCCTCGATACATCATTGAGGAAATGATCTAAGAAAAGGTTCAAGCGCATCCTTTTCCTCGCGTTCATCATCCAAGATTGAGGAATCAATAAAGACGAAGTCCACAACATCTTCTTCCTCAATACATCATTCAAAATCGAGGAAAACAATGAAGACGAAGCTTACAACAATTAGTGTGGCAGTCACAAATTTTCAAAATCAAAAGCAAAAAAAATAAATTCAAAACAAGGAGAAAGTCCACTAATTCAAAGGAAATCAAAAGTTGACTTTGGAAAAAGTTAGGGCATCCCGATGGACCAAAAAATTCAAAAAAAATCAGTCCATGCAAAAATAAGAGATAGAAAACAAAATGGAGAACAATCTTGTGATTGACACCTTAATAAACATCAATGCTTCCCATCAAGTGCTCAAATATTATCAGTGCTTCTACTCATCATCACGGCTATGGAAATTCTCTTGCAGACTGAACACATCAATTGGGTTAATTGAATTTAGGAACGGAGAATATCAAGGAGAATGAGGTGGGATAAATAAAATTTTGAGTCTTATATCCTTTTTTTAAACTACGAACCAGGCCACGTTACAACCTTTAAAAGTCCTAATTAGAGCTAGGTTCACTATGAAAGCATACTCAGCAAAATTTGTGTTAAACTGACTCCTATGTTTGTTAAAATTATTATTAACCACTTCTTCAAATCTCCATCTCTAATCATCCATTTATATTCAAACTTCGATTTGAAAACTTGCATGTGCATCAAACGAAATTACTTTTTCAAAATATACAATTTTATCTACGAATCAATACTTAGCATCAAGGAGATCTCAAAAAATTTTGGTTTAATCAAAAGCGATCCATTTCAGGGGGAAAAGCATCTAAGGAAGAACCCTATAGTCATAATCAAGACTAATGATCGTAAGGGTATATCACATGAAGATATTATTGACAAGGGGTGATCATTCCGAGGTTCAATCAACTTGGATCAAGTTTCAAAGCACTATTCAATCAAGGGCATACCTTTCGAAGGAGCATTCCTTAATCAAGTCATATCACAATAGGGTATGACTCAGTTTCCTCGTTTTAACAAACATCTCAAGGCCTTGATAATCAGGGGCAACCTTCCAAGATTCAAATGTTGGGGCAGTACGTACCAAGTTCATCCTACTCCATGTAGGCTCCAAATTCCCCTTCAAGTAACTTCAAGTGCAAACTTTTCAAGATTTGAATACTTGAGGCAATCTATGTCAAGTTCATGGTGAGGTCTAAGTTCTTTCTGAGGGTACTTCCTCCAGATCCTGGAGATTAAGGGGAACATCTTTCAAAATTCAAATGTTGGGGCAAACCACTGTGAGGCTCGATCAAAAGGAGTTGAACAAGAAGTTGAACAACAAGTTGTCTTCATGAAATTGTTTCCACATTCGGAAAAGAAAAGGATTGGTATCTTGACCAACCCACTGAAACTATGACAAATTGGAATGTCTTGGAAGAAAATTTTATTAACAGGTTCTTTCTGCACAATCTATTCATGGATGTAAAAACAACAATAGTTGCATTCACACAAAGTGCAACGGAAACTCTTTGTGAAGCTTGGGAACGTTATAAATATATATTTCACAAATGTACAAATCATGGTTTCGATAATCTCACACATATTCTTGTTTTTGTTAATGGATTGAAGCCCTAGCTAAAACTCCTACTTGACGTAATAGACGGTGATTCGTTACTATCCAAAAGTGCAGAGGAAGTAGTTGCTATTATCAACCGTATGACTCTCAGTGATCACCAGGTCCAGTACAATAGAGGTACAATGTAAAAGAAATATGGCATTCTTGAGTTAGATATGAATTATGAAATCTTGGCGCAAAATAAGCTTCTCACACAAACTATCGACGAATTAACCAAACAGATATCAAAACTTCCACAACAACACAAAGAAATGCACGGTTTAGCAAGCCCATCAAAACAAGTGGATTCTTGCGAATTATGCAGAGGTGAACACCAACAAGTTTTTGTCCTCTAATTAATGAAGAATTCAAATATATAGGAAATCAACAACAAAGGAGGGTTTGGTATCAAAGCAGTCAAGGTTATCTATACAACAACGCAAGCTATGGCCAAGTCTAAAATAGGAAGAATCAGTACCAAAGTTACAATCAGCCCAACAAGCTTTCAAAATTAGAAGATACCTTAAATAAATTCATGCAGTTGTCCATGGAAAATCAAAATAATACAGATGCGCCAATCAGGAATCTGGAAACACAAGTTGGGAAAATCGAAAAATAGTTGAGTGAGCAACAAACGAGAACTTTCACCACCACCACTCAAACTAATCTAAAAGAAAATTGCAATGTTGTTACAACAAGGATTGAAGAAGTGGCTGAAACAAAAGTTGGGGAGAATGGCAAAGAAAAGAGAGTTGAAATGAGAAAAAGGAGGAAAACACCAAGATGATCCTGGAAGCGTTACATTACCAGACATCATTGAAAACATAAAATTTGACAAAGCTTTGGTTGATCTTGGATCAAGCACTAATCTTCTTCCATTGTCCATTCTCAAAAGGATTGGTAAGCTTGATTTGAAACCAACAATAATCAAATTGCAACTTGCTGATAAATCTATCACGAAACCAGTTGGCATAGTAACAAGCGTAATGGTGAAGCTTGAAAGTTTTATATTCCCAACTGATTTTGTGGTGATGAATATGGATGAAAAAGACAACATACCTCTAATTTTGGGTCGTCCATTCATAAAAGTATCCAGAATGATGATCGATGTCGATGAAGGAATTATGAAAGTGAGATGCAAAAATGAGGAGGTAAACTTCAAATTGTTTCAAGCTTTGCACCACAAAGAGGAAGACTATTCCAAAGTTAAAGCTCTTGATGAAAAAGGTATAGTATTGAAAATAATGTGTGATAAAGAAAGGCCAAAAGATGGTGGGAAAGACACTTTGAAGAATTCTTACAAACCACATTGATTTTTCACGAAAACAGTCGTCGAGCTAATGACGTTAAACAAGAACTTGTTGGGAGGTAACCCAACCATTTTCATCTTTATTTTCATGCATAATGAGTACTCTTGGGAGGAAGAAAATAAAATAAATGAGCCAAAATAAAATTTTTCATAAAACTGAATTCTACAGAGTTCGCTAAGCGGGCATTATTCTCGCTAAACAAAAGTAGTAGAATCAACAAAAATGCCATTCAAGCCACTTTCTTCACTTTAGTATTGTTCTATATTTAAATAGTTTCACTTGTAGGTGGGTTATGATCAATCCATGATAATATACTTGACTTTGTCCTCTAACAATTGAAATGGAAAAGGCAAGGAGTGGAAGACCAATTTCACATGAATCAACAAAGTTACAATGGTATTGATCCAACTTTGAAAGAATTGCACAAACCAAGGTATGTGTTTATTTCTTTCTTAGGATTTAGCATGAATATGACATAAGTAATTTTCATAAAGTTAGTTCCCTCAATCCTTTTCAATAACATGTTTTCATGATGAATCACTTAGTTCCAAAAACCATAAAAGTGATGCAGCTTTCCATTGTTCACCATATGCTTAGGAGACTGATAAATTCTTGTTTTAACTTGTTTAACTCATGGCTAATCTTGCACTTGTGTTGATAATTGTGAAGACATAGAAGGGATCAAGGAAATACTTTGGTATTGAGCATAACTATTAGACCAAATGTAGCCCCATTGTTCCTTGTGAGTGAGTGATCATTTCCAACCCCTTTTGAGCCTTATGACATGAATCTATCATTTATGAAATGAATAATGCATTAATAAAAACACTTATTAAACATTGTTCTATATCTTTGAAAAAAATAAAAAGTTCATCTATGATAGATTCTACTTTTCTTGAAATTAAACCTTGCAACTATTGTATCTTTTGCCATATCTTGAAGAACATTCAAAGAGAAATGAGGTTTTGTTCAAGTTGGGGAGAAATCCTTGTTCAGAAACAGAAAAACGGAAAAATGAAAATAATTGAAAAAGAGAATGTTGAAAGAAAAAGAGAAATGAACAAAGAAAATAAAAGTGGAAGAAAAGACAATGAATACCAAAAGATGGAAATGTTCACAAGAAAGAAACAAATAAAGGTGGTAATAAGTAACATGTTTACAAGAATCAAAACTTATGAATTCTCGTCTTTAAAAAAAAAAGAACCATTTTTTTCAATTATCCATATAAATAACCTTTCCTTGGTACCTTGGCCACATTACAACCATAAAAGACCTTAGTGATATTTGTTTTTACTTATCAACAAAATTTGCTTAGATGATGCTTGAATTAATCCAGATGTTAGCAAGATTTGTCATGTGAGATATAATTACCTCATTGTTTTCGCTTATAAAAAAGTGTGCTAGGTGTGGTACATGATAAACATATTTATTACATTTGGATTGCTTGACATGAACTTTATGTGGAAGGCTTGTGTCATAAATTTTTCTAAATTCTAAGAAAGTAATAAGCATAACAAACTTGGTGTTTCAATTAAACATAGAACCATGTACCTTCCTTACCTCTTGTGAAATTTTGGTTGGTCATGTGAATGGTGGTATAGAAACTCTTACTCTTGCATTGCTTTGATTGAGGACAAACAAAGATTCAAGTTGGAGAGAGTTTGATGACTGCTTGATTCATAGTAAATTATCACATCATTTCATTGCATTTATATTACTTAAATGACAAGATTCTAACATAAAAACCTCAACTAATGAACAAATGGAGTATTATGCAAGCTATCTTTAGTTTTGTTGTCTTTTGTGCAAGTTTTGGGCCTTAAAGAATAACCAGGAAACAGGCATTTCGCTAAGCAAAAGTTGTAGCGAACAGTTTGCTTAGTGAACTCCCAGCAAAGATAAGACAAAATCAAATCAACCAATTTCTCCATAAGCAAAGAGAAGTGAAGCATTTCGCTTAGTGAATCGGGCCTTCGCTTAGCAAAACAGAGCGGTCAAAGAAAGATATTTTGGAAAGACTTAAAGCTGAAGAACGAAACTTCGCTAAGCGAGCATCACTTTGCTTGGCGAACTTTGGTGGTTTTTTGAAGACAAGTTGATTTGAAAACTTAACAAAGAAGCAAGACTTCACTTAGAGAAATATAGTTCGCTTAGAAAACTCAGGCGGCCAGAACTGCTATAAAAAGGACAAAAATCAACTCAGTTTCATTCATTCAGTTTTTATCACTTGTAATATCATAATACATCATCTGTAATATCAATAGAATAGAAATAGAAGAGGTTGTAAGGAGAAGGAGATGAATACGCATCAAGATTCGGGAAATCATCATTGATGTTGGTTCAACTTAATTCTTCCATTGTGATTCAAACTACCATGAGTAGTTAAATCCCTCTCTTGTTAGGATTGGTCGTAGTTCTCAAAAACAGTATGTATTTTCATTAATCATGATGTTATATGCAATTTATCTTTGAATCATTATCGTTGTAATCTTTGTTTTATTATTTATTTCATGGATTGAATTGATATTGACAAATACGGTTCTAATCTCGATCCAAGATAACAACTATTAAACTCTAAATGCTAGACATAGATTTAGGTTTAATATTCACTAAAATTATTGAATCTTAATGCTATGTATTATTTAAAAGGCTGAGAAATCATCGATTAAACCATAAGGTAGAAATCACATCAAAGTTTAGAAATGAACTTTGTTTGTGTTTGATACATGATGATCTTGAAACATTCCTAAATTGTGTATAACTGATTTGTGATATATATATATATTGAATCAGTGAATGAAAACCAATTCCCAACAAGTCTAAAATTATTGAATCTTAATGCTATGTATTATTTAAAAGGCTGAGAAATCGTCGATTAAACCATAAGGTAGAAATCACATCAAAGTTTAGAAATGAACTTTGTTTGTGTTTGATACATGATGATCTTGAAACATTCCTAAATTGTGTATAATTGATTTGTGATATATATATATATATATATAATATATATATATATATATATATATATATATATATATATATATATATATATATATATATTGAATCAGTGAATGAAAACCAATTCCCAACAAGTCTATTCCTGTGAAACTTTTCTATAATTATTGTTTACGTTTACTTTTCGTAACTTATCACTCAAACAATCTTGAAACTTGTTCTTAAAATTATAGAGAATATTGAACGGTTTTGATATTGCTCCAATCCTTGTAGATACGATAAAACAATACTTTCATTTGATTATACTCAACATCAAACACTCCCTAACCTTCCCTTTCATCTATGGGGGGAGAAGTGCATCTCTAAGATTGTTAGTGTGGTGGGAAAACCAATTACAAAGGACGAGTGTACTACTAATAAATTAAAAGCCTTGTATATACGGGTGTTGGTTGAATTTGATGTCACACAGAAGCTAAGGGGAGTGGTGAAAGTGCAGGATCATAGAGGAAAACTAATAGACCAAGTAATTAAATACGAATGGAGGCTGAAATACTATGAAACTTGTTTGAAGATAGGACATAACTGTTCTGAGAAACAACAGGTCCTGCAAGAGAATCACAAAGTTTGGAATCAGTGGTAATGAAACCTATCACGTAGGAAACAAGAGATGAAGTAAATAAGTAGCATACACCAACTGAGGATAGGAAACAAAATGAGCATATACCAACATAGGATAGGAAACAGAATGAGCATGATGGTAAAAAAGATAGCTTAAGAAAATCCATGGACCTTGATAACATCTAGTAAAACTGAGAAAGGAAAAAGACAAGGGAACACTCCTAAGAATTCCATAAATATGTTTCAAAACCCCTTCACCCCCTTAAGGATTGGAGAATGTCTTATAGGGCAGAGTAACAATCCAAAGTGATTCTGAGTTGGAATGTTAGAGGTATAAATAAAGAGGCATGACATAAAGAGATTAGCCACTGTGATACGGTGGGAGAACTGACTTGAGGTTTTGCGTTTGTGTTCGCAAATGTTTCGGTTTAGCAAGAGTCGCCACCGACTTTTTATTTTATCCAAAGGAAAGGTCAAAAAGCACAGGAAAGACCTTTGAGATGTTTTCTTGGGTTCGGGGGGTAGATTATGTAAAGGGAAGGTGTTAACACCCTTTTCATCCATGGTTTTCCATGGGCTCTTGTACTTGTTTAGATCACTTGCTTTTGCTTTTCAATTGTTTGAAATGGTGCTTTTGTGTGTGGTTTTGAAAGTATTTTGAAAAGAGGCATTTGTCTAGGCAACCTTTGTAATGATTCTTGTTTGAATGTATGCAAAGGTGTTTGTCTTTTGAAAAATGTTTCAATGTTTGAAAGTTTGTTTTGGAAAAATGTTTTGAAATTGTGTTGTGATGTGTTTTTTTGAAAATAGCAAGGATGTTTGCAAATTTGATCAAGTAACTAGGAGCATTTACTTACCTACTCAAGACTCTTTCCTTCACATTTTTAACCCTTTGACATTGTTATTTTACCATTGCATTTGGTAAACAACCTTGTGTTTGGATGTTAAACGGGACAGGCGTGGGTCATCGTATGACCATGATAGAAATTGTGCCAAGTATCTTAGCAAGTTTTTGTGGGACTAGATCATTTTTGTATAGGAAACCAAGATAGCGTCATCGAGGGACTATGATCTTTTGCATTGATTTTTGATTTTCCAAGATACCTTGCATGCATACCATGACCATTTTTAAGGCAACAAGTGGATGAAACCCTAGGGGTGCTTGTGTGCATTGTGTTGTCAATTTTCATGCATTTTTATCTTATATTAGTCAAGCTATTTGTTTTGATTTTTGGTTATCATACAAACCCTAATCTTTCTATCATGGCATATTTAAAAGCAATAAAGTGCGTAAAAGTAAATCTACAACTATTACAACATGATTATGGAAAGGGGGATACAAGTTTGAATAGGGGGATATTTGCACAAAAAATAAAAGCCCTAATTCAACTATTACAACCAAATTGAATTCAATGTACAAATAATAAATTGACAAATATTTAAATATGCAATTAAATATGAATATGCAAAAATGTTTTTGTATTTTATTTTATGTATGTAAAATAAATTATTTAATGTCTCAAAATAAGAAAATAAAAAAACATGATTATTTTTGAAAGGGTAGAAACCCTAGTTTTGTTTTAAGAATATATATATATATATATATATATATATATATATATATATATATATATATATATATATATATATATATATATATATATATATATATATATATATATATATATATATATATATATATATATATATATATATATATATATATATATATATTATTTATTTATGTATAAGAAAATAAATAAAATATATACAAAAGTATTAAAAAATCAAAATGTGTGAGAAAATATTATTTAAGTGTATAAATAATAAAAATAAAATATATAATATTTTATAATATTTACAAGTTTTTATTTAAGAAAATAAAAGTATATATTATTTAATAAACTATTTCTGTGCTTAAAAAAATAATAAAATAATAAAATAAAATGTGAAAATTTAAGAAGATATTTTGCGTGATTTTTTATATTTAGAAAAAATAATAAAAGTCAGAAATGAAAATAGAAATGGAAAATATAAAAAAATAAAATCAATGGGCCAAGGGGGTGCAGAAAGCAAGTTAGGGGGGTGTCAAAAACAAGGCCAAGTCAGGCCCAGCCCATATCCTCTTTATCCCTGTCCTCCAGACTGAAACACGCGCGCCATGGTTCAAATCTCTATCTCCTGCATACGTGCTCTAAAATAAAAACTTGCAACATGAAAGTTATAGCTCTTGATCATACGATTCTAACCATGTAAAAAACTTAATCTAACTCTCAAAGACCAGAGAGAATTTCTTTGGCCCTAAATCTTGACCTACTTTTTTCAGAAAGTTCAACTATCAAATACTCCTAGCTCAGTTAACATAAATGAATTCTAAGCATATGTACAATTCAAGGACAATGAGGACTACATTTTTGCTTCACAAACCTAAGCCTAATGATTTCTAAATAAGGAGATAGAAGTTTGAACTTTACCTGTTTCAGTCAAGCTCGAGTATGGCAATGTAGGGTTGTGAGTGAGGCCTGAGATACTTGTGAGCTTGCTTGATGTTCCCTGGACCTTTCCCAATGCTTAGTTTTATTTGAAATGGCATGGATGTCTCTATAGAACTCAACCTGCAAAGCTTCAAAGCAAAAATGGTGAAGTGTGTAAATGGAGTTACAGTGGCTTGGGAATAGCTGGGTTAGCTTAGGTATGTTGTATGGAGTGTGTTAGAACTAGTTTGGGACAAAACGCACAAGGCAATGTGAAGATGGAAGTGATTCTACAGGGCTTGCCCTGTTTTGGCAGAAAATGGGGTTTTTGGTGTACAAGGGTGTTTGAGAGGTTTCTAGCTCGTGTTTATGGCTTAGTGTATTGTGAAAAACTTGTTTGAAATGTTTTCAAAGCTTGGTTATATCAAATTACAAAGTTGTGTGGTTTTTGCAAGTTGACTTGTTTTTGAAGTAAGAGTGGGAAGTGACAAAGGCAAGGTTGTACAACCCTTCATTCTAGCTGCACAAAGTTAGTGAGCTTTTCCTGATATTAGGGAGCTTTTTTTGCAGCAAAAGGCTTGGTGCAATGCTCAAGAGAAACAAATTTGCAAAAGTTGTGCTTTATGGAAATGGTATTGTTGCCTTTTTGCCAAAAATGGATTAATTCAATGTGTAATCTTCTAAAGCTCAGAACAAAGCCTTAATCCATTGTTTTTGCATTTAATTTTTGAGTGTGGAAGGGTTTAAGACCTGTAGACCAAGTACAAGCATGGTTGGACATAATTTGCAACTTGTAGCATGGTGTAAAATGCCTTGGCCAAAAGTGATATTTTGCCATTTTCAATCCTTCGATTCTCCCTAACCAAAAATGATTTTGGAGAGTTCTTCTATATTTTGGAAAGCTTGTAACGTGCTCTACAATCCATCTTTAAAATTCATTTTGAGATTCCACTTGGAACTATGTGAAAAATTTCCATGAAGATAGGTCAAAATCCTGCCTAAACTAGGGCAAAATTTCACTAAGTTAAAAGTTTCATGGACCCTTGTTCACAAAATCATAACTTGAGATCCAAGCATCTTTTGGGAAAACTTTGTGAATCAAAGTTTTAGATTTTGCGGAGGACTACAACTTTCATGTTGGAAGTTTTGTTTGAATCCAATTGCATCATGGTGAAAAATTTTGGAAAAGTTGGGGAAAAATAAGAAATTTTCATAACTTAGAAAATTTCTAAGTTATGAAATTTTTCAATCTTAAACCCTAATTTCCAAAATTAGGTTTCTTGGTGAACAATGTTTCAAGTTTTGACACATCTTGATGAAAATTGACCCTTGGCACTTGATTTTGACCAAAAAGTCAAAGTTTAATTTTTCAGTGTACAATTGATTTTGGATCAGTTGACTGGAAAATTCATATGTCAATCCAATGCAATTGAGATCTTTTGAACCTTGTGATTAGGTCAAGATGATGCCATTGAGTCCTTGAATCCATGCTTGAACCCAATTTGCCATTGGCTAGGTGAAAAATCAGAAATTGCCCTTCTACACTCAAAACCCTAAAAATGACCATTTTGCCCCTTTGATGGTCTGATCAAACTTCTTGAGGAGTTGTGGTCCAAACTTGATCAAATGGTTCATATGAGTCTATAATGTTGATGTGGATAAAAAATTATGAGGTTTGACTGTAAATTAGCCACAGTTGACTTTTTCCCAATACAGCTGATTTCTAGTTCAATTGTCCAATTGACTGGGCAAAAATTTGATTCAAGGCTTGAAACTTGGTATGGGAAATATTATAAGTCCAACATGAAGTATGAAAGTCACATTGATCATTAGAAGTCCAAAAATCCCTGTGCAAACTCAAACCCTAATTTCAGGTCAATAATGCAAGGAGATGTCTTGAGCAGAGCAAACCCTAATCCTGTCTGGAGCCCAAAGAGTCTTGTGAGGGTGAATCTTGATAAAAGGAGAGGGAAAATTTTGGGGTACAATAGCTGCCCCTGTTCAATCTTCTTGAACTAGAAGAGTTAGATTGGCGAGTTTGCCTTTCGTGACTCGAAGGTAAAAGAGGATTGGACACTAGAGTGCCCGTAGATTTGCACTCGTCAAAATGTAGCTGAGGGAATGGGCTTAAAGATGCCATTTGGAGAGGTGAAAGAATCTTGTCGGATATGGGCTTAAAGATGCCATCCAAGGATGTTTGTTTAAAATCAGGAGAATGAACATCAGAATGGTATCCGTAACTGGAACGTATCTGAGTTGTATCTGGAGATTGGATCTGTATGAGCAATGGAATAGCGTCCGTGTCCAGAGCATATCCGAGCTGTAACTGTATTTGATTCTTGAATGAATAACAGAATGACTGCCGTGTCTGGAGTGTATATGTATTGTATCTGAATCTGAAATCTGAATAAGCGACAGAATGACGTCCGTGCCTGGAGCATCTATGGGCTGGGGAAAAAGTCTGAATGAGTGACAGAATGGCAACCGTGTATGGAGCGTATCTGGACTGTATCTGAAGTTGAGATCTGTATGAGTAGCAGAATGACTTCCGTGTCTGGAGCGTATCTAATCTGTATCTGATTGTTGAAGTCTGAATGAGTGATAGAATGACCTCCGTGTCTGGGGTGTATCTATAATGTATCTTGACTTTGAATATTCTGAATGAGTAATAGAATGACCTTTGTGTCTGGGGTGTATCCATAATGTATCTGAATAAGAGATTTGAATGAATAGCAGAATGACTTCCGTGTTTGGAGTGTATCTGTACTGTATCTGAAATCTTTGAATATTTGTTAAAGATAGCTTTTAATCATATCCTGAAAAAGGGTAAAATGTTAGCTGAAACACAGAGTTATGTTGCATGAAATGTATGATGCAATAGAATGTGCTTTATCATTGTTCATGATATATGAATGTAATGTATGCACATGTAAGCTGATTTGTTGTCTTGCTGAGGAAAATAAATTCTTGATAGTTGGAGATAATGAAATCTTTGACTGCTGCTGGGGAAAATAAATCCTTGACCGCTGTTGCAGATTCAAAATCTTTTGATTGTCGAGGATGAGAAATCCTTGGACCACTGTTGGGGATAGAAAATCCTTGGCGACTTTTGTGGGGATGTGAGAATCCTTCACAACTTTCCTGTGGATATAGGGATCCTTCAAGTCTGCTTGAGAAACCTGCTTGGGGAATCCAGAGAACTTTGATGACTATGGATGGAGATTACACAATGGGAATCCTTACTCGGCTGGGGAATAGGGAAAACTCTGGAGATCTCTATCGGGGATTAGATGAAAGAAAACCTTGATCTGTTGGAGAATAAGGAAGACTTTGATGGCTTCTGCGGAGAATTAAGAATGAGAAACTTCGATATCCTAGGGAAATTGAAACCTTTGGGGCTTCACTGGATAAGTGAGAATGAGAATCTTTGATCTGTAGGAGATTAAAAATTCTGACAAATTCATGTTGATAAGTAATGAAGACTCTGGCAACTTCACTGGGGAATTGAGAATGAGAATCTTCAATCTGCTAAGGGAATTTGAATCCTTGGGGACTTCAAACTGGGGAGTTTAAGAATGAGAATCTTCACTCTGTTGGGGAGTAAAAGCTCTGTAGGGAATAGCTATACTGCTGGAGAGTAAGTTATCCTGTTGGAGAGTAAGTGAAGGACTCTGGGGGAAAAGCTTATTACTGTTCGGAAACAGTTCAGGAGTTGTATGCCAATCTACTGGGGGATCATCCGGAGGTTGGGGATAAAATAAAATTTAACTGTTATCTGGTTGATTCTCAGATTTTAAGACAACTTGTTGGGGAATCTGGGGAAAACTGAATGGTTTCCGCTGGGAATTGATAGTTGGAAATTTGACTCCGTTGGGGAAGAAGATTTCATCTTTGTTGGGGATTTATGACCCAAAGTTTTGCTCTGCTGAGGATTGGGAGTTTAACTCTTATGAGAATTAAAGGTTTTAAACATAACTCTGCCGGGGACTGGGAGTTTGAAGTTTAACTCTGGCGAGGATTTTGAAATTTGATTCCGCTGGGGATATGTATTTCAAGGTTTTAGCTCCGCTGGAGATCAAGATGATGTACTGCAGGGGATTTCTCTTGGAATAGCCTAAAGATGTTTTCCTATACTTTCAACATGTCAGTAATTATTCTTTCCCATTTTGTTTATTTATAAACAGTGATTATATTCAAATGCATATGCTCATTTAATAAACCATTGGACGTTTTCAAATAAAACACAAGTGTAAAAAGGAAAAAGACAAATAGTTTTCTGCACTTTGAAGTATCTTTGTATTAACTTTGTGTAAGTATTTTGTACAAAGGAGACAAACATCCTAGTAAGAGAACGTTGTCATAAAAAATGAGAAAATTTTATACAAAGAAATATGGCTATGTGTAAAAATTCCATGGGGTTCCCATTCTGCTATAGCCTTCGTAACTCTGGATATCTTGTCCATTCATTGCTTCGTCTGACGATGATTGGATTGATCAGAAACCCAGAGCTTGTCTATGAAGAGATTATCCTTAAAGTGATCCGACAAGACACAGTCATACGCTTTAATTCCCTACTTTTTCCTGGACCGCCCTTTCGGGTTTTCAGTCCACTGGGAAACCCTTTTTTGCCCAAGTCGCCCTTTCGGGTTTTCAACTTGCCGGGTGTACAGATTTTTTTGTTTATCCCTAATTTTTGCCTGAATCGCCCTTTCGGGTTTTCGATTCACCGGGATGCCCATTTTTGCCCAAGTCGCCCTTTCGGGTTTTCAACTTGTCGGGTCGTTTATGAGTAGTATCTTTTGACTATGTCTGCGTTCGCAGGGTGCAGCAGGTCATCACCGTCCATGGTGGTCAGGATCATTGCCCCACCAGAAAAGATGTTTTTAATCACAAATGGTCCTTCGTAGGAAGGAGTCCATTTTCCCCTGGGATCACTTTGCGGTAAGATGATTCGCTTGATTACAAGATCCCCGACTTGATATACCTGGCGTCTGACTTTCTTGTTGAATGCTTTGATCATCCGTTTTTGATACGTCTGACCGTGGCAAACCGCAGTAAGTCGTTTTTCATCCATCAAGTTAAGTTGATCAAGCCGGGTCTGAATCCAATCGTCTTCACTCAAACCAGCATCCTTCATGATTCTCAAGGAGGGAATCTGAACCTCGATAGGTAAAACAGCTTCCATGCCGTATACCAAAGAATAGGGTGTTTCCCTAGTTGATGTGCATGTCGTGGTACGGTACCCGTGTAGAGCAAACGGTAACATCTCATGCCAGTCCTTGTAGGTGACTGTCATATTTTGTATGATCTTCTTGATATTTTTGTTCGCAGCTTCAACAACACCGTTCATCTTTGGCCGGTAGGGAGATGAATTGTGATGTTGAATTTGGAACTGCTCGCACAGGGCGGTAATCATAGTGTTGTTCAGGTTTGTACCGTTTTCAGTGATGATCCTATCGGGGATACCATACCAGAAAATGAGGTTCTGCTTGATGAAGTGGGCAACAACATTCTTTGTGACGGATGCGAAGGAAGTAGCTTCGACCCACTTGGTGAAGTAATCAATGACCACCAGGATGAAACGGTGTCCATTGGATGTTGTAGGCTTGATCTCTCCAATCATGTCGATTCCCCATATTGCGAATGGCCAAGAAGCTGTTAAGATATTTAGAGGGACTAGAGGTATATGTACCTTGTCTGCATAGATTTAACATTTGTGACAAGTACGGGAATGTTGATGGCAGCCAGCTTCCATGGTAGACCAGTAATAGCCTTCCCTTAGAATCTTCTTAGCCATCGTATGTCCGCTAGAATGAGTGCCAAAGGTACCATTGTGCAGTTCAGCCATGATCTGTTCAGCTTCAACCTTGTCCACACAACGGAGCAGAATGCAATCATGATTGCGCTTGTATAGGATACCATTGCTCAAGAAGAACTTAGCTGAGAACCTCCTTAAGAACTTTTTGTCATTTACAGAAGCTCCTTCAGGGTATTCTTGAGTCTCGAGATACCTTTTGACGTCATGAAACCATGGTCGGTCCACTACTTCTTCGGTATTAATCTCGTGACAATGTGCAGGTTCGTCCATCCGTTCAATGGTGATTTGGGGAGCCTCATTATCCCAGTTAAGTTTAAACATGTATGACATTGTAGCTAGCACATCTGCTAGCTGATTCTCTTCTCACGGGAAGTGCTCAAAGGTGATCTTCTCGAAATGTGGTAACAATGTCAGGACATGTTCTTTGTAAGGGATGAGGTTTGGATGTTTAGTATCCCACTCTCCTTTGATTTGACTGACGACCAAAGCAGAGTCCCTAAATACAATCAAAGATTTTATTCCCAAGTTAATACCGGGCTTGAGACCAAAGATACAAGCTTCATACTCTGCCATGTTGTTGGTGCAGCTAAAGCAGAGTCTGGCAGTGAAAGGTGTATGGCAACCTTCTGGAGAGATAAGTACCACACAAATACCGTTTCCAAGTGCGTTGGAGGCACCATCAAAGTACAGAGTCCATCGGGATCCTTGTTCAGGTCCGTCATACGGTTTGTTCTCTTCAATGTTGTCCACTGTCATGATATCCTCGTCGGGGATATCGAACCTCATGGATTGGTAATCTTCGACAGCTTGATGGGCCAGATGATCGGCTAGCACACTCCCCTTTATAGCTTTTTGGGTCGTGTACTGTATATCGTATTCTGTTAGGATCATCTTCCATCTAGCGATTCTTCTAGATAAAGAAGGCTTCTCAAAGATATACTTAATCGGATCCATCTTAGAGATCAGCAAAGTAGTATGAGTCAACATATACTGCCTTATCCGGCGAGCAGCCTATACCAAAGCGCAACAAGTTTTCTCGAGCAGTGAGTATCGGGTCTCACATTCGGTAAAAGTTTTGCTAAGGTAATAAATGGCATGCTCTTTTCAGCCAGACTCGTCATGTTGGCCCAATACGCACCCCATTGAATTCTCCAGGACGTTCAGATACATGATTAGCGGTCTTCCTTCGACGGGAGGCATCAAGATAGGAGGTTCTAGCAAATACTCCTTGATTTTATTGAAAGCAACTTGACAGTCATCATTCCATTTAACCACCTGATCTTTCTGTAATCTCAAGCCTCAACTCAACTTTAGTTTTGATGAAAGATAAACAAGCTAGTTTGAAGAAAGACAAACAAGCATTATGGCAAGAAGGAAAAGAAGTGAAATTAACTTAAAGCATCATTCACTCAAAGCTTCAAGGATCATGGAAAGCAATCAAGTATATCAATTCTCAATTGAACTACATTGATTAGAAATGCTCAAAAATGATATACACACTTGCCACAACACTTCACTTATATTTCAAAACAAATTTTAAGTTTTTCTCTGCTTTAAATCGATTAACATCTTGTGTAAATCGATTTACACATGCTTTTTCAAAAAACTGATTGTCTCTGCCAGCAATCAATTTACATGTTGTGTAAATCGATTGATCACAGAACAAACTGAATTTTTAACTCTTGTAAATCGATTTACACAACATGCTAATCGATTTACACTTCAAACTTTTTGAAATTCTGAACGTTACAAACCCATGAAATCGATTTGCATCTTATGTTAATCGATTTACACATTGAAAATTTTGAAAAATCTGAACTGGTTTCAAGATATCCTTCACACCTTTTCTCCAATAGTTGCATGATCAAACATTGCATCTTATCAAGTTTTTCAAACAGAAAAGTGTCCATTTGGAAAGGTATCTTGATTACTATATATTACAAAATCTTTCAAATAAAAAACAACTCTTCTCTTATGCAATAATTCTGAACTTTGTAAAATATTCAAACTTCATATTTCTTAACTTATAAGAACAAAGATTTTCTGCACTTTCACACATATAAAGAACAGAAATCTTTGAGCATTATCTAACCATTGTGTTACAGTTTGAATTGCTTACAAGAGAAGAAAGAAGAAACTTCAAAGAAGCCACTCTATGTGATCAACATCTTTCAAGAAATCATACTTCATAAAATTATACAAAGTGTAACTTATTTCCAGGATTGTTGGAATTAAGTATTAGATTACTTTTGTTCCTTGTTGTCCATTGTTGGAAACAAGAGGTATCTTTTGAGAGGATTGTTCTCATTAGACTTATTGGAAATCCAAGAGGGTGTTCTTGGTATTTGTTAGGTTCTTTAGTTGATAAGACTAGGAAGAGTCTTGTAAAAGTTCTAACAAAATAGTAAAATCTCTTGCGTGTTTGCAAGGGGACTGGACGTACTTCCGGGGTGTGGAAGGAACCAGGATAATTCTCCGTGTCTCTTTACTTTCTGCACTTTACAGTTTTCAAAGCACTAAATCAAAACCAGAAAGTATAAAATAAGTCAAAAATCGACCACCACCTAATTCACCCCCCCTCTTAGGCGCAATCTTAAACTTACATTTGGTATCAGAGCAAGTTATAGGTAACCTGCTCCTAGAGATCCAGAATGGCTTCCGCAAATCATCAACCCGTTTTCAGAGATGGTGGTAGTAACAACAAGCCTCCTCTATTCTGTGGTGAATATTTTGACTTTTGGAAAATACGCATGAAGGCGCATTTAGAAGCACAAGGAGAGGAAGTATGGGATGCTGTTGAAAATGGTCCATTTATCCCGGTAACGGTAATCAATGGCATTGGCTCTTCAAAGCCTAAAACTGCATGGGACGACGATGATAAAAAGAAAGTTCTATATGAAAAAAAGGCAATAAACCTTCTTCAAGGTGCACTTAGCATGGATGAATTCTTCCGTGTCTCGACATGCAAAACAGCGAAAGAAATATGGGATACCTTGGTAGAAACTCATGAAGGAACCGCTGAAGTTAAAAGATCAAGATTAAATACTTTGAGTCAAGAATACGAACTATTCAGAATGCAGCCCCGAGAATCAATCCTCGAATTGCAGAAAAGATTTGTACACTTGACAAATCATTTGAAAGCACTAGGTAAGACTTTAACTAATGATGAACTTAATCTTAAAGTGCTTAGATCTTTATCCAGGGAATGGCAACCAAAAGTGACAGCAATATCTGAGAAGAAGAATCTATCCACAATGACTTCTGCCACTTTGTTCGGAAAACTTCAAGAATATGAGACGGAACTTGCAAGACTCGAAAAGCATGAAATCTAAGTAAAAGACTCAAAAGACATGGCTCTAAATACAAGGATAAAAAATCATGATAGCAATCAAGAGGATGAATCCACTAGTAGTGAAGATGATGATCTTATCAAGAAGATTGAAAAGGTTCTACGAAAAGAAAGAAAAAGAGAAGCACCAACAAGGAAGGTTATATGCTTTGAATGTGGAGAAAAGGGACATGTTAAAAGTGAATGTCCTACACTTGAAAAGAAGAAGAAATATTTCAAGAGAAATAAAGATAAAAAGTCAAAGAAAGCATATATAACATGGGAAAGTTCATCTTCCGATTCCAAAAACAATCAACGTGCAAATATAGCATTGATGGTCTCACACCATTCCGATGATGAAGACAATGAGGTTAGTAATGAATTTTCTCTTTCTGACAGTGATGCACAAGGTGCTATAGATGAACTATTGAATGAATGCAAAATTCTGTATAAAACCATTTCATCACAAAAGAAACAAACTTCATCCTTAGAAGAAAAATATGTTTCAATGGAAAAAGATTTCAAAGAAGAAAAACAAAAGTCAAGTGATGAACAAAAACAGAATTTTGTATGCAAAAATTGTGATTCACTCTCTTTCCAAATTGTCCAATTAAAAAGAGTCATTGAAAGATATGAAAAAGGGCAAATTGGATTGGAAGGTGTTCTTAGCCAACAAAGATACTCCAATGATAAAAGTGGACTTGGATATTCAAAGTTCTCAAAACCAAGTTATAACAAAACTATCTTTGTTAAGGCAAGTGATCAATCTTCCAAAGAGAAAGTGAACAAACCTAAAATAGTTCGTCACTATCCGAAAAAGAAAACATTTCCTAAGAAGAAATCTTATCCTTCTAGATATAGAAGTGACTTTGAACCTACTTGTTTTTATTGTGGTATTAAAGGCCATAAACCTAATGCTTGCTATGTTAGAAACTTTAGTATGGCAAGTGGGCATTATGTATGGGTTAAGACAAGAACTAACTATGATGGACCCAAAGCACATTGGGTACTAAATCAAACTTAATTTGTTTTGTAGGTATGCTTGAAGACCACATACAATATTTTGTATCTTGATAGTGGTTGTTCAAAGCATATGATGGGAGAGATACACTAACTTTCAAATCTAGTTCAAGTCCAAGGATTATTTCACATATGGGAAATACCTTAAAGGAAGAATTCTTGGCATTGGCAAAGTTGATACACTAACTTTCATATCCATTGAAGATGTACTTTATGTTGAAGAACAAAAGACAACTTCTAAGTATAAGTCAACTTTGTGACAAAGGCTTCAACATCATGTTTTGATAAAGATAACTACTATGTGCTTTTATCAAAGGATGATAAAAAGTATCATGAAGCAATATGGCTATGGTTAAAGCTTTCAAAATTATTATATGTATTTTTGTCCATTTTTTATTGCATCTTTCCCTTCTTTTTGATAATGTCAAAGGGGGAGAAGGATGTGATAGCACTTTATGGTTGTTTGTTTTCATTGTCTTCACAGGGCAAGCTTTCAAATCTTTTTCTCCATAGGGGAGAAAACACTTTTTGCTCCAATTCTGAATAACTCATAAAGAAAGATGGTTTGTCATCATCAAAAAGGGGGAGAATGTAATCTCAAGCCTCAACTCAACTTTAGTTTTGATGAAAGACAAACAAGCTAGTTTGATGAAAGACAAACAAGCATTATAGCAAGAAGGAAAAGAAGTGAAATTAACTTAAAGCATCATTCACTCAAAGCTTCAAGGATCATGGCAAGCAATCAAGTATATCAATTCTCAATTGAACTACATTGATTAGAAATGCTCAAAAGTGATATACACACTTGCCATAACACTTCACTTATATTTAAAAACAAATTTTAAGTTTTTCTCTGTTGTAAATCGATTAACATCTTGTGTAAATCGATTTACACATGCTTTTTCAAAAAACTGATTTTCTCTGCCAGCAATCGATTTACATGTTGTGTAAATCGATTGATCACAGAACAAACTGAATTTTTAACTCTTGTAAATCGATTTACACAACATGCTAATCGATTTACACTTCAAACTTTTTGAAATTATGAACGTTACAAACCCGTGCAATCGATTTGCATCTTATGTTAATCGATTTACACATTGAAAATTTTGAAAAATCTGAACTGCTTTCAAGATATCCTTCACACCTTTTCTCCAATAGTTGCATGATCAAACATTGCATCTTATCAAGTTTTTCAAACAGAAAAGTGTCTATTTGGAAAGGTATCTTGATTACTATATATTACAAAATCTTTCAAATCAAAAACAACTCTTCTCTTATGCAATAATTCTGAACTTTGTAAAATATTCAAACTTCATATTTCTTAACTTTTAAGAACAAAGATTTTCTGCACTTTCACACATATAAAGAACAAAAATCTTTGAGCATTATCTAACCATTGTGTTACAGTTTGAATTGCTTACAAGAGAAGAAAGAAGAAACTTCAAAGAAGTCACTCTATGTGATCAACATCTTTCAAGAAATCATACTTCATAAAATTATACAAAGTGTAACTTATTTCCAGGATTGTTGGAATTAAGTATTAGATTACTTTTGTTCCTTGTTGTCCATTGTTGGAAACAAGAGGTATCTTTTGAGAGGATTGTTCTCATTAGACTTATTGGAAATCCAAGAGGGTGTTCTTGGTATGTTTGGTTCTTTAGTTGATAAGACTAGGAAGAGTTTTGTAAAATTTCTAACAAAATAGTAAAATCTCTTGCGTGTTTGCAAGGGGACTGGACGTACTTCCGGGGTGTGGAAGGAACCAGGATAATTCTCCGTGTCTCTTTACTTTCTGCACTTTACAGTTTTCAAAGCACTAAATCAAAACCAGAAAGTATAAAATAAGTCAAAAATCGACCACCACCTAATTCACCCCCCCTCTTAGGCGCAATCTTAAACTTACACTTTCTTCAACAGCTTGAAGATTGGTTCACAGGTAGATGTTAGGTGAGAGATGAACCTTGCAATGTAGTTTAGGCGTCCCAAGAAACCTCTGACCTCCTTCTCAGTGCAAGGGGCAAGCATTTCTTGTATAGCTTTGACTTTGGCAGGATCAACCTCGATGCCTTTGTTACTGACAATGAAACCCCAAGAGTTTACCGGAACTGACTCTGAAAGTGCACTTATTAGGGTTCAGTCTGAGCTTGTATTCCTTCAACCTGACAAACAACTTTTGCAGATGGTCGAGGTGTTCTTCTTCAGTTTGTGAATGGGCTATCATGTCGTCTACGTAGACTTCTATCTCATGATGTATCATATCATGAAACAAAGCTACCATGGCGCGTTGATAGGTTGCCCCGGCATTCTTCAGTCCGAATGGCATCACTTTATAACAGATTGTACCCCACTTTGTAACAAAAGTAGTTTTCTCCATGTCTTCAGGGGCCATTTTGATCTGGTTGTACCCTGAAAATCCGTCCATGAAAGAAAATACCTTGTGTTGAGCTGTATTGTCAACCAAGATGTCAATGTATGGTAGTGGAAAGTCATCTTTAGGGCTAGCCATGTTTAAGTCTCTGTAATCCACGCACGTTCTGACTTTGCTGTCCTTCTTAGGCATGGGCACAATGTTAGCAACCCATTATGGATAGGAAGTAACAGCAAGAAAGCCAGCATTGAACTACTTCATCACTTTGGCTTTGATCTTTTCAGACATGTCGGGCCTCATGCGGCGAACTTTCTGTTTAATTGGTGGACAGTCTTCTCTTGTGGGGAGACGGTGTACCATAATATCTGTGTCAAGCCCCGGCATGTCTTCGTAAGACCAGGCGAAGATCTCAACATATTCATTCAAAAGCTGAACTAAGCGCTCCTTAACACTTGGCTCTAGGTTGGCACCCACTCTAACCTCTTTTATTTCTTCCTCTGTTCCCGAGTTGATGGTCTCTAACAACTCCTCATGAGGTAGAATAGCCCTTTCTTCCTGTTGTAGCAGTCTAGCCAATTCTCCAGGAACTTCACAGTCTTTATCACCTTCGTACTCGGCATGGTAGACCAGATCTTCAGAGTCACTGAAGGACATAGCAGAATTGTTACCCATGGAATCCGGAATGGATGGGTACCTGCATTGGTGAGTGTGGGTGTGTGTAAGGGATAGCCACCTTTAAACAAATAAAATGTAAAAAGAAAGAAAATGAACACAAAAGTTTATATGTGAAAACGTACATGATTCATTAAAATGGCATATAAAGATGAAAAATCAAACCCTTACAAATGGACCTATGTGCCTCGGGTAAGGCACAAGGTTAAAAGTGTACGAATTATTCAAGAATTATTACAAACCAACAGAAATGTTTGAAAGATAAATTACTGATTGATGAAAGTAATGGGAATAAAGTCCTTCGCCTCCCAATTGTTCAGTCCTCCTTCAACGGTAGGGAAAATCCAGTCTTCCAAATTGCTCTCCTCTTCACCATCCTCCAAAGCATTGACTCCATGATGGGTGATCTTCACTGGTGGCCCTCCAGCCCGGGAGCGGCGCACAGCCTTTTGATAAGAATCAGTGAAACCCAAGCCAAATTTATCAGATTTGAAAGGAAAATCGGGAAGTTGCCCCCAGATTGTGCTTCCTCCTTCTTCAATCAAAGCCTTTGCATTTTGAGAGACGACATCCTGGGAGGAGGTCGGGTAACCATGGGTACAGAAGACACTGTCTTGGTTGCTGCAATCTCTTCAGAAACTTCCTCGAAATGCTAAAAGGGGGTTTCGATGAATTCACCATCCAATTCCACATAGCGGAAAGAATTAAGATGGCTTATCATGTATTCCTCTTCACCGTGAACTGTCACAATTTTCCCATGGACATGGTACTTGAGCTTTTGATGCAGAGTTTAAGTGACGGCTACAGCATGATGAATCCAGGGTCTTCCCAACAGGTAAGAATAGGAGGGACGGATGTCCATGACATAGAATGTGGAATTGAAAGTTTCAGTTCCCACTTTAATCGGGATGTCCACCTCCCCGTGGACCATCCGTTTAGAACCATCAAAAGCTCTGACAATGATGTTTCTGGGCTTCAAAACTAGACCTTCACAATCTATCCTATCCAATGCCTTCTTTGGTAAGACGTTCAGTGATGAACCAGTGTCTACCAGAACGTGTGCCAGAGTAGTCCCTCTGCATTCTACCGATACATGCAAAGTGTCATTATGCTTTCTCCCTTTGATTGTTAAATCAGCGTCGGAGAACCCTAGACCATTGTCTGCAGTTAGGCTAGCTACACATTCCTGGAACTGATCCGCGGAGGTTTCTTGGGGCACATGGGCCATCTTCAAGAATTTGATCAAAGCTTTGGCATGAGCTTCTGAACAAAGCAGTAAGGCCAGCATAGCGATTTTTAAGGGGGTTTACCCCAGTTGCTCCACAACATTATAATCACTTTTCTTGATTATTTTCAAAATCTCTTCCATTTCTTTTTGAGAGGTCTCAGGGATGATCAACGGCTGAGTCGTCGTCCTGACGGGCTCTTCTTGGATCCCTTTCCCTCTACCATCAGCAGTAGTAGAGGGGACAACCACAAGAGTCACAACTTCTTCAATAACTGGAGTTATTACAGATATGTTAACCGGCACAGGGGTAACCTTAGGAGCGGCTGAGGGTCCGAAGATTGCCTTTGGAGGCGCAATCTCCGGAGAGAAAATTCTTCCGCTGCGGGTGATTTTACTCGTTCCGGCAATGTTTCCAATGTCGGAAGTATCTTAATCAGAACTCTCTTCAGTTAATTCAATTTGTTTAATATTGTGGTAAAAGATCTCTCCCCCATAGTTCCACGGTATTGATTTGTTGGACTTATACGGGATAGGCCTCGACATGGTTATCTTCAAAGGTACAATCTTCGGATCGGATGTAATCTTAACAGGTCTTTTGGAGACCTTGGAAAGATTGGCGTATATGGTAATTATTGAAATATCATTAACAGGAGTCGGTGTAACAAGAGTCTTTTCAAAAAGGATCTCTTGATTATCCATCAGACTCAGATTGCACTGCGGTTCCTTTACCCTTTCCTACCCCTTCATCAGATGTTGAGGGGAAATCCAGGACCCTTCTAGTTTGACCTTCAAATCTTCTACCCAAAGTAGCCACACCAACCCTCTTCTTTTTCTTTTTCTCCTTTTCCTTTTCCAGTAGAGTTTTGAGCTCCTCCTGACCCTTTGCCAAGGTCATGAGTAGCTGTTGGAACTGTGAATTCTGCGCTTGTAAGTCTTTGACCGTCTGCTCTATATCCATCTTGTTGAAATAAACAGCAGAGAGGTAAGGAAACCTAGTGTGAAGACCTGTTTATGCATATGATGAATGATATGTATTCATGTAATACATTCAAGGATTCAGAAATTCAAATTTGTTGTAAACAAAAGGAACACACGTCATATTAATAAGATAGAATTTGTTAGTACATAAATGCCCCATAGGAAAAATAATACAAAATTCTAATGTAAAAAGACGTTGCGCATCCTCTTTGGTGCAATGTAGGTGTTGAGAGTCTGCTCTTCGTGAAGTTGGCGAGTAAGTTCTAAAACCTTCTTCTCACTGGCGTAGAATTGGGCTTCAAAAGTATCATGTTCTCCCTTGAGTTGTATCCAACTCCTTTGTAAATCTTCAAGTGATGTTGGCATGTCAGGATGTAGGAGGGTGTATGGAACCTCTCCTTCCATAACAGGCTCTTTGATCACAGGAAGAATGTAGGGGTAAGGCATCGTAAGACTTTGGGCGCGGGTTCGTACCCACTTGAGGTAAGGCTCAAGAGGGATGGAATTCTTGTGTCCCAAGGTCTTACTGTCCACCTTGTTGGGAATTCTCCAAGCTCAGATAAACCTTTATCGAAGTCCTTAATCGTCGTTGTCGAAGTCAAAAACCAACTCTTGAATCAGCATGTCATGAGGGCCATCCCTTCGGGCATACCCAAACTATCTCAGAGCCAAGCAAGGGTTGTAGGTAATGCCTCCCCTAATGCCAAGTAGAGGGACATTAGGGAATTCCCCACAACGGTCAATGATGATAACATTTTCTCTGGATCGAGAACACCAATGAACATATGAATGTGTAAGAGTCATTAGCCGTTATGACTACCTCAAGCCTTGCTCATTCTTCAAAACTTATTGGGGAAGGTGAGAAATAAACCACCTTGCCAGTAGAGGAGTACAGCACATGAGAACACCTCTTTTTCTCATTTTTCGTGTGTGAAGTGAGTGGAGGATATCCCCAAGAAATGTAGGCACCGGGTTGCGAGCCATGAATATTTTGACAGCATTGACATCTATAAGCTGGTCAAGGTTTGGGAACAAAACCAACCCATAGATGAGAAGAGCTACAATCTCCTCAAAAGCTTGTAGGTTCAATGAATTCCAGCATTCTTTAGCTTTCTCAAACAGAAACTTTGCCAAGAAACCCTTGACACCACTTCTGGTTTCCCAATGACCTTTGACATCAGATGGTTGCAAGTGTAGGGCTTGAGCAACATCTTCAGGCTTTGGATCTCTTTCCGTACTGTTGTAGGGTAGTTGATGGAGAATAGGAATCCTCAAGAGTTGAGAAAATTCCTCCAAAGTAGGCAAAAGCTGGTAATTAGGAAATGTGAAGCAGTGGTGTAGGGGGTCAAAGAACTGGAAGAGAACATTCACCATGTCTTCCTCAGTGTTAGTGTTGACTAAGTTGAGAAGACGACCATGCCTCTCGGTGAATGGAGAATTCTCAGGAATCCTTGAAGCTAGCTCCTTGAGTTGAGGAGGAATTCTTACAAGGTTGACTTGGATTGTTTTCCTGCGAAGTGATTCCATTACCTACAAAATAGGAACAAAGATGAAGATCCAAATCCTTGAAATGGTTAGTGGATGCATATGATTCTTCATGATGTTTATGATGTTATGCACAAGTATATATGTACAAACAAATCACACAAGTTCCTAGTTTAGGCTTGTATGTGGTTTCATAGGTAAGTACCTTCTTGAAGTTTAGTTGGCTCAACATGTCCTATAAATAGTAACCGGGTTCTAGGAACTCAATATCAATGGATTATTTTCTATGTTCATTGTTTCAGTTTAGCCACTTTACCGGCAACCGAAATATTCCAAGAAAACAACCCTCAATGAGTGTAGTATCGAGTATCTACCAACTTCAGACTGCACCAAAGCCGGTCATCTCACTACCCCTAAAAAGGCCAAGTTGGTCAAGTAAAGGTTCTAAAAGTCCATTAGTGCTTCATGACATCACTCAGCGGCCCCGTATTCTCTTTTATTAACTCAAAGGCTACCGTTACCCACAAATATGTCGCACTAATATAGCTATTGCTTTAACCATGTCGGTATACCCCACACAGTTTCCACAACGTATTGCTATTTACCTATGAATGTTTCCCAAATCCGGGTAGAGGATTTCAAACCCAAACAACAGAACCAAATGTAAAGAAATCAAATCAAGAAAGATAAGCATGTAAAGGTGATCTAAACCTTAAGGTAATCCCACTTTTTAGATTTCTCCCCAGCAGAGTCGCCAGTTCTGTGATACGGTGGGAGAACTGACTTGAGGTTTTGCGTTTGTGTTCGCAAATGTTTCGGTTTAGCAAGAGTCACCATCGACTTTTTATTTTATCCAAAGGAAAGGTCAAAAAGCACAGGAAAGACCTTTGAGATGTTTTCTTGGGTTCGGGGGGTAGATTATGAAAAGGGAAGGTGCTAGCACCCTTTTCATCCATGGTTTTACATGGACTCTTAGTTACTTGTTTAGATCACTTGCTTTTGCTTTTCAATTGTTTGAAATTGTGCTTTTGTGTGTGGTTTTGAAAGTATTTTTGAAAAGAGGCCTTTGTCTAGGCAACCTTTGTAATGATTCTTGTTTGAATGTATGCAAAGGTGTTTGTCTTTTGAAAAATGTTTCAATGTTTGAAAGTTTGTTTTGGGAAAATGTTTTGAAATTGTGTTGTGATGTGTTTTTTTGAAAATAGCAAGGATGTTTGAAAATTTGATCAAGTAACTAGGAGCATCTACTTACCTACTCAAGAGTCTTTCCTACACATTTTTAACCCTTTGACATTGTTGTTTTACCATTGCATTTGGTAAACAACCTTGTGTTTGGATGTTAAACGGGACAGGCGTGGGTCATCGTATAACCATGATAGCAATTGTGCCAAGTATCTTAGCAAGTTTTTGAGGGACTAGATCATTTTTGTATAGGAAACCAAGATAGCGTCATCGAGGGACTATGATCTTTTGTATTGATTTTTGATTTGCCAAGATACCTAGCATGCATACCATGGCCATTTTTAAGGAAACAAGTGGATGAAACCCTAGGGGTGCTTGTGTGCATTGTGTTGTCAATTTTCATGCATTTTTGTCTTGTATTAGTCAAGCTATTTGTTTTGATTTTTGGTTATCATACAAACCCTAATCTTTCTATCATGGCATATTTGAAAGCAATAAAGTGCGTAAAAGTAAATCTACAACTATTACAACATGATTATGGGGAGGGGGATACAAGTTTGAATAGGGGGATATTTGCACAAAAAATAAAAGCCCTAATTCAACTATTACAACCAAATTGAATTCAATGTACAAATAATAAATTGACAAATATTTAAATATGCAATTAAATATGAATATACAAAAATGTTTTTGTATTTTATTTTATGTATATAAAATAAATTATTTAATGTCTCAAAATAAGAAAATAAAAAAACATGATTATTTTTGAAAGCGTAGAAACCCTAGTTTTGTTTTAAGAATATATATATATATATATATATATATATATATATATATATATATATATATATATATATATATATATATATATATATATATATATATATATATATATATATATATATATATATATATATATATATATATATATATATATACATATATATATATATACATATATATATATATATATATATATATATATATATATATATATATATATATATATATATATATATATATATATATATATATATATATATATATATATATATATATATATATATATATTATATTATTTATTTATGTATAAGAAAATAAATAAAATATATACAAAAGTATTAAAAAATTAAAATGTGTGAGAAAATATTATTTAAGTGTATAAATAATAAAAATAAAATATATAATATTTTATAATATTTACAAGTTTTTATTTAAGAAAATAAAAGTATATATTATTTAATAAACTATTTCTATGCCCAAAAAATAATAAAATAATAAAATAAAATGTGAAAATTTAAGAAGATATTTTTGGTGATTTTTTATATTTAGAAAATAATAAAAGTCGGAAATGAAAATAGAAATGGAAAATATAAAAAAATAAAATTAATGGGCCAAGGGGGTGCAGAAAGCAAGTTAGGGGGTGTCAAAAATAAGGCCAAGTCAGGCCTAGCCCATATTTTCTTCATCCCTGTCCTCCAGACTGAAACACGTGCGCCATGGTTCAAATCTCTATCTCCTGCATACGTGCTCTAAAACAAAAACTTGCAACATGAAAGTTATAGCTCTTGATCATATGATTCTAACGATGTAACAAACTTAATCTAACTCTCAAAGACCAGAGAGAATTTCTTTGGCTCTAAATCTTGACCTAGTTTTTTTCAGAAAGTTCAACTATCAAATACTCCTAGCTCAGTTAACATAAATGAATTCTAAGCATATGTAACATAAATGAATTCTAAGCATATGTACAGTTCAAGGACAATGAGGACTACATTTTTGCTTCACAAACCTAAGCCTAATGATTCCTAAATAAGGAGATAGAAGTTTGAACTTTACTTGTTTCAGTCAAGCTCGAGTATGGCAATGTAGGGGTTGTGAGTGAGGCCTGAGATACTTGTGAGCTTTCTTGATGTTCCCTGGACCTTTCCCAATGCTTAGTTTGCTTTGCAATGGCCTGGATGTCTCTATAGAACTCAACCTGCAAAGCTTCAAAGAAAAAATGGTGAAGTGTGTAAATGGAGTTACAGTGGCTTGGGAATGGCTAGGATAGCTTAGGTATGTTGTATGGAGAGTGTTGGAACTGGTTTGGCACAAAACACACGAGGCAATGTGAAGATGGAAGTGATTCTACAGGGCTTGCCATGTTTTGGCAGAAAATGGGGTTTTTGGTGTACAAGGGTGTTTGATAGGTTGCTAGCTCGTGTTTCTGGCTTAGTGTATTGTGAAAAACTTGTTTGAAATGTTTTCAAAGCTTGGTTATATCAGATTACAAAGTTATGTGGTTTTTGCAAGTTGACTTGTTTTTGAAGTAAGAGTGGGAAGTGACAAAGGCAAGGTTGTACAGGCCTTCATTCTAGCTGCACAAAGTTGTAAAGACCAATCTGGTGATTTCGAGGGAGGCCCCGAAGAATCCCAACACCACATCACCAATGTACGATCCGAACCCCCGCTGTGCTTTTCACTTTGATGGCCCGGGGCATGATACAGATAACTGCTGGGTCTTGAAGAACAAAGTGCAGGACTTGATCGATGTTAAGGAAATCCAGTTTGAAGCACCGAAAAATCCTAATGTCATAACGACACCTATGCCCAAACATGACGCATGAGTGAATGCTATTGAAGACGATGATGAAGAGTTTGATATTGACAGCTGGATATACCCGGCTGCTGATGGTGGACTAAGCAATTGGACGGCAAAGGATTCTATGCTCGTTTCTGTTATTACCCAATAATGAGACTTTTGTTTTGAATTTGTAACAGATAATCTTTAAACTTTATGGCCTGGTGTCTTACCCGAGGCACCGTGGCTTTGTTTGTGAGGGCTTTATGTGTGTCATCTACATATATCATTAATAAAAGCATTGGACGTTTTTTGCATTTCAAATTTTGCGCTCCTTGTTTTTCTTTTATTATATATTGCAAAACAGCTATTTTACACACACTCACATATACAGGTCTACATCCACGCTGGATCTCACTGATAACGACTCTACTACTGCCGGTTATGACTTCGAAAGTCCGATCAACTTAGCCGAAGACGAAAGTGGAGATGATTGCGAAGTTCCTGGTGAACTTGCAAGACTGTTACTTCAGGAAGAGAGGGCTATACAACCGCATGAAGAGCCAGTGGAAACAATAAATCTGGGTACGGAGGTAGACAAGAAAGAGGTCAAGATCGGTGCAAATCTGGAAGCTAGTGTTAAACAACAGTTGATTCAGATGTTGCATGACTACGTTGAGATCTTCACCTGGTCTTATGAAGATATGCCTGGGTTGGATACCGATATTGTGGTTCATCGATTTCCTACCAAGGAAGACTGTCCTCCAGTAAAACAGAAAGTTTGTCGAATGTGCCCAGAGATGTCTGAGAAAATCAAGGCCGAAGTCATGAAACAGTTTGATGCCGGTTTTCTAGCAGTTACTTCTTACTCGCAGTGGGTCGCCAATGTGGTTCCAGTACCGAAGAAGGATGGTAAGGTTCGAATGTGTGTTGACTATAGGGATCTGAACAGGGCAAGTCCCAAGGATGATTTCCCTCTGCCTCATATCGACGTTCTAGTTGACAACACCGCACAACATAAGGTCTTCTCCTTCATGGATGGTTTCTTCAGTTACAATCAGATTAAAATGGCTCCTGAAGACATGGAGAAGGCAACCTTTGTTACTCAATGGGGAACCTTTTTCTACAAGGCCATGCCTTTTGGATTGAAGAATGTTGGGGCAACATATCAACGCGCCATGTTCACTTTGTTCCATGACATGATCCATCATGAGATTGAGGTATACGTCGATGACATGATTGCAAGATCCCAGACTGAGGAAGAGCATCTTGACCACCTTCAGAAGTTGTTTGACAGGTTGAAGTTGTACAAGCTGAGGTTAAACCCGAACAAGTGCACCTTCGGGGTGAGGTCTGGTAAACTGCTAGGTTTCGTTGTAAGCGATAAAGGTATTCAAGTGGATCCTGCCAAGGTGAAGGCTATACAAGAAATGCCAGCTCCCCGAACAGAAAAAGAAGTCAGAGGTTTTCTGGGACGTTTGAACTATATTGTCCGATTCATCTCGCACCTGACTGCTACTTGTGAGCCAATCTTCAAGTTACTGAAGAAAGATCAAGTGGTAAGATGGAACGATGAATGTCAGGCCAATTTCGAAAAGATCAAAGGATATCTCCAAGAGCCACCTATTCTGATGCCTCCAGTTGAAGGGAGACCTTTGATCTTATACTTGACCGTACTCGACAACTCAATGGGGTGCGTGCTGGGCCAGCATGACGAGTCTGACCGAAAAGAGCATGCTATTTATTACCTTAGCAAAAAGTTTACCGACTGTGAGACCCGATACTCACTGCTTGAGAAAACTTGTTGCGCTTTGGCATGGGCTGCTCGCCGGCTGAGACAGTATATGCTGACTCACACTACTCTATTGATATCAAAGATGGATCCAATCAAGTATATCTTCGAGAAGCCTGCCTTATCCAGAAGAATAGCAAAATGCCAGATGATCTTGACTGAGTATGACATCCAATACACAACCCAAAAGGAAATCAAAGGAAGTGTGTTGGCAGATCATTTGGCACATCAAGCAGTGGATGATTACCATTCTATGAACATCGAATTTCCGGATGAGAATATCATGATAGTAACCGACTGTGAAGAACCTGGACCGGATGAAGGACCTGAGGAAGGATCCCTGTGATCGGTGGAAATAGAACTGACTGTTTTTTAAGCTGGTTCGCGAAATGTCGCGGTAAGCAAGAGTCGCCACCGTCTTTTATGTTCTCCAACATGGAAAGGACAAAAGCACAGCAAAATTCCTTATTCGAGAATGTTTCTCGGTTCGGGAGGTAGATTTATAGAAAGGGAAGGTGTTAGCACCCTTTCTATCTGTGGTTATCCATGGGCTCTTAGGTACTTGCTCTTATGTTTTCAAAATTTGTTTGCTTTTCAAGTGTGTGTGGGTTTTGAAAAAAAGTTTCATTTTGAAAACTTCTAGGTAACTCTTGTATCAGTCCTCAAGAGTGTATGAAGTATTTGTTTGAAAACTTTTTGAAAGTGTAGGTGCGAAAAGTTGTTTTTTTGTTTTCTGAAAGAGCAAGTACCCAGGAGAAATCTACCTACTCTAAGGAATTAGGCTGTGTAAGAGTCCTTTAGATAGTGCTATCCCACCATTGAGAGGTAGGTAGCACCATCGTTGGAATTATTCGGGTCAATTCGATTATAGGGACAGTGTGGTCACCGAAGCAATAGTAGGACACCTTAGCAGTAACCCTAATGTCCTAGATCCTTTTTATCCGAGGCAACCGTTTCGAGGCAACTGGATCTTTAGATAGGAGGGCGACCTCTAAAACACCCTATACTTGACGACCACGTTCAAGGCAACCAGTGAGGCGTACCCTAGGAGTGGCATGTGCATGTGTGTTGTTTCAGTTTATGTTTATCTTTGATCATGCATTTGTGAGCTACGAATTGATTTTATTATTCATACAGTCTTTCATGCATTTTTTAACAGTTAAGAGTGCGGAAAATAAATTGCTGAAATATGAATCTACGCTATTACAAGGCGCGGGTCTATACATCGCCAAAAACAAAAACCGGTTTGGAAAAAAATAAACTGCGCGAAAATAAATAAAGCGATAAAGGAAGTCCTAATTAACTATTACATTTCTGAGAAGATACATAAATAATGAATTAAAAAATAAATACGCGCGAAAGAATGAATCGGGACGTCCTTAGGGTTTTGACCCTTTTTTTTTAGAAAGAATGAGATTGTCCTTTTTTGCAATTAAGTGAAATTAAACATAATTTACTAATCAATTAATTAATTAAAAAAATGTTTTTGTGTTTTTTATGTTTTAATGAAATAAAATAAAATAAAGAATTAAAAATGTCAAAAGAAAAGTCTAAGTCTAAATTTGTTTTTATTTATTATAAAAGGATTAAAATTAAACCTAATTAAACTAAATTAATTTAAGTTAATGTTTATTTACAAAATAATTACCTAAGTGAAATTAATAAAAATAAAATATTTACATTTTTTAGTTTTTCTGAATTTTTATTGTGAAAATGTTAATTAATTAGTTTTAGTGATAATAATAATAATTATAAGAAAAAGGTTAATAAATAAAATGGAAAATATAAAATAAAAGAAAAAAGGATGAACCAAAGGGGGGTTCTGGGCCCAGAATGGGGGTGAATTCTGGAATTGTGAGGCCCATTATCTCAAGCCTTGTTGACTTTTTGCAATTGGCTGCGTGTGCTTTGACCAAGGTGTATGGTGGTCATCATCTTTGGCCACAGGATCCACACTTGAGGCCACATGGCGCTTTGTGAACTGGAGGTGTATGGTGAAATTTCTTTTGAGCCCTGCACACAATTATGTGAAGAAAAACAAGAAATAATAATTTTGGGGGGACCTGGGGTTCGAACCCAGGTCCCAAGGGATTATGCTTGCACGCCTTGACCATCTGAGCTACACGTTTCAATTGAAATAATAATAAGCAATGGTTAATATATTAGTGAATCAACACATATGCTTAAAAAATAAAAATAAACGCGCGTTTGTTTGAAACCAACCAATCACACAATGGCGCATCATCATCTTCTTCATCAAAATCCCTGGTTATTTACCTGCGGATTTTTATCCGCAGGTAGTTTCGTAGGCTCTTCTGAAAATCATCCCTAGGCTTCAAAAATTAATTCCAAAACCATGGTTGGTCTCGTTTCCATCTCCTGATCACTTCTATACCCATCATGGTGGCCAATTTTTCCTGCACTGAAAATGCCTAAAAAACAAGCAAACAAAACCTAGAATCGTGTATCACAGTATAGGGCCTAAAAACGAAATTGGCTATTGTCATTAGATTAGAAATCAAACAAGAAACATAACTATGCCAATATTTTTGAGGAAAAATGCAAGAATGGAGAATTGAGGTATCGTGTACAGGGGTGAGTTTTTGAGAACTTACAGCGCTATTCAGTGGATCTTAGGACGCGTTTGTGGTTGCTTTGGCTTCAGGGGGTGGCAAGGAAGAAGGCCACGTGCTTGCTTTGATCTGAAAATGCTTGCAACACAGTTTTAAATCTCACACTTTTTTGACAGTTTTCAGTTTTGCTTTTGGCCGTTTCAGTGATGCTTGGGTCGTCAATTAGGTCTGGCTTGCTTGCTTATGTATGTATGAATGAGAATTAGGTCAGCAGCTGAGCCTTAACCTTGTGCAATTAAGTTTTTGGATTCTTGTTGACCACCATTAAAGGACTTTCCAAACATGGTTCAAATTCAAGATTTTATGCACAAAATGGCTTGGCACGAATTTGGTAGCTGGCATATGACACATGAAAGCCATTCAAGTCACCAAGATTCCATTCCATTAATGTTTTGATTTTATTTGAATTATTATGGATTTAAAATGAATTAAATCAATAAAAATTAAATAAAATAGAAAAATAAATGTTTGATCTTGAAATTAATCATGGGACACGTGTATGGCATGACAAGGCTGAATCAAGTGGAATAAAGTGGGCCCTTTTGTCAAAAATTGAAGTTTTAAGGATAGTTGACTTTTTCCATTTCACAAAAATTTCCCAACTTCTCCAATGCATATCTTGCTCAATTTTGATCATATGAACATGTTCTTTGACATTTTGGAAAGGTCTTTAAGTCCTCTAACCAATGCCTTTGGTCCCATGTCATTTGGATTTACCAATCTCAAGTTATGGTCTTTGACTTAAAATGCCTTTTTGTTGACTTTTGAAAATGACCTATAATGTAGAAATTGATAAATTTTTGTGAGAGCATTTCTTGGACTTGGAATGTGAATATGAGTTGTAGGAAATGTCATGCCCTTCAAAATGAGCATTGGATGGGATTTTTCTGATGAACCATGAAAAAGTTATGCCTTGGTCAAGTTACAGTTGACTTTTCAATTGTCCAAAAATGGAAACTTTTGCATCTTGATGATTTTTGAGCCATTCTTGTAGAATCATGATCAAGAATTTATCAAATGATGATTGTGGCCTCAAAATAAGATGTTGACCAAAAATTTTGACTTTTGACTACCAAATGACCATTTTACCCATACAGTTGATTGTGGAGCAACTAGGGCTTTTGACTGTGCAACTTGATGCTGTGAACCTTGCAACTTGGCATGTAGATGCTTGGCAATGTATGGAGGCATATGGGACTTGATTGAGCCCTTGAAAACCTCAACTTCCTTGCAAGAACCAAAACCCTAATTTTGACTGGCTTAGGAGGCAGTTGGACTGTGCAATCTTTGAGAAGTCTTGAACCATTTGAGGATGATTCTTGATAAGCTTTGAAGAATATGGGAGGGCAAATTTTGGGGTACAACAGTTGCCCCTGTTCAATCTTCTTAGACCTGAGGATGTAGATTGGCTTACGTGCCTTTCGTGATCCGAAGGTGGAAGATGATTGAACACTAGAGTGCCCAGAAATTTGCACTCGCATAGTGTGGTATCAACAATGTGATGTCGGGAATAGGCTTACAGATGCCATTTGGAAATATGGTGGATAAGAGGATGGGCTTACAGATGCCATCTGGAGGTGTGACAGAACCTTTTCGGGAATGGGCTTATAGATGCCATTTGGAAATGTGATGGATAGTTGTGGAGATGGGCTTGTAGATGCCATCGGGGGGGTCGATCGCGTAAGAGATTCCTTAGCGAGAACTTGCGTACTTGAGAAAGAAAGATAACTTCCTGGCCTGTTACAGGGGTTGATCTTCAAACTCTTTGTGTAGATGTGCCCTGGCTGGATACAGGTATCGAATCTACAATCAATTGCTCACAGATGTGCCCTGGCTAGATACAGGAATCGAATCCGGAATTAGTCGCTTACAGATATGCCCTGGCTTGATACAGGAATCTAATCTCTAAACTCTTCATACAGATATGCCCTGGCTGGATACAGGTATCGAATATACAATCAGTCACTCACAGATATGCCCTGGCTGGATACAGGAATCGAATCTGGAATTGGTCGTCTACAGATATGCCCTGGCTGGATACAGGAATCGAATCTCTAAACTCTTCATGCAGATATGCCCTGGCTAGATACAGGTATCTAATCTACAATCAGTCACTCAAAGATATGCCCTGGCTAAATACAGGAATCGAATCTCTAAACTCTTCATGAAGACATGCCCTGGCTGGATACAGGTGTCGAATCTACAATCAATCACTCACAGATATGCCCTGGCTAGATACAGGAATCAAATCTGGAATTGGTCGTCTACAGATATGCCCTGGCTGGATATAGGAATCGAATCTCTAAACTCTTCATGCAGACATGCCCTGGCTAGATACAGGTGTCGAATCTACAATCAGTTACTCACAGATATGCCCTGGCTAGATACAGGAATCGAATCTGGAATTGGTCGTCTACAGATATGCCATGGCTGGATACAGGAATCGGATCTCTAAACTCTTCATGCAGACATGCCCTGGCTGGATACAGGTATCGAATCTACAATCAGTTACTCACATATATGCCCTAGCTAGATACAAGAATCGAATCTGGAATTGGTCGTCTACAGATATGCCCTGGCTGGATACAGGAATCGAATCTCTAAACTCTTCATGCAGACATGCCCTGACTGGATACAGGTATCGAATCTACAATCAGTTACTCACAGATATGCCCTGGCTAGATACAGGAATCGAATCCGGAATTAGTCGTCTATAGATATGCCCTGGCTGGATACAGGTATCGAATCTCTAAAGTCTTCATGCAGACATGCCCTGGCTGGATACAGGTATCGAATCTACAATCAGTTACTCACAGATATGCCCTGGCTAGATACAGGAATCGAATCTGGAATTGCGACAGTTGATAGTAATCATCTTTGGGTTGACCTTTTTCCTGAAAAGGCAAAACATCAGTTGTATGCAATGTCATGATGTATGAAATGCACGATGCCATGATGCTCAAAATAAATGAGATAGTGTGTTATGATGCGTATATGCATGCGTCATGGTGTATGATAATGTGATGAATGTACTTTAGTCTAGGAAAATAAATCCTTGACGACTGCCGGGAGATCGTGGAATCCTGGGCTGATGTTTTGAAGAATAGAGTTCTTCGTTTCCGCTGGGGATGAAGATTGCAAGAATGAACCGGTAGGAGAAGATGACTCCGTTGGGGAATAAACTTGTTGGAGAGATTACTCTACGGGGAATTACTCTGTGGGAGAGATACTTCGCTGAGGTTTTAATGAGAACTCCGCTGGGGATTCCGTTGATAAGTTGTATTGGGGAATTTGATGAACTCTGCTAGGGATAGGAAGAACTTCGCCGAGGATGATCTTTCTGTGGTAATTAGATGAGGATAACCCAGTTATAAGCTCTGGTGGGGAATAACCTTTGAATAAAGCCGGGGAGATGCGTTCGTATTCTGCAGGGGACAAGCTTCCAGAATCTACTGGGGAGATTGATTCAACTCTCCTGGGGAGTCTTTTGAGACTGTACTGGGGAAGTGGCTCCACTGGGGTGTCTGTATTCCACCGGGGAACAATCTTATATCAAGACTGTCGGGGATGCTTGCTTAGGAACATCTGTATACTCCGCTGGGGAATATTGAGATTTTCTGGGGATACCCAACTTCCTTAAGGCTGTCAGTAGACTAACTCTACTTGGGGAGAGTATCGCTGACTTGCTAGGGATACTGTGCCTTTTAGGGCTGACGGGAGACCAACTCTGCTTGGGAGAGTATTGCTGAGTCTTGTTTTACCCTGCGGGGAGTGAAGGTATCTTAGCCAGTTCTTCAGCTGAACCTACCTTGGTACCTTGGTGGACAGAGCAACTAGACTGCTTAGACAACTCATTATTGCCCCGGTTTCTGATGTCACCTGTAATTAGTCCTTTGTTTCGTGTGCAAATATTTATGAGTTAGCAATTAATGTCAAATGCATATATCAAAATGAACATTGGACGTTCTTCGCAAGACAAAACAGAAAAAGGAAAAACAATTGGCAATTTGTCTGGAAAAATGATTTTGTATTGATTTTGAATTTGCCTGTAAATAGGCTTTTTTGTACAAGAGGTTGACGTCCTAGTAAGAGGACACCGCCGAACAACATAGAGTTTATACAATTTTGTGAAAAGGAAAACAAAACAGCTGTGTGAAAAGAATAATCCCACTGGGTTCCAACTCTGCTATCGCCTTTATGTCTTTGAGCATCTCATCACTTTGCTGCTTAGTTGAAGATGAAGCTGACTGATTGATGCCGTCTGAACCAGATAGTTGATACCGAATTCTGTATGCAAGGTGATCCAATGAGACATAGTATTACGCTTATCCCTAATTTTTTCCTGGACCGCCCCTTTGGGTTTTCAGTCCACCGAGATACCCATTTTTGCCCAAGCCGCCTTTTCAGGTTTTCAACTTGCCGGGTGTACAGATTTTTTCCATTTCATCCCTTATTTTTGCCCGAACCCTTTTGGTTCGCCGGGAAGCCCTTATTTTTGCCTAGGTGTGTCAACCTAGCGGGTCTTTAGTCATGCGTAGTATCTTTTTACTATGTTTGCATTGGCGGGGTGAGGAAGGTCGTCACCGTCCATGGTGGTTAGAATCATAGCTCCTCCTGAGAAGATGTTCTTAACCACAAATGGCCCTTCGTACGTAGGAGTCCATTTGCCCCTGGGATCACTTTGAGGAAGAATGATGTGCTTGATTACCAGGTCTCCGACTTGATACTCTTGTCATCTGACTTTCTTGTTAAATGCCTTGATCATCCGTTTTTGGTACGTCTGACCATGACAAATAGCAGTGAGTCTCTTTTCGTCAATTAGGTTTAATTGATCAAGCCGAGTCTGGATCCAGTCATCTTTGCTCAAACCTGCATCCTACATTATCCGGAGAGAGGGTATCTGGACTTCAATAGGCAAGACTGCCTCCATGCCATAGACCAAGGAAAAGGGTGTTGCCCCTGTTGACGTCCGTGCTAAGGTACGGTACCCATGAAGAGAAAACGGTAACATCTCGTGCCAATCTTTGTAGGTCACTGTCATCTTCTGCACAATCTTCTTAATATTCTTATTTTCCGCTTCGACAACCCCATTCATCTTCGGCCGGTAGGGAGAAGAGTTGTGGTGCTGTATCTTGAATTGCTCGCAGAGCTCGGTGATCATCTTGTTGTTAAGATTGGTACCATTGTCCGTAATGATCCTCTCAGGTACACCGTAGCGACAGATCAGGTTATGTCGGATGAACCGTGCCACGACATTCTTGGTCACAGTGGCATAGGAAGCTGCTTCGACCCACTTTGTGAAGTAATCAATCGCCACCAGGATGAAGCGATGCCCATTGGATGTCGTAGGTCTGATCTCGCCGATCATATCAATTCCCCACATTGCAAAAGGCCAAGGGGCTGTCAAGACATTCAGAGGGACTAGAGGAACATGCACCTTATCTGCATAGATCTGGCATTTGTGACACGTCCGAGAATGTTGGTAACAGTCGGCTTCCATTGTGGACTAGAAATATCCTGCCCGAAGGATTTTCTTTGCCATGGTATGTCCACTGGAATGCGTCCCGAAGGTACCTTCATGCAATTCTGCCATGATCCTTTCTGCTTCAGTCCTATCTACACAACGCAGTAGGTCGAATCATGGTTTCGCTTATACAGAATGCCATTGCTGAGGAAGAACTTTGCCGCGAACCTTCTCAGAAACTTTTTGTCATTAACAGATGCACCCTCGGGGTATTCTTGAGCTTCTAAGTACCTCTTCACTTCATGATACCAAGGTTTTTCAGTTACCTCTTCAGCCTCAAGATCACAGCAATGTGCAGGTTCATCTAACTTCCAAATAATGATCCGGGGAGCCTCGTTGTCCCATTTAACTTTGAACATAGAAGACATCGTAGCTAGCGCGTCCTCCAACTGATTCTCCTCTCTTGGGAAGTGTTCAAAAGTTATCTCTTCGAAATGGGGGATCAATGTCAACACATACTCTTTGTAAGGAATAAGATTTGGGTGTTTCGTATCCCACTCGCCTTTGATCTGATTGATTACGAGAGCAGAATCTCCGAAGACACTCAGAAACTTGATCCTTAAGTCAATTGCAGCCTGAAGACCCATGATGCATGCCTCATACTCCGCCATGTTGTTGGTGCAGTTGAAACATAGTCGGGCAGTGAGTGGAGTATGAGTGCCTTTTGGATATATGATCACAGCGCTGATACCATTACCCAAAGCGTTTGAGGCTCCGTCAAAGTGCATAGACCATCGGGATCCTTCCTCAGGTCCTTCATCCGGTCCAGGTACTTCACAATCAGTTACTACCATGATATTCTCGTCTGGAAATTCAAAGTTCATAGATTGGTAGTCATCCACTGCCTGGTGTGCCAAATGGTCTTCCAATACACTTCCTTTGATTGCTTTCTGATTCGTGTACTGGATGTCATATTCTGTCAAGATCATCTGCCATCTTGCTATTCTTCCGGACAAGGCAGGCTTTTCGAATATGTACTTGATGGGATCCATTTTTGAAATCAACAAAGTAGTGTGAGTCAACATATACTGTCTCAGCCGGCGAGCAGCCCATACCAAAGCGCAGCAAGTTTTCTCGAGCAGTGAGTATCGGGTCTCACAGTCGGTAAACATTTTGCTAAGGTAATAAATAGCGTGCTCTTTTCGGCCAGACTCGTCATGCTGCCCCAGCACACACCCCATTGAGCTGTCCAGTACTGTCAAGTATAAGATTAGAGGTCTCCCTTCAACCGGTGGCATAAGAATGGGTGGTTCTTGGAGATACTCTTTGATTCTTTCGAAAGCGGCCTGACATTCATCGTTCCAACGTACCACTTGATCTTTCTTCAGCAGCTTGAAGATTGGTTCACAGGTAGCAGTTAGATGTGAGATGAATCGGGCAATATAGTTCAGCCGTCCTAGAAAGCCTCTGACTTCTTTTTCTGTCTTGGGAGTGGGCATCTCTTGTATGGCTTTCACCTTGGCAGGGTCCACTTGAATACCTTTGTCGCTCACGACGAAGCCTAGCAATTTTCCAGACCTCACCCCAAAGGTGCACTTGTTTGGGTTCAACCTCAGCTTGTATAACTTTAGACGGTCAAACAGCTTCTGTAGATGGTCAAGGTGTTCCTCCTCAGTTTGGTACCTTGCAATCATATTGTCGACGTATACTTCTATCTCGTGATGGATCATGTCATGAAACAGAGCAACCATGACACGTTGGTAGGTTTCCCCAGCATTTTCCAACCCAAAAGGCATGACCTTGTAGCAAAAGGTGTCCCACTGAGTAACAAAAGTGGTCTTCTCCATGTCTTCAGGAGCCATCTTGATTTGATTATAACTGGAAAACCCGTCCATGAAGGAGAATACCTTATGCTGAGCGGTGTTGTCGACCAGAACATCGATATGAGGCAGAGGGAAATCATCCTTAGGGCTCGCCCTGTTCAAATCCCTGTAATCAACACACATTCGGACCTTACCATCTTTCTTCGGCACTGGGACCACGTTGGCAACCCACTGAGGGTAAGAAGTCACTGCTAGAAACCCGACATCAAATTGTTTCATAACCTCAGTGTGATCGGTGGATCTGGAACTGACTGTTTAACGCTGGTTCGCGAAATGTCGCGGAAGCAAGAGTCGCCACCGTCTTTTATTTTCTCCAATATGGAAAGGACAAAAGCACAGAAAAATTCCTTATGAGATTGTTCTCGGTTCGGGAGGTAGATTTATAGAAAGGGAAGGTGTTAGCACCCTTTCTATCCATGGTTATCCATGGGCTCTTAGATACTTGCTCATTTATGTTTTCAAAAGTGTTTGCTTTTCAGAGTGAGTGGGTTTGAAAAAGTTTCTTTGAAAGTTTCAGATCGACTCTTGTATCAGTCATCAAGAGTGTTTGAAAAGTTGCTTTTGAAAGCTTTTTGCAAAGTGTCGGTGTGAAAAGAAGTTTTTGATTTGTTTTGAATTAGAGCAAGTATCTACGAGTCATCCACCTACCCTAAGGAATTAGGCTGTGTAAATGTCCTTAAGGTAGTACCATCCCACCATTGAGAGGTAGGTAGCACCACCGTTGGAGGTGTTCGGGTCAATTCGAGTTTAGGGACAGTGTGGTCACCGGAGCAAAAGTAGGACACCTTAGAAGCTACCCTTATGCCATGTTCATGGACATAAGGACTTACTAAAACGTCCTATACTCGACGACCACGTTTCGAGGGGCAAGGCAACAGTGAGGCGTACCCTAGGAGTGGTGTGTGAATTGTGTGTCATTTTCAGTTATGTTTATCTTATACATGCTTTTGGTGATCTACACTTTGATTTTATTTTTGGCCATTCATTCTTTCATGTGATTAACAGTTAAAAGGTGCGAAAATTAAAATGCCGGAAAAATAAAGGTCCTACGCTATTACAAGGCGCGGGTCTACATCGACAAATTAACAAAGACCCGATTTAAAATAAAAGTACGGAAAGTAAATGTCCTAATTATTATTGCAAAGCTTTGGGGCAAATACATAATATTAAAAATGAAAAAATAGAAGCAAACGCGCGAAAAGAAATTATAATCGAAGGTGCGAGGGCGTTGGACCCTTTAAAGAAATTAAATTGAAATTAAGAGGTAATTAATTATTTAATGAGAAAGGAAGTTATTTTTAATGTTTTTGTATTTAATGGAAATAAAGGAAGAAAATTAGTTATTATTGGAAACCCTAATTCTACACTATTTTTAATTTGTTAAAGAAAAATATTTAAGTTTAAACCTAATTTACTAATTGTTTAATTATAAGAGTATTTACAAAATTAATTAATAATTAATAATGATAAGAAATAAAAAAAGGTTATTTATTAAGAAAAAGAATAAGAAATGCTAAAAACCTATTTTTCTATATTTTTTTTAGTTATTAAGAAAACATTAAAGTTAAACCTAAAATTAAATTAAATTGATTATTTGGAATTTATTTACAAAAATCATTTAAAGAATTAAAAATTAAATAAACATATTTTTATTTTTAATGATTTCTGATTTTTTTGTGTTTTATGAAAATTAATTTTATGGAATTAAATAAAACAATTAACATGATTAAAATAAATAAAAGAAAAGAATAAAAAGAAAGAAAGAAAATGCAAACATGGGGGGTGGTTGACCCAATTAGGAGGTATGTGTAAGGAATTAGGCCCACTGAATTCAAGGCCTGTTTGACTTTCAACGATCACGTGAGATTCAGTTGACCAACGCGCATGGTGAGCCACTTTTGTGGCCTTCAGATCAGAGCCCATGTACACTTGGCAGGCCAGGAGATGAGGTTGTACAATGATCCCTCATGAGCATACTGCACAGAAGCGCGTTAGAGAAAAAATTATAGAGGAAGTGGGGGACCTGGGAATCGAACCCAGGTCCCAATACCTGCATGCCAGCGCGTTTGCCAATGGAGCCAGTGCGTTTCTTTGTTAGTTATATGGAATAGAAATAATATAATGGAAAACAAGCATTATTCTGGAATAATAAAAAAATGTGCCAGTATTCAAACTGGCCAACCATGATCAGACACGCTGCCTTCTTCTTCATCTTTTCCCTGTAACTGAAATCAAATAGCGGGGGTTTTAAACCCCCACTAACCATAACATACAAAAATAGCGATTAACATATAGTTGGAAAGAAAAAGGGCGCGAGGTGTGAAATTGGTTCGTTCGGACATTCTGAATCCAGTGGTATAGGTCTCGTGGCTTAATTTTTCCATATGAAAGAAACCCTAATTTCAAACCTCTGAAACCCTAAAGAGCTTCCATGGTGGATTCTCATACAGGCCTTATTAATTCAATTAAAGCATGCTATCAGCTTCAGAATACTCACGTTAGTCCAAATCCATGATTAAAAATCAAAAATACTGCATGAATAATGAAACACGAATATGAAAATTTTCAAGGAAAGTCAGACTTTGTTATACCGATTCCTTGCGTATGGAGGGTCGGTTTCAATTGGAGAAGCTTCCTGGTAATGCCAGGAGTGGATTGGAATAGTTATTTGGCTTTGAAACGAGCTCTAACTGTGAAAACAGTTTTGAGATTTTTTATGTAAAAGTGCAAGTTTGTTCTTATGCTTGAGCGCAACTTTCTTCCTCTTTGCATTAGGGTTATGTTATGCTTATGTATGTGAATGATTTAAGTCAGAAAAATCAAGCCCAAAGCCTTGTATTCAATGATCTTTAATATTTGATTTTCAAGCATCTTTTTCAATCTTTTCTTGCCATGGAACTTGCCTATTTTGGAAGATTTGGTCTCTTGAGCATGTGCACGAAATATTTAGGTCATAAAGAGTGAATATGCTGCATAAAAAGATTTGGAACCTTTATTTTAGTATTTTTCTCATATTTAATTTTAATTAAATGAATTAATAGGATTATAAACTCAATTAATTAATTAAAAATAAGAAAATAACTTCCCTTTGGGTCAATGGGTCGTGCATAGCTTTTGGGTGATTATTCATGGAAGAAATTAAGGCCCATTAGCAATTTTGAGGCATTTGAAGCAAAGTTGACTTTTCAAAATTCCAAAAATTTCCCAACTTCCACAAGGCATATCTTGCTCAATTTTTAATCTTTGATCATGTTATTGGACATTTTGTAAAGGTATTGAAGTCCTCTAACCAATGCCTTTGGTCCCATGTCATTTTGATTTATCAATCTCAAGTTATGGTCTTTGACCTAAAGTGCCTTTTTGTTGACTTTTGAAAATGACCTATAATGTTGAGATTGATAACTTTTTGTGAAAGCATTTCTTGGACTTGAAGTGTGAAGAGGAGTTGTAGGAAATGTCATTCTCTTAAAAATGAGCTTTGGATGGAATTTTTCTGATAAACCATGTGGAAGTTATGCCTTGGTCAATTTGCAGTTGACTTTTTCAACTGTCCCAATATAGAAACTTTTGCATCTTGAGACTTTTTGAGCCATGCTTTGAGAATCATGATCAAGAATTGATCAAATGATGTTTGTGGCTTCAAAATAAGATGTTGACCAAAAATTTTGACTTTTGACTGTCAAATGACCATTTTGCCCCTGCAGTTGACTGTGAAGCAATTAGGGTTTTTGACTGTGCAATTTTGTGTTGTGAGTCTTGAAACTTGGCATAAGGATGCTTGACAATGTTTATAGGCATGTGGGACTTGTTTGGACCCTTGGAAACTTCAATTTCTTTGCCAGAACCAAAACCCTAATTTTTGACTGTTAGGAGTCCATTGGACTGTGCAACCCTTGGGAAGAAAATGGGAGGGCAAATTTTGGGGTACAACAGTTGCCCCTGTTCAATCTTCTTAGACCTGAGGATGTAGATTGGCTGTCGTGCCTTTCGTAATCTGAAGGTGGAAGATGATTGAACACTAGAGTGCCCAGAAATTTGTGCTCACATAGTAGTGTGATGGTGAGAATGGGCTTACAGATGCCATTTGGAGATTGGTGGATAGGAGGATGGGCTTATAGATGCCATCTGGGTGTCGATCGCGTAAGAGATTCCTTAGCGAGAACTTGCGTACCTGAAAAAGAAAATGAGTACCTGGCCTGTTACATGAGTCGGTCTTCAAACTCTTTGTGTAGATGTGCCCTGACTGGTTACAGGAATTGAATCCTTAAACCTCTTCAGACGTGCCCTGGCGAGATACAGGAATCGAGTCTGGAGCTTCAAACGGTGATGAATGAATCAGGGATGGTTACTACCTCAACAGGACGATGAGAGAACCTTGGGCGATTACTACCTCAACAATAACGATGAGAGAACCTTGGATGATTACTACCTCAACAGTAACGATGAGAGAATCTTGGACGATTACTACCTCAACAGTAACGATGAGAGAATCTTGGGACGATTACTACCTCAACAGTAACGATGAGAGAATCTTGGATATCTTCTACTGAGTCTTCATTAGGAAAATCTTTAGGAATCGATTTAACTGGACCAGAGAAGGCCTTTGACTGGATCGGCATCAGAAAAAATCTTTAGGAGTCGATTTAACTGAACTAGGCAAGGTCTTGGAATCTTCAACTGGAATAAGAATCAGGGAGATCTTAGGGTCGATCTGATTGAACCAGAGAAGGCCTTTGACTGGATCGGCATCAGAAAAATCTTTAGGAGTCGATTTAACTGAACCAGGCAAGGTCTTGGAATCTTCAACTGGAATAAGAATCAGGGAGATCTTAGGGTCGATCTGACTGAACCAGAGAAGGCCTTTGACTGGATCGGCATCAGAAAAATATTTAGGAGTCGATTTAACTGAACCAGGCAAGGTCTTGGACTATCTTTGACTGGATAAGAATCAGAAAAATCTTAGGATCGATTTAACTGAACCAGGCGAAAGTCTTGGAATATCTTTGACTGGATAAGAATCAGAAAAACCTTAGAGTCGATTTAACTGAACCAGATGAAAGTCTTGTAATATCTTTGACTGGATAAGAATCAGAAAAACCTTAGAGTCGATTTAACTGAACCAGACGAAAGTCTTGGAATAACTTCAACTGGATAAGAATCAGAAAAATCTTAGGGTCGATTTGACTGAACTAGAGGAGGTCTTGGACATAGTTGAGAACTTAACTGGATCTTTCCTGAAAGGTAAAGGTCAGTCATATGCAATGCATGATATGGATCGAGCAATGATGTTCTCAACATAAATGAGATTGTAAGATACGATGCGTATATGCATGTTATAATGTATGGGAATGCGATGTTTATGAATGTATGTTTTCGTCCTAGGAAAATAAATTTTTGACGGATGCCGGGAAGTTAAATCCTGGGCTGATGTAGAGCTTTTGTTTCCACTGGGGAGTGATAGATTGCAAGAATGAACCGGTAGGAGAAGATGACTCCGTTGGGGAATAAACTTAATGAAGAGATTACTCTGCGGGGAATAATTACTCTAGCGATCTTGCTGGGGAACAATACTCTGTGGGAGAAGAGGTACTTTGAGATGTTGATGGTAACTTCGCTGGGGATACCGTTGTTATGTTGGAAGTGTTAATAGACTCCGCTGGGGATAGGAAGACTTCGCCGAGGACGATCTTTTCGTGGCTTTTGGCTGAGGATAACCCAGTTATATCCCGGTAGGGAAATAACCTTTGAATAAAGCTGGGGGACGCGTTCGTGCTCTGCAGGGGATAAGCTTCCAGAATCTACTGGGGATAAGCTTACTGTTGGGGAGATGGATTCAAACTTTCCTGGGGAGATCTTGAACAGTGTTGGGCTCTCCTGGGGAAATTTTGAGATGTACTGGAAGTGACTCCACTGAATGTCTGGTATACCGCCGAGGAACAATATTAGATCAAGACTGTCGGGGATGCTTGTTAGGAATGTTCGTATACTGCGCTGAGGAATGTAGAGATCTTCTGGGGATACCCAACTTCCTTAAGGCTGATAATATAGCTTTGCTTGGGGAGAGTGCATTGACTTACTGGCTCACTCTCTGGGGAATTAAGATATACTGGTTATGTTCTTCAGCTGAACCTACCTTGATACCTTGGTGGACCGAGCAATTAGATCGCTTAGACAAACATTATTGCCCCTGTTTCTAATGTTACCTGTAATTAATCCTTTGTTTCGTATGCAAATATTTATGAGTTAGCAATTATTGTCAAATGCATATATCACAAATTGAACCTTGGACGTTCTTCGCACAACAAAACAGAAAAGGTAAAACAATTGGCAATTTTAACTGAAAAGTGAATTTATATTGATTTTTGAATTTGCCTGAAAATAGGCGTTTATGTACAAGAGGCTGATGTCCTAGTAAGAGAACGCCGCCGAACAAAAGAGTTTATACAATTTGTACAAAAGGGAAAACAAAACAGCTATGTGAAAAGAATGATCCCACTGGGTTCCAACTCTGCTATCGCCTTTATATCTTCGAGCGTCTCATCACTTGATGACCTAGCTGAAGATGAAGTTGATTGATTGATGCTGTCTGAACTCGACAGTTGATACCGGATTCTGGATGCAAGGTGATCCAATGAGACATAGTATTACGCTTTATCCCTAACTTTTGCCTGGACCGCCCTTTCGGGTTTTCAGTCCACCGGGATACCCATTTTTGCCCAAGCCGCCTTTTCAGGTTTTCGACTTGCCGGGTGTACAGATTTTTTTCATTTCATCCCTCATTTTTCCCGAACCCTTTTGGTTCGCCGAGAAGCCCTAATTTTTGCCTAGGTATGTCAACCTAGCGGGTCTTTATCATGCGTAGTATCTTTTTACTATGTCTGCATTGGCGGGGTGAGGAAGGTCGTCACCGTCCATGATGGTCAAGATCATGGCTCCTCCTGAGAACACATGTTTAACCACAAATGGCCCTTCGTACGTAGGGGTCCATTTGCCCCTTGGATCACTCTGAGGAAGGATGATGCGCTTGATTACCAGATCCCCAACTTGATACTCTTGTGGTCTGACTTTCTTGTTAAATGCCCTGATCATTCGTTTTTGGTACGTCTGACCATGACATATAGCAGTAAGTCTCTTTTCGTCAATAAGGTTTAGTTGATCAAGTCGTGTCTGGATCTAATCATCTTCATTCAGCTCTGCATCCTTCATTATCCGGAGAGAGGGTATTTGCACTTCGATCGGTAAGACTGCCTCCATGCCGTAGACCAAGGAAAAAGGAGTTGCCCCGGTTGACGTCCTTGCTGAGGTACGATACCCATGAAGAGCGAACGGTAACATCTCGTGCCAGTCTTTATAGGTCACTGTCATCTTCTGCACAATCTTTTTGATATTCTTATTTGCTGCTTCTACAGCCCCATTCATCTTCGGTCGGTAGGGAGAAGAGTTGTGGTGTTGTATCCTGAATTGCTCGCAGAGCTCAGTGATCATTTTGTTATTGAGATTGGTACCCTTGTCTGTAATGATTCTTTCAGGGATGCCGTATCGACAGATCAAGTTTTTCCGAATGAACCGTGCCACGACATTCTTGGTTACAGTGGCATAGGAAGCTGCTTCAACCCACTTCGTAAAGTAATCGATCGCTACCAGGATGAAGCGATGCCCGTTGGATGCCGTAGGTTTAATCTCGCCGATCATATCTATACCCCACATTGCAAAAGGCCAAGGTGCTGTCAAGACATTCAGAGGGACTGGAGGAACATGCACCTTATCTGCATAAATCTGGCACTTATGACATGTCCGAGAATGTTGGTAGCAGTCAGCTTCCATTGTGGACCAGAAATACCCTACCCACAGGATCTTCTTTGCCATAGTGTGCCCACTGGAATGTGTTCCGAAGGTACCTTCATGTAGCTCCGCCATGATCCTTTCTGCTTCAGTTTTATCCACACAACGCAGTAAGGTCGAATCATGGTTTCGCTTGTACAGGATGCCATTGCTGAGGAAGAACTTCGCTGCGAGCCTTCTCAGAAACTTTTTATCATTGACAGATGCACCTTCAGGGTATTCCTGAGCTTCCAAGTATCTCTTCACCTCATGGTACCAAGGTTTCTCAGTCACCAACTCAGTCTCAAGACCACAACAGTATGCTGGTTCGTCTAGTTTCCAGATGATGATCCGGGGAGCCTCATTATCCCACTTGACTTTGAACATAGCAGACATCGTAAATAACGCGTCCGCCAACTGATTCTCCTCTCTTGGGAAATGTTCAAAAGTTATCTCTGTGAAATGGGGGATCATTGTCAACACACATTCTCTGTAAGGAATAAGGTTCGGATGTTTCGTATCCCACTCTCCTTTGATCTGATTGATCACGAGAGCGGAATCTCCGAAGACACTCAGAAACTTGATCCTTAAGTCGATCGCAGCTTGAAGACCCATGATGCATGCCTCATACTCCGTCATGTTGTAGTGCAGTTGAAACATAGCCGGGCAGTAAGTGGAGTATGAGTGCCTTGAGGGGATATGATTATAGCGCCGATACCGTTACCCAAAGCGTTGGAGGCTCCGTCAAAGTGCATAGACCATCGGGATCCTTCCTCAGGTCCTTCATCCGGTCCAGTTACTTCACAATCAGTCACAATCATGATGCTCTCGTCCGGAAACTCGAAGTTCATTGACTGATAGTCGTCTACTGCCTGATGTGCCAAGTGGTCTGCCAATACACTTCCTTTGATAGCTTTCTGAGTCGTGTACTGGATGTCGTATTCTGTCAAGATCATTTGCCATCTTGCTATTCTCCCAGACAGAGCAGGCTTTTCGAATATGTACTTTATTGGATCCATCTTTGATATCAACAAGGTAGTGTGAGTCAGCATATACTGTCTCAGCCGGCGAGCAGCCCATACCAAAGCGCAACAAGTTTTCTCGAGCAGTGAGTATCGGGTCTCACAGTCGGTAAACTTTTTGCTAAGGTAATAAATGGCATGCTCTTTTCGGCCAGACTCGTCATGCTGCCCCAGCACACACCCCATTGAGTTGTCAAGTACTGTCAGGTATAGTATCAGAGGTCTCCCTTCAACCGGTGGCATAAGAATGGGTGGTTCTTGGAGATACTCTTTGATTCTGTCAATAGCGGCCTGACATTCATCATTCCAACGTACTACCTGATCTTTCTTCAGCAGCTTGAAGATTGGTTCACAAGTAGCAGTTAGATGTGAGATGAATCGAGCAATGTAATTCAGGCGTCCTAAAAAGCCTCTGACCTCTTTCTCTGTCTTAGGAACTGGCATCTCTTGAATAGCTTTAACCTTGGCAGGGTCCACTTGAATACCCTTATCACTCACGACGAAGCCTAGCAACTTTCCAGATCTAACCCCGAAGGTGCACATGTTCGGGTTCAACCTCAGCTTGTACAATTTCAGACAGTCAAACAATTTCTGCAGATGGTCAAGGTGTTCCTCCTCAGTTTGGGACCTTGCAATCATGTCGTCAACATACACTTCTATCTCATGATGGATCATGTCATGAAATAAAGCAACCATGGCACGTTGGTAGGTTGCCCCAGCATTTTTCAACCCGAAAGGCATGACCTTGTAGCAGAAGGTGCCCCCACTGAGTAACAAAGGTAGTTTTCTCCATGTCTTCAGGAGCCATCTTGATCTGATTATACCCTGAAAAGCCATCCATGAAAGAGAACACCTTGTGCTGAGCAGTATTGTCAACTAGAACATCAATGTGAGGTAGGGGGAAGTCATCCTTGGGGCTTGCCCTGTTCAGATCCCTGTAGTAAACACACATTCTGACCTTACCATCCTTCTTCGGTACCGGCACCACGTTGGCAACCCACTGAGGGTAAGAAGTTACTGCAAGAAACCCGGCATCAAACTGTTTCATAACCTCAGCTTTGATCTTCTCAGACATCTCTGGACGCATACGGCGGACCTTTTGCTTAACCGGAGGGCAGTCTTCCTTGGTAGGCAAATGATGGACCACAATATCAGTATCCAACCCAGGCATGTCTTTGTAGGACCAGGAAAAGATCTCCACATAATCATGTAACATCTGAGTCAACCGTTGCTTCACGCTGAGCTCTAGGTTGGCACCAATTTTAACTTCCTTTCTGTCTGCCTCAGTACCCAGATTTATTGTTTCCACCGGCTCTTCATGTGGTTGAATTTCCCTCTCTTCCTGGAGTAACAGTCTTGCAAGCTCGCCAGGCACTTCGCAATCATCTTCACCTTTGTCTTCGGCTAAGTTGATCGGATTTTCGAAGTCATAACTGGCAATAGCAGAGTCGTTACCAGTGAGATCCAGAGTGGATTGAAACCTGTATGGGTGAGTGTGTGTAAATACAGCTGTTTTGCAATATATAAGGAAAGAAAGAAGGAAAGGGAGCATAAGATTTGAAATGCGAAAAAACGTCCAAGATCTTTATTCATGATATATGTAAATGACAGTTATAAGCCCTCACAAATGAAGCCAACGGTGCCCCGGGTAAGACACCGGGCCATAAAGTTTCAATTTATTGTTTATTACAAATAACAAAAACAAAGGAATTCATTACTGCGTAACAAAAGTAACAGGTGTATGATCTTTTGCGGTCCAATTGTTCAATCCACCGTCAGTCGTCGGGTAGATCCAGCTATCGAACTCTGATTCGTCCACTTCATCTTCATCCCCAATAACATTCACTCTTGGATTGGTGATGAGCACAGGAGGTCTTCTGGTCCTTGCCTTGCGCACAGCCCTCTGAGCCTCTGCAGTAAAACCCAGTCCAAACTTGTCAGTTTTAGGGGTGAAATCAGGGAGCCTGCCCCAGTTAGCATATTCACCTTTCTCGATCACAGCCCGGGCGTCCTTCAAGGAGGCCATCTTCGAAGGAAAGTCCTCTTCAACCACTGTTTCTGCCGCTGCCAATGTTGGAGGTACCTCTTCAAAATGTTGAAAAGGGGTTTCAATAAACTCCCCGTCCATCTCGATATACCGGAAGGAATTCAAGTGACTCACCATATATTCTTCCTCTCCCTGCACAGTGACAATCTTCCCTCTGACAGGGTACTTGAGCTTTTGGTGTAGGGTAGAGGTCACTGCCCCAGCTTTGTGAATCCAAGGTCGACCCATTAAACAGGAATAAGACGGACGAATATCCATCACATAGAAAGTTGAGTCGAACACTTGAGAACCCACGCGAATAGGAATGTCTACCTCTCCATGAACCATCCTCTTTGATCCGTCAAAGGCTCGAACAATGATGTTGCTAGGTTTCAATTCCAGGCCCTCACAATCCAACCGGTCTAAGGCCTTTTTGGGCAACACATTCAGGGAAGAACTGGTGTCCACCAACACGTGCGCGAGAGTAGTGCCTCTGCATTCTATAGAGACATGCAGGGCATCATTGTGGTTCTTTCCCTTGGCAGTGAGGTCAGCATCCGAGAAACCCAAACCATTGTCAGCTGTCAAATTGGCTACGCAATCAGTAAACTGGTCTGCAGATGTCTCCTGTGGCACATGGGCCGTTTTCAGAAATGAAATCAGGGCCTTAGCGTGGGCCTCTGAGCACAGCAGCAAGGAGAGCATAGAGATCTTGGAGGGTGTATGCCCCAGCTGTTCAACGACATTGAAGTCGCTCTTCTTGATTATCTTGAGCATTTCCTCCATCTCTTGCTGGGAGGCTTCAACATTCACAGACTTTGGTGCCTCCATCCGGGCAGGCTCATTATCAATCCCTTTGCCCCGAGCATTAGATGACTCGGCAACAGGGGAAACAACTTGATCAGAAGTGGAAACAGGCGCACTTGAAGGCGTAATTATGAGAGGTCTTCGAATAGTTAGTGGCGCAATGTCAGGCGAGAAAAGCCTGCCACTGCGAGTAACTTTTGCTGGACCAGTGATATTGCCGATGCTGGTACCAGTGTTGAATTCTTGCTTTATACCATGTACATATACATCTGCCCCATAGTGCCATGGGACAGCCTTATCAGATTCATAGGGGAGGGGCCCTGGAACAGTAATAACAATGGGTGCGACAGTTATGATTTTAACTGGCTTCCTCGGGGGAGCCTTGATTGGATTGTTAAAAATTGTAACGACGGATACTTCTTCCACAGGAACAAACGGAACAGCGGTCTTCTTGAAGAGAATCTCCTTGCTATCCATCAGGCTTTGGATGCCTAACTTCAGCAACGGACAACCAGAAAGGGAAACAGCACACAAAAGGCAACCTTCGCTACAACCCGGAAATAAACCGGCTAGCAACAGGTTCCTCTTAACAGTCATCAGAGGGGTAGCTACATCATTCACAGAAACAGCATACAAATCTTCATCAACGGCATTTACTCCATGTTGGGGCATAGGAGCAGTCACCACATTTGGCCTCTCAGGCGCCTCAAATTGTATCTCCTTCGCATCAATAAGGTCTTGCACCTTATTCCTCAGGGCCTAGCAATCATCAGTAGAATGCCCCGGGCTATCGGAGTGATAAGCACAGCGGGCATTTGGATTGTATTTGGGAGAGGCAGTATTCACAACCTTCGGGGCCTCCCTGACAGTCACCAAGTTGGTTGATAGCAATTGTGGCAAGATTTGTGATAAGGTCATACTCAGCCGGGTAAATTCTCTTCTGGGTCTTTCAGCCCTTTGTTGATTGGTTTGTCGAGGAGCGGCAGCAGGCTTAGCAATCACCACCGCGTTGACAGATTGGCGGCGCTCTGGTTTTTCTTGCCTTCTAGGCCCATACACAGCACTGGGCTCCTTTTTGAAGGGCTTCTTCTCAAAACTTGAAGATGCACCTTTCTGAATTTTACCGGACTTCATGCCAGCCTCTATCCTTTCCCCAGTCAGAATGAGGTCAGTGAACCCTGCAGATGAATTACCAATAAGATGATTGAAAAATGGCCCGGAGAGGGTCCCCAAGAACATATCTACCAGCTCACGGTCAGTTAATGGTGGCTACACCCTGCCAGCCAGGTCCCTCCACTTCTGCGCGTACTCTTTAAAACCTTCGCTTGATCCTAGCGACATACCCTGGAGTTGGGTACGTGTAGGAGCAAGGTCGGCATTATATTGATACTGCTTGTAAAAAGCAGTAGCCAACTCCTCCCAGTTACGAACCTTGGTCCCATCCAGCTGATAGAACCATTCGAGATGAGTCCCTGAAAGACTCTCCTGGAAGAAGTGGATCCACAAGTTCTTATCCATAGTGTACGGTTGAATCTTCCGCACATAAGATCTGAGGTGCAGCTTAGGGCAAGACGCCCCGTCATACTTGGTGAAAGATGGTGCTTTAAACTTGTGAGGGATGATCACACCAGTAGATAAACCCAAGTCTCCGAAGTCCAAACCAGGCACTTGTTGAATCTCCATGGCGTTCAGACGGTCTTCCAACTGCTTGTATCTGTCTTCATCTGGAGGATACTGTTCCTCATTAAAATCAGTCTCGTTGTCAGAGACTACCGGACTAGGACCTCTTCCCCCCTGGGGACTGTCTTTGCCTACAGAAGAACCAGCTTCCTCATTCTGTAGTGTGTTGCCAAACCTCCGGCCCGAGTTGAATAGAACAGTTCTCTTCTTCTTCTTCTCCTTCTTCAGGAGCAAAGCCTTCAGCTCTTCTTGACCTTGAGCCAAACCCATGATCAACTCCTGAAATTGTGTGTTCTGTGCCTGAAGGGCCTTGATAGGTTGCTCGGTTGATGATTCAGGGTTCATGATGCTGAAATAAACAGCGAAGAACAGTAAGCAACCTGAAAAGAAGAGTACCTGCTATGCACACGATGAATGGAATGCGTATGATTTATGTTTTCAAAGACAATCGGGAATCAACTTTGTAAACAAAAAGGAACACACTTCATTAGATTCAACTTTGAAATTTAAATTGTTCAACAGGTTGCCCTTAGGTGTTACATAGAAAATGGAAATACTGAAAAAAGGGGAAATAAAACTGTAAAAGAAAATCCAAATCTCCTCATTGATCCCAGGGTCTCCTCTTCTCAGTACGGATGTAGTCATTCAGAGCCCGCTCATTCTCCAACTGCTTTGTTAGCTTCTGGATCTTCAGTTCCTGCTCGTTGAACTTTTCCCGGTAAGAATCCCGTTCTTCTTGCAGTTGTGCCCGAGACCTCTTTAATGTCTCATAATCAGTAGGTATCTGAGGAGGGAGGACAGTTGGAGGAACCCCATCTTTGTCAGGATACTCAAGAATGATGGGTCTGACAGCTTCGTATGGCATACCTAACTTCTGAGCTCGGATGCGGACCCATTTGTAGTAAGCTTCCATAGGTAGAGAAGTCTTTGGTCCCAACTCTTGTGGGTCAGCTTTGTGAATTCTGTCCCAAGCCTTGATGAACCTACGACGTAGCTCGTCACTATCTGCCTGAAACTCAAAACTGATGTGAGGTACCAACATCTCATGAGGCCCTGCTCTTCTGGCTCTTCCAAACTGACGGAGCGCTAGACATGGATTATAAGAGATTCCTCCTTGGGTACCAATCAAAGGAACATTAGGATATTCTCCGCAACGATCAATAACAGCTATTTCATCCAAACCTCTGAGAGTCCAAATGATGTCCTTATCAGTGAGAGACATTAACCTATGAGCCCAACCTCTTCCTTCTTGGTTCTTCAGCACGAACTTAGGGAGGTGCGAAATAAACCACCTCACCAACAAAGGGATACAACACCACATAGTTCCTCGTCTTCGGGCAGTACGAGCATAAAGTTGTTGCAGGATATCACCCAAGAGAGTGGGCACAGGATTCTGAGACATGAAGATCCTTATGGCAGTGACATTAATGAAGTTATCAGGATTAGGGAACAAAACTAGACCATAGATTAAGAGAGCCAAGATGTCTTCATATGCCCTAAAGTCCAAGTAATTCCAGAAACTGTTAGCTTTACCAATCAGAAATTTAGCCAAGAAACCCTTAACTCCGCTTCTAGTCACCCAGCTGTCCATTACTTCTTGGTGAGTCAAGGGAAGAGCTGCAGCAACCTCCTCAAGCCTAAGAGTCTTTTCCCAACCAGTGTAGGGAGTCTGATCCAAGATAGGGATACCAAGCAAATCAGAAAACTCTTCCAGGGTGGGGACCAGCTGGAAGTCTTGAAAGGTGAAGCACTGGTACAGAGGTTCATAGAACTGGGTCAGGACACTCATCAACTGTTGGTCCCACTTTTCCGTGACTAAACTGAGAAGAGAACCATGCCTCTGGATGAAGGAAGTAGTATTTGGAATTCTGCTAACCAACTCTTCAAGTAACTCAGGAGGGTGAACAAAGTTGAACCAGATAGTATTCCTTCGCATAGGCATCATGATGTTCTACAAAACAGAGAAAAGGTGAAACCCTCTTGTCTTTGAAATGGTCAGTCCTTATGCAGAATGCATGCAATGCTCATGATGGCATGATGTTATGATAAAGCATACCACAAATATTTACAAAGGCAAATATGATAAGGCACACAAGTCACACAAGACAAGCCCTTAGAGTTTAGGCCAGCATGTGGTCTAGGTATTACCCTCTTTCAGTTTGTTGGTTCAGACCTGTCCTATCAGAAGTAACCGGGTTCTAGAGGATCCCAATATCACTGATTACCCTCAATCGGTCATAACTCCAGCATCGCAATCTTTTCTTGCGGCCAGAACCATCACGAGAGTTTAGCCTCAATGGGCGTAGCATACTGCTACTGTTCTATTGGCCAAGTTGGGTCATTTAAGGTTCTAAGGTTGGTTGGTGCTTAATGACTCCTCAGAAGACCCATATTCTCCTCGTTACAACACAAGGGATATCGGTACAGACCAAGGTTCCACACCAACATAGCCACTGCTTCACCCATGTCGGTCTACGCCGGACAGGTCCCTCACAGCTTATGCTACCTAAACAGGGTATCCCCAGATCCGGGTTAGGATCTATGTAACTCCGATGCAACCCACAATTTAAAGCAAACAAGTCAAAACAATTGAAAACACAGTTATGAACTATCCTAAGGTACACCTCACTTTAAGTATTCCCCAGCAGAGTCGCCAGTTCTGTGATCGGTGGATCTGGAACTGACTGTTTAACGCTGGTTCGCGAAATGTCGCGGAAGCAAGAGTCGCCACCGTCTTTTATTTTCTCCAATATGGAAAGGACAAAAGCACAGAAAAATTCCTTATGAGATTGCTCTCGGTTCGGGAGGTAGATTTATAGAAAGGGAAGGTGTTAGCACCCTTTCTATCCATGGTTATCCATGGGCTCTTAGATACTTGCTCATTTGTGTTTTCAAAAGTGTTTGCTTTTCAGAGTGAGTGGGTTTGAAAAAGTTTCTTTGAAAGTTTCAGATCGACTCTTGTATCAGCCCTCAAGAGTGTTTGAAAAGTTGCTTTTGAAAGCTTTTTGCAAAGTGTCGGTGTGAAAAGAAGTTTTTGATTTGTTTTGAATTAGAGAAAGTATCTACGAGTCATCCACCTACCCTAAGGAATTAGGCTGTGTAAATGTCCTTAAGGTAGTGCCATCCCACCATTGAGAGGTAGGTAGCACCACCGTTGGAGGTGTTCGGGTCAATTCGAGTTTAGGGACAGTGTGGTCACCGGAGCAAAAGTAGGACACCTTAGAAGCTACCCTTATGCCATGTTCATGGACATAAGGACTTACTAAAACGTCCTATACTCGACGACCATGTTTCGAGGGGCAAGGCAACAGTGAGGCGTACCCTAGGAGTGGTGTGTGAATTGTGTGTCATTTTCAGTTATGTTTATCTTATACATGCTTTTGGTGATCTACGCTTTGATTTTATTTTTGGCCATTCATTCTTTCATGTGATTAACAGTTAAAAGGTGCGAAAATTAAAATGCGGAAAAATAAAGGTCCTACGGTATTACAAGGCGCGGGTCTACATCGCCAAATTAACAAAGACCCGATTTAAAATAAAAGTACGGAAAGTAAATGTCCTAATTATTATTACAAAGCTTTGGGGCAAATACATAATATTAAAAATGAAAAAATAGAAGCAAACGCGCGAAAAGAAATTATAATCGAAGGTGCGGAGGGCGTTGGACCCTTTAAAGAAATTAAATTGAAATTAAGAGGTAATTAATTATTTAATGAGAAAGGAAGTTATTTTTAATGTTTTTGTATTTAATGGAAATAAAGGAAGAAAATTAGTTATTATTGGAAACCCTAATTCTACACTATTTTTAATTTGTTAAAGAAAAATATTTAAGTTTAAACCTAATTTACTAATTGTTTAATTATAAGAGTATTTACAAAATTAATTAATAATTAATAATGATAAGAAATAAAAAAAGGTTATTTATTAAGAAAAAGAATAAGAAATGCTAAAAACCTATTTTTCTATATTTTTTTTAGTTATTAAGAAAACATTAAAGTTAAACCTAAAATTAAATTAAATTGATTATTTGGAATTTATTTACAAAAATCATTTAAAGAATTAAAAATTAAATAAACATATTTTTATTTTTAATGATTTCTGATTTTTTTGTGTTTTATGAAAATTAATTTTATGGAATTAAATAAAACAATTAACATGATTAAAATAAATAAAAGAAAAGAATAAAAAGAAAGAAAGAAAATGCAAACATGGGGGGTGGTTGACCCAATTAGGAGGTATGTGTAAGGAATTAGGCCCACTGAATTCAAGGCCTGTTTGACTTTCAACGATCACGTGAGACTCAGTTGACCAACGCGCATGGTGAGCCACTTTTGTGGCCTTCAAATCAGAGTCCATGTACACTTGGCAGGCCAGGAGATGAGGTTGTACAATGATCCCTCATGAGCATACTGCACAGAAGCGCGTTAGAGAAAAAATTATAGAGGAAGTGGGGGACCTGGGAATCGAACCCAGGTCCCAATACCTGCATGCCAGCGCGTTTGCCAATGGAGCCAGTGCGTTTCTTTGTTAGTTATATGGAATAGAAATAATATAATGGAAAACAAGCATTATTCTGGAATAATAAAAAAATGTGTCAGTATTCAAACTGGCCAACCATGATCAGACACGCTGCCTTCTTCTTCATCTTTTCCCTGTAACTGAAATCAAATAGCGGGGGTTTTAAACCCCCACTAACCATAACATACAAAAATAGCGATTAGCATATAGTTGGAAAGAAAAAGGGCGCGAGGTGTGAAATTGGTTCGTTCGGACATTCTGAATCCAGTGGTATAGGTCTCGTGGCTTAATTTTTCCATATGAAAGAAACCCTAATTTCAAACCTCTGAAACCCTAAAGAGCTTCCATGGTGGATTCTCATACAGGCCTTATTAATTCAATTAAAGCATGCTATCAGCTTCAGAATACTCACGTTAGTCCAAATCCATGATTAAAAATCAAAAATACTGCATGAATAATGAAACACGAATATGAAAATTTTCAAGGAAAGTCAGACTTTGTTATACCGATTCCTTGCGTATGGAGGGTCGGTTTCAATTGGAGAAGCTTCCTGGTAATGCCAGGAGTGGATTGGAATAGTTATTTGGCTTTGAAACGAGCTCTAGCTGTGAAAACAGTTTTGAGATTTTTTATGTAAAAGTGCAAGTTTGTTCTTATGCTTGAGCGCAGCTTTCTTCCTCTTTGCATTAGGGTTATGTTATGCTTATGTATGTGAATGATTTAGGTCAGAAAAATCAAGCCCAAAGCCTTGTATTCAATGATCTTCAATATTTGATTTTCAAGCATCTTTTTCAATCTTTTCTTGCCATGGAACTTGCCTATTTTGGAAGATTTGGTCTCTTGAGCATGTGCACGAAATATTTAGGTCATAAAGAGTGAATATGCTGCATAAAAAGATTTGGAACCTTTATTTTAGTATTTTTCTCATATTTAATTTTAATTAAATGAATTAATAGGATTATAAACTCAATTAATTAATTAAAAATAAGAAAATAACTTCCCTTTGGGTCAATGGGTCGTGCATAGCTTTTGGGTGATTATTCATGGAAGAAATTAAGGCCCATTAGCAATTTTGAGGCATTTGAAGCAAAGTTGACATTTCAAAATTCCAAAAATTTCCCAACTTCCACAAGGCATATCTTGCTCAATTTTTAATCTTTGATCATGTTATTGGACATTTTGGAAAGCTCTTGAAGTCCTCTAACCAATGCCTTTTGTCCCATGTCATTTTGATTTATCAATCTCAAGTTATGGTCTTTGACCTAAAGAGCCTTTTTGTTGACTTTTGAAAATGACCTATAATGTTGAGATTGATAACTTTTTGTGAGAGCATTTCTTGGACTTGAAGTGTGAAGAGGAGTTGTAGGAAATGTCATTCTCTTAAAAATGAGCTTTGGATGGAATTTTTCTGATAAACCATGTGGAAGTTATGCCTTGGTCAATTTGCAATTGACTTTTTCAACTGTCCCAATATAGAAACTTTTGCATCTTGAGACTTTTTGAGCCATGCTTTGAGAATCATGATCAAGAATTGATCAAATGATGTTTGTGGCTTCAAAATAAGATGTTGACCAAAAATTTTGACTTTTGACTGTCAAATGACCATTTTGCCCCTGCAGTTGACTGTGAAGCAATTAGGGTTTTTGACTGTGCAATTTTGTGCTGTGAGTCTTGAAACTTGGCATAAGGATGCTTGACAATGTTTATAGGCATGTGGGACTTGTTTGGACCCTTGGAAACTTCAATTTCTTTGCCAGAACCAAAACCCTAATTTTTGACTGTTAGGAGTCCATTGGACTGTGCAACCCTTGGGAAGATTTTAAAGCATGCTCTTAGCAAAGCTTGGAGAAAATGGGAGGGCAAATTTTGGGGTACAACACTCAGCTTTAATTTTCTCGGACATCTCTGGACGCATACGGCGGACCTTCTGTTTAACCGGAGGGAAGTCTTCCTTGGTAGGCAGGTGATGAACCACAATGTCAGTATCCAACCCAGGCATGTCTTCGTAAGACCAGGCAAAGATTTCCACATAGTCATGCAACATCTGAATTAACCGTTGTTTCACACTGGCCTCCAGATTGGCACCAATCTTGACTTCCTTTCTGTCTGTCTCAGTACCTAGATTTACTGTTTCCACCGGCTCTTCATGTGGCTGAATGGCCCTCTCTTCCTGGAGTAACAGTCTTGCAAGCTCACAAGGCACTTCGCAATCATCTTCACCTTCGTCTTCGGCTAAGTTGATCGAATTTTCGAAGTCATAACTGGCAGTAGCAGAGTCGTTACCAGTGAGATCCAGAGTGGATTGGAACCTGTATAAGTGAGTGTGTGTAAATATAGTTGTTTTGCAATATATAAAGAAAGAAAAGGAGCGCAAGATTTGAAATGTAAAAAACGTCCAATGCTTTTATTAATGATATATGAAAGTGACACACAAAAGCCCTCACAAATGAAACCACGGTGCCCCGGGTAAGACACCGGGCCATAAAGTTTCAAATTATTGTTCGTTACAAATTTAACACAAAGGAGTTCATTACTGAGTGACAAAAGTAATAGGTATGAAATCTTTCGCCGTCCAGTTGCTTGGTCCACCGTTGGTCGTTGGGTAGATCCAACTGTCGAACTCAGATTCTTCTGCTTCGTCCTCAATAGCATTTACTCCCGGGTTGGTGATGAATACAGGAGGTCTTCCAATCCTTGCCTTACGAACAGTCTTCTGAACTTCTGCAGTGAAACCCAAACCAAATTTGTCAGTCTTCGGAGTGAAATCAGGAATTCGGCCCCAGTTTGCGCACTCACCCTTCTCGATAACAGCCCGGGCATCCTTTAAGGAGGCCATCTTCAAAGGAACATCTTCTTCAGTCACCGTATCTGCTGCTGCCAATGTCTGAGGCACCTCTTCAAAGTGTTGAAAGGGGGTCTCAATGAACTCCCCATCCATTTCTACGTACCGGAATGAGTTAAGGTGGCTGACCGTGTACTCTTCCTCCCCTTGAACTGTTACGATCTTCCCTCTGACCGGGTACTTAAGCTTCTGATGTAATGTGGAGGTCACAGCTCCAGCCTTATGGATCCATGGACGACCCAGCAAACAAGAATAGGATGGTCGGATGTCCATCACATAGAAAGTAGAATCAAAAACTTGAGAACCAACCCTGATTGGAATGTCAACTTCCCCATGTACCATCCTTTTCGACCCGTCAAAGGCCCGGACAACAATGTTACTAGGCTTCAGCTCTAAACCCTCACAATCCAACTTGTCTAGGGCCTTCTTGGGTAATACATTCAACGAAGAACCGGTGTCTACCAATACATGGGCGAGAGTAGTGCCCCTGCATTCAATGGAGACATGCAGGGCGTCGTTATGGTTCTTTCCTTTGGCAGTCAGATCGGCGTCAGAGAAACCCAACCCATTATCAGCAGTCAAGTTGTCCATACAATCGGTAAATTGATCAGCAGACGTTTCTTGTGGCACATGGGCCGTCTTCAGGAAAGAAATCAGGGCCTTGGCATGGGCCTCTGAACACAGTAACAGTGATAGCATAGAAATCTTAGATGGGGTGTGCCCCAGCTGCTCAACGACGTTGAAATCACTCTTCTTGATAATCTTGAGGATCTCTTCCATCTCTTGCTTGGAAGCTTCAACATTGGTCTTCGGTGCCTCCGTCCGGGTAGGCACATCAGTAGCAATCCTTTTGCCCCGAGCGTCAGATGACTCGGCAGCAAGGGTAGAAACAGGAACTTGGTCAGGAAGGGAAGCAGGCACACTGGCAGGTGTGATGACAAGAGGTCTCTGAATTGTTGGTGGCGCAATATCTGGTGAGAACAGCCTACCACTACGAGTAACCTTGGCAGGCCCGGTGATGTTGCTGACACCGGTACTAGTATCAAACTCTTTTTTTACTCCCAGAACATAAACATCTGCCCCATAGTGCCATGGGGCAGCTTTGTCAGATTTATAGGGGATGGGCCCCGGAACAGTGATAATGATAGGTGCAATCTTGTGAACAGGCATAATTTTGACAGGCTTCCTCGGGGGAGCCTTAGGAGGGTTGTTGAAAATAGTGGCAATAGAAACTTCTTCGGTATGGACAGCAGGAACAACAATCTTCTTGAACAAAATCTCTTTGCTATCCATCAGGTTTTGGACGCCTGACTTCAGCAAAGGACAACCAGCAGGTGAAACAGCACATAGAAGGCAACCTTTACTACATCCCGGAAATAAACCGGCTAGCAACAGGTTCCTTTTGACAGTCAACAACGGAGTAACAATCTCATCCACAGAGGCTACATACGGGTCTTCTTCCACAGCATTCACTCCATGCTGGGGCATGGGAGCAGTCACAACATTGGGCCTTTCGGGCGCCTCGAACTGTATTTCCTTAGCATCAATAAGGTCCTGAACCTTATTCCTTAGAGCCCAACAATCATCAGTAGAATGCCCAGGCTATCAGAGTGATAAGCGCAACGGGCGTTGGGGTTGTACTTTGGAGAGGTGGTGTTCACAACCTTTGGAGCTTCCTTGATAGTTACCAGATTGGTTGACAGCAGTTGCGGCAATATCTGAGACAGGGTCATGCTGAGCCGAGTGTACTACCTTTTGGGTCTCTCACCCCTTGGTTGGTTATACTGCTAAGGAGCAACAGCAGGCTTTAAAATTACTACCGCGTTGACAGCTTGGCGGCGTTCCGGTTTGTTTTGTCTCCTTGGACCATAAACAGCACTAGCTTCCTTCTTGAAGGGCTTCTTTTCAGTACTCGAGGAGGCACCTTTCTGTATCTTCCCTGATTTGATACCAGCTTCGATCCTCTCACCAGTCAGGATCAGGTCTGTAAACGCAGCAGAGGAATTACCAATCAGGTGATTGAAGAATGGACCAGACAGGGTCCCCAAGAACATTTCCACGAGTTCACGGTCAGTCAACGGTGGATGCACCCTGCCAGCCAAGTCTCTCCACTTTTGCGCGTACTCCTTAAAACCTTCACCCGTTCCTAGTGACATACCCTGGAGCTGGGTACGCGTAGGAGCGAGGTCGTAATTATACTGATATTGCTTATAAAATGCAGTAGCCAAGTCCTCCCAGTTTCAAATACTGGCTCCATCCAGCTGATAGAACCATTCGAGTTGAGCCCCTGAAAGGCTATCCTGGAAGAAATGGATCCATAGGTTCTTGTCTGCAGTGTAAGGTTGGATCTTCCTTACATAAGAACGGAGGTGCAGTTTAGGACAGGAAGCCCCGTCGTACTTCGCAAAGGCAGGTGCCTTGAACTTGTGTGGGATCACCAACCCAGAAGATAAAACTAGATCTCCAAAATCCAACCCAGGCACGCGTTGGATCTCCATAGAATTTAACCAGTCCTCCAGTTGTTTGTACCTGTCCTCAGCAGGAGGGTACTGTTCATCATTGAAATTTGTCTCGCTGTCGGAGACCACAGGACTAGGAACCTCTCCCCCTTGTGGGTTGTCCTTCCCTGCAGAGGAAGTAGCCTGATCAGCCTCATTTTGCAGTGTATTCCCAAAGCTCCGTCCAGTGTTAAACAGCACAGTCCTCCTCTTCTTCTTCTTCTTCTCCTTCAAGAGCAGAGCCTTCAACTCTTGTTGACCCTGGGCTAAGCTCATGACCAGCTCCTGGAACTGGGCGTTCTGGGCCTGGAGGGCCTTGATAGCTTGTTCGGTAGTAGGCTCGGAAGACATGATGATTGAGTGCTGAAATAAACAGCGAAGAAGATTAAGCAACCTGTAGAAAAAGGGTACTTGTTATGCACATGATGCATGATATGCTATTTATGCAATGCATTCAAGGGTTCGAAAGTTCAAATCCGTTGTAGACAAAAAGTAACACACGTTGTATTAAGAAATAATATGTTCAGTACATCAGGGCCTCATGGGCAAAACATTACAAAATAATTAATCCCAAAAGACACTGCGCATCCTCTTTGGAGCAATGTAGGTGTTGAGAGTCTTTTCCTCGTGAAGTAGACGGGTGAGCTCCAAGACCTTCTTCTCATTGGCATGTAGACTGGCTTCAAGAGAATTCCGTTCTTCCTTGAGTTGGATCCAGCTCTTTTGCATTTCTTCCCAAGACGTTGGCATGTCAGGATGTTGAATGGTGTAGGGCACCTCTCCTTCCAAAACTGGCTCTTTGATCACGGGGAGAACATGAGGATATGGCATCACAAGCTTCTGGGAGCGGGCTCGTACCCACTTGAGATAAGGCTCCAGGGGGATGGAGTTCTTGTGCCTCAGTGTATTACTATCTACCCTGTTGGGCATCCTCCAAGCTCTGATGAATCTCTGGCGAAGTCCTTGTGCATCGTTGCTGAAGTCAAAAACTATGTCAGGAATCAACATATCATGAGGGCCATCCCTCCGAGCATATCCAAACTGTCTCAAAGCCAGGCACGGGTTGTAAGTAATACCTCCTCTGATCCCAAGTAAAGGAACATTAGGATACTCTCCGCAATGATCAATGATGGTGACATTTTCTCTGGACCGAGAACACCAATGTATATCAGCATGTGTAAGAGTCATTAACCGTTGCGACCATCTCAAACCCCGCTCGTTCTTCAAAACTAATTGTGGAAGGTGCGAAATAAACCACCTTGCCAGGAGAGGAGTGCAGCACATGAGAACACCTCTTTTTCTCATGGTTCGAGTGTAACATGAGTGAAGGATGTCCCCAAGCAACGTAGGTATAGGATTCCTGGATATGAAGATCTTGACAGCATTGATATCTATAAGCTGATCCGGATTCGGGAACAATACCAACCCATAGACAAGGAGTGCCACAACTTCTTCAAAGGCTTGTAGGTCAAGGGAATTCCAACATTCTTGGGCCTTCTCAAACAGGAACTTGGCCAAGAATCCTTTGATACCACTTCTGGTTTCCCAATGCCCCTTGATGTCAGATGATTGTAGGCATAATGCTTTAGCAACCTCTTCAAGTTTTGGCTCCCTTTCCGTACCGTTGTAGGGTAGTTGACTGAGGATAGGAACCTTCAGAAGCTGAGAAAATTCCTCCAAAGTAGGCACCAATTGATAATCCGGGAAAGTAAAACAGTGGTGCAAAGGGTCAAAGAACTGGAAGAGAACTTTTATCATATCTTCTTCAATGTTGGTGTTGACCAAGCTGATGAGTCTACCATGCCTTTCACTAAAGGAAGAGTTCTCGGGAATCCTGGATGTAATCTCCTTAAGCTGAGGAGGGACCCTTACAAGGTTGATCTGAATTGTCTTTCTACGGATAGATTCCATGTCCTACAAAACAAGAACAGAGATGAAGATTCGAACCCTTGAAGTGGTTAGTAAATGCATATGATGTTGTATGATGCTATGATGTTATGATAAGGATACACCACAAGTATTCACAAAAGGCAAACATGATAAGGCACACAAGTCACACCAGACAGCCCTTAGAGTTTAGGCCAGCATGAAGTTTGGGGTACTACCCTCTTGAAGTTGGTGGGCTCAAAACTTGTCCTATCAAAAGTAACCGGGTTCTAAGGAGCTCAATATCATTGGGTTGTTTTCTGTGTTCATTGTTTTGATTTAGCCACTGAACTGGCGATCAAAATATTCCAAGAAAACAACCCTCCATGAGTGTAGTATCGAGTATCTACCAACTTCGGACTGCACCAAAGTCGGTTATCTCACTACCCCTAAAGAGGCCAAGATGGTCAAGTAAGGTTCCTAAGGTCAGTTGATGCTTCACGACACCACGCGGCGGCCCCGTACTCTCCTTGACTTGACTCAAGGGTTACCGGTACTCACCAAAGTGCCACATCAACGTAGCAAACTGCCTCAACCATGTCGGTATACCCCGCACAGTTCCCTCACAGTTTATTGCTACTTTCTAAAAGGTATCCCCCAGATCCGGGTTAGGATCTATGAAACTCCAAAACAGGCCCACAATTTTAAAGCAATCAAAGCAAGTAATTAAAAACATAAGAGTGGTCTAATCCTAAGGTACACCTCACTTATAAGTCTCCCCAACAGAGTCGCCAGTTCTGTGATCGGTGGAAATAGAACTGACTGTTTTTTAAGCTGGTGCACGAAATGTCGCGGTAAGCAAGAGTCGCCACCGTCTTTTATGTTCTCCAACATGGAAAGGACAAAAGCACAGCAAAATTCCTTATTCGAGAATGTTTCTCGGTTCGGGAGGTAGATTTATAGAAAGGGAAGGTGTTAGCACCCTTTCTATCCGTGGTTATCCACGGGCTCTTAGGTACTTGCTCTTATGTTTTCAAAATTTGTTTGCTTTTCAAGTGTGTGTGGGTTTTGAAAAAAAGTTTCGTTTTGAAAACTTCTAGGTAACTCTTGTATCAGTCCTCAAGAGTGTATGAAGTATTTGTTTGAAAACTTTTTGAAAGTGTAGGTGCGAAAAGTTGTTTTTTTGTTTTTTGAAAGAGCAAGTAACCAGGAGAAATCTACCTACTCTAAGGAATTAGGTTGTGTAAGAGTCCTTTAGATAGTTCTATCCCACCATTGAGAGGTAGGTAGCACCATCGTTGGAATTATTCGTGTCAATTCGATTATAGGGACAGTGTGGTCAACCAAAGCAATAGTAGGACACCTTAGCGGTAACCCTAATGTCCTAGATCCTTTTTATCCGAGGAAACCGTTTCGAGGCAACTAGATCTTTAGACATGAGGGCGACCTCTAAAACACCCTATACTTGACGACCACGTTCGAGGCAACCAGTGAGGCGTACCCTAGCAGTGGCATTGGCATGTGTGTTGTTTCAGTTTATGTTTATCTTTGATCATGCATTTGTGAGCTACGGATTGATTTTATTATTCATACAGTCTTTCATACATTTTTTAACAGTTAAGAGTGCGGAAAATAAATTGCGGAAATATGAATCTACGCTATTACAAGGCGCGGGTCTATACATCGCCAAAAACAAAAACCCGTTTGGAAAAAAATAAACTGCGCGAAAATAAATAAAGCGATAAAGGAGGTCCTAATTAACTATTACATTTCTGAGCAGATACATAAATAATGAATTAAAAAATAAATACGCGCGAAAGAATGAATCGGGACGTCCTTAGGGTTTTGACCCTTTTTTTTTTAGAAAGAATGAGATTGTCCTTTTTTGCAATTAAGTGAAATTAAACCTAATTTACTAATCAATTAATTAATTAAAAAAATGTTTTTGTGTTTTTTATGTTTTAATGAAATAAAATAAAAAAAAGAATTAAAAATGTCAAAAGAAAAGTCTAAGTCTAAATTTGTTTTTATTTATTATAAAAGGATTAAAATTAAACCTAATTAAACTAAATTAATTTAAGTTAATGTTTATTTACAAAATAATTACCTAAGTGAAATTAATAAAAATAAAATATTTACATTTTTTAGTTTTTCTGAATTTTTATTGTGAAAATGTTAATTAATTAGTTTTAGTGATAATAATAATAATTATAAGAAAAAGGTTAATAAATAAAATGGAAAATATAAAATAAAAGAAAAAAGGATGAACCAAAGGGGGGTTCTGGGCCCAGAATGGGGGTGAATTCTGGAATTGTGAGGCCCATTATCTCAAGCCTTGTTGACTTTTTGCAATTGGTTGCGTGTGCTTTGACCAAGGTGTATGGTGGTCATCATCTTTGGCCACAGGATCCACACTTGAGGCCACATGGCGCTTTGTGAACTGGAGGTGTATGGTGAAATTTCTTTTGAGCCCTGCACACAATTATGTGAAGAAAAACAAGAAATAATAATTTTGGGGGGACCTGGGGTTCGAACCCAGGTCCCAAGGGATTATGCTTGCACGCCTTGACCATCTGAGCTACACGTTTCAATTGAAATAATAATAAGCAATGGTTAATATATTAGTGAATCAACACATATGCTTAAAAAATAAAAAATAAACGCGCGTTTGTTTGAAACCAACCAATCACACAGTGGCGCATCATCATCTTCTTCATCAAAATCCCTGGTTATTTATCTGCGGATTTTTATCCGCATGTAGTTTCGTAGGCTCTTATGAAAATCATCCCTAGGCTTCAAAAATTAATTCCAAAACCATGGTTGGTCTCGTTTCCATCTCCTGATCACTTCTATACCCATCATGGTGGCCAATTTTTCCTGCACTGAAAACGCCTAAAAAACAAGCAAACAAAACCTAGAATCGTGTATCACAGTATAGGGCCTAAAACGAAATTGGCTATTGTCATTAGATTAGAAATCAAACAAGAAACATAACTATGCCAATATTTTTGAGGAAAAATGCAAGAATGGAGAATTGAGGTATCGTGTACAGGGGTGAGTTTTTGAGAACTTACAGCGCTATTCAGTGGATCTTAGGACGCGTTTGTGGTTGCTTTGGCTTCAGGGGGTGGCAAGGAAAAAGGCCACGTGCTTGCTTTGATCTGAAAATGCTTGTAACACAGTTTTAAATCTCACACTTTTTTGACAGTTTTCAGTTTTGCTTTTGGCCGTTTCAGTGATGCTTGGGTCGTCAATTAGGTCTGGCTTGCTTGCTTATGTATGTATGAATGAGAATTAGGTCAGCAGCTGAGCCTTAACCTTGTGCAATTAAGTTTTTGGATTCTTGTTGACCACCATTAAAGGACTTTCCAAACTTGGTTCAAATTCAAGATTTTATGCACAAAATGGCTTGGCACGAATTTGGTAGCTAGCATATGACACATGAAAGCCATTCAAGTCACCAAGATTCCATTCCATTAATTTTTTGATTTTATTTGAATTATTATGAATTTAAAATGAATTAAATCAATAAAAATTAAATAAAATAGAAAAATAAATGTTTGATCTTGAAATTAATCATGGGACACGTGTATGGCATGACAAGGCTGAATCAAGTGGAAGAAAGTGGGCCCTTTTGTCAAAAATTGAAGTTTTAAGGATAGTTGACTTTTGCCATTTCACAAAAATTTCCCAACTTCTCCAATGCATATCTTGCTCAATTTTGATCATATGAACATGTTCTTGGACATTTTGGAAAGGTCTTGAAGTCCTCTAACCAATGCCTTTGGTACCATGTCATTTGGATTTACCAATCTCAAGTTATGGTCTTTGACTTAAAATGCCTTTTTGTTGACTTTTGAAAATGACCTATAATGTAGAAATTGATAACTTTTTGTGAGAGCATTTCTTGGACTTGGAATGTGAAGATGAGTTGTAGGAAATGTAATCCCCTTCAAAATGAGCATTTGTTGGGATTTTTCTTATGAACCATGAAAAAGTTATGCCTTGGTCAAGTTACAGTTGACTTTTCAATTGTCCAAAAATGGAAACTTTTGCATCTTGATGATTTTTGAGCCATTCTTGTAGAATCATGATCAAGAATTGATCAAATGATGATTGTGGCCTCAAAATAAGATGTTGACCAAAAATTTTGACTTTTGACTGCCAAATGACCATTTTACCCCTATAGTTGATTGTGGAGCAACTAGGGCTTTTGACTGTGCAACTTGATGCTGTGAACCTTGCAACTTGGCATGTAGATGCTTGGCAATGTATGGAGGCATATGGGACTTGATTGAGCCCTTGAAAACCTAAACTTCCTTGCAAGAACCAAAACCCTAATTTTGACTGGCTTATGAGGCAGTTGGACTGTGTAATCTTTGAGAAGTTTTGAACCATTTGAGGATGATTCTTGATAAGCTTTGAAGAATATGGGAGGGCAAATTTTGGGGTACAACAATCCCGATGGTCTATGTACTTTGATGGAGCTTCAAACGCTTTGGGTAATGGCATTGGCACCGTGATCATATCTCCTAAAGGCTCTCATACTCCATTTACCGCCCGACTATGTTTCAACTGCACCAACAACATGGCGGAGTATGAAGCGTGCATTATGGGTCTTCGAGCAGCAATTGACCTAAGGGTTAAGTTTCTAAGTGTTTTCGGAGATTCCTCTCTCGTGATCAGTCTGATCAAAGGCGAGTGGGATACAAAACACCCGAATCTTATTCCTTACAAGGAGTATGTATTGACGTTACTTCCACACTTTGAAGAGATAACCTTTGAGCACTTCCCTAGAGAGGAGAATCAGTTGGTGGACGCGCTAGCTATGATGTCTTCTATGTTCAAAGTCAATTGGGATAACGAAGCTCCCCAGATTATCATTGAAAGGTTGGACGAACCCGCATATTGCTGCGACATTGAGACTGAAGAGGTAGCAGATAAACCCTGGTTTCATGAGGTGAAGAGGTATCTTGAAGCTCAAGAATACCCTGAGGGTGCGTCTGTTAATGACAAGAAATTTCTGAGGAGGTTCGCGGCAAAGTTCTTCATCAGCAATGGTATTCTTTACAAGTGTGACCATGATTCTACCTTACTACGATGTGTGGATAAGAACTAAGCAGAAAGGATCATGATAGAGTTACATGAAGGTACTTTTGGAACTCATTCCAGTGGACATACCATGGCAAAGAAGATCCTTCGGGCAGGATATTATTGGTCCATGATGGAAGCCGACTATTATCAGCATTCTCGTACCTGTCACAAGTGTTAAGTCTACGCTGATAAGGTGCACAAACCTCCAGTACCTCTGAACGTCTTGACAGCTCTGTGGCCTTTTGCAATGTGGGGCATTGATATGATCGGCGAGATCAGACCTACGGAATCCAACGGGCATCGTTTCATCCTGGTAGAAACTGATTACTTTACGAAGTGGGTTGAAGCAGCTTCCTTTGCTACTATAACCAAGAACTTCGTGGCACAGTTCATTCGGCATAATCTGATTTATCGATATGGTGTACCAGAAAGGATTATTACAGATAATGGTACAAACCTTAACAATAAAATGATCACTGAGCTCTGCAAGCAGTTCAAGATACAGCATCACAACCCTTCTCCCTACCGGCCGAAGATGAATGGGGTTGTAGAAGCGGCTAATAAGAATATCAAGAAGATTGTGCAGAAAATGATGGTGACATACAAAGACTGGCACGAGATGTTACCATTTGCTCTTCATAGGTATCGTACCTCAGCACGGACGTCAACAGGGGAAATACCTTATTCCTTGGTTTATGGTATGGAGGTTGTCTTGCCCATTGAAGTTCAGATACCCTCTCTTTGGATTATGAAGGATGCAGGTTTGAGCGAAGATGACTGGATTCAGACCCGGCTTGATCAGCTGAACTTAATCGACGAAAAGAGACTTACTGCTATTTGTCATGGTCAAACGTATCAAAAACGGATGATCAAGGCATTTAACAAGAAAGTTAGACGACAAGAGTATCAAGTTGGGGACCTGGTTATCAAGCGCATAATACTACCTCAAGGTGATCCTAGGGGAAAATGGACCCCTATTTACGAATGGCCATTTGTGGTTAAGAACATTTTCTCAGGAGGAGCTATGATTCTAACCACTATGGATGGTGACGACCTTCCTCACCCCGTCAATGCAGACATAGTGAAAAGATACTACGCATGATCAAAGACCCGCTAGGTTGACTGGCCTAGGCAAAAATAAGGGTTTCCCGGCGAACCAAAAAGGTTCGGGCAAAAATAAGGGATGAAAATGAAAAAATATGTACACCTGGCAAGTCGAAAACCTGAAAAGGCGGCTTGGGCAAAAAAGGGTATCCCGGTGGACTGAAAACCCGAAAGGGTGGTCCAGGCAAAAATTAGAGATAAAAGCGTAACACTATGTCTCATTAGATCACCTTGCAGCCAGACTTCGGTATCGACTGTCAAGCTCAGACGACACTAGTCAATCTGATCTACCTTCAACCAAGTAGCAAAGTGATGAGATGCTCGAGGACATAAGGGCAATAGCAGAGTTGGAACCCAGTGGGATTATTCACATAGCTGTTTTGTTTAGTTTTCACAAATTGTGTAAATTCTATTATTCGGCGGCGTTCTCTTATTAGGACGTCAGCCTCTTGTACAAAAAGCCTATTTACAGGCCAAACTTCAAAATTAATACAATTCATTTTCAGAGAAATTTCAAACTGTTTTCTTTTTTCTGTTTTGTTTTGCAAAGAACGTCCAATGTTCATTTTTGATATATGCATTTGACATTAATTGCTGCTCATGAATATTTACATGCAAAACAAAAGACGATTACTCGTAATATCAGAAACAAGGGCAATAAGATTTGTCCAAGCTGTACAGTTGCTCTATCCACCAGGTACAAAGGTAGATTCAGCTGAAGAATATGGCTAAGGAACATTCACTCCCCGCAGAGTAAGAAAAGACAGTAACGATAGCTCTCCCCAGTTGAGACTTTCAACTGTGAATGAATTGGTAATATTCTCCCCAAGCAGAGTTTGTCTACCATCAACATTGAAAGGTCTTAATATTCCCCAGCGGAGTATAAGAATATTCCCCGACAGAGTACAAAATATCCCCAGTGGAGTTTGAAATGTTTCCCAGTGCAGTCTGAAAAAGCTTCTCTAGTAGAACTTAGAGAATCATCCCCAGTAAACTTTGGAAGATTGTCCCCAGCAAGTTCAAAGGATGATCCCCATAAGAGTCTAAAAGGTTATTCCCAGTGAAGTCGCAACTGAAAGGTCATCCCCAGCGGAGTTCTATCCTTTCACAAATAAGAAATTCAATCCCCAACAGGATTCAGTATCACCAGCGACGGTAATTCATCCCCAGCGGAATCAGTGGAATCCTCAACAAAGCATCTCTTCCCCACAGAGTAATCTCCTCATCAGTTTATTCCCCAACGGAGTTATCCTCTCCTGCAGTTTTATTCTCGCAATCATCTTCGTTTGCCATCCCCAGCGGAAACGAAGAAATCAATTCTTTTCTCCAGCAGCTATACGAGATTTATTTTCCCCAGCTAAAAAAATTACATTCCCATACATCATGACACATGCATATACGCATCATACAACACAATCTCATTTATTTTGAGAACATCATTGCTTGATATATATCATGCATTACATAGGACTGACCTTTACCTTTCAGGAAGGATGCAGTTAAGTTCTCAGCTATGTCGAACTACTGACCGGTTCTTAAATCTCAACTGAATTATTCTCGGTTGAATTACAGATAAGGTTCTAAATCTCGATAATTTTCCTTCGTCGAAGTGTGGACGAGTTCTTAAATCTCAACAGAATTATCCTCGGTTGAATTACAGACAAGTCCTAGATCTCGATGAAGATGTTTCCCTCAGTCGAAGTATTGACCAATTCTTAAATCTCAACTGAATTATTCTCGGTTGAATTACAGATAAGGTTCTAAATATTGACAATTTTCCTCCGTCGAAGTGTGGACGAGTTCTTAAATCTCAATAGAATTATCCTCGCTTGAATTACAGACAAGTCCTAGATCTCGATGAAGATGTTTCCCTCAGTCTAAGTACTGACCGGTTCTTAAATCTCAACTGAATTATTCTCGGTTGAATTACAGATAAGGTTCTAAATCTCGATAATTTTCCTCCGTCGAAGTGTGAACGAGTTCTTAAATCTCAACAGAATTATCCTCGGTTGAATTACAGACAAGTCCTAGATCTTGATGAAGATGTTTCCCTCAGTCGAAGTACTGACCGGTTCTTAAATCTCAACTGAATTATTCTCGGTTGAATTACAGATAAGGTTCTAAATCTCGACAATTTTCCTCCGTCGAAGTGTGGACGAGTTCTTAAATCTCAACAGAATTATCCTCGGTTGAATTACAGACAAGTCCTAAATCTCTATGAAGATGTTTCCCTCAGTCGAAGTACTAACCGGTTCTTAAATCTCAACTGAATTATTCTCGGTTGAATTAAAGATAAGGTTCTAAATCTCGACAATTTTCCTCCGTCGAAGTGTGGACGAGTTCTTAAATCTCAACAGAATTATCCTCCATTGAAGTACAGACAATTCCTAGATCTCGATGAAGATGTTTCCCTTAGTCGAAGTACTGACCGGTTCTTAAATCTCAACTGAATTATTCTCGGTTGAATTACAGATAAGGTTGTAAATCTCGACAATTTTCCTCCATTGAAGAGTGGACGAGTTCTTAAATCTCAACAGAATTATCCTCCGTTGAAGTACAGACAGTCCTAGATCTCGATGAAGATGTTTCCCTCAGTCGAAGTACTGACCGGTTCTTAAATCTCAATTGAATTATTCTCGGTTGAATTACAGATAAGGTTCTAAATCTCGACAATTTTCCTCCGTCGAATTACTGACAGTCTTAAATCTCAACAGAATTATCCTCCGTTGAATTACAGACAAGTCCTAAATCTCGATGAAGATGTTTCCCCCCGGTTGAATTATGGACAAGTTCTTAAAACTCAGCAGAGATGTTCTCTCAGTTGAAGTACATGCAAGTTCCTAAATCTCAACAAAGATCAGACTTCCCCAGCGGAATCTTATACAACAACAGGTATGCAAGTTCTCGCTAAGGAATCTCTTATGCGATCGACACTCATGCAGATGGCATCTTTAAGCCCATCCTCCCGCCAGCAACCTCCAAATGGCATCTGTAAGCCCATTCCCGACGTCACAAGGCTGATACCACTTCATGCGAGTGCAAATTTCTGGGCACTCTAGTGTTCAATCATCTTCCACCTTCGGATCACGAAAGGCACGAAAGCCCATCTACATCCTCAGGTTTAAGAAGATTGAACAGGGGCAGCTGTTGTACCCCAAAATTTTCCCTCTCATATTTCTCAAAACATTGCAAGAAAAATCTCTAAGTGGCTCAAGGTAGCTCAAGAGTTGGTCAGACAAGCTATCTCCTAAGGCAGTCAACCCCAAATTAGGGTTTTGTGTTGCATCAAGATCCTTGAGTTCAAATGACCTCAAGTGATCCCCAATGTCCTAATATGTTCTCAAGATCGTCCATGTCAAATTTCAAGCCTTACAGAGGAAGTTTGCTCAGTCAATTGCTCAAAGGGTCCAAAAATCGACTATGCTAGGGCAAAAGTCAATTGTGACCCAAATACAATCAAACTTCAAGTTTTTTTGCCAATATTCTCATTTTGAAGGATATTTCATCATTTGATCAAGGGTTGATCATGATTCATCAAGGATTGCTTAAAATTCATCAAGACTCAAAAGTTGCTAAATTAGGGTTTTGCAGGAAAAGTCAACTCAAGTTTGACCAAGCATAACTTTCTTATACTTTATGAGAAATGACCCATCCAAAACTCATTTTTAAGAGGATGCAATTTCCTACAATCCATCTTCATACCCCAAGATCAACATATGCACTCACAAGAAGTTATGAATTTGGACATTATAGGTCATTTTTGAAAGTCAACAAAAACACCTTTTTTTTTTCAAAGCTTATAACTTGAGCATGGAACAACAAAATGAGATGAGACTAAAAGGGTTGGTTAAAGGACATCTCAAGATTTCTAAAAAGTCAAAGAACACCTCCAAAAGTTCAAAATCGAAGAAGTTATGCATTGTTGAAGTTGGACATTTTTTGCAAAATTGCCAAAAATCAACTATCCCCAAAACTTCAAATTTTGTCAAAGGGGCCCATTATTTTCCACTTGATTTGAGTTTGCATCATTGTCCACGTTCCCTAGCTTCAGCCATGTGTCCATATATCATTTTTATTATTTAATTTTATTTTTATTTGAATTTATTCATTTTAAATCAAATTAAATCACATAAAATCATAAAATTTGATAACCAGAGATTTTTTATTGATTATAGGCTTCAATGGACCGCTAGCATATCTCCAAACTCGTACCAAAGCAAATCATGTGCAAAAAGATTGAATGGAATCAAATTTGGAAAGGTTTAAAGTGGAGATCAAATCAAATTCATATGCATTGATATGGAAAGATTTAGTCCATATTTGTTACCCTAATACACTAAGCATTACATAAGCAAGCATAAGGGACAACAATCAGGGTTAGAAGCTGGGGAGAGAGGTAGAACAAAAAGTGCAAAAATTCACAAAAGTGGGAGATCAAAGTGCAAGCTAGAGGTCGTTTCAGGACACGAGACTTGTCCCAATCGCTTCTTGGGCGTTCACACAAGTTATCTGGATTAAAAGAAAGCGTTTTCAGACCTCTACAAGCACTGTAAGTCTCACAAAACATAGCCCTGTTCTTGAAATCGATTTGACTTGTTCTTGCATCATTTGAGAAAACTATTGGCATATTTGTAATCACCAGAACATTTCCAAGCCTTTTGCATTATTTAATTTCATGTATATGGTATGTATTGCAATTTGCCATAGCTAGGTTTTGCTTGGAGTTTTTGGGCATTTTTATTTCAGGAACAATTGACCACCAAGAAGGGTATGGTTGTAACCGGGAGGGTGAGACGAACACAACCATGCCCTTGGAATTCATTTTCATGGCCTGAGAAGGATTTTTGAGATGAACAACTTTGTAGCTACGGACTTCTGTCCGTTGGTATAGGTCTGTGCACTTTTGGCCACGGACCAGAGGTTAGGGATGATGCGTGGCGCCCCATCATTGGGCCATTCAAACCAAGCTCGCGTTTTATTTATTTTTCTGGAAATTATTTCATTTTTATATAATATTATTTGTTTGTATTATAATGACAGTTGAAACAAGGTGGTGTAGTGGCAAGGCAAGCAATGTAATTCCCTCAGGACCTAGGTTCGAATCCCAGGTCCCTCACTTCCTTATTAATTTTGTCTTTCAGGTGTTCCAATGTGCGCGTTGGCTTGTTATCCACCGTGCATCCTCATGCATCCAAAGGCCAGATGGCCAAAGGCCAGATCTGGTGGTTCAAAGCTGAAGGTCCACCAAGGCATTGGTCAATGCACAAGCACTAGATCCCAGAAAGTCCACAAAGGCCATCGTTATTGGGCCTTCAAATTGCTATTCATACTCCCAAATTCAGGCCCAAGCCCCTCTCTCTTCTACTTTTATTTATTTAAATTTATTATTTGTTTTATTATTTTTTAATTTATAACCAATCAAAATTCAGTCTTTTATCAAATAAAAATCACAAAAAATATTTTTATTTCAAATCAAATTTTAAAATTTATTTTTTCTTAATAAATTAATTAATTAATTAGGTTTTAATTAGAAAAACTTTAATTCCTTTTGTAAAATAAATAAAAGTAATTAGACTTAATTTAGTTTTAACCATTAATTTAATTATTATAATTTCTTTCTTAAAATATCAAAAAACTCAAAAAATAATTTATTAATTAATTTAATTTAATTTAGTGATTAAGTTAGGTTATTTCTTTCTTAAAATAAAAAACAACAAAAAGATATTTTCTTTAACCAAAAGGGTCAAAACCCTAATCATGCGTCCGATTTAATTTTGCAACGCGATTTACTTTTTATCCAATAATGTACTTGCTCCCGGATTATAATAGATAATAGGACTTTTAATTATTATTTTTTTATGGCCTTATTTTATTTTTCAAAGGGATTGTCTTTGGCGATGTAAATACCTGACGCCTTGTAATTTAAATTCCGCATTTTATTTCTGCAAATTATAACTGTTAGATATTTGATAATAGGGTTGCATGACAAGAATGAATGTCTAATCTTAAAATTAAATTAGATCACCTTTAACATGTACAAAGATAAAATAACTGAAAACGATACACTCGCACATGCGCACTCCTAGGGTACACCCCACTTGGTTGCCTTCGTACGCGGTCATTGAGTATAGGTCATTTTAGAGGTCGTCCTCTTGTCTAAAAGATCATAGTTTCCTCGAAACGGTTGCCTCGGATATTGTTGCCTCAAACAAATGATCTAAGACATTAGGTTTACCGCTAAGGCGTCCTAACATTGCTTTGGTGACCGTAAGTCCCTCATTCGAATTGACCCTCAAAATCCAACGACGGTGCTACCTACTCATCAATAGTAGGATAGCATTTTCTAAAGGACATTAGCATAGAACGGTTCTTTTTCGAGTAGGTAGATGGTTCTTAGATACTTGCCCTTTCAAAAACAAAACCTTTTTCACACTTACACTCCTTTTCGAACAAAGTTTTCAAAAAACACTTCATACACTCTTGAGGACAGAAGCAAGAGTTAAATCGAAGTTTTCAAACAAAAACTTTTTCAAACCCACAAGCACAAAGAAAACAATTTTTGAAAACAATGAGCAAGTACCTAAGAGTCCGTGGATAACCATGGATAGAAAGGGTGCTAACACCTTCCCTTTCTATAATCTACCCCCCGAACCCGAGAAATATCTCGAAAAAGGAATTTTTCTGTGCTTTTTTCCTTTCCTTGTTAGATAAAATAAAAGTCGGTGGCGACTCTTGCTTACCGCGACATTTTGCGAACATAAACGCAAAACGCAAACCAACATTCTAAAAAACAGTCAGTTCTTCCCACCGTGTCACAATAACTGTTCAAGAATGGGTATATCCAATAGTTGAGAGAATTCTTCCAAGGTATGCACCAACTGATAGTTTGGAAAGGTGAAGCAGTGGTGCTTGGGATCGAAGAACTGAAAAAGTACACTCATCATCTTTTCATCAAAGTTTGAAGTAACCAGGTTGAGAAGTTGACCATGTCTCTTAGTGAACGCAGAAGTTTCAGAAACCCTTGATACTAGCTCTTTGAGTTGGGAAGGTATCTTCACAAAGCTGATTCGGATAGTGTTCTTACGAACGGAAGCCATGATCTGCAAAATAGAATAAAGATAAATTCCCTTGGTCTTTGAAATGGTTAGTGCAATAAGAATGGATGTTATGTTATAATGCATGATGTCATGATAAACCACAGGTATAGCAAACACAGTCAAATCACATAAAGTCCTTAGGTTTAAGGCCTGCATGAGGTTAAAGGTTATAGCCTCTTAAAGTTTAGTTGGTTTCAAACCTGTCTTAAAAAGTAACCGGGTTCTAAGGGATCTCAATATCACTGACCATCCTTTATCGGGCATTGTCTCAGCTCAAGCAATCTTTTCTTACGGCCGAAATATCCCGAAAGTATGATCTCAATGAGTGTAGCATCGAGTTTCCACCAATCCTCAGCTCCACACCGAGGCCGTCTATCTCACTACTTTCTAATGGCCGAGTTTGTTCAGTTAAGGTTCTAAGGTCTGTTAGTGCTTCACGATACCACGCGGCGGCCCTGTATTCTCCTCGTTTCCCCATGAAGGATACCGGTATCAACCAAAGTGTCACACCAACATAGCCATCGCTTAAACCATATCGATCTACGTTGTACAGTCTCCACGATCTATTGTTGTTTACCTAATAAGTTCCCCTAGATCCGGGTGTAGGATCTATAGTAACCCAAGCAAGACCGCCTAAGAATAAAGCAAACAAACAAGAAAGCAATTTGAAATGACCTAGATCCTAAGGTAAACCCCACTTTATTAAGTCCCCAGCAGAGTCGCCAGTTTTGTGATACGGTGGCAGAAACCTACTGTTAATAATGGTTTGCATTTTTTGTTCGCAAATGTCGCGGTAAGCAAGATTCGCCACCGACTTTTATTTTATCCAACAAAGGAAAAGGAAAAAGAACAGAAAAAAACCTTTTTCGAGATATTTCTGAGTACGGGGGGTAGATTATAGAAAGGGAAGGTATTAGCACCCTTTCTATCTGTGGTTTTCCACGGGCTCTTAGGTACTTGCTCATTTTGAAATTGCTTGTGTGTGTTTTGAAAAGTTTTTGTTTAACTTCGTGATAACCCTTGTATCTATCCTCAAGAGTGTGACGAAGTTGTTTTTGAAAATTGTTTTGAAAGTGTTTGTGAAAAAGAGTTTCTATTGTTTTGAGCAAGTACTTAAGAGTTTCTACCTACTCGAAAAAAGGTTGTTCATTTTCTCGTTTCTTTTAGACAGCGCTATCCTACTATTAGTGAGTAGATAGCCCTATCGTTGGATGTTGAGGGACTATCAAAAGGGACAAGTACAATCACTAAAGCAACAGTTAGGAAACTTTAGTAGTAACCCTAGAGTCTTAAGATCTTCTGAGGTAACACTTCTGAGGAAAAATTTGAATGGGTCATTTTGATCTTTTAGACTGGAGGGCAACCACTAAAATCTCCTATGCTTAATGATTGTTTACCGAAGGCAACCGAAGTGGGGTAAACCCTAGGAGTGAATATGTGCACGTGAATTTTTTCCAGTTCTCTAGTCTTTGCACATTAGGTGATCTACCGTTTTAATTTCAAGATACTCTTGCCATACAATCCTATTAGCATGCATCTAACAGTTAAATATTTGTAGGAATTTAAAGTGCGAAAAATAAACCTAGCAATTACAAGGCTTTGACAGTTACATAATTATCTTGACCGAAAATAAAAATGCGGAAGTTTAAAACCCTAGTTACTATTACATCCTCGAAAAAATTACAATAATAATAAAACGAACTAAAATGCACGCGGCAAATTAAATGCGAGAAAAATTGAGAACCCTAAAAATCTAATTGAAAAAATATTTAAATTATTTTTGAGAAAAGACTTAATTAGGTTATGTACAATTAAAACCCTAATTCTAATTATTTTTAATTATAAAAGAAATTGAAATTAACCTAATTTAAACTAAATTAAATAATTCAAGAAAATTATCTTATAAAAAAACGATTTTATGCATTTTTTGTGGTTTTTATTTGAGAAAAGAAACAATTTAATTACAAAATTTAAAACCTAGTTTCTAATTAATTTTAATTAAAACAAGTAACCAAATAAAACTAATTAACCTAATTTATTTTCAAAAATATTAATTTGAATAAATAAGACCTAATTCTGTATTTTGTGATTTTTTTAGTTTAATAAAAAAAATTGTGTTAATTAATTAAAACAATTAAAAAGAAAGAAAGAAAAGCAAATTGGGCATGTGTTGAATGTCCCAGGGGGTGCAATTCTGAATTATATTTGGGCCCAAGGCTGATGGCCCAACCCCTGTGTTGAATCCCATGTGCTGACCTTCTGATGGTGCACCATGGTCTCTCGTCTGGAGTGCGTTAGATCTCATGTTAGGTTGATCAAGTGGCTGGATGCAAGGGTGTATGGTAGGCCTTTGGATGAGAATTGCATACGATCTATGAATAGAAAATAAGAAAATAAGCGTTGCTGGAACCTGGGATCGAACCCAGGTCCTTGTGCTTACCACTGAATGCCCTTGCCAGCTGCGCTATTGTGACTTGTTGTTAGTATAATGAAAATAAAATATAATATAAAGAAAACAAATAGCTGACTCCCACGCGCGCGAATTTCAAATAAACCAGTAGGGTGATGTCAAATCACCTTCTTCTACCTCCAGCCCGTCGTCTTAGGTATATACCTTTTACCTACGGTTGAGCGTTTGTAGCTATAGCCCAGCGAATTTCCAAAATGCACAAGACACATGATAAATTACTTCCAACTATATGGATCAATTCGTCTTGATCTCGTGAACATCATGGTGTTCTTCTCTTGGCCCAATTTAACCTGTGTGACAAACCCCTAAAACGCACATGAAAACCCTAATAATGGCAAAGGCACATATATGCGTCAAAAACTCAATTAAATCATCCAGTCAGGTTGCAAACATGTCAATGACCACAAATATATCACTTAAATATGTTAATGATGCAGGAAATTCAATAATCGATTTGGAAAAAATAAGCAAACCGTGAGAGATGTAGTGCGCGATTCTGGATGCTTCAGGCCTTGCAAATGCTTGCTACAGGTTCAATGAGTACCTAAGGATATGACTTGATCTTTAGAAACGCTTGAAACGGCCTATGGAGCAGGATTGGATCTGCACTTTTCTTTGAAAAGTTGAAACTTTGTTCTTCCTTTTCACGCCTGAAAAACCTTTTCTCATGCCTTGTACATGGTCCCTATATATCTTAGAATGAATTAGGGTTATAAAATTGGCTTGAATCTTTGCAATTATGGAAGATTTGATTTGATTTCCATGCCATATGTAAACTTGCTATTTTGAGTCAAATCATCCCTTTCTTGTACCAATTATGCTTGATTCATTTTGGTCTTGATATCTCAGCATATTTTGATTGCAAACCTATCAAAAAATTAAATCTTTACATATCTTTGCTATTATTCACCAATTATTTGATTTAATTCAATTTTTAATTAATAAAAAATCAAAATAAATTTAAAAATGAAGAAAATAATGTGTGGGTGAATATTTGGGTCGTGGACCATATTATAAGTGAGGTGCAAGCATAAGAAGTTAGGCCTATTTGGCAACAATTGTAATTTTGAGCCCATTTGAGTTTTGGCAATTTTGTAAAAAATGTCAACTTTGACAAGGCATATTTCTTCCAATTTTAACCCTAGAGAGGTGTTCTTGGACTTTTTAGAAAGCTTAGGATGTCCCCCAAGCAACCCTTTTGGTCTCATCTCAAATGGGTCTTCCATGTTCATGTAAGAAGCTTTGACCCAAAAGGTGTTTTTGTTGACTTTTCAAAAGGACCTATAATGTAGAAATTCATATCTTTTTGTGGGTGCATATTTTGAACTTGTGGGATGAAGATGAGTTGTAGGGAATTGCATCCTCTTCAAAATGAGCTTTGGATGGAAAATTTCTGATAAAGCATGTGGAAGTTATGCTTGGTCAAAGTTTGGTTGACTTTTTCGAAGAAACCCTAATTTAGCAACTTTTGGGTTTTGATGAATTTGGAGCATTCCTTGGGGAATTATGATCAACCCTTGATCAAATGATGAAAGTCACTTCAAAATGTTAATGTTGACCAAAAGTCTTGAAGTTTGATTGTATGTAGGTCACAATTGACGTTTGACCTAATATCGTCGATTCTCAAGCATCTGAGCATTTGACTGAGCAAACTTCTTGTGCAAGGCATGAAACTTGACATGGAGGGTCTTGAGATCATATTAGGACCATGGAGAGCATATGATATCTTTGGAGTTTACCTTTCTTGATGAGAATGGAAACCCTAATTTGAGACACACTGCCTTAGGAGAGAGTTTGTCTGGTCAACTCTTGGGCAAACTTGAGCAAATTGAGGATCTCTAGGAGTATGTATTGAGTAAAATAAGAGGGAAAATTTTGGGGTACAACAACATTGTTTATTTTAAGGGCCCACCCTCTCTTGGTAGCTAGCCACTCTAGAGGCAAAAGTGAGTCCATATTACATTAACTTTGAACCAGGTTCTCACCTGGGGGAGAGAAAGGGAATTAACTCTTGGCGGAGCACGATCCCCAAAGACGTCCAATGAAACTTTGAGGACGACCTCGAAGAACAAGCTATCACTTATAGAAACAAACTTGGGACTTAAATCAATGCCATAACATGTAAAAATAACTATAAGTAATAGAAATTAAAATACACACTACTAAGCAGGAACCATGAAATTTACCTATTCATTGAGGTTACACCTAGAACGAATACTCCAGACACAAAAGAAAAACCAACAATGGACTACATATCCAACTCAACACTAACAGAAATCGGCTTCCCGTCCATCATTTCTTGATCAGGGCGAACTTTCTATCATGAAATATGCACTCGAGGATAAAAATTTTCCACCTACAAGAATGCATTCTCGAAAGATACATGCATGGAGGAGAAAGCATCTTCCATTGCCTTTGCATAGTCCTTAGCCAAGGAAAGATTTTCAAGATGCATCTCCCAAAGACCATCCTCGGTTTTCTTCCAATCTTATTAGACTCCTTTCAATGAGGTCTCCAAATCATCCACTAGATTACAAGAAGAGTTCAACACCTTGTTGGCATATCCGTTAAAATTGTTACATGTCCTCTTATCTTCTTCAAGGGGAATCACCCCCAATCTTCATAAGGTCCCACCACTGTGAAGACATGGTCTAAACTGCTCTCACAAGCAAAGGTAGAGACAATATCTAGTATCTCTTAGCTCATCAACACGAATGAGTTGTTCCATATGACCTTTTAGAATTCAGTTTGGAGGTCATCCATTGTAAGAGATCTTGTTAACAAAAGAAAGAAGTAAATATAAATGGAAATGCGAGGTAAGTTCAAAGCTAAGTATGATGTTCCTACTAAAGTATACGCGAAATAAGCCACCAATCAAGAACAATGTCATCCATCAAATCTCATGGACCTCTTTTTCATAAACCTTAATAAAGAACTAGAGATTAGGACGTTACATTAAAAGAGACAAAATTAAGAGCTCACACACTGAAAGGAAGGGCCCAGATTGGTCGAGGATGAAGGTCCGTGCAAGAAATTGGCAACAATAGAAGAAATTGTAAACAACGATGAATAAGAGGAACAAGAAGAAGAATCTCTCAAATCCACAAGCAACGAAAAAAAGGTCCAAGAATTTCGCATATGCATTTCCACAGTATTAAACTCTATATGCAGAGTAGTTAGACATCCATTCTAACCAAAAATAGAGAATTCTACATTAAAACGCATCAATCATTGTCTGATTCAATTTAACGGTTGTCAGCATAATACACCACATCATACGTGAGTAATTTCAACCATTCTTAATATATAAAGGTAAATCTTGTCATTTCAAATATTTAAATCTATTGTCACTTACATATTACTTCTAATTTCTCACACTAATTTAAATATTGTGTTGATAACCTTATAAGTCTATGATACTCCACTACATCAAAAACACTACTCTACCACAACAAGACACAACTTGGCCCCATCATATTTAATTTTTAATTCCTAACCATACATTAATCTTTTTATTTAACAGTACTCAAGTCCTACCCCTATGATTTAGGTTGTTACACCCTATAATTTAGGTTGTCTTGCTGTCTCATATCGTACCTCAATTGAGACATCAACATTAATTATAGAAGTGCATAAATATAAACAAAACCCTCACACTAGTATCCCTTTCATTTACTTTAGAGAAACGTTAGGTTGACACCAAAAAAAGTGGTGTCCAACACGGTATATCTATACGGTTTTACATTTTCATTTCTTAATTATATTTTCTTTCTCTTCTTTTTAATTTAGTAGTTAAAAACTATATATTTTTATATGGTGTCACAATATGGGTGTCAATCCTTTAATCTTTCTTTTCCATACATCTTTTGCACCGATATTTATATTTTATCCTATAAGAAGTTAACATATACTACTAAGTAGCAATACTATAATTTTCATTTCAATAATAGTCATAACAAATAACAGTATTTTATTGAAGACATGAAATGAAAATATGTTTGTGGTGATAGGGACAAGATAATGACTTGTAAGAACCGAAAACGACGAAGGTAGATTAGCCGCAATTTACGGCTTTTGGCGGAGATGTTCCCAACCAGTCAGTACACCACACACTACACGAAATTTTCACTATTTTTATTTATTTTTAATAAACTTGTATAACCGTTTGTGGTCTGGAAGGAATATATTTTTTTACTAATGGATAAGAATCATTGTATTATATTATATACTTTTTAGTAGATAAGACTCATTGTATTTTTAATAGATGTTCAAAGTTTAATTCGGTTCAATTCTTAAGAAATATGTAAATATAATATTAATTTTTTAACAAATAAGACTCGTTGTATTTTTAATAGAGGATCGAAGTTTAATTGAGTTCAATTCTTAACAAGTATGTAAACTAACTACAATTTAATATTAAAAAAAACTACCATGCATGAATAGTGGCTAAATAATGGGATAATACTTCCAAGAGAGATTCTAGACTTGGAAGATACATGTGAAAAGACTGAGTGTTTAGTGAGCTATCCTAGTTTTCCCAACATTACAATTAAACCCATCATAAAAACATAAATAAATTTATTATACAGTTAAATTGAAGCGTGAAAATGGTAATGTCTCGTATCAATTAGAAATAAATATAATTTTAAGTTTACAAGAGAAGTGTTTTATTTCTCGATTATTTTAAGATTTTAAGTAGATATATAACATCAAAATTTTTAGTCCCTCGAACTTTTGATTCATTAATACTTTCGAGTCTTGTTTTTCTAATTTCTCCAATAAAGTAATATCAGAGCCCTAGTTGATTCGGTGGAAGAGTAGAAATAAATCCTAGTATGAATCAAGGCTAGTGATGTGGATGACTTATACTTGTAGAGGTGATGCATAAAAATTAACGTCTTACAAAACATAATCAAAATCGTTAATTTTGACCATTTTCTTTAATATATCAAATGATTTCAATTGATGTTAAATTTTATAGATATGATCTATATGATAATAGCTTTCAATTCAACATTGAATTTTATTATACTCAAATGCGATAAATAGTTATGAGAGATGTCATATTAATAATATTTTTGACATCTTGATGTTAGTTGATCCTAAATATATTCATGTTTTGTTATTTTATATTTTAATTTATTTTAAAATGTTCTAATTTTGATAAATAAATTATTAATTATTTTATATTTTTTACTATTAAATTCAGTTTTTTATTTTAAATTATATTTATAGGAATAAATAAATTTTGTTTTAACTCATCTCATATGCTAGACAAATATTTAATCTAAATAACTAAAATTTATAATTTTCAAATTAACTTATTATACTGTCCCAACTTGGTTAGGTTGCAATTTGACTATCTTCAAGAAGCATATTTTAAATGGTTAGTATTTTATCAAATGTTTAGTATTTTTTTTATAACAATGAAGGCTAACGCATAGAAAATAGAAATTACACACTAATTAATTTAGCGGTAGAAATACCTCTAGAATTATCGTCTAACAAATTCAAAAGAAAGATCAGAGCTATATCAAAAATGACAATATCCTCTCTGATCATATAATCCACTGATGCCAAGGCATCTGTATATTTGTTGGCTTCCTTATAAGTATAATAAACGATGACCTCTTCAAAACTTTTTGGCTTGTGTTAAACTTTAGAGATAATTGTCAAGCTCTCAACTATGTTGGAACATTCTTTCTTTATTGCTTTAATGACCATGGATGAATCGATATTTACTTCAACTCTTCTAAAGCCCCGCGAAGAAGAGAGTTTCAGACCTTCAAATAACCCCTATAGTTCTGCCACGAAGGCATTACAACTACCAAGGGATTTAGCAAACCTGAGTATCCATAAGTCTTTCTCATCTCTAATCACTCCCCCACATCCCGAGATGGCTCCATCTTTGCACGCGCCATCCACATTTAACTTCACCAAATTCAGAATCGATGGATGTAACACCCCGATTTCGTTGAATTATTTTATTTAAATTAATTAGGCGATGTAATGTATTTGTGCACTTTAAATGAATCTTTTGTTGTATTGTGATGCATTTGTTGGAAATTAGATGTCTTAGAAATTATTGGAGTTAAGATAATGGGGGTGTATGATCAAAAGTGTAGAAATATGAGGTGTAGAGAAATAAATGGTTTATTGGTATTCTTTAGATTAAAATATTAGATTTAATACCATAGTATAATAGTTAAATAAATATTATTAGTAGACTTATAGAATTATTATTTTATTTAATTGGGAAGGGAAAGGTTGGTATTATGATTAGGGGTTCTTGAAATAAAATAGAGTGATAATAGAGAAGAGGAAAAAACAATGTAGAAAAACAGAGAAGATCGTAGGAGAGAGAAGAAGAGAAAAATGTTAGGGCAAGCAGGTTCACCGTAGAGAGTCAAGAACTGATAAAATCTAAGGTAAGAATGAGATTCTAACACTATAACGGGTTGCATAACGATGGGTATGGTACTGTTTAGGTTCCATCATTGTGTGTTCTTGATTTTCTCACTATTTTGCTTTATTGGAGTTTTTCCCGTTGATGAATTCTTTGATGCATTTTGTGTGTTATTGATGAAATTTGGTGATGTATATTGAATGAAATTGATAGGTAATGTTGTGGAATAATTAGTTTAATTAAAAGATACTGTTTTGATTGAAATATTGGGAATTGGGATTTTGAAACATGAATTTTCAAAACCTGAAAAATTGCAGATTTTTGAACCATACATCAGGTGTAATCGATTACTGCATCGAGGGTAGTCGGTTACCCTATGCAATTTTGAGATAAATGGGCAAAACGTAAATGTGTAACCGGATACAGCATAGGTGGAAATTGGTTACCCAACTGAAAATCAACGTTATATTTTTGAATCAAAGGGGTGTAACCGGTTACCCTCATGGCAGTAATTGATTACCACTGAAATGTCAGATTTTTCAAAAATTGTAAATTTCCTAACTTTCGTCTCAGGTGTCCGTTTGACATGCCGTTTGGACCGATGGAAAGCTAAAATTATTTTCTATCTTATAAAAATAAATTGGAACTTAGTATCTAATTATTTGTCCAACATTGATACATTCCTCAGTAATGTGCCATGAATTATTTTGCGATTGAGTAAGATGATGTTGTATGAATAATTCAATTGTTTTGCACGATGTATTGTATGATGATGATGATAGTCTGTATTAGAGTGACATTGATGAGTAAGAATAATCAATGTGAATTTCATTTTTGCATGTCAGTGTCGTATGCATTCATGAATGATGACTTGTATTGGCGAACGATGGCCTGTATTGGTGAAAGATGGCCTGTATTGACGAACGATGGTCTATATTCACTATGCCAAAATTGACTTTAGACAGCGCCACATAGACAGCGCTTATGCCTAAAGTGCTACTATAGGTTTTCATAAAAATTAATAATTAAAAATTAAAGGAGAAGCGCTGCTAAAGGTATACTATAGACAGCGCTTATTATAAGCGCTGCTATAGGCCTTACCATAGACAACGCTTTCTTTCCCTAAGCGCTGCTATAGGTTTTCAGTAAAAAAAATTAAAAAATTAGAATAAGTGCTGCTAAAGGTTATACTTTAAACATCGCTTACTAAAAGTATTGGAACTTAGTATCTAATTATTTGTCCAACATTGATAAATTCCTCAGTAATATGCCATGAATTATTTTGCGATTGAGTAAGATGATGTTGTATGAATAATTTGATTGTTTTTCACGATGTATTGTATGATGATGATGATGATAGTCTGTATTAGAGTGGCATTGATGAGTAAGAATAATCAATGTGAATTTTATTTTTGCATGTCAGTGTCGTATGCATTCATGAATGATGACTTGTATTGGCGAACGATGGCCTGTATTGGTGAAAGATGACCTGTATTGACGAACGATGGTCTATATTCACTATGCCAAAATTGACTTTAGACAGCGCCACATAGACAGTGCTTATGCCTAAAGTGCTGTTATAGGTTTTCAGAAAAATTAATAATTAAAAATTAAAGGAGAAGCGATGCTAAAGGTATACTATAGACAGCGCTTATTATAAGCGCTGCTATAGGCCTTACCATAAACAGCGCTTTCTTTCCCTAAGCGCTGCTATAGGTTTTCAGTAAAAAAAAATTATAAAATTAGAATAAGCGTTGCTAAAGGGTATACCTTAGACAGCGCTACTAAAGGGTATACCTTAGACAGCGCTTTCCAGAAGCGCTGCTAAAGGCATTACTCTAAAAGCGCTGCTAAAGGTAATACCTTTAGCAGCGCTTCTTAAAAGCGCTGTCTAAGGTAATTAAATAGTGTCTTAATCCCTAAATTGGTTATCAGATTTCCAGAAATCCCAAATCATACAAACGAAACCCCGCACCCAGAAATCGCTCTTGTTCATCTTCTTCTCCAAATCGTCTCCTCCCATTCACCGTCCAACCGTGGTTCTTCCTCTAACTCTTTTCCAACTCGTCTCCTCACCGTCCAACCGTACTTTGGTGGTTCTTCCTCCGCGCATAAGCAACTCTCTTCGGTGTTCCGATAACAACAACAGGTCAGTTCCGATAACACCATTTATGCACTTTTACGATCTCCACATCAAACCCTTCATTTTCATAAAGAAATATAAATAGGAGAACCCTAGTTATTGTTTAAGCTTCAGCGTGTTGTTAGAGGGTTTGTGGATCTGGAAAATGGTGAGTTTGCATTGACTAAGTTGAGGGCGGTGAACTTAGGTTGTTATTACCGCTGGTTTTTTGATGCAAGAACTCGAAGATGATGGTTGGTTGTTGATGTAGATTTGTGGTGGGGGTGATATGTGGTGCAAGATCCGGCGGAGTATGGGTGGTAGAAGTCACTGTTGGTGGTCGTTCATGGAGGTCTTGATGGTGGTGACCGAGGTAACGGTGGTCGGAGTTAAGGTGTAAGGTTGTTTAGGTGTAAGGGTTACAAATTGAAGAATTTGGAACGGAGGAAGAGGTGAGTTACAGTGGGTTATTTGGAGCTTAATGAAAAATGGTGAGATGCTGCAACTAAAAAGAAAGAGATGAACCTGAGGGAGGGGAAACTGTTTTGTTCTGGAGAATAAGAAGATCAGAGATCTGGGTTGAGAAAGAATATTCTGAGTTTAATGATTTAAATTATTAGTTAATTGAATAGTTTTTTTTATCAAAATATGATTTCTTTTGTGTTAACCAGATTTAATAATATTTTACTTTGGAATATTTAATTTTTTTTGGATATTTCTGAGAAATAAAATATCAACTAACAAATTAAAAATAAATAATAAATTGGTTTTAGTGATGTGGCAAGTGACTGATTAATTCTTCGAATGTCATGTCATTAAAATATTTAACAAATGGTTAGAGACCATAAAAATTCACATTATTTGATATTGAGGACCTAATAATTAATTTTTTTTATAGGATGACTAAAAAGTTAAAAAAAAATTAATGTAGGAGAATCAAAAATACATTTAAGTCTTTTATTTATTTCTAATCCATACATTAAATAGATTGTTTATGTTACATTAGATTAGGTAGATTGTAGTTAAATACATAATAAATTAGTTTCTGATGCATCCATTTAAATTTTTTGAAATTTGGAATTTATAGTTCGTGGATGCTTTGTAGTGAGATTCGTGAACTTGTGGTTATGGTATTGATAATGTGAAGAAAAAATAAATCATAATTAGGGGTGTTCAAAAAATCCACAGAACTGAACTGAACCACAGAACCGAACTGAATCGTTTTTAAATAACCGAACCGTTATTCATGGTTTATGAACCGAACCACATGTCATCAAACAGTTCAATAACCGAACTGAAACCATAGTTAACCAAACAATAACTTGCTGAACCAAACCGTAATTAACTACCCTTACTTATGATATGGTATTCCTTAGTTATGTTGGAACTTTAGATCAATTTTTATATTTTCTCCGAATTGATTTTTTAGAACTCAAATTTATTTTAAATCCGTGTATACTTTGTGTTTTGACAGAAACGCATTATACCGTTTTGTGCCCTAATTAGTGTTTTTGTTTAACTTAGATAATAGTTAAAACCATGGATAAAAAGTGGATGTGTGCCGATCGATTGTCAAAAGAGTACAAGAATGGGGTATTAGAGTTTGTTAAGTTTGCTGTTGAACATGCTGAAAACCCGAATAGAATGAAATGTCCTTATTTGGGTTGTTGTTATGTGGGTCGGGTTGACGCAGACGGATTGAAATCGCATTTACTAATGCACGGAATTGATCGAAGTTATACGTGTTGGATATTTCATGGTGAGAAAAGCATCGAGAATGTTGAACCGGGGGTGAAAAGTAATGCGACCTATGTTTTGTACGACAATGCCACGGATACATATGATTGTGATCGAGTCGAGGATATTGCAGAAGCACTTGAAGAAGATCTTCAAGATTGTCCCAAAATGTTTGAGAGGTTGGTAAGCGATGCGGAGAAACCGTTGTATAAAGATTGCCCCAAATTCACAAGATTGTCTGCGGTATTAAAATTGTACAACTTAAAGGCGCGCAATGGATGGTTGGATAAAAGTTTCACACAGTTATTAGCCCTTTTGAGAGATATGCTTCCTGAGGATAATGTTCTTCCTAATCGAACCTACGAGGCCAAAAAAATGTTGTGCTCTATTGGCATGAGCTATGATAAGATACATGCATGTCTAAATGATTGTATTTTGTTTCGAAATGAATATGCATCGTTGAATGAGTGTCCAAAGTGCGGTTTATCTCGATATAAGAAAAAATTATCTCCAGCGAAAGTATTATGGTATTTTCCTATTATTCCGAGATTTAGACGCATGTTTCGTAGTGAAACCGATGCTAGACACTTGACTTGGCATGAAGATGAAATAATTATCGATGGAAAGTTTTGACATCTGGCAGATGCACCACATTGGAAGAAAATTGATAATGATTATCCTGATTTTGGAGGAGAAACAAGAAACCTTCGCTTGGCATTATCTACGGATGGAATGAACCCGCATGGTCTTCAAAGTATCTCACATTCCACATGGCCTATAATTCTTATGATTTATAACCTACCTCCATGGCTATGTATGAAGCGCAAGTACATGATGTTATCTATGTTAATTTTTGGGCCTAAACAACCAGGGAATGACATAGATGTATACTTGAAACCTTTAATCGAAGATTTGAAGATTTTGTGGGAGAACGGTGTGGAGGTTTATGATGGATATAGGAAAGAAAGTTTCAATTTGAGGGTGATGTTGTTTGGCACAATTAACGATTTTCCAGCATATGGAAATCTATCCGGGTATAGCATTAAAGGTGAAAAAGCGTGTCCTGTCTGTGAAGATGGAACCGATACAACACGATTGAAACTTTGTCAGAAGAATGTCTTTCTCGGTCATCGTAGATTCTTAAATTCAAGACATCAATATCGTGGATGGAGAAAAGCGTTCAATGGAAATACCGAACAACATAGAGCTCCACCTGGATTGACAGGTGATCAAATTTGTGAAAAGGTGAAAGATGTGAGTATTCAGTTTGGCAAGCCTTTTGCACATAAAGTTGTCACAGGTGGGTGGAAGAAGAGGTCATTTTTTTTTAATTTCCATATTGGAAATCTTTGTACGTAAGACATTTTCTTGATGTTATGCATATTGAAAAAAATGTATTTGAAAGTGTTATTGGTACGTTACTCAATATAAAAGGAAAGTCTAAGGATGATCTTAAAGCAAGAGAGGACATGGTAGAGATGGGAATAAGAACTGAATTAGGACCCGTGAAGAAAGGAAGACGAACATATCTACCACATGCTGCTTATACTCTATCTAGAAAGGAAAAGAAAATATTGTGTAAGTTTCTGAGTGAAGTTAAAGTTCCAGAAGGTTACTCCTCAGACATTAGAAGACTCGTGTCCATGAAAGACCTCAAGTTAAAGAGTCTGAAGACACATGATTGCCATGTCATAATGGAACATTTTCTACCAATAGGTATACGTTCTATTTTGCCAGAAAAAGTAAGAAGCGTTATAACTAAATTATGTTTTTTTCCAGGTCAATTTGTAGTAAGGTGATCGATCCTGAGATCTTACCAATATTACAAAAAGAAATCGTTATTACTCTGTGTGACCTTGAAATGTATTTTCCTCCATCATATTTTGACATTATGGTACATCTTATTGTTCATCTTGTGAAAGAGACACAATTGTATGGACCAGCTTATATGAGATGGATGTACCATGTTGAACGTTATATGAAAATATTAAAAGGGTACGTGAAAAACCGAAGTCGTCCAGAGGGTTGTATCATTGAGCGATACGTTGTTGAAGAAGCGGTTGAGTTTTGTACTGATTTTTGTCCAATGTGCAATCCATTAGACTCCCCAAATCTCATTTTTTTCGAAAAAAAAGAAGGTAAAAAATTAATTGGAAATGAAATTGTGACAGTATCAAGGGATGAACGGGATCAAGTGCATTTGTATGTTCTGCACAATGACACTGAGGTTGAGCCGTTTGTTGAAATGCACAACGCTATACTCCAAGGTGAGAATCAAAGTAGAAATGAAAATTGGATAGTACGAGAGCACAATCAAAGTTTTATACAGTGGTTTAAGGATCATATATATTCAAAGTTTCATTCAGATCCCACTTCAATATCAGACAAGTTGAGATGTTTGGCATATAGTCCAAGTTCGATTGTGTTCTCTTATAGAAGATACGGAATTAATGGATACACATTTTATACCAAAGAACAAGATGATAAAAGTACTATGCAAAATAGTGGTGTCACGGTGGTATGTGAAGCAATGCACATTTCTAGTATGAAGGACTTAAACCCCAAATATGAATTTTTTTCATATTTTGGGGTTATCAATCACATCTGGGTGTTTGATTACGAGAAGTTTCAGATTCTTATCTTTGGTTGCAAGTGGGTACATACTAGTGGCATACGAATGGATAAGTCATGGTTTTTGCAAGTGGATCTTAGTAGGGTGGGGTACAAAGATGAGCCTTTTATTCTAGCCTCTCAAGCTAAACAAGTGTTCTATGTCACAGACCCGAAGAGTACAAAATGGTCTATAGTGCTTTTATCTAACAAAGTGATTGATGATAAAAGTGTGGATCAAGGTGATGTTGATGTTGAGAATGAGTCGTATATTAGAAACGATCGAGATGAAAATACTACAGCAGATGAATCATATATCAGAAAAGATCATGATGAGGGAATTAGGATCAATCCCTTCGTCCGCGTTCTTAAGAGACAAGTAATTCGGAATCCAACCAAGAAAAGAAAGAGATGTTAGTGAAAGAGGTAATATATATTCCTCCATACCTGTTAACACTTAGCAAACTTCTAATAAATGATATATTTGTCATTTTATATACTCAATTGATATTTGTCATTTTATATACTGAATAGATATTTGGAATTATATATTTGGAATTAAATATTTGTCATTAGATACTAATGTTTTTCTTTATTACATGTTAGATGACTAGTAACGAGGAGCACCCACACGATGATTCTATTAATGATGGAGGAAAATCCAGTAAGGGAGTGGAAAACGAAATTAAAAGAGGAAAAACTATTATGAAGAATATCATTCGTGATAGAGATAGAGGTATAAAATACGATGTGCATTGGAGTCTAAATGACCAATTAATTGAGCCTAACGATTCTAAATTGACAAGTTACATTGGTACAATTGTAAGGAGAGAAATTCCAATAACTTGTGATGAGTGGAGAGATGAAAAGCTGGATGATGCTAAAAACAAAATTTGGAGTGAGATACAGGTACTTTAAATTATGTCTTTAAATTACGATTATGTACTTTAAATTATGTCTTTAAATTACTTATACTAATGCACTTTGTGTATGTTTTTTGTCGAGGTCTTTCAACATTGATGACACAAGAAAAGATTATTGTCTTGGATTGGCCGGCAAAACACTAAAAGGGTTTAGAACATATTTAAACAGAAAGTATCTTAGAGATGCCGAAAATTTTTTTGTTGATGCAGAGCGTCCAGCAGAATATGCAGATGTGATTTCAGTTAAAGAATGGGACGTTTTTAAAGCCAAACGGAAAACCCCAAAATTTCAGAGTGTAAGTGACGTAAATCGTCAAAGAGCATCATCTCCCGCATATCCATACAAAAAAGGGCGTTTGGGATATGCACGATTAGAACAAAAAATAGTAAGTATTTACAAATTGCAATGATATACTTGTTCATCAAGAGTTATAACTGAGCTTGTTTTTTGTGTTAATGTGTAGTTAAAAGAGGAGAGTAGTTCTGAAACATCTCTTCCAGAGCATGTTTTGTGGAAGGTTGCCCGTGTGGGTAAGGATGGAGTTCTTAAAGAAGATGTACAACAAATTTTTGAAAAATGCGTAAGTATAACATTAATTCTAATTAAATCAAAATTTTATTAACATATAGTATTCATGTTTTTCCAATATTCATATGAATTTCAGGAGAGTCTGTCTCAGTCTACATCTCCACCAGATGATTGCAGGAGCATACTTAGTCGAGCATTAGATGTTCGTGAGTATTCTGGTCGGGTGAGGGGTAAAGGACATGGGGTTACTCCAAGCTCCTTGAAAAAGAACAACCCAAAGACAAAATCTGCTAGCAATAAAGAACTGCAGGCAAGGTTGGATGCATTAGAAGCTAAAGTTCTTGAATTGAGGAAGGAAAAAGCAAGACAGTACCAATCAGAAAGGGAAGCTTCGGGTGTTAAAGAAACTAGTGACATAGCTAGTGTCAATTGTGCAGCTCAACCGAGTATTCCCGAGGTACTTACATATATTATTATGAAATTAAATTAGTGTAATTTATTTGACTGACATATATACACATTAACGATGCCATATTTATTATTGATTTTAGGACATTTCACCTTGTCAACTCTTTTTAGAGACACCAACTTATCGCATGGTTGGCAAGGGAAAAATTCATAACACTCTGGGAGAAGTACTTCATCATAAACCGCTCCCTTCTGGATATTTGAAAGTGTCGATTGATATTGCTTTAGAGAAGGGTGCGTTATTACCAATCCCAGATGAAGTTTCGGATGCAACATTGGTGGGAGAGGTAATAGGAGTGTTTGTTGCATGGCCGTCAAGACTCGTTCACATAGATGATGAGGTATAATTAAAATCGTTATGAACCTTTTAGTATTGAATTTTTTTACGTCCGTTTTACTTACATTTTTTTTTGCATGGTAATGTTAGACTCCTACAAAACCCAAACCAAAAGATAAAGGGATTACGCGGCCAAAGGAGTCAGTGACAGCAAAAAAACAGGTACGACACAATTATATGATATTTATGCTTAGATAATGTTAATTTGTCGTCCTATACTTGACCACTCTAATTTTATGATATTTAGATTATTTCTGCTAAAGAGATTGAAGCTGTAAGTAGGGGTAAGGAGCCTGTAATTAGCAGCATTCCCACAGAAATAAAGAGTGTTGCTAAGAGGACCGAAGCTAGAAAGAAAACTACTTCACAATATAGGTCGTGCCTTCAGACATATATAAGCTTCACAACTATTTCGCAATTGGTTCTGAAGGCATGACAACAATTGGTAAGGAGGATTTGGAAGAAGTTTTTGGACACTTGACATTAGGCATCGCTGTTATCAATACATACATCAGGTATACTCCAATCAACTTTGTTTAATTAATTGCAGAATTTATTTACTCATTTCAATGAATAATTAATGTTAATGATGTTTTTATTTAAGGTTTATGTATGACAAGTTGATTCGCCCGCATGGATTGGAGTCCAGATTCGCTTTCATAAATCCCAACGTTGTCCACGCAGGGTCAATCATCTCAAAACCAGATGAAGTAATAGCATTTGTGCTCAGTTTATTTATGGCCAACAAAGATACAAAAAAATTGTTCTTTTTACCATATAATACTGGCCCCAAGTAAGATTTTCATTCTAAATTTCCTGTATTATAATTTTTCGTTTTTTAACGTTGTGCAGAAAATTTCCATCTAACCTTTGTTTAATATTCCAGTGGACACTGGTTATTGGTTGCAATTAATCATGTGAGAGAAATTGTATATTATCTGGATTCATTGGGCAATGATTGGACAACATACCCAGATATGAAGAAGACGATTGACACGTAAGTAAGATTGTTCCAAAATATTACTGTGTATATTTAATTATTTATGTGCGATAGTTCTAAATATTCGTTATTATTTTATTATAGCATTCTACAAAGTTTTCGAGCACAAAGAGATATTCAAGTACCAAGGAGTAGAGTCAACAATATTTCTTGGATCAAAGTGGAGGTATAGATTTTCACAATTTTGATTATATAGCGATGATACTTGATAAAACAAGTTAAGGTGTATATCTTGATGTATATCCGTATTTTCTTTCCATGTGTAGTGTCCTCGTTAGTGCAATGGTGTAGATTGCAGTTATTTTATGTTGAGGTTTATGAAAGAAACTATTCTTTTGGACCGATTAGAGATTCCATCCACGGTATGAATTTCTAACTTAGGAATTATTTTAATATTTCTCATAAAATGACTTAGTATTTTAATTAAATCATACTATGTTATATTATTATGTAGTACTTTGATGAATTCAAGTGTGCTTCATACTCAAAAGATCAATTGGATGAACTTATGGAGGATTGGTGTCAATTTGTTATGGAGTTGAGAGTTTTATTATAAGGTATAACTTTGAGTTTTGAGAATATAATATATGTCGTTATAATTGTGTTACAATATTATTGTTTTTGTTGTTGTTATTTGGTAACTTGTATGAATTTTAATTTTTTGATTTTGTTTTAGGTTATATAGGTGCAGCTCGATGTAGAAGATAAAGTTATTTTGTAATTCATTGTTGATTTTGTTTCATTTTTGTATATACTAATGTTGTTGTTGTGTATATTGTGCAAAAAGGATTGAAGAGATGAATATTGATGTTGTTATAATATTATTTCATTGTGGTATATTGATGTTGTTGTTGTTTAAAATGTTATAATGAAGCTATAAATTCTGGTGCAAAAATGGTGAGATTAAATTTGATAGGCAGCGTTTTGTTTTAAATGAAAAAAATTATATTTAAAAAAATAATAAGGAAAAGCGCTGCTAAAGTGGGGGGGGGGGAAATAGACAGCGCTTTTAAAGAGAAGCGCTGTCTAAAGTGTTAGAAAAAAAATTATATTAAAAAAATAATAAGGAAAAGCGCTGCTAAAGGGGGGGGGGGGGGATAGACAGCGCTTTTAATGAAAGCGCTGTCTAAAGTGATTGAAAAAAAATTATATTAAAAAATAATAAGGAAAAGCGCTGCTAAAGGGGGAGAATAGACAACGCTTTTACCAAGCGCTGTCTAAAGTTCCACATTAAAAGCGCTGTCTAAAGTGTAAGCGCTGCTAAAGGGGGTACCTATAGCAGCGCTTTTGAAATTACATAAGCGCTGTCTATACCTTTAACAACGGAAGTTTTAGCAGCGCTTTTAAGCGCTGTTAAAGGCCTAAAAAAGCGCTGTCTAATCCCTTGTTTGGCATAGTGATTGACATTATGATGTTGCTGCCCTAAGTTGGCATTACGGTGAGAGTTATTCCCTATTGGTACCACATGTATTGATTCAGTTTCGTTTTTATTGCATTGCACTATGATTGATAACTTGATGTTTTTATGCTGAAAGAGTATGAGTTATATTATGATGAGTGTTATGTGTTGTGTGCACATTTGCTTATATGTTGATGTACTTTGTTGTGTGATGAATGAAGTAAAGGTGTGAGGTAAATAAGTATAATTATGCGTACTTAAATTTCTATCTATTCGTCATTATACTTTCCTTCTGTTTGAATTTGCCTCTACGTGGGTAACGTGCAGATGATCTGAAGTAGCTCGAGGTTAAGGTTAGATGAGAAGTGCCTCAATTTGCGAAGATTGAGTCAGTGTCAACTCTGATACATAATACTTAGGGTTTTGCGTCTGTTTTATTATGATGGGAGTAAACTATTGTAGAACTCCATTTGTTGGAATTTTAGTTGATGTCTTTAAGTTGAATTTTTGATTTTGGTAACTATCACTCATGTTGAGAATAATTACTAGTGATGTTTTCCGCTGCGAATAAATGAAATGAAGTTCAGATATGATGAATAAGTAACTATGTGTTACGTATCTTTTTATATGAGCATGTATGATGTATGAAAATGTGACATCCTATTCTTGATGTTTTCTTTATAAATTAAATTACTCTGATTTTTGGTTAAGCTATCGACGGAGAAATAAGGTGTTACAGTGGAGATCAACTAATGTTCTGCAAAGTTTTCTGCTTTGCTATAATTACTTTATTCATTTTCAAAGCTTGATCATACTCCACCGTTCTCTCTCTAATATGAGCCTCTGAGTCAATAGGCCGATTGTAGTCGTCTTGATGAGTTTCTTTATTACGCCAAGTCCATAATAAACTGCATCCAATCGCCCAGAAATTGCTCCATTTCATTATAGTTCCCGTGTTATTCATGATGTTAACTTCAATCCAAGGTTTCAGTTCTATGCTAAAGAACTGTTGCACTATCGAGTTCGGTCATTATAGTTCCCGTGTTATTCTTGATGTTAACTTCAATCCAAGGTTTCAGTTCTATGTTAAAGAACTGTTACACTATCGAGTTCGGTACACGATTATTCCAAACATGCATGGATCGATGGCAATCTCGCACAACATGCAACGTAGTTTCGCACACATGTCCACACAAATTTAACGCTACTGAGCCAAGTCCCATTTTACTCTTGTTGATATTTGTCAACAACCTGTAAGCTTCCAAATTCGCTTCCGTACAGTGTTCAGTAGAGGAAGTTGTTCTTCATGCATAAGGTTATACATATCTCTTATAGAAAATTGTCCATCAGTTGTACTTGCCATGTAAAATTTATCAGTACCACCACCTTCCATAGGGGGCATTATCGCTCTAATCTTGTCGCGAATCTCACTTGGCAACCAGTCACGAAGAATTTTCCAATTCCACTGCCCATTTTCATGTCGTATCGATTCCGAAATTGGGAAACTGCAGTCCAATATTACCAAACCTGGTTCCACCTATACATCAGTCCACGCTGAAGTTTTTTTGCCATCTCTAACGTGCCAAATTCTAGCTCTTCGAATAGTATGCATTCCTCAGCAAACAGTCTTCCATAGGCTCGAGTCCGCAACTGTAGCTTTACTGTTCTGTATGTCGTCACTTTTCCGATATAACCCGTTTAAAACTATGCACCATAACTCCACTCCCTTCGATATTAGATTCCAATTGAGCTTCATTAAACAAGCTTTATTCATAGTAGCAAGATCTCTTAGTCCTAGACCTCCATTATCTCGTTTTTGAACAAGAGAATCCCATTTAACTAGATGCATTTTCTTTTTATCTATAAAATCACCCCAAATGAAATTCTGCTGTAACTTGTGAATCTCATCGATGCATGATTTTAAATCGAGTTTGTCATCATTGGATAAGTAGAAATTGCTTCAATCACACTCTTCGCCAATGTAACACGACCTGCAAAAGATAAAACATTAGTTTGTCAATTAGCAAGTCTGGCAGCGACTTACTCCATCAAATAATGAAAGTCTCCTTTTTTTCAACGCTTTCCCACTTAGAGGCACCCCAAGGTATTTACCAAACTGATTTGTTTCCTTGAAGTCTGATATTTGGGTCAACTTTCTTCTAATACTCTACTCACATTCTTGGAGAACATAATACTAGATTTTTCGCACTAACCTCTTGTCCAACATAGTGCAGAACTTGTTTAGCGTATTCATCACATTATGCATTTGGTTTTCTGATGCTTCCCCAGAGAGAAGAAGGTCATCGGCAAACATGAGATGAGAGATGCTTGGCCCATGTTTACCCATTTGCATAGCATGCCACCGATGATCCATAACTTCTTGCCGATGAGATGAGACAGCTTGTCCATACATAGAACAAAAAGGTATGGAGAGATTGGATCCCCTCGGAAAATTCCATGCTCATGCCTGAAGAATTCACTCCTTCTACCGTTCCAATTCACATTAGTAGTCACACTTTTTACTGAGTTCATAATGACATTTTCCATGGCAGTAGGAAGTTTTAGCTCCACTACCACCTATTCAATAAAGTTCCAACTGAGTGTATCGTAAGCTTTTGCAAGGTCAATCTTAATGGAAAAGAAGCCCTTATTCCGCTTCTTTTTTCCCATAATATGCATAATCTCCTTAGCAATAATTATATTCTCCTATATCGATCTCCCTGTCACGAAACCAGTTTGATACGGGGATGTAATTTTATATATGCAATGCTTTAATCTTTCTACAACAACTCTGCTAATAACTTTGTATATGGTGTTGCTGTTAGAATAGAAAGCAAATACTTTATATCTTCTTATCAATAAAAATACAACCTTGGTCTTTATATAGACTCAGATATTTTTACTATTCTATAGAAATAAATAACATTAGTAAATACTATTATAGGCCATTATCTCTTAGCCTTCCAACTACAACAGTTTCTTGATCTTTCCACTAACTTATTAATAGAAACCGACTAATTATAACATTAAAGTTTATTCAACAAAACTCCTCTGTAAACTTAAATGTTTCTTTTATCTATCATGCCTATCAATTTCTTGCCTCTATCGAAATTTTTTTTCCATAATAGTTTTGTGAAAATATCTGCTGCTTGATCCTTGCTTGCTACATGCCTCAATTCGACACTTCCTTCCTTCACATATTCTCGAATGAAGTGGAAGCGAACGTCAATGTATTTTCTTGTTTCATGGTTTACTGGGTTCTTTGTTAACTCAATGGCTGACTTTTAGCTCACTTGTATTACTGTTGCACCTTTCTGTTTTAGCTCCATTTTTCTCATCAATCTTCTAAGCCATAATGCATGTCAAACGCACCAAGATGCTGCTACATATTCAGCTTCACATGTCGAAAGTATTACTATTGGTTGCTTTTTAGAAATCCAATTAAATACGGTATTTCCCATGAAGAACACATATCCAGAAGTGCTTTTTCGATCGTCTATATCTCTGCACCAATCACTGTCAGAGTAATCAACCAATTTGTAGTCTTCTGTTCTTGAATAAAACATTCCAAATGACATTGTTCCTTGGATGTACTTTAGGATTCGTTTTAATGCCTTCCAATGTGAATATATTGGCTCCTCCATTAATCGACTTACAATGCCGACACTTAATGAAATGTCCGGCCTTGTGCATGTGAGATAGCGAAGACTACCTATCAGTCTTCGATATTTGCTTACTTTGACACATTCTCCTCCATCAAATTTCGACAACTTTGCGCCTGGTTCCATTGGCGTCGAAGTTGGATTACAACTTTCCATCTTATATTTTTTTAAGATTTCTTTTGCATATTTTTCCTGTGATATAAAAATCTGGTTTCTTCTTGTCGAACCTCCAGACCAAGAAAGAATCTCATCATACCTAAGTCTGTCATTTCAAATTAAAGTGTCATTGTACTCTTGAATTCTTCTATCATTTGATCATCACTGCCTAGAAAAATAAGGTCATCGACATAGAGAGCAACAAGTAATATGTTACTTCTATTTTTCTTCACATAGAGGGCATGTTCACACGGACATTGCTCGAACCCATTCTCCTTGAAATATGTGTCGATACGTGTGTTCCATGCTCACGGTGCTTGCTTCAGCCCATATAGCGCTTTCTTCAATTTCAGCATCTTCTTATCTTCTCCAATCCTTATATACCCGAGTGGTTGTTCGACATGGACTTCTCTTCGAGTATACCATTCAAAAGTGTTGTCTTGACATCCATTTGAAATATCGACCATTTGAATTGAGCAACTTGAGAAATGAGCAATCAAATTGTGTCCATTCTTGCAACAGGTGCAAATACTTCGTCATAGTCGACTCCTGCTTTCTGTTTGTATCCCTTTGCAACAAGTCACACTTTGTATCATTCTATTTCTCCTTGAGAATTCATCTTTTTCTTGAATACCGACTTTACACCAATAGATCGATTGCCTTTTGGAAATTCGACTAGCTCCCAAGTGTTATTGTGGTCTATTGCTCTAATCTCTTCATCCATGGCACTTTTCCACTTCCTGTCTCATAGTGCTTCTTTGAAACTGATGTTTTCAGCATCTTCCAGAAGGCATATAAGGTGTACCTCATTTTCGAATCATACAAATCTTGCAAACTTTTCATTCTGGGTGGTAGAGGTTCATCTTCATTTTCAGAATTTTCATGTTCTGTTGCATTGCTTGTTGGTACAACGATAGATGATTCTTCAACTTTGTCGATAACTTCTGTCGAATTGTTCCAGTCCCACTTACTCGCTTCATTTATTCGAATGTCTCTACTCACTATCACCTTCTTGCTTATGGGATCGAATAGCTTGTATCCTTTTGTCTTCACATCATATCCAATGAATATGTACTTTTGACTTTTGTCTTCAAGTTTCTTTCTTTATTGATTTGGTACATGTGCATAAGCTACACTACCAAATAATTTGAGATGAGAAATTGTTGGCTTCTGTCTGCTCCATGCTTCTTTTGGTGTTTTATCTTCTAACTTTGAATGTGGACATCGATTCCAAACATAAATAGCACATTGTACAGCTTCTGTCCAGAATTCTTTAGACATGTTCTTGCTCTTAAGCATTGATCGAATCATGTCAAGAACTGTTAGATTCTTTTTTTCAACCATATTGTTTTGCTGAGGTGAATATATTGCAGTTAGGAATCTCCTTTATGCCCTGCTCTTCACAATACTTCATAAAGACAGTCGAAGTGTACTCACCGCCTCTGTCAGATCGAACTGCTTTGATGTGTCTGTCGGTTGCCTTCTCCACCATTACTTTGAACTTTTTGAAAATGTCTAATGCTTCATATTTTTCTTTCAAGAAATAAACCCAGGTCTTTTGTGAGAAATCATCGATAAAGGAAATGAAGTACCTTTTGTCACTGAAAGATTCCGGAGTGATTGGCCCACATATGTTGGTATGAATCAATTCGAGAATGTGTTTAGCTTCATATTCTGCCTTCTTTTTAAAGGAGGTTCTTGTTTGTTTTCTAAGCACATATTCTTCACAAAACTTTCCTTCATAATCCATTTATGGCAGTTCATGCACCATGTTTCTTTTCGACAACCTTCTCAAACCAACATGATGTAGATGACCAAAGCGTAGATGCCATAGTGACGCTTTGTCTTGCATATCTACTTGTAGACATTTCTCTCGAACGTTCCTTAGATTCAGTTTGTACATTCAATTTCTATCCATTTCGACACGAGAAATCATATGTCTCACTCTGTCCTTCAAATGCAGTATCCAATCTTTTATAAGTATCGGAAATCCTTTTTCTGTAAGTTGTCCCAAACTCAGGATGTTGGTCTTGAGATCTGGTACATAATAAACATCTTAGATTGAACCAATCAAGCCATCCTTCTGTAAGTAATATATTGTACCCTTTCCTTTGACCTTCACTTTCTATGCATCTCCTAAAGACACATTACCATCTTTAATTTTTTTTCATTTCTTTAAACAGGTGTTTGTGACCACACATGTGATAACTTGCTCTTGAGTCAAGATACCAAACATTGTCATTATTGGTGTTGATTTCATTTTGATCCATCAAGAGAAAACCTTCATTCGCTTCAGCTTCCAAAGCTAGATTGGTTGTTTCTTCTACCTTATTTTTTATTCGATAATCTTTTGTAAGATGTCCCACTTTATCCCAGTTATAACATTTGTAGGAGTTACAATCCTTTGCGTAATGACCATACTTCTCACACTTGAAGCATTCGAAGTTGGAGTGGTTTGAATTACCACCTCTTTGACCATGTCCTCTGCCACGCCAAATTTGCTGATTCGACTGTCCTCTCTTGTAGTTGCTTCCTCGACCACTGTGTCGACCTCCATGGCCACATCCACTTCCTCGAAAGTTTTGAGAAAAGAGTACCTTGTCGTCTTTGATCGACTCCTTGGTTTGATTTGCTTCCTCGACTGCTTCTTCCTTCTTTTTCATCTTACATTGTTCATGTGCTTCGAGAGAACCAACGAGCTCTTTGACTGAGAGCTTCGAAAGGTCCTTCGACTCTTCTATTGCACACACAATATTCTCAAATTTATCTGTTAAAGATCTAAAAATATTTTCAACAACTCTTGCATCAGTTACTATTTCACCATTTCTGGTGAGTTAGTTCACCACCTTTTGTACACGCGTGATGTAGTCAGATACAGTTTCTGACTCCTTCATCTGCATCCTCTCTAATTCACCACGAAGAGTTTGGAGTCAAACTTACTTTACTCGGTCTGCTCCTTTGAACACTTTCTCTAACGTGTCCCATGTTTCTTTCGACATAGTCGAACCGACAATCTTTTCGAAGCCTGGTTTTTCAATAGTCCTGAACAACATGTATATTGTCGTTTTATCCTTCGATCACGTCTCTTTCAACACCTTGTTTTGAACTGTCGTATATCATGCAACATCTGTTGGTTCTTCAAACCCATCTTTGATCACCTCCCACGTGTCTAGAGATCCAAGAAGAGTTTTCATTTGGATACTCCAGTTTTCGTAATTTGACTTCGTTAGTCGTGGCAACGACATTTGATTCATCATGTTTGACATTAGCTTTGATGCCACATTGTTAGAATAGAAAGCAAATATTTTATATCTTCTTATCAAATAGAATACAACCTTAGTCTTTATATAGACTCAGAGATTTCTACTATTCTAGGAAAATAAATAACATTAGTAAATACTATTATAGATCATTATCTCTTGGCCTTTCAACTACAAGAGTCTCTTGATCTTTCCAGTAACTTATTAATAGAAACCTACTTACTATAATATTATAGTTTATTCAACAATTACACAAAGATATGGGCCTAAACTCGGTAACACTCTCAGGATTACTAACCTTTGGAATCAGACAAATATCTGTTTGATTCACCTCGACAATAATACTAGGATTGCATCGGCTTTTCTTCACAAAGTCACAAACACTCTTCCTCCACTGTCTCCCAAGAGTTTTGGTAAAATCCTGCCGGGAAGCGATCTGGGTCAGGAGCTTTCCACGGCTTCACTGCAAATAAGGCGTTCTTAATCTCACTGTCAGTAATGGGGCTGCAAGCAATTCCATTTCATTATCATGTAAACTGGGATAAGTTATGGTGGTGCTGTTCAAAGCACCCGGATGATTACTCTCGGCAAACAAATTACGGTAATAATCGGTTACCAGCTACTGTAACTTCTCTTTGTCTTCAATCCACTGGCCTGCATCATTTCTAAGCATGACAACCCAGTTTCTTCTTCGTCTAATGACCGCCTTCACATGATAATACTTGGTATTCCTATCACCTTCATGTAACCAAGTAGTTCTCACCCTTTGAAACCACATGAGTCCTTCCATTTTGAGTATGATATTAAGTTCGGAAAGCAGCTTTTCCTCCGACTTTTTCATGCCAGCACGATTTTCATTTCGCTGCAAACACACTTGTATCCCATTCAGTCTAGACATAATGTCTTTCTTCAACTATCTAACATGATCCAAAGTTTGGACCTTCCAGCTGGTTATCTCCTCTCTAGCATGCTGCAGGTTATTGTTAATGTTACTGCCTTCAACCCAGCTATTTTTTAACACTTCAAGGTACTTATCATCAAGCAGCCACGCACTTTCAAATCGGAATTTGTGAGGTATGGAATACCAAACAATCCTATCCAAAGTAATGAACAACAGATTATGATCAGAGAAGTCGAGTCGGGCTAATACATTCACAGTAGCATTAGCATGGTCCAAATTCCACTCCTCATTACATATAACTCGATCCAGCTTTTTGTATATTCGTTGGCCCCTTGAAAAATGGGACCCCTCCATGTTGTTGAATAAACTTTAATGTGTTAGTAATAAGTTTTACATTAAATATGGTAGTAGGAAGGACAAAAGTTTTAGTAAGTTATGATAGTTTATTAGTAGCAGTTATGTTTTTAGAATTGTAAAAGTCATTGGGTCTATATAAAGACCAAGAGTGTATTTTATTTTAAATAAGAGCAATATAGAAGTATTCATATAGAAGTCTGATTACTTTACAACAATTTGGCATCAGAGCTCATGGCAAACATGATGAATCAAATGCAGTTGCCACGGCTAACAAAGTCTAATTATGAAAACTGGAGTATCCAAATGAAAGCTCTTCTTGGATCTCTAGACGCGTGGGAAGTGACCAATGATGGGTTTGAAGAACCAACAGAAGTTGGGGGATATACGACAGCTCAAACGAAGACGTTGAAAGATACGCGATCGAAGGACAAAACGGCATTATACATGTTGTTCAAGGCTGTAGACGAATCAGGCTTCGAGAAAATTGTTGGTTCGACTACGTCGAAACAAGTGTGGGACACGTTAGAAAAAGTGTTCAAAGGAGCATATCGAGTGAAGAAAGTTCGACTCCAAACTCTTCGTGGCGAATTGGAGAAGATACAGATGAAGGATACATAAATTGTATCTGACTACATCACACGTGTGCAAAAGGTGGTGAATCAACTCGCCAGAAATGGAGAGACAGTACCTGATGCACGAGTTGTTGAAAAGATCTTGAGATCTTTAACAGACAAGTTTAAAAATATTGTATGTGCAATAGAAGAGTCGAAGGACCTTTCGACGCTCTCAATCGAAGAGCTCGCTGGTTCTCTTGAAGCACATGAACAACGAAAGATGAAAAAGAAAGAAGAAGCGGACGAAGAAGCAAACCAAACCAAGGAATCGAACAAAGACGAAAAGGTACTCTTTTCTCACAACTTTCGAGGAAGAGGACGTGGACGTGGACGTGGAGGTCGTGACAGTGGTCGAAGTGGTAGAGGTAGCAACTTTGAAAGAGGACAATCGAGCCAACAAAATTGGCGTGGCAGAGGACGTGGTCAAAGAGGTGGTCGTTCGAATTATTCCAACTTCGAATGCTACAAGTGTGGGAAGTATGGTCATTATGTGAAGGATTGTAACTCCTACAAATGTTACAACTGTGACAAACTGGGACATCTTGCAAAAGACTGTCGAATCGAAAAGAAGATTGAAGAAACAACCAACCTAGCCTTGGAAGATGAATCGAATGAAGGCTTTCTCCTGATGGCTCAAAAAGAAATCAACACCAATGACAGTGTTTGGTATCTTGACTCAGGAGCAAGTAATCACATGTGTGGTTACAAACATATGTTTAAAGATATGAAGAGAATTGAAGATGGTAATGTGTCTTTTGGAGATGCATCGAAAGTGAAGGTCGAAGGAAAGGGCACAATCAGTTACTTGCAGAAGGATGGCTTGATTGGATCAATCGAAGACGTTTACTATGTACCAGATCTCAAGACTAACATATTAAGTCTGGGACAACTTACAGAAAAAGGTGCTTCGATACTGATGAAAGATCAAACACTGCATTTGAAGGACAAAGCAGGATATCTGATTGCCGCTGTCGAAATGGAAAGAAATTGAATGTACAAACTGAACCTGAGGAACATTCGAGAGAAATGTCTGCAAATCGAAGTGCAAGACAAAGCGTCACTATGGCATATGCGCTTTGGTCATCTACATCATGCTGGTTTGAGAAGGTTGGCGAAAAGGAACATGGTGCATGGACTACGAGACATGGATTTTGAAGGAAAATTCTGTGAAGAATGTGTGCTCAGCAAACAAACAAGAACCTCATTTCAAAGGAAGGCAGAGTATCAAGCTAAACATATTCTCGAATTGATACATACTGACATATGTGGGCCAATCACTCCAGAATCCTTCAGTGGAAAAAGGTACTTCATTTCTTTTATTGATGACTTCTCAAGAAAAACCTGGGTCTACTTCCTGAAAGAAAAGTCTGAAGCATTAGAAGTGTTAAAAAGTTCAAAGTAATGGTAGAGAAGGCAACAGACAGGCACATCAAAGCAATTCGATCTGACAGAGGAGGTGAGTATACTTCAATGGCCTTTGTGAAGTACTGTGAAGAACAGGGCATAAGGAGATTCCTAACTGCACCATATTCACCTCAGCAAAATGGTGTGGCTGAAAGGAAGAATCGAACTATTTTTGACATGGTTCGATCAATGCTCAAAAGCAAGAACATGTCGAAAGAATTCTGGGCAGAAGTAGTACAATATGCTGTTTATATTCAGAATAGATGTCCACATTCAAAGTTAGAAGACAAAACACCACAAGAAGCATGGAGTGGATAGAAGCCAACAATTTCTCATCTCAGGGTATTTGGTAGTATAGCTTATGCACATGTACCAGATCAACGAAGAACAAAGCTTGAAGACAAAAGTCAGAAGTACATATTCATTGGATATGATGAGAAGACGAAAGGGTACAAGCTCTTCAATCCCATAAGCAAGAAAGTGATTGTGAGCATAGACGTTCGAATGAACGAAGCAAGCAAGTGGGACTGGAACATTTTGACAGAGGTTGTTGACACAGTCTAAGAAACAATTGTAGCTGTACCAACAAGTATTCCAACAGAACATGAAGAAACAGAAGATGGAGATGAAGCTCTACAACCTAAAATGAGAATTTTACAAGATTTGTATGATTCAACAAGTGATGTGCATCTTGTGTGTCTTCTGGCAGATGCTGAAAACATCAGTGTCGAAGAAGCGTTACGAGACAAGAAGTGGAAAAGTGCCATGGACGAAGAGATTAGAGCAATCGAACGCAACAATACTTGGGAGCTAGTCGAATTACCAAAAGGAAGTCAACCCATTGGTGTAAAGTGGGTATTCAAGAAAAAGATGAATGCTCAAGGAGAAATCGAAAGATTCAAAGCACGACTGGTTGCGAAGGGATACAAACAGGAAGCAGGAATTGACTATGACGAAGTGTTTGCACCTATTGCAAGAATGGAGACAATTCAATTACACATTTCTCAAGCTGCTCAATTCAAATGGCCAATATTTCAAATGGATGTCAAGACAACATTTTTGAATGGTGTGATCAAAGAAGAAATCTATGTCGAACAACCACTTGGATATATGAGAATTGGAGAAGAGAATAAGGTGTTGAAACTGAAGAAATCGCTGTATGGGCTGAAGCAAGCACCTAGGGCATGGAACACACGTATTGACACATATTTCAAGGAGAATGGGTTCGAGCAATGTCCTTATGAACCCACCCTCTATGTGAATAAAAATGGAAGTAATTTATTACTTGTTGCTCTCTATGTTGATGATCTTATCTTTCTAGGCAGTGATGTTCAGATGATCGAAGATTTCAAGAGCACCATGACAAGCGAATTTGAAATGACAGACTTAGGTCTGATGAGATTCTTTCTTGGTCTGGAGGTTCGACAAGAAGAAGCTGGAATCTTTATCTCACAAGAAAAATATGCAAAAGAAATCCTAGAAAAATATAAAATGAAGAATTGTAATCCAACTTCGACGCCAATGGAACCAGGTACAAAATTGTCAAAGTTTGATGGAGGAGAACGGGTCGAAGGAAGAAAATATCGAAGCTTGGTAGGTAGCCTTCGATATCTCACATGCACAAGGGCAGACATTTCACTAAGTGTTGGCATAGTAAGTCGATTCATGGAGGAACCAGTACACACACATTGGAAGGCGCTAAAACGAATTATAAGATACATCCAAGGAACAGTATCACTAGGAATGTTTTATTCAAAAACAGAAGACTATAAGTTAGTTGGTTATTCTGACAGTGACTGGTGCCGAGACATAGACGATCGAAAGAGCACCTCTGGATATGTGTTTTTCATGGGAAACACGACATTTACTTGGCTGTCGAAGAAGCAACCTATAGTAACACTTTCGACGTGTGAAGCTGAATATGTGGCAGCATCCTGGTGCGTCTGTCATGCAGTATGGCTCAGAAGGTTGATAAGCAAGATGGAGCTAAAACAGAGAGGTCCAACAATAATACAAGTGGACAATAAATCAGCTATCGAATTGGCAAAGAATCTAGTGAATCATGAACGAAGCAAACACATTGATGTTCGATTTCATTTCATTCGTGAACATGTGAAGGAGGGAAGTGTCGAATTGAGGCATGTAGCAAGCAAAAACCAAGCAGCGGATATTTTCACAAAACCACTATCAAAAGAGATATTCGACAGAGGAAAGAAGATGATAGGAATGCTGAATGGAAGAAACATTTAAGTTTACAGAGGAGTTTTGTTGAATAAACTTTAATGTGTTAGTAATAAGTTTTACATTAAATATGGTAGTAGGAAGGACAAAAGTTTTAGTAAGTTATGATAGTTTATTAGTAGCAGTTATGTTTTTAGAATTGTAAAAGTCATTGGGTCTATATAAAGACCAAGAGTGTATTTTATTTTAAACAAGAGAAATATAGAAGTATTCATATAGAAGTCTGATTACTTTATAACACATGTAAACTTCGGACCAGCCGTATGGACATTCATAAGCTTGCATTCATTTATTCTGTCTCGAAACTACTTACACTTTCTTAATGAAATCGGCGCTCCACCCTTTTTATCCTCACTGTTGCCAATATCGTTGAAGTCCCCAGCTAGCATCCACGGACCTTGCAAACTCGCTGTAATTCTCTTTAACTCCTCCCATACAACATGCCTGTTATTTTCGTTTGGGCTAGCATATATGGCCGTGAAGAACCTTTTTTTTTTCATTTTGCTAGTTAACTTCCATATGAATATATTGAGTATCCTTTTGACATAATATAATGTTCAACTTGTCCTTCTTCCAAGCAACAACAATTCCACCAGAGAAATCGAGATTATCAACTGAAATAGATTCATCAAACCCTAACCTGCTGAGTGATTTGGTCAGCTTGAGAGGATCGCATCTCGTTTCCATAACAACAAAAACATCTGGATGGTGCAAGTCCATGTAATGTTTACAAAAGCGATAAAACGCACTACTTGCCGCTCCTCGACAATTCCGCGCCATAAATTTATTATTGACGTTCATCATTATAAACTTAATATTTTCTAACCTCAGGATCCCAGCCACAGACACTTCAATGCCCCATCTGAGTCTCCTCCACAACATCACAACTATCCCCAGTTCCAATCGGAGAATTCGGACTGTCCATGTGAATTACAGTCCCACTGACTTCGTATTCAATACTCGCATGAGTTTCATTATTGTCATCCAACGCATGGCTGTTATCCTTGTGTCCAACAGACTCATCAGGTGGCCTTGATCCGTAAGAAAACCTGCGAGGCATGTTGTCCATATTGTTAGTAGGGTTTGCATGGATTGACTTTGCATTGTTAGTGTCCCCCATAGTGGTCTCTTCAGGATTCTTTTCAGAAACTCTTGCAGTGTCTTCATTAGTCTCCTCTATACTATTGTCCTTTGTTATAAAGAAGCAGACTTCGATTTGTTTTGTTCTGAGAAAGAGGCAAACTTTTCTATATTTCTTGTTAAATAAAATACACTCTTGGTCCTTATATAGACCCAATGACTTTTACAATTCAAAAAAGATAACTGCTACTAATAAAAACTATCATAACTTACTAACTTTTGACCTTCCAAATTACATTGGTTCTTAACCTTCCTACTACCTTATTTAATATAAAAACTTATTACTAATGACATTAAAGTTTACTCAACAAAACTCCTCTGTAAACTTAAATGTTTCTTCCATTCAGCATTCCTATCATCTTTTTGCCTCTGTCGAAGATCTCTTTCGACAGTGGTTTTGTGAAAACATCTACTGTTTGGTTTTCGCTTGCTACATGCCTCAATTCGACACTTCCCTCCTTCACATGTTCACGAATGAAGTGAAATCGAACATCAATATGTTTGCTTCGTTCATGATTCACTGGATTCTTTGCCAATTCGATAGGTTATTTATTGTCCACTTGTATTATTGTTGGACCTTCCTGTTTTAGCTCCATCTTTCTTATCAACCTTCTGAGCCATACTGCATGACAGGCGCACCAGGATACTGCCACATATTCAGCTTCACACATCGAAAGTGTTACTATAGGTAGCTTCTTCAATAGCCAAGTAAATGTTGTATTTCCCATGAAGAACATATATCTAGAAGTGTTCTTTCGATCGTCTATGTCTCCGCACCAGTCACTGTCAGAATAACCAACTAACTTGTAGTCTTCTGTTTTTGAATAAAACATTCCAAGTGATACTGTTCCTTGGATGTATCTTAGAATTCCTTTCAGTGCCTTCCAATGTGTGTGTACTGACTCCTCCATGAATCGACTTACAATGCCAACACTTAGTGAAATATCTGGCCTTGTGCATGAGAGATATCGATGGGTACCTACCAAGCTTTGATATTTGCTTCCTTCAACCTGTTCTCCTCCATCAAACTTTGACAGTTTTGCACCTGGTTCCATTGGCGTCGAAGTTGGATTGCAATTCTTCATCTTATATTTTTCCAGGATTTCCTTTGCTTATTTTTCTTGTGAGATAAAGATTCCAGCTTCTTCTTGTCGAACCTCCAGACCAAGAAAGAATCTCATCAGACCTAAGTCTGTCATTTCAAATTCGCTTGTCGTGGTGCTCTTGAAATCTTCTATCATCTGAACATCACTGCCTAGGAAAATAAGATCATCAACATAGAGAGCAACAAGTAATACATTACTTCCATTTTTCTTCACATAGAGGGTAGGTTCATAAGGACATTGCTCGAACCCATTCTCTTTGAAATATGTGTCAATGCGTGTGTTCCATGCCCTAGGTGCTTGCTTCAGCCCATATAACGTTTTCTTCAATTTCAACACCTTCTTCTCTTCTCCAGTTCTCATATAACCAAGTGGTTGTTCGACATAGATTTCTTCTTCGAGCACACCATTCAAAAATGTTGTCTTGACATCCATTTGAAATATTGGCCATTTGAATTGAGCAGCTTGAGAAATGAGTAATCGAATTGTCTCCATTCTTGCAACAGGCGCAAACACTTCGTCATAGTCAATTCCTGCTTTCTGTTTGTATCCCTTCACAACCAGTCGTGCTTTGAATCTTTCGATTTCTCCTTGAGCATTCATATTTTTCTTGAATACCCACTTTAAACCAATGGGTTGACTACCTTTTGGAAATTCGACTAGCTCCTAAGTATTGTTGTGTTCGATTGCTCTAGTATCTTCGTCCATGGCACTTTTCCACTTCTTGTCTCGTAACGCTTCTTCGACACTGATGTTTTCAGCATCTACCAAAAGGCACGCAAGATGCACCTCACTTGTTGAATCATATAAATCTTGCAAACTTCTCATTCTGGGTTGTAGAGGTTCATCTTCATCTTTAATTTCTTCATGTTCTATTGGAATACTTGTTGGTACAGCTACAATTGTTTCTTCGACTGCGTCAATATCCTCTGTCGAATTATTCCAGTCTCACTTTCTTGCTTTGTTTATTCGAACGTCTCTACTCACGATCACTTTCTTGTTTATGGGATCGAAGAGCTTGTACCCTTTTGTCTTCTCATTATATCCAATGAATATGTACTTCTGACTTTTGTCTTCAAGCTTTGTTTTTTGTTGATCTGGTACATGTGCATTAGCTACACTACCAAATACCTTGAGATGATAAATTATTGGCTTCAGTCCACTTCATGCTTCTTGTGGTGTTTTGTCTTCTAACTTCGAATGTGGACATCTATTATGAACATAAACAACACATTGTACTGCTTCTGCCCAGAATTCTTTCGACATGTTCTTACTTTTGAGCATTGATCGAATCATGTCAAGAATAGTTCGATTCTTCCTTTCAGCCACACCATTTTGCTGAGGTGAATATGGTGCAGTTAGGAATCTCCTTATGCCATGTTTTTCACAGTACTTCACAAAGGCCATCGAAGTATACTCACCTCCTCTGTCAGATCGAATTTATTTGATGTGTCTGACTTTTGCCTTCTCCACCATTACTTTGAACTTTTTGGACACCTCTAATGCTTCAGATTTTTCTTTCAGGAAGTAAACCCAGGTTTTTCTTGAGAAGTCATCAATAAAAGAAATAAAGTACCTTTTTCCACTGAAGGGTTCTGGAGTGATTGGCCCACATATGTCAGTATGTATCAATTCGAAAATATGTTTAGCTTGATATTCTGCCTTCTTTTGAAATGAGGTTCTTGTTTGTTTGCTGAGCACACATTCTTCACAAAACATTCCTTCGAAATCCATGTCTGGTAGTCCATGCACCATGTTCCTTTTCGCCAACCTTCTCAAACCAGCATGATGTAGATGACCAAAGCGCATATGCCATAGTGATGCTTTTTCTTGCACTTTTATTTGCAGACATTTCTCTCGAACGTTCCTCAGGTTCAGTTTGTACATTCGATTTCTTTCCATTTCGACACGGGCAATCAGATGTCCTACTTTGTCCTTCAAATGCAGTGTTCGATATTTCATAAGTATCGAAGCACCTTTTTCTGTAAGTTATCTCAGACTCAATATGTTGGTCTTGAGATCTGGTACATAGTAAACGTCTTCAATTGATCCAATCAAGCCATCCTTCTACAAGTAACTAATTGTGCCCTTTCCTTCGACCTTCACTTTCGATGCATCTCCAAAAGACACATTACCATCTTCAATTCTTTTCATATCTTTAAACAGGTGTTTGTAACCACACATGTGATTACTTGCTCCTGAGTCAAGATACCAAACATTGTCATTATTGGTGTTGATTTTATTTTGAGCCATCAGGAGAAAGCCTTCATTCGATTCAGCTTCCAAGGCTAGGTTGGTTATTTCTTCAATCTTCTTTTTGATTCGACAGTCTTTTGCAAGACACCCCACTTTTTCACAGTTGTAACATTTGTAGGAGTTGCAATCCTTCATGTAATGACCATACTTCCCACACTTGTAGCATTCGAAGTTGGAATGATTCGAACGACCACCTCTTTGACCACGTCCTCTGCCACGCCAATTTTGTTGGCTCGATTGTCCTCTTTTGAAGTTGCTACCTCTACCACTTCGACCACTATCACGACCTCCACGTCCACGCCCTCTTCCTCGAAAGTTTTGAGAAAAGAGTACCTTTTCATCTTTGTTCGATTCCTTGGTTTGATTTGCTTCTTCGACTGCTTCTTCTTTCTTTTTCATCTTTAGTTGTTCATGTGCTTCAAGAGAACCAGCGAGCTCTTCGATTGAGAGCGTCGAAAGGTCCTTCGACTCTTCTATTGCACACACAATATTCTCAAACTTGTCTGTTAAAGATCTCAAGATCTTTTCAACAACTCGTGCATCAATTACTGTCTCTCAGTTTATGGTGAGTTGATTCACCACCTTTTGCACGCGTGTGATGTAGTCAGATAAAGTTTATGTATCCTTCATCTGTATCTTCTCCAATTTTCCACGAAGAGATTGGGTTCGAATTTGCTTCACTCGACCTGCTCCTTTGAACAATTTTTCTAACGTGTCCCACGCTTGTTTCGATGTAGTCGAACCAACAATTTTTTCGAAGCCTGATTCATCTACAGCCCTGAACAACATGTATAATGTCGTTTTGTCCTTCGATCACGTCTCTTTCAACGCCTTCGTTAGAGCTTCCGTATATCCGCAACTTCCGTTGGTTCTTTAAACCCTTCACGGGTCACATCCCACACGTCTAGAGATCCAAGAAGAGCTTTCATTTGGATACTCCAGTTTTCATAATTTGACTTTTTTAGCTGTGGCAACGACATTTGATTCATCATGTTTGCCATGAGCTCTAATGCCAAATTGTTATAAAGGAGCAGACTTCGATTTGTTTTGTTTTGAGAAAGAGGAAAACTTTTCTATATTTCTTGTTAAATAAAATACACTCTTGGTCCTTATATAGACCCAATGACTTTTACAATTCAGAAAAGATAACTTCTACTAATAAAAACTATCATAACTTACTAACTTTTGACCTTCCAAATTATATTGGTTCTTAATCTTCCTACTACCTTATTTAATATGAAAACTTATTACCAATGACATTAAATTTTACTCAACATCCTTTTCGTTACCATCGGTTTCTTTGTTATTTTCTTTAATGGTAACTAATTAAGTAATTTTTGCATTAATATCCTCGACCGTGTCATTAATAACAACAAACCGTGAACCTTTCAAGTTTTGTTTAACACTAAATCTCGTCGGCACCGTGTTCCTTTGATCATTACTATTTTTCCTTCCCCCCATTTGTTTTTGGACGACTGTCCATGGGCCATCTCCTGCATCACATATTTTGTTAATATTATTAGATACGCCTTCTCCTTGCAGCCTTGCACCTCCTCCACCTTCAATCTTCTTCCCCTTAATTGTTGTTGGGCATCCTTCTTTCTAATGCCCATGTCTTCCACATGTTAAGCAAATAAAGTGTAACCCTTCATATTCAACTTTATATTTCTTCCCCTCAATGTTAAACATAGCAAGCAAGGGTTTTAAAATATTAATTGAAACACACACCCTCACATACTTCCCTCTCTCATGTTGTACCTTATTCTTATCAATCTTCACCGCCTGTCCTATCCTGTTACCAATATAGGTTAGTACTTTAGCATCATAGAACTCCACTGATAGCCCGACTATCCTTATCCATAGTGTGACTTCATCAATAGTATCATTGGCCGGGTGAATATTTGGACACCATTCTTTAACAGTTAGATAATGGTCGTAAATGAACCACGGTCCATCCGCAAATGCTGCTCCTTTGTCTTCATCATGTGTGAATGCCACAAAGTAATAATCATTACTCAGGTCTAAGATATTAATAACACCCATTATTACAAAACGCGCAAACAACAACACCAAATTTTTTAATTAAAAATTTAAGATTATAATTACAATTAATTCACTAATCGTGGTGATACAATCTAGTTTTTCTGGGTTCGATCCTCAATTCCCTCAAATAGTTTATCCCTTTTACTTTAGTGCATGCATTTTCAATTAAATTTATATATAATAAAAAAACAATAGGTGTATCACTACGACTCTTTTGAACAACCGTTGTTACACAATGACGATTCTTTGTATATATTAAATTCTTAGTACCCATTCTTCCACTGATAAAAGAAACAAACCATAACACCAGCGCCGCCGGGAAGAATAAAACACTCATAACACTCATTGTTGTTGTCCATAATCATCTCAATATCTCATTATAAGGGTTTAAAATCTTAATCTGTAAAGTTTTGTGCTTGTGACTGTTGTATGATTTCGTTCATATGCAAGAGGGGTCAAAATAAAGGAATACTTTTTTGGGGATGTCCAAATTGGTGGACTGGTGAAACATGTAATTTGTTCATATGAGATGATGAACAAAAATTGGAAGATGAGAGTACTATGATGCCAGAGTTTGATTTTGTTGGGTATTTGAAGGTTATGTATACAAATCCAAAAAAGAAGAACAAGAATTTGAAGAACAAACTGACGTCAGGGAGGTTTTCTAAAAAATTTGAAGATGTTATGTTTTTTCATCTCCTTTTTGTTTAATATTTACTTTGTTATAAAATGTAATAGTTGAATTAGGATTTAAAATTTGAAAAAATTATGTTATCTTATATCCTTTATGTTTAATATTTTTTGTACTTTGTTATGAAATGTAAGAGTTAAAGATGCAGTGGACTTGACAGGAATAAGCAACTAACAGATCATTTCTTATGAGTAAGTTCATCGCAATAATTTTTTACAATAATGTGTTTTATATATTTTAAAATTTAAGCTGATGGGTTAAGTGGATAGTTTAAGTTGAATGTTTAAGTTGATAGCCTTAAGAGAGTTAAGCAGATAGATTAAAACTTCATTACATAAACTTTCATTACATAAACAAAAACCATAATCAAATCTAAATCCTCTCCCTGAGATAAAGTTAGACCAATCATAGTCAGCCTCATCATCATCATCCGAATCGGAAAAAATCATCATTTGCTTCTCAACCTTCTTCTTCTTCTTCTTCTTCTTCTTCTTCTTCTCCTTCTCCTCACCCTGAGAGCTCTCACTAGTCTAAACACATCACCCTCTACAGCAACATCAAGAACCTAAGGATGGTTTTACACCACAACACCGACCTCTACAGCAAAATCTTGATTCTGAGGCTGGTTTGACACCACAACACCCACTACAACTACATTTGGATTCTCAATATTGTTGGTGGCTTGAGCAGGATAACACACGCTGTTTCCTTTGGATGAAGATGGTTTTTGTGTCTTGGTTCTTCCGCTTTTATCTTTTGATTCTTCATGATTGTTTTTTCTGACTCTTCATGTTCTTATCTTGGAAGTATAAAAACCAAAGATGCTCATCATTGTTTCTTTAATTTATGTGCTTTCTTTTCTCTTGGAAGTTGGAAAGATTGCATTTCTCGAGTTGTTTAAATTTTATTATTTACTTAATGGAAGATGAAAATTTTGTGTACTTGTAATTAATATAAGTTTTGATATCAATTAAAAATTGGTTTAGTGCTAATTCTGGTATAAAAATTTAACATTTATTCAAATATTATATCACAACGATAATTATGAATAACCGTTGTTATAAGGCACACACTCTCGAGATTATTATGACAGTCACTGAACCATGATTGTAAGTACCGCATATACAACCACCGCTACATAACAATGTCTGGTCCCGTGTGGTTATATATCTTTCCCAACCATTGTTAAATTCCTTTTCTGTAGTAGTGATCCTTTCTCACCCACATTTGTTTCTGCCGAGATTCTAGCGCCTTATACCCTATCCTCCTCCCTAAGAGTTTCACAATCACCCCTCTTTTCCAGGGATGTTAAATTTGTTTATTTTCTTCTTCAGAGAATATAAACATCAGGCATTCATATCCTCCAATCATCTCTTCTTTGATTCTCATTCCCTCCTCATCTTCATGGTTATTTTCCAGCTGCTCTGCATCCTCCACCTCAAAAACCTCCATATCTTTTTTGTTATTCCCCATAACCATCTCCACATAGGACCTCATGGTAGTATTCGACTCAGAAGGATTATGATTATTATTGTTTTTTATCTTCCTGGTACTTCGTTCTTGTAGGTGTATCTCTGCCACACTCTTTCGGCTACTCGCCGAAGAAGAAGGGAAGTCATGAGTGTCTTTAGATGCCGCAAACCCTAGGAGAGGGTTTTCCATTCTCCAGTTGCAAGAAACCCTAGCAGTAAAATGTTTAGTATTATATCTATAAGATTAAGTGCTTGTTTGTTTTATCTTTAACAAATGAATTTTTTTTTTTTGTATTTTTAAAAATGAATTTCATAAAATTGTTTTTCAAACTATTACAAGTTTTTTTATATTTGTCTTTTTAAAATTAAAAGAATAATTTTGACATCTTCTAACATAAACATACATTATTGAAAATCAAAAAATAGTTGAAATTGTAATTTTTTAAAAAAGTTGTATTTCAAAAAAGATTTTTATGAAAAGCTATTTGAAATATCTTCAAAATTAATTGATTTTTTTGAAATTTTGATATTCAATTTTTTTTAATAAAATGATGAAATACCTAAAATAACATTTTAAGGGTTACTATTCTAACTAAATTTATATTTGAAGCTTTTATGAGAAATTCCTTCGTAAATTGTTTTACACAAAATTATCTAACAATATAAAAATATTTTTTTTAAAAAGGAAAAACAAACGGGCCCTAAGACTCTGGTTCTCTTGAAAGGAAGCCATTCTTCTAACACTAATTCTTTCCCAATGGATGATTTTCAAATGCTCAAAACTTTCAATGTTTTTATAAAATATCTAAAAGCTTCTCAAATTATAATAGTGCTTTGGTAGCACCTTACTTTTGATTGGATCAAATGTGACTGTGATGGATCCTATAGTCATGATCTCTTCTCTGTAGGCTTTGATGGAATTTTTCGAGATAAAGAAGGATATGTAATTTTGTCTTTTGCTGAACAAGTCTAAAGGTCTTCTTCACTCTTGCTGAGTTTTGTGTAGTCATAAGAGTCATGAAAATATCTATGAATAAAAATTGTTAACTTAGGTCTCACTTTATTGTCTAACTATTTTTGAGGTCATTCATCTAAGAATTAGGAATGACTTTGTACAATATAAGGGTATAAAATTGGGTAGGTATGTCTTTCTTTAAATTGACTTTTCTTATGGATTGGCAACTTTGCCCATTTCTATTTTTTTTCTTTTCAATTTAAGAGACTTTATTAAAAAACACAACACACTTTCATAAAGAATAAATTCATAAAGAAAAATAATGGAAGTTACACTTGGGCATTAAGCCCAATTGGATTACCCAATTTACAATTAGAAGTCAATTTTCTAATACAAACCCTAGCTAGGTTGTGAGTCGTAGTGTTGTTATCTCAGCTAGTGTGAATGAACCTAACACCTTACATCTTCTTCTTCTTCATATTGCTTGTTGCTCTACAACTCATGCCTACACTATTCCTAGGTAGACTATCCTCGTTGTTATTCATCATCTTCACCAAATCCATATTATTCGAATCAAAGTCTACCATTTTAATATGACTTTCAATTGCTCTCTCCATAACTAACTTCATCGCCGTAGCCTCTGCTTCAAGAGGATCCTTCTCACCTTGTAATCTACTTGAGCTATAACTGATGGTGTGACCTTTGTCGTTAGATACAATATCACATATACCTCATATTCCTTTTTCATTCAGAAGGTATCCAAGCATTATTATTGTTGTTAACTTCTTCAATTCTACCTTTTGATATTTTACCATTATTTTCCATATAATGATTACTAGTGTTTTCAGGTTTTGTTCTACCTTTGGTTTCCATCACCGGATCGTGAAGGTACATTTGGTCTTTAGATTCTTCACTTATCATTTTTTCCCTTTTCCTTGTTAAAGTTTACATTTTAATCCTTTTTTACCTCTTTCATGTCAACTTTACCTTCTATCCCGACTCAATGGAGCTTTTGAATGTTCCTCAATTTCACTCTTTTGTCGTTCCAGATGTTTATCTCACCTTTATCTTGAGGAGGTATCCTGTTATCTTCTCTGATTTTATCTTCATTCTTACTATTCTAATTTGAAAACTTTTGAATAATATCATTATCAACTATGGATTGATGTAGTTAGTTAAGGTCATTCGCTTTAAAATTTAATGAATCCATGATCTCTATATCCATGTTCGAAATTTTCTCCTTATTATTCTTATGCATGCCATCATTTCGATCATGCCATTGACTTTGGTATGTCTGATTAGTTTCTATTAGAGGGTAATTTAGTATTTTCCATTTATGGATATTCTCTTTAGGGCCTATGTGGCATTCTTATCTTTACTACTTTTATGTATAAATAGGTGTACTAGGTTTCATTTAATACAATCAATTCTCTTCCAATCATTTGTGGAAGCTTTATAGCATTTATCTTTTTCTCTCTTCTTCCTCAATTTCATCACCTTGCACAAACAAATTGGTATCTAGAGATCTTGGTTTATTCTGAAATTCTGGGAAACACGAGTGATAGTGAGCTGTGTGTTTGATTTTTGGTTCCTGATTTCTGTTGAATCTTAAAAAAAATCTGAACAGAATCACACTGATTCTGTGGGTTTGGGAAACACTGAGTGAGAATCTGAGATCTGAGATTTGTGCAAGGTTTAAGATGAGTGGAGGCAGTAGTTTGAACACTAAACTTCCAGTTTTTTATGGTAAAAGCTGGAACAGATAGAAGATACAGATGTGTATGTTGTTTGGTGCTCAGGATGTTCTGGATCTTGTTACTGAAGGTTATGTTCCAATTGCAGCAGATGCTACTGAAGAACAAAGATCTGCAGAAAGAGATACGAGGAAGAGGGATCAGAAGGCTCTGTTCTATATCCATCAGTGTGTGGATGAAAATGTGTTTGAGAATATTGTTGATTCGACGATGTCGAAGGAGGCATGGGATATACTGGCCGAATGTTATGGTGGTGACGCGTCAGTAAAGAAGGTAAAGCTCCAGTCCCTGTGAAAGCAATATGAGACTCTCAACATGAAGAACAGTGAGAAAGTTTATGAGTACATCTCCAGAATGATTCTGATCACTAATGAGATGAAAGCTTGTGGAGAAACACTTTCTGAATAGGTAATCATAGAAAAGATTCTGAGGTCACTTACTCCTCAGTTTGATTACATTGTTGTTTCTATTGAACATTCTAAAAATTTGGAAACCATGAGAATAGAAGAGTTGCAAAGCAGTCTAGAAGCGCATAAGTTGCATCTGACTGAAAGAACTTCTGAGAGGGAAGTGAAGCAAGCTCTGAAGGCTTCGTTTGTCAAGAAAGACCAGAAGCATAATAGACATGGTGATAAATTTTAGAAGTCAGAAACCTCAACTTCTGATGAAAAGAAATATCAGAAGGGAAAGGAAAGGTATGATAAGAAGAAGGTTCAATGTTACTATTGTAAACAGTTTGGCCATTTTTTGAGAGATTGTAGAAACAGAGGAAGGAAATCAGAAGAAGAAAATATAGCCAGAGGAGATTCTGATGATGAACCTGTGCTACTGATGGCTTCTGATTCTGATGGAAACTGTTCAGAAGATTGGTGGTATATGGACACTGGCTGTTAAAACCACTTGAATGGGAACAAACAATGGCTGATAGACTTTGACTCCAGAAGGAGAACACAGATCAAATGTGCTGATGATAAGTATCTTAATGCAGAAGGTATGGGAAATGTCAGATTCAGAGTGAAGAATGGAAAAAACATTCTGATCAAAGATGTTTGGTATGTTCCTGGAATTAAAAGAAATCTGATGAGTGTGGGTCAGCTCATTGAGAAAGATTTCTCAGTGGTTATGAAGGACAACCTCTTTACGTTGTATGATTCTAATTAGAAGTTCATTATGAAGTATGAGCAGGGAAGCAACAGAACATTCAAGGTGAATGTAGAAACAGCTGAAGCAGAGTGTCTTAGTGCAGAAGGCGTTGAAGGTGACAGTAAGATGTGGCACAAGAGGTTGGGGCACTTGAACTATAAAAGCTTAGGGCATCTAAGTTCTAAGAAGCTTGTACATGGCATTTTGAAGATTGTGTAGCCTCAGAAGTCATGTGAGATATGCATGAAAGGCAAGCAACCCAGATTGCCATTTGCATCAGAAGTAGCCCCCAGAGCAAAGCATGCTTTAGGAGTAGTACATTCTGATGTGTGTGGACCATTTCCAGTATCTTCACTTGGAGGAAACAAATATTTTGTGTCTTTTGTGGATGAGTTCACAAGAATGACATGGGTAACACTCATCAAGTTCAAGTATGAAGTGTTTACTGAGTTCCAGAAGCTCAAGATGAAGGCTGAGAAGCAGAGTGGTCAGAAGCTGAAGATTCTGAAAACAGATGGGGGAGGTGAGTATAACTCTACAGAGTTCCAGAAGTTCAGTGAGGAGAATGGAATAGAACATGAAGTTACTGCTCCATATACTCCTCAATACAATGGTCTTGCTGAAAGAATAAACAGAACTTTGCTTGATATGACCAGAAATATGCTGAAAGAGAAGAAGCTACCTCACATGTTATGGGGAGAAGTTGTTTCCATGTCAGCATATGTTCTGAATAGGTGTCTGTTGTACCCCAAAAATTTTCGTCTCATTTCTCAAGAAATCTCTCATAAGATCTCCATTGATTCAAGACTACACAAGGTTTGATCAACTAAAGACAACTCAAAATTAGGGTTTGAGTTTGTACAAGGATAATTGGACTTTCAAGGCCTAAAATGACTTTCATCGATCATAAGGAACCCTCAAGATTTCTCATGTCAAGTTTCAAGTCTTGGATCACATTTTTGCTCAGTTAGTTGATCAGTTGACCTAAAATCAGTTGTATTGGGGAAAAAGTCAACTGTGGTCAATTTGCAGTCAAAATTCATAATTTTTTTATCATATCAACATCATGAACTCATATATGTCAATTGGTCAAGTTTGGATCATAATTCCTCAAGAAATCTGATCAGATCATCAAAAGGGCAAAATGGTGAAAATTAGGGTTTTGACTGAGGAGGTTAAATTTTTTACTTTTGACCTAACAAATGACTTATTGGTTTAAGACATGATCTCAAGGATTCAAATACATCATTTTTACTTAACGGCATAGCTCAAAACATTTCTCAAGATTAATTGATTGATAATTGAATTTCAGTAAACTGATGAAAAGTCAACTATACACTAAAAAGTCAAACTTTGACTTTTTGATCAAAATCAAGTTTCAAAGATTACAATTCATCAAAACATGTCAAAATATGAAACTTGTTAATCAATGAATTGAAAAGTCAAAATTCATCTTTGAAAAGTCAAAATTCTAAGACTTAGAATTTTTCTAAGTGTTAGAAAGTTAATATTTTTTCATAACTTTGTGCCAAATTTCCACCATGATGCAAGATGATTCAAGAGAAACTTCCAACATGAAAATTGTAGATCTCAATGAGATCTAAAACATTGTAGGGCATAACTTTTTATAGAAATGCTTGGATTTCAAGTTATGAATTTATGAAGATATGCTCATGAAACTAAAAAGACTTAGTCAAATTTTGCCCTAGTTAGGCAGGATTTTGACCTAACTTCATGACAACTTTTCACCTAGTTCCAAATTGAATCTTCAAAAATATCCAACATGAAGGTTGTAGAGGATATTACAAGATTTACAAAATGTCCAAGAAATCATTGAGGTCATACTTGAGCTAAAATAATCGAAGGCAAGAAGTTAGGGTTTCAAACTTGATTTACAAGGCATATTTTGTGATGAACATGAACCAAATCCATAGCCATGCTGCATAATTCTCACTTTGAAGGCCTCAAACTTGTTTTTCACTCATTAATTTAATGTTTATGAAACATATTGATCAAGTGTCCAATTGATTCAAGCTTTGTCCACAGCATTTTGCCATTCTAGGGAGAAAGTCACCATTTCCATTCTAGTAAAGCAAGCTTTATGCACAAAGTCAGCTTCTTGAACTCCTAACTTATTTTCTTTAAGTACATTCCATCCACAAAGTCATAAGTAAGCTTGTTTAAAGTCCGACCACTCTACAATAGCATGGTATAAGGCGTGGAAACTTGTTTTGTCAAGAAAATCACATGTTGTGCTTAAACATGTAAATTTAAATTCTGACTTGTTGTAGCACACAAAACCTTTTGCTTATAAATAGAGACACTATTTGCAAACTAGGACACTAATTCTAAGACCCTGAAACTCTCTCAAACACTCACAAACCAAAAATTGCTCAAAAACACCATTGATACACAGTTCTGACCTTGAACTTGTATCTCTCATTTCCGTCGTGCGTTTTCTCTCAAATTCATTTGCAAAGCTTCTATACCTCAAATATAGTCCATCCCTGTCCTTGTTTTGGAACTGTAACACCATTTTCTTCAACCTCCATAACCAAAAAAAAGAGTCTGGAAGTTGACTTCTCCAAACCATTCCAGCCATCCATAGCTCAAGCTAGGCATTGCATTAGCTTCCTGGGAACTTGAGGAAGCTAACATGATCATCACAACTCCTTGAAAGCAGCTCAAACTCATTTCACGATTTCCAGTTTTGAGGTATTTTTTCTGAACTTCTATATCTTCATAAAAGCATAATTTGATTCTGATTTGTGAAGATAAAATGTAGCTATCATTGCCCTGAAGTTGTACATGTCCATAGTTTTCATTTATATTGCCTGAGCTTAGAGAATTTTAGGTTTGAATCTCTGAAAAAAGTTAGGTCAGGATTTTGTACTTTTAGAAATTCATGCTTATCTTTGAGAATTAGTTTAATTTATTTATATATTCAGAATCGTGGTGAAATTTCTAACAAGTTTGATATTGGAAGTTTTATGAATGGATGAGAAATGAGTGAGTTACAGGAACCATGGCTGGAGGTTGAAGATGAAGTCATTTCTAGGACTGGATTTATGTTATATATTTATTGTTTTGTTTAAGTTAACGGATGTATAGCCACCCTAGTGGTAAGGCAGTGTACGTTTCATGTCAAGGGCGTGGGTTCAAGCCTCAGCGCTACCACATTTTTCTTTTTTCCTAACATTTTCTCTCTTTTTGGCACAACTATGCACGCTTGGCCTAAGGCCATTGGACTTTGCCTTTTTGCTGAGACTCACCCCCTGCCTGCTTATCACAACACATGCCCAATCTTTTTTTATTTTATTTTTCTGATTACAAAGAAACACCATTTGAGCCAGACTTCAAAAAACTGTTTTTCTTACAAACTCCCAAATTCCATTTCAAACCCCCCTGACTTTTATTTTTATATTTTATTTTATTTTATTTTTTCTTTATTATTATTATTATTATTATTATTATTATTATTATTATTATTATTATTATTATTAATAAAAGTCCAAAAAAATAGTTTATTTATTTATATATCTAATATATTTATATTCATGCATATTTTATTCCTTTAAAAAACAAAAAGACAAAAATATTTTCTTAAACAAATTTAATTATTTTTCTTAATAAATTAATAATTAGATTTAGGTTTAGTTATTTTATTTTTATTTAAAATTAACTTAGAATTTAGGTTTCTTTTAATTAATTAATTTCCATATTATTTTGATTAAACTTAAACCCTTTTCTAAAAAACCCTAAAAAATGCTTCCTAACTTAATTTCTTTTCTTAATTAATTTACATTTAACTTTCTTAATCTAGTTAATTATTTCTTTTAGTTAATTAGGTCAAAACTAAACCCTTTCCTCAAAAACCAAACAAAAATCCATTTCTTTCCCATTTATATTCTTGTACGCTATATTCCTTTCAATTCTTGTACATTATTCAATTCAATATGGTTGTAATAGATAATTAGGTTTAATTTCTTGCAATCCTCATTTGTAAATTTGTATACCCCATCCCCCTAATGATTGTAATAGCGTAGAATATTTACTTTCTGCAATTTATCACTTTCATATAAATGTTAGTAATTAGGGTTTGTATGAGAAGATAAAAAATCAACAAGTAGATAATCCTAACTCAAGATAAACAATGCATGCAAATCAAACACACTATTCACACATGCACCCTTAGGGTAATTCCACTTCTTGCCTAAAAAATGGTCATGTTATGCATGTGGGATGTCTTAGCAAAAACAAATAAAAAATACAAGATCATAGTCCCTCGATGACGCTTTAAATGTTGCCTTTCAAATGATCTTAGTCCCTCAAAGATAAATGCTAAGATATCTTACAACATTGCTATCATGATTATACGATGACCCACGCTCATCCCTTTACATCCAAAGATAAAGCTTCTTACCAATCAATGGTAAGATGGTAATATCAAAGGAAAGGAAAGAATGAACAAAATACTTTTGAGTAGGTAGAGACGTTCTTAGTTGCTTGCTCACCTTCAAAACAAACATCCTTGCTCATTTTTAAAACAAACACCAAACAGTTTCAAAAACAAACTTTCAAAACATAAAATATTTTCAAAAGTTCAACACTTTGTATACGTTCTTACGAAATGAGAACCATTACAAATTTTGCCTAAATGAAGGCGCCTTTTCAAAAATACTTTCAAAAACCACCACAAAGCACATTTTTAAAACAAAGCAAGTGATCTAACAAGAAACTAAGAGCCCATAGATAACTATGGATGAAAAGGGTGCTAACACATTCCCTTTTCATAATCTACCCCCCGAACTTAAGAAATAATCTCAAAGGTCTTTCCTGTTCTTTTCAACCTTTCCTTTTGGATAAAAGAAAAGTCGTGGCGACTCTTGCTAACCGCAACAATTGCGATCAAACGCAAAACATCCCAAGTCAGTTCTCCCACCGTATTAGTGTCCAACGAAGAAGCTGAAGGAAATTGTTCCTTTAGAAAAGTGGACTGGAGACAAGCAAAGTTTAGCCATCTGAGGGTGTTTGGTTATGTATGCTACTGATCGCAAAAACTTGATCGCAAGACTTTATCGTCTGTTAATCGGGAGACTGCAAGTGCACAGTCCTATCGCGTAGTTTTAAAAGATATCGAACCCACAGAGACTATAAATCGATCTATTGTTATCCTAAGTTACGGTACACAGCTAAGGCGAATAGTTCTTTTAGAATATTGGTTAAGGAATATAAATATAAATAAAACGGATATCGGTACGTAAAGTAGTGAACCTAAGCGGCTTAAATTGAACTTAAGCGTATAAAGATGGTTAACTTAATTGTTCTGTAGAATTTATTAGTTTAAATCTCCTCGACTCAAACTTTCATGGTCTTATCTCGGATTATATGTCTGAAGCCCTATACCTGCTTTCGCTAGCCTATAAGTGTTTAGAAGTATTTTTTGGAAACTTAATTAATTCTAATTTGGTTTAAAGCGCTTTCACTGTATTTAAATCAAATGTCTAACTTTAGCTATCCGATTAAAAACCTCACACTTTCGTGGTCTCGATCTAACCTATTTACTTTCCTTACTTTCGTAACAAAAAGCATAGTTTTAATTATAAAAAGTCATAACTAGAAATTAAGTTAATTAGTATTTTAACTTATGAACAATTTAATTCCTACTCTTACTACTATTACTTACCGATACCTAAACGATTTAGCCGGACATATTTATTAATTCGGACATGCATAAATAATAAGGTTCAATATATTTAAACATTCCCATAATCAAATAAATAAATACCAAGCAACAATACTTAAATAAAATAAAATAATTATATTTAGAACCTGGGAATAATAATGCTTGAATAATCTTGTTCTTCGAAATAAACGAGCATTCCCCCACAAGTCGGTTGGATCTGCTCGGAGACTTCTTGAATTGAAAAGAAAAATTACGACAAGAAATAAAAAGCACTAGGTCTAACGTAAGGTTAGATCAGTGAAAATTATAGAAACTTAAACTAAAATAAAAACTAAAGAAAGAAACTGAACTAGAAAAATATGGTAGAAATACAAAACTGAAAAGAAAATACGAAAACAGAAAAATAAAGAAAGACTAAATAACGGTTGTTCGGTAAAATTGCCGACCCTTGCTCTGAAGGTTGAACTTGTATTTATAGGCTTCATTTGTAACTTCCCGTTTCCATGTTGTACGAAGGCTAGTGGAGATCATGGGAATAACTACCAGAATCATGGGAGAACATGGGAATAACTACCAAAATCATGGGAGAACATGGGACACGTCTCCATGACGTGAGGAAGTTGAAATATAGCGCGTTACGGTCGTCACAAGGCTGTTACGGTCGTAACACCTTGTGGACTGAACTTCTGCTGGGCTTTTGCTTTTCTGGGTTTAGTCTTTTTCTTTGTATAATTATTTCTTTCTTCTTAACTCCTCCTTTTTGCTATATCACCCCTTTTGCTTCATTTCTTTGGCTTTTTAATCCGATTTTCCCTCAATTTTGTTTCTTTGCTCAATTGATCTTTTATTTAATACAAATACCTGAAACAAAAGAAATACCAACATAATACAAAAATAAAATAGAATAAATGAATAAAAATACTAATATTATCTATGAAAATTAAGCCAAATATGTTATATAAATTCGTGTTATCAACACCCCTATACTTAAACCTTTGCTTGTCCTCAAGCAAAAATAAAAAATGAAAAATTACTTAAGCATAAGTCAAACGTAGATATAGAACACAATTCAATTCCTATTTGGTTGCAGGTCAATTCTTTTGTTTGGATAACTCAAGTTCAGACTTCGACACCAAAATTACCGTAATGACACTAGATACCCTCATTTATGCAGACCAAATTAAGTCATGAGTTATAACTCGACCTAATACTTTCGTTTCGTTTCACCCGTTTTCATTCTGGTGCAATCACATTAAGCCCTTTACCTTACGCGCACATAGTGGAGTAACCGGTTAGTGACTTTGATCTTTATAATCTAGCTTGGAGTCCTGGTAGTTATATTTGGTACTCCTTTATCCAATTACAAATTGTGGGGGATCGGACCGTCGTCCTCCCTACCAAGTTCAGCACCAGAGACCACTGAACCAATTCATAATGGTTGTTTGCATAAATATTTTATAGTTTCTGCAACCGTTGAACTAAGTGATCTGGTAAGGATCATCTAACTTAATAAGTGCATCTTCTAATAAAAATTTCTCTTTAAAAATCTTGATCAAACACTTATATTCATCGATTCTCCACGTAGTTTGTCGTTCAAGGCGGTGCCGACTGCTTTTATAAACTACTCGGGATTACTTTAAAACTAAGTCTTAAGGTGTTGGTATAATAAGTACTTAAATAAATCTAACACGTTGGGGTATTGAAGTGTTATGATGATAATAATTTTGCTTTAGTCGCGCTCGAGTTCTTATTTATAAAAATAAGCAACCTTAATACTAGTTGAATATGTTAATATAACGTTTGAATTTTTTTCGTTATGGCTCAAGAATATGGAGGAATTCGAATAAGCACGAGAATTTTACATAAAAGGCTAAAATTTCATAAACATGTATTTTATTAAATGGAAATTTCGCAGTACATAGGAAAAAAAAGGAAACTAAAAGGGAATACTAAATAGAGCAAAGATAATAAAAATGAAGTAAGAAATGTTCTGACTCCCCTAAACTTAAAGTAAGCATTGTCCTCAATGCGATAGTACCAGGAGAAATCAGAAAAGAGAAGGGTGATCACTCGTCGCTTGGAGAATTTTGTCCTCTTGCTCCTCTATTTTTATTTCGTTGTCTTCTACGTCTATCAGAGTCGTAATCATGCAATCCATCGATTCTAAGGTTTAAGTCATGTATGGACTCGTTGAAATCCTCCATTTGATTTGATATCGCTTCGTAATTGCAGTTATTCCAATGTGTGTAGTCGTGTTGGTCGCGTTGCATTTCTCGAACTAGGCGCAATGTTTCATTTTGAACGACTTCCATTGCTTGGAAACGTTGATCTTGTTGTAGAATCGTAGCATACATTGCTTCTAGAGTAGCCGGAGGATGATCATTATCTGGTTGTGCAGCCGGCTTGACTGGTGCATTCAAATTGAAACGCCAATTTTGGAAATTTTGCACATTAATCTGATTTGGACATGGAAGTATTATATTGGGAATCAGATGTGAATCGCGGTAGTACATAACATCTAGCGTCTGGGCCGGCATCATATATTGTCCCAATGACAAAAGCTCGTCGAAAAGGCCTAAAGCATATGCTAAAGATGTGATGATTCCACCGAAGACAAATGGGTTGGTACCCGGCCGCATTTACGCATGTGTGAAAGTGGCTAAGCATGAAGGGAGCGGCGTTGACAGCTTGACCATTGAGGGCACAGAAAATAAGAAACATCTCATTTTGGTTGACCTTGTGATTATTGGTCCTCCCAAAAATAATGTTTGCGAGAATTCGATGAAAGTACCTCAGAGCGGGATTATGAATATGCGAAGCGCAGAGATCTCGCCAACTTTCCGTGGGTTGACCGGTTAGATCATCCCAAAGGGAAAAACCAACTTTATCCCAAGAAATGTCGCCTTTGGGGTCGAAAGGTTTGCATTGAACGGTCGGACCTCTAGTGAATTCTAAAAATTCAGCGACTCTTTCTTGATCAATTGAATATTCTTGATTAAACATGCGGAAGTTCGCGGTACCGGTTGTGAATGGATCGTCGGGAGGTGTATTGTATGAGAATGAACTGAGGAACTCAAGCACGAGCGGTTCGAAGGTCGGAGAAGGATTTAAACAGAGATTTAACAAACTCGTATTCGTAAGCATAAAAGTGATGCTTTTCGCCCTACCCAAGGCATCCAAACAATCGGTGTCCACATATTTAGTGGGGACAACCGAACGGGAATAAAATGTCATGTACTTTCCTCTTTGTTGGCCATCATCGTCTTCTCAGAATATAATCGTGGATAGGTCGGGTGGTGGTCGGTCTGGCCTCACTTGACGTTGAGTGTTTCGTGGAGCCATGGAAGAGTATGAAATGAAGGATAGAATGGTAGAAAATGAAATGGATGAGAGAAAGTATATGAGAATTAGATGGAAGGGACGTGAAATGAGAAGAAATGTAGAAGAGTGTTTATAGAGGGTTAAGATTGAAGAGGAATTATTATAATAATAATGTGTTGGGAAATGAAGAGGGAAAGTTTGAATAAGAATTATGGTGGAAGATGAATAAGAAGAATATTTTGATGGAAGAGTAAATAAGAGTTGAATGGGAGTAATGTGGGAAAATGAAAAGAAGAAAAGGACGAAACAAACAGTCAGTCAAGGGAGCAGAAAAGACAACATGCATCTGGAGAAACACGAGCTGAGGCGGGGGTTATGGACGTAGTGGGACGATTATGGAGGTAGTGGAAGAAGAAGAGTGAGAGGTTGAAGAAGAAGAAGAGATTCTGTCTGCTATAGGGGTTACTGATATAACCCGTGTTACGGTCGTATCACGGGCATGACGGTCGTAACACGCTAAAAGGCGTGTAACGGTCGTAAGGGCTTTGTTACGGTCGTAACAGCTACAAATTTTGTAACTTTTAGCAGAACAGAGTTGTTTCTGTTCTGTGACATTTCTTTCTTACTACAGATACATTACAAAGCATCATTGCGTCCAGTATTTATTTTCAAACTAGTTCAGATATATTTCAGAGCATGGTGTGGGGACTTGAGGCGACCGTCTTGGGCAGCGATTTGAATTTAGGCAGAATAAGGAACAAGGAATTGTATTTCAGCTCACATGCATACATACTACATACTATATATATATATATATATATATATATATATATATATATATATATATATATATATATATATATATATATATATATATATATATATATATATATATATATATATATATATATATATATATATATATATATATATATATATATATATATATATATATATATATGTATAATAGATAAATCTAGAATTTTAATTAATAGTATATATATATATATAATACTAGTATATAATGCATTATGATTGATACTATAAATATTGGGAAGTATTAGTTTAGTATATTAATACGAGACGGGGAAATACGATAATTAAAATAATATTCAATTATAATTATAAATATTAACGTGAATTATTTAATTGAGTATAATTATCGGTATTACGGGGAAATAGTTCAAACGCATCAGATGAAAGGGTGCAACCGATAATCGACTTAAATATAAAATTTAACATAAAATAGAAAAAATGAAAATATGGAAGAGAAAATTTAAAATTAGAAACCAGGACGACTACTGGTTGATTTTCCATGGCCACTTATCAAGCCATCTCACATATCCCTCACCTTTTATTTTCTTTCTTCTGTAGGGTGGTTTATTCTTTCGAAATTGTGGTAGTGGTTCTGGATCTATCATAAGTATAAGTTTTTCAAATTTGGGCTTAGTGATTTCATCCATCGCCTCATAAGTTAACCTCACCCTTTTAACAACAATTATACCATTAATTTTATGGTCCTCTAATTTTCGCTTTTTAGGCATGACTTCAAATAGTGGTACATTAATGTGGATATTTTTTAATACCTCAACATACGTTTTAAATTGGGAGTCTACCGGAGTTTCCATAAAAATTTTCGGGAAAGAAATCAATGGGATGTAGTGATTTGGAATTACAATTTGCGCTTCCTTCTCTACCTCGTTTACAACCTCCTTTTCGAACAGCGTTGGTGAATCTGTCTCAATCTCCACTATTTTCTCGTCAGAAATTTCCTTGGCCGCAATATCACTCTCTTCAAACTCATCATCACTCTCTAGATTTTCAAATAGTTTTTCTATAATGGTTGTTTCAACATCCACATCTTCTTTGGGGAATGGTCCTAGAAGGTTTTGTTCAAGTTGGGAGTTTTGAGTTTCTAAGGCCAAGTTGTGAGTCGTGAGGGACTCAACCACAACGGTTAGTTGGCTAAGGTTTTCATTATTTTGAAGACTTTATTTTCTTACCTCTTCATTTTAGACAGTTTGTGTTTCTACAAAATGCTCAATCATAGACTCTAACCTAGCGTTGGTTATCATCTCATCAGAATCCTCTATTGGTGTTTCAAAGTTAAAATCTTGCGATTCTTCAGAGTCTTGGAAGTAAGTTAAAGTCTCCTTTTGTGTTTCCCCTAAGTGTTTTATCATCCTAGATGTTTCATTAAAATTTTCCATTAATATTTCGAGATCAGATTTATATGGTTCAGGTGATTCTTCAAAATATTGGGTGTGGTAATTATAGAGAGAATTGGGTTGAGGAAAAGTTTGGTTGAAATTATAAGTTTCTTGTGGTTCCTCAAAATATGGGGATTGGTAGTTTTGGAGGTAATTTGGGTAAGAGTAGGTTTGTGAAGCATTGGTATCTTCCATCAGTATTTCAAGGTTGGATCTATGATATTCTTGTGGTTCCTCAAAATACTGATAATGGGCGTAGGAAAAATTTGGGTTATACATAGTAAATAAAGTAAAGGTGCCTTAGTCTATACGGTGTAACACCAGAGTTACAATATCTACTTAAATAGTCCCCGGCAACGGTGCCAAAAACTTGATCGCAAAAACTTGATCGCAAGACTTTACCGTCTGTTAATCGGGAGACTGCAAGTGCACAGTCCTATCGCATAGTTTTAAAAGATATCGAACCCACAGAGACTATAAATCGATCTATTGTTATCCTAAGTTACGGTACACAGCTAAGGCGAATAGTTCTTTTAGAATATTGGTTAAGGAATATAAATATAAATAAAACGGATATCGGTACGTAAAGTAGTGAACCTAAGCGGCTTAAATTGAACTTAAGCGTATAAAGATGGTTAACTTAATTGTTCTGTAGAATTTATTAGTTTAAATCTCCTCGACTCACACTTTCATGGTCTTATCTCGGATTATACGTCTGAAGCCCTATACCTGCTTTCGCTAGCCTATAAGTGTTTAGAAGTATTTTTTGGAAACTTAATTAATTCTAATTTGGTTTAAAACGCTTTCACTGTATTTAAATCAAATGCCTAAATTTAGCTATCCGGTTAAAAACCTCACACTTTCGTGGTCTCGATCTAACCTATTTACTTTCCTTACTTTCGTAACAAAAAGCGTAGTTTTAATTATAAAAAGTCATAACCAGAAATTAAGTTAATTAGTATTTTAACTTATGAACAATTTAATTCCTACTCTTACTACTATTACTTACCGATACCTAAACGATTTAGCCGGACATATTTATTAATTCGGACATGCATAAATAATAAGGTTCAATATATTTAAACATTCCCATAATCAAATAAATATATACCAAGCAACAATACTTAAATAAAATAAAATAATTATATTTAGAACCTGGGAATAATAATGCTTGAATAATCTTGTTCTTCGAAATAAACGAGCATTCCCCCACAAGTCGGTTGGATCTGCTCGGAGACTTCTTGAATTGAAAAGAAAAATTACGACAAGAAATAAAAAGCACTAGGTCTAACGTAAGGTTAGATCAGTGAAAATTATAGAAACTTAAACTAAAATAAAAACTAAAGAAAGAAACTGAACTAGAAAAATATGGTAGAAATACAAAACTGAAAAGAAAATACGAAAACAGAAAAATAAAGAAAGACTAAATAACGGTTGTTCGGTAAAATTGCCGACCCTTGCTCTGAAGGTTGAACTTGTATTTATAGGCTTCATTTGTAACTTCCCGTTTCCATGTTGTACGAAGGCTAGTGGAGATCATGGGAATAACTACCAGAATCATGGGAGAACATGGGAATAACTACCAAAATCATGGGAGAACATGGGACACGTCTCCATGACGTGAGGAAGTTGAAATATAGCGCGTTACGGTCGTCACAAGGCTGTTACGGTCGTAACACCTTGTGGACTGAACTTCTGCTGGGCTTTTGCTCTTCTGGGCTTAGTCTTTTTCTTTGTATAATTATTTCTTTCTTCTTAACTCCTCCTTTTTGCTATATCACCCCTTTTGCTTCATTTCTTTGGCTTTTTAATCTGATTTTCCCTCAATTTTGTTTCTTTGCTCAATTGATCTTTTATTTAATACAAATACCTGAAACAAAAGAAATACCAACGTAATACAAAAATAAAATAGAATAAATGAATAAAAATACTAATATTATCTATGAAAATTAAGCCAAATATGTTATATAAATTCGTGTTATCAACTACAAACATGTTCTAGAGGATAGAAGACGGAAACTGGATGATAGAAGAAAAGTAATGTTACTGGTGGGGTACCACAGTACAAGTGCCTATAAGCTTTATTGTCCAGAAACAAACAAAGTTGAAATAAGCAGAGACGTTATTGTGAAAGAGTCAGAAACATGGGATTGGAACAAGCTTCAATCAGATTATGGTGTAGCACCAACACCAGAGTTAGTTTCTGAAGATTCTTCAGAAAATTTTGAAGACGAGTCAAAGTCAGAAGATGAATCTGAAGATGAGTCAGAATCTCAGGGAGATTCTGATAGTGGATCTGATTCTGATCCAGATTCAAATGATGATCCAGAATCTGGTGGTGATTATATTTTTGGAAGAGAAAACTCTGAAGACATAGGTTCTGGAAGACAAGCTTCCATAAGTAACTCTGAAGGTGGTAATTATGAAGGAAGTAGTTCTGGACTAGGTCCAGAAGCTATCATTGTTCCATGTTCTGGAGAAGCTTTAGAACAAGTTCAGATGCCACAGAGAATCAGAGGAATACCAAGTAGGTTTGCAGATTTTAGCATGTTGCATGATACTGAAGTAGATTCTGAAGGAGAAATTGTTCAGTGTGCCATGTTAGTAGATTTTTAACCAGTGGGTATTGAAGAAGCTCTCAAGAAGAACTTAATACTATTGAAAGAAACAAAACTCGGAAGATGACGAAGCTTCCAGAAATGAAGAAAGCCATCAGTGTCAGATGGGTTTTCAAGGTGAAGCTTAAGCCAGATGGAATAATTGTCAAACACAAAGCGAGACTAGTGGATAGAGGTTTCATTTAGAAACCTAGGCTAGATTACTTTGAGTTGTTTACGCCTGTAGCTAGACACAAAACAATCAGACCGGTGATTGCTTTATCTGTAAATAGAAATTGGCTTTTGATACATCTGGATGTGAAGCCTGCATTTCTGAAAAGTCTGTGTGATACAGTGGCAGAACTGACTGTTAATACTGGTTTTGCATTTTTTATTCGCAAATGTGCGGTAAGCAAGAGTCGTCACCGACTTTTCTTTTATCCAATAAAGGAAAGTGTGAAAAGAACAGAAAAAGACCTTTTTCAAGATTTTTTGAGTAAGGGGGGTAGATTATGGAAAGGGAAGGTGTTAGCACCCTTTCCATCCGTGGTTTTCCACGGGCTCTTAGGTACTTGCTCATTTTGAAAACTGATTTTTGTGTTTGTGTGTTTTGAAAAGTTTTTTTATTTTCTTTTGGATAACTCTTGTATCAGTCCTCAAGAGTGTGATAAAGCATTTTTGAAAAGAGTTTTGAGAGTGTGGTGTAAAAATGAATTAAATTTGAGCAAGTACTTAAGAACTATCTACCTACTCGAAAAATGGCATTATTTTCCTCCTTTCCTTTAGATAGTGCTATCCTACTATTAGTGAGTAGGTAGCCCTATCGTTGGATGTTGAGGGACTATCGTAAGGGACGTTTATGGTCATTAAAGGCAACATGTAAGGATACCTTAGCAATTTGGAGGGACTGTCATAATCATATATTCGTAGGAAACTCGAGGGACATTTAGGGACTATGATCTTTATGATGACTTGAAACTGAGGGTCTTTGCTAAGAGTATCCCTACGTTCGAGGGACATGACAATTTCCGAAGGCAACCAAAGTGGGAAATATCCTATGGGTGCTAGTGTGCAATAGTGTGCTTTTTCAGGTATTTTTATCTTGATGTTAGTGATCTAAGATTAATTGATTAGTTCTTGCCATACACGCCTAATTTACTAGCAGTTTATATACAGGCATATAATATAGTGTGAAAAGTAAAACCTATAGCTATTACAAAGCTTTGGGGCAATTACAATTATATCTGACTAAAAATGACAAATGCATAAATTAAAACCCTAATTAGACTATTATAAACCCGTAGGCAGTTACAATAAAAAAATGCAAAAGTAAATAAACGCGCACATGAATTGAAAATACGTCTAAAATCCTAAGTGAAAGGAATTATTTATGTTTGTTTTTGTTATGAATAGAAATTGAACTAAAAATACTAAGTCTATTACTTTTTAGTTTTTTAAGAAAATGTTAAAATAATTAATTAATTAATTGACAAAATTAATTTAATATAAAAAAGTTAAGCCTAATGCTTTTGTGGTTTTTTAATTTTAATTAAAGCTTAGAAGAAGTAAGGACAAACAATCAAAAGAAAGGATAAAATCGAAAGATAAAAACAGTAAATGAAAAGAGTGCATTCTTGGAAGTAAGGTCTGGATCGAAGAGGCTTGGGTTGCCTTTCGAGCCAATGAGGAATCTTGATCGAAGGTGCTTGAGAGACTGCGCGTCTGGGGGCGTTCGATCTGGATGTGTTATCCTTCGATCTGGGATACTAGATCTGCAAGGCAGTTCATCAGAAATTGAAAATGCAAGGCCTGGGATTCGAACCCTGGTCCGTTCGATTGCACAAATTCCCTTTCACCACCTGAGCTGCTTGCTCATTCGAAATACATGACACCTTCTTTTGGTCCTGCAAATTAGTTAGTTCGAAACTAAACAAAACAGAAAACATACCATTCGAAATCAATCCTTGAACCCAGATCTGGGTTTGTTTTGGTTTTCCACAGCCGGTATCATGGGTTTCAAAGGTAACCAGCTTCAAAAAACTCAATCCATGGTGTTCGAACGTATGGACACTGCAACTTGCGTACATTTGGTTAAATCGCTCACAAATAACAACAAAAACTAAGAACATGCAATCATGAGTCTAATTTAAGATTAAGTGGGATTGAAATTTTTTACCACTGGAGGTGCCTGGATCTGCAGTCCTGGGTGTGAGATGGTTGTGGTACGAGCGAGTGTAAGTCTGTGTGAACTCCAAGAACATGATCAGAGTGTTAATCTGGACGGAAGGTTCCTGCAACGGTATGGAGTTTTGACAACTTTGGAATTTTTTGCTACTTTCGAGACCTTCGTGGGGCAGGCTGCGTTTTTTGCGAGGCAATATCCATGTGTTTCCGTTCTTTTTTTCTCTGAGATCATGAGGTTTATATAGACAAGGGATTTTAGGTCAACATTTTTGTATCAAATCTTGATCCATTATGTTAAAGATATTTGATTTGATTTCTTCATAAAAACTTGCTATATTTGATTCAATCAAGTGCCAATCTATTTTCATGCGTTATTGTCTGCCTTTTATGAGTTGTTTGGGCTTTCAATATGATGTAAATCGAAAGATGACATGCCCCTGAAGATCTATTTCCCTTCAAATTTATTCTCTTCGAAGGCTCTGAACTCTAATTCGAATTGCACCAGCTTCGATGTCATGGCTCCTTCGATTGAGCCACCCTCTGCTTTGATTGCTTGATTTCAAGAGAATCACCCTGGTTGAATCAGCTCTTGTGGAGTTAGGAGAAAACAAGGCAAGAATATAGCCTTTAACTCAGGAATTGAATCCACGATCAACATTGAATTCTTGCCATATTTGCAAGGAAAACATGCCATTTTGAACTTTGGGTGAACCTGGACAGGTTAGGATATGTGTTTTGTTTGGTTTAAGGCTTTTAACATGGTTCCTTCGATTAATTCTCAAGTTGTTCTCTCTTCGATGGCTTTGAACTTGGTCCAATCGAAGCGTTATCTTATTGACTAATCGAAGTGTTGTTCTACACTCCTTGATAGATCTAAGTCCTGATTCGAATTGCCCAGAACTTCCCTCATCAGAACATTTGTTTTCCTTCGAAGGCTCTGAATTCGAATTGCACCAACTTTGTTATCACGACTCCTTCGATTAAATCTTAAGCCTTGCTCCCTTCGATGGCTCTGCATCTTGATTCGAATTGCTCAGATTCTCAGCATCAGATCTTCTATGTTTGAACCATAGTCTGCAGAAAGGCTCAGAGTTATCCTCTCCAATCTGCATGAATTCGAATGCCCATCATAAGAGCTTCTGGAACCCTCTCAGTTCTTGCTCTTTTTGATCTCATTTTCTCTAACTTGGACAATCAAAATATCGCCATATTGATATGCCAATCGAAACATCACTTGTTTAACATGCCTGTCAAAAGGCATTTTGTACGCTCTAACGAAAAACAACATTATTTTAGATGCCCGTCGAAGCTTCCTTGTTGGAAATGCCCATCGAAAGGCCCTATTCCAATCGAAGGACCTTTTGCATATGCCAATCGAATGACCTTTTGCAGATGCCAATCGAAATACCTCTTGCAGATTCCAATGGAAGGACCTTTTGCATATGCCAATCGAAAGACCTTTTACAGATGCCAATCGACGGATACTTAACCATCATTTGAAAATTTTCCTTTTCTTTAGGAAAAAGTTTGCACCACCTATGCAAGAGGAAATCTTGGAAAAACATGAGAGGGAAAATTTTGGGGTACAACAGCTTCCCCTGTTCAATCTTCTTAAACCTGAGGATGTAGATGGGCTTATATTTCTTTCGTGATCTGAAGGTGGAAGATGATTGAACACTAAAGTGCCCAGAAATTTGCACTCGTCTGAGATGATACTTGACTGTGTAGATAATATCGAGAATGGGCTTATATATGCCATTTGGAAAAGATGACGGAAGATTGTTGGAGATGGGCTTAAAGATTCCATCCAGAACAATGTTGACTTCATCAGATATTCCTTTGTGGGGATCCCTATTCCTGTTGTTGAGGAGGATTCCGCTGAGGAATGTTGGTCTTTGTTTTGGGAAATAGAGTTTAGAAAATTCAGTTGTCCATTACTCTACTAGGGAGTCACCTCTTGACTAGAGAGATGAAAGTTTACTATTTTCTGGTTGAAGTCCAGGCTTCACTAATTTGTTGGGGATAATGGAATTAACCCTTACTTGAAAATGTATTAGAAAGAGCCTCTGTAGGGCTGATTCAGGATAAGTCTGTGTTGGACTGCCTCTGAAGGGTTATGCAGAGTAATCTTTGATGATTGCTACCTCAACAGATAATAAAGGAATCTTTAACGATTTCTGCCTCAATAGATGGTGAAGGAATCTTTGACGATTTCTACCTCAATAGATAATGAAGTAATCTTTGATGATTGCTACCTCAGTAGATGATGAAGGAATCTTTGACGATTGCTACCTCAATGGATAATGAAGGAATCTTTGACGATTGCTACCTCAATGGATAATAAATAAATCTTTGACGATTGCTACCTCAATAGATGATGAAGGAATCTTTGACGATTTCTACCTCAATATATAATGAAGGAATCTTTGATGATTGCTACATCAATAGATAATGAAGGAATCTTTGACGATTTCTACCTCAATGGATAATGAAGGAATCTTGGACAATTGCTACCTCAATAGATAATGAAGGAATCTTTGATGATTTCTACCTCAACAGATAATGAAGGAATCTTTGACGATTGCTACCTCAATAGATGATGAAGGAATCTTGGACAATTTCTACCTCAACATATGATGAAGGAATCTTTGACGATTGCTACTTCAACAGATAATGAAGTAATCTTGGACGATTGCTACCTCAATAGATAATGAAGTAATCTTAGAAGATTTCTACCTCAACAAATAATGAAGGAATCTTGGATGATTGCTGCCTCAACAGATGATGAAGGAATCTTTGATGATTGCTACCTTAATGGATAATGAAGGAATCTTTGATGATTGCTACCTCAATGAATGATGAAGGAATCTTGGACGATTGCTACCTCAATAGATAATGAAGGAATCTTTGACGATTTCTACCTCAATAGATGATGGAGGAATATTTGACGATTGCTACCTCAATAGATAATGAAGGAATCTTTGACGATTGCTACCTCAATAGATAATGAAGGAATCTTTAACAATTTCTACCTCAATAGATGATGAAGGAATCTTTTACGATTTCTACCTCAATAGATAATGAAGGAATCTTGGACGATTTCTTCCTCAATAGATAATGAATGAATCTTTAACGATTGCTACCTCAATGGATGATGAAGGAATCTTGGAAGATTGCTACCTCAATAGATAATGAAGGATTCGTCTATGTACAAGCTTTACCTGAAAAGATAAAGATTTAGTTGTACGCAATGTCATGATGCATGAAGTGCAAATGATGTTCTCAAAATGAGTGAGATTTGTAATATATGCATTCATGATGCCTATGCTATGGCATCTGTAAAATGATGTATGAATGTAATGCATGAACGTGCCAGTCATTCCATCTAGGGAAAATGAATACCTGATTGTTGCTAAGGAGTACCAGGAAGCTGAATCCTGAACTACTGTTGGTGAGTGAAGAAAGTGATTCTTCAATTTCCGCTGGGAACAATGAATGAAGATAGTTTTTTTGGCGATTCCCTTTCTCTGACGAGGATCTTCGACTTCTGTTTGAGAATGATTTTGCTGAGGGGAAGAGTTCTGTTGGAAGATTTCACCAATTTAGAGAAATAAACTCCGCTGGGGGATGAACTTCCGTAGCTAGAGAAATAAACTCTACTGGGGATAAGGCTTTATAAACTACTTGAAATTTATAAAACTCTGTTGCGGAAGGTGAACTCCATAAACTGCTTGGGGATTTTGTTGAAATCCTGTTGGGGAACCCGAAAAGCTTGACGACGTCTCTGGGGGATTTTGAAGCAGTAATTGGAGATTTTTGCTCTGCCGGGGAAGTGAGAACAACTGACATCAATAGGTTGTAAGCTGAGGATGTGGCGGTGACCTTTTAGTAGGATGCCCCTGTCTCGATACCTATTGGAGAAGGTATATACTGGTATTTTATAGATGGTTTGACTGTTATCCCAACATCTAGAGTCCTTGGTGCGTGTTGATCAGGGAGTGTTCTACTGATAGACAAATGAAAAGTTGACAGGAAATAATCGTATACTTTAATCCCTAACTTTTTCTTGGATTGCCCTTTCAAGTTTTCAGTCCACTGGGATACCCCTTTTTGCCCAAGCCGCCTTTCCAGGTTTTCGACTTGCCAGGTGTACAAATTTTTCCATATGTATATCCCTAATTTTTTCCCGAACCCTTTTAGTTCGCCAGGATGCTCTTATTTTTTCCTTAGGCCAGTCAACCTAGTGGGTCTTTGTTCTTGCGTAGTATTTTTCGACTATGTCTGCATTCATTGGGTGAAGATGATTGTCACTGTCTATAGTAGCAAGTGTTGCCACACTTCCAGAAGGTGTTTGTTTGATCGTACATGATTCGCTGATGGAACTCATGTCCAATGCTCCAAGTGATTCATATGGAGATCTGCCCCTAGATATTTGGCATTTTTGAGAGATTCCTTGAACCTTGACTTGACTGCCCTAGGTCAGCTGGACACCATGTCATACCCCTTGATTATGAAAGGCCTATTACTGGAATGTCTTTCCATCTGAGTTGATTATGCTCATTGAGAGGATTTCTGTTCATTGAATATTCGTATGCGAATTTCTCTACTGTTGAACAAATAGTCATGTGCAAAAAATGGTATTTTAAGAATGCAAAGCTTATGTCTGTCTTGAAGTTTGAAAATTCATTTTTTAGTAAAACAAACAAATTTTGTAAAGTGTGATATCAGCTCAGGATTTATAGAGAATCCTACATGAGTCGGGATGCCTTTTGTAACAGTATGTTTTCGAACTAACCCATGCTTCAGTTAGGACTTTTGAGGGTTATAACGTGGCCTAGTTCACAGTTCAAGAAACAAAGGATAAAGGCTCAAAATTTATTTGCACCCAACCCGTTCTTCATGATGTTCTTCAATCCTATGCTCAGCTAATTGTGCATTTAGATCCCAATTGAGTCTGGAATCTTTGCTCTGATACTTGGTGATGGTTCAGAAATTGAACGTTTGTTTGAGAAGGCAGTCATTTTTGTAACCTTTTCTTTTTTGTTAAGAATTTGTAGGACCTCTTTTTTTATATTTTGTTATCCCTGCTTTTTCCTGAACTGTTTCTTTGGTGTTTACAGTTAGCGGGATGCCCCAGTTTTTTCTTAAGTTTCCTTCATAGGTTTTAACTTAATGGGCTTTTATTTTGAGAGATAATGGCTGTATGTTCTTAATGATTATGTAGAACTGTTGTACCCCAAAATTTGCCCTCTCATATTATCAAGATTTTCCTCACAAGACCTCTTGGACTCCAGACAGGATTAAGGTTTGCTCAGCTCAAGACCTCCTCTTGCACTGATGACCTGAAATTAGGGTTTGAGTTTGCACAAGGATTTTTGGATCATCAATGCTTCATGTGAATTTCATACACCATCTTGGACCCCTAAGATTGCTCATACCAAGTTTCAAGCCTTGAATCACATTTTTGCCCAGTCAATTGGACAGTTGACCTAAAAATCAATTGTATTGGGGAAAAAGTCAACCATGGTCAATTTACAGTAAAACTTCATAATTTTTTATCCCCAACAACATTCTAGGCTCCTATGTACCATTTGATCAAGTTTGGACCACAACTCCTCAAGAAATTTGATCGGATCATCAAAAGGGCAAAATGGTCAAAATTAGGGTTTTGACTGAAGAAGGGCGATTTCTTATTTTTAACCTAGCCAATGGCCAATTGGATTCAAGCATGATTTTAAGGACTCAATGGCATCATCTTTACCTAATCACATAGTTCAAAATATCTCAAAAGCATATGATTGACAGATGAATTTTCCAGTCAACTGATTAAAAATCAATTGTACACTGAAAAGTCAAACTTTGACTTTTTGGTCAAAATCAAGTGCCAAGGGTCATAATTCATCAAGATATGTCAAAATGTGAAACTTGTTGACCTAGAAACCTAAAATTTCAAATTAGGGTTTAATTTGAAAAATTTTCATAACTTAGAAAGTTTCTAAGTATGGAAAATTTCTTATTTTTTCCCAACTCTCCACAACTTTTTCACCATGATGCAATTGGATTCAAAGAAAACATCCAACATGAAAGTTGTATTCCTCCATGAAATTTACAACTTTGATTCACAAAGTTTTCCCAAAGGATGCTTGGATCTCATGTTATGATTTTGTGAATAGGGGTCCATAAACTTTTTAACTTAGTGAAAATTTGCCCTAGTTTAGGCAGATTCTTGACCTAACTTCATGGCAACTTTTCACCTAGTTCCACGAGGAATCTCAAAATTCATTTAAAATATGGATTGTAGAGAATGTTACAAGCTTTCCAAAATGTCAAGGAACTCTCCAAGTTCATTTATGGTTAGGGAGAATCGAAGAAAGGAAAATGGCAATTTATCACTTTTGTTCAAGGCATTTTCACAATGGTTCAAGTTGCAAATCTGCCCTAGCATGCTTGTACTTGGCATTATAGGTACTAATCCTTTCTACGCTCCATAATTGAATTCTAATTCAGTAGACAATGGCTTTATTTTGATCTTTGGAGCATTATACAATGAATTAATCCATTTATGGCATAAAGTTCATAATACTACTTTCATAAAGCTAGCTTTTTGCAACTTTGCAAATCTTGAGCCATGGACCTGATCTTTTGTTGCAAACAAGATCCACAAATATCAGGAAAAGTACACCAACCCTATGCAGCTAGCAAGTAAGCCTGTACAGGCCTTTGGCATTGGTCATGTTAACTTTCTTCAAAAGCAAGCAAACTTGCAAAAGTCAAGACAACTTGTGTATTTGTTAAAGGCAAGACTTTGTATCATTTCAAACAACTTCAGAACCTTGTAACAAGCCTAAGCACGAATTGCTAACAGCCCAAACACTCCCAAACACCAAAATCACACTTTTCTGCCCAAATAGGGCATCATCTGCAGAACCTTTGCCAATTTGAAATTTGCTCGTGCGTTTTGCTTTGAAACACTTCAAATACATTACATACATCCTACCTAAACTATCCAGGCCCTTGTCTTGCAACTGTGTGCCCTGTTTCAAGCTTCACCATTTTCATTTTGCAAGGTTGCAAGTTGACTCGTGCAGGGAGATTCAAGCATCTACAAGGCCAGCTAAGCATTGGAAAAGCTTGAGGGAACTTTAAGGAAGCTCACACGATCTTCAGGCCTCACTCAAAGTTCCCACATTGCCATATCCAAACTCAACTGAACAAGGTATTTTTCAAATCTCTATCTCCTTATTTAGGCATCCTTAAGCTTAGGTTTGTGAAGCAAAAATGTAGTCCTTAACTTTCTTAAGCTGTACATATGCATAGTTTCCATTTATATTAACTGAGCTAAGAGTATTTGGTTGTTGAACATGCTGAAAAAACTAGGTCAGAAATTAGGGCCACTGAAATTCTCCCTGGTCTTTTAGAGTTAGGTCATGAATTTTATATCACTAGAATCGTGAGATCATAAGCTACCTTTTTTGTGTTATGAGTTTTTGATTTTATGCAAGCATGAGCAAGAATAGGATTTGAAGGCAGAACGCGCGAAATTGTTTGGCTGGAGGACAGGGAAGAAGCCAGCCTGGGCCTGGCGCGCTTGGGCTTGCTGTTTCTACTTGTTACACCCCTTGATCCACTATCCACACCCCCTTGCATATTTTGTTTTCTTTTTCATATTTTCTTTGCATTTTTTATATTTATTGCTTTAATATTTTTTTCTGAAACATAAAAAATCCCAAAAATATTTTCTTAATTTTTTTGCATTCTTATTTTATTTTTATCTTTTGTTTCTGCATAAAATATTGATTAGTTTAAGTGAAATAGAAATTATTTTATTAAAATAAATTGTAAATACCTTAAAATATTATAGATTTTTATTTTTACTATTTAACACATAAAATATTATTTTTACATATATTTTTAATTTCTAATATTTGTAAATAATTTTATTTATTTTATTTCGTGTACATAAATGAATAAAAATGAATAATGTAAAACATATTTTCTTTTAAAACAAAATTAGGGTTTCCCCTTTCAAAAATAATAACATTATTTTTTTTCTTAGTTTTAGGACTTAGATAATTTTATTTTCTCATACATAAAACAATTACAAAATATTTTTTGCATATTTACATTTTATTGCATATTTAAATAATCGTTTATTTATTTATTTTACAATAAATTTAGTTGGATTGTAATAGTGAATTAGGGTTTTATTTTGTGCAAATATCCGCATTCAAAACTTGTATCCCCCTCCAATATTATTGGTGTAATAGTTTAGATTTACTTTACGCAATTTATCGCATTATATACATGTTTAGTAAATTAGGGTTTGTATGATAAGACAAAAATCAAACAAATAGAAAAGACCTAATACAAGAAAAAAATGCATGAAAAATGACAACACCTTGCACACAAGCACCTCTAGGGTTTCACCCACTTGGTTGCCTTAACAAAATGGTCATGGTATGCATGCTAGGTATCTTGGCAAAACAAAACAAAACAAAAGATCATAGCCCCTCGATCACGCTAGACAAGGTTGCCTAAACAAATGATCTTAGTCCCTCAAACAAGCTAAGATACTTGGTACCATTGCTATCATGGTCATACGATGACCCATGCCCGTCCCGTTTAACATCCAAAGATAGGGTTATCTACCAAAACAATGGTAGGTTAACAATTTCAAAGGAATAAAAATGTATAGGAAAGACTTTTTGAGTAGGTAGATAAGCTTCTAGTTACTTGATCAATTTTCAAACAAACCTTGCTATTTTCAAACAAACACACACATTTTCAAAACATTTCCAAACAACTTTCAAAACATTAAAACATTTTTCAAAAGACAAACATCTTTGTATACATTCTTACGAACAAGAATCATTACAAAAATTCCTAAATGATGGCCTCTTTTCAAAATACTTTCAAAACCACACAAAGCACCATTTCAAACAATTGTCAAAGTAAAGCAAGTGATCTAAAACAAGTAACTAAGAGCCCATGGAAAACCATGGATGAAAAGGGTGCTAGCACCTTCCCTTTTGATAATCTACCCCCCGAACCCAAAAACAATCTCAAAGGTCTTTCCTGTGCTTTTTTACCTTTCCTTTTGGATAAAATAAAAGTCAGTGGCGACTCTTGCTAAACCGCAACATTTGCAAACACAAACGCAAAACCTCAAGTCAGTTCTCCCACCGCATCATAGAACTGGCGACTCTGCTGGGGAAATTTATAAAAGTGGGGTCACCTTAGGGTTTTAGATCACCTTTACATGCTTATCTTGTTTGATTTTATGCTTTACACTTTTGTTCTATTGTTTGGGTTTGAATCCTCTACCCGGATTTGGGAAACATTCATAGGTAAATAGCAATACATTGTGGAAACCGTGCGAGGTATACCGACATGGTCTAAGCAATAGCTATATTAGTGCGACATATTTGTGGGTACCGGTAGCCTTTGAGTCAATCAAAGAGAATACAGGGCCGCTGAGTGATGTCATGAAGCACTAATGGACTTTTAGAACCTTTACTTGACCAACTTGGCCTTTTTAGGATGTAGTGAGATGACCGGCTTTGGTGCAGTCCAAAGTTGGTAGATACTCGATACTACACTCATTGAGGGTTGGTTCCTTGGAATATTTCGGTCGCCAGTAAAGAGGCAGAATTGAAACAATGAACAAGGAAACCATCCAGTGATATTGAGCTCCTTAGAACCCGGTTACTATTTCTAGGACATGTTAAGCCAACTAAACTTCAAGAGGGTACTTACCTATGAAACCCCATGCAAGCCTAAACTAGGAACTTGTGTGATTTGCTTGTACATATATACTTGTGCATAACATCATGAACATCATAAACATCATGAAGCATCATATGCATCCACTAACCATTTCAAGGATTTTGGATTTTTATCTTTGTTCCTGTTTTGTAGGTTATGGATTCACTTCGCATGAAAACTATCCAAGTCAATCTTGTAAGAATTCCTCATCAACTCAAGGAGCTTGCTTCAAGGATTCATGAGAACTCTCCATTCACCGAGAGGCATGGTCGTCTTCTCAACCTGGTCACCACCAACACTGAGGAGGATATGCTGAAAGTTCTCTTCCAGTTCTTTGAACCTTTGCATCATTGCTTCACATTTCCTGACTATCAACTTGTGCCTACTTTGGAGGAATTTTCTCAACTTCTGAGGATTCCTATTCTTAATCAACTACCCTTCAACGGTACGGAAAGAGATCCAAAGCCATAAGAGATTGCTCAAGCCTTACACTTGCACTCATCTGATGTCACAACACATTGGGAAACTAAAAGTGGTGTCAAAGGTTTCTTGTCAAAGTTTATGTTTGAGAAGGCCCAAAGCTGTTGGAATTCTCTAGACTTGAAAGCTTTTGAGGAGATTGTATCTCTTCTCATCTATGGGATGGTCTTATTTCCTAACCCTTACCAACTCATAGATGTGAGTGCTGTCAAAATCTTCATGACTCGTAACTCGGTGCCTACATTGCTTGGGGATATCCTCCACTTTTTTCACACTCGTACAGTGAAGAAAAAAGGTGTTCTCATGTGTTGCACTCCTCTACTGGCAAGATGGTTTATTTCTCATCTTCCCCAATCAGTTTTGAAGAATGAGCAAAGTTTGAGGTGGTCACAACGATTGATGACTCTTACCCATTCAGACATTCATTGGTGTTCTCGATCAAAAGAGAATGTCATCATTATTGACCGTTGTGAAGAATTCCCTAATGTCCCTCTACTTGGCATTATGGGAGGCATTACCTACAACCCTTGTTTGGCTCTGAGATAGTTTGGGTATGCCCGAAGGGAAGGCCCACATGATATGCTAGTTCAAGGTTTAGTTTTCGACTTTGACAACGACAACCAAGGACTCCGACAAAGGTTCATCCGAGCTTGGAGGATGCCCAACAAGGTGGACAGTAAGACCTTGGGACACAAGAATTCCATCCCTCTTGAGCCTTACCTCAAGTGGGTACGAACCCGCGCCCAAAGTCTTATGATGCCTTACCCCTCCATTCTCCCTGTGATTATATAGCCTGTTATGGAAGGAGAGGTTCCATACACCCTCCTACATCCTGACATGCCAACATCACTCGAAGATCTACAAAGGAGTTGGATACAGCTCAAGGGAGAGCGCAATAATTTTGAAGCCCAATTCTACGCAAGTGAGAAGAAGGTTTTGGAACTTACTAAGCTACTTCACAAAGAGCAGACTCTCAACACCTACATTGCACCAAATAGGATGCACAACGTCTTTTTTACCTTAGAATTTTGTATTATTTTGCCCATGGGGCATTGATGTACTAACAAATTCTATCTTATTAATATGACGTGTGTTTCTTTTTTGTTTAAAAAAATTTGAATTTCTGAATCCTTGAATGCATTACATGAATACATATCATTCATCATATGCATAAACAGGTCTTCACACCAAGTTTCCTCATCTCTCTGCTGTTTATTTCAGTAAGATGGATATTGAACAAACAGTCAAAGACTTACAAGCTCAGAATTCACAATTTCAACAGCTACTCTTGACCTTGGCTAAGGGGAAGGAGGAGCTCAAGACTCTACTAGAGAAGGAAAAAGAGAAAAAGAAGGAGAAGAGAGCTGGTGTGGCTATCTTGGGCAGAAGGTTTGAAGGACAAGCCAGACGGACTTTGGAATTCCCATCAACATCTGAAGAGGGGGAAGAAAAAGGTTAAAGAACTGCAGTGTCATCTGATTCTGAAGCAGAGGAAGAAGAGGATGAGGACTATTCTGAACAGCAATATCCTCCGGCCAATGACAAATACAAGAACCTGGAAGAACGTCTAGCTGCTATGGAAGTGCAAAGAGTACCTGGGCTAGACTTTGAGGAATTAGGGTTGGTTTCTGGAATTGTAATCCCTCCTAATTTTAAAGTACCTCTGTTTGCTAAGTACGATGGGTTGTCTTGTCCCAAGATGCACCGACGATCTTATGTTAGGAAAATTCAACCACATTCTTCTGACAAAGACCTGTGGGTCCACTTTTTCCAAGACAGTCTATCAGGAACGCAACTGGATTGGTTTTACCAGTTGGAGAGGTCTGATGTGCATAATTGGGAAGATTTGGAAGCTACCTTCTATAAACAGTATCAATACAACGCCGACTTGGCGCCAACCCGTACTCAGCTACAGAGTATGGCTATGGCTACCAATGAGGGCTTCAAAGACTACGCCCAAAAATGGAGGGATTTGGCCAGAAGGGTGCAACCACCTTTATCTGAAAGAGAGCTAGTGGAGATGTTCTTGGGGACTCTGTCAGGTCCTTTCTTTAATCACCTGATTGGAAGCTCCTCTGCAGGTTTCACTGAGTTGATTCTAACTAGCGAGAGGGTGGAAGCCGGTATTAGAAGCGGGAAAATTCAGAAAGATGCGTCTACCTCTGCTGTTGCAAAAAAACCCTTCACTGGAAAGAAAGAAGTGTCTACTGTCTATGCCCATAGGAATCAGGGAAGAACCGAACGACGACCAACAGTGGGGGCCGTTATGATTCAGAAATCTGCATCAGACCAACCGAGAAATGATCAGCCGAGGAATAACCAGCAAAGGGTGGAAAGGCCTGTAAGGCAATTCACCAAGATAAACATGACTCCTGCTCAAGTCTTACCACATCTCTTGAAGTTGAACCTGGCCATGCTGAAGGAAGCCCCTAAAAATCCTAACACTGCTTCTCCACATTACCATCCCAACTCCAGATGCGCGTACCACTCAGAAAGTCCAGGGCACGACACCAACAAATTTTGGGCCCTGAAGAACAAGATTCAAGATCTGATTGACGCAAAGGAAGTTGAATTTGAAGCTCTTGAAAAGCCGAATGTTATCTCCGCTCCAATGTCGAGGCATGGGCACAATGCCAATGCCGTGGAAGAAGATCTATTTGTTTCTGCTGTGGATGAACTATCACCTCCTCTCCTAACCATCAAGTTGAATTTGTTGAAGGCTGGCGTGTTCCCAGGATGTGACCAAGATTGCCATGCTTGCCTGTCCTCCCCATTTGATTGTCCTCTTTTGAAGAAAGGAATCCAATAATTGATTGATAACAAGGAAATTTTGTTTGAGAAAGCTCCCGTCTCACCCATTCCAGTTCCCAAAGTTTCAATAATAACCATATACACCAATTCTTCAAGGGTTCCTAAAAAACCCGTTAGGATTACATCCGCTCCAGTGACTACTCTGTTGAATATAACAATGCCAGGGCCAACCCCTTATAAAACCGATAAAATGGTACCATGGAACTATGGTGGAGAAATCTACTATCATGGTGTCAAATAGATTGAAGAGACCATTGAAGAAGAAAGCTCTGAGGAAGATAATCCTGACATCAGTAATATTTCCGGAACAAGCAAAATTACTCGTAGTGGGAGAATCTTTTCTCCAGAGATTTCTCCTCCAACAGCAGTCTTTGGACCCGCGGCCATTTCGAAGATTACCCCTGTGATTGTACCTGCCAGTGTACCCGCCAACATTGACAATACAATTCCCATCCCTGTTTCCGATGCTGAGAAAAAAGGAAAGAATGTTCAAGAGGAGCCTGTCTTGATGAAGGCTCAGTCATTAGTCATTCCTGAAACATCCCAGAAAGAGATGGAAGAGATTCTACGGATTATTAAGAAAAGTGATTATAATGTTGTTGAACAACTGGGGCAGACCCCCTCCAAAATATCTATGTTAGCCCTGTTGCTGTGCTCTGAGGCACATGTTAAAGCTTTGGTCAAGTTTTTGAAGACGGCCCACGTGCCACAAGAAACCTCCGCTGATCAATTCCAGGAATGTGTGGCCAGATTAACAACTGACAGTGGCCTGGGATTCTCTGATGCAGACTTGACCTCCAAAGGGAGAAAACATAATGACACGCTACATGTCTCGGTGGAGTGTAGGGGAACCACCCTAGCTCATGTTTTGGTTGATACTGGGTCCTTTTTAAATGTCTTGCCAAAGAAAGCCTTGGATAGAATGGATTGTGAAGGCTTAACCCTAAAACCCAGCAACATCATTGTCAGAGCCTTTGATGGTTCTAAGAGGATGGTCCATGGAGAGGTGGACATCCCGATCAAGGTGGATACCCAAACGTTCAATTCAACATTCTACGTGATGGACATCCGTCCTTCCTACTCTTTCCTGTTGGGAAGACCTTGGATCCACCATGCTGGAGCTGTCACTTCTACTCTGCATCAAAAGCTCAAGTACCCTGTCAAGGGGAAAATCATAATTGTTCATGGCGAAGAGGAATACATGATCAATCATCTTAATTCTTTCCGTTATGTGTAATTAGATGGCGAATTCATAGAGACCCCTTTCCAACACTTCGAAGAAGTTTATGAAGAGATAGCGGCAACCAAGACGATGTCCTCAACTCCTGCGATTACAAGACCACTGCCTCGGATGTCGTCTCCCAAGGATGCTAGGGCAGTGGTGGAAGAAGGCGGAAGCACAATCTAGGGGCAACTTCCAGACTTTCCTTTCAAATCAGACAAATTCGGCTTGGGATTTACTTCGACTGGTCAGAAGGCCGTGTGTCGCTCCCGTGCCAGAGGGCCACCTGTGAAGATCACCCACCGAGGGGTTAATGCGCTAGAGGACAGTGAAGAAGAGGGTAACTTGGAAGACTGGATTTTCCCTACTGTTGACGAAGGAATGTGCAACTGGGAAGCAAAAGACTTTATTCTGATTACTTTCATAAATCAGTAATTTATCTTTTCCATTTATGTTGGATCTGTAATAATTCACAAACAATTCATACTTTTTCAACCATATGTCTTACCCAAGGCACATAGGTCCATTTGTAAGGGTTCTTATTTAATTTCATATGTCATTTTAATGAAACATGGACGCTTTTCATATATAAACCTTTTTGCTCATTGTCTTTCTTTTAGATTTTGTTGTTTTAAGATGGCTATGCCCTTACACACACCCACACTCACAAATGCAGGTACCCTTCCATTCTGGAACTAATGGGTAACGATACTGCTATAGCCTTCAGTGACTCTGAAGATCTGATCAACCAAGCCAAATACGAAGGTGAGGAAGATTGTGAGATGCCAGGGGAATTGGCCAGACTTCTGCAACAAGAGGAAAGAGAAATTTAGCCTCATGAAGAGCAGTTGGATACAATCAACTTGGGACCTGAGGATGACAAAAAGGAAATCAAGATAGGTGCCAATCTAGAGTCGAGTGTCAAGGAGCGCTTAATTCAGCTACTGCATGATTATGTTGAGATCTTCGCCTGGTCATACGAAGACATGCCGGGACTTGATATAGACATTGTGGTTCACCGTCTCCCCACAAGAGAAGATTGTCCACCAGTTAAACAAAAGGTCCGCCGCATGAGACCTGACATGTCAGAAAAGATCGAAGCAGAAATTATGAAGCAGTTCAATGCTGGATTTCTGGCTGTTACTTCCTATCCACAATGGGTTGCTAACATTGTGCCCGTGCCTAAGAAGGACGTCAAAGTGAGAATGTGCGTGGATTATAGAGACTTAAACAGGGCCAGCCCTAAAGATAATTTTCCACTTCCGCACATTGACTTCCTGGTCGACAACACAGCTCAGCACAAAGTATTTTCTTTCATGGACGGATTCTCAGGCTATAACCAGATCAAAATGGCACCTAAGGACATGGAGAAAACTACTTTTGTTACACAGTGGGGTACATTCTGCTACAAAGTAATGCCATTCGGACTGAAGAAGGTCGGGGAAACCTATCAACGCGCCATGGTAGCTTTGTTTCATGATATGATACATCATGAGATAGAGGTCTACGTAGATGACATGATAGCCCGATCACAAACTGAAGAAGAACACCTTGATCACTTGCAAAAGTTGTTTGTCAGGTTGAAGGAGTACAAGCTCAGATTGAATCCAAACAAGTGTACATTCGGAGTCCGATCCGGTAAGCTCTTAGGTTTCATTGTTAGCAACAAAGGCATCGAGGTTGATCCTGCCAAAGTCAAAGCTATACGAGAAATTCCCGCTCCTTGCACTGAGAAGGAGGTCAGAGGTTTCTTGGGACGCCTAAAATACATTGCAAGGTTCATTTCTCACCTAACATCTACCTGTGAACCAATCTTCAAGCTGTTGAAGAAAGATCAGGTAGTTAAATGGAATGATGACTGTCAAGTTGCTTTCGATAAAATCAAGGAGTATTTGCTAGAACCTCCTATATTGATGCCACCCGTCGAAGGAAGACCGCTAATCATGTATCTGACTGTCTTAGAGAATTCAATGGGGTGCGTAATGGGCCAACATGACGAGTCTGGCCGAAAAGAGCATGCCATTTATTACCTTAGCAAAACGTTTACCGACTGTGAGACCCGATACTCACTGCTCGAGAAAACTTTCTACGCTTTGGTATAGGTTGCTCGCCGGCTAAGGCAGTATATGTTGACTCATACCACTTTGCTGATATCTAAGATGGATCCGATCAAGTACATCTTTGAGAAGCCTGCTCTATCCGGAAGAATAGCTAGATGGCAGATGATCCTAACGGAATACGACATACAATACACGACCCAAAAAGCTATAAAGGGGAGTGTGCTAGCCGATCATCTGGCTCATCAAGCTGTTGAATATTACCAATCCATGAGGTTCGACTTCCCTGACGAAGACATCATGACATTAGACAACGTTAAAAATTTCAGACCATATGACGGACCTGAACAAGGACCCCGATGGACCCTGTACTTCGATGGGGCCTCCAATGCACTTGGCAACGGTATCGGCGCGGTACTCATCTCCCCAGAAGGTTTCCATACACCTTTCACAGCCAGGCTTTGCTTCAACTGTATGAACAACATGGAAGAGTATGAAGCTTGCATATTTGGACTCAAGGCTGCCATAGACTTAGGAATCAAATCCTTATATGTGTTTGGGGACTCAGCTTTGGTCATCAGTCAGATCAAAGGAGAGTGGGATACTAAACATCCAAACCTCACCCCTTACAAAGAACATGTCTTGACATTGTTACCACATTTCGAGCAGATTACCTTCAAGCACTTTCCACGAGAAGAAAATCAGCTAGCAGATGCTCTAGCTACAATGTCATCGATGTTTAAACTTAACTGGGATAATGAGGCTCCCCAAATCACCATTGAACGGATGGTCGAACCTGCACACTGTCACGAGATTAATACCGAAGAAGTAGTGGACCAGCCATGGTTTCATGAAGTCAAAAGGTATCTCGAGGCGCAAGAATACCCTGAAGGAGCTTCAGTCAACGATAAAAAGTTCTTAAGGAGATTCTCGGTAAAGTTCTTCCTAAGTAATGGCATCTTATACAAGCGCAATCATGATTCTATTCTGCTTCGTTGTGTGGACAAAGCTGAAGCTGAAAAGATCATGGAAGAATTGCATGAGGGTACCTTTGGCACTCACTCTAGCGGGCATACGATGGCTAAGAAGATTCTAAGGGCAGGCTATTACTGGTCTACCATGGAAGCTGACTGTTATCAACACTCCCGGACTTGTCACAAGTGTCAAATCTATGCAGACAAGGTACACGTGCCTCCAGTTCCTCTAAATGTCCTAACAGCTCCTTGGCCATTCGCTATGTGGGGAATCGACATGATTGGAGAGATCAAGCCTACAACATCCAACAGACACCGCTTCATTCTGGTGGCCATTGACTACTTCACCAAGTGGGTCGAAGCTGCTTCCTTCACATCCGTTACTAAGAATGTTGTTGCCCGCTTCCTCAAACAGAATCTTATTTGCCGATACGGTATCCCCAAAAGGATTATCACTGACAACGGTACAAACCTTAACAATACTATGATCACTACCTTGTGCGAGCAGTTCAGGATTCAACATCACAATTCATCCCCCTATCGGACAAAGATGAATGGTGCGGTTGAAGCTGCTAACAAAAATATCAAGAAGATCATACAAAAGATGACAGTCACCTACAAGGACTGGCATGAGATGCTACCGTTTGCTCTTCACGGGTAGCGTACCACGGCACGCACATCAACTGGGGAAACACCCTATTCTTTGGTATATGGCATGGAGGCTGTTTTACCTATCGAGGTTCAGATTCCCTCCTTGAGAATCATGAAAGATGTTGGTTTGAGTGAAGACGATTGGATTCAGACCCAGCTTGATCAGCTAAACTTGATTGATGAAAAGCGACTTACTGTTGTTTGCCATGGTCAGATGTATCAAAAGCGGATGATCAAGGCTTTCAACAAGAAAGTCAGGCGCCAGGTATATCAAGTCGGGGATCTGGTGATCAAGCGCATCATCTTGCCGCAAAGTGATCCCAGGGGCAAATGGACTCCTACTTACGAAGGACCATTTGTAATCAAGAATATATTTTCTGGTGGGGCAATGATATTAACCACCATGGACGGCGATGCCTTGCCGCACACTGCGAACGCAGACATAGTCAAAAGATACTACGCATAAATGACCCGCTAGGTTGACACACCTAAGCAAAAATAAGGGCATCCCGATGAATCGAAAACCCGAAAGGGCGGTTCAGGCAAAAATTAGGGATAAACAAAAAAAAATCTGTACACCCGGCAAGTTGAAAACCCGAAAGGGCGACTTGGCCAAAAAAGGGTTTCCCGGTGGACTGAAAAGCCGAAAGGGCGGTCCAGGAAAAAGTTAGGTAATTAAAGCGTATGACTATGTCTTGTCGGATCACTTTAAAGACAATCTCTTCACAGAAAAACTTTGAGCTTCTGATCAATTCAATCATCTTCGGATGAAGCAGCGGATGGACAAGATATTCGGAGTTACGAAGGCTATATCGGAATGGGAACCCCATGGGATTTTTACACACATAGTTATCTTCCTTTGTATAAAATTTTCTTACTTTTATGACACCATCCTCTTACTAGGATGTCTGTCTCCTTTGTACAAAACACTTATTCAAAGTTAATACAAAGATATCTCTTTCAAAGTACAGAAAACTATTTGCCTTTTTCTTTTACACTTGTGTTTTTATTTGCAAGAACGTCTAATGATTCATTGATGAACATATGCATTTGAACATAATTACTGTTTACAAATAAACAGGATGGAAAAGAACAATTACTGACAGACTGAAAGGATAGGAAAATGTCTTTAGGATATTCCAGGAGCAATCCCTACATACAGTACATCATCTAGATCCCCAGCGGAGCTAAAACTTTGAAATACATATCCCCAGCGGAGTTATAATTTCAAACCCTTAATTCCCATCAGAGTTAAACTTCAAACTCCCAATCCCCAGCGGAGCCAAAGCTTTGAGTTACTGATCCCCCAGCGGAGCTGAAACCTTCATCCCCAGTCGAGTCAATACTTCTAATCTCCAGCGGAAACCATCCAACTCCCCAGTAAGTTATCTTGAGACCTGGAAATCAACTCAGATAACAATTAACTTTTGTCTCTCCCCAACCTAGGATAACTCCCCAGTAGAGTGGCAGACGACCAAAACTCCTGAACCTACTCCCAGCAGTAAACTCTTCCCAACAGAGTCTTCATTACTCCCCAGCATGAATTTGTCAGAGTTTTTACTCCTCTGCAGATTGAAGATTCTCATTACCCCCAGTAGAAGTCATCAAAGTTCTCTAGATTTCCCAAGCATATTTCTCAGGCAGTTTGGCATCTCTCACAACAGATTTTGTCAATACACCAATTTCAAGACATGAAGGATTATCGCATCCCCACAGAAGTTGTTAAGGATTTTCTAATCTCCAACAGTCACCAAGGATTTCTTACTTTTAGCAGTCAAGGATTTATTCTCCCCGGCAGCAGTCTAGAGTTTTTTTCCCCAGCTATCAAGGATTTATTTTCCTTCGTAATACAGCAAATCAGCTTACATGCGCATACATTACATTCATATATCATAAACATTGATAAAACACATTTATTGCATCATACATTTCATGCAACATAACTTTGTGTTTCGGCTAACATTTTACCCTTTTCAGGATAAGATTAACAAGCTACCATTAGCAGTATACAATCATGATACACTTCAGATACGCTCCAGATACGGATGTCATCCTGATACTTATTCAGATTTTAACTATCAAGATACAGATTAGATACGCTCCAGACACGGAAGCCATTCTATTTCTCACTCAGATTCAGCTATCAATTTCAAGTTCAGATACACTCCAGACGCGGAAGTCATTTTGTCACTTATTCAGATTCTAGTTCAGATACGCTCCAGACACGGATGCCATTTTGGCCCTTATTTAGTTTTCCGATTCAGATACAGTACAGATACACTCCAGACACGGAAGTCATTCTGTTGCTCATTCAGATTCAGATCTCAGATACAGTTTAGATACGCTCCAGACGCGGATGCTATTCTATTACTCATTCAGATTCAAACTTCAGATGCAGTCCAGATACGCTCCAAACACGGTTTCCATTCTGTCACCTATTCTGATTTTCCCCAACTCAGAGACGCTCCAAACACAGATGCTATTCTATTGCCTATTCAGATTCAACATTCAGATACAACTTGGATACGCTCCAGACACGAATGCTATTCCTTTGCTCATTCAGATTCAGTCCCCAGATACAGTACAGATACGTTCTAGACACGGACACCATTCTGATACTTATTCTTCTGACTTAAAACATACAATTCAACAAACATTCTTGGATGACATCTTTAAGTCCATCTCCAACAATATTCTATCACATCTCCAAATCGCATCTTTAAGCCCATTTCCTCAACTGCATTTTGACGAGTGCAAATTTACGGGCACTCTAGTGTCCAATCATCTTTTACCTTCGAGTCACGAACGACAAACTCGCCAATCTAACTCTTCAGGTTCAAGAAGATTGAACAGGGGCAGCTGTTGTACCCCAAAATTTTCCCTCTCATATTATCAAGATTTTCCTCACAAGACCTCTTGGACTCCAGACAAGATTATGGTTTGCTCAGCTCAAGACCTCCTCTTGCACTGATGACCTGAAATTAGGGTTTGAGTTTGCACAAGGATTTTTGGATCATCAATGCTTCATGTGAATTTCATACACCATCTTGGACCCCTAAGATTGCTCATACCAAGTTTCAAGCCTTGAATCACATTTTTGCCCAGTCAATTGGACAGTTGACCTAAAAATCAACTATATTGGGGGAAAAGTCAACCATGGCCAATTTACAGTCAAACTTCATAATTTTTGATCCCCAACAACATTATAGGCTTATATGTACCATTTGATAAAGTTTGGACCACAACTCCTCAAGAAATTTGATCAGATCATCAAAAGGGCAAAATGGTCAAAATTAGGGTTTTGACTGAAGAAGGGCAATTTCTGATTTTTTAAACTAGCCAATGGCCAATTGGGTTCAATAATGATTTCAAGGACTCAATGGAATCATCTTTACCTAATCACATAGTTCAAAAGATCTCAAAAGCATGGGATTGACAGATGAATTTTCCAGTCAACTGATCAAAAATCAACTGTACACTGAAAAGTCAAACTTTGACTTTTTGGTCAAAATCAAGTGCCAAGGGTCATAATTCATCAAGATATGTCAAAATGTGAAACTTGTTGACCATGAAACCTAAAATTTCAAATTAGGGTTTAATTTGAAATTTTTTCATAACTTAGAAAATTTCTGGAAAATTTCTTATTTTTTCCCAACTTTCCACAACTTTTTCACCATGATGCAGTTGGATTCAAAGAAAACTTCCAACATGAAAGTTGTAGTCCTCCATGAAATATACAACTTTTATTCACAAAGTTTTCCAAAAAGTTGCTTGGATATCAAGTTATGATTTTGTGAATAGGGGTCTATAAACTTTTTAACTTAGTGAAAATTTGCCCTAGTTTAGGCTGATTTTTGACCTAACTTAATGGCAACTTTTCACCTAGTTCCAAGAGGAATCTAAAAATTCATTTAAAATACGGATTGTGTATCATGTTACAAGATTTCCAAAATGTCCAAGAACTCTCCAAGATCATTTATGGTTAGGGAGAATCGAAGAAACGAAAATGGCAATTTATAACTTTTGTTCAAGGCATTTTCACAATGGTTCAAGTTGCAAATCTGCTCTAGCATGCTTGTACTTGGCATTAAAGGTCCTAATCCTTTCTACACTCCATAATTGAATGCTAATTCAGTGGACAATGGCTTTATTTTGATCTTTGGAGCATTGTACAATGAATTAATCCATTTATGGCATAAAGTTCATAATACTACTTTCACAAAGCTAGCTTTTTGCAACTTTGTAAATCTTGAGCCATGGACCTGATCTTTTGTTGCAAACAAGATCCACAAACATCAGGCAAAGTACACCAACCATACGCAGCTAGCAAGCAAGCTTGTACAGGCCTTTGGCATTGGTCATGTTAACTTTCTTCAAAAGCAAGCAAACTTGCAAAAGTTAAGACAACTTGTGTATCTGTTAAAGGCGAGACTTTGTATCATTTCAAACAACTTCAGAACCTTGTAACAAGCCTAAGCACGAATTGCTAACAACCCAAACACTCCCAAAAACCAAAATCACACTTTTCTGCCCAAACAGGGCATCATCTGCAGAACCTTTGCCAATTTGAAATTTGCTCGTGCGTTTTTCTTTAAAACACTTCAAACACATTACATACATCCTACCTAAACTATCCAGGCCCTTGTCTTGCAACTGTGTGCCCTGTTTCAAGCTTCACCATTTTCATTTTGCAAGGTTGCAGGTTGACTCGTGCAGGGAGATTCAAGCATCTACAAGGCCAGCTAAGCATTGGAAAATCTTGAGGGAACTTCAAGGAAGCTCACACGATCTTCAGGCCTCACTCAAAGTTCCCACATTGTCATATCCAAACTCAGTTGAACATGGTATTTTTCAAATCTCTATCTCCTTATTTAGGCATCCTTAAGCTTAGGTTTGGGAAGCAAAAATGTAGTCCTTAACTTGCTTAAGTTGTACATATGCATAGTTTCCATTTATATTAACTGACTAAGAGAATTTGGTTGTTGAACATGCTGAAAAAACTAGGTCAGAAATTAGGGCCACTGAAATTCTCCCTGGTCTTTTAGAGTTAGGTCATGAATTTTATATCACTAGAATCGTGAGATCATAAGCTACCATTTTTGTGTTATGAGTTTTTGATTTTATGCAAGCATGAGCAAGAATAGGATTTGAAGGCATAACGCGCGAAATTGTTTAGCTGGAGGACAGGGATGAAGCCAGCCTGGGCCTGGCGCGCTTGGGCTTGCTGTTTCTACTTGTTACACCCCCTTATCCACTATCCACACCCCCTTGCATATTTTGTTTTCTTTTTCATATTTTCTTTGCATTTTTTATATTTATTGCTTTAATATTTTTTTATGAAACATAAAAAATCTCAAAAATATTTTCTTAATTTTTTTGCATTCTTATTTTATTTTTATCTTTTTTTTTTTTGCATAAAATATTGATTAGTTTAAGTGAAATAGAAATTATTTTCTTAAAATAAATTGTAAATACCTTAAAATATTATACATTTTTATTTTTACTATTTAACACATAAAATATTATTTTTACATATATTTTTAATTTCTAATATTTGTAAATAATTTTATTTATTTTATTTCTTGTACATAAATGAATAAAAATGAATAATGTAAAACATATTTTCTTTTAAAACAAAATTAGGGTTTCCCTTTCAAAAATAATAACATTATTTTTTTCTTAGTTTTAGGACTTAGATAATTTTATTTTCTCATACATAAAACAATTACAAAACATTTTTTGCATATTTACATTTTATTGCATATTTAAATAATCGTTTATTTATTTATTGTATAATAAATTCAATTGGATTGTAATAGTGAATTAGGATTTTATTTTGTGCAAATATCCTCATTCAAAACTTGTATCCCCCCTCCCATAATATTGTTGTAATAGTTTAGATTTATTTTACGCAATTTATCGCATTATATACATGTTTAGTAAATTAGGGTTTGTATGATAAGACAAAAATCAAACAAATAGCAAAGACCTAATACAAGACAAAAATGCATGAAAAATGACAACACCTTGCACACAAGCACCTCTAGGGTTTCACCCACTTGGTTGCCTTAACAAAATGGTCATGGTATGCATGCTAGGTATCTTGGCAAAACAAAACAAAACAAAATATCATAGCCCCTCGATGACGCTAGACAAGGTTGCATATACAAATGATCTTAGTCCCTCAAACAAGCTAAGATACTTGGTACCATTACTATCATGGCCATACGATGATCCACGCCCGTCCCGTTTAACATCCAAAGATAGGGTTATCTACCAAAACAATGGTAGGTTAACAATGTCAAAGGAATAAAAATGTATAGGAAAGAATTTTTGAGTAGGTAGATAAGCTTCTAGTTACTTGATCAATTTGCAAACAAACCTTGCTATTTTCAAACAAATACACACATTTTCAAAATATTTCCAAACAACTTTCAAAACATTGAAACATTTTTCAAAAGACAAACATCTTTGTATATATTCTTACAAACAAGAATCATTACAAAGATTGCCTAAACGATGACCTCTTTTCAAAATACTTTCAAAACCACACAAAGCACCATTTCAAACAATTGTCAAAACAAAGCAATTGATCTAAAACAAGTAACTAAGAGCCCATGGAAAACCATGGATGAAAAGGGTGCTAGCACCTTCCCTTTCATAATCTACTCCCCGAACCCAAAAACAATCTCAAAGGTCTTTCCTGTGCTTTTTTACCTTTCCTTTTGGATAAAATAAAAGTCGGTGGCGACTCTTGCTAAACCGCAACATTTGCGAACACAAACGCAAAACCTCAAGTCAGTTCTCCCACCGCATCACAGGAACCATCACCATATTTTGGAAAGCATCTTCTACACTATTTGTCATGTATAAAGGGAAAGCTTGCGACTGAATGCACATCTGAATTAACTGAGAAAACTACCCTGCCCCAGGTTATGATTAAGGGTTTTGATTTGTGTGAAAAGAAAACTCCTACTTCTTAGGCTCAAAGGGGTTGACTAGGGATTATCTTCCTTATAACTCCACTGTTTAGGATTTGAAACAACGCCTGTACATCATCAGCGGGGTCTGTTCAAAAGCATACTGTAGAGATTATGATATCATTCTCATCATCCTCCCTCTAAAGGCTTATAGCTTTTAATCAAGATTTGAATATCACAAAAAGGAAGTAAAATCATGGCTTCAGCATAGTGAAAACGAATGAAATAATTTAAGACAAAAATGTGCAATGCATTTATGAAATAACAAGGTTTGATATGAATAAATGTTCGAACAATCAAGATAAAATTACAAATTGAAAATGCTAATGAACAAAATCCTCTTTATTTGAACTTTTCACTTCAGATGGTTTGCCTTGGAGGGATGGCAGAAGAACTCAGCCTGACCATCTTATGTAAACTCCAGCACTCCTTCATAAATCAAGTTTTGAATTTTATATTTCAACATCCAACAATCATCAGTATCATGCCCCGGACTGTTGGAGTGATATGAACACCTTGCATCAGGATTGTAGTTAGGAGAAGAATTCTTAGGATTCGGATGAGGCCCTATCAACGTAATCAGATTCATCCTCAACATGTGTTGTAAAGCTTGAGACAGCGGCATGTTGAGTTTGGTATATTGCATGTTGGATGTATCCTGCTTACTCTGATTAACCTATTGTTTTTAGCTAGGTTGTTATTGGACCCGTGATGTAGTAGCAATTTGGAAAGGTCCACTCTTCACCAAGCCAACCTCTCATCTTCTCGAAGGTTGATCCATGACTTGGTCCCCAACCTCGACTATTTGCTTCACACGATTGTATCCGTCTTGAAGAAGTTTGTTGATAATGGTTCTCAACTCTTCTTGTCCCTGGGCCGGGCCTTGGATAAGAGCAATCTACCCCAGCATCTGAGTTCTCATTGCTTCAACCTTGCAGTTGTTCCAACCGTTCTTCCTTATTGTCTTCAGGATTTTTCTTTGCCAGGTTCCCAGCAAGGAGTGCTTTCAACTCTTCCTGCCCCTTGGATAGGTTTAAGAACATTTCCATGACCTGAGCCTTTTGAATTTGGAGATCTCTGTTGACTTGTTTGAGAGCTATTGCTGAAATAAACAGCGAGAACATGATGGACCTGTATTGGAGACTACCTATTACGCAATGACATGTATGATAAAGCATTTTTGAAAAAAGTTTTGAGAGTGTGGTGTAAAAATGAATTAAATTTGAGCAAGTACTTAAGAACTATCTACCTTCTCGAAAAATGGCGTTATTTTCCTCCTTTCCTTTATATAGTGCTATCCTACTATTAGTGAGTAGGTAGCCCTATCGTTGGATGTTGAGGGACTATCGTAAGGGACGTTTATGGTGATTGAAGGCAACATGTAAGGATACCTTAGCAATTTGGAAGGACTGTCATCATCATATATTCGTAGGAAACTCGAGGGAAATTTAGGGACTATGATCTTTATGATGACTTGAGACTGAGGGTCTTTGCTAAGAGTATCCCTATGTTCGAGGGACATGACCATTTCCGAAGGCAACCAAAGTGGGAAATATCCTAGGGGTGCTAGGGTGCAATAGTGTGCTTTTTCAGGTATTTTTATCTTGATGTTAGTGATCTAAGATTAATTGATTAGTTCTTGCCATACACGCCTAATTTACTAGCAGTTTATATACAAGCATATAATATAGTGCGAAAAGTACAACCTACGGCTATTACAAAGCTTTGGGGAAATTTCAATTATATCTGACTAAAAATGAAAAATGCAGAAATTAAAACCCTAATTAGAGTATTATAAACCCGTAGGCAGTTACAATAATAAAAAAATGCAAAAGTAAATAAACGCGCACATGAATTGAAAATACGTCTAAAATCCTAAGTGAAAGGAATTCTTTTTGTATGTTTTTGTTATGAATAGAAATTGAATTAAAAATACTAAGTTTATTCAATTTTAGTTTTTTAAGAAAATGTTAAAATAATTAATTAATTAATTAACAAAATTAATTTAATATAAAAAAGCTAAGCCTAATGTTTTTGTGGTTTTTTAATTTTAATTAAAGCTAAGAAGAAGTAAGGACAAACAATCAAAAGAAAGGATAAAATCGAAAGACAAAAACTGTGAATTAAAAGAGTGCATTCTTGGAAGTAAGGCCTGGATCGAAGAGGATTGGGTTGCCTTTCGATCCAATGAGGAATCTTAATCGAAGGTGCTTGAGAGACTGCACGTCTGGGGGCGTTCGATCTGAATGTGTTATCCTTCGATCTGGGATACTAGATCTGCAAGGCAGTTCGTTAGAAATTGAAAATGCAAGGCCTGGGATTCGAACCCTGGTCCCTTCGATTTCACAAATTCCCTTTCACCACCTAAGCTGCTTGCTCATTCGAAATACATGACACCTTCTTTTGGTCCTGCAAATTAGTTATTTCGAAACTAAACAAAACAGAAAACATCCCATTCTTAATCAATCCTTGAACCCAGATCTGGGTTTGTTTTGGTTTGCCACAGCCGTTATCATGGGTTTCAAAGGTAACCAGCTTCAAAAAACTCTATCCATGGTGTTCGAACGTATGGACACTTCAACTTGCGTACATTTGGTTAAATCGCTCACAAATAACAACAAAAACTAAGAACATGCAATCATGAGTCTAATTTAAGATTAAGTGGGATTGAATATTTTTACCACTAGAGGCGCCTGGATCTGCAGTCCTGGGTGTGAGATGGTTGTGGTACGAGCGAGTGTAAGTCTGTGTGAACTCCAAGAACATGATCAAAGTGTTAATCTGGACGGAAGGTGCCTGCAACGGTATGGAGTTTTGACAACTTTGGAATTTTTTCTACTTTCGGGACCTTCGTGGGGAAGGCTGCGTTTTTTACGAGGCAATATCCATGTGTTTCCGTCTGTTTTTTCTCTGAGATCATGAGGTTTATATAGACAAGGGATTTTAGGTCAACATTTGTGTATCAAATCTTGATCCATTAGGTTGAAGATATTTGATTTGATTTCTTCATAAAAACTTGCTATATTTGATTCAATCAAGTGCCAATCTATTTTCATGCGTTACTGTCTGCCTGTTATGAGTTGTTTGGGCTTCCAATATGATGTAAATCGAAAGATGACATGCCACTGTAGATCTATTTCCCTTCAAATTTATTCTCTTCGAAGGCTTTTAACTCTAATTCGAATTGTACAAGCTTCGATGTCATGGCTCCTTCGATTAAGCCACCCTCTGCTTTGATTGCTTGATTTCAAGAGAATCACCCTGGTCGAATCAGCTCTTGTGGAGTTAGGAGAAAACAAGGCAAGAATATGGCCTTTAACTCAGGAATTGAATCCACGATCAACATTGAATTCTTGCCATATTTGCAAGGAAAACATGCCATTTTGAACTTTGGGTGAACCTGGGCAAGTTAGGATAGGTGTTTTGTTTGGTTTAAGGCTTTCATCATGGTTCCTTCGATTAAGTCTCAAGTTGTTCTCTCTTCGATGGCTTTGAACTTGGTCCAATCGAAGCGTTATCTTATTGACTAATCGAAGTGTTGTTCTACACTCCTTGATGGATCTAAGTCTTGATTCGAATTGCCCAGAACTTCCCTCATCAGAACATTTGTTTTCCTTCGAATGCTCTGAATTCGAATTGCACCAACTTCGTTATCACGACTCCTTTAATTAAATCTTAAGCCTTGCTCCCTTTGATGGCTCTGCATCTTGATTCGAATTGCTCATATTCTCAGCATCAGAGCTTCTACGTTTGAACCATAGTCTGCAGAAAGGCTCAGAGTTATCCTCTCCAATCTGCATGAATTTGAATGCCCATCATAAGAGCTTCTGGAACCCTCTCAGTTCTAGCTCTTTTTGATCTCATTTTATCTAACTTGGACAATCAAAATATCGCCCTATTGATATGCCAATCGAAACATCACTTGTTTAACATGCCTGTCAAAAGGCATTTTGTACGCTCTAACAAAAAACAACCTTATTTTAGATGCCCGTCGAAGCTGCCTTGTTGGAAATGCCCATAGAAAGGCCCTATGCCAATCGAAGGACCTTTTGCATATGCCAATCGAAGGACCTTTTGCAGATGCCAATCGAAAGACCTCTTGCAGATTCCAATCGAAGGACCTTTTGCATATGCCAATCGAAAGACCTTTTGCAGATGCCAATCGACGGATACTTAACCATCATTTGAAAATTTTCCTTTTCTTTAGGCAAAGGTTTGTAACCACCTATGCAAGAGGAAATCTTGGAAAAACATGAGAGGGAAAATATTGGGGTACAACAGCTTCCCCTATTCAATCTTCTTAAACCTGAGGATGTAGATGGGCTTATCTTCCTTTCGTGATCTGAAGGTGGAAGATGATTGAACACTAAAGTGCCCAGAAATTTGCACTCGTCTGAGATGATACTTGACTGTGTAGATGATATCGGGAATGGGCTTATAGATTCCATTTGGAAAAGATGACGGAAGATCATCGGAGATGGGCTTAAAGATTACATCCAGAACAATGTTGACTTCATCAGATATTCCTTTATGGGGATCCTTATTCCTGTTGTTGAGGAGGATTCTGCTGAGGAATGTTGGTCTCTGTTTTGGGAAATAGAGTTTAGGAAATTCAGTTGTCCATTACTCTACTAGGGAGTCACCTCTTGACTGGAGAGATCAAAGTTTACTATTTTCTGGTTGAAGTCCAAGCTTCACAGTAATTTGTTGGGGATAATGGAATTAACCGTTACTTGAAAATGTATTAGAAAGAGCCTCTGTAGGGCTGATTCAGGATGAGTCTGTGTTGGACTGCCTCTGAAGGGTTATGCGGAGTAATCTTTGATGATTGCTACCTCAACAGATAATGAAGGAATCTTTAACGATTTCTTCCTCAATAGATGGTGAAAGAATCTTTGACGATTGCTACCTCAATAGATAATGAAGTAATCTTTGATGACTGCTACTATAGTAGATGATGGGGGAATCTTTGACGATTGCTACCTCAATGGATAATGAAGGAATCTTTGACGATTGCTACCTCAATGGATAATGAAGAAATCTTTGACGATTGCTACCTCAATAGATGATGAAGGAATCTTTGACGATTTCTACCTCAATAGATAATGAAGGACTCTTTGATGATTGCTACATCCATAGATAATGAAGTAATCTTTGACGATTTCTACCTTAATGGATAATGAAGGAATCTTGGACAATTGCTACCTCAATAGATAATGAAGGATTCTTTGATGATTGCTACCTCAACAGATAATGAAGGAATATTTGACGATTGCTACCTCAATAGATGATGAAGGAATCTTGGACGATTTCTACCTCAACATATGATGAAGGAATCTTTGACGATTGCTACCTCAACAGATAATGAAGGAATCTTGGACGATTACTACCTCAATAGATAATGAAGTAATCTTGGATGATTTCTACCTCAACAGATAATGAAGGAATCTTGGATGATTGCTACCTCAACAGATGATGAAGGAATATTTGACGATTGCTACCTCAATGGATAATGAAGGAATCTTTGACGATTGCTACCTCAATGAATGATGAAGGAATCTTGGACGATTGCTACCTCAATAGATAATGAAGGAATATTTGACGATTTCTACCTTAATAGATGATGGAGGAATCTTTGACGATTGCTACCTCAATAGATAATGAAGGAATCTTTGATGATTGCTACCTCAATAGATAATGAAGGAATCTTTAACGATTGCTACCTCAATAGATGATGAAGGAATCTTTGACGATTGCTACCTCAATAGATAATGAAGGAATCTTGGACGATTTCTACCTCAATAGATAATGAAGGAATCTTTAAAGATTGCTACCTCAATGGATGATGAAGGAATCTTGGAAGATTGCTACCTCAATAGATAATGAAGGATTCGTCTGTGTACAAGCTTTACCTGAAAAGATAATGATTTAGTTGCATGCAATGTCATGATGCATGAAGTGCAAATGATGTTCTCAAAATGAATGAGATTTGTAATTAATGCATTCATGATGCCTATGCTATGACATCTGTAAAATGATGTATGAATGTAATGCATGAACGTTTCAGTCATTCTATCTAGGGAAAATGAATCCCTGATTGTTGCTGAGGAGTACCGGGAAGCTGAATCCTGAACTACTGTTGGTGAGTGAAGAAAGTGATTCTTCAATTTCCGCTGGGGACAATGAATGAAGATAGTTTTGTTGGCGATTCCCTTTCTTCGACGAGGATCTTCGACTTCTGTTTGAGAATGATTTTGCTGAGGGGAAGAGTTCTGTTGGAAGATTTCAACAATTTGGAGAAATAAAATCCGCTGGGGGATGAACTTCCGTAGCTAGAGAAATAAACTCTACTGGGGATAAGGCTTTATAAACTACTTGAGATTTATAAAACTCTATTGCGGAAGGTGAACTCCATAAACTGCTTGGGGATTTTTTTGAAATCCTGTTGGGGAACCTGAAAAGCTTGACGAATTCACTAGGGGATTTTGAAGCAGTAATTGGAGATTTTTGCTCTGTCGGGGAAGTGAGAACAACTGACATCAATAGATTGTAAGCTGAGGATGTGGCGGTGACCTTTTAGTAGGATGCCCCTGTCTTGATACCTGTTGGAGAAGGTGTGATCGGTGGATCTGGAACTGACTGTTTAACGCTGGTTCGCGAAATGTCGCGGAAGCAAGAGTCGCCACCGTCTTTTATTTTCTCCAACATGGACAGGACAAAAGCACAACAAAATTCCTTATGAGATAGTTTCTCGGTTCGGGAGGTAGATTTATAGAAAGGGAAGGTGTTAGCACCCTTTCTATCCATGGTTATCCATGGGCTCTTAGATACTTGCTCATTGTGTTTTCAAAAGTGTTTGATTTTCAATTGTGAGTGAGTTTGAAAAAAAGTTTCGTTTAAAGATTTCAGATCAAATCTTGTATCAGTCCTCAAGAGTGTTTGAAAAATTGTTTTGAAAGCCTTTTGAAAGTGTCGGTGTGAAAAGAGTTTTGATTTGTTTTGAATTAGAGCAAGTATCTATGAGTCATCTACCTACCCTAAGGAATTAGGCTGGGTAAATGTCCCTAAGGTAGTGCCATCCCACCATTGAGAGGTAGGTAGCACCACCGTTGGAGGTGTTCGGGTCAATTCGTTTGTTATGGACAGTGTGGTCACCGGAGCAACAGTAGGACACCTTAGAAGCTACCCTTATGCCATGTTCATGGACATAAGGACTTACTAAAATGTCCTATACTCGACGACCACGTTTCGAGGGGCAAGGCAACAGTGAGGCGTACCCTAAGAGTGGTGTGTGAATTTGTGTATTGTTTTCAGTTATGTTTTATCTTGTCATGCATTAGGGTGATCTACGCTTTGATTTTATTTGGGCCATTCATTCTTTCATGCAAAGTTTAGCAGTTTTAAAGGTGTGCGGAAATTAAAGTACAGAAAATAAAGTCCTACGCTATTACAAGGCGCGGGTCTATACATCGCCAAATTAACAAAGACCAGTTTTAATAAAATGCAGAAAGTAAATAAATTTCCTAATTACTATTACAAGGCTTGAGCAATTACATAATATTAAAAAGAAAAATAAGGACAAACGCGCGAAAAGAAATTAAAATCGAATATGCGAGGGCGTTGGACCCTTTAAAGAAATTAAATGAAATTAAAAAATTAATTAATGATTAAATAAAGAAAAGAAGTTATTTTTTTATGGTTTTTGGTATTTATGAAATAAAGAAAATTAAAATTAAAATAAACCCTAATCCTAAATATTTTTAATTATTAAAGAAAAAAGATTAAAGTTTTAACCTAATTTGTACTAATTATTTAATTACATGGGTATTTACAAGATTAATTAATAATTATTAATAATAATAATAAGAAGAAATTATTTATTAAGAAAAAAAAAGGGGAAAATACCTAATTTCTACACATTTTAGTTATTTAGAAAAAATTAAAATTAAAACCCTAAATTAAACTAAATTGATTATTAAAATTTATTTACAAAAATATTAATGACTTGAATATTAAATAAAACATATTTTTTAAATTTTTGATTTTTCTGGTTTTTATTATGAAAATTATATTTTGTGAATTAAAAGAAACAATTAAAATAATTAAAAGAAAAGAAAAGGAGGAAGAAAAAATACAAACAATGGGGGGTCTGACCCAATTTAGGAGGTGTATTTGAGTGATTTTTGGCCCAAGAATGCAGGGCCTGCCTTGACTTTCTAGCGCGTATGTGGAATGGTTGACTAGCGTTCATGGTGGAATCCACATTCTGGCCATTGGATTGATCCCTTGGGACACTTGGCAGGCACAGGCATTGGGCATATGGTGGACCACTGGAGAGGAATAATACCTGAACATGTTACAACCAAAATTATTGAGAAATATGGGGGACCTGGGAATCGAACCCAGGTCCCAGTACTTGCATGCCAACGCAACAGCCAGTTGAACTAACGCGTTTCTTTGTTAGTTTAGTGGAACATGATTAATATATGCAAGAAAACAAAATTACGCTGAGGCAATTAAAAAACGCGCCAGTATTCAAAACCTCCAATCACGCTTAGACACGCATGCATCGTCTTCATCTTTTTCCTGTAACTAAAATCAAATAGTGGGGGTTTTGAACCCCCACTAACTGCAATGTCTAAAAATAACGATTAGCATATGAGTAAACATAAAAAGGGCGCGAGTAGTGGCTTTGCTTCGTCTGGATGTCCTGATTCCATTGGCATAGGTTTTGTTGGCCAATTTTTCCAGACGTGAAAACCCCTAAATCAAAGCTTCTGAAACCCTAGAGGACATCCATGGTGAATTCCCATTTAGGAAGCCATTCTTCAATTCAAGGATACCATTAGCTTCAGAATGTTCATGTTAGTGTAAATCAACATTTAAAACGTATGGAAAATGCATGTAAATTCAAACACGAATATGAAAAATTTTATGAACAGGGCGATGTCATTCTACCACTTCTGGATGTATGGGGACTTGGCTTTGATGGCAAACGCTTCCTAGGTCGTCCAACAATGTATTGGAATAGCTTTTAGGCTTTGAAACGAGCTCTAGGTATCAAAACAGTTTTCCACTTTTTTGTCCAAAATTGCAAGTTTGTTCTTGTGTTCTGGGCGCAGCTTCTGTGTCTAATCTCCTTGGTTTCACCTGTGCATAAGTATATGAAGGGGATTAGGTTAAAAAACCAGCCCATGATCCATTGATTTAATGCTTTTGAATATTTGATTTTGTCAAATCTTTTCCAATCCTTTTTTATGCCAATTATGCCAATTATGGAAGATTTTTGTTCCCTTGAGGTAGTACACGAGATATTTGGTTCATAAATGGAAGAAATGCTGCACAAAAAGATTCAAAACCTTTGTTTAGTATTTTTCTCATAATTAATTTTAATTAAATGAATTAATAGGATTAAAAATTCAATTAATTAATTAAAAATAAGAAAATAACTCCCTTTTAGCTTAATGGGTCGTGCATAGCCTTTGGGTGATGATTCATGGAAGAAATTGAGGCCCATTAGCATTTTTGAGGCATTTGAAGCAAAGTTGACTTTTCAAAATTCCCAAAAATTTCCCAACTTCCACAAGGCATATCTTGCTCAATGTTTAAGCTTTAATCATGTTCTTGGACATTTTGGAAAGGTCTTGAAGTCTTCTAACCAATGTCTTTGGTCCCATGTCATTTTAATTTACCAATCTCAGGTTATGGTCTTTGACTTAAAGTGCCTTTTTGTTGACTTTTGAAAATGACCTATAATGAGATTGATAACTTTTTTGTGAGAGCATTTCTTGGACTTGAAGTGTGAAGATGAGTTGTAGGAAATGTCATTCTCTTCAAAATGAGATTTGGATGGAATTTTTCTGATAAACCATGTGGAAGTTATGCCCTGGTCAATTTGCAGTTGACTTTTTCAGCTGTCCAAAAATAGAAACTTTTGCATCTTGAGACTTTTTGAGCCATGCTTTGAGAATCATGATCAAGAATTGATCAAATGATGTTTGTGGCTTCAAAATAAGATGTTGACCAAAAATTTTTACTTTTGACTGTCAAATGACCATTTTGCCCCTGCGGTTGACTGTGAAGCAATTAGAGTTTTTGACTGTGCAATTTGATGCTGTGAGTCTTGAAACTTGGCATATGGATGCTTGGCAATGTTTATAGGCATGTGGGACTTGATTGGACCCTTGGAAACCTCAAATTCTTTGCCAGAACCAAAACCCTAATTTTGACTGTGTTAGGAGGCAATTGGACTGTGCAACCCTTGGGAGATTTTGAAGCATGATCTTAGCAAACCTTGAAGAATATGGGAGGGCAAGTTTTGGGGTACAACAGAAGGTATCTACTGGGATCTTATAGACGGTTTTACTGCTATCCCAACATCTAGAGTCCTTGGTGCGTGTTGATCAGGGAGTGTTCTACTGATAGAAAAATGAAAATATGACAGGACATAATCGTATGCTTTAATCCCTAACTTTTTCCTGGACTTCCCTTTCAATTTTTCAGTCCACCGAGATACCCCTTTTTCCCAAGCCGCCTTTCCAGGTTTTCGACTTGTCGGGTGTACAGATTTTTCCATATGTATATCCCTAATTTTTTCCCGAACCCTTTTGGTTCGCCATGATGCTCTTATTTTTTCCTTAGGCCAGTCAACCTAGTGGGTCTTTGTTCTTGTGTAGTATTTTTCGACTATGTCTGCATTCATTGGGTGCAGATGATTGTCACTATCTATAGTAGCAAGTGTTTCCGCACTTCCAGAAGGTGTTTGTTTGATCGTACATGATTCGCTGCTGGAACTCATGTCCAATGCTCCAAGTGATTCATATGGAGATCTGCCCCTGGATATTTGGCATTTTTGAGAGATTCCTTGAACCTTGACTTGACTGCCCTAGGTTAGCTGGACACCATGTCATGCCCCTTGATTATGAAAGGCTTATCACTAGAATGTCTTTCCATCTGAGGTGATTATGCTCATTGAGAGGATTTCTGTTCATTTAATATTCGTCTGCGAATTTCTCTATTGTTGAACAAATAGTCATGTGCAAACAATGGTATTTTAAGAATGCAAAGCTTATGTCTGTCTTGAAGTTTGAAAATTCATTTTTTAGTAAAACAAACAAATATTGTAAAGTGTGATATCAGCTCAGGATTTATAGCGAATCCTACATGAGTCGGGATACCTTTTGTAACAGTATGTTTTCGAACTAACCCATGCTTCAGTTAGGACTTTTGAGGGTTATAACATGGCCTGGTTCACGGTTCAAGAAACAAAGGATTAAGGCTCAAAATTTATTTGTACCCAACCCGTTCTTCATGATGTTCTTCAATCTTATGCTCAGCTAATTGTGCATTTAGATCCCAATTGAGTCTGGAATCTTTGCTCTGATACTTGGTGATGGTTCAGAAATTGAACGTTTGTTTGAGAAGGCAGTCATTTTTGTAACCTTTTCTTTTTTGTTGAGAATTTGTAGGACCTCTTTTTTTTTGTTATCCCTGCTTTTGCCAGAACTGTTTCTTTGGTGTTTACAGTTAGCGGGATGCCCCGGTTTTTTTTCTTAAGTCTCCTTCATAGGTTTTGACTTAATGGGCTTTTATTTTGAGAGATAATGATTGTCTGTTCTTAATGATTATGTGGAACCATCACCATCTTTTGGAGAGCATCTTCTACACTATTTGTCATATATAAAGGGAAAGCTTGTGACTGAATGCACATCTAAATTAATTGAGAAAACTACCCTGCCCCAGGTTATGATCAAGGGTTTTGATTTGTGTGAAAAGAAAACTCCTACTTCTTAGGCTCAAAGGGGTTGACTAGGGATTATCTTCCTTATAACTCCACTGTTTAGGATTTGAAACAACGCCTGTACGTCGTCAGCGGGGTCTGTTCAAAAGCATACTGTAGAGATTATGATATCATTCTTATCATCCTCCCTCTAAAGGCTTAGAGCTTTTAATCAAGAGTTGAATATCACAAAAAGGAAGAAAAATCATAGCTTCAGCATAGTGAAAACGAATGAAATCATTCAAGACAAAAATGTGCAATGCATTTATGAAATAACAAGTTTTGATATGAATAAATGTTCGAACAATCAAGATAAAATTACAAATTGGAAATTCTAATGAACAAAAGCCTCTTTATTTGAACTTGTCACTTCAGATGGTTTGCCTTGGAGGGATAGCAGAAGAACTCAGCCTGACCATCTTGTGTAAACTCCAGCACTCCTTCATAAATCAAGTTTTGAATTTTATATTTCAACATCCAACAATCATCAATATCATTCCCCAGACTGTTGGAGTGATATGCACACCTTGCATCAGGATTGTAGTTAGGAGAAGAAGTCTTAGGATTCGGATGAGGCCCTATCAACGTAATCAGATTCATCCTTAACATGTGTTGTAAATCTTGAGACAGCGGCATGTTGAGTTTGGTATATTGCCTGTTGGATGTATCCTGCTTACTCTGATTAACCTGTTGTTTTTGGCTAGGTTGTTATTGGACCCGTGATGTAGTAGCAATTTGGAAAGGTCCACTCTTCACCAAGCCAACCTCTCGTCTTCTCGAAGGTTGATCAATGACTTGGTCCCCAACCTCGACTGTTTTGTTCATACAGTTGTATCCGTCTTGAAGAAGTTTGTTGATAATGGTTCTCAACTCTTCTTGTCCCCGGGCCAGGAATTGGATAACAGCCAGCTACCCCAGCATTTGAGTTCCCATTGCTTCAACCTTGCAGTTGTTCCAACTGTTCTTCCTTATTGTCTTCAGGATTTTTCTTTGCCAGGTTCCCAGTGAGGAGTGCTTTCAACTCTTCCTGCCCCTTGGATAGGTTTAAGAACATTTCCATGAACTGAGCCTCTTGAATTTGGAGATCTCTGTTGACTTGTTTGAGAGCCATTGCTGAAATAAACAGCGAGAACATGAGAGACCTATACTGGAGACTACCTATTACGCAATGACATGTATGATATGCAAATGTTTTCAAGGATCTCGCGAGGTAAACACAAGAAAATGTTAGGAGTTGACTGCAGCTTTGATTGAAGAACTTCATATTGTTGGATGTCCTTGTACGAGAATCAAGCTCACCACATCGAGTGGGTCATAGCCCCTGACTCAAGTTGTCACTTTGGTCTTTTGACAGCGTTGGCTAGAGGAAAATGAATCCCCTTGCCCCTTTCTAGACGCCTGCTTTATCATAACCTGCATCACAGGCCCTTGAGATCCTTGAAATTGTGAAGGAGATGCTATGGGATGATGTTATGATGTGTATGCTATGTATTAAGCAAAAGTGTAAGGTGATGAAGACAAATATGTCTTGCTAGAAAATCAATTTATTGGATAATGCATACAAACAAGGTCCTGCAAGGAATACAAACAAAAGCCCTGCAATGAGTTCGAGTTGTTAGGCAAAGAAAGCAAACAACTCACACAAGTAGCTTTAGGTTTAGGCTTGCATGGATTCCATAGGTAAGTACCCTCTTGAAGTTTTAGTTGGCTCAACCTGTCCTATTAATAGTAACCGGATTCTAAGGAGCTTCAATATCACTGACCTTCCCTTCAGAAATTGTTTCAGCTCTGCACCGAAGTATTGCAGCCAAAAAATCCCGAAAGTCCATCCTCAATGAGTGTAGTATCGAGTATCAACCAATCTTCGGTCGGAACCAAAGCCCGTTATCTCAATACTTCCTAATGGCTAGGATGAGTAAATTAAAGGTTCTAAAGGTCAGTTAGCGCTTAGTTACACTATGAGGAAGCTTAATGTTATCCTTAACTTACTCAAGGAACATTAGTACAATCCAAAGTATCACGCTAACGTAGCCACCACTTCGTCTGGATCGGTCTACACCGTACAACCTCCATGATTTATTGCTACTTACCTAATAAGGTGTCCCAGATCCGGGTGTAGGATCTTTACAAGAATACCCCAACAAACCCTCAAAGAAAAAGCAGCCAAAGCAAACAAAGAAAGCAATTTTAAATGATCCAAACCCTAAGGTAAACCCCACTTTATAATTCCCCAGCAGAGTCGCTAGTTCTGTGATACGGTGGAAGAACTGACTGTTAATACTAGTTGTGCATTTTGTATTCGCAAATGTGCGGTAAGCAAGAGTCGTCATCGACTTTTCTTTTATCCAATAAAGGAAAGGGTGAAAAGAACAGAAAATGACCTTTTTCGAGATTTTCTGAGTAAGGGGGTAGATTATGGAAAGGGAAGGTGTTAGCACCCTTTCCATCCATGGTTTTCCACGGGCTCTTAGGTACTTGCTCATTTTGAAAACTTCTTTTTGTGTTTGTGTGTTTTGAAAAGGTTTTTATTTGCTTTAGGATAACTCTTGTATCAGTCCTCAAGAGTATGATAAAGCGTTTTTTAAAAGAGTTTTGAGAGTGTGGTGTAAAAATGAATTAAATTTGAAAAATAACTTAAGAACTATCTACCTACTCAAAGAGGGCGTTCTTTTCCTCCTTTCCTTTAGATAGTGCTATCCTACTATTAGTGAGTAGGTAGCTCTATCGTTGGATGTTGAGGGACTATCATAAGGGATGTTTATGATCATTGAAGGCAACATATAAAGATACCATAGAAATTCAGAGGGACTGTCATCATCATATATTCGTAGGCAACTCGAGGGACATTTAGGGACTATGATCTTTATGATGACTTGAAACTAAGGGTCTTTGCTAAGAGTATCCCTATGTTCGAGGGACATGACCATTTCCGAAGGCAACCAAAGTGGGAAATATCGTAGGGGTGCTAGTGTGCAATAGTGTGCTTTTTCAGGTATTTTTATCTTGATGTTAGTGATCTAAGATTAGTTGATTAGTTCTTGCCACACACACCTAATTTACTAGCAGTTTATATACAGGCATATAATATAGTGTGAAAAGTAAAATCTACGGCTATTACAAAGCTTTAGGGCAATTATAATTATATCTGACTGAAAATGCAAAATGCGGAAATTAAAACCCTAATTAGACTATTACAAACCAGTAGGCAGTTACAATAATTAAAAAAAAATGAAAAAGTAAATAGACGCGCGCATGAATTGAAAATACGTCTAAAATCCTAAGTGAAAGAAATTCTTTTTGTTTGTTTTTGTTATGAAAATAAATTGAATTAAAAATCCTAAGTCTATTCAATTTTAGTTTTTTAAGAAAATATTAAAATAATTAATTAATTAATTGACAAAATTAATTTAATATAAAAAATCTAAGCCTAATGTTTTTGTGGTTTTTTAATGTTAATTAAAGCTTAGAAGAAGTAAGGACAAACAATCAAAAGAAAGGATAAAATCGAAAGACAAAAACAGTAAATGAAAAGAGTGCATTCTTGGAAGTAATGTCTGGATTGAAGAGGCTTGGGTTGCCTTTCGATTCAATGAGGAATCTTGATCGAAGGTTCCTGAGAGACTGCACGTCTGGGGGCGTTCGATCTGGATGTGTCATCCATCAATCTGGGATACTGGATCTGCAAGACAGTTTATTAGGAATTGAAAATGCAAGGCCTGGGATTTAAACCTTGGTCCCTTCGATTACACGAATTCCCTTTCACCACCTGAGCTGCTTGCTCATTCGAAATACATGACACCTGCTTTTGGTCCTGCAAATTAGTTAGTTAGAAACTAAACAAAACAGAAAACATCTCATTCGAAATCAATCCCTAAACCTGGATCTGGGTTTGTTTCGGTTTGCCACAAATGGTATCATGGGTTTCAAAGGTAACCAGCTTCAAAAAACTCTATCCATGGTGTTTGAACATATGGACACTGCAACTTGCGTACATTTGGTTAAATCGCTCACAATTAACAACAAAACTAAGAACATGCAATCATGAGTCTAATTTAAGATTAAGTGGGATTGAATATTTTTACCACTAGAGGTGCCTGGATCTACATTCCTGGGTGTGAGATGGCTGGGGAACGAGCGAGTGTACGTCTGTGTGAACTCCAAGAACATGATCGGAGTGTTAATCTAGACGGAAGGTGCCTGCAATGGTATGGAGTTTTGACAACTTTGGAATTTGATTCTACTTTCGGGACCTTCGTGGGGCAGGAAGCATTTTTTGCGAGGCAATATCTGTGTGTTTCCGTTAGTTTTTTCTCTGAGATCATGAGGTTTATATAGATAAGGGATTTTAGATCAACATTTGTGTATCAAATCTTGGTCCATTATGATGAAGAGATTTTATTTGATTTCTTCATAAAAACTTGCTATATTTGATTCAATCAAGTGCCAATCTATTTTCATGCATTACTGCCAGCCTGTTATGAGTTGTTTGGGCCTCCAATATGATGGAAATCAAAAGCTGACATTCCCCTGCAGATCCATTTCCCTTCGAATTTGTTCTCTTCGAAGACTTTGAACTCTAATTCGAATTGCACCAGCTTCGATGTCATGGCTCCTTCGATTGAGCCACTCTAAGCTTCGATTGCTTGATTTGAAGAGAACCGCCCTAGTCGAATCAGCTCTTGTGAATTTAGGAACAAACAAGTCAAGAATCTGTCCTTTAACTCAGGAATTGAATCCACGATCAACATTGAATGCTTTCCATATTTTCAAGGAAAATATGCCATTTTGAACTTTGGGTGAACCTGGACAGGTTAGGATAGGTGTTTTGTTTGGCTTAAGGCTTTCATCATGGTTCCTTCGATTAAGTCTCAAGTTTTGCTCTCTTCGATGGCTTTGAACTTGGTCCAATCGAAGCGTTATCTTATTGAAGAATCGAAGTGTTGTTCTACACTCCTTGATGGCTCTAAGTCCTGATTCGAATTTCCCATAACTTCCCTTATCAGAACACTTGTTTTCCTTTGAAGTCTCTAAATTCAAATTGCACCAACTTCGTTATCACGGCTCCTTCGATTAAATTTTAAGCCTTGCTCCCTTTGATGGCTCTGTATCTTGATTCGAATTGCTCATATTCTCAGCATCATAGCTTCTACGTTTGAACCATAGTCTGTAGAAAGGCTCAGAGTTATCCTCTCTAATCTACATGAATTCGAATGCCCATCACCAGAACTTCTGGAACCCTCTCAGTTCTTGCTCTTTTTGATCTCATTTTCTCTAACTTGGACAATCAAAATATTGCCCTGTTGATATGCCAATCGAAACATCACTTGGTTAACATGCCTGTCGAAAGGCATCTTGTACGCTCTAACGAAAAAAACCTTATTTAAGATGCCCGTCGAAGCTGCCTTGTTGAAAATTCCCATCGAAAGGCCCTTTGCCAATCGAAGGACCTTTTGCATATGCCAATCGAAGGACCTTTTGTAGATTCCAATTGAAGGACCTCTTGTAGATTCCAATTGAAGGACCTTTTGCATATGCCAATTGAAAGACTTTTTGCAGATGCCAATCGAAGGATACTTAACCATCATTTGAAAATTTTCCTTTGCTTTAGGAAAAGGTTTGTAACCACCTATGCAAGAGGAAATCTTGGAAAAACATGAGAGGGAAAATTTTGGGGTACAACAGTCCTTTACAAGAAGAGGTATATGCGTCGCAACCTCCTGGATTTGTGAAAAAGAATCGGGAAGGGATGGTATAAAAGTTACATAAAGCCTTGTATGGACTGAAACAAGTGCCCAGAGCTTGGAATCTAAAAATTGATTTGTTTTTCAAGAGGCAGAAGTTTCAGAAATGTCAGATGGAATATGGCGTGTATGTGCAACATTATGGTGGAAATTTTATTTTGGTGTGTCTATATGTTAATGACATATTGCTAACAGGAAGTTGTCCATAAGATATAGTCAAGCTCAAAGAAGTTCTGATGAATGAATTTGAGATGACAGATCTGGGAAATATGGTATATTTTCTAGGAATGGAGATTTTGTACTCAAAGAAGGGTATCATTCTACATCAGCTGAAGTATGAACTTGAACTTCTGAAGAGGTTTAAGCTGCAGAATTGCAAAGTTGTTGTGACACCATCATAAACCAATCATAAATTATATTCTAATTCTGATGGTGATTCTGTGGATGCTACAACCTTCAAGAAGTTGGTTGGTTCTCTTAGGTACTTGTGCAATACCAGACCTGACATTTGTTATGCAGTTGGAATGATTAGCATATTCATGAGCAAACAAAGTGGTCTCATTATCAACCTGCTGTCAGGATTCTAAGTTATATCAAAGGAACTCTGAAATACGGAGTGCTATTTCCTTCTGGAAGACAGACAGCACCAGAATTAGTGAGTTATTCTGATTCTGACCGGTGTGGAGACAAAGTTGACTGAAAAAATTACTTCTGGTAACTTGTTCAAGTTTCCGGAAGGTCCAATTTCTTGGAGTTCCAAGAAACAACTTGTTGTGGCTCTGTCAACATGTGAAGCTGAATACATTGCATGTGTTGTAGCTGGATGTCAAGCTGTTTGGCTTCTGAATCTTCTGGAGGATTTGAAGATTGAGATAGAGAAACCTCTAAAGTTGTTGATTAATAACAAGTTTGCAATCAATCTTGCCAAGAATCCAGTACTGCATGGAAGAAGAAAGCATATTGAGACGAAGTATCATTTTCTGAGAAGTCAAGTGCAGAAAGGAGTGTTAGAAGTTCTGCACTGTAGCACTCAGAAGCAGCTGGCAGATGTTTTGACGAAGGCAATAAAAACAGACCAATTTTTTCGCCTGAGAAATGAAATTGGTGGTGTTAGTTTCTGATAGTTACTAAATTACGGGATGGTATTAGAGGGTAATTTAGTATTTGTCATTTGTGGATATTCTCTTTAGGGCCTATGTGGCATTCTTATCTTTAATACTTTTATGTATAAATAGGTGTACTAGGTTTCATTTAATACAATAAATTCTCTTCCAATCATTTGTGGCACCTTTATAGCATTTATCTTTTTCTCTCTTCTTTCTCAATTTCATCACCTTGCACCAACAGTTTCTCCCATAGTCATATGTAATTAGTTTTGATTATTGCTTATCCCATTATCTGAAGGAGTTCTGAACTTGATGTTGACATTATGAATATTAGTTCTTTTATGGATTTTTTCCCTATTCCTGTTGCAAAGGTTTATATCCTCATTCTTCCTACTATACATGTACTATGTATTCATGTTATCATGAACTTGATCAATCATGATGTTTTTTTTTTCCTTTTTCAGCGATGTCTCTCATTATCTTATTTCCCTTATACAACTCTTCCTTATTCAGATACATATTATTATTCCATTGCTTTCCTTTATCTCCCATCTCCAAAATATTATGGGTTGTTTCATCTTTCTTCTTCTGATTGTTATCTTTCTGGTTGGTATCTTTATTCTTCTGTTGATTGATATCCCCTTTCTTTTTTGCAGGGTCTCTATTCACCTGATTTTCCCCACATCTCTCATGTTGGCGTTTAAGAGACATGTTGTTATGAAACTCTATATGAAATTTTCTAGCCATCACTCCAAGAAAATCTTGCTCCAGCCATGTGATATAGCCACATGAATATCACAACGCAAAAATTTGAGGTTGCCTCTTAATAATCACGATGCAAACTGATCGTCAAAATAGCAAGTATACTATTTTTCCAATGTAGTAATAATGAGAAATCCCAGAGTATCGATCTCAAGGTCTGTGTACAATTATCAAGTTCAATTCACGTTCAATTAAACAAAAACTTAATATGGGGTTTTGGTTTTGAAAATTGTCACTTAACCAATAGCATAAAATATAAATTGGATTTTCACTAATATGAGGAGCATGTTAGGGATAAGTGTGTGATTTGCCTCTGTAATAACCTTTACTCTTTATTTCTTCAACAAGTTTATTACCTTCAACTATCGAATCTTTAATTTGTTTTCCCCTAAGCCCTTAGTGGGTAACCTTTGGTTTTTCATCCTAATACCTAAGTCCTTAAAGAATTATGATGACACTAAGCATTTATTTTATCAAGATTTTACCAGTAACCTATAGGATATCCCTAGTCCTAGGTGATATCTACTATAGTCTAATTGTTCAAAAACCTTAGCAATGACGATCTAACCCTAATTATTAACCGTGAATCAATCCATATTGGTCCGATGGGAAAAGCATAAGAACATTGAACAATTAAGTTAAAAAGAAACTATTGTATCAAAATCAAGAATTCAAAATCATTACATTTTCAAATCAAGGACACCCCTTAGTATTGAGGGGTTTAGCCTATTATAGTATTAAAAAGAAAAGCAATAATAATATTAGACATTACAAATGGTATGGATTCTTCGATCTTCAATTGCTATCGCTCATGAAGGAATCTCTGTCTCCAAATCTCTTGAAAGCACCAATCTTTATCATTCCTAATATTCTCCAGTTAAAATTCTTCCAATCCATCGTGAAAACTCCTCTCAATAGCAAAAACTCATTTAGGTCAGTTGGAAATACCCACAATACCCTCACAGGCCAACTAATGAACAAAATAATCCGGAAATACTAAAATAGGCGTCACAACCCAACACGGGCCATGTCAGGAAACATGGATTCCCGTGTTGGACCTATGGCAATTTAATTCTTGAACTCTTGGTTCAGGCACCCTGACACGGTCCGTGTCAGCTGACACGAGTGCCCATCTCACACTGTTGACTTCCCCTATTAATGGATCTCGTCCTGGCTATCATCCTAACACAACCAGTGTCAGGTGACACGGGTGGCCCTGTCAGGCCTCATGTAGGAAGATATTTGCATTTCTCTTGAAACTCCGAGTTTTGCACGGATTTGTCCCGATTTATTCTTTTGAACCTGAAAACATTAAAGCACAAAACCAACGCATAAAATGTGGTAACTCAAATAAAACACATGATGATAAAAAGAAAGAATAACATAAAACAATGGTAAATGACTATGAAAAAACCACTGATCAAACTCCCCCAAACTTAAATTGTTGCTTGACCTCAAGCGACTATTACACAAACTCATGAACATCATAGCAGCCCGATACTCATACGTGAGACATCCGTTCAAATTTATCAAAAGGTAGTTTGTCTGATGTTCACATGACGCGAATAGTTTGTGTAAAAACCTTTAAACTTTGAGCTTCCTCTTCAGATACCTCTCTAACTATGCTTTGTACTTAAGGCTTTTTCCAATTTTCCTCCTTTTTCATTTGGACAGTCAAATTAAGGCAATGAGACTTTTGATGATCATCACACACACAAGACTAATCAAGAAATCTTTTGTTCAGACACCAAATAAGCAACTTTTTCTCCTTTTTAAATTCATATGAAATTTTCAAAACTTTTCAGTTTATATATTGTCCTTTTTGGACGACGTTTCGAGATCAACCCTCTTTGGGTTGAATAACGGGGTAAGGGCTATCGAACTTAACAAGCTAGTTGCCTTTTACCGCCTTTTCATCATTTTGTGGTAGCTTTATTTATTTCTCAATCAATCATGCCTGCATGTGAATCTATATTATGCTAGACTGTAAAGATAAACTACTCCAGGAGTACTTCTTAGGATTCAAGAATTTTGGTACAAATTTACACGTTAGACTCGTATCACTGTCTCGTCATTCTGAACTTCCTACCCTTAACCAATCATCCCTTTGTCTCTATATACTATTCCCGATCTCTATGAAATACAAGCTCTTGAGCAAAACAAAACAAAAAAATTTGGTCCAAATTTGGGAAGGACTTCAACTCATGGATTTACAAAACACTTAGCATAGAACCAACAAATAACTCGAAAAGAAAACCAGTAACCCCCCCCCCCCCCCCCCCAAAGTTGAACTAAACATTTACCCCAATGTTTTAGAACAAGCTCGAAGAGGGTGACTCACAAAGGGAAATGCAACACATGTTGCTGCCTCCTAGCTTTGACCAGTAAGGCTCCCTTTTTATTACCTGCAGACAATGGGAAACAAAAAAACTAAGTTATTAAAAGCGTGGGTTGCCTCCCACGAAGTACTTCATTTAACGTTGCATGGCTCGATGGTTCATCTCCTTATGGGGGTACTTCCTTTTCTAAACCTTACTGCTTGTCCTTTCCGCAACCCATAACTCATTCAGATCAAAAGTATGACCCACTTTGTGCTTCAGGTCACTTCCAACTTCCATCTTCTCACCTTGGCGTTCCTTCTTCTATTTCTCCTTGACTTCTTGACTAAAGTTGGGAATTTTTATTGATGCCACCTAAGATATTATGCCCGAGACTTCTTCTGGGAGTGATTTTGAAAATTTTCTTTCTCCTTCTACTTTTACCATTCCAACTGAAGATTGTTTCTTTTCATCTGCACCCTGCTTCTTGATCTCCAACACTTTCAAGGTTATCTCTTCATCAAATGATTTTAATGTTAGTTTACCTGTCTCAATATCAAAATTACACTGACTAGTCAGCAGAAATGGTCAACCAAGAATGATAGGAGTCTCTTCATCTTTAAGGATATCCATGATTTGGAAATCAACGGGAAATTTTTTTGTCAATTTCCACCAATACATCTTCCGCTATCCCGTATGACTACTTCATGGTGTGATCAACAAATTTCAATTTTTTCCCACTCTCGCTTATCTTTTGAATACCAAGCTTTTTGAAAATAGACAAGGGAATTAAGCTCACACTCAAACCAGAATCAAATAGAACCCTCTTGAATTTTCTGTCTTTTATTGTGCACAATATTGCAACCAACCCCGAATCCTTCTGCTTGATAGGAATTTTCCTCTCAGGAATGATTGCGCATAATTTCTCATCCACGGGTACCTGTCCATCTTTTGTCGGTCTCTTTTTTGCAAGTACCTCCTTCATGAATTTCTGGTACACGGGCATTTTCCTGAGTGCTTCAAAGAACCGTATGTGGATCGCCAAAAACTTGATCATCAAAATAGCAAGTGCACTATTTTGCCAATGTAGTAATAATGGGAAATCCCAAAGTATCGATCTCAAGGACTGGATACAATTATCGAGTTTAATTCACGTTCAATTAAACAAAAACTTAATTTGGAATTTTGGTTTTGAAAATTGTCACTTAACCAATAGCAGGAAATATAAATAGGCTTTTCACTAATATGAGAAGCATGCTAGGGGTAAGTGTGTGAATGACCCATGTAATAACCTTTACTCTTGATTTCTTCAACAAGTTCATTACCTTCAACTATCGAATCTTTAGCTTTTTTCCCCCTAAGTCCTTAGTAGGAAAACTTTTGGTCATTCATCCTAATACCTAAGTCCTTAAAAAGTTATGATGACACCAACAGTTTATTTTATCAAGATTTTACAAGTAACCTATAGGGTATCCCTAGTTCTAGGTGATATCTATTATAGTCTAATCGTTCAAAACCTTAACAATGGCGGTTCAGCCCTAATTATTAACCGTGAATTAATCCTTATTGGTCCGATCGGAAAAGTATAAGAACATTGAACAATTAAGTAGAAAAGAACCTATTGTATCAAAATCAAGAATTCAAAATAATTACATTTTCAAATCAGGGACACCCATATCATTGAGGGGTTTAGCCTCTCAAAGTATTAAAAAGAAAATCAATAATAAAATTAGTCATTACAAAAGGTATGATTCTTCGATCTTCAATTGCTATCGTTCATGAAGGAATCACCGCCTCCAAATCTCTTGAAAGCACCAATCTTTATCGTTCCTAATCTTCTCCAGTCAAAAGTCCTCCTATCCATCGTGGAAACTCCTCTAAATAGCAAAAACTCATTTAGGTCAGTTAGAAATACCCAAAACACCCTCATAGGACAACTAATGAACAAAATAACCTGAAATATTGAAATCAGCGTCATAATCCAACACGGGCTGTGTTAGGAAACACGAGTGCCCGTGTTGGACCTCTGACAATTTAATTCTTGAATTCTTGGTTCAGGCACCCTAACACGGGTCGTGTCAGCTGACACGGGTGCCCGTGTCACACCCCTGACTTCCCTTATTCCTGGCTCTCGTTCTGGCTATCATCCTGACACGGCTCGTGTTAGGTGACACGAGCCGTGTCAGGCCTCCTGTAGGTGAATATTTGCATTTCTCCTGAAATTCCGAGTTTTGCACCGATTAGTCCCAATTTATTCTTTTGAACCTGAAAACATTAAAACACATAACCAAAGCATAAAAAGTGATAAATTAAAATAAAACACGCGATAATAAAAAGAGAAGATAACATAAAATAATGGTAAATGAGTGTGTAAAAAGCATTGGTCACAAACATATAAAAAATTTAATTTTTTTTCAACTTTTCACGTGGTGTCAGGTGGGACATTTCCAAAAACTTGGTAATGACGTGAAAATCACGTGGATACTTTAAGGTGGGAAGTTTAAACATTTTGAAAATTTAGTAGTGTCGTAGAAATCACGACGCTACCTAAACGTTTATTGGGAATTAAAATCTGACTGAAACGCTGACTGCTTTCTAGTTTGCATCGTGAATTTCACTTCTCTACTCAACGGTCGGAAAATTTGTGTCGTGATTTTCACGACGGTAAATTGACTATATATTCTAGAACTGAGACTCTCTCTTTCTATTTTTTCTACTCTTCCTCACCATTTTTTCCAAACTCCCAACCACAAAACTCCAAAGGTATAAAAATTTTTTATATTTTGTTTTTTTTTATATTTTTGTTTTATCTCATTTAATTTTTTATTATTGATGCATGAAGTATTCAAAAAGTTCAAAGGTATATCAATGTTAAGGCCAAGAAACGTTTCAAGAATTTGTGAACTGTTTTAAGGCATGTTTTATTTTAAAAAATGCATATATAATGGGTTGTGGACCCTTTAATTCTGAAAAATACTAAAAATAAAACATAAAAATGAATTTAATATTTTTTATTTAAAAAATCCGAAAATACATTATTATTTCTTGTAAAATATTTTTTTATAAAAACATAGTATTATATATATATATATATATATATATATATATATATATATATATATATATATATATATATATATATATATATATATATATATATATATATATATATATATATATATATATATATATATTAAACAATACTTGAAAGTTTGTGTCTTGAAAAGCACGCCACAAATTTGTGGCGTGAATTTCACGTGGTAACTAGTGTGCAACATTCTGACCCATACTGCATGTTATTAAATATTTTTTGTAATGCATATCACACCACAAATTTGTAGCATGAATTTCACGTGGCAACTAATTTTCACAAGCGCTCTTGCCTCATGATTTTTCCACGTCACTAATTATTTGTGTGTCGTGATTTTTGGGTTTGTGTTGTGAATATCACGAGGTTAGAGATAGTTCTTTTTTTGTAGTGCATATTGATGACCTCCATAACGTGTAAGTCCTTTGGCTCAAAAATAACTAAATTATCTATAATATAAGAAAATTAGTTGTTATGGAAAAGCCAACCTTGTCCTTAACTCTAATTCTCTCATGTCATTGTTTTGAGGGTAAAATGTGTCCAAATATTTTTTTCAACCAAACTATTATTTTGAACCAACTTGGTTAACATTTCTTCTATTTTGTTCTACTTTTCCACATGATGCAACTAAACTTATATCTATTGGTTAAAAAAGAACTATGTTTTTCATATTTCCTAACTTTTTCTCTTACACCAATGTTTCTTATCTCTCTCTTCATTTACTATTAGTCTTTCTCTCTTTTCTATCTTCTGCTCTGAACTTCATATTCTCTCAACTTTCTTCATCAACTTTTCTCTTTTCTTAATTTCTTTCTTGCACTCATATGATTCTTCCATTTCTTCAAACTTCTCTCTTCCTCTTCTTTCTTCATGTTCTTAAAAAATATGTTTGAAACTTACACTGTCAAATCTATACTCTTCCTCTTCTCTCTTCAACTGACATTTCCATTTTTTTATTCTTCTCACTACACCAAAAATAAGATTAGACATCACACCTTAAGCAATGCTTCTTATCAAAAGCGCTGCTAAAAGTCCATTTCAAAAACGCGCGAATTTGGTCGCATACCTTAGACAGCGCTTTCTAAAAAAGAGTTGCCTAAGAGGGGTGAAAGTGGTTTGATAAAGCGCTGCTAAAGGGGGGTTTTAAAAAGCGCTTGGAATGAGCGCTGCTAAATGGGATAGGTATTGTAGCGCTTTGGAAAAGCGCTGCCTAAAGGGTGGGCTTACAAACCTATTTTTAAAAATGCTGCCTAAAGGGTGGGCTTACGCAGCGCTTTGTAGAAGTGCTGCCTAAAGGGGGGGGGGGGGGGGGGGGGGGATTATGCAGCGCTTTCTACTAGAAGCGCTGGCTAAGGGTGGGCTTACGCGGCACTTTTAAAAATCGATGTCTAAAGTCCTGTTATAAAAAAAAACATGGCCAACACGCAGAAACATTATTATTTCCAGAACCCCATTCTCACACCCAACACAGTACGAACCCCCACGCAGCGCTTAAGTTCCATTTTTTCTTTTGATTCTAAATGAAAATCGATTCTATTTGTTCCACATTATTCAAGGTTCTCATCCTTCTTCTATTCAAGACCGTTTCATCCTTTCTTCCATTCACAACCAAGGTTCTCTTCTCCTCTAGGTATGATTTTTGATATATTTGATAATGTTTATATATAATGTTGCATTGGATTTAGTTGATAGTGTTGATAGTGTTGATTTAGTATTAATAATGTTGCATTATATTGTGTTTTGTATGGTATGTGGTTTTTGCATGTAAGGTGTTTGTGAAAATGTCACAATGAGTTTTGCATGTAAGGTGTTTATGTAAATGTCACAATGAGTATTGCATGTATTGATTGAGAGAAAATATGTTCCTATACAATTAATCGAGCTATAAATTTTGGCTTTTGAGGTTGTCGTAATAACACTTATAGTGTTGAAATTGAAAGCACTTCACATAGAGTTGAAATTGAAAATGAAAGAACTCATATAATTGAAATTGTTTTATTAGTTTAATATTATTTTATTAGTAAAATATATATTAAAAAGAATATACAAGATACCCCGGTTCTTACATGCGTCAAACTAAATTACTTTATGATTTTACTTTTTTTAAAATAGTTTTAAAAAATATGATAAATTTTAGAGTTAGTTCTAAATATTAATTGTTAAATAATTAATATACATTTTTAGAAAAATAAATTTGATTTTTTTGAAATAATTAATAATAATATAATATTATTATATTATTATTATTATTTTATTATTATATTATTATATATTAAAAGGGTAATTATAGCATTTATATTCTAATGTAATTCTTATTCTATAGATTTTTTTATTATAATAAAATTAATTGATCATTTATATAGGTTACTTGTGAAAAGTGAAGTTTCTGAGCATTTCCAAGAATATTACACTGTGTAATTTCAGAAGGTGCTGACTTCTCTACATGTATTAAGCTTTTCCTATGATTTTCTATGAATATGCCTAATTGGTATTAAGCTTTTTAGTCTCTGTCCTTTTTTTTAAGTATTGTTTTTGTTTAGCTTACTTAATAGTAAGAACATGGATAAAATATGGATGTATGCCAATCGATTGTCCAAAGAGTACGAGAATAGGGTATTGGAATTTGTTAAGTTTGTTGTTGAACACGCCGAAGACGCCAATCGAATGAAACGTCCTTGCTTAAGTTACTGTTTTGTAGGCCGGGTTGACGCAGTTGGGTTGCAATCACATTTATTGAGGCGTGGAATTGATCGAAGTTACACATGTTGGATATTCTATGGTGAGAAAAGTAACGAGAATGTTAAACTGGGGGATAGTACGACATATGCTTCAGACGACAATGGCACAAATATATATGATTGTGATCGAGTCGAAGAGATTGCAGAAGCATTTGAAGAAGATCTTCAAGATTGTCCCAAAATGTTTGAGAGGTTGGTAAGTGATGCAGAGAAACCGTGTATAAAGGTTGCACTAAATTCACAAGATTGTCTGCGGTATTAAAGTTGTACAACTTAAAGGCGGGAAATGGATGGTCGGATAAAAGTTTCAGAGTTATTAGGCATTATGAGAGATATGCTTCAGGAGGATAATGTTCTTCCTAATCGAACCTATGAGGCCAAAAAAATATTGTGCTCTACTGGCATGAGCTATGATAAGATACATGATTGTCCAAATGATTGCATTTTGTTTCAAAACGAATATGCATTATTAAATGAGTGCCCTAAATGTGGTTTATCTCGGTATAAGAAAAAATTGTCTCCAGCAAAATTCTTATGGTATTTTCCTATAATTCCGAGATTTAGACGCATGTTTCGTAGTGAAACCGATGCAAGACACTTGACTTAGCATGAAGATGAAAGAATTATTTATGGAAAGTATCGACATCCACCAGATATAGTGCTTTTATCTAATAAAGGGATTGATGATAAAAGTGTAGATCAATGTGATATTGATGTTGAGAATGAATCGTATATTAGAAACGATCGAGATGAGAATATTATAGCGGATGCATCATATATCAGAAAAGATCATAATGAGGGAATTTGGATCAATCCATCCGTCCGTGATCTTAAGAGATAAGTAATTCACAATCCAACCAAGAAAAGAAAGAGATGTTAGAGAAAGAGGTAATATAGTAAAATGTTATATATTCCGTCATTCAATAAACTTATATATTTGTCATTTTATATACTCAATTGATTATGAAATTAGATATTTGGAATTATATATTTGTAAATATATATTTGTCATTAGATACTTATGTTTTTATTTATTACATGTTAGATAGCTAGTAAAGAGGATTACACACGTGATGATTCTATTAATGATGGAAAGAAAGCCATTAATGCAGAGGAAAGGGAAATTAAAAGAGGAATAACTATTATAAAGAAAATCATTCATGATAGAAATAGAGGAATAAAGTGTGATGTGCATTGGAATTCAAATGAACAACTAATTGAACCTAACGGTTCTAAATTGATAAGTTACATTGGATCACTTGTAAGGAGAGAAGTTCAATTACTTGTGATAATTGGAGAAACGAGCAGTTGGATACCGCTAAAGACAAAATCTGGAATGAGATACAGGTACCATATATGATGTTATTTGTTTTTTATTATGATTATGTATTTAAATTACTTATAATAATGCACTCTTTGTATGTTTTTCATAGAGGTCTTTCAACATTGATGATACCAGAAGAGCTTAGTGTCTTCAATTGGCTGGAAAAAGACATAGAGGGTTTAGATCTTTTTTATCAAACAAGTATCTAAGAGATACCGGAAAAAAATTTGTTGATGTTGAGAGTTCAAGTATATATGCAGACTTGATTTCACCGGAAGAATGAGACACTTTTAAAGACAAACGAAGAACTGAAAAATTTTAGAATAGGAGTGTCGTAAATCGCCAACGAGCATCAGGTCCCGCATATTCATGCAGAAAAGGGCGTACAAGATATGCACGCTTACAACAAAAAATAGTAAATATCTATAAATTACAATAATATACTTGTTCATCATGAGTTATAATTGATCTTATTTTTTGTCTTAATGTGTAGTTAAAAGAGGAGAGTAGTTCTGAAACATCTGTTTCGGAACACGTTTTGTGGAAGGTTGCTTGTGTGGGTAAGGATGGAGTTGTTAAAGAAGAGGTTCAACAAATTTTTGAGAAATGTGTAAGTATAACATTAATAGTTTAATTAAATCAAAAGTTTATTAACATATAATATTCATGCTTTTTCGATATTCATATAAATTTTAGGAGAATCTGTCTCAGTCTATATTTCCAGATGACTTCACTGATTGCAAGAGCATACTCAGTCGAGCATTAGATGTTCGTGAGTATTCTGATCGGGTGAGGGGTATGGGACATGAGGTCACTCCAACATCCTTGAAAAAGAAAAATCCAAAGACAAAATCTCCTAAAAATAAAGAATTACAAGCAAACATGCTAGCATTAGAAGTTGAAGTTCGTGAGTTGAGAAAGGAAAGAGAAAGAGATCAATCAGAAAGGGAAGCTTCAGGTTTTAAAGATACTAGTGACAAAGCTAGTGTCAATTGTAATGTTCAACCGAATATTCCCGAGGTAATTATATATATCATTATGAAATTAAATTAATGTAATTTATTTAATTGATATATATATATATATATATATATATATATATATATATATATATATATATATATATATATATATATACACACACGCACACACACATTAATAATGTCATATTTATCATTTTTTTCGTATGTACTCGATTTATTTGTGGCCAGCAAAGATACAAAAAAGTTGTTCTTTTTACCATATAATACTGGCCACAGGTTAGATTTTCATCCTAATTTCATCTATTATAATTTTTTGTTTTTTGACATTGTGTAAAAACTTTCCATCTAACATTTGTTTAATCTTAGTGAGTATTAGTTGTTGCTTGCGATTAATCCTGTAGCAGAAATTGTATACTATCTGGATTTGTTATACAATGATTGAACAACATACCCAGATTTGAAGAAGATGATTGATACGTAAGTGAAATTGTTCTAAATATTCGTGTGTATATTTATTTATCTATGTGAGATTGTTCTAAATAGTCTTTTATATTTTAATATAGCATTCTACAAGATTTTCGATCACAAAGAGGTATTCAAGTACCAAAGAGTAGAGCTAACAGCATTACGTGGATCAGAGTGCAGGTATATTTTCATAATTTCGATTATATTAGTGACGATACTTGATAAAACAAGTTAAGGGGGGTATATCCTGATATATATCTGTATTTTATTTTTATGTGTAGTGTCCTCGTCAATGTAATGGTATAGATTGCGGTTATTTCATATTGAGGTTTATAAAAGAAGTGCTTCTTTTGGATTGAATAGAGATTCCATCCACAGTATGAATTTCTAACTTAGGAATTATTTTAATATTTCTCATAAAATGACATAGTGTTTTAACTAAATCACATACTATGTTATATTAGTATGTAGTACTTTGACGAATTCAATTGTGCTCATTACTCAAAAGATCAATTGGATGAACTTATGGAGGAATGACGTCAATTCATTATGGAGTTGAGAATTTTATAAGGTATATTGTCTTTCTTTCATTGATGAGAATTTTAAGTATAACTTTCGAGTTTTGAGTATAAATTCGAATAAAGCTTTGTTTTATCATGGTATGAATTTCGATCTTTTGGTTTTATTTCAGGTTATAGGTGCAGATGTACAAGATAGAGCTAACAAGTTTATTGTTGTTGTTTTTTAGAAATTCTCGAAGTTGTATGTAGATTAAACATCAATTTAGAATTTTAGAATTTTCAAGTTGTATCATCAATTTTCAAGTTGTTGTTATATATATATATATATATATATATATATATATATATATATATATATATATATATATATATATATATATATATATATATATATATATATATATATATATATATATATATATATATATATATATATATATATATATATATATATATATATATATATATATATATATATATATATATATATATATAGTATATGCAAATTTGGTGCATTTATATTGGATTGAAGCTACCAAATCCGGTGCAAAATGTGGTGAAAATCTGGTGCAAAATATGGTGAAAATCTGGTGAAAATTTATTGTAGATATTAGACAGCGCTTTCTGTAAATGAAAATAAGTCTAATATTTAAAATAATTTGTGAACATTAGACATCGCTTAATGAGAAAGCGCTGTCTAAAGTGGAGAAAAAGCGCTGCCTGAAGTGGAGAAAAGCGCTGCATAAAATGGGAAAGCGCTGCCTAAAGTGGAGAAAAGACAACGCTTTTAAAGAAAAGTGATGTCTAAAGAGATGTGTAAAACATAACCAAAAACGTTGTCTATAGAGAAAGTGCTGCTAAAGGGGTACATCTAGAAAGCGCTTCAAAAGAGAAAACGCTGCTAAAGGGATGCATAAGAAAGTGCTTTAAAAGTAAAAGCGCTGCCTAAAGGGACATATAGCAGCGCTTTTACATTAATCTAAAGCGTTGCCTTTACCTATAGCAACACTGGTTTAGACAGCGCTTTAAAGCGATGTCTATTGCCAAAAAATGTTGTCTATGTGCTTGTTTGGCATAATGTCTCTCATGGTTCTTCTATGGTGGCTTCAAACATCACACACTAAACCAAATCTACAACAACGCTTTTGCTTTGAAACCCTAATCGATGTCACAAATGGAAGCGATGCACGCGCCTATTTACTTTGAGAAATTTGATGTACATGGTGATATGAAAGCTATTTCCGGGGAGGTTCTTGAATCGATCCATAAGAATAAGGTTTGTCTTAAAGGTTGAATGGTTACTCCTATGGGTTTCTTAAGTGTTGTGTTTTGTTGTTTTTTTAATATCATGAAACCTTCTCAATGGTTATGTATGTTACAAACAGTTATACGAAAAAGATGGAGATCTATTTGTGGGTTATGGTTTCGTTCCAAACGAGGAAGTAGAAAAAGAAAATATGAGTTTTTGATGTGGTAAGAAGTTCAAGCTGTTATCAAATTTATTTTCACTATTGTTCTATTGTTATTTCATTCACAGATCTAAATCTATATCAATTTTTGTTACAGAGTCTTAATATATGAAAAATCTGAGTTGACATAGATCTTTAAGAACTGATTGTGAGAGATATTTTCATGACAATCTGTTACGTATGTTTCTTTTCTTACGTTGTTAGGGTATGAGCATGGGTTGTGGATGACATCCTTATGTAACATGATGATGATGGCAATGTTCCCTTATTCTAATGGAAATCTTCTTCATTCTGAAAAGATTGAGACGATAGCTAAGAGCTGTGAGATATCTTCTACACCATCTACATAAGGTAATACTTAGATTCATGTGGAAAGATAGTTTGACTATACAAGTTCCCTTCCTGTGCTGCTAACTGGTCTAATAATATTCAATTGTAATTCTATCTATTTAAACCGAGGGAGTTGTACAATCTCCATACACAAAATGAACAGAACCAGCATCTAATATGACATCACCCATCTCGTGGACTAATAGGGTCTTTTAACATTCAAAGAAGGGTATACAACAGCATTCCACTTAGACAGCTTCTTTTCTTTTGGCTTCTTCTTTGCAATCTCTAGTTTTTGACTCTTTTCCTCAGCTAAGTTCCTCCTGCTTCTCAAGTCAGTGATTGAGTCGCTACTTGATTTAGAAATTTCCTCAAATTTTTTAACCCTAGAAAGATAAGAAGCCTCATCAAGATCAAGATCATAAGAGAGAGAAGCAGAACCTGTTTCCTTAACATAGTATTCTTTTAAAAAGTTTCTTGGATTGACCTCAAATTTCCAATCGTCCTTATCAAATATTTGTGCATCACGCATAGAAATTACCTTGTCAGCCATTGCATTGATTTCTGTTAAGTCATGTCCTTGTCTTTTCCATCATTGATCTCACTGTGACACAAACTCAGTCTCAACTAATATTTGATAATGCAGAAAAAATATTAATTTTCTGGTTATTAAATTTGTTAGAGATTAGCTACGACTTTAACTACGAAGTTTATGGATTTCAGTATGATGTTGATCTTAGCCACGTGGCATGCCAGTATCTTTGACAGTTGTTACTGCCACGTATTAGTGTCACGTCAGCTCTGTTAACGGTCCTTAACAAAAAGGACCAAAAGTGTGGATGAAAAATTTTAGAAGGATTATTCTTTGAAAGAAATATTTAAAGAAAATAAAGTTGAAAGTCACTATATTTAGAGGGACTAAAAACATATTTAACCCTATATTTTATTATGACACTTGTAAAAGCTGTTGGAAATCCACCAAATATCTATGATGAATTTCTATCAATCTTGATGCTTAAGATTGATGTCACCATACAATGACAATGAATTATGAGAAAAGATAAAGAAAAGAAAGAAGACAATTATTTTCTGCAGAGTTTCTCTCTGCCCACAAACTGTGGAAAGCTTTCTTATTCACTTTGTAACTGCAAAATACTGTGAATGACTTGATTGTCTTGCTTACAAGATTAGGGATTACTCCATCTATTTATAGATTTAGGTTAGCCATAGCCCAAAACTATAAAAGTCCAAAATATCTATTTTAGATCTAAATCAAATCTATCTAAAACAAATCAAATATGGGTGTATAGCTTGCTTCGATCCACAAGCTCTTCGACTGGACAATGGCTTCCTTCAAGATACCTGCTTCGATTCACCTCTAAACCCTTCGACACACATAGTTTTGATACTATGAATTACAATTTAACACAACACATAATTTATTATGTTTAAACTATATATATTCATCATGGCTCTTAGTCTTCGAAATACTTAGATCTGCACTCCCTTCGTCATGATGTCTGCAATCTGATTTTTAGTTTTGCAGTGTTCCAAATTCATCTTCTCATCTGCTACCTGCTCACGAAGATTGTGGAACCTCATTTTGATGTGCTTACTTCGACCATGTGCTATCGGATTCTTCTCCAGATTGATAGCTGACATGATGTCAATCTTCATGGTAATTGTTCCATGATATTTCCCTGTTATCTCTTCGACCAAGTTCACCATCCAAGTTGCTTGACATGCACAAAGAGAAGCAGCTATGTATTCTGTTTCACATGATGATAATGTCACTATTGGTTCCTTTCTCGAACTCCAAGCAGCTGATGCACTACCTAACATAAACATATATCCTGTTGTTGATTTTCAATCTCCAGCATCACTACACCAACTCGAATCAGTGTATTCCACTAACTTGCACTCTTTTCCTTTATCAGCTGCAGGAAACAAAATGTCATAGTCGAGAGTTCCTTTGAGATACCTTAGTATCCTCTTCATCGGTGCTAGATGTGATGCATTTATCTTCTGCATGAATCTACTTACCATACATACACTATATGCAAAGTCAGACATTGTATGACAAAGGTATCTCAATGACCCAATGAGTCTTCTGTATTGGGTTGGGTCGACATCATCTTCATTTGCATCTTTCGACAGTTGCAGTCTTGGTTCTGCAGGTGTCGAAGTTGAGTTGCATTCTCCCATCTTAAATCTCTTGAGAATTTCTCCTGCATATCTTCTTTGATGCATCATCAAACCTCTACTGCTCTTGTAGAATTTGATGCCAAGGAAATATGAAATCTCACTCAAATCAGACATTTCGAATTCCTTGCTAAGATCGCCTTTGAAGTCTTCGATCTCACTTTTGCAGCTACCTATTATTAACAGATCATCGACATAGAGACATAGTATAAGAAATTCACTATTGCTTCTTCTTACATATACTCCATGTTCAGTTGTGCACTTCGAAAATTCCTTCTCTCTTAGAAAACTATCAATTTTCTTATTCCAAGCTCTTGGAGCTTGTTTCAATCCATACAGGGCTTTATGCATCCTATACACCTTTATCTCTTCGTCGTGTTTCACAAACACAACTGGTTGTTTAACATAAACTTCTCGTCTAAGAGTCCATTCAGGAATGCACACTTTACGTCCATCTGACATATGTGTCATCTGTTTATTTCTGCTAGACCAACAACCAACCTGATTGTTTTGATCCTAGAAACAGGTGCAAAAACTTCATCGAAGTCTATTCTTTCTTTCTGTAGAAATCGTTTCACTACAAGCCTTGCTTTGTGCCGAGTTACTTCCCCTTTGGGATTCATTTTTAATTTGTATACCCACTTTACATCAATTGCCTTCTTGCCTTGAGGCAATTTGATAAGTTACCAAGTGTTGTTGTCTTCGATAGACTTCACTTCTTCGTTCATTGCTTTCACCCACTTCAAATCCTTCAAAGCTTCATTTGCATTGATAGGTTTGGAGTCTACATAGAAAGCATAATGTACCAACTCACCTTCATTATCTATCACATCATCTGATGTAATCACACAATCTTGCAATCTTGCAGGCATGCGTCTTGTTCTTTGAGGTCTGCTTGTACTTTGTTGATCTATAACTGCTGGTTCCTCTTGTCGAACTTCTCTTTCAACTTGAGTTTCTGGTTCTTCAAGTAGGATTTCCACTTAATCTTTCTTGACATTTTCAGTCTAATCTCATTCTTTAAGTTCATCTATGATCACATCCATGCTGATCACAATCTACTTGTTCACTAGATCGAACAACTTGTAACCTCCTATCGAATGATATCCAACTAGAATCATTTGATTCGACTTGTTATCAAATTTTCTTCTCAACTGATCTGGCACATGTCTATATGCAATAGATCTAAATAACTTCAGATGACTCAACCTAGGCTTCACATCAGACCAACATTCTTCTGGAGTAATTCCTTCTAGCTTCTTCGTAGGACATCTATTCAAAATATATATTGCAGTCGAAACAGATTCACCTCAAAACTCTTTAGGTAAATTCTTGCCTTTCAACATACTTCTCACCATATTCATGATAGTTTGATTCTTCCTTTCTGCAGTTCCATTATTTGTGGAGTATAGGGTGGCACCACCTCATGCATAATCCCTTCCTTTTCACATAACATGTCGAAGTCTTTTGACACATACTCTCCACCACCATTAGTTCTTAAAACTTTGAGTTTTCGACCACTTTGTCTTTTGACCATAGACTTAAACTTGGTAAATACCTCGATCACTTCACTTTTCTTCTTGATCAGGTAAGTTCACAAATTTCGACTGAAATCATCTATGAATGTAACAAAGTATTTGTTACCTCCCATCGAATCCACCTGGATTAGTCCACATACATCAGAGTATATGACTTCAAGAATAACCTTCGACCTGCTTCCTGCATCCTTGCTGAAGCTATTCTTGTGTTGCTTCGCCTACACACATTCCTCACATACCTCGTTTAGAATGTTGATTTCTGGCAATCCTAAAACCATATTTCTTCTCTTCAAATCTATGATGTCTCTGAAGTTGAGATGGCCTAGTCTATAATGCGATATCCATTCATCTCTTCTAGATGCAATCGAAAGGCACTTGTGCTCCATCACATTTAGTTCGATCTTGAAGGTTCGATTCTGATACATGGGAGCCTTCAATATTAATCTTCCATTTGCGTCGACGACTCTCATCATCTTATCTTCGATCGACACTTTATAATTATTTTCGACTAACTACCCTATACTGAGCAAATTGCTCTTCATGCCTGGTATGTACAACACATTGGAAATTACTCACCTCTTTCCATCTTTCCTCATAATCATAACATCACCAATACCTTCTGTTGCTAGGGTATTGTCATTTGTGAATTTTACCATATTTTTCATTGAGGGCTTTATGTTGACAAATCAGTATTTCCTTCCAAACATATGTGATGAGCATCCTGAATCCAAGAACCATTGTCCTTGAATCTATCTTCATCTCTTGTTGTGACCATCAGCACCATCTGTTCTTCTTCTTCATGTTTTGCAAGCTTTGCATCACTTTCTTGATTCTTTTGTTTTTCTAGACAATCACTCGAATAATGATCATACTTCTAACTATTGTAACATTCAATGTGACTCTTGTCAGGTTTTCGACCACCACCTCTCACTCTATTTGCAACACCACCTCTTTGGTTGCCTTTGTATAGTCTTCTTTGATTCGACACATTTTCTTCGCTCTGGTTTCTTCTACCATTTGATTTTTTGTAACTTCCTCTACCTCTGTCGAACCACTTTCCTTTACCTTTGGTTTCTTTTGCTGAATGTGCCTGCAAAGTCACATCACTATTTGACTTACTTGCAGCTCTTTCATTCATTCTTTGTTCATGAGATTCAAGCGTCCCTTGAAGCCTTCCTTTGTCAATTTCGACAAGTCTTTTCCCTCTTCTATAGCCACCACTACGTGGTCGAACTTAGGAGCCAAAGATCTCAAGATCTTCGAAACAACAGCTCTTGTTGTTAATATTTCTCCATATACCTTGATTTGATTCACTAGTTTTGTAACCCTAGTGAAGAAATCAGATATGCTCTCACTATCTTCTATCTGAAGCAATTCATATGTTCTCTTGTGAGTTTTTAACCTCACTTCTTTCACCTTTTCTGCACCACCAAAAGACTTCTCAAGAATCTCCGAAGCTTCTGTTACAGATTCTGAATCACTCACTTTTTCAAAATTTTCTGGACTCACACATTGATGAATTATAAAGAGTGCTTTATAACTCAGCTTCTCAATTTATGTGTGTTTCTTCTTTTCTTCTTCTGAAGCGTTTTCTCCAAGCGCTCCGAATCCATCTTTTACAAGATCCCAAAGACCTTGACACCTGAATAAGACTTTCATTTATTTGCACCAATTCTCATAGTTGTCTACTTTCAGAATTGGTAGAGTTGCTGGATAATTTGCATTCCCATGATTCGCCGTCGTGAATTCTTCAATCGTTCTTGATTGATACTTCCCTTAAATCGATTAACCGAGCTTATGATACAAGATGTTGGAAATCCACCAAATATCTATGATGAATTTCTACCAATCTTGATGCTTAAGATTGATATCACCATACAATGACAATGAATTATGAGAAAAGAAAAAGAAAAGAAAGAAGACAATTATTTTCTGCAGAGTCTCTCTCTGCCCATAAACTGTGGAAAACTTTCTTATTCACTTTGCAACTGCAAAATACTGTGAATGACTTTATTGTCTTGCTTACAAAATTAGGGGTTACTCCCTCTATTTATAGATTTAGCTTAGTCATAGCCCAAAACTATAAAAGTCCAAAATATTTTTTTTAGATCTAAATCAAATATATCTAAAACAAATCAAATATGTGTGTATAGCTTGTTTTGATCCACAAACTCTTCGATTGGATAATAGTTTCCTTCGAACAACTTGCTTCGATCCACCTCTAAACTCTTCGACACACATAGTTTCGATACTATGAATTACAATTTAACAAAAGCTAGTATGCAATTTTCTTATCATATATTCAAATGACTTTTGAATTTATGTCTTAATATTTTGTTTCATTAATGTAGGTGGATATGATGTTCACATGGTAGGTGTTTTTCTCAACATTATAATTTTCAACGTAGAGTTTTATAATCCAAAGTTTCATTTACTTTATTTCTTGTTCTATTTAGTCTGTTGTAGAGAAAGGTCCCCTTAATGAGATGGGTACTACTTCAAGGAAAGTATATGAGAAGTCTCGCACAAATCGAGGATGCTAAATGGAAAGTATTTTGGAAAAACGTAAATGGTGAGCTTTGGTTAGAAAAAGGCTAGAAAAAGTTTTCTAAAAGTTAGTATCCTCGATATATAGCTTATCATACAATCACATGGAACATTTTAGATTTAATGTTTTAGTACTTTGATGGTAAAATTAGTATGTAATTGTTGCATTCTTATAGTGATATTTATAACCCAGTTCCTGGACTGATGGAAGGGGTCCCTCTTCAAGGGATTATAATAGGGAAGTCTCAACATTTTCATTAGAATAGTTTTCAAAACTAAGATTAATAAGATTACAATAGTTTTTAACATCCAAATATTTTTAAATCATCTTATTTTTATAAATAGGAACAACTTTACTAACAATTCAAATATTTTTAATAAATAATGAAAAAATAAAATAATATTTATATGTTGAAAAAAATATTATTAATTTAAATATTTTTATATAAGAAAAAAAATATAAACATCAGTTTATTATTTCTTTTAAATAATAAATTTATTTTATTTTTATTATATTTTAGAAATAATATGCATATCATATTTATATATATGAAGGCAGAAATATTAAAATATGATTTGATACAATTATTTAATCTAGTCTCTCTTACGTAGGGGTGTTCAAAACTAAACCAGTTTAATAAAAAATTGTAAAATTTAGTCGAATTAAATAGAAATCGTAAAAAATCGTATTTGATTCGGATGTGTTTGAATTATTTTCTAACGAAACCGTGCAGTTTGATTCGTTTTGCGATTTGTATTTTACAAATCGAATCAAACAAAACAAAACTGCATTATATTATAAAATCTTACTAACCAATATATATTTCTTTGATTCTCTAGAGAAATCAACATGTATTATGTATATATTTTATCATACTTTGTATGATATTTATTTTAATTTTCAAATCATAAAAAATAAAATATTACTCATTTATAAATACTATTTTCACAAAATATATTTTATCATATTCTTTGTATAATATTTATTTAAGAATACAATCTTGTCTATATCATTTTTTAAATTTAGATAAAACTATAATACACAATTTTATGTATCAAATTATAAATTTATTTTAACAATTATAAAATATTTTATGGTAATGTATGAACAATTAAACACAAAATTATATTTTCTTATATATACGTGTATATATACTTAATTTTTTTAAAAAAAAAATCGAATCAACCTAACTAATCTAAACATTATTAATTTAATTCAGCTTTATTTTTAAAAATCAATCGAATCAAACTGAACCACACTTTTTTTATTTTAAAACCGCTCGAATCGCACCGAAAACACTTCTACTCTTATGATGACCACAAATTAATTTTTGGCAATAATTAAGCTGATGATGTCTTTTCTCAGTCATCAGTTTTTTCAGACAAAAACAAAGGCACATGGCTAATAGGTATGTGAATCGGATTTGGCCTCATTGGGAGGGCCCTTTCAGTTGCATCACACGAGTGATGAATGAGGCCATGTTAGTGTAAGAATTTTGGTCTCCAAATTTCTTAGGTACAAACAATGCATGCTGCCCCTACACCTTATTCATGCTACTGTCTCCTTGATTCAATTCTTCTCCACTTGTTCACCCCAAAAATACTATTGGCCACTCCTTTCAACTTGTATATATTTTACTCTATTTTTTAGGTGATAAAATTGGACTAAATTGCACTTTTGTATACAATTTCATGATTTGTTTGCTCATAATTCATTCAGACAAATGACAAAGAAGGTATGAAGTTGTTCAATACTTAATTATCATGATGGATTTAGGTACCTAATGTTTTGTCTTGTTATTTTTGGTTTAACATGATATTGAATCAATTGTAAGATTTACTTGTGGAAGGCCTTAGTGCAGAATTAGGAGATGAGATGGTTGGCTTCACCATGTTTGATCTTGTCGAACGGTTCATTATTGACTTAACTAGTAGAAAGAAACACACTACCAATCACATTTGTAGTAATTCGTACTATCATTGCCTAAATTAACGGTAAAGTTTAAAAAAAAAAAATACTATTTGAGTTTTTTAATGATTAGAATAAATACTAAATTGAAACAAGGAAGAATTAAACCGCGGCCAAGCTCATAGAAATTGGCAAACAATCCAACAATACCACTATCAGGCTAGACCCACTAAGATATCATCCTCTTAGAAGACTTATAAGAGAATATTTAGAGAAACTTTACTAAGACTTTAGAGAAAAAAATATGTTAGGATTGTATATATTTAAGCTAAAATATGTATAAAAGAGTTTTTGACTAGTGTGCATATATTAGTATATGATAAAGAGATTAATGATTTCTCAATTACAATAGACTTGTATCAAAGTTTGACTCTAATATTACTGTGGAAAATCCATTTTACAGCGATTGGAAAAGAGATATTATTACGATGGATCAATCGTTGTGAGGTAGTGTGTGGTTGTAAGTACGTTGTTTTCTACTACAGGTCCGTGACCGTAGTGATAAATTAGGTAGCGCGATATATATCACAACAATTAGAGTAACCGTTGTGCAATATATATAACGTTCATGGGTTCGTAACTCACTGATTGTATGATATATAATATTTGACGCGCTATCTATCACAACAGTTATTGTAAATAATCGTGGTGAAATGCTTTGTTTTTTTTTTTTGTTTTTTTTTTCATATATTACCAACCTGTATTTTTTTTACTTTTTTTTTTTACATTTATTACCTAAATATTTTTTTACATTAAAGCCAAAAATATTATTTACAAACATATATGTATACATCATTGTCATATATTACACACATCAAATTAAGCTAAAATCATAGATTTTCAAACATCAAAGCCAAAGTCATACACTCGCACCCTTTTTGAGTAATGCATTGAAAATAAACGTCTAACATTTACGAATGTCGTTTAAGTCATTAGGGGAGAAAGGTGTCAAGTCGTTAAACTTCTATATAAAAAAAGTGAAGAAAATTTAATATCACATGATTTGAAATATAATAGCAAAATTTTACATTAAGATGTTGTTGTAAATATTTAATGACATAATATATACCATATCCCGAGAATCAACAATGTCAGTGAAACAACTAGAAAAATAATCCAAACAATGAAGTCGCCATCGAATATTTATTCATCCCACATAAGAGAAAGGAAAACATTGAAGAAAACTCGAGAAAGGAGAAATCAAGGTCTTGCGATCAAGAGATCGAGTAAGGGAATCTGTGATACGGTGGGAGAACTGACTTGGGTGTTTTGCGTTTGATCGTAAATGTTGCGATTAACAAGAGTCGCCACCGACTTTTCTTTTATCCAAAAGGAAAGGCTGAAAAGAACAGGAAATACCTTTGAGATTATTTCTTGAGTTCGAAGGGTAGATAATGAAAAGGGAAGGTGTTAGCACCATTTTCATCCATAGTTATCTATGGTCTCTTAGTTGCTTGCTAGATCACTTGCTTTTGTTTGAAAATATACTTTGTGTGGTTTTTGAAAGTATTTTGAAAAGGATCATTCGTTTAGGAAAATTTTATAATAGTTCTCGTTCGTAAGAACGTATACAAAGTGTTGGGCTTTTGAAAATATTTCATGTTTGAAAAGTGTTTTTTGAAAGTGTTGGTGTTTGTTTTGAAAATAAGCAAGGATGTTTGATTTGAAAGTGAGCAAGCAACTAGGAACAATCTACCTGCTCAAAAGTCTTTGTTCATTTCTTCCTTTCCTTTGATATTTCTATCTTACCATTGATTGGTAAGAAGTCTTATCTTTAGATGTAAAGGGACGGATGTGGGTCATCGTATAGTCATGATAGCAATGTTGTGATATATCTTAGCATTTCTCTTTGAGGGACTAAGATCATTTTGAAAGGCAACATTGATGGCATCATCGAGGGACTATGATCTTGTATTTTGATTGCTTTTTTCTAAGATATCCCACATGCCTAACAGGGCCATTTTTGTAAGGCAACAAAGTGGAATTACCCTAAGGGTGTAAGTGTGCAAGTGTATTTGATTTACATGCATTGTTTATCTTAAATTAGGGTTTGCTACTTGTTGGTTTTAGTCTTTCCATACAAACCCTAATTACTAGCATTTATATAGAGCGATAAATTGGAAAAATAAAATTACTACACTATTACATCATTAGGGGAGGGGGTGTACAAATTTATAAATGGGGATTTTGCAAGAAAATTAAACATAATTATTTATTACAATCATATTGAATAATATACAAGAATTGAATAAATGTGCAAGAAAATAAAATGAAAAAGAAATGATTTTTATTGGTTTTCATTGAAAAGGTTTAATCTTGACCTAATTTAGAAAATGATTAATTAAAATTAAATAAAATTAACTTAAACTAATTAAGAAAATAAATTAAATATGAAACATTTTTTAGGGTTTTCATGAAAAAAATTATAACTTAATGAAAATAATATGAAAATTAATAGTTAAAAGAGATCTAAATTCTAAGTTAATTTTAAATAAAAAAGAAAAATAATAATTAAACCTAAAATCTAAATATTAATTAATTAAGAAAAAAGAAATTAATTTGTTAAGAAAAATGTTTTTGTTCTTTTTTGTTTTATAAAGAAAGTAAATAAATAAGTGTGAAAATAATAATAAAATATTTTTGGATTTTTTAATAATAAAAATAATAATGATAATAATAATAATAATAATAATAATAATAATAATAATAATAATAATAAATAATAAAAGAAAACTGAAATAAAATAAAATATATAAAATAAAATGATAAAAGAAACTAATTGGGTCAGGTGTGCAAAAGTAAGGCAGAGGTTAGAAGAAGCAAAAAAAATGGAAGGCCCAACAATAAGGGCCCAGGCGCTGGCTGTGTAGAGGAAAAAAGGGAGAAAATGTGAAAAAAAACAAAATAAAAGGTAGCGCTGGGTGTTGAACCCATGACCTCTAACACACGCGTGTGTTACCTTTGCCAATGGGGTGGTTGTACATCCGGTAACATAAACAAAACAAATAATACATAACACAAGTCAAGTCCTGAATATGACTTCATCTTCAACCTCTAGTCTGAACATTTGTAACTTCACCATTTTTCAACAAAAATGAAATATGCAAACATGAAAGTTGCTCCATTTTTCCATATGAATCCAACCATATAAATATCATAAGCTATAAATCAAAGATGAATGAGAATTTCTAAAAGTACCAAATTCTAACCTAATTATTTTCAGAGATTCAAACCTAAAATTATCTAAGCTCAATCAATATAAATGTAATCTATGGACATGTACAGTTTCGGGGCAATGATGTCTACATTTTATCTTCACATTGCAAGCCTAACAATACCTAAATGAGAAGATAGAAGTTCAGAAAATGTTCCTCAAAACTGGAAATCGTGAAATGAGTTTGAGATACTTTCAAGGAGTTGTGATGATCAGGTTAGCTTCCTCAAGTTCCCAGGAAGCTAATGCAATGCTTACTTGATGCTGGGAGTGTTTGAATCGTGCTAGTGAAGTCAAGGTGCAAGCTTTGCTTTTTGGTTATGGAATTTGATGAAGATGATGTTACAGTCGTGTAACAGGGTGTGAGATGGTTTGTAGATGATGTTTAGTAACTCTTGGAAGTGAAAAGCCAAGAAACACATTAGTGGATTCTGAGTTTGGAGTTTTTGGTCAGAATGTGCAACAATGGAGGTTTGTTATTAATTTCTTAGTTTGGGAGAGGTTGAGAGCTTGTGTATTCGTGTATCCTCTTGCAATAGACTTGTATAATTATAAGAAAAAGGTTAGAGCACTTGAGGTTGGCAGATCTATGAGATATAGAGTTATGTCTATGTTGCTTGATTTTGAAGAAAATTGGAAAACATGGTTTCAAGGCATAGTACAAGCATGGCCTGAGTTTATGGGAGGCTCTAGACATGTTGCTTTTGTCTTTGACATTGCTTGTACTCAGATGAAACAAGTTTGGAACTCTATGCATTGACTTTTGTAATAAAACTTGCTTTTCCAAAATGGAAGTGTTACCTTTGTGCCATTAATGGAATAACCATTTGAGCAATGCCTCAAATGCTTGGATCAAAGCTCTAACAGTTGTGTAAAAATTTAATTATGGAGTTAAAGGCAAGTTAGAAGCCTGAAAGTGAGATTTGTATAGTATGCTTGAAGATTGGATCAAGTGTTCTTCACAAATTTGCCTTGCAAAACAAGAATGAAACCCTAACTTCATGGCTTCGATTCTCTTAGCAAAAACATGATCTCAATGAGTTCTTGGACATTTTGGAAATCTTTTAACATCCTCTACAACCTCTATGTTGGACATTTTTGAAGATTCATCTTGGAACTATGTCAAAAATTTCCATAAAGTTAGGTCAAAATCCTGCCTAAACTAGGGCAAAATTTCACTAAGTTTCCAAGTTTCATGAACATGTCTTCTTAAACTCATAACTTGAAATACATGCATTTCTAGAAAAATTTGTGTTCTGCAATGTTTTATATCTCATTGAGATCTACAACTTTCATGTTGGAAGTTTTCTTTGAATCATCTTGCATCATAGTGTAAATTTGGCTCAAAGTCATTAAAAAAATGTGAATTTCCAACACTTAGAAAAGTTTTAAGTCTTCGAAATTTTGACTTTTCAAAATGAAATCTTTACTTTTTGATTTCTTGATGAACAAGTTTCATATTTTGACATGTTTTGATGAATTGTAATTTTTGACACTTGATTTTGACCAAAAAGTCAAAGTTTAACTTTTTAGTGTATAGTTGACTTTTCATCAGTTGACTGAAATTCAACTATCAACCAATTGATCTTGAGAGATATTTTGAGCCATTCCATTAGGTAAAAATTAAGTATTTGAATCCTTGAGATCATAACTTAAACCAATCAATCATTTGCTAGGTCAAAAATCAGAAACTGCACCTTCTCAATCAAAACCCTAATTTTTACCATTTTGCCATTTTGATGATCTGATCAAATTTCTTGAGGAATTATGATCCAAACTTGATCAAATGACATATATGAGTTCATAATGTTGATATGGATCAAAATTTATGAATTTTGACTGTAAATTAACCATAGTTGACTTGTTCCCCAATATAGCTGATTTTAGGTCAACTGATCAATTGATTGAGCAAAAATGTGATCCAAGACTTTAAACTTGTCATGAGCAATATTGAGGATCCAAAATGATCCACGAAAGTCATATGGGTAATTAAAAGTCCATTTGTCCTTGTGCAAACTCAAACCCTAATTTTTAGTCATTAGTGCTTAAGGAGGTGTCTTGAGCTGATCAACCCTTGTGCAGTCTTGAATTAAAGGAGATCTTGTGAGAGATTACTTGATAAATGAGAGGGAAAATTTTGGGGTACAACATCTGCCCATTTTCAATATTCTTAAACCGGAAGAGTTAGATTGGCAGATCCACCATTTGTGACTTGAAGGTGGAAGATGATTGAACACTAGAGTGCCCAGAAATTTGCACTCGAAGATGGATTGGGAATGGGCCTATAGATGCCATTTGGAGGAATGTTGGTAAACACTGGAAGAAGTATCAACATAAATCTTTGGTCTATTTATACTAAAACTTGATGTTTCACCTGTGAGAAAAGAAGGTTAGTAAAATGCGGATGTATGCATGATATTCACAAGATGAATGAGATCATGCTAAATGAATTTTATATGTATATGCTATGATGTATGAATGTGGGATGCATATTCGCCCAGGAAAATAAATCCCTGACTGCTGCTGAGGAGTTCTGAATCCTGGATTGCCGTTAGGGATTATCTCTTGAATAATAGTTGTTATCTGGTCGGGTCCAGGCTTTACAACTTGTTGAGGATGAGGAAGTCAACTGCTATCTGGTCGGATCCAGGCTTCATGGTAACTTACTGGGGAAGGATAAATTAACTGTTATCTAGTCGGATCCCAGGATTTGCAGAAAATTTCTTGGGGAGAGTGAAGTTAGGCTATTATCTGGTCGGAATCTAGCTTCACAACAACTTGTTGGGGATAAGGAAGTTAACTGTTATCTGGTCGGATTCCAGATTTCACAGTAACTTGCTAGAAAGGATGAAGTTAAACTGACATCTAGTCGGGTCCAGGCTTCATAGTAACTTGAAGTGGTAACTACTATCTGGTCTGGTCCAGGCTTCATAATTTTTGAAAAGTTGTACTATTATCTGGTCGGGTCCAGGCTTCATAGCGTCTTGCTGGGGAATGTAGCTAGTTGTTATCTGGTCGGGCTCCAAGCTTCACAATAACTTAATAACTTTAAACCGATATCTGGTCGGATTCCAGGCTTTGTAGATTTCTGAGGTGGATGAAGTTAATTGCTATCTGGTTGGGTCCAGGTTTCACAATAAACTAGTTTGAGGAGATAGGGTTGAACTGGTATTTGGTCGGGTCCAGGCTTTACAGTAACTTGTTTGGGAACTTAGTTGTTATCTGGTCGGATTCCAGGTTTCACAACAAACTTTTGAGGGGAATTTCTATCTGGTCGGATCCAGGCTTCACAATAACTTACTTGAAAAGATGAAGTTAAAAACTGATATCTGGTCGGATCCAGGCTTCACAGTAACTTGTTGGGGTAGAGGAAAACTGTACTGGGGAAAAGAAGTTAAACCCTGGTCTGGTTGAGTCCAGGTTCTTTAATATCTCGAAGAGTTGAACTATTATCTGGTCGGGTCCAGGTTTCATAGTTTCTGAAAGGTTACACTTGTTATCTGGTCGGGCCCATGCTTCAAAGTGTCTGAAAGGTTTTTACTATTATCTGGTCGGGTCCAGGCTTTATAGTATCTTTTGGAGATAGTAAAGGTTTTGTTGACAACTTTACTGGGGATTAGGGGTTGTGGTCCTATGATTTGTAATAGTCTGAAAGGCAAACTCAAGTGGAGAGGATAAACTCAGATGGGGAAGACAGGCTAAGCTGGGGAAGACAGGCTCAACTGGGAAGGATAGACTATGTCGGGGGAATTTGTTGTTCGTTGATTGTTGTATGTTGGGGAAATAAACCTTGTTGATGAATACTTTGATGAACTGCTGACGAGGTGAGGTCTTTTTAGGAAGATATCCACAATGTTTTTTCTTGTAGGATCAACTTAGCTGGGAGAGAGCTGTCAAGATATTGAGACTCTTGGTTGGAGATCAGCCTATGCAAATAGACTTTGTGGGTAACTTTGTTGAAGATTGGTTTATTGTAGTCAGCTTGTGGAGACGATGTTAATGAAATAACTCTGTGGGGAATATTCCATATACATTAAAGAGATGCTTGTTACTTCCTAGCAGGACACATGTGCCAAAGAGTTTTAGTTATGTTCATATGCATAGGTTCGTTCAATTTTAGTCATTGGACAATTTTTCATTCAAAACAAAAACAGAAAGTTTACACTTTAAAGTATATTTGTATTGATATTTTGCCCATAAATAGGAATTTTTGTACAAAGAGACGGAGATCCTAGTAAGAGGAAATCGTCGAAAGGAAAACAAAGATTGAAAAAACAAACAAATAGCCATGTGGAAATAATCTCATTGCATTCCAACTCTACTATTGTCCCAATGTCTTCGAATGCCCCTTGCCGTTGACAGAAGTTGATTGGATTGATCTTGGATGGTTTGAATTCGGACCTTGGTGATAAAGTTGACTGTGGTGATTCCATGGGATATAGTCATACGTTTTCAATCCTTAAATATTGCCTAGATCGCCCTTTCGGGTTTTCAGCCCACCAGGATACCCATTTTTACCCAAGTCTCCCTTTCGGGTTTTCAACTTGCCGGGTGTACAAATCTTTTGCATATATCACTAATTTTTACCCAAACCTTTTGGTTTTCCAGGATGCCCTTATTTTTCCTAGGTGTGTCAACCTAGTGGGTCTCTTATGCATAGTATTTTAACTATGTTCACGTTTATAGGATGTGGGAAGTCTTCACCATCCATGGTAGTCAGTATCATGGCACTGCCAAATAACACTCTCTTGACAACAAATGGCCCTTCGTAGGCGGGAGTCCATTTTCCTCTGGGGTCGCCTTGTGGCAGAATGATGCGCTTTATCACCAAGTCTCCAGCTTGATATACTCGAGGCTTGATCTTTTTGTTGAAAGCCTTGATCATATGTTTTTGGTACGTCTGACCATGACAAACAGCAGTCAGTCGCTTCTCATCGATCAAGTTCAACTGATCCAACCTTGTCTGAATCCACTCGTCTTCGCCTAGACCTATTTCATTCATAATCCTTAGTGAGAGGATCTGAACTTCTACTGGCAGAACAACTTCCATGCCATAGACTAAAGAAAAGGGAGTTGCCCCAGTTGATGTTCTAGATGAAGTACAGTAGCTATGAAGAGCAAACGGTAACATCTCATTCCAATCCTTGTAGGTTACTACCATTTTCTGCACAATCTTCTTAATGTTTTTGTTGGCCGCTTCGACTGCACCATTCATTTTAGGTCTATATGAAGAAGAATTGTGATGCTTGATTTTGAACTGAGTGCAAAGCTCGGTAATCATATCATTGTTGAGGTTAGTCCCATTGTTGGTGATGATCCTTTCAAGGATACCATAGCGGTAGATGAGGTTGTGTTTGGTGAATCTGGCTACCACATTCTTGGTGACTGAGGCGAATGAAGCGGCTTCGACCCACTTGGTGAAATAGTCGATAGCGACAAGAATGAAACGATGTTCGTTGGAAACAGTGGGCTTGATTTCTCCAATTATATCAATGCCCCACATTGAAAATGGCCACAGAGCGGTCATGACGTTCAGAGGGATAAGAGGCATATGGACCTTATAAGCAAAGATTTGGCATTTGTGACAAGTTCTTAAATGTTGATGGCAATTAGTCTCCATCATTGACCAATAGTAACCAGCTCTTAGGATTTTCTTAGCAATCGTATGTCCGCTTGAGTGTGTCCCAAAGAGACCTCTGTGCATGTCTTCTATAATTTCCTCTTCCTCCTTCTTGTCCATACATCGGAGTAGAGTAGAATCATGGTTGCGCTTGTACAAAATTCTATTGCTTAGGAAGAATTTGGCTGAAAATCTTCGTAAGAACTTTCTGTCATTGATGGATGCTCCCTCGGGATACTCTTGTTCTTTAAGGTATCTTTTCACCTCATGGTACCAAGGATTTTCTGTATCAGTGTAAAGCTCACAGCAGTGTGCAGGTTCGTCGAATCTTTCAATTATGACCATAGGGGGCTTCGTTTTCCCATCTGACCTTGAACATTGAAGACATGGTTGCCAAGCCATCAACCAACTAATTTTCTTCCCTAGGGAAGTGCTCAAAGGTGATCTCTTCAAAGTAGGGAATCAGGGATAGCACAAGTTCCTTGTAAGGGATGATATTAGGATGTTTAGTGTCCCAATCTCCTTTTATTAAGCTGATCACTAGAGCGGAATCCCCAAACACATTCAAATGCTTGATTCTCAAATCAATGGCGACTTTCAGACCCAAAATGCATGCTTCGTACTCAGCCATATTGTTTGTGCAATCAAAGCATAGTCTGGCAGTGAAAGGAGTGTGGCAACCTTCAGGGTAGATGATCACAACACCAATTCTGTTACCCAAGGTGTTGGAAGCCCCATCGAAGACCATAGTCCATCGAGATCCTTGTTTAGGTCCGTCATACAGTCCAGGTTTCGCACAGTCGGTCACTAGCATGATGTTCTCATCAGGGAAGTCGAAGTTTATAGACTGATAATCATCCACAGCTTAATGGGCCAAATAATATGCTAATACACTTCCTTTGATGGATTTTTGCATCGTGTATTGAATGTTGTACTCAGTTAAGATAATTTTTCATCTGGATATCCGTCCGGAAAGGGCAGGCCTCTCGAAGATGTACTTGATTGGGTCCATCTTAGAAATCAATAGAGTGGTATGAGTCAACATATACTGCCTTATTCAGAGAGCAGCCCATGCCAGAGCACATCAAGTTTTCTCGAGCAGTGAATATCTGGTTTCACAGTCGGTAAACTTTTTGCTCAGGTAATAAATAGCATGCTCTTTTCGGCCAGACTCGTCATGTTTGCCTAAAACACACCCCCATAGAGTTCTCTAGTACTGTCAAGTACATTATCAAGGGTCTTCCTTCAACTGGAGGCATGAGAATAGGAAACTCTTGTAGATATTCTTTGATTTTATCGAAGGCAACTTGGCATTCATCATTCCATCTGACCACTTGATCTTTCTTCAAGAGTTTGAAGGTTAGATCACAAGTAGCAGTCAAGTGAGATATGAAGCGGGCGATGTAATTGAGACGACCCAAGAATCCTCTAACTTCCTTTTCAGAATGAGGGACTGGCATTTCTTGGATGGCCTTTACCTTGGTAGGATCAACTTCAATGCCCTTATTGCTGACAACAAAATCTAGAAGCTTTCCAGATCGTACTCCAAATGTGCACTTGTTAGGGTTCAACCTCAACTTGTACTTTTTCAGCCTTTCGAATAGCTTGTACAGGTGATCGATATGTTCCTCTTCAGTTTGTGATCTGGTAATCATATCATCTACATATACCTCTATTTCATGATGGATCATATCATGAAACAAAGCTACCATAACCCTTTGATATGTTTCCCCTGCATTCTTTAGTCCGAACGGAATGACCTTGTAGCAAAAGGTGCCCCATTGCATAACGAAAGTTGTCTTCTCCATGTCTTCGAGAGCCATCCTTATCTGATTATAGTCGGAGAAACCATCCGTGAAAGAGAAGACTTTATGTTGAGCAGTGTTATCGACCAAGACGTCAATGTGAGGTAAAGGGAAGTCATCCTTGGGGATTTCCCTATTCAGATCCCTATAGTCTATGCACATGAGAACTTTTCCGTCTTTATTTGGCATTGGCACCACATTGGCAACCCATTAGGGATAAGATGTCACAGCTAGGAACCCTGCATCAAATTGTTTCATCACTTCAGCCTTTATCTTTTCAGACATGCCAGACCTCATGCGACGGACTTTTTGTTTGACAAGAGGACAATCTTCCTTTATGGGCAGACGGTGGACTATAATGTCGGTATCTAACCCTGGCATATCTTCATAAGACCAATAAAATACTTCCACATAATCATGCAATATCCGAACCAACCTGCTCTTGACACTGCTTTCCAAGTTAGCGCTGATCTTGACTTCTTTCTTTTCTGTCTCGGTACCCAGATTAATGACTTCAACTGATTCTTCGTGCAGCTGAATAGCTTTTTCCTATTTTGATAGAAGTCTGGCTTGTTCTCCCGGATGTTGAACCCATTACCTCTAACACACACGTGCGCTACCTTTTCCACTAAGGTGGCTGTACATCCAGTAACATAAACAAAACAAATAATACATAACACAAGTCAAGTCCTGAATATGACTTCATCTTCAACCTCCAGCCTAAACATCTGTAACTTCACCATTTCTCAACAAAAATGAAATATGCAAACATGAAAGTTGCTGCATTTTTCCATACGAATCGAACCATATAAATATCATAAGCTATAACTCAAAGATAAATGAGAATTTCTAAAAGTACCAAATTCTGACTTAATTATTTTCAGAGATTCAAACCTAAAATTCTCTAAGCTCAATCAATATAAATGAAATCTATGGAAATGTACAGTTTCAGGGCAATGATGTCTATATTTTATCTTCACAAATGCAAGCCTAACAATGCCTAAATGAGAAGATAGAAGTTCAGAAAATGTACCTAAAAATTGAAAATCATGAAATGAGTTTGAGCTGCTTTCAAGGAGTTGTGATGATCAGGTTAGCTTCCTCAAGTTCCCAGGAAGCTAATGCAGTGCTTACTTGATGCTGGGAGTGTTTGAATCGTGCTAGAGAAGTCAAGGTGCAAGCTCTGTTTTTTGGTTATGGAAGTTGATGAAGATGATGTTACAATCGTGTAACAGGGTGTGAGATGGTTTGTAGATGATGTTTAGGAACTCTTGGTAGTGAAAAGCCAAGAAACGCACGAGTGGATTCTGAGTTTGGAGTTTTTGGTTAGAATGTGCAATAATGGTGGTTTGTTATGCAATTCTGAGTTTGGGAGAGTTTGAGAGCTTGTGTATTCGTGTACCCTCTTGCAATATACTTGTATAATCATAAGAAAAAGGTTAGAGCACTTTAGGTTGACAGATCTGTGAGATATAGAGTTATGGCTATGTTACTTGATTTTGAAGAAAAGTGGAAAACATGGTTTCAAGGCATAGTACAAGCATGGCCTGAGTTTATGGGAGTCTCTATAAATGTTGCTTTTTATTTGACATTGCTTGTACTCATATGAAACAAGTTGGTAACTCTATGCATTGACTTTTGCAATAAAGCTTGCTTTTCCAAAATGGAAGTGTTACCTTTGTGCCATTAATGGAATAACCATTTGGACAATGCCTCAAATGCTTGTATCAAAGCTATAACAGTTGTGTAAACATTTAATTATGGAGTTAAAGGCAAGTTAGAAGCCTGAAAAGTGAGATTTGTACAGCATGCTTGAAGATTGGATCAAGTGTTCTTCACAAATTTGCCTTGCAAAACAAGAATGAAACCATAACTTCATGGCTTCGATTCTCTTAGCACAAACATGATCTCAATGAGTTCTTGGACATTTTGAAAATCTTGTAATATCCTCTACAACCTATATGTTGAAAAGTTTTTAATATTCATCTTGGAACTATGTGAAAAATTGCCATGAAGTTAGGTCAAAATCCTGCCTAAACTAGGGCAAAATTTCACTAAGTTTCAAAGTTTCATGAACATTTCTTCTTAAAATCATAACTTAAAATCCATGCATTTCTAGAACAACTTGTGTTCTACAATTTTTTATATCCCGTTGATAGCTACAACTTTCATGTTGGAAGTTTCCTTTGAATCATCTTCCATCATGGTGTAAATTTGGTTCAAAGTCATGAAAAAAATGTGAATTTCCAACACTTAGAAAAAGTTTAAGTCTTGGAAATTTTGACTTTTCAAAATGAAATCTTGAATTTTTGATTTCTTGATGAACAATTTTCATATTTTGATATGTTTTGATGAATTGTGATTTTTGACACTTGATTTTGACCAAAAAGTCAAAGTTTGACTTTTCAGTGTACAATTGACTTTTCATTAGTTGACTGAAATTCAACTATTAACCAATTGATCTTGAGAGATGTTTTGAGCCATGCCATTAGGTCAAAATTAAGTATTTCAATCCTTGAGATCATAAATTAAACCAATCAATCATTTTCTAGGTCAAAAATCAGAAATTGCACCTTCTTAGTTAAAACCCTAATTTTGACCATTTTGCCCTTTTAATGATCTGATCAAATATCTTGAGGAGTTGTGATCCAAAATTTATCAAATGACATATATGAGTTCATAATGTTGATATGGATCAAAATTTATGAAGTTTGACTGTAAATTGACCACAGTTGACTTTTTCTCTAATACAGTTGATTTTAGGTCGACTAATCAATTGACTGAGCAAAAATGTGATTCAAGACTTGAAACTTGTCATGAGCAATCTTGATGATCCAAAATGATCCATGAAAGTCATATGGGGCATTAAAATTCCATTTGTCCTTGTGAAAACTCAAACCCTAATTTCCAGTCATCAGTGCTTGAGGAGGTGTCTTGAGCTGATCAACCCTTGTGCAGTCTTGAATCAAAGGAGATCTTGTGAGAGATTAATTGAGAAATAAGAGGGCAAATTTTGGGGTACAACAGAATCGATTACGCAAGGGGAAGGTTTAGCACCCCTCACGTCCGTGGTACTACACAAGATCCACTCTTGTTGTTTTAATCAAAGAGTGTGTTTATAATCTAATGCTAACTTACTAAGGAAATGCATGCATGCAAAAGTATATACAAAAAGAAAGTTTTTATTGGTTGTTCCTATCACGGTTGCGAACCTTTGTGCCTACGTACCACCTTTCGTGCAATAGGGGATCAGAGGACTCGTAGTTCACCTCAAAATGGTTTTAGATTGTTGTGTGTTTTTATGGGTGACTGTTGGCTGAAGATTTTGATATTATGATTCGAAATAAGACGATTGGGCTTTGTTTGAATAAAGAAAGTTAGATGATTTAGAATGGAAGAGACTGTTTGTTTCGAATGGAAATATTAAAGTTCAAGGTTTCGAATGATAGTTGTGGAGTGTAAGTCTAAAGCCTTGTTCGAAATAATGATGAGACTATATTTGTGAGGGTTGTTTTCGAAACGAATTCGAAATGAAGGTACCAAGGCGCTTGAAATTCAAACGTGAGCGGGATATTGGAAATTCAAAATACATAAGCATTGGAACGTTTGAGGACGCGTGGAGGCTAGAGGGAAGTAATGCTCTGCATGCTACGAACGTGGCAGATTCTGATAACAAGACCGTTATGGTCGAAGTAGTATAAATAGAGGTCTTAGTGTTAGGATTTCAGTGTGTCATATCTGTTGTACAAATTCAGTAAACATTCAAAATACCGCATGGATAGGGAAACGAATGCTCGAAAGATGTACGTATGATAACACCAACATTTACAATTCAATGAAAACTCTTTACATTTTCCAGTTTTGTCTTTCACTTCCATTTCATTTGTACTTCAAACAATTTTACGTTTATGCCTTTACATTAAAGCCTTTACATTCGAAGTCATTTATTTATTTCTGCATTTAAACATTTTTCTTATGTTCGAATCCTCTAAACATTCAGTAACTTTTACATTCACTTACTTAATCCTGCCATTTGCCCAATCTTAAGTATTTTTACTTTTCTAAAGAACATTCCTGATATCATATAGAAATTTTCCTTCGAATCATTCAGTATAGTAATCGAAGTGGATTGGATATCTTTGAAACACTTTAATTAGAAGTCCTAAATAGGAATACCAGTTTTACAATTAGACTTAACCAAACAACTATGTTCCATAGGATCAATCTAGTCGATCCTGTTAGTCACCACAATTTGGGTCTGGATCTGGGGCCAACCAATTTATGACAAATACCCAAGGTTCAGTGGGTCATAATACATTGCCTATCTTAACCACAAAAAATCAGATGGCCTTTAGGCAATTAATGGATGATAGTAACCATAATATGATAGGAGTGTTAGTGCATACTATGCAAGAAATCTTTGCCCCAATAGTACAAAATGTAACTGTAACCAACAGAGAAAACGCGGATAACATGAGTCAAATAGCAGATTTTTTCGCTCCGCCAGAAAGGCGTAGGCAGAATCAGGCGGGGGTTCGAGCGAACATACCCATCATAGAACAAATTACTGATGACCCACCCTATAGACCAGCCAGAGAGGGGGTTAACTTGGGGGCAAGGGCACAAAGGTTAGAAGCCCCAGTGATTTGAGAGGAACCACAAAGGGGAGTTATAGAACCAGGGGCAAGGGTCGAAAGGTTAGAAGTCCCAGAGTTTCGAGAAGAACAACCTAGAGGAGTTGTCATGGTGGGTCGATACCAAGACGCTAATGAAGTCGTTCATAGAATTCGAAATGACAACATCTTGGCAGAAAATAATTTAACCACCATGATAGAAAGGATTATGGCTCAAAACGGTCTCAATACAGGAATTAGAAGGCCAAACTATTCTTCTCCCATAGTAGATTATGTGATGCACACTGATTTACCAAGGGGATATAAGGTCCCTAAATTTACAAAATTCGCTGGAGACACCAATGAGTCAACAGTCGAACACATAGCCAGGTATCTGACCGAAGCAGGAGACATAGAAAATAACGAGAACCTTAGGATTAAATATTTCCCAAGTTCCCTAACTAAGAACGCTTTCACATGGTTCACCATACTGCCTCCTGGATCCATAGATACTTGGACTCTTTTGGAGAGATTATTTCATGAACAATTCTACATGGGACAATCTAAAATAAGTCTGAAAGAGCTGGCCAGTGTCAAGAGGAAGTTTACTGAACCCATAGATGATTATATGAATCGGTTCAGACTCTTGAAGTCTAGATGTTTCACGATAGTTCCTGAACATGAGTTAGTCGAAATGGCTGCCGGTGGCCTAGACTATTCCATTCGAAAGAAATTAGATACACAATACTTGAGGGATATGGCCCAATTAGCGGATAGGGTTCGATAAGTCGAAAGACTAAAGGCCGAGAAAGCCAGGGTTTTTAAAAATAACAAGAAAGAAAGGGTTTCCTATGTCGAAACTGAGGAAGCAGAAGATTACCCTGAATTCAAAGAGGTCGAAATTGATCTTGCTAAATTGAAACAGGCTCCCCCTTACTCTTGTAAATTACTAGTTCCCATAAAAGGGAAAGAAATTATTGAAAATGAGAAGAGTGACAAGTTCCCAAAGAAGGTTTATACCTTCGACGTAACGAAATGTGATGAAATTTTTGATTTGCGTGTCAAAGATGGCCAACTAATAGTGCCATCGAATGTCAAATTACCACCTTTAGATCAAAGAAAGAAAAGAGGGTTTTGTAAGTATCACAGTTTCTTAGGCCACAAAACCTCACAATGTTTTCTTTTCAGGGATCTGATTCAAAATGCAATCAAGGATGGTAGATTAAGGTTCGCTGACAAGCCAAAGATGAAAGTGGATGATGACCCTTTGGATGTTGCTGACACCAATTAATCTGAACCTGCATACATTGGAGAGATAAATATGGTTGGAGTAAATGAAGGTGACACTCCATCAGAAGAGGAAAACACTGAAGATGAAAACTACGTGTTAGTTGAAGTCGAAAAGGAAGTTATTGAGGACTTCCATAAGGAACAAGAAGCTTTGATCGAAGTAGTTCCTTTGGTTGCTTCAAAAGAGATCCAGGCTACTGAAGGCCAGGAGAACCAAGAACAAAATTCGACACAAGCTACTGAAAGCTTGAGGCGAAAGTTGGAGAAAGTACAGATCACACTGCCAGTTCTTCCTCAGAAGGGAATATGGGATACCTTGGGAGAGCCCAGCGGGAAGTTCGATTACATGGTGAAGTATTCCGCCCCAGAAAGCTCAAAGACCCCAATTGAAGACATCAAACCTACAGGATGGGGAGATACTAATATCAAAGGAGAAGATGTGGATGTTAACATGGTAAATATGGAGCAACCTTGTTCCGAAATGAAGGAAATGGAAAGGTACTTAGAGAAAGAAAAACACAAGATGAAAGACAGTCATGCTAGGGATGCCAGTCTCAAAGACTACCTTATGCTATGCCACAAAGAGAATGATGCAATGATGTTATGTCCCAGATGTAGCATCATTTGTAATCAGAGAATTGCTGCAGACTTTGAAAAAAGACAAAGGGCACGAACCGGCGTCAACTGGCGCCAGGATAACCAGCTGTTCAGATGCTACCCTAAGGCTGGAGAAAGTCTTATGGGGTTCTTAGTTCGTTGTCACAAGGGGGAAACCAAATGCCTAGTGTGTCCAAGATGTTCTGCAGTATATGATCAGAAAGTGGCTGAAACCTTCGAAACAGTCCCTTTCACCCCATGTTGGAACCACAGAGAAACTGGTCAAATGGGCCAACGTTTCGAGAACAACTACACCCAACGGAGGCCTGACAGCCCTTATCCTAGAGGCGCTCGAAGGGTAACATTCAAAGTTTCTGCTGATGCACCAACGGACAAGTGGCTACAAGTTAAAGTTGACAAGGGGAGAGACAAGTGGAGGAATAATGAATGAAATACACGCCATGCCATGACGTACAGAAGACAGTTCAATATGGCAAAAAGGGAAGAAGTAAGGTTGGAAAATTACAAGGGAAAGAACCCTATGTCAAGGTCACAATGGCGCAGGCAACAAAGAGTTCGAAAAGCTGAGAGAGAAGCTATGTTAGAAAAAGGAGTGGCTTCGAGCAAGGACAAAGAGGAATCGAGTACCAACAAACATGCACCAAACAATCAACCTGGGGGCAAACCTCCAGTTAGCAGGAAACTTTTCTCTGAAACAAATGAAAACGAATCAAAGGAATATACGCCAGGTCCAGAGCAGGATGAGGATATGCTGATTGACAATTTCGAATCAAAAGGGGAATCTTCACTCAACATCAACTGCAATGTAGTATATGTGTTGCCTTGCAAATTTGGGCAAGAGACTGAAGTCGGAGAGCACGAGGAGGATGATGCAATAGACCTGACGAAACATAGGCCAGTATGCTATTATGTGATGGATAATGGGGCTGTCGAAGAGCAGAATGCCTTCTTCGAATACCCAGAACCAGCCATGCAAAATCACCTAAAGCCATTGTTCATTCGAGCAAAAGTTGGTACACATGGCGTAAACAAAGTCCTGGTGGATGGAGGCGCTGTAGTGAACTTGATGCCTCATTTCATGTTGAAGAAGTTAGGGATACAAGATGTTGACATAAAACCACACAATATGGTACTGTCAAACTATGAAGGTAAAGTAGGCCACACATTGGGGGTGATCCAAGTGGATTTGACAGTAGGATCAAGCTGCCGACCCACTATGTTCATGGTAATCGAAGCTAAAGCCAACTACAATTTGTTACTGGGCAGAGAATGGATCCATGGCGTTGGAGTAGTCCCCTCTTCGATGCATCAGAGGTTAGTACTATGGAGAGAGGATGGCATTGTTGAAAACATCGAAGCTGATCAAAGCTATTTCATGAAGGCAGTCAACCTAGTTGATAAGAGAAACTATGACAAACACTTAGCCAAAATTGCTCCTTGTACCCCTAACAACGAGATCAATGAGACCAGGAATGCGCATTATTACATGACCTTTCGCCATGATGGAATGTATTGGGATCGAAGGATAATCAAGGGAGATGGAGAAGTCGAAGGTGCCACACAAAGACGACCAGTAGGCTAGGAATTCGACAGTCCTGCTCATGATTGAGTCCTCTTTCTTTGAAAAGATTTCGGCCTACATGGTTGAGAATGAATGGAAGACGGTCTTAGAAGCTGAAGTAGATAGTATGGCTGCAGAAGTAAACAAAACAGGCGGGGATGGCTCAAAAGGCTCACCCTTTGAAGAACAAGAAATAGTTGATGTAGATCAAAGGCTAGATGCCATTTATGATAAAGAACCTTTAGGCTTCGAAAAGGACCCCACAGACTCTGGTGCTAAGATGTTAGCGCAGGATCCACTAGAAGAGGTAAACTTGGGAGATGAAAACACAAAAAGAATAACTTACGTGAGCACAAAACTCAATTCGAGCCTCAAGCAGAAAGTGATCGAAGTGCTTAGAAAAAACAAAGATTGTTTCGCGTGGGACTATGATGAAATGCCTGGTTTGAAGAGGGAGTTAGTGGAACACAGACTTCCAATCAAGGATGGAAAGAAGCCCATCAAGTAGACCCCTAGAAGGTTCGCACCAGCAGTTCTCACGAAGATTAAAGCTGAAATTGAAAGGTTGTTACGCTGCAAATTCATCAGGACCACAAGGTATGTCGAATGGTTAGCAAATATAGTACCTGTTATTAAGAAGAATGGCTCTCTGAGAATTTGCATAGATTTTAGATATTTAAATACTGCTACCCCCAAAGATGAGTATTCAATGCCTGTGGCAGAAATGTTAATAGATTCGGCTGCAGGATTTGAATATTTAAGTATGTTAGATGGATACTCTGGGTACAACCAGATCTTTATTGCTGAAGAAGATGTTGCTAAGACATCATTTCGTTGTCTAGGAGCCTTAGGCACCTACGAATGGGTGGTAATGCCTTTTGGTTTAAAAAACGCTGGAGCAACTTATTAAAGGGCAATGAATTCGATTTTTCATAATTTCATTGAGACTTTTATGCAGGTGTACATTGATGATATAGTCATCAAATCAGTATCTGCAGAAACTCATTTGCATCATTTGAGCCAATCATTCGAAAGAATGAGAAAACATGGCTTAAAAATGAACCCCCTTAAGTGTGCATTTTTCGTGCAGGCTGGAGATTTCCTTGGTTTTGTGGTTCATAAGAAAGGCATTGAAATCAACCAAAACAAGACCAAAGCCATTGTAGAAACGAAAGCACCTACATCAAAAAAGGAGTTGCAATCTTTGCTAGGTAAAATTAACTTTTTAAGAAGGTTCATTTCGAATTTAAGTGGAAGAACCCAGGATTTCTCTCCGTTACTTTGTTTGAAGCAAGGACAAGCTTTCGAATGGAACGAAGCACATCAGGAGGCGTTTGACAATATAAAAAGATATCTCACTCAGCCTCCTATCTTGTCTCCACCTTCGTGGGGAAAACCCATGAGATTGTATATATCTGCCTCTGAAGTTACCATAGGTAGTATGTTAGCACAAGAAGATAGCAATGGCATCGAAAGAGCCGTGTACTATTTAAGTAGGGTGTTGAATGATGCAGAAACCAGATATAGCAACATAGAAAAGCTATGTCTCTGTTTGTATTTCTCTTGTATGAAACTTAAATACTATATAAAGCCTGTTGATGTTTATGTTTCATCTCATTTCGATGTTATCAAACACATGCTTTCGAAACCAATAATGCATAGCAGAATTGGTAAATGGGCTTTGGCCTTGACAGAGTATTCTTTGACTTTCATGCCTTTAAGAGCTGTGAAAGGTCAAATAATTTCTGATTTCATTGTTGATCATTCACTGATCGAAGAGACTATCATGGGTTACGTTGAAATGCAACCTTGTAAATTATACTTTGATGGTTCGACCCATAAGGATGGTAGTGGTGTTAGAGTTCTTATAATTTCTCCCGAAGGAATTCCAACAAAATTCAAGTATAAGTTAGATGGTCCTCGTTGCTCGAACAACGAAGCTGAGTACGAAGCGCTTATCGTTGGACTTGAAGCTTTGTTGGAATTGGGGGCAACTAGAGTCGAAATTAGAGGAGACTCGGAGCTAGTGGTCAAGCAAATAACAAAGGAATACAAATGCATAAAGGATAATTTAATTACGTATTTCGTCATAGTTAATAGGCTACTCAAAAAATTCGAATACATGGATATTAAACATATACCAAGAATAGAAAATCAAGAGGCAAATGACCTAGCACAGTTGGCTTCAGGGTATAAAGTTTCCACCAAAGAATTTGAAGATTTGGTTGAATTAAGAGGAAGGGTTATGGCTACTAGACTCATACCATCAGATTTAGAAAATATAAAGTTAGGTTGGGCTGACAAACAGGAATTCAGAGTATTTACCATAGAAACTTTGTCAGATGCAGATTGGCGAAGTCCAATAGTGAGTTTAAAAAACCCAACATTGAATGTTGATAGGAAGATTAAATACAGAGCGTTACCATACGTCCTCATGGGAAATGAATTGTTCAAGAAGACACAAGAAGGCGTATTACTGAAGTGCCTAGGGGAAGGTGAGGCATACTTAGCATTATCAGAGGTCCAAAATGGGGCATGTGTGGCACACCAAGTATGCCATAAAATGAAATGGTTGTTATTCCGATATGGCATGTATTGGCCTAGCATGCTCAAAGATTGTATAGATTTTGCTAAAGGGTGTGAAGAATGCCAGAAACACACGGGAATTCAACATGCTCCTGCAAGTGAGTTACATTCGATCATTAAACCATGGCCCTTTAGAAGATGGGCATTAGATTTAATAGGAGAGATCAATCCTGCTTCGTCTAAAGGACAGAAATATATCTTAGTAGGAATTGATTATTTTACCAAGTGGATCGAAGCAATACCATTAATAGTTGCTGATCAAGAGGCTATTATTGGGTTCATACAGAAACAAATAATTTATAGGTTCAGATTACCAGAGAGTATAACCACAGACTAAGGTTCTGTGTTTACTGGTAGAAAGATGCAGGAATTTGCTCAGGAGATGGGTTTTAAATTATTAACATCAACGCCATATTATGCTCAAGCAAATGGTCAGGTCGAAGCAGCAAACAAAGTGATAATAGGGTTAATTAAAAAACATGTTGGTAAGAAGCCAAAGAATTGGCATAAGACTTTGGACCAAATACTCTGGGCTTGTAGAACATCTCCTAAAGAAGCTACTAACACCACGCCTTTCCAACTAACATTTGGCCATGATGCTGTTTTACCAGTGGAAATTCATCTGCAATCAGTTCGAATTCAAAGGCAAAATGAGATCCCATCTGCATTATATTGGGAGATGATGATGAATGAGTTAGTTGAGTTAGACGAAGTTAGATTGCATGCATTGGAAATCCTAACGAGGCAAAAGGAAAGGGTAGCCAGGGCATACAACAAAAGGGTGAAAGGTAAAACATTCACTGTTAATGACTTAGTCTGGAAAGTCATATTGCCCATGGACAAGAAGAATAAAGCATTAGGTAAATGGTCACCTCATTGGGAAGGACCCTTTCGAATACTAAAGAGGTTCTCAAACAATGCGTATGAAATCGAAGATTTAACTGATGACAAACGAATCTTAAAGGTTAACGGAAAATATTTGAAAACATATAAACCTCACCTGCAGGAGATTCGAATAATAGCAACGTAGTCGAAATATTATGAGACGCTAAAATGGTGCCATATGTTGCCAAAATGGCGTTGTTCAAATATTACAAAACCAAGTGTAAAATTAATTCAAATAAGCAAATATTTAAAAATAAACATTGTTTCTCAATCTTGCGAAGGTGCTTCTAAAGGACTCAAGTCTTTGCTGGGTATAACGTCTCGCTCCTTCCAGAGTAGTTACTTCCCCTTTGATACGCTTTGCTGCTTCTATTTCGGAAAGGCCCCTGTTAAGAAGTTCTTCGAATTGGTTACTAACGGTGTCAGTTTCGTAAGCCAATTGCTGTTGCTGAGCTTCTTTGACCTTTTACTGGAGCTCTTGAATTTGTCCTTCCCAAAAGAGAATAGACCGCGCTCGAACATCATAGTCAGCCTTTGCCTGTTTTAAACGCGTTTCTTGGTCTTCAGCCTCTTTAGAAAGTTTCGAAGCGCGCTCATAAGCAGCATCCATGGCGTCTCGTTTCTCCTAAACTTTAGCAGCCGCTAATTCATCTTGTAGAAGACATCCAGTCACATCATCCAATAAGACTTGGAGGTCGAACAGTATAGTGCTGACTGGCAAGGAGCAAGTTGCGGAGTTAACTTGAGTAAGAAGTTCCTTCATGGTATAGCAAGCATTACTATCCTTTTTAAGAACTTCAAATAGGTCTACATCAAGGATTGTTTTCCTGACTTTGTTAAGGAGTGTAGCTCTAGCATCTGGGGACAATGTGTTTCCAGTTGAACCAGTGCCAACCCTAGTGAGAGGGATGTCCTTTTGGGCCAATTTAATTTTCATGTACCCAATTGGGTCATTGTGTTTTAGGAGAGCTAGTTCCTCTTCAGTCAGTCGAGGTTGGGAAGTTGGGGAAAGTTCCTTGTTCAAAGGAGTCACATCCATTTCGACCTCCATAGATTCTTTAGTCTTACCACCATTATCTTCATCCTTTCCTTTCTCATCGCTTTCTCCTTCGTCGCAAGGATCCACCACATCGATAGTATTGGTCTCGCTGCTAATAGCATCAAATTTCGTTTCATCAGCCGAACCGCTTTGAGTTTCATCTTCACCAGATCCTTCTTCTGCAGTTTCTTCACTCTCTTGAGGAGAATCAGTCTTGTCCTTTTCAGCATGAGTGATTGTTGGACTCTCTTGAAGAGTTCCAAGAGGAGATTTCAGAAGGGAAGTTTCTTGTGAATTTTCTTTAGACTTGTTGGGTGATTTTTCGTTTGCGTCCTTCAAAGGAGGTGAGGTGCCTTGATCATCGTGTGCCTCCGAAGTCCCAGTCAGGGCCACCATGTTGGAAGACCCTTTGTTTTGCACGAAGTTGCTGGAGTCCCCATGGAAAGAGGAATTGATTGGAGCATTGGTCCCGGTTGCAAGAGTTGAAGCAGTAGGATTCATGTTCGAGGTATCCTGCATTGAACAAAAAAAGTTAAGAATATGCTACGAATAACTATGTTTGTTATGAATTCGAATTTAATTACCTGTGGATTATCAGAAGAAATGTTACTGTCAATATGTTCCAATATTACATTGGAGGTCGAAGGTGGAATTTTGGATGTTGTTGAGGGAGCAACGTCTGTGGAATCAGGTCCAGGGACGTTAGTAGGCTCAGGGCCTTTGGAGCTTTCTTTCTTTTTCTTCTTCTTAGAAGCTGTTGGAGAATTTTCACCAGTTCTGAGGTTCTTTTCAGTAGGGCCTTGTTTCCTTTTCTTAGGAGTAGTTGGTGGAAGTTTGCTAGTCTGAAAAAGTTTAAACATAAGTTAGATCTAAATCATAAACTTCAGTTTATTCGAAACAACAGGGTTAGTTGATTACCTTTGGAATTGAGATGTCTGCTGTTGCCGGTGTTGTTGTTGTATTTGTTGTTGTTGTTGTTGGTATTGTTGGAGTTGCATCATCGCTAACTTCAATAGCTTGTTGAGAAGTGTTCCCTTCCTTGGGCTTCGAAGTAACGTTCTTTATCCTAGTGGCTGAAAAGTGAAACAATTAAGGTAAAATGTTAAGGATAAGGGAATTAGGATACAATTGGAATTTTCCCAAGCATTCGCACCTGTGCCTTAATTAGATGTAATCGAAATGGCAGGAAGGTCATAGCGAAGATGTCCTGGGAAATTATGAAGCCAGTAACGAGCCCATGTCACAGTCTCAGATGGCTTTAGTTTCTTTTGAGACCGGTATTTGAACATTTCTTTGCAAGTGAACCACCAAGGGTATGGAGGAAACCAAGCCAGAGCCAATTCTGAGGTAGGCAACCTAGGAAATTTAGGTGGATGCATTTCGAGTGCCAACCTATACCTATCCTCAGGTGACAACCCTGAAGGAAGTTTGAGCTTAGAAATTTTTTCTTTAAATTTTTCCTTCAAGGTCTCGGCCGCTTGATGTACAGTGGTTCCCAAGTGTGTGGGATCATAAGTGGTTTTGAAATAATTTTGAAAAGCCCTAATTTCTTTGACATGAGTAAACATACCTTTCTTGGAGTGTACCTGCACATTAAACGCGCCAGTTAGCTTTTGTTGAATGGTGAGTGTGTCAAACATATATGTCTGGTAGAACTTAGTCCACCATTCAAGAAATCCTTTTGCTGTGAAGTATGTTGGCTCGAAAGGTAAAAGCTCAAACTGAGCAAAATCTTGATATTGCTCCTGTTGCAATTTGGCCTCTCTTGCTTTGAACGTTTTGCCTGAGGTTATGGCACTTTGTGTTTGGAACAAAGGTTCAGGAATTAGTTGGCACAGGCCAAATTATTGAGAAACGAAGTTGGGTTGATAAGCCAGGAGGAAAATCTGATTCTTTGTTGGAGTAATTCTTGAGGAAATTAGCCTAGGGAGAAGAAACGCTTTCCAAATGTCATGCATCTCTTTTCTCTTGACAGCTTCTGAGAGAGGCATTGTGAACCATGATGGTCCACAAGTCCTTTGAGAAAAAGGTGCCATGGACTCTTTGAACTTGTGTCTTTTTGAGAAGATCATGATGTATTTAGAAAATTGGACTTTGAAATCATCCTTGTCATCATTTGGAGTGAGTTTTCGAAGCCTTGTGCCTTCGATGCTCCTATCAGCTATTTCTGGATCTTATTCGACGATAGTATCAGCAGTTGATAAAGAAGATTCAAACATGGCATTAAGCCATAGCTGAAGCAACCAAAAGGGTCCAGCCAGAAGAATGTTCTTTGGAGCATGGGATTTTAAACTAGAAATTGCTGACCTTAAGCTCTCATAAAGATCGACAAGTAACAGTTCACTCAGGCAGACTTTCCTATTTTCATGGAAATCCCTGGCTAGGGGAATGAACCTACTCGCCACTTGCAAGGATCTGCTGCAAAACACATATCGTGATAGCCACAAGGTAAGGAGATGTGTTCTACATCTGAGACATCATCCCCTTCAGTATGATAATGACTGATGAATTTTGAAAAGTTGGCTAGTTTGACATCGAAGTCAATGATGCTAGAATGTTCTTCGTTGTCATGAATATAAGTTTCCCCCACTGGTGAAAGACCAGTGATGGCAGCTATATCAAAGAAGGTGGGTGTTATCATTCCGCCCGGAAGATGGAAAGTGTTATAAGTGTTATCCCAGAAGTACAATGAAGCAAATAGCAATGGGTGACTGTAAGTAAAGCCTGGTTTCGACAGTTTGATTAAATTATAAATTCCTAATTCTTCCCATTGCTGGGATTTTTTGGATTCTACCTTAGTGAACCAGTTTTGATATGCTACATCTGAAGTGGGGCAGGATCGAAATGGTTTGAAATTGCTTTTGATGTAATCTAAAATAAAAGGATCTTTTGGAGGTGAGACTGGAGTTTCAGTTGTTTTCGAATCAGATGATTCGCTTGGGTCTTCAGTTCCTGCCTTAGGGGCATCCAGCTTGTTGAATAGGGGTTTGAATTTATAGCAAATGGGAAAAAATTTCCTAGTATCTTTCAGAATTTCAAAAACAGTTAAAGGACCCATTAGGGCAAACCTTTTTCCATATACAATGGTAGGGATTAATACCTGAGAAGCATACAACATTTCTTTCTCTTTGGAGATCACTTGAGGATTGAGCACAGATTGATTCTGATAAATACTCACTTTGCTCTCCATGACGGTTTCCGTGTTGTTGTTCTTGTTCTTCCTCTTGGATAATTTCTTCAATTGTGATGATGTTGATGAAGACATTGTCAAAATTGCTGGAAGTTTTAGGGTTTAGTGAAAAAGGAGGGGGATTTCAGAATTTTGGAGAAAAAGAAGAAAAGACTAACCTGATGAGTTTTATAGAATGAGTGTAAACACCCACTAAAAAGACTTGGGGTACGTGGAAGTCGTTGGTTGGATTCAGAGAGAGGTGGCGTAAGATCTAGTGTTGGTAATGAGTGTGATTAATAGTAATCATTATTTTAAAACCGCAACATGTTGTGGTAACTGGTCCAAGACGGTTAGGTACTCAAAAAGGCGTCTTGATTGACGTGGGTAAAGTCATGTACAGTAAATGTCATGATTCTTCAAAAGACCTATCAAAATCTTGTGAATCTATTTAAAATAAGTATTTCTCAAAGGGTTCGAAATACATATTTTAAAGGGGCATTTTGTTGGCTGAAGATTTTGATATTATGATTCGAAATAAGATGATTGAGCTTTGTTTGAATAAAGCAAGTTTGATGATTTGGAATGGAAGAGACTGTTTGTTTCGAATGGAAATATTAAAGTTCAAGGTTTCGAATGATAGTTGTGGAGTGTAAGTCTAAAGCCTTGTTCGAAATAATGATGAAACTATATTTGTGAGGGTTGTTTTCGAAATGAAGGTACCAAGGCGCTTGAAATTCAAACGTGAGCGGGATATTGGAAATTCAAAATACATAAGCATTGGAACGTTCGAGGACGCGTGGAGGATAGAGGGAAGTAATGCTCTGCATGCTTCGAACGTGGCAGATTCTAATAACAATACCGTTATGGTCGAAGTAGTATAAATAGAGGTCTTAGTGTTAGGATTTCAGTGTGTCATATCTGTTGTACAAATTCAGTAAACATTCAAAATACCGCATGTATAGGGAAACGAATGCTCGAAAGATGTACGTATGATAACACCAACATTTACATTTCAATGAAAACTCTTTACATTTTCCAGTTTTGTCTTTCACTTCCATTTCATTTGTGCTTCAAACAATTTTATGTTTATGCCTTTACATTAAAGCCTTTACATTCAAAGTCATTTATTTCTTTCTGCATTTAAACATTTTTCTTATGTTCGAATCCTCTAAACATTCAGTAACTTTTACATTCACTTACTTAATCCTGCCATTTTCCCAATCTTAAGTATTTTTACTTTTCTAAAGAACATTCCTGATATCATATAGAAATTGTCCTTCGAATCATTCAGTATAGTAATCGAAGTGGATTGGATATCTTTGAAATACTTTAATTAGAAGCCCTAAATAGGAATATTAGTTTTACAATTAGACTTAACCAAACAACTATGTTCCATAGGATCAATCTAGTCGATCCTGCAAGTTACAAGAGAAATTGAATAACAGTAATTAAGTTTATTCGATAGTTTGGAAGACTAGCGGTTGTTCACCAGAAATCACTGTGAACAGTGACGAACCATTTTGAAATGGTTTTGAGTTACACTCTCAAGGCAAGGTGCCAAATTTGATTTGTTTGTGTTTTTGTTATTTGGTGAAAGAAGTTTGTGATTTGAAATATACAAAAGACTGTGAATGGAGAAAGAATAAGCTTCACGAATGAACCTACTCATCCTTTTCCATTACTTAAGGCTCTTGAAAGTGTGATTCTCATCATTAGTTATTAAGTTTTTTTTAGAGTTTGATAAATAAAAAGAAGTTTTTGTTTTAAATATGCAAAAAGAGGAATAAAAAATTCTAAGGGGAGACTAAAGCTCTAATGTTATCATGCAATGGTGGTCCTAAAGTTAGGATTGAAAAGGGAAACATCAACCTAAGTTAGCATGCAAAGATGAACCTATAGTTGAGGATGAAAGGTTCTACTTAATGTTGACATGCTTGGGTAAGAAACTAAAGTGTAATTGATTTACCTTGAACAAGATGGAATCAACATCCTAGGGGAAAATGTTATTCACACAAGGAAGGAAGAAGAAAAGGTAGAAAACAAGTAAGTATCAAGGCTTATAATACAAAGGCATATTGGAGCATACAAGATGGGGGATAAAATGAGGAAGCAACAACATCAAGTAGCACTCAAGAAAGTAAGACATGAAGGTGGAAGAAGAAAAGTCAAGTATGGACCAAAGGTATGTCAAAGAAGTCAAGCAAACAGGTAAGCAGGTTCGAGAAGACTTAAGCAAGTGATGAAACAATGTTAATATACTTGAATGATTCAATCAAGGTGAACTCAAGACCCATAATATATTGTGAGAATAGGAGAAAGAGGAAGGAACGTGATTCCTTAGGATTTCACAAAGTGCATACCTTATATCTCAAGCAATAAAGCAAACTAGGCAAGAAGGAAGGTAAAAGAAGAAATGATCATATGAGGTCAAGTGATTCTTAAGTCCTCAAGGGAATATCCTTGAACATATCATTCCTCAATCATTGATCCAAAGTTAAAGCAACTCAAGAATTGCTCAAAACCTCCATTAAGGTTCCACAGAGAATGGTTCACATTACACACATACAAATTTAATCAAATAATGACTTTAAGAGGATCCAAAAATCAAACCCAATTAATGTAATACTCAAGAATACATGTGTCTATAGTGTGACCAAATATTGGCATCAAAACATGTTCATAGATAATCAAATGAAAGCTCTATTTGTCAAGGCAAACATCAATGGATGTATTTCCAAATTAAATCAAGTAAAAATAGCAAAGTGATGTTAAAATTCAAATAAAAATCATGGATATGATTTTCAAACATTCACAAGTCATAAACAACTCTTTTCATAATTTCTACATTTAAGGAATATTGAAAATAAAATCAAAAGATCAAAACTAGCACCAAAGGTAGCAAACTAGACACCTTAAACAAATAAATTTGTGAAAAACATAAAATTGAAAGTTAAAATTAAACAAAAATTATATAAGTGACCTCAAGACATCAAGAAACCTCAAACATATTTTTTTTACATTCCTTAGATTAAGGAAAGATGGAGACTAAAATCAAAAGTTTCAAACTTGCACAAATTTAATAATTAAGAACATATTCAACCAAAATATTTAAATAAAATAATAGTAGTTGCAGAAAAATAAAAAAAAATAAATAATAAACATATTAAAATACTTAAAATATTTTTTCATGATTTTTTGGATAATTGGAAGTATAACAATAAAATTATATTTGAAAATAAAAATAAAAATAGATGAACAAAACCGGGGGTGCAAAGTGGAAAGAAAGAAATTAACTAAAATTAGTTAAAAATGTATGTGGGCTAATTAAGAGGAGCGTGCGAGAAAGAAGAAAGGCAGGCCCAACCCGTTTTTTATTATTGCCTATTTTTTTTGTTTTTTTTTAATTAAAAAAAGCAAATAACAAATAAAAAATACTAGCCAATCCAGTCGTGACACCTCGCCACCCTAATTCCCCTTTTCACGCTGGAAATGAGTATCATGGTAGTTTAAAAAACCAAAACAAAATGGCGCCAACCATACGATGACACATGGTTTTCTTTAACCTTGGATCATTATCAAAAACCAGTAACACAATAACCTCTTGCCCTAGATCGAGTTTTTTCATCACAATTTCAAATGACCATAATTTTCTCAAGTCTTAACGAAGTTAAAATTTTCTTGAATGAAAATTATAGATCTTAGAAGTTAGAACAACATAGCATCAAGAAAAGTTAAAAAAAAAGTATTCATGGAGATAACTGAGTCACAATATCTTGGTTTAGTATTTTGCATATAACATTCAAAAATCAAAATCAAGTAAAAATGTCAAGTAATACCACTTCATACTTATTGTATGGGCCAACTAAAGATGCACGAATATGTTTCTAAGCATTAAAATCTTAGAATGAGAGAGTTGAAGTGAGGAGAAGTTTACCAAGTGGAATATGTCCAGTGCACCTTGAGAGCTCTTTCTAGCTTTAGAAGCTCACTAAACTTCACTTGATGCTCCTCAATGAACTCCAAGAAAGGTGAAGAATGAAGGAGATCTCAAGAAATTCAAAGAGAAAAGCTTAAGGACTAATTTATTTTAGATCTATTTAAGCTCTCCAACTTTGAGTGTGTGAATGAAATGAGAGCTGAGGGTCCTTATATAGAGAATATAGAAGAGGGTAGAGTGACCCTTTTACAAAGAAATTTGTTTTAGGGTGATTTTGAAAGTTTTGACCAAAATATGGAGTGGTGCCCAAGTTTGTGTTTCATATAGTTTTAGGTGGAAGTTTGGTGCATTTTGGGGGTCTTGTGGGGTCAGATTTATATTTCCAAAAGATTGTACAAAGTAGTGGAGAATGGAGAGAGATATTTCCAAATTTCCATTTTTGGTAATTTTGAGGTTTTTGAGTGGAAACCAAGCATACAAGGTACATGGGTTTAAATAGAAGGTATCATGGGCTTACTCACGTCCTATATATGTTATGGCCTCAATTTGAATAAAAACAAATGGCTAGAAATCAAGTTTTGGAGAAATTACAACTAATATGACTTGAATCTATTAAGATCCCCAAAATTGCCCATGAAAACTGGCTGAGTGAAAAATGACCTACAATTTCCATGAAGACTAAAAGTCCAAATATGAATATCTCTCAAAATAATGACTTTTTGAACATGAGCTCACAATGAAAAACTTGTAGATCTTAATTTTCTCTTTGCAAGGATGTAAGGTTTGCAAATTTTTTATCAAATTTGAAGAAGTTATGATTTTCCAAAGTTTAGCTTGAAAATGGTTAAATTCCATAACTTGGAAAAAATTCTCTAAAGTTCTAAAAGATAACTTATTTCTCAAGTTAACCTCAAATTCAACCAAAATATTGATTTTCTTCATCCAATGGCCATTAACACTAAAATAGGATCTTTGACCTTCTTGTTGACCAAAAATCCACTTGGTCAAATTTTTACTTTTGTTGACTTTTCCTCGATACAAGTAATATTCAACCTTTTGATCAATCAAACTTCATCTGATGAAAACCAATGATCCATGAAACTTATAGAGATACCCTAGGACACATATTAACCCATAAATACCAATTTGTTCAAGAAATCATTTAGGAATTGACTTTGACCTAAAAGTTAACTTTTTCCTCTATACAACTAGTTCAACAATCATCTGAATAATTAAACTTCTTCTGATGAAATTGATGATCAATATTCTATCCCTAGACATTCATGGAAACATAGAGAAACATGAAAACCAATTTTTCTCAAAAAATTCAGAAATAAATTGATTTTATCACAAACCCTAATTGAGGACCAGATAGTTAGGAGATGTTGGCTAATGATCAAAACCCTAATTTCTTGGGGATTCATGGAGAATCTCTTGAACAAATATGCCTTTTATGATAATAAGATGGCTATGATGATGGTATCTCAACCTTTGAGCCCTCGCGCCATGGTCTTTTTCAGTTGACCAATCGCAATGCCTCAAAACCCTAATTTGACTATATGAAAATTATTTGTGCTCGACGAGTGATCTTTATGGACGAGAACCCACCTTTATACTTGATATACTCAGTGAATGCCTCATTAACTTGATTTCTTAATGTCTTGAGTTAAAATAAAACCCTAGGAGCCTTGATCCCAAGAGTGTTACAATAAGTATGATCTAATGGTAAGTATACAAATGCAATGCAGTAATCCTGATGAAAAGATATAAGGTGTCATACCTCAAATTTGTCCGGCCCATTTTTAAAACATTCAAATTATTTTTTAAACTTGGTTTCATAATTTTTTTGGGTATTAATAACATTTGATTTAACAATAATTTATTTTGCTTATTTAAAATATATAATAATTTACTTTAAATTATTTGTATTTTTAAAATAACAAAACATTTTTTCACCTTGATATGCTCCTATATGCCTTTTTATCTTGAATAGAATGTCATGGCACAATTGGTAAGGGAGTAAGGCTTGCAAGTAAGTGGAAGGTCCTGATTTCAAGTCTTGTTACACTAATTTTTAGTATTTATTTTCTTTTGTGTATTTTTTTCAATAAAAAGGATAAAAAAGTCATATTTCAATTATTTTATTATTATTTTCGTTTTCTATTTTAAGGGTATTTTAAAATTACTTTTTGTTTTTTTAAATATTTGATTTTATACACTTAATAGTCAAGATGTTAAAAATAATTGAAATCTTTCAAAGTCAATTTTTATTAATCAGCAAATCAATCACAATATTGATAAAAATCACAAAAGTGTCTAGGTTCATAATCTTGTCCTCCAAGTTTCAATCAAGTCTTAATTTGTATAAATATTTCCAAAAATATCATAAAAAGGTTTTTTTTTTATATATTTAAATAATATTATCGTTTTCCTAAATTTAATATATTTTAAAATATTTTTTTTCATTAAAATCATTATTTTATGCCAAAAATTGTCAAAAAAATCTAAAAATAAATGAAACCTTTTCCAGTTTAAATATTTTTTAAATTATATCTGGTATAGAGTCACAAATAGGACCAAATTCTTAAACTTGCTGATCAAGATAGAAATTTGAGCTTTTTACGTTGGGTAATTTCCTTTTTGGTGTTTTGAACCTAATTTCTAATTCTATAAATAGGTCTCTCTTCACCATAATTTTTCATCAACAATTACATCAACAATTTTCTATCTCTCTCTCTTACAAATATTCTTCCTAGGCAACTCTTTTGGTTAATTTTAGGGTTTTGAACAGAACACCTAAATTTTTTCCATCAACAACCATTTGGAGATTCAATAATCATTTATAGATCAATAAATCACTAGAGTTCTCCTAAAAGTTGTTGCTCTTCACATCGAAGAACAACAACAACTAAACCTTAAGGTCTCTATGAAGAATGGAAAACACAAGAAATGGGGGTTTGCATTGGGGTTTTTAAAATTAAAGCAATAGACACGTTGATTATCCTGGATCATTTGAACTCAAACTACTACAGTCCACCCACCAAGGTGATTTCGCCTCTCTCAAATAAGGTCTTAATCCACTAATCAAACTTGATTACACGGATACAATGACAATTGTCAAAGTCTTCTTGAGATTAAACCATAACTTGGATTTCTCAAGGTATTACACAATAATATAATTGAAAGTGTGTACAAATATGTTTTCTAGATAAAACAATATTACTACAGTGATGTATTACACAATTGAGAAGCACAAGATAAAAAGATAATGAGATTTATCTTTTTGAGTGCACAATGATGTTGTATGCGATTTCTCCATCAGTTTTCTTTATATAGGCGATGCATGAGAGATATGAGAAGATGCTTTTGGAAGGTTGATAAACAGTAGTTAATGTTCTTTCCCAACATAGATATTCTTGTCTTGATTCAGCCGTTACTTTTGATTTTCAATGAATAAAATATAACGCTTCAGAACATTCCTTCTTTGAATTATATCAGCAAATAGATGTTACCGTTGAGACTTCTTTAGTTCTTTCCAGAAATTTACTTTATCAGAATATCAGAGATTATTTAATTGTTTGTAGCGTTGGTGCATTCAAAAGTTGTAATGTTAGAACTTCTTTGTTTAAGCGTGTCATACGAATTTTCTTTTAAGTGCTAAACCAAAGCTTCAAAAATGTAACTCTCTCATCTTTTATGCTTCTTTCATCAGAGTTTCCCTGCATATTAAAATACTTTATTAGAGAGCATATTCGTTCTTTATAAATAACATGTGTTTGTTATCATCAAAACTCTTATAAGAATGTAGAACCAAACTATGTTCTTACAATCTCCCTATAATACGGTGGGAGAACTGACTTGGGTGTTTTGCGTTTGATCGCCATTGTTGCGGATAACAAGAGTCGCCACCGACTTTTCTTTTATCCAATAAAGGAAAGGGTGAAAAGAACAGGAAAAACCTTTTGAGATATTTTCTTGAGTTCAGGGGGGTAGGTTATAAAAAGGGAAGATGTTAGCACCCTTTTCATCTGTAGTTATCTACGGGCTCTTAGTTGCTAGCTCACTTTAAAATTCTTTGTTTGAAATGCGTTTGTGATGAGTTTTGAAAGTAATTTTGAAAAGTGCCTTCGTTTAGGCAAACTTTGTAATGATTCTCGTCTCTATAAGAATGCATACTAAGTGTTGACTTTTGAAAATATTTTCTTTGGAAATGTGCTGGTGTATTTGAAAAGATGTTTGTTTTGAAGATGATTATGAGCAAGCAACTATGAACTTTCTACCTACTCAAAAAGTCATTGTTCATTTCCTCCTCCTTTAGATATTTCTATCTTACCATTGATTGGTAAGAAACCCTATGATTGGATGTGAAGGGACGGGCGTGGGTCGTCGTGTAGTCATAGAAGGCAATGTTGTAAGATACTTTAGCAATTTTTGTAAGGGTCTAAGATCATTTATGAGGCAACTTTTGAAGGGTCATCGAGGAACTATGATCTTGTATTTTTAAAGTATTTTGCTAAAGTATCCCACGTGCGAGACATGGCTATTTTATTCTCAAGGCAACAAGCGTGGGTTAACCCTAGAGGTGCAAGTGTGAATTGTGTTTTGATTGCATGCATTCTTGTTTTGAGATTAGGGTTTTCTAAGATTGATTTTATCTTGCCACACACACTCTAATTACTAACAGTTATATTAAAAGTGATAAGTTGCGGAAATTAAAGTCATATGCTATAACATCACTTAGGGGATGGGGATACAAATTATAAATGGGGATGAAAGCAATAAAACCTAATTACTATTACAACCAAATTGAAAAAAGTCTCAAAATCAAGATTTTTTGGTGTTTAGGCTGATACGAGCCGTGTCCTGTGACACTGGCACCCGTGTCAGAACCCTGTAATATTTCTTGCATGCCTTTTTTGTCTCAGCTAAGCTGACACGGGCCGTGTCTTGTGACACGGGCACCCGTGTCAGAACCCCGTCCTGCCACTTTTCCAAGTTTCTAATCCTAGTAAGAGGGACACGAGTTGTGTCATGTGACACGGGCGCCCGTGTTAAGACCCTGTCTTGCCTTTTGTCCTGTTTTCTTCCTGACACAGCCCGTGTCAGGTGACATGGCCAGCCGTGTTAGACTTCTAGAAGCATTTTTCTGTGATTTTCAATGTTTGCAACTCTTGTGCTTTGATTTGTCATGTTTTATTATTTTGGAAACGAAAGTAAAATGATGTATGAACAAGGATATCACAGTTTGAGAAAACTTACCTCTTGAAGTAAAAATACAAAACATGTATGGATGTTTCCAGGTGCAATGTGATGATTTACTGAGCTTCCTTAGACCTCCCTGAAGTTGTTTCAATCCTTACTTTGTGCTGAAAAAATTTGGGTTTCTCCAACCAAGTCAACTTGCAAGACAATGTTTTTGAGTTTGGAAGGTGGTGGTAATGATGTTACAGAAGTTGTTCTTGTGTTTGAACAACATCTATATGATGTATGTGAAGTATTTGGATGGTTTGTTTGGGCAAAAATTGCAAGGTGTGAGAGGTTCAAAGATTTGGACTTCAAAGCTCAAAATGGAGGTTTTTGTGGACAGTTTTGATTTTTTGAGAGTATGAGGGGTTTTGAGAAACTTGTCTACACAAAAAAACTTATGCCCTTATCTTGCAAATGGCCTCTCTATTTATAGAGAAGGTTTGATAGGATGAGAGAGTTTGTTTTACAAGCTGTCAAAATTCTGGTTTCGTTGAGATGAAACAACCAAGTTATGTGAAATTTGATGTTCCAATGCATGGTACAAAAGGGATCTGAAGTGGCTAGGAGTTTTTAGGCATGTTGCTTCTTGCTTTGACATTGTGTGTGCAGAAAAAATAGTTGATAGGCTTAAGGAGATCTGACTTTGTATAAAGCATGCTTTATGTGAATGGCAATGGTGCCTTTGTGCCATAAATGGAATGATACATTGGACAATACTTGAATCACTTGGATAATGGTTCAATCAATTGTGTAAACATCTTATAATGGATAGATTTTCAATTCAAAAGGAATGCAAAGTAAGATTATGCAGCACATCATGCAAATTGAATTATGTGTTCTTCAACAAAATGACTTGCAATTCAAGAATGGATGCCCAACTTCATGCCCTTGAATCTCCTAGCTCAAATGTCATAAATTCATGCTCTTGGATGTTTTGGAAAGCTTTAAACATCCTCTATAACTTTCATGTTGGCCATTTTGACAAAATCATCTTGGAAATATGTGAAAAATGCCAAGAAATTGAGATAAAATCCTGACCAAAATCTGTTTAAATTTTTTCTAAGTGTTAAGAAAATGTCATGACTTCGTGGGCTTATATCTTCAAATTAAATAATTTTTAGATATCAACTCTCTAATACAAAGTTGTATAATTCATCAAGATCTATAACTTTCTTGTTGAAAATTTCCTTTTAATCATTTTGCATCATGGTGAAAAATTGGTACGAAGTTATGAAATAAACATGTATAAAACACTTGAAAAAATTTCAAAGTATAGAAAATATTGACTTTTACAAAGACTTTTTGACTTCTTGATGATCAAGCTTGATATTCTTGAATTTATTGATGAATTTTGATCTTTGAAACTTAATGTTGACCAAAAAAGTCAAAGTTTGACTTTTTAGTGTATAGTTGACTTTTTCATCAATTGACCAAATTTCATCTATCAATCGGCTGATCTTGAGAAATGTTTTGAGCCATGAAATTAGGTGAACATGTTGTATTTGAATCCTTGAGATTGTACTTTAAACCATTAGATCATGTATTAGGTCAAAAATTCAATGATCAATCGTTCTTAGTCAAAACCCTAATTTGTGGTCTCAGTGTTTCAGAGGTGATTTTGTCTGATTAATTCTTGAGAATCCTTGAGCATTGGAGATCCTTTGTGAGGAATGTCTTGAGAAAGAGAGGGAAAATTTTGGGAAGGAGGTTTTTGATGCGTCCACAACAGAAGTTACTTTTAAGAGCATAAAGAATTAAAGTCCCCCCCCCCCCTGAGTTGGATGCTCAAATAAAGAAAAAAAATACTTCCCTGAAGATGTTCTGATCAGAGCTTTGAGAAGGAGGTTTTTGATGCGTCCACAATAGAAGTTACTTTCAATAGATTTTTCCTGTTCACTTTTAGAGGATAAAAAATAGAATTTATGATATTCAAAATGTTTGAGACTGAGTCTCGATACTGTTATATTCAAAATATCTTACGTTCTCCCCCCTTTTTTGTCAAGAATAAAAAAGCAATAAAAACACGTAAATAGTAAAGTGCATTTTGTATTCAAAAGATGATTAAGATAAACTGAAGGAGGTGGATAACCAGAATATTGGAATAAGAAATAAAATAGGAACAATTTTTCAGAACTAAGGTTGAGGAGGTGGAAGTCATGTGAACAAGGCTTCCAATAAACTCTTGATCTGATTGTTCGATTCCTCTTATTTCCCAAGCATCCCCTTAATTTACTTGCTAGTTTCATCCTACTTGTCTAAACTTTCCTTGAACACATCATTTTCTTTCTTCAACTCCTCCAGAGTCTTCAACACAAGAGAAGATGATGTTATTTCAGCAGAAGAGACCATATTCTTAAAACTTACTGCAATTGATTCTTACTCAAGAGTTTCTTCGACTGCCTTGCCTTTGTCTTGAAACATGACTAGAGGAAGAGGTTCAGAAGACGATTCATTAAATTATGATGTCTGGGGGGCTTCCTAAGGGGTGTTATCTAGCAGAAGGAGTGGTTTCTTATCCCAGTGTCGCAGAACTTAATCCTTGAAAATATTCAGGCAATCGCAAAAGTTCTATTGAGCTATTTCATAGCTAAGCTCCTTTAGCTTCAAAGATTAAGAGTTAAGTCATTTTCTGAATTGATTCCAGTGAGAATCAAAAGCAGTTGGGTTGAGATTCTCCATGCAAGCTAGCTTTAGAGAGTTAACCCATTCTTGTATTTCTGTTTCAAAAACCAGCAAAGATTTACCAACATCTGCTTGAAGATTTTTGGTTTTGGTTTGGTAACGGAAATTTTCTGAGAGGTTATGACGAGATTGTCCCAAGCTTCTATATCAATGATCATTCTAAGGGGATCTTATGGGTAGTTATTGATAGAACATAATTTGGTTCTACATCCCTGTAAGAGTTTTGATGATAACAAACACACGCTATATATATATATATATATATATATATATATATATATATATATATATATATATATATATATATATATATATATATATATATATATAAAGAAAAAATATGCTTGCTAATAAAAGTATATTTATATGCAGGGAAGTTCTGATGTAAGAAGCATAGAAGATCTGCTAGAACATCTGGAAGTTATGATATAAGAAGATGAGAGAAGTTTAATTTTGAAGATTTGTTTAGACATAATATTCTTGGAAGCAAATCTGTGTAATGCGCTGAATGAAGAAGTCATATGTTACAATTTTTGAATGCACCAACGCTATGTAACAGGATCTCTGATACTATGATCTGTAAAGTTCTGATATAAGCAGTAAGGGACTCCCAATGGTAACATTCATCTTCTGATGTGAGAAAGTTCTGAAGCGTTATAGTTTATTAATGGCAAATCAAAAGTAATGGCTATAAGGAGACAAGAATCTGAGAAAGTTCTGAAGCGTTATAGTTTATTAATGGCAAATCAAAAGTAATGGCTATAAGGAGACAAGAATCTCATGGTTTAGAAAGATCATTAATTCGTGTTATGAACATTTTAAAAGCATCTTCTTATGTCACTCTTGAATGGCCTATATAAAGAAGACGGATAGAAGAAATCAAGTGACAAAAAACTGCACACGAAAAAGAAAATCATTTCCTCAGTTCCACCTAGTACTCTTAAATTGTGTAATACATCACTGTTGTGATATTGTTTTATTTAGAAAACATATTTGTACACACTTTCATTATATTACTTTGTAATTCCTTGAGAAAACTGGGTTGTGGTTTTAGGCTCAAGAAGACATTGACAATTGTAAAAGTAGATTTGTAATCAAGATTGATTAGTGGATTAAGACCCCGTTGAGAGAGGAGAAATCACCTTGGCGGATGGACTAGAGTAGTTTGAGTTCAAACGAACCAGGATAACCAATGTGTACTTTTCTTTAAGTTTTAAAAATGTAAATTCAAACCCCCCTTTCTTGTGTTTTTTCATTCTTCAATTGGTATCAGAGCACCTAGATTTGGGTGCAAACACTTAACCGTGTCAGAAAAAGATCCAAGGTGGAAAAACACTATGATGGGACCAAGTCAGAACATCAACAATGATTATCATGATGATAAAGACAGAATCAACAACAACCCCCCAAGATTTGACGGTGAAAAGTTTGATTACCGAAAAGACATAATCAGAAGTTTCTTTCTAGCTTATGACGCTGATCTCTGAGATATGGTGACTGGTGGATACATACATCCTGTTGATGAAAGCGGTCAGAAGATTGACATAAAAAGAATGTCAGATATTCAAAAGAGAGATTTCAAAAATCATCACAAGGCCAAAACTATTCTCTTGAGTGTTATCTCATACACAGTATGAGAAGATCATAAACAAAGAGTCAGCAAAACATATGTTTGACTCCTTGAGAATGACGCATGAAGGCAACACGCAAGTCAAAGAAACCAAAGCTCTTATGCTCATTTAGAAGTATGAAGCCTTCAAAATGGAAGAAGATGAAACCATTGAAACAATGTTCTCAAGATGTCAAATTCTGGTCGCCGGGTTAAAAGTTCTGGATAAAGGGTACTCAATTGTTGACCATGTAAATAAGATCATCAAAAGTTTACCCAAGAAATGGAGACCCATGGTCGCAAATCTTAAACTGGCCAAAGATCTGAACAAAATCTCTCTTGAAGAACTTGTTAGCTCCCTGAGAAGTCATGAGATAGAATTACAACAAGATGAGCCTCAGAATCAAGGTAAGTCTCTTGCTCTGAAATCTAATAAATATGAAACCAAATTTTTGCATGCAAAAGCAGAAGCAAAAAACTCTGGTGGATCCTCATCAGAAGAAGACGAACTATTCATTCTATCCAGAAGAATCAATCAGTTGTGGAAGCACAGGCAGAGGAAATTCTGAAATTCCAGAAGAATAGGGAATCACTCTGAACAATCTTCTGGATACAGAAAATCTAGTAAGAGAAACATTACCTACTACAAATGCAATGAACAAGGTCATTACAGGAGCGACTGTCCAAATCCTCAAATAGAGAAACCTAAAAAGAAGCTCTCTAAGGAAAAGAAGAAAATTCTTATGGCAACATGGGATGACTCTGAATCTTCTAAAGATGGAACAAAATTAGATGATGAACGAGCCAATATAGCTTAAACGGCCAACCTATCAGATGACTCTGAATCATCAGAATCAGAATCAGAATCAGACTCAGAGTCAGAAGAGGTATTCTTTAACTTTTCTAGATCTCAACTAGAAGAGAGTTTGTCAGAAATTCTTGAAAGATATCAGGAAATTTGAGCCATAAACAAGAACCTTAAAAAGGGTCTAGTTTCTGACACTGAAGATACTAAGAAACTGAAAACAGAAAACTCTGAGCTTAAAGAAACAATTTCTAATCTCGAAAACAAATTACGAAAAGCTCAGGAAGAAACTGCTTCAGAAATTTCTAGTAACGCTGATAGAATCATAAAAGAATATGATCAAAGCTTTCAAAAATTTCTTGCTAAAACCATAGATAGAAGCAAGATGGCTTCAATGATCTATGGAATTAGCAGAAATGGGAGAAAAGGAATAGGGTACAAGGGTAAAGTATCTTAACCTGAAAAGGTCAAGGATGTGGTTATAAGATGCACACCCCTTTATTCTCACTTCACCCCATGAGAAAACACGTGATATAAAATATTCCAGTAATGTGGTTTCTGCTAAACCAAAATCCAGACAGAACTTTGGAAACTCTAACAATCAAGGATCCAGAAAGATATAGGTACCAAAGGATAAAATCATTTATGTTGCATATATTTTTAACAACAAGATTGAAACACCAGTTTTAACACCTGGATTCTGGATGCTCTCTACACATGACGGGAAGAAAGCATATGGTCCAAAGCTTGGAATTTAAATCTGGAGGATCTGCAGGTTTCAGAGGCAATCAGAAAGAAAAGGTTATTGGCTCTGGAACTATTGGGAACAATAATGAGAATACAATATCAGAAGCTCTCTAAAGATATTAGTTGAATCTAGAAGAGGATGTCACACCTTTTCAAGCAACTTCTATCAAAGCAAGTCAAATAGAGTCTTTACTACTTTTTGATTATTGACAAAAAGGGGGAGAATGAAAGATATTTCGACTCCTATCAGAAGCTAGATCAGAAGATCTTTAGGGAAGTATTTTATTTTCTATTTATCTGAGTATTCTACTCATGGGTTTTTTTTTAATTTTTGTTCTTTATATTCCTTACAAAATATACAAGTTTTTGTCATCATCAAAAAGGGGGAGATTGTCAGAACATAATTTGGTTCTACATCCCTGTAAGAGTTTTGATGATAACAAACACATGATATATATATATATATATATATATATATATATATATATATATATATATATATATATATATATATATATATATATATATATATATATATATATATATATATATATATATATATATATATATATATATATATATATATATATATATATATATATATATATATATATATATATATATATATATATATATATATATATATATATATAAAGAACAAATATGCTTGCTAATAAAAGTATCTTTATATGCAGGGAAGTTCTGACGTAAGAAGCATAGAAAATCTGCTAGAACATCTGGATGTTCTGATATAAGAAGATGAGAGTAGTTTCATTTTGAAGATCTGTTCAGACACAACATTCTTGGAAGCAAATCTATGTAATACGCTGAATGAAGAAGTTCTATGTTACAACTTTTGAATTCACCAATGTTGTGTAACAGGATCTCTGATACTCTGATCTGTAAAGTTCTGATACAAGTAGTAAGGGACTCCCAACAGTAACATTCATCTTCTGATGTGAGAAAGTTCTGAAGCGTTATAGTTTATTAATGGAAAATCAAAAGTAGCGGCTATAAGGAGACAAGAATCTTCTGATTTGGAAAGATCATTAATTTGTGTTATGAACATTCTAAAAGCATCTTCTTATGTCACTCTTGAATTGCCTATATAAAGAAGACGGATAGAAGAAATCAAGTGACGAAAAATTGCGCACGAAAAAGAAAATCATTTCCCCAGTTCCCCCTAGTACTCTTAAATTGTGTAATACATCACTATTGTGATATTGTTTTATTTAGAAAACATATTTGTACACACTTTCATTATATTACTTTGTAATTCCTTGAGAAAACTTGGTTGTGGTTTTAGACTCAAGAAGACATTGACAGTTGTCAAAGTAAATTTGTAATCAAGATTGATTTGTGGATTAAGACCTCGTTGAGAGAGGCGAAATTACCTTGGCGGGTGGACTGGAGTAGTTTAAGTTCAAACGAACCAGGATAACTAACGTGTACTTTTCTTTAAGTTTTAAAAAATCCCAATTTAAACCCCCTTTTCTTATTTTTTTTACATTCTTCAGTTATTTGGAGAGGGAGAGTCAGAAAGGATTATAGGTGAATTTGGTAGTGTTGAAAGATAAGGAGATGGAAGATCTGGAATGGAGAAGGTTTGTGATGAAGTTGAGGGGATTGTTGGTGGTTTAGAAACCATGAGAGGGAAAGTGATGCAGGAGCTGGATGTCGTGGTATCAAAATAAAAATTTGGATTTTCAGTTTGAGGAGCTTCAAACAATGGATCAAATTGATCAATATCAGAGAGAGCTTGTGCAAGTTCTGGCTGAGGCTGATCAAAAAGGGTAGAAGATGGATTGTTCAGAGGATTATTTAGAGGTATTAAAGTGTCAATATCTAGGTCAAAATCATCAAAGGTTTGAGGAGATGGATCTTCTGTGGGCTTTGGAGATGAGGGGTTTTCAGATGTTGATAAAAATACTGATTTAATGACAGAAACAAAAGACGAGTTACCTTTCTTTTTGGCAGCTTTAGGGGTCTTCTGAGAAGTTTCTTCTCCAGCTACTTTCCTTTTTCTTGATTTTCTGGGAGCAACTTCCAGAGGTTGTTGCCTTAGATCAAGAATGTTCATAGTTGGAATCGTACCGTCACTCTTGCAGGCTTCCAGATACCTGAGAACAATTTCTGGAGAAGAATCTGCTTTAGTGAAGAGAGGAAAAATCCTTCAGAGGCACTCTTCAGGTGGTGATTGTTGGGTCCTTCTTAATAGTTTCAATAATCTTCATCTTCTTTAGATTCTTGGTGTTGAGAGGTTTTCCAGCACAAGCTTCCAGAGCGCTAGCTTGTTGAGCCTCAGTCAAATGTTCTATCAGTCTATTTTCTGTTAGAATATCTGAAATGAGTCTTCTCAGAGGGATCCAATCTCTCTTTGTTCTTTCTTCTTCTCTTGTTTCTTTTACACTAATATTAAGATGGTTGAACAAAATATGTGGAAGATGAACTTTTGCTTTGGTGGCGAAGCAATACAGAAGGTACTATTGATCAACGTTGATATAGTCTGGAGAACTGGTAGGCTTCTTGTGATTGATGCATCCCAGAATCATTTTGGACCAAATTCTAAGGTAATCCTTCAGATATTTGATTTTGTTGGATGGCTGGCCAGAAGTAAAGATCTCCTTTGAGACCTTGGTTAGGTCAGGACTTTTTCCTGCCATATCACTGCATCGAATATCGCGGTTGTCGTGACCTATGAGTTTCCCAATGAGATCTTCAGTGATGATGATTTTGTTTCCCATAATGTAGGATGTTACCTGATGGTTTGAAGCTGTGGCATGAATCCATAATTATTTCACAAGTTTTTGAAACATTGGACCTATGAGGCGATCAAAATACTTCGTTCAACCTTGGAACTCAACATCAGGGATTAAATCATACCCATTTTCCTTCATGCTTACGAAATCAACAATAAGGTCACAAAGAACTTCCAGAGAATCAACGGGTGTGAGGAGAGTTCTTGAGGGTTCAATGTACCTTTCTTCATTTGAGGAGGAAGAACCAAGAATGGTTTGAGAAACTTGAGGAATTTGATGAGATGAAGTCATTTGTTCATACATACTCTTTTAGGGTTTTTGAAAGATGAATAGTTTGAAGAGAGAAAAGTGAGTGAGAGTGGAAGTGTTACAGTGTTTGTGAAAAGAGTGAAGTATATATAGGCAACCAAAAGAAAATAGCAGTTTTAATTAAAAACAAAAGGAATTAAAAAAATGATTATAAGCATTTAATGATTCCTAAAAAGAGGGATAACGTGAAGATATAGAACAATTACCGATTTGACTCGAGTCTCAATGCATAAACTCAACCGTTTCAGTCTCTTCAGAATTTGAACATGTGTTCATCCTTAAAAGGTGACCTTGCATTTATAGTTGAAAGATGTTGATGTTGTGAACTGCTTGCTTCTATCTTAGAAATGAGCCATTTTTGGAGAATGTTCAGATATTCTAGATAGATTCTAATACAACTTTCCTTCTTACTTCTAAAGAACTATTGATTAGTTATTCACAGAGAAAATTAAAGCATAAAGTTCTAAGGGTTTAAATATACAGAAACAATATTATCATTCTGGGCATAATTTCATACTGAGATGATTCAGAATTAAATTAAATCTATCTTCAGAAAGAGGTTTAGTGAAGACATCATCCCATTGATGGTCTGTGTCTATAAATTTTAAAGAGAGAATTCCTTTTTGAATATATCCCCTAATAACATGATGTTTAATTTCTATATGTTTAGCCCTAGAATGTAAAATAGGATTTTTTGAAAGACAAATAGCAGAAGTGATATCATAGAGGATAGGAATGTTACTCTCATATATGTTAAAGTATTCAAGCTGACTCTTCATCCAGAGCATCTGTGTGCTGCATCCAACTGCTGCTATATATTCAGCTCCAGCAGTTGAAAGTAAAATGGTGGATTGTCTTGGCTAGACCACGTGATTAGATTGTCTCCCAGAAATTGGCAGCTTCCAGAAGTACTTTTTCTTTCTATTCTGTCTCCGGCAAAGTCAGCGTCACAATACCCTAAAAATTTATATTCTCTTGATTTTCTATAACAAAGACCAAGATTAGTAGTACCTTTCAGATATTTGAAAATTCACTTAACTCCCGTTAAGTGAGATTCTCTAGGATCTTATTGGAATCTAGCACAGAGACACACACTATATAGAATATCAGGTCTTGAAGTTGTTAAATATATGAGAGAACCAATCATAACTTTGTAGAGCTTCTGTTCTACTTTCTTACTTACCTCTTCCCTTTCCAGAACGCATGTGGGATGCATAGGAGTTTTGGATGGCTTACATTCTGACAAGTCAAATTTCTTCAGAAGTTCTTTGACATACTTTCTTTGATGAATGTAGGTTCCTTTTGGAGTTTGGTTGATTTGGATACCTAGAAAGAACTTGAGTTCGCCCATCAAGCTCATTTTAAACTCTGCCTGCATAGACTTAGCAAATTCTCTTCCTAAAGAGGTTTTAGTAGATCCAAAAATTATATCGTCTATGTAAATTTGACAAACCAGAATGTCATTTTTAAATAGTTTATAGAATAAGGTTGTGTCCACCTTCCCTCTGGTAAAATTATTTTCTAGCAGAAAATTACTTAGTCTTCCATACCAAGCTCTGGGAACTTGTCTCAGACCATATAATGATTTCTTAAGTTTATAAACATATTCTGGATGTTTTGTGTTTTTAAAGGCAGGGGTAAAATTTTTCATCAATGTAACCATTTAAAAAAGCACTTTTGACATCCATCAGATAAAGAGTGATGCCATTATTTACAACAAAAGAAATTAAAAGTCTGATAGATTCTAACCTGGGGACTGGAGCAAAGGTTTCTGTATAATTTATCCCTTCTTGTTGACTATAACCTTGAGCCCCCAGTCATGCTTTGTTTCTGACGAATTCTCCTTGTTCATTTAGTTTGTTTCTGAAGACCCATTTTGTTTCAATGATGTTAAATCCTTTTGGTTTAAGAACTAGATCCCGCACATCGTTTCTGGTAAATTGATTTAGTTCTTCCTGCATTGAAAGGATCCAGTCATTGTCCAGAAGAGCTTTGTCGATGGAAGTTGGTTCAATCAGAGACACTAGTCCCATGAGCGATTCTTCAGAATTTCTGAATGTGGATCTTGTTCTGATTGGGTCATCCTTCTTTCCCAAAATCGAGTTTTCCAGATGTGCAAAGCTGCTTCTAGATTGTCTTTTCTGGATGAGGTCTTCAGAGGTTGTTGTAATTTTTTAGACATCTTCTTCATTATTTGAATGTCATTCTTTATCAAGACCTTCTGACGCACTGTCTTCAGTAGATGTAAATTAAACTTCTATATCTGCAAAAAATTCACTCTGCTTTGACTTTTGAGAGCCAAGCTTATCATCAAATCTGACACTGATAGAGTCTTCCACAATTCGTGTTTCTGTGTTATATATTCTAAACTTTTGAGCATTCAGAGTATCCTAACATGAGACACTTTTGTGCTTTAGAATCAAACTTGTTCAGATGTTCTTTAGTGTTTAGAATAAAACAAATACATCCAAATTGATTGAAATAAGAGATGTTGGGCTTTCTGTTCTTCCACAGTTCATATGGAGTCTTATCCAGAATAGGTCTTATGGAGATCCTATTCTAAATATAACACGATGTATTAATTACTTTTGCCCAGAAGTTCTTAGCAATGTTAGTCTCGTTGATCATGGTTCTGGCCATTTCTTGTAAAGTTCTATTTTTTCGTTCTACAACTCTATTTTGTTGAGGAGTTCTAGGACAAGATAAATCATGAGAGATGCCATTAAAATTTTTTAAAATTTTTTATTTTCAAATTCCCCACCATGATCACTTCTGACTTTAACAATTCTAAAATCTTTTCGTTTTGAACTTGGTTACAGAAGGTAATGAACACAGAGTGTGACTCGTCCTTGTGTCTTAAGAACTTTACCCATCTCCATATGCTATAGTCATCTATGATCACTAATCCATACTCTTGCCACTGATGGATGCAGTTTTCACTGGTCCAAATAGATCTATATGCAGAAGTTCTAATGGTCTAGAGGTAGAAACAACATTTTTTTGATTTGAAGGAAGGTTTTACAATCTTGCCTTTTTGACATGCTTTACACAGAGCATTTGATCTGAACTTCAGGTTAGGAAGTCCTCTAACCAGATTGAGTTTGTTAATCTAAGACATTCTTCTCATACTAACATGCCACAATCTTTTGTGTCAGACTCATTGCTCGTCGTTAACAGACATTAGGCATTTGACGTTCTGACTTTTTAGTTCATAAAGTTTTATTTTATAAATGTTGTTCTTTCTCTTTCCATTAAAAAGGATAAGTTCATCTTTCTGACTAACATGCTGTTTTTATTATTTCTATCTCTATTTTGAAATGTGTAAATTGAACTACTCACTTTGTGTCCAATGAAATTTAAGTTAATATAAATTATTATGGTCTATAAGTAAAATAAAAATTAATATAAATTAGTGGAAAGATAATGATGAGGAAATTAAGGATAATGCTACCTAAAAATAGTAAAATATAATATACTTCTTACATTTTTGCAATATAAAATATTCAACATTATTACATACCTGCACTTGCAGCATGCTGATGTTTCATTTTAGAATATTACTTCTTATTCACTTAAAGCATGTCAATTTTCTCTTTAGGAGATTTACTTTTTGCTCTAAACCCTCATGTGGAACGATGTATTGCAGATTTAGAATTTAAACCACAATTTCTACAATTAACAATGAAACTTCTAAGTGAGATAGATAATGACAAAGTCATCGGGGGAAACAATATATCGATTAGATTAGTGAAAATGAAGCACTTTATTCCTGATTAAAAGAATGGGAAATATACAAAAAGATTATGCAAATTATAAGAAAGTAAACTTATAAATCATTCATAAAGATATAATAAATCATTCATAAAGATATAAGAAATAACGATGGTGGAAACTAAAAAAGGAGACATAAATTATTAATAATCAATTAATCAATTTGATTTTATACTTAAGAAGTTAACGATATTTGACATGACATGTGATGGAGCAATATCAAACATAAAAAATACTTGTACTAAATTTTCATTGATTTGGAGAAAATATGAGATATCAGACACATCATCTGATTTGAACTTTATGTTAGGAAGTCCTCTGACTAGATTAAGTTTGTTAATCTAAGATATTCTTCTCATATTAACATGTCCCAATCTTTTGTGTCAGGCCCATTGCTCGTCGTTAACATACATTAGGCATTTGACGTTCTGACTTTTTAGTTCATAAAGTTTTATTTTGTAAATGTTGATCTTTCTCTTTCCATTAAAAAGGATAGATCCATCTTTCTAACTAACTGTTTTACAGGACTTTTGATTAAAGATTATATCATAACCGTTATCACTTAATTGACTTATGGATAACAGGTTATGCATTAGTCCATCTACTAACAGAATATTAGTTATAGAAGGAACTGTATCGTTATCAATAGTTCCAGAGCCAATAATATTTCCTTTCTGATTGCCTCTGAAACCTACAGAGCTTATTGGGGACTCACATCGGCTGAGAACAGACACAACCGGTAAACTTTGATCTTATCTTTGGTTTAGTTATCTAAGATTCGATTATCAAAACACTTTTCAAATTTCAAACTGACATCATTTATCCCCTAGGTTGTGATAAAAATACAAAATCTACGATATAACTTATTGTGTTAGTCTCGAAGCAGCGATAAGTTATCTAACTCATATTATTTATCCCATAGCTTATGATTGGTATGCGAATCTACGATATAATTTATTGTGCCAGTCTCTAAGCGATAATGAATTGTCAGATTTGTGTTATTTATCCTCTAGGTCGTGATAAATACACAAGCATATACTCGTGTTATCTATCCCCTAAGTTGTGGTAGGTATGCGAAAATCTATAATTCATTGTGTCAGTCTGATCGGTCACAATTCTACAAGTTTTTATCTATCTATTCGGCATGAATCCACGAAAATTTGTAACACTTTGGTTCTTTTGTCTATTGTTTTTTATTGATTTTTAACTTTTCTGATTTTCCTTTCTCGCAGTATTTTTAATATACATTTATATCTTTTGTCGCATTTGATATGTTTTCTTGATAGTGGTTTATGTTATCAGATTCAGGCAAAAAGCTCAATGGTCTTGCGCCAATAAAATAGAAGTCCCGATGTTGAGAAGAAAAATTTTGGATCTACAGGGGTCCTAACACGGCCACCTGTGTCACCTGACACGGGTCGTGTCAGGAGATGATGCACAACTTACAGTCTGGGTGAAGATACAGAGGTTGACACAGGTGCCCGTGTCATACGACTCGGCCCGTGTTAAAACACTTGCATGGAGTGTTCCAGGAAACAAGGACAAAAGCTGACACGGGCGCCTGTGTCACACGATACGGCCCGTGTCAAAACACCTGATGGAAAGCATGATATGTAGCAACTAATAGAGGATGACACAGGTGCCCGTGTCGAATGACGTGACCCGTGTCGGTCAAAATGCCAAGATGTCTGATTTTGGAATTTTAAGTGGGTTGGAGCATAAAGGGTATTTGGGTCATTTCTGCATATATGATGAATGACCTAACAATATTTAAACCTATTTCTGAGAAGAAAACCGATACTTTTTGAATGATTGAAGAATTGCACGCGGAAGGAGTGAGTTTCAAGAGGTTTGGAGGCGGAGAATCTTTCAGGCGCGAAAGCAATTGAAGATCTACAACTCCATTTTTTGTAATGTTTAACTCTACTATTATCGTTGTTGTTCTTTTAAATTCTATGAGAGGCTAAACCCTCAAATGCTAGGGGGTGTCCTTGATTTGGCATTACTATGATATTGATCTCTTTGTTTTATCAACACATTAGTTATTTTTCATCAATTTGATTGTTTCAGATTATAATATCATTTTCCTGTCGGACCAATAAGGTTTACTTTTGTTAACACAATAGAACTGGACATTCGTGTTAGGATTTTCTAAAATAATCATATTATGGACGGTTGTACCTAGGACTAGGATAATCCTATAATAACCAGATAATTTCTTGATAAGCAAATGCTTTACTTCTTCACTAATTTAAATGGACATTGAAATTAGGGGAGAAGATAAAGGTTTTTCACTAAGGACTTAGGGAAGAATAATATTAAGAATTGGTAATTGAGATTAATGAACTTGTTGAAAAGATCAAGAGTGAAGGTCATCAGATGGAAAATCATACACTTCCCCCTAACATGTTTCTCCTTATTATAAAAAGTCACAATTTACTTTTTGCTCATTACTATATTGTCAAAGTTTAAATCCATAATCTAAACTCACCATATTGTTTTTGTTTAATTGAACCACATATTCAACTAGGTAGTCTTACGCAGTCCTCGAGATCGATATCTTGGGAAATTCCCACTATTACTACATCGTGAAAATAGTACACTTGCTATTTTTCCGATCATGTTTTTGGCGCCTTTATCGGGGACTGCCAAAATACAGATTTAATCATGGTTCAACTAAAAATTTGTTGCTCTGCAATTAAAATTTTATTTCTTTGTCATTGTTATTTTTATTTATTATTACTAAATTTTGTCTAATCTTTTATGCAAGGAAAGGCCTTAGTTGAATTTCCTTTTGACGCAGAGGTTGAAAGAACTTTTCACAGAAGGCGAAGAGAAGCGAGATTAGCTAGACTGGCATCCGAAGAAGGATGCAATCCAGAGCATTCTGATTCTAATTCAGAAAAACTTTTAGAGCATAAAGAGACAAATTAAGGGGCAACAACTATGTCTAGAAATCCACTTGAGAGATTACTTGGTGACTATGGTGGAACAAATGCACCGCTGGTCGACTAACTATTGTGAACCAACCGGTGAATGTACCAAATTTTCAGATGCATCCTAGCTCTATCACTCATCTTGAGAGAAGATCCTTCTCTCGAAGGGTTAATGAGGATGCCAACAAGCATTTACAAAGATTTCTGACAATGACCACCACTTTGAAGATATATGGATATATCGAGGAGAAGAAAAAGTTGAGGATGTTCCCGTTCACTTTAGCTGATGAGGCCGAGGAGTTGTTTTATTCCCAGCCAGCTGGTAGCATTACTTCTTAGGAAGAAATGGAAAAAGCATTCCTGAATGGGTAATTTCCAACATCAGTATTCATGAGAAAAAGACATGAGATCCTAAATTTCAAGCAGAAAGAAGGTGAGTCACTAGGAGATTCTTATAAAAGATTCAAAAGACTCCTTGTGGTGTGTCCCACTCATAATTTGGATCAGACTGAGTAGATGAAAATGTTTCTGAATGGCCTTAAGATCAAAACCAAACAGCTAATTGACACAGCAGCTGGCGGCTCATATAATTTTTCAACAGCCACTGATATAAAAAAGAAAATAGAAGCCATTGCTACAAATGAGCATCTGGAGTTATATGATAAGGTTGCAAGAAAACCAGAGGGAGTAATTGATTTAAAGTTGGAAGCCAACAAGCAGATAAAAATGGAAGAAACAATTGTTGTAGAAGTAGAAAAGAAGCTGAAGGCGATGAACGTCAATACTTAACAATTGGCTCAAATTCAAAAAGGTCAAAATTCTATTTATGAAATTTGTGGTGGACCACACTTGACTGTGAAATGTATTGCAAATGCTCAACAAATTGAAGATATCAAATTCCTAAAGCAGAATAACCCTTATTCTAACACCTGCAATCCTGGGTGGAAGAATCATCCAAACTTTTCCTGGAGAGATCAAAAAGGAAATACGCAGCAGCAGGGGAAAAGCCAATACCAGAATCAGTATCAGCAATAATAACAACAAGCTTCGAAGAAAGTAGATTTGGAATTAGCAATTGAAAAGATGGCATCTCATAATATTTAGTTTCAAGAAGAGACAGGGAACAATCAGAAGAACGCTTCTGCTTTAATTAAAAATATCAAAGTTCAGATGGGACAAATAGCACAACAACTAATGAACGCTCAAGCATCTGGCACTCTACCTGGAGGAATGTAGCCGTAGAAATGTTGATACTAAGCCATTGGATTGACTTAACTCGTACAAATCAAAATAAAAATCGCCACTACGCTATTGCAACTGGTTTTTAAATCAGAGTCGCCACCCTTAATTTTTATCCTAAGTGTGATGCGGTGGGAGAACTGACTTGAAAGTTTTGCGTTTTATCGCAAATGTCGCGGTTAGCAAGAGTCGCCACCGACTTTTCTTTTATCCAAAAGGAAAGATAAAAAAGCACAGGAAAGACCTTTGAGATGTTTTCTTGAGTTCGGGGGGTAGATTATGAAAAGGGAAGGTGCTAGCACCCTTTTCATCCATGGTTTTCCATGGGCTCTTAGTTACTTGCTTAGATCACTTGCTTTGTTTTGTTTGAAATGGTGTTTGGTGTGGTTTTGAAAGTATTTTGTAAAAGAGGTCATTGTTTTAGGCAATCTTTGTAACGATTCTCGTTCGTAAGAATATATACAAAGATGTTTGTCTTTTGAAAATGTTTTCAATGTTTTGTAAGATGTTTTGAAATGTGTGTATGTTTGTTTTTGAAAATAGCAAGGTTTGTTTTGAAATGGAGCAAGTAACTTAGAAGCTATCTACCTACTCAAATGTCTTTCTTGTGCATTTTTATTCCTTTGACATTGTTGGCTTACCATTGATTTGGTAAGCAACTCTATCTTTGGATGTAAACGGGACGGGCGTGGGTCATCGTATAGCCATGATAGCAATGTTGCCAAGTATCTTAGCATTTTTGAGGGACCAAGATCATTTTGTTTAGGCATCTTTTGAATAGCGTCATCAAGGGACTATGATCTTATATTCGTTTTGTTTTGCCAAGATACTTCGCATGCGTAACATGGCCATTTTATTTTAGGCAACCAAGTGGGAGACACCTTAAGGATGCTTTGTGCAAAGTGTATCATTTTCATGCTTTTGTCTTGCATTTAGGGTTTTCTATTTTGTTTTGTTTTTATTCTTGTCATGCAAACTCTAATTTACTAATCATGGTATAAAAGCGATAAATTGCGTAAAATAAACTAAGCTATTACAACAATTTTTATGGGAGGGGGGAATACAATTTTTAATTGGGATTTGCACAAATATAAAACTAAATTATATTATTACAACTAAATCGAATATGCGCGAATTTAAATAAATATAAGACAAATATTTAAAATGCAATGCAATGTTCATGTTAAAAAGATGTTTTTATGTCTTGTTTTTGTATAAAAGAAAAATTTAACTTAAACCTAAAAATAAGGAAAAAATAATTAATTCTTTTTGAAAGGGATGAAACCCTAATTTTCAATTAAAAGAAAATAAATGTTTCATATTATTATTTTGTATATTTTTTTGTATAAGAAAATAATAAATAATATTATATGTAAATATTAAAAATTAAATATGTGTAAAAATAAGTATTTATGAGTATAAAATGTATAATAAAAATATTAAGTATTTTTAATTATGTTTATAAGTTTATTTAAGAAAATAAATTCTATTTATCAAAATAAACTATTTTTCATGTGAGAAAATAATTAAAAAAAATAAAATAAAAGTGTGAAAATAAATAAATCAATTTTTGGTATTTTTTATCATTAAGAAAAATAAATAAAAGTATTAAATATAAAAATATGAAGGAAAATGCAAAAATATAAAAAAAACTAGTCAATGGGGTGTAGTAGCAAGTCAGGGGGGTGTGATTAGGAAAAACAAAAAGGCCAAAGCTGTCAAAAAGCCCAGGACTTCATCCATGTCCTTTGTCCATCTCTTCTTCATGCGTTTCCAGCATAACCTGTAACTTGCTTATGCTTGCATAAAAACAAAAACTTATAACATGAAATACGTGGCATTTGAGCTCACGATTCCAACCATATAAATTATGTAACCTAACTCTTAAAGATCAAAGAGAATTTTTGAATCCCTAATTCGTGACCTAGCTTTTTCAGAGTTTTCAATCTTCAAATTCTCTTAGCACAAGTAATATAAATGAAAAGTAATGATATGTACAACTTCGTTATGATGAGAGCTACATTTTTTCTTCACAAATCGTGGCTTGAGGTTGCCTAAATAAAGAGATAGAGTTTAAGAAAATACCTCCTTCAGCTGGAATCGTGCAGGACAATGTAGGGAATTTAATGGAGGCCTGGTGATTGTTTAAGCTTCCTTGAACTTTCCCGAATCTATTCCAATGCTTATCTGGCTCTGAGGATGGCTGGAACTCTCTGACCAAGTCCAACTGCAAGCTTCCAAATTGAAAATGGAAAATGTTGAAACAGGGGTTACAGAACCAGGGTGATGGCTTGGATTGGCTAGGTAGAAAGTGTATGAGATGCTTGAAGTGATTAAACACAAAACGCACGAGCCAAATGAGAGTTGGCTGTGCTTTTGCAGAAAATATGTGTTTTGGCAGAATTTTGGTGTTTTTGAGTTTTAGAGAGTTTCAAGTCCAAGCAAAACGTGTTATGCCTTGTACCAAGTTTGTATATTTGTATAGAAGTGATACAAAGTCAGCCCTTACTAGCTGTGTAAGCTTTGGACCTTTTTGCAACTTTTCTTGCATTTGAAGCAAAGTTGACATGACCAATCCCACCTGCTTGTACTAGCTTGCTTGAGGGCTGAAATGAGCTTGTACAATTTTCTTGAGAGCTGTAGAGTTGGTATGCATCAAGGGGATAGGTTCAATGCTCAAGAATGACAAAGTTGCAAAAGTTCCCCTTTATGAAAATGGCATTGTAACCTTTTGGGCAAAAATGGAAATACATCTTGTGTAAAGCTTCAAAAGCAAAGATAAAGCCTTTGTTAACTGAGTATGCATTTAATTATGGAGTGTATAGAAAGCTTAGGACCTGTAAAGCAAGATATAACCAACATAGATTTGATTTGCAACTTGATGCTATGTGAAAATGGCTTGAACAAAAGTGAGAAAATGCCAACTTCCCCTCTTCGATTCTCCCTACTCAAAAATGATCTTGGAGAGTTCTGTGACATTTTGGAAAGCTTGCAATGTGCTCTATAATACATCTTTAAAATTAATTTTGATATACCTCTTGGAACTAGGTGAAAAATGTCCATGAAGTTGGGTCCAAAACCTGCCTAAATTAGGGCAAAATTTCACTAAGTTATTTAGTTCATGGGCCTATATTCACACATTCATAACTTGAGATCCAAGCATCTTTAGGGAAACTTTTGTGAAGAAAAGTTGTAGATTTCATGGAGGACTACAACTTTAATGTTTGGAGTTTTCTTTGAATCAAAATGCATCATGGTGAAAAAGTGGTGAAAAGTTGGGGAAAAAATAAGAAAATTTTTATACTTAGAAAAATTCTAAGTTATGAAAATTTTCAAATTAAAACCCTAATTTTCAAATTTGATTTTCTTGGTGAACAAGTTTCATATTTTGACATATCTTGATGAATTATGACCCTTGGTACTTGTTTTTGACCAAAAAGTCAAAGTTTGACTTTTCAGTGCACAGTTGAATTTTGGTTTGTTGATTGCAAATTTCATCTGTCAATCCAATGAACTTGAGATATTTTGAACCATGTAATTAGGTAAAGATGATGCCATTAAATCCTTTAAATCATGCTTGAACTCAATTGGTCATTGGCTAGGTTAAAAATCAGAAATTGCCCTTTCCCAGTCAAAAACCCTAATTTTGACCAGTTTGCCCTTTTGATGATTTGATCAAATTTCTTGAGGAGTTGTGATCCAAAATTGATCAAATGGTACATATGAGTCTAAAATGTTGATGTGGATAAAAAATTATGAAGTTTGATTGTAAATTGGCCATGGTTGACCTTTTTCCCCAATACAACTGATTTTTAGGTCAACTGTCCAATTGACTGATCAAAAATGTGGTTCAAGGCTTGCAACCTATCATGAGCAATCTTAAGGGTCCAAAATGATGTATGAAAGTCACATGAAGCATTGGTGATCCAAAAATCCTTGTGCAAACTCAAACCCTAATTTTGGGTTATCAGTGCAAGATGAGATGCCCTGAGCTGAGCAAATCCTAATCTTGTCTTGAGTCCAAGAAGTTTAATGAGAAAAATCTTGATAAATGAGAGGGAAAATTTTGGGGTAAAACACTAAGGAAGGGAATATAAAGGAATAACCCTAAAAGTTAGAGATTCTAGGTTTTTTGGACTCGGTTCTAGACGGAGGGAAGGTGTTAGGCACCCCCTCATCTACCCTGTTCACAAGGATACTAGGGTTAGAAGCGCGATCTTAAGAAATATGGTTTTAATTTTTATTATGGGAAAGAGTTTTAATTTTAGTTAGGGGGGAGGGGTTTTAATTTTAGTTAGAGGGAACTCGCCACGATTTTTGATCGTATGCCTGCGTATCCTCTTAGGAGGAATCAGAGTCTCATTTCATAGTTCGCCGTTGATTTGTGTTTTTTATGGACTATGAAGATATTCACATTTTCCGCACGTTTAGTCTAGGTCTCGTGAATAGCGAAGATTGTTAGACTAAGCGCGCAGTTGATTCGAACGCATTCACAATCCTTTTTAAAAAGTATTTATTGAATTAATTTGATTTAAGAAAATAAATTATGGTTGGTTAAATATTTTTTAGTATATTAATTAAAAAACTCTTATTTAAATGCATGGTAAAAGATATTTTAGTGCAATAATAAAATATATTTGAATGAGTTAAGAAAATAATATTTATGTGTTTTAATAATAATAATGATAATAACATTAATCATATTAAATATATTAAAATAAGAAATATAAAAAATATTATAAATAATGAAAATATAAGAGAATATAAAAATAATAAAATAATAAAAAATACAGGCGGGGTGTAAATATATTGAAGTAGTAAAAAAAGAGGGTGTTAATAACATGGGCCAAAATCCAGATATTGGATTTGGTCTAACAGTGCAGGGGATGTGTTTGGAAATGGGCTTGGCCCAACGGTGTTTGAGTCTATATGGGTTGGTTGTAGGTGAGTGCACAGTTGCTTCGTGGGCGTGCGTTTTGGAATGCCAGATCGTGATCGTACGAGCGTGAAGGAGGGTGCGTGATAACGAAAATGGACTAGCGCGTATTGGATCATAAACAAAATATAATTGTTTTATTTTTCATATTTTGTTATATTTATCTTCTTCTCTCTCTCTGTCTCATTTCTCTCCTCTTCTCCGATACCCAAACCCCAACGACCCTTATCTTAGAACCTCACAAAATCAAATCGCGAAGTCAAAAATACAAAAAAAAAAAAATCTGAGTATTTTAATGTTTACGTCGTTACTGTTCTTCAAGCTTGTGTCTGCTTCTGAGCTTTTTCGATCTCCCTCTCCTATTTCTTTTGCAGATGCTAATGATGACGATGGAAGTGGCGATTTGAGGGCGGTAGCTTGGAGAGATCTTAGGGTTACAGATGTTGAAACCCTAAATCTAGGATGAGATGGCGGCGATCTTCTACTCTTTTTCTCAATAAATCCCTCTTCTGTATAATTCTCTCTCTGTAATTTCTTTTTTCTGTAATCTCTATTCTGAAACGATTCCCTCCTCCTTCTGTTCTAAATTCTTTAAATTTTATAGTGTTTTTTAGGGATTAGCTTATTCGGAAATAAACAAAATTATCTGTAAATTGAATTAGATTTTAATTAGGGCTTGAATTTTTAGGAAAGAAATAATTATGTCTGTAAATCCTATGAAGTTTTAATTTGTTTCTGTTTATGGCTTGCTCTTGTTTTGGAAAGAATCAAATATATGAATGTAGATTTGAATAGTGATTGTCCAATAGTACATTTTCTTGTTTGATCAGCACAATACATATTTCCATGTGTTGTCTTTTACAATTTGAACAATGGATGTTTGTTGGATTCAGTTTCGGGCCATACATTAACTGGACTTTGGACTGTACGTATTTTGATTCTGGGTCGAATTAGGCTTACTCTTTAAAGGCCTCTCAAAGATCAAAACAAAAGTACCCTCTTTTTTTTAATTAAGTCATATATATATATATATATATATATATATATATATATATATATATATATATATATATATATATATATATATATATATAATGCTCTAAAACCAATAATAATAATAATTAATAAAGTAATAGTAATGATAATCTAAAAACAATTTCCAAAAAAAATTAACAGACTAAAACGGGTCGTGATATTTTATTATTGGATCTTCAAAAACAAATTGCTTCTTATAAAAATCCTAAATATGGCTTATTGACTTATTGGGCTTCTTAGTCACTATTTTCTTTTCTCAAATAAAAAAACTGATAGTTAATTAATGAAAAGAAGTAATGACTTTAGTAATATAGTTAACAGTCAAACTGAAACGAGCCTATTTATGTAGTTGGGCTTTATCAAAAACGAATTTGTTCACACCTCCTTGATTAAAACAATACACCTCCCATTTTAACTTGAAATGGACCTTTAAAAAACCTAACGGGTCATCAGATATTAATGGTCCATTTTGGATCAACACACCCCTCTTCCATGTTTTACTCCCCCATAGAAATAAAAAAAATCATATAATACGATTTATTTAAAAGAACCCTAAATATAATATAAGGGTAGGGAAAAATTGGGGTATGACACGCGCTTTATTGTTTCTAGAGGAATGGAAAAAGAGCAAATAACCCAAAAAAAGAGGTGGAGAGAATCTAAGTACGGGGGTTGGTTATGCAAAGGGAAAGTATTAACACCCTAAACATCTACGGTACTCTGCATGAACCTCTTTGAAAATTTGTGTATTTTGGCTATAAATGTTGTATACAAAAATAGATGATGGAGATGAGAAAAGAAGTATATTTTTTAAAAATAATTTTTCACCCTCTGCAGTTGCTAACTTTTAGTGCCTACGTACCACCTTCTATGTAATAGGGGATCAGGGTACTCGTAGTTCACCTTTAAATTTTTTTTAAAACACATGTGTGTTGGTTAATTTTAAGATACGATATATCACCGTCATCTCCGAGTGGAAAATATACTTACTACCCATGATTATGAGAAAGGAGATTTTGAATCATCTCAAAGTGGAGGATATAGCTTGGATTTTAAAATCAACAAAGTCTCACTCGACACCCAGGTGGAAAATATCTCACTTCACTATATATCGTAGAAGTATAGTAGCTCACATCACTATAAGGATTGATAAGAGTATAATCTTTTGATAAAATTTTAAAGTATAAAGCCAAAGTGGCAAAATGATTTGAATGAGATTGATTGACTTTTAGTCTTCTCACAAAAATGTCAAAGCATGATTAAGTTGATTAAAGTTTGATTAAGAAAATGTTTTTGAAAATGCTGGACCTAAGTCCAAGTTTATTATGAAAGCAGTTCAAGTTAGAAAGCAAGAAGAGTTTTGAAAAATGAAGAAGATTTTTGAAATTAAAGAAGATGGGAGGTGTGATCGGTGGGAATGAGAACTGACTGTTTTTGGAATGCTGGTTCACATTTGCGTTTGTTTTTGCAAAATGTCGCGGTAAGCAAGAGTCGCCACCGTCTTTTATTTTATCCAACAAGGAAAGGACAAAAGCACAGAAAAATTCCTTTTCGAGATGTTTCTCGGGTTCGGGAGGTAGATTATAGAAAGGGAAGGTGTTAGCACCCTTTCTATCCGTGGTTATCCACGGGCTCTTAGGTACTTTCTCACTATGTTTTCAAAAGTTTGCTTTTCTTTGTGTTTGTGGGTTTGAAAAGAGTTTTTTGTTTGAAAGGAGTGTAAGTTCGAAAAGTTTTGTTTTGTTTTTAAAGGAGCAAGTACTTAAGAACCTCTACCTACTCAAAAAGGAATTAAACTGTGCAAATGTCCTTTAGACAGTGCTATCCCACTATTGAGGAGTAGGTAGCACCGTCGTTGGAGTTTTCAGGTCAATTCGATTAAGGGACGTGTGGTCACTAAAGCAATGTTAGGATGCTTTAGCGGTAACCCTAATGTCTTTGATCATTTTATCTGAGGCAACCGTTTTGAGGCAACTTATGATCTTTGGACAAGAGAGGACGACCTCTAAAACATTCTATACTTAATGACCACGTTCGAGGCAACCAAGTGAGGCGTACCCTAGAAGTGGCATGTGCAAGTGTGTTGTTTTTCAGTTATGTTATCTTTGTATATTTAGGTGTTCTACCGTTTGTTTTCAGATCTTGTCATGCAATCCTAGTTAGCATACATCTAAACAGTTAATATATGTACAGGAATTTAAAGTGCGGGAATTGTAAATCCTACACTATTACAAGGCTTCGGGAAGGAGATTATTTACATGTCCAAAATTGGGGGAATAAAGCAGTAAAGTGTAAAAGTCTTAGTTAAGCTATTACAAACCAGCAGGCAGTTACAATAAAATAAATGCGCGTGAGAAAAATTGAATCGGAGTGTCCTAGGGTTTTGACCCTTTTTTTTCATTAAATAAAGCATATTTTTGGTCTTTTTTGAATTAAGAAGATAAAATGAGAATGATTAAAAAAAAACCTAATTCTAAATCAATTTTAATTTAATGCAAAATATGTTAAAATTAAACCTAATTAAAAACTAAATTAATTGGTTAATGGTTTATTTACGAAAATAAAAATAGTGAAATTAATAAATATTATTTTTTGTTATTTCTGATTTTTTATGAAAAAAAAAGGTTAGTTTGTTAATTAATTAGTTTTAATAATAATAATGAAAAGCAATAAAAAAAATGAAAAGAAATAAAATATAAGCAAACTTTGGGGGATGTGGGCCTGAAGAGGTTGCATGATCAACAATTTTTCCAGGCCCAGAACGCTGGCCCTTGTTGACCCTCCAGATTGCCTATGCTTGCATTGACTTGAATCCATGGTGGATCAATGGTTCTGGCCTTTGGTCTAGGTTGAAGCCACTTGGCACATTGAGATCTGAGGACGTATGGTGGTCCACGCTTGGGATGTTGCGCCTAACTACCTGAAGGAAAAACATAACAAAGTTTTGGGGGACCTGGGATTCGAACCCAGGTCCCAAGGGGGTCCTGCACAAACACGCTCACCAACCAGCCATCTTGTTCTCTTTGTTATGATAATAAGGAGCAAATATTAAATAAAGAAACAAAATACTAAGCCTACAAAATAAAAAAATGCGCCACTGATTCAAATTGGCCAATCACGCTATGACACCTCTTCATCTTCTTCACAAAACCTGGTTAGATCACCTGCGGATTTTGTTCCGCAGGAAGATTCATAGCCTCTCTAAAAAATTCTCCCTAGGCCACAAAAATGGAATCCAAGAATACCAATGTGCTCGTCTCACTCCTCTGAACTCATCCATGGCCAGTATTGGCCTTAATTTAACCTACACACAGAACGCCTAAAAAAACATATACAAGAAACCTAGGTTCTGGGTAGGGGGTTAGAGGCCACAAAAATCAAATCAAATAATGCAGAATCAATGTAAATTACATGGTGAGTATGAATGTGCAAACCATTTGGCAAAAAGATGCAAGGAAAGTGGTTCACGATTTCATGTGCAAAGGCGATCTCAAGAACACTTACATCGTGTTATAGACGATGGAAATGCTTGGTTTTGATCCCTACAGCTTCACAGGATATCAGGCAAGGGTGCTACGTTTTTCTTTTGGTCTGAATTCGCCTCTAAACCAAAACTCGATCACCACTTTTTCAAGGTTTTTTTGCAAAGTTGTATGGCCGTTTCTGCAGAGTTTTTGTATGTTCTTTTTTCCTTTTCTTTTCTGTCTCTGTCTGTTTTTTCCGGGACTTTGCACTGTATGCTAGCCCTGGTATTTATAGGAGTGTGGGGGTCTAGTAACGGCAAGAGACAACCCATTAAACAGGCCATTAAAGCCATGAGACAAGAATCAGACACATTAAAAGTTTTCCTTTTTTGAAATATGCATATCTCTTTGGAATCTGGAATGAACCTGGACACTTTTGAATTTCGAATGCCTTCAAGACCTGCTCTTCGATTGGTCTTGAGTTGCCTCCTTCGAATGGACTTCTTATGTGCCCTTCGAATGGGCCTTCTGAATGTTCTTCAAATTGACCCTTTGAATGTTCTTCGAATGACCCTTTGAATGCTTCTCTTTGATAGCTTCAAAGTCCCAAATCGAATTACTCCAGCTTCAATTGCATAGCCCCTTCGATTGAGCCCCTTTGATTCGAAAAGGATCACCTTGGTCGAATCAGCTCTTGTAGGGTTGGGAGCAAACAAGGCAAGAATCTGGCCTTTAATTCAAATAATTGAGTCCACAATCAGCATTTAATTATTTCTATATTTGCAAGGGACACATGCCATTGTGAACTATGGGTGAACCTGGATAGGTTAGGATATGTGTTTTTGCTTAGTCATGCCAGCCTACTTCATTCCTTCGAATCTGCCTTCTTTTCCAGCTTCAAAGTCTAATTTGAATCTATTTAGAACATTCCCTATTAGACAAGTTCGACCAGCCCTTGGACTTGTGATGAGTCTATGTTATGATTCAAAGTGTCCAGAACTTCCTTCATCAGAGCATCTTAGATTAAGAGAAACTCTGCACTGAAATGCCATTCGAAGGTCATTTCATTCTGATGTTCTGATTGAGGTAAAGTATGAAGTTCCATTCGAAGGACCCTCTGAAGTACTAGTCGAAGCAATGTGAAATTGACTTGATCGAAGGGGTCCAGCGCTCAATCGAAGACTTGCATCCCAAAGCTTGATCGAAGGGTTCCAAACACCTAATCGAAGCTTACTAATCAAAGCCTGATCGAAGAGTGCCAAATGCCCAATCGAAGACTGGTGAACCAAGCCTGATCGAAGAGTGCCAAATGCCTAATCGAAGACTGGTGAACCAAGCCTGATCGAAGAGTGCCAAATTCCCAATCGAAGACTGGTCCCAGATGCCAATCGAAAGACACTTTGTTCATCTTCAAAAAAACTTTATTTTCGTTAGGCAAGTGTTTGTGATCAACCATGTAAGGGAAGACCTTTGAAAACATGAGAGGGAAAATTTTGGGGTACAACAGTTGCCCCTGTTCAATTTTCTTGAACCTGAGGATATAGATTGACTTTCGAGCCTTTCGTGATCCGAAGGTGGAAGATAATTGAACACTAGAGTGCCCAGAAATTTGCACTCGCATGGTGTAGTATCAACATTGTGATTTCGGGAATGGGCTTACAGATGCCATTTGGAGATTGTTGGTAGGAGGATGGGCTTATAGATGCCATCTACAGGAGTGTCGATCGCATACGAGATTCCTTATAGAGAACTTGCATACCCGTTGTTGTAGAATATTTCGCTGGGGAAGTCTAACTTTGTTGAGATTTAGGAACCTGCCTGTACTTCAACTGGGAGAATGCTTCAGCTGAGTTTTAAGAACCTGTTCATAATTCAATTGGGGGGAAACATCTTCATCAAGATCTATGAACTGTCTCGTGCCCACCGGGAGTATACCGTTGAGGTTATAGTACTCGTCCACACTAGGATGTAGGGAAACATCTTCATCAAGATCTAGGAACTGTCTCGTGCCCACCGGGAGTATACCGTTGAGGTTATAGAACTTGTCCACACTATGATGGAGGAGAACATCAAGATCTAGGAACTGACTCGTGCTCAATGGAGTATACCGTTGAGGTTATAGTACTCGTCCACACTATGACGTAGGGAAACATATTCATCAAGATCTAGGAACTGTCTCGTGCCCACCGGGAGTATACCGCTGAGGTTATAGAACTTGTCCACACTATGACGGAGGAGAACATCAAAATATAGGAACTGACTCGTGCTCAATGGAGTATACCGTTGAGGTTATAGTACTTGTCCTGTCTGTTTCCAAGTATTAATCTTCAATATCTTCATGTAGATAACTTTCCTGGCTTGTTACAGGTATTAATCTACAATCATTCGTCCACAAATATATTTCCTGGCTTGCTACAGGTATTGAACTGGGACTTAAAAAGGTTGGCCGATGAGATAGTTGTCCTGGATGGTTTCAGGTATTAATCTCTGACCTGAGAAAGAAAGGTCTTCCTGGCTTGTTACAGGTATTTATCTTCAATCTCTTCATGTAGATAATTTTCCTGGCTTGTTATAGGTATTAATCTACAATCAGTCGTCCACATATATTTTCCTAGCTTGCTACAGGTATTAAACTGGGACCTGAAAAGGTTGGTCGAGGAGATATCTGTCATGGCTGGTTTCAGGTATTAATCTCTAACCTGAGAAAGAAAGGTTTTCCTGGCTTGCTACAGGTGTTAATCTTCAATCTCTTCATGTAGATAATTTTCCTGGCTTGTTACAGGTATTAATCTATAATCAGTCATCCGTAGATATTTTCCTGGCTTTGCTACAGGTATTAAACTGGGACCTAAAAAGGTTGGTCGAGGAGATATTTGTCCTGGATGGTTTCAGGTATTAATCTCTGACCTGAGAAAGAAAGGTCTTCCTGGCTTGCTACAGGTGTTAATCTTCAATCTCTTCATGTAGATAATTTTCCTGGCTTGTTAACAGGTATTAATCTACAATCAGTCATCCACAAATATTTTCCTGGCTTGCTACAGGTATTAAACTGGGACCTGAAAAGGTTGGTCGAGGAGATATCTGTCCTGGATGGTTTCAGGTATTAATCTCTGACCTGAGAAAGAAAGGTCTTCCTGGCTTGCTACAGGTGTTAATCTTCAATCTCTTCATGTAGATAATTTTCCTGGCTTGTTACAGGTATTAATCTACAATCAGTCATCCACAGATATTTTCCTGGCTTGCTACAGGTATTAAACTGGGACCCGAAAAGGTTGGTCGAGGAGATATCCGTCCTGGCTGGTTTCAGGTATTAATCTCTGATCCGAGAAAGAAAGGTCTTCTTGGCTTGCTACAGGTGTTAATCTTCAATCTCTTCATGTAGATAATTTTCCTGGCTTGTTACAGGTATTGATCTACAATCAGTCGTCCACAGATATTTTTCTGGCTTGCTACAGGTATTAAACAGGGACTTGAAAAGGTTGATGGTAGCCATCTTTTGATTTGAACTTTTCCTGAAAAAGGTAAACGTTAGCTGTATTCAATGTCATGATGTATGTATTGTGTAATGATGTTCTCAAAATAAAATGAGATTTGTATCCGTATGATGCGTATATGCATGTATCATGATGTATGGGAATGTGATGTTTTAGTTGGGGAAAATAAATCCCGGAGCTGCTGGAGAATAATGTTGAGTTCTTCGTTTCCGCTGGGGATGATGAACGAAGATGATTGTGAGAATAAACCTGCAGGAGAAAAGAACTCCGTTGGGGAATAAACTTGATGAAGAGATTACTCTGCGGGGAATTACTCTGTGGGGAAGAGATGTTCTGCTGATGATTTTAACGATAACTCCGCTGGTGATTCCATTGATAAGCTCTGTTGGGGATTTCAATGATGAACTCCGGTGGGGATAGATTACCGTTGTTGGTGATATTGAACCTGTTGAGGATATAAGTCCTGCTGGGGGGAAAGAAAGAACTTTTCTGGGGATAATCTTTCCGTTGCAACTTGCTGAGGATAACCCAGTTAGGTTCTTGTGAGGATAACCTTCTGAATTTGGCTGAGGAGACTTATTTGTATTCTGCAGGGGAAAAGCTTCCAGAATCTACTGGGTAAGATGATTTGACTCTGGCGGGGAAGCTTTTTTAGACTGCGCTGGGGCAATGACTCCATTGTGGTATCTTGTATTCCGCCGGGGAACATTCTTATATTTTGTTGAGGAATATTAAGACTGTCGGGGATGCTCTTATGCTTGCTGGAGAATATCTTTATACTCCGTTGGGGAATACTAAGATCTTCTGGGGATACTAAGCTTTTTCGGGGTTGACGGTAGACTAACTCTGCTTGGGGGATAGTATGGCTGATTTGTTCATGATTGCAAGTCTTAGTGAGGAGAGCTGCCATTACTGTCTTACTCTGCGGGGAGTGACGGTATCTTAGCCATATTCTTCAGCTGAATATATCTTTGTACCTGGTGAGCAGAGCAGCTATACAGTTTGGACAATTTTTATTGCCCCTGTTTCTGCGGGAGAAGGTGCCTGCAGAGGCCCCGTGGATCGAGTATTATCCCCACCTATGAGGTGCTTGGTATCTTTTGGTCAAAATGACAAGTCTTCTTCTGGCAGGCCAGTGACAAGATGACGAGACATAGTCGTACGCTTCGATCCCTAATTTTTGCCTGGACCGCCCTTTCGGGTTTTCAGTCCACCGGGATACCCATTTTTGCCCAAGCTGCCTTTTCAGGTTTTCGACTTGCCGGGTGTACAAATTTTTCATTTTCATCCCTTATTTCTGCCCGAACCCTTTTGGTTCGCCGGAAAGCCCTTATTTTTGCCTAGGCCAGTCAACCTAGCGGGTCTTTGATTATGCGTAGTACTTTTTTGACTATGTCCATGCTCTCAGGATGTAGGGAGGTGTCACTGTCGGTAGTGTTGTGTTGCCATACTACCAGAAGATCTTCGTTTGATCATGCAAGATTCGTTGTTGGAATTCATGTCCAATGCCCAAATTGATTCAGATGGAGATATGCCCCTGGCTATTTGGCATCTTTGAGAGACTCCTTGAATCTTGACTTGACTGCCCCAGATGATAGACAATGCTCATGCCGTGCCCCTTGGTTGGAAGTGTTTTTTCCACTTGAGGTGACCCTTTTTATTGAGAAGGTTTTTGTTCACTAGATATTCGTCGTGCGAATTTCTCTGACGTTGAACAAATAGTCATATGCAAACAATGTTATTTTAAGAATGCAAAGCTTATGTCTGTTTTGAAATTTTTGAAAATGCATTTTTCAATAAAACAAGCAATTTTTTTGTAAAATGTGATGTCAACTCAGGATTTACAGCAAGCCCTAAAGGAGTCAGGATACCTTTTGTAACAGTATGCTTTCGAACTAACTCATGCTTCAGCTAGGACTTTTAAGGGTTATAACGTGGCCTGGTTCATGGTTTAAGAATCAAAGGATAAAGGCTCAAATTTTATTTGTACCCACCCGTTCTTCGTGATGTTCTTCGATCCTAAACTCAACTAATCGTGCATTAGATCTTGTTTGAGTCTTTGCTCTGATATACCAGTGATGGTTCGGATACTGACAATTTATTTTGAACAGGCAGTCATTTTGTTGAGAGTTTTTAGGACCTCTTTTTGATTTTATAATCCCTGTCTTTTGCCTGAACTGTTTCCTTTGTGATTACAGTCAGCGGGATGCCCCAGTTTTGTAAGTCTCCTTCATAGGTTTTGACTTAATGGGCTTTTATTTCCGAGAGATAATGACTGCCTGTCCTTACGATTATTCAGAACCATCGCTGTCTCTTGTTTTGGAAGGACTTCTTTGATGCCATTCATTGTGCACCTGGATCAACTGAGAAAACTACCCTGCCCCAGGTTATAATTAAGGGTTTTTAATTTGTGAAAAGAAAAACTCCAACTTCTTTGGCTCAAAGGGGTTGACGAGGGATTACCTTCCTTATAACTCCACTGTTTAGGATTTGAAACAATGCCTGTACCTCATCAGCGGGGTCTGTTCAAAAGCATACTGTAAAGATCGTGGTATCATTTTCGTCATCCTCCCTCTAAAGGCTTAGAATTTTTTAATCTTTGATCGAGAGTTGAACATCACAAAAAAGAAATATGAAGCAATTTAAGCATAGCGAAAAAAATTAATTCAAAACAGACACGTGTAATACATTAATGAAATAAAAAGTTTGACATGACAATAATTGTTTGAATAAGCAAAGAAAAAATACAACTTCAGAATTCAAATGAACAAAAGTGCTTTCAATCCTAGCCATATTTTGGCAAGGAAGCAGTGATCACATTGGGAGTCTCAGGAGGGCCGAATTCGATCTCTTTCCAATCAATCAAGTCTTGGACCTTGTTCTTCAAAGCCCAACAATCATCTGTATTATGCCCCGGGTTATCATAGTGATAAGCGCAGCGGGCGTTAGGGTTATGCCTTGGTGATGTTGTATTTAAAATCTTCGGAGCTTCTTTTAGAGTCACCAGATTGGTCTTCAGCAACTGTGGCAACATCTGAGACAAAGTCATGCTGAGACGAGTGAATTTCCTTTGAGGTTTCTCGTCCCTTTGTTGGTTGTGATGATGAGGAGCACCAGCAGGTTTTAAAATAACAACCGCGTTGACAGCTTGGCGGTGTTCAGGTCTATTCTGTCTTCTTGAACTGTAGACAACACTGGACTCTTTCTTAAACGGCTTCTTCTCGGTGCCCGATGAGGCACCCTTCTGTATCTTTCCAGCCTTAATACCAGCTTCAATCCTTTCACCTGTCAAAATAAGATTTGTAAATCCAACAGAAGAGCTTCCAATCAGATGGTTAAAGAACGGACCTGACAGGCTCCCCAGAAAAATGTCAACAAGCTCACGATCAGCCAAAGGTGGTTGCACCCTTCCGACAAGGTCTCTCCACTTTTGAGCATACTCTTTAAATCCTTCACCCGTCCTTATTGACATACCCTGGAGTTGGGTACGCGTAGGAGCGAGATCGGAGTTATACTGATACTGCCTATAGAACGCAGTAGCCAAATCCTCCCAGCTATGGATACTGTCTCCATCCAGCTAATAGGACTACTCAAGCTGAGTCCCTGAGAGACTGTCTTGAAAGAAATGGATCCACAAGTTCTTATTAGCAGTGTAAGGCTGGATCTTTCTTACGTATGACCAGAGGTGCAGCTTTGGACAGGAAGCTCCGTCATACATGGCAAAGGCAGGTGCCTTGAATTTATGGGGAATCACCACCCCAGAGGATAGAGCTAGATCTCCGAAGTCCAGACCCGACACAAATCAACGTGCGGAAAATGTGAATATCTTCGTAGTCCATAAAAAACACAAATCAACGATGAACTATGAAATGAGACTCTGATTCCTCCTAAGAGGATACGTAGGCATACGACCAAAAATAGTGGCGAGTTCCCTCTAACTAAAATTAAAACCCCTCCCCCCTAACTAAAATTAAAACTCTTTCCCATAATAAAAATTAAAACCCTATTTCTTAAGACCGCGCTTCTAACCCTAGTATCCTTGTGAACAGGGTAGATGAGGGGGTGCCTAACACCTTCCCTCCGTTTAGAACCGAGTCCAAAAAACCTAGAATCTCTAACTTTTAGGGTTATTCCTTTATATTCCCTTCCTTAGTGTTGTACCCCAAAATTTTCCCTCTCATTTATCAAGATTTTTCTCATAAGACTTCTTGGACTCAAGACAAGATCAGGGTTTGCTCAGCTCAGGGCATCTCATCTTGCACTGATAACCCAAAATTAGCGTTTGAGTTTTCACAAGGATTTTTGGATCACCAATGCTTCATGTGACTTTCATACATCATTTTGGACCCTTAAGATTGCTCATGATAGGTTGCAAGCCTTGAACCATATTTTTGATCAGTCAATTGGATATTTGACCTAAAAATCAGTTGTATTGGGAAAAAAGGTCAACCATGGCCAATTTACAGTCAAACTTCATAATTTTTTATCCACATCAACATTTTAGACTCATATGTATCATTTGATCAAGTTTGGATCACAACTCCTCAAGAAATTTGATCAAATCATCAAAAGGGCAAACTGGTCAAAATTAGGGTTTTTGACTGGGAAAGGGCAATTTCTGATTTTTAACCTAGCCAATGACCAATTGAGTTCAAGCATGATTTCAAGGATTTAATGGCATCATCTTTACCTAATTACATGGTTCAAAATATCTCAAGTTCATTGGATTGACAGATGAAATTTGCAGTCAACAGATCAAAATTCAACTGTGCACTGAAAAGTCAAACTTTGACTTTTTGGTCAAAATCAAGTACCAAGGGTCATAATTCATCAAAATATGTCAAAATATGAAACTTGTTCACCAAGAAAACTAAATTTGAAAATTAGGGTTTTAATTTGAAAATTTTCATAACTTAGAATTTTTCTAAGTATAAAAATTTTCTTATTTTTTACCCAACTTTTCACCACTTTTTCACCATGATGCATTTTGATTCAAAGAAAACTCCCAACATGAAAGTTGTAGTCCTCCATGAAATCTAAAATTTTTCTTCACAAACTTTTCCCTAAAGATTCTTGGATCTCAAGTTATGAATTTGTGAATATAGGCCCATGAACTAAATAACTTAGTGAAATTTTGCCCTAATTTAGGCAAGTTTTGGACCCAACTTCATGGACATTTTTCACCTAGTTCCAAGAGGTATATCAAAATTCATTTTAAATATGTATTATAGAGCACATTGCAAGCTTTCTAAAATGTCACAGAACTCTCCAAGATCATTTTTTAGTAGGGAGAATCGAAGAGGGGAAGTTGGCATTTTCTCACTTTTGTTCAAGCCATTTTCACATAGCATCAAGTTGCAAATCAAATCTATGTTGGTTATATCTTGCTTTACAGGTCCTAAGCTTTCTATACACTCCATAATTAAATGCATACTCAGTTAACAAAGGCTTTATCTTTGCTTTTGAAGCTTTACACAAGATGTATTTCCATTTTTGGCCAAAAGGTTACAATGCCATTTTCATAAAGGGGAACTTTTGCAACTTTGTCATTCTTGAGCATTGAACCTATCCCCTTGATGCATACCAACTATACAGCTCTCAAGCAAATTGTACAAGCTCATTTCAGCCCTCAAGCAAGCTAGTACAAGCAGGTGGGATTGGTCATGTCAACTTTGCTTCAAATGAAAGAAAAGTTGCAAAAAGGTCCAATGCTTACACAACTAGTAAGGGCTGACTTTGTATCACTTCTATACAAATATACAAACTTGGTACAAGGCATAACACGTTTTTCTTGGACTTGAAACTCTCTAAAACTCAAAAACACCAAAATTCTGCCAAAACACATATTTTCTGCAAAAGCACAGCCAACTCTCATTTGGCTCGTGCATTTTGTGTTTAATCACTTCAAGCATCTCATACACTTTCTACCTAGCCAATCCAAGCCATCACCCTGGTTCTGTAACCCCTGTTTCAGCATTTTCCATTTTCAATTTGGAAGCTTGCAGTTGGACTTGGTCAGAGAGTTCCAGCCATCCTCAGAGCCAGATAAGCATTGGAATAGATTCAGGAAAGTTCAAGGAAGCTTAAACAATCACCAGGCCTCCATTAAATTCCCTACATTGTCCTGCACGATTCCAGCTGAAGGAGGTATTTTCTCTAAACTCTATCTCTTTATTCAGGCAACCTCAAGCCACGATTTGTGAAGAAAAAATGTAGCTCTCATCATAACGAAGCTGTACATATCATTACTTTTCATTTATATTACTTGTGCTAAGAGAATTTGAAGATTGAAAACTCTGAAAAAGCTAGGTCACGAATTAGGGATTCAAAAATTCTCTTTGATTTTTAAGAGTTAGGTTACATAATTTATATGGTTGGAATCGTGAGCTCAAATGCCATATTTTTCATGTTATAAGTTTTTGTTTTTATGCAAGCATAAGCAAGTTACAAGTTGTGCTGGAAACACATGAAGAAGAGATGGACAAAGGACATGGATGAAGTCCTGGGCTTTTTGACAGCTTTGGCCTTTTTGTTTTTACTAATCACCCCCCCTAACTTGCTACTACACCCCATTGACTAGTTTTTTTTTTTATATTTTTGCATTTTCCTTCATATTTTTATATTTAATACTTTTATTTATTTTTCTTAATGATAAAAAATACCAAAAATTGATTTATTTATTTTCACACTTTTATTTTATTTTTTTTAAATTATTTTCTCACATGAAAAATAGTTTATTTTGATAAATAGAATTTATTTTCTTAAATAAACTTATAAACATAATTAAAAATACTTAATATTTTTATTATACATTTTATACTCATAAATACTTATTTTTACACATATTTAATTTTTAATATTTACATATAATATTATTTATTATTTTCTTATACAAAAAAATATACAAAATAATAATATGAAACATTTATTTTCTTTTAATTGGAAATTAGGGTTTCATCCCTTTCTAAAAGAATTAATTATTTTTTCCTTATTTTTAGGTTTAAGTTAAATTTTTCTTTTATACAAAAACAAGACATAAAAACATTTTTTTAACATGAACATTGCATTGCATTTTAAATATTTGTCTTATATTTATTTAAATTCACGCATATTCGATTTGGTTGTAATAATATAATTTAGTTTTATATTTGTGCAAATCCCCATTCAAACTTGTATTCCCCCCTCCCATAAAAATTGTTGTAATAGCTTAGTTTATTTTACGCAATTTATCGCTTTTATACCATGATTAGTAAATTAGAGTTTGCATGACAAGAACAAAAACAAAACAAAATAGAAAACCCTAAATGCCAGACAAAAGCATGAAAATGATACACTTTTCACACAAGCACCCTTAGGGTGTCTCCCACTTGGTTACCTAAAATAAAATGGCCATGTTACGCATGCGAAGTATCTTGGCAAAACAAAACGAATATAAGATCATAGTCCCTCGATGACGCTATTCAAAAGTTGCCTAAACAAAATGATCTTGGTCCCTCAAAAATGCTAAGATACTTGGCAACATTGCTATCATGGCTATACGATGACCCACACCCCTCTTCCATGTTTTACTCCCCCATAGAAATAAAAAAATCATATAATACGATTTATTTAAAAGAACTCTAAATATAATATAAGGGTAGGGAAAAATTGAGGTATGACACGCGCTTTATTGTTTCTAGAGGAATGGAAAAAGAGCAAATAACCCAAAAAAAGAGGTGGAGAGAATCTAAGTACGGGGGTTGGTTATGCAAAGGGAAAGTATTAACATCCTAAACATCTACGGTACTCTGCATGAACCTCTTTGAAAATTTGTGTATTTTGGCTATAAATGTTGTATACAAAAATAGATGATGGAGATGAGAAAAGAAGTATATTTTTAAAAAATAATTTTTCATCCTCCGCAGTTGCTAACTTTTAGTGCCTACGTACCACCTTCTATGTAATAGGGGATCAGGGTACTCGTAGTTCACCTTAAATTTTTTTTTTAAAACACATGTGTGTTGGTTAATTTTAAGATACGATATATCACCGTCATCTCCGAGTGGAAAATATACTTACTACCCATGATTATGAGAAAGGAGATTTTGAATCATCTCAAAGTGGAGGATATAGCTTGGATTTTAAAATCAACAAAGTCTCACTCGACACCCAGGTGGAAAATATCTCACTTCACTATATATCGTAGAAGTATAGTAGCTCACATCACTATAAGGATTGATAAGAGTATAATCTTTTGAGAAAATTTTAAAGTATAAAGCCAAAGTGGCAAAATGATTTGAATGAGATTGATTGACTTTTAGTCTTCTCACAAAAATGTCAAAGCATTATTAAGTTGATTAAAGTTTGATTAAGAAAATGTTTTTGAAAATGCTGGACCTAAGTCCAAGTTTATTATGAAAGCAGTTCAAGTTAGAAAGCAAGAAGAGTTTTGAAAAATGAAGAAGATTTTTGAAATTAAAGAAGATGGGAGGTGTGATCGGTGGGAATGAGAACTGACTGTTTTTGGAATGCTGGTTCGCGTTTGCGTTTGTTTTTGCAAAATGTCGCGGTAAGCAAGAGTCGCCACCGTCTTTTATTTTATCCAACAAGGAAAGGACAAAAGCACAGAAAAATTCCTTTTCGAGATGTTTCTCGGGTTCGGGAGGTAGATTATAGAAAGGGATCTTTTGTATGATCTTCTTGATATTTTTGTTCACAGCTTCGACAACACCATTCATCTTTGGCCGATAGGGAGATGAGTTGTGATGTTGAATCTTGAACTGCTCGCATAAAGTGGTGATCATAGTATTGTTAAGGTTTGTACCTTTATTAGTGATGATCCTTTCGAGGATACCGTATCGGCAAATAAGGTTCTGCTTGATGAAGCGGGCAACCATATTCTTTGTAACGGATGCGAAGGAAGCTGCTTTGACCCACTTGGTTAAGTAGTCAATGGCCACCAGGATGAAGCGGTGTCCATTGGATGCTGTAGGCTTAATCTCTCCAATCATGTCGATTCCCCACATAGCGAATGGCCAAGGAGCTGTTAAGACATTTAGAGGAACTGAAGGCACGTGTACCTTATCCGCATAGATTTGACATTTATGGCATGTTCGGGAGTGTTGATAACAGTCAGCTTCCATGGTAGACCAGTAGTAGCCTGCCCTTAGAATATTCTTAGCCATCGTTTGCCTGCTAGAGTGAGTGCCGAAGGTACCTTCATGCAATTCAGCCATAATCCTTTCAACTTCAGCTTTGTCCACACAACAGAGCAGAATAGAATCATGATTGCGCTTGTACAGAATGCCATTACTCAAAAATAAATTTGCCGAGAATCTCCTTAAGAACTTTTTGTCATTGACTGAAGCTCCTTCAGGGTATTCCTGAGCCTCGAGATACCTTTTGACTTCATGAAACCATGGCTGGTCCACTACTTCCTCGGTATTAATCTCGTTACAATGTGTCGGTTCGTCCATCCATTCAATGGTGATTTTGGGAGCCTCATTATCCCAGTTAAGTTTAAACATGGAGGACATTATAACTAGAGCATCTGCTAGCTGATTCTCTTCTCGCAGGAAGTGCTCGAAGGTAATCTGCTCGAAATGTGGTAACAATGTCAAAACATGTTCTTTGTAAGGGATGAGGTTTTGATGCTTAGTATCCCACTCTCCTTTGATCTGACTGATGACCAAAGCCGAGTCCCCAAACACAATCAAGGATTTGATTCCCAAGTCTATGGCGGCCTTGAGTCCAAATATGCAAGCTTCATACTCTACCATATTGTTCGTGCAATTGAAGCAAAGTCTGGCTGTGAAAGGTGTATGGCAACCTTCTGAGGAGATGAGTACTGCGCCGATACCATTTCCAAGTGCATTAGAAGCCCCGTCAAAGTACAGGGTCCATCGGGATCCTTGTTCAGGTCCGTCATATGGTCTGAAACCTTCAACGTTGTCCAATGTCATGATGTCTTCGTCAGGGAAGTCGAACCTCATGGATTGGTAATCTTCAACAGCTTGATGAGCCAGATGGTCAACTAGCACACTCCCCTTTATAGCTTTTTGGGTTGTGTATTGTATGTCGTATTCCGTTAGGATCATCTGCCATCTAGCCATTCTTCTAGATATAGCAGGCTTCTCAAAGATGTACTTGATCGGATCCATCTTATATATCAGCAGAGTGGTATGAGTCAACATATACTGCCTCAGCCGGCGAGCAGCCCATACCAAAGCGCAACAAGTTTTCTCGAGCAGTGAGTATCGGGTCTCACAATCGGTAAACTTTTTGCTAAGGTAATAAATGGCATGCTCTTTTCGGTCAGACTCGTCATGTTGGCCAAGTACGCACCCCATTGAATTCTCTAGGACTGTCAGATACATGATTAGCGGTCTTCCTTCGACGGGTGGCATCAAGATATGAGGTTATAGCAAATACTCCTTGATTTTATCGAAAGCAATTTGAAAGTCATCATTCCATTTAACTACCTGATCTTTCTTTAACAGCTTGAAGATTGGTTCACAGGTAGATGTTAGGTGAGAAATGAACCTTGCAATGTAGTTTAGGCGTCCCAAGAAACCTCTGACCTCCTTCTCTGTACGAGGAGCAGGAATTTCTTGTATAGCTTTGACTTTGGTAGGATCAACCTCGATGCCTTTGTTGTTGACAATGAAACCTAAGAGTTTACCGGACCAAACTCTGAATGTACACTTGTTTGGATTCAGTCTAAGCTTGTACTCCTTCAACTTGACAAACAGCTTTTGCAAGTGATCAAGGTGTTATTCTTCAGTTTGTGATCGGGCTATCATGTCATCTACGTAGACCTCTATCTCATGATGTATCATATCATGAAACAAAGCTACCATGGAACGTTGATAGGTTGCCCCGACATTCTTCAGTCCAAATGGCATCACTTTGTAGCAGAACGTACCCCACTATGTAACAAAAGTAGTTTTCTCCATGTCCTCAGGGGCCATTTTGATCTGGTTATAGCCTGAGAATTCGTCCATGAAAGAAAATACTTTGTGTTGAGCTGTGTTGTCAACCAGAATGTCGATGTGCGGAAGTGGAAAGTCATCTTTAGGGCTGGCCCTGTTTAAGTCTCTGTAATCCACGCACATTCTGACTTTGCCGTCCTTCTTAGGCACGGGCACAATGTTAGCAACCCATTATGGATAAGAAGTAACAGCCAGAAATTCAGCATTGAACAACTTCATAACTTCTTCTTTGATCTTTTCAGACATGTCAGGTCTCATGCGGCAGACCTTTTGTTTCACTGGTGGACAGCCTTCTCTTGTGGGGAGACGGTGAACCACGATGTCTGTATCGAGTCCCGACATGTCTTCGTATGACCAGGCGAAGATCTCAACTAAATTTAGTAGTAATTGAATTAGGCGCTCTTTGACACTCGACTCTAGATTGGCACCTATCTTGATTTCCTTTTTGTCATCCTCAGTTCCCAAGTTGATTGTGTCCAACTGCTCTTCATGAGGCTGGATTTCTCTTTCCTCTTGCTGTAGAAGTCTAGCCAATTCCCCTGGCACCTCACAATCTTCCTCACCTTCATATTCGGCTTGGTTGATCAGATCTTCAGAGTCACTGAAGGCTATAGCAGTATTGTGACCCATGGGTTCCGGAATGGAAGGGTACCTGCATTTGTGAGTGTGGGTGTGTGTAAGGGACATAGCCATCTTAAAACAACAAAATGTAAAAGAAAGACCATGACCATAAAAGTGTTTAAATATGAAAAGCGTCCATGATTCATTAAAATGACATATGAAATGAAGATAAAGACCCTTACAAATGGACCTATATGCCTCGGGTAAGACACATGGTTGAAAAAGTACGAATTGTTTGTAAATTATTACAGTCCAACAGAAACAGGAAAGATAAATTACTGATTCATGAAAGTAATCAGAACAAAGTCTTTTGCTTCCCAGTTGCACAGTCCTTCGCCAACAGTAGGGAAAATCCAGTCTTCTAAGCTGCCCTCTTCTTCACTGTCTTCTAGCGCATTAACCCCTCGATGGCTGATCTTCACAGGTGGCCCTCCGGCACGGGAGTGGCGCACAACCTTATGACTAGCCAAAGTAAATTCCAAGCCGAATTTGTATGCTTTGAAAGGAAAGTCGGGAAGCTGTCCCCAGATTATGGATCTGCCTTCTTCCACCACTGCTCTAGCATCCTTGAGAGAAGACATCTGAGGCGGAGGTCTGGTAATCACAGGAGTTGAGGACACTGTCTTGGTCGCTGCTATCTCTTCAGAAAACTCTTCGAAGTGTTGGAAATGGATCTCTATGAATTCTCCATCTAACTCCACATAACGTAAGGAGTTCAGATGACTGATCATGTATTCCTCTTTGCCATGAACAATTATAATTTTCCCATGGACCGGGTACTTGAGCTTTTAATGCAGAGTAGAAGTGACAGCTCCAGCATGGTGAATCCAAGGTATTCCCAACAGGAAATAGTAGGAAGGACGGATGTCCATCACGTAGAATGTTGAATTGAACGTCTGAGTACCCACCTTGATCAGGATATCCACCTCTCCATGGACCATCCTCTTAGAACCATCAAAGGCTCTGACAATAATGTTGTTGGGTTTTAGGGTTAAGCCTTCACAATCCAACCTATCCAAGGCTTTCTTCGGCAAGACATTTAAAGACGACCCAATATCAACCAAAACATGAGCTAGGGTGGTTCCCCTACACTCCACCAAGACATGTAGTGCGTCATTATGTTTTCTCCCTTTGGAGGTCAGGTCTGCATTGGAGAATCCCAGGCCATTGTCAACTGTTAAGCTGGCCACACATTCTTGGAATTGATCAGCGGAGGTTTCTTGTGGCACGTGGGCCGTCTTCAAAAACTTAATCAAAGCTTTAGCATGTGCCTCAGAGCACAACAACAAGGCTAACATAGATATTTTGGAGGGGGTCTGCCCCAGTTGTTCAACAACATTGTAATCACTTTTCTTAATAATCCTCAGAATCTCTTCCACCTCTTTTTGGGATGTTTCAGAAATGACTAATGACTGAGCCTTCGTCAAGACAGGCTCCTTTTGAACATTCTTTCCTTTTTTTCTCAGCATCGGAAACAGGGATGGGAATTGCATTGTCATTGTTGGCGGGTACACTTGCAGGTACAATTAATGGTTTAATCTTTGGGATGGCCGTGGGTCTAAAGACTGCTGTTGGAGGAGCAATCTCTGGAGAAAATATTCTCCCACTACGAGTAATTTTGCTTGTTCCAACAATGTTACTGATGTCGGGGTTATCTTCCTCAGAGCTTTCTTCTTCAATGGTCTCTTCAATCTGTTTGACACCATGATAGTAGATTTCTCCACCATAGTTCCATGGCACCATTTTATCAGTTTTGTAAGGGGTTGGCCCTGGCATTGTTATCTTCAAAGGAGTAGTCACTGGAGCAGATGTAATCCTAACGGGCTTTTTAGGAACCCTGGAAGAATTGGCGTATATGGTTATTATAGAAACTTCTGGAACTGGAATGGGTGAGACAATAGTTTTCTCAAACAAAATTTCCTTGTTATCAATCAATTGTTGGATTCTTTTCTTCAAAAGAGGACAGTCAAATGGAGAGGACAGGCAAGCACGACAATCTTGGTCACAACCTGGGAACACCCCAACATTCAACAAATTCAACTTGATGGTTAGGAGAGGAGTTGAAAGTTCATCCACAGTAGAAACAAACAGATCTTCTTCCACAACATTGGCATTGTGCCCATGCCTAGGCATTGGGGCAGAGATAACATTCGGCTTTTCAGGAGCTTCAAATTCAACTTCCTTGGCATCAATTAGATCCTGAATCTTGTTCTTTAGGGCCCAACAGTTGTTGGTGTCGTGCCCCGGGCTTTCTGAGTGGTACACGCATTTGGCGTTGGGATGGTAATATGGTGATGAAGTGTTAGGGTTTTTAGGGGCCTCCTTTAGCATGGCCAGGTTCAACTTCAAGAGATGGGGAAAGACTTAAGCAGGAGTCATATTTATCTTGGTGAATTTCCTTACAGGCCTTTCCACCCTTTGCTGGTTATTCCTCGGCTGATCATTCCTCGGTTGGTTGTTTCTCGATTGCTCTGACGTAGACTTTTGAATCATCACGGCCTCCACAGTTGGTCGTCTTTCAATTCTTTCCTGATTTCTCTGGGCATAGACAACAGAAACCTCTTTCTTTCCCGTGAAGGGCTTTTTTGCAGCAGCAGAGGTAGATGCATCTTTCTGAATTTTTCCGCTTCTAATACCGACTTCCACCCTTTCGCCAGTTAGAATCAACTCAGTGAAACCTGCGGAGGAGCTTCCAATCAGGTGATTAAAGAAAGGACCTGACAGAGTCCCTAAGAACATGTCCACAAGCTCTCTTTCAGATAAAGGTGGTTGCACCCTTCCGGCCAAATCCCTCCATTTCTGGGCATAGTCTTTAAAACCCTCGTTGGTAGCCATAGCCATACTCTGTAGTTGAGTACGGGTTGGCGCCAAGTTAGTGTTATATTGATATTGTTTATAGAATGTGGTCGCCAAATCTTCCCAATTATGCACATCAGACCTCTCCAACTGGTAAAACCAATCCAGCTGCGTCCCCGATAGACTGTCCTGGAAAAAGTGGACCCACAGGTCTTTGTCTGAAGAATGTGGTTGAATTTTCCTGACATAAGATCGTAGGTGCATCGTTGGGCAAGACACCCCATCATACTTAGAAAACAAAGGTACTTTGAACTTAGGAGGGATTACAATTCCAGAAACCATCCCTAACTCTTCAAAGTCCAGCCCAGACACTCTCTGTATCTCCATGGCAGCTAGACGCTCTTCCAAGTTCTTGTATTTGTCATCGGCCGAAGGGTACTGCTGTTCATAATAGTCCTCTTCTTCTTCTTCTTCTTCTTCTTCTTCTTCTTCTGCTTCAGACTCAGATTACACTGCCGTTCCTTTACCTTTTCCTACCCCTTCATCAGATGTTTAGGGGAAATCCAAAGTCCGTCTGGCTTGTCCTTCAAATCTTCTTCCCATGAGAACCACACCAGCTCTCTTCTTCTTCTTTTTCTATTTTTCCTTCTCTAGTAGGGTCTTGAGCTCCTCCTTCCCCTTAGCCAAGGTCAAGAGTAGCTGTTGAAACTGTGAATTCTGAGCTTGTAAGTCTTTGACTGTTTGTTCAATATCCATCTTGCTGAAATAAACAGCAGAGAGATGAGGAAACTTGGTGTGAAGACCTGTTTATGCATATGATGAATGATATGTATTCATGTAATGCATTCAAGGATTCAGAAATTCAAATTTGTTTTAAACAAAAAAGGAACGCACGTCATATTAATAAGATAGAATTTGTTAGTACATCAATGCCCCATGGGCAAAATAATACAAAATTCTAAGGTAAAAAGACGTTGCGCATCCTCTTTGGTGCAATGTAGGTGTTGAGAGCCCGCTCTTCGTGAAGTTGACGAGTGAGATCCAAAACCTTCTTCTCGCTTGCGTAGAATTGGGCTTCGAAAGTGCCACGCTCTCCCTTGAGCTGTATCCAACTCCTTTGTAAATCTTCTAGTGATGTTGGCATGTCAGGATGGAGGAGGGTGTATGGAACCTCTCCTTCCATAACAGGCTTTATAATCACAGGGAGAATGTAGGGGTAAGGCATCATATGACTTTGGGCGCGGGTTCGTACCCACTTGAGGTAAGGCTCAAGAGGGATGGAATTCTTGTGTCCCAAGGTCTTACTGTCCACCTTGTTGGGAATCCTCCAAGCTCGGATGAACCTTTGTCAGAGTCCCTGGTTGTCGTTGTCGAAGTCGAAAACCAAACCTTAAATCAGCATATCATGTGGGACATCCCTTCGGGCATACCCAAACTGTCTCAGAGCCAAGCAAGGGTTGTAGGTGATGCCTCCCCTAATGCCAAGTAGATGGACATTAGGGAATTCCCCACAACGGTCAATGATGATGACATTATCTTTTGATCGAGAACACCAATGAATATCTGAATGGGTAAGTGTCATTAACCGTTATGACCACCTCATACCTTGCTCATTCTTCAAAACTGATTGGGGAAGATGAGAAATAAACCATCTTGCCAGTAGAGGAGTGCAACACATGAGAACACCTCTTTTCCTTATTGTATGAGTGTGAAAAGAGTGGAGGATATCCTAAAGCAATATAGGCACCGGGTTGCGAGTCATGAAGATTTTGACAGCACTCACATCTATGAGTTGATCAGGGTTAGGGAACAAGACCATCCCATAGATGAGAAGAGCTACAATCTCCTCAAAAGCTTGTAGGTCCAAAGAATTCCAGCAGCTTTGGGCCTTCTCAAACATAAACTTTGACAAGAAGCCTTTGACACCACTTCTAGTTTCCCAATGTGTTGTGACATCAAATGAGTGCAAGTGTAAGGCTTGAGCAATCTCTTCTGGCTTTGGATCTCTTTCTGTACCGTTGAAGGGTAGTTGATTGAGAATAGGAATCCTCAGGAGTTGAGAAAATTCCTCCAAAGTAGGCACAAGTTGGTAGTCAGGAAATGTAAAGCAATGATGCAAAAGGTCAAAGAATTGGAAGAGAACTTTCAGCATATCCTCCTCAGTGTTGGCAGTGACTAAGTTGAGAAGACGACCATGCCTATCGGTGAATGGAGAATTCTCAGGAATCCTTGAAGCTAGCTCCTTAAGTTGCGGAGGAATTCTCATAAGGTTGACTTGGATAGTTTTCCTGCGAAGTGAATCCATTTCCTACAAAACAGGAACAAAGATGAAAATCCAAAATCCTTGAAATGGTTAGTGGATGCATATGATGCTTCATGATGTCCATGATGTCATGCACAAGTATATATGTACAAACAAGTCACACAAGTTCATAGTTTAGGCTTGCATGGGGTTTCATAGGTAAGTACCCTCTTGAAGTTTAGTTGGCTCAAGCTGTCCTAGAAATAGTAACCGGGTTCTAAGGAGCTCAATATCACTGGATTGTTTCCTTGTCCATTGTTTCAATTCAGCCTCTTTACTGACGACCGAAATATTCCAAGGAACCAACCCTAATGAGTGTAGTATCGAGTATCTACCAACTTCAGACTGCACCAAAGTCGGTCATCTCACTACATCCTAAAAGGCCAAGTTGGTCAAGTAAAGGTTCTAAAAGTCCATTAGTGCTTCATGACATCACTCAGCGGACCCATATTCTCTTTGATTGACTCAAAGGCTACCGGTACCCACAAATATGTCAGACTAATATAGCTATTGCTTCAACCATGTCGGTATACCCCGCATAGTTTCCACAACGTATCGTTATTTACCTATGAATGTTTCCCAAATCCGGGTAGAGGATTCAAACCCAAACAGTAGAACCAAAGTGTAAAGCAAACAAGTCAAGCAAGATAAGCATGTAAAGGTGATCTAAAATCCTAAGGTAACCCCACTTTTATATTATATCCCCAGCAGAGTCGCCAGTTCTGTGATGCGGTGGGAGAACTGACTTGAGGTTTTGCGTTTGTGTTTGCAAATGTTACGGTTTAGCAAGAGTCGCCACCGACTTTTATTTTATCCAAAAGGAAAGGTAAAAAAGCACAGGAAAGACCTTTGAGAATTTTTTTGGGTTCGGGGGGTAGATTATGAAAAGGGAAGGTGCTAGCACCCTTTTCATCCATGGTTTTCCATGGGCTCTTAGTTACTTGTTTTAGATCACTTGCTTTGCTTTTCCAATTGTTTGAAATGGTGCTTTGTGTGGTTTTGAAAGTATTTTGAAAAGAGGCCTTTGTTTAGGCAATCTTTGTAATGATTCTTGTTTGTAAGAATGTATACAAAGATGTTTTGTCTTTTGAAAAATGTTTCAATGTTTCAAAGTTGTTTGGAAATTGTTTTGAAATGTGAGTGTTTGTTTGAAAATAGCAAGGATTGTTTGAAAGAGATCAAGTAACTAGGAGTTATCTACCCTACTCAAAAGTCTTTCCTACACATTTTTATTCCTTTGATGTTGTTGACCTACTATTGTTTTAGTAGACAAACCTATCTTTGGATGTTAAACGGGACGGGTGTGGGTCATCGTATGACCATGATAACAATATTGCCAAGTATCTTAGCAAGTTTTGAGGGACTAAGATCATTTGTTTTAGATTAAATTGTGATAGCGTCATCGAGGGACTATGGTCTTTTATTTTGTTTTATTTTGCCAAGATACCTAGCATGTATACCATGGCCATGTTTTAAGGCAACCAAGAGGGTGAAACCCTAGAGGTGCTTGTGTGAGATGTATTATCATTTTTCATGCATTTTTGTCTTGTGTTTAGGTCATGCTATTTGTTTTTATTTTTGGTCTTTGCATACAAAACCCTAGTTTACTATCATGGTATATGAAAGCAATAAAATGCGTAAAGTAAATCTAAACTATTACAACAATATTATGGGAAGGGGGGTACAATTTTGAATGGGGATATTTGCACAAAATAAAACCCTAATTTACTATTACAACCCAATTGAATTTATTGTACAAATAAATAAATAAACAAGTATTTAAATATGCAATTAAATGTATGTATGCAAAAATGTTTTTTTTGTATTAATTTTATGTATGAGAAAATAAATTTATTTATGTCTTAAAAATAAGAAAATAAAATGATTATTTTTGAAAGGGTGAAAACCCTAATTTTTGTTTAATAGAAAATATATTCTAATATTATTCCTTTTATTCATTTTTTGTTCAAGAAAAAATAATAATAATATATACAAAATGTTAAAAAATTGAATATTGTATAATAATATTATTTTAAGTGTATAAATAATAAAAATGTTTAAGTATCTTAATATTATTTACAAGCTTATTTAAGAAAATAAATTCTATTTAACCTAATAAACTATTTTTATGCCATAAAAATAATAAAAATAATAAAATAAAAATGCAAAAAAGTAAGAAAATATTTTTATGATTTTATAATGTTCAGAAAATAAATAAATGCAAGTCAGAAAATAATATATGCAAAAAAATATAAAAAATAAAAGAATATGCAAAAGGGGGTGCAGAAGAAAAAAGGGGGATGCAAAAAGTAGCAGGCCCAAGGCCCTGGCCCAGGACAACACTTCATCCCTGTCCTTGCTCCCTCGCGCGCGCCTGGTTCAGTTCAACCTGTATCTCTTGCATACGTGCATAAAAACAAAATCTTGCAACATGAAACTTGTAGCATGTTAACTTATGATTCCAATGATATAAAAATCAAGACCTAACTCTCAAAGATCAGGGAGAATTTTATCACCCCTAATTTCTGACCTAAAATTTTCATGAACTTCAAGCTTCAAATTCTCACTACTCAGTTAATATAAATAAGAACTATGCATATATACAGTTCAAGCATGTTAAGTACTACATCTTTGCTTCACAAACCTAAGCCTAAAGATGCCTAAATAGAGAGATAGAAACTTGACAAATACCTTGTTCAGTTGAGTTTGGATATGGCAATGTGAGAACTTTGAGTGAGGCCTGAAGTTCCTGTGAGCTTCCTTGAAGTTCCCTCAAGCTTCTCCAATGCTCACCTTGCCTTGAAGTTGCCTGAATCTCCCTGTAGAAGTCAACCTGCAAACCTTCAAAGTGAAAATGGTGATCCTTGAAAAAGGGGTTACAGTTGCAAGATAAGGGACTGGATAGTTTAGATAGGAGGTATGGAATGTGTTTGAAGCCTTGAAACAAAAAACGCACGAGCAAAATATGTTTTGGCTAGTGATTTGCAGAGGTTGCCCTGTTTTGGGAAGAAATGGTGTTTTTTGTGTTTTAGAGTGTTTGAGAGGTTGTGTATTCGTGTCTTAGGCTTGCAACAATGTTCTGAGGTTTTTTTAAAATGATACCAAGGCTTGCTCTTATCAGATACACAAGTTATATTGACTTTTGCCAAATTGCTTGCTTTTGAAGAAAACTTGGAAGTGACAATGCCAAAGCCTGTACAGGCTTGCTTGCTAGCTGCACATAGTTGGTACAATTTGCCTGATATTTGTGTATACTGTTTTCAGCAAAAGATTAGGTCCATGGCCCAAGATTTGAAAAGTTGCATAAAGCATGCTTTATCAAAGTAGCAATGTGAACTTTATGCCATTTTTGGATTAATTCAATGTGCAATGCTCCATAGATCAGAACAAAGCTAAAATCCAATGTGTTTGCATTTAATTAATGAGTGTAGAATGGATTAGGACCTGTAAAACCAAGTACAAGCATGCTTGAAGCTGATTTGCAACTTGTAACATTGTAAAAATGCCTTGAACAAAAGTGATAATTTGCCATTTTCATTTCTTCGATTCTCCCTAACCATAAATGATCTTGGAGAGTTCTTGGACATTTTGGAAAGCTTGTAACATGTTCTACAATCCATTTTTGAAATGAATTTTGATATTCCTCTTGGAACTAGGTGAAAAGTTTCCATGAAGTTAGGTAAAAAATCTGCCTAAACTAGGGCAAATTTTCACTAAGTTAAAAAGTTTATAGACCCCTATTCACAAAATCATAACTTGAGATCCAAGCATATTTTGGGAAAAATTTGTGAATCAAAGTTGTATATTTTGTGGAGAAATACAACTTTCATGTTGGAAGTTTTGTCTGAATCCAATTGCATCATGGTGAAAAAGTTGGGAAAAGTTGGGAAAAAATAAGAAATTTTCATAACTTAGAAAAATTCTAAGTTATGAAAAATTTCAAATTAAAACCCTAATTTTCAAAATTAGGTTTCTTGATCAACAAGTTTCACATTTTGACATATCTTGATGAATTATGACCCTTGGCACTTGATTTTGACCAAAAAGTCAAAGTTTGACTTTTTAGTGTACAATTGACTTTTGATCAGTTGACTGGAAAATTCATCTGTCAATCCAATGCTTTTGAGATCTTTTGAACTATGTGATTAGGTCAAGATTATGCTATTGAGTCCTTGAAATCATGATTGAACCCAATTGGTCATTGGCTAGGTTAAAAATCAGAAATTGCCCTTTCTCAGTCAAAACCCTAATTTTGACCATTTTGCCCTTCTGATCAAATTTCTTGAGGAGTTGTGATCCAAACTTGATCAAATGGTACATAGGAGCCTAAAATGTTGTTGTGGATCAAAAATTATGAAGTTTGACTGTAAATTGACCATGGTTGACTTTTTTCCCCAATACAACTGATTTCTAGGTCAACTGTCCAATTGACTGGGCAAAAATGTGATTCAAAGCTTGAAACTTGGTATGAACAAACTTAGGGGTCCAAGATGGTGTATGAAAGTCAAATTGATGGTCCAAAAATCCTTTTGCAAACTCAAACCCTAATTTCAGGTCATCAGTGCAAGATGAGGTCTTGAGCTGAGCAAACCCTAATCCTGTCTGGAGTCCAAGAGGTCTTGTGAGGAAAATCTTGATAAAATGAGAGGGCAAATTTTGGGGTACAACACATACCCTCTGCAGAAAACACATGAGCGGGTCTATCAAGACGTCGAATAGTGATATGAGGTACATCATTCCAAGTATTCAATTGATACATGGAAGCCAAGATGGCTAAGGCATCTGCCATCTGATTCTCATCTCTAGGAATGTGATGGAATTCAGCTTTATTAAAGAAAGGTAATAATCTTCTAGCATAATCTTTATAGAGAATCAAGCCAACGTGATGGGTATCCCATTCTCCTTTAATATGATTTATTACCAAAGCTGAATCACCATATACATCCAGACTTTTGATTCTGAGATCTATATATTTTTCAAGACCCATGATACAAGCTTTATATTCTTCCATGTTATTGGTGTAATAAAAAGTCAACCTTGCAGTAAAAGGGATATATGATCCATGGGGAGTGATAATCACAACACCTATTACTTTCCCATAAGCATTTACAGCTCCATCAAACATCATTACCCATCGGGATTCAGGATCAGGACCTTTCTCAGACAAAGGCTCATCATAATCTTTTACTTTCAAATACATTACATCCTTATCCGGTAAATCACATTTAACAGGCTGATAATCATCAACTTGTTAGTGAGCACGATAATCCGCTAACACACTGCTTTTTATAGCCTTCTGAGTTCGTTATTCAATATCATATTTAGAAAATAGCATTTGCCAACGGGAAATTCTTCCAGTAAGAGCAAACTTTCAAAAATATACTTAATCGGATCCATTTTGGAAACCAACCAAGTAGTATGATTCAACCTATATTGCCGCAATCGCTTTGCTGCCCAGGCCAAAGCGCAACATGTTTTTCCAGCATAGAATACCGTGACTCACACACAGTAAACTTCTTACTGAGATAATAAATGTGTAGCAACTAGATTTAAAATCAAGAGTCGTCACTATTAGTTTTTATCCCAGGGAAGGGAATCTAACAGAAAACCCTAATTTGCGGACAGAGATTCTAGGTTTTGGACTCAATTAGATGAAAGGAAGGTGTTAGGAACCTTTCATCTACCTTGTTCACAAGGATATTAGGCTCTAGGTTTAGGTTGGGTAACACTGGATTTTAAGTTTTAATTAGAAAGACTCGCCACGACTTTTGATCGTATGCCGATGTATCCTCTTATGAGGAATCAAAGTCCCAATTCGTAGTTCGTATGGGGTTGGTGTTTTTTTAGGGGTTTGCAAACATATTTTGAATCACCTCGCACTTGATCGGGAGTAGTGATTGCAGAGATTTTGACTGGATGCGCAGTAAGTCAAAACTAGTTTGAAACCCTTTTGCAAAAAAACAGTTGATTAGTTTAGTTTATTGGGAAAATAATTTGATGATTTGTTTTTGTTTTTCAATCGTGTTATTTGCGAAGATCTTGATTAATGCATGATTAGAAAAGATTTAATGCAAATAATATATAAAATAATATATGTAATTTTGATATAAAAAATAATTTATGTTAAACATATAATAATATTTAGATAGTAAATAAAATATATTAATAATTATATTTACATAAAAAGGGATTATAAATAATAAATGATAATTATAAATAATAATTAAAAAAATTAAGTAATTATAACAATATATAATAATAATATCAAAATATAATAATGATAATAATAAAAAAATAACTATTTGATAATAATAATATTTACTGTAAATAAATAATATGTATGTATATAAAAAAATAGAAATAATAAAATAATTGAATTATAAAAGAAACTAAATAAATTAAAATTCAGGGGGGTGCAATTCCTAATGGATAAGTAAAACTGGGGGTGTGGTTAATGATGTGAAACAGGCCCAAACATGAGTCCAGGCAGGGGGGAGGGGGGTGTACTTCGTTTATTGGTTTTGTAAAAGCAACCAGTGGAGGTGCGAACATCAGCTGGGCTTGGCCCATTAAGTAGATTGGGAAGGGATGGTTGGATCGCATGTGGCGCGGGTGTATACGAGTTAGCGTGTGACTTGGCCTAACGACCGTCAGATCGTAATCAAATGGATATTAACGAGGGAGCATGTTAGTTAGGATAGGCTAGCGCGTACGGGATTAAAATGAATTATACTATTTTGTTTTTATTTAATTTTCAATAATTCTGTTTTATAGTGAAAACCTTTTCATCTCTTTTTTCTCTCTCTCTCTCCGCTAGCGACACAAACCCTTTAACCTTCTTCTCCCATTCAATCCTAAAATACCAACCCCCATCATGGCGTCCCCGGGAAAAAACGCGATCAACCCCCCCACAAACCTCTAGCCCTACATGAATCAAACGACAAAACCAAAAGAGAGTGAGTTACCCCTTCTGATTCTTCAAGTGTCCGACTCTGATTGGAGGCAACGGTGGTTGGTTGGAGGCGGTCGTCAACGACGGTTATGGTTTCTAACAACAAAACCCCAACCGTTCTTCCCTTCTTCAACGATGTTTGCTCGTAAAGGGCTTCGACTTCAAGCTTCTCTTCGTTCACACTTCGCGGTATTTCTCTGTTCTTTTTCAGTCAACCACCAAAACTCTTCTTCCTCACTCTTTTCCCTTGTATTTATAGTTTTTTCCAATTAGGTTTTGATTTTTAGGGTTCTGTAATTTGTTAGCGTTATAGTTCAGATTAGCAGAAATTTAGGGCTATTAGAGATTTAGGGATTTGATTCCAATTTGTAATTGATTCAGATATACAGTTAATTAATTCACTTGTAATTGATTTGATTCAACTTTAATGCTGGATTTCGTTTGTGCTGTTAATTGATTTTCTGGGATATGGATTGATATGATTTGCTTTGCTGTATATTGTGATTTCTAGATTTTGTTTTAGTATGGATTTTCTGGAGATTTGATATGATTGACTGTAATTTTCCAGATTCCCTTTTGGAGATTTGATTTAGTTAATTTGATTTGTAGAAACATTTGATTCGGTTTAATCTACACAGTAATTGTAAAGATATGAACACGTGCGTTAACTTTGGTCTAATTGCTACAGTCTATGTTTTCCCAAACATGGGCCCTATGCTAATTCCTCTTGTTGAACACATGGCTCTTGGGCCTATCAAGATCCAACCCAACGTGTTACTGTTTATTACAAACAAAAATTATAATTTTGTTACGGTATTGGGCCCAGCTTTGGGACTTCTTTACAATACCTTTTCAAATCAGATATAAAAGAATTGTAACCAAAAAAAAGTCCAATAAATTATTTTGTAAAATCTTTTTAATAAAATAATTATAATAAATATGTTAATAAAAGGTTTAATAACAACATAACATAAATGGTTTCTAAATGGGTCCAACTTTCTATTTTGTTCAGCCCAATACACTATTTTTTTTATTACAACAAGGAAACAGTAAAATTTTCAAACCAGACCCAAATGGCCTTTTTTTTCAAAACAACAAAATATAAATTAAAAAACAACAAAACAAGTTAACTAAGTTATCAGCATTGATCTTACGTTTTTTTCTTTTTCTTAAAAAACAAATATATTAATTATTTATTTATTTAAAATAATAATAAACAACTTTCTTTTTAAATAATAATAATAAGACTTAATGGGCCTCAGTTATTGATACACCCCCTATTCACTGTTTAACACCACATAACATTTAGATGGGCTTAACTATTTTTTTTAATAATTTTAACCTCTCTTTTAACAAATAACAACTATTAATAATAAGAGCTTAATAACTATTCGAATAATTTTTATTTTTGAGTCGCATGGGCCATTGGTCAACATGCTACGCGAATGGATACACAAGTCTTTCTGATTTTAGCAAGCCCCGCTCTCCTAAATTTAAGGTTCACCCCCTAGTTGGATAAAGATGGGCCATCAGATACTGATGTACCATCCTTAATTAAATGTTTCTTCTATTTTAATCTCGAAGAATGAAATTATCAAGGTAGGACAAATTTGGGGTACGACAGCTGCCCCTATTCAATTATCTTCCAGTCGAATAGCAAGATAAAACTTGAGTCTTGCGCATTCTGATTGGAAGTTTATTGAATACTTGAAGTATCCCAAAATTGTCCGACAAACATGAGGTTACACTGATATAGCATACCTTTACGAGTCTTTAGGAAAGTAGGTAAAGCTGACTATATATCGTTTACCAGAGTTTGATAATGAGGCAGATAGTCTTTGATCTTTAAAGCATGGTTTAGTATGTCTTGGCTTATTCACCCATTTGGAGGACGAACGACACTTGATGGTGCATGGCTGCTTGAAGACTGAGGCCAGAAGTCAAATTGAGTTTTAGATATTGCTGCTTTAAGTCTTTGGCGATGTTTCGAGCGTGAATACATTGCGGCTTAGAGGCAATATGTTTGAGTTTGGAGAATGCATTGCGTCTTAGAGGCAATGTGTTGGTTTGGATAATACATTGTGGCTTAGAGATAATGTGTTGAGTTTGGATAATATATTGCGGCTTAGAGGCAATGTGTTGAGTTTACGAATACATTGCGGCTTAGAGGAAATGTGTTGAGTTTGTGAATACATTGCGGCTTAGAGGAAATGTGTTAATTTTGCGAATACATTGCAGCTTAGAGGCAATGTGTTGAGTTTTGAGGATACATTGCGGCTTACAGGCAATGTGTTGAGTTTTGAGAATACATTGCGGCTTAGAGGAAAGGTATTGAGTTTTGAGGATACATTGTGGCTTAGAGGCAATGCGCTGAGTTTGCAAATACATTGCGGCTTAGAGACAATGTTTTGAGTTTGTGAATACATTGCGGCTTAGAGGCAATGTGTTGAGTTTACGAATACATTGCGGCTTAGAGGCAATGTGTTAAGTTTTGAGGATACATTGTGGCTTAGAGGCAATGTCATGAGTTTGCAAATACATTGTAGCTTAGAGCCAATGTGTTGAGTTTTGAGGATACATTGCGGCTTGGAGGCAATGTGATGAGTTTGCAAATACATTGCCGCTTAGGGGAAATGTTCTGAGTTTGCGAATACATTGCGGAATAGAGGGAATGTGTTGATTTTTGAGGATACATTGCAGCTTAAAAGTAATGTGCTGAGTTTGCAAATACATTGCGGCTTAGAGGCAATGTGTTGAGTTTTGAGGATACATTGAGGCTTATAGGCAATGTCCTGAGTTTGCAAATACATTGCGGCTTAGAGGAAATATGCTGAGTTTCGTGAATACATTGAGGCTTAGAGGCAATATATTGAGTTTTGAGAATACATTGCGGCTTAGAGGCAATGTACCGAGTTTCGTTCATTATTCCATGAAGCCTTAGGTAATGGGCTAAACACGTCACGGCATGGAGACTTAGATGACGGGTTGGATTACAGGAGAAGGATTTGGTTAATGGATCCTTAAATTATTGAATCGAGGGTAGTATTGTTTGTTTGCTGCATGATACATGCGTATGATGTCTGATATCGAGATGTTTGGATGTATGCGAAATGTATGATGTTTGACATCGATATGGAACCCTGAATATATGCGTATTGTATGCAAGAATGCATAGTGTATGTATGCTCCAAATATGCAAAAATCTTGTGTATGTATGAAATGTGTGTAAGATGTGCATATTCCTTGAAATGCTATGAAGACTACTTTTGTCATTCTCTCCTTTAAACCATTGGCTTAGAGTTATCGATTCCTGGCGTTGTGGGTTGTCGTAACATTGTTGATATTGAACACAGTGGACAATGTTAGAAAAATTTGAACATTGGTTTTGTATCGTGAGCGCGTGTGTAGACGTAGACGTAGGTAATGGCATGTGCGTAGGTGTAGACGTAGACATTGGCATATGCATGGACTCTTATGTTGTAAGCGCGGGCATAGACGCGTACATGCGTGTAGAATTTGTATTGTTGACGCAGGAGAAGACATGTGTGTGGACGCGTGCAAATATAAACTTTGTGTACGGACGCGTGGATGTAGGAGTAGGCACAATCATGTGCATGGACGTAGACATGGATTTTCTTTCAATACTTTTCTAACCAAAATGTTTTCCGATGTTTTGCCGAATGATTTTATTTTGTTAATTCCCCAAAATGATTTCAAGACAATATTCACAAGTAATAATCGTAGTATTTTGTAAACAAATCTGAGAAAAGAAAAACATAATTTGAAAGATGTAAAGAAAACGAATGTTTTATTGATATGCCTATGAGTAGGCGAGAATACAAGATGCAATTTCTAGAAAGAGGTAATTACAGAAAGTTTTAAAATAGTAAATGGCAATGAGAAATGATACTCGCTACTGCTGTTCCCCCATATCCTTTGATGATCTTATCTCCTTTGCTTCTGAGTTGTATGATTCCAATCTATCCTTCCCTTCATGGTTCATAGTCGTAGCTCTTAGATCACAGTCTTTTTGTTCTTTATTTCTTTGTATGAAATCCCTAACTTTTTCCTGGATTGCCCTTTCGGGTTTTAAATCCACCGGGATGATTTTCTTGTTATATGCCCCTAATTTTTTCCTGGATCGCCCTTTAGGGTTTTCGATACACCGGGACGCTCCTTTTTTCCTAAGTAGCCCTTTTGGGGTTCGAGCTTAGCGAGCTTTTTATACATAGTATTTTTTACTGCGTCTGAATTTTCCGGATGCGGTAGTTATTCCCCATCCATTGTTGTGAGGATGAGACCACCTCCGGAGAATGCTATTTTGACTACATATAGACCTTCGTAGTTGGGTGTCGATTTACCATGTGAATCGAGGCGAGGTAGTAGAATCTTTTTGAGCACTAGATCCCCTTCCTTGAATATTCGAGGGCAGACTTTTTTGTCGAAGGCTCTCTTCATTCTCTTTTGATGTAGCTGACTATGACACAAAGCTGTCAATCGTTTTTCTTCAATAAGGTTGAGCTGGTCAAGTCGTGTCTGCACCCACTCTGCTTCTTCAAGATTTGTTTCCTTCAGGACCCGAAGTGATGGTATTTCAACTTCCACCGGGAGTACCGCTTCAATGCCATATACTAGTGAGAAAGGAGTCGTGCCTGTCAATGTGCGTACAGAGGTATGATAGCCTTGCAGGGCGAAGGGAAGCATTTCGTGCCAATCTTTGTATGTCTTCACCATCTTTTGGATGATCTTCTTGATATTTTTGTTGGCTTCTTCTATGGCCCCGTTCATCTTTGTTTTGTACGGTGAGGAATTATGATGCTCGATTTTGAAGTCGTCGCACAGTTCCTTCATCATCTTGTTGTTTAAATTAGACCTGTCTTCTGTAATTATCCGGCTTGGGATACCGTACCTGCATATGATGTTCTGTTTGATGAAGTGTGTAACTACTTGATTTGTTACATTGGCGTAGGACGCTACTTCTACTCACTTGGTAAAGTAGTCGATGGCTACTAATATAAAGCAGTGTCGGTTGGATGCTTTCGGCTCGATCATGCCAATCATATCAATTCCCCATATTGAGAATGGCCAAGGGGAGCTTATGACGTTCATAGGAGTCGGCGGTACATTTATCTTTTCGGCGTAGATCTGACATTTATGACATGTTTTCGTGTAGTGATAACAATCGGCTTCCATTGTTAACCAATAATACCCTGCTCGCAGAATCTTTCTAGCCATGGCGTTCCCATTTGTATGAGTTCCGAAAGTACCCTCATGGATTTCTCTCATGAGCGTATCTGCTTCTTGCTTTTCCATGCACCTGAGTAGTACCATGTCGTAGTTTCTTTTGTATACCACTCCATTACTCAGAAAGAATTTTGAAGCTAACCTTCGCAAGGTTCTCTTGTCAATAATAGAGGCATTTTTCTGGATATTCCTGCCTTTCCAAGTACTTCTTGATGTCGTAAAACCAAGGCTTGTTGTCAGGTCCTTACTCAATAGCAAGGCAATGTGCAGGCTCTTTGAAATGTATGATCATAATACATGGTTCGTGATTAAGCCAAGTCACTTTGAACATAGCCGATAGAGTTGCCAGAGTGTGCGCCATTTGATTTTCTTCTCGTGGGATATGACTGAAAGTGATCTCTGTAAATTCTGCAACTAACTTTAAAACATGATCCCGATATGGAATCAGTTTAGGGTGTTTAGTATCCCATTCGCCATTAACCTGGTATATGACTAATGCAGAATCCACAAATACTTCGAGGTGCTTTATTCTCAAATTGATGGCAGCTTCCATCCTAGTATACAAGCTTCGTATTCAGCGATGTTGTTGGTGTAGTCAAAACACAACCTTGCAGTGTAGGGTTTGTGATAATTCTTTGGATATGTTAATACTTCCCCTAAACCGTGACCTAGTGCATTTAAAGCCCCGTTGAACATGAGTGTCCAACGTGCCCCTGGCCCGGGCCTTTCGTCAGGTCCGGGTATCTCACAGTCAGCTATGAATATGACATCCTCGTCGGGAAAGTCAAACTTCATGGGCTGATACTCTGATAGTGGTTGGTGAGCCAGATGATCAGCTAGTACATGACCTTTGATGGCCTTCTGTGTGACATATTGGATGTCGTATTTTGATAGTAGCACCTGCCATCATGCGATTCTTCCGATAAGAGCTGGCTTTTTTAAACGTACTTCAGAGGATCCATTCTTGCTATTAACCATGTAGTGTGGGTCAACATATATTGTCTCAACCTATTGGTAGCCCAACCAATGCGCAACAAGTTTTCTCGAGGAGTGAGTACCTAGTTTCACAGTCCGTGAATTTCTTGCTGAGGTAATAAATCGCATGCTCTTTTCTACCTGTTTCATCCTGCTGTCCCAAAACACAACCCATTGATCCTTCGAGCACTGTCAAATACATGATGAGTGGTCTTCCGGGGACTGGTGACATTAAGACTGGTGGCTCTTGCAAATATTGTTTTATTGTCTCGAAGGCAGTTTGACAATCATCATTTCATACTACCGTCTGATCTTTTCGTAATAACTTGAATATTGGCTCGCATGTAGCTGTTAGATGCGATATGAACCTTGAGATGTAATTCAATCGCCCTAAGAAACCATGTACTTCTTTTTCTTTCGTTGGTGCGGGCATCTCTTTTATAACTTTTACTTTGTCGGGGTCCACCTAGATACCCCACTGGCTTACAATGAAACCTAAAAATTTGCCTGATCTGAATCCAAATGTGCAATTATTTGGATTTAGCCTCGGTCTGAACTTACGTAGCCGCTCGAATAACTTTTGTAGATGTACGATGTGTTCCTCCTCCGTATGGGATTTGCCAATCATATCTTCTATGTATACTTCAACCTCTTTGTGGATCATATCATGGAATAACGTGACCATTGCCCTCTAATAGGTTGCCCCTGCATTCTTGAGACCGAATGGCATTACTTTGTAGCAGAAATTTCCCTAAGATGTCATGAAGGTAGTCTTTTCCATGTATTCAGGCGCCATTTTAATTTGATTATAGCCTGAGAAACTGTCCATAAATGATAATACTGAGGCTTGAGCTGTGTTATCCACACACATGCGTACTTTTCCATCCTTCTTGGGTACTGGTACAATGTTAGCTATCTAGGGTGGATAATCTACCACTGCTAGGAACCCTGCATCAAACTGTTTGAGAACCTCTTCTCTGATTTTGATAGACATATCAGGACGAGTTCTTCTGAGTTTTTGTCTGACTGGAGAACACCCTTTTTTGAGAGGTAGTTTGTGCACCACGATATCTGTATCCAACCCTGGCATGTCCCTGTAGGACCAGGCGAATATATCCATATACTCATGTAATAACTTGATTAGCCTATCTTTGACGCTCTGTTCCAACATTGCCCCCAACTTGATTTCTTTCAGATCTTCCTTTGTGCCCAGGTTAATGGTCTCAATAGCCTCTTGATATAGTTGTATGTTTTTAGCCTTTCGCTCTATTTCCATTTCCATTTCCTCGGAGAGTTCAATATCTTTGTCATCTTCCTCTTCGGCTTTGTTGATAGGAGCATCAAAATCATATCAGGTCGTAGCAGTAACGTTATCGGTAATTTTGGGCATGGATCTGCACATTTATCATGTTTTGGTGCATATTTTAATGTCTGGGATTCTGAAAATGCGCATGCAGAGAAAGTATTGCCATTTTTAAATTTAATAGATAAATGCAAAAGAAAGACAAGGAACTTAATTGAAAACATAATATAACTTTTATTAATTGTAAATATTGTCTGAAACAAGAACAGGAAAACCCTTACAAGCAACCCCTATGTCTCGGGTTTGACATAGGTTCTTTTAAAACACGAAACATTACTTAGGAAAGAAAAATATCTCAGGAATCTCCACATCAGTCCATCCTTTGAGTTCTTCTCATGGGCGCCCTCTCTGATGAAGTCAGTCGCCCTTTTAGTATTGATTTTGCTTGATATCATTGCCAAATGTCCGCCATGCTTTGTTCCTTTGCTGATAAAAGTCTCTTGGATCGGAGGGAAACATGATTTTCCTTTTAGGGTAGATTTCGAAGATTCATATCCCAAACCAAAGCGATTCTTCTTCTCAGGAATTTCTAGGAGCTTTCCCTAGTGTTTCGAGGCATCGCATCCCATAGTCGTTTGCAGATCTCTCCATGATGTCACTTTAATCTTGTTACCCTTCTCGACTGGTAATGTCACCATTGAAGCAATTTCCAAGGCTTGGAACGGGGTAGCTATACAGTCTTTGTCGACACTGATATATCTTTACGATTCAATGTGTCTTACGAAGATGTCTTCCTCGCTGTCAATTATGATTAACTTCCCTTCCACTAGGAACTTCAATTTTTGATGCAGGGTCGAGGTTACTGCCCCTGCCGCATGGATCCAAGGTCTCCCCAACAAGAAAGTGTATGCTGGTTCGATATCCATGACCTGGAAAGTGATATTGAAGATATGCGGCCCAATCATAACTAGAAGGTCCACCTCTCCCAGCACCGAGGTTTGAGAACCGTCAAATTCCTTTATTATCATAGATCTTGGTCTCATTACGACGTCGTCTATTGTTAACTTTATGAGACTTGACTTTGGCAACACATTAAGAGCGGAACCGGTATCAGTAAGAACCCTGGACAAATGGGTAGTACCTATTTGCATGGTAATGTGGAGTGCCTTGTTATGAGCTCGGCCCTGTGGCGGTAATTCACTATTGTTGAAACCCAGGTAGGATCCGGACGTTAGATTTTCTACGACATTGTCAAATTGATTCACTGAAATTTCCTTTGTAACATGAGCTGAACTTAACACCTTCATCAAATAATCTCGGTGTGCTTCAGAGTTGATTAGTAGCGAGAGTATGGAGATTTTTTCTGGAGTTTGGTGAAGCCGGTCCACCACTCTGTAGTCACTTTTTTTTAATTATTTTCATAAACTCTTCTGCCTCTTGATCGATAAAGTCTTTGCTCGGAGATTTTGAACCTTGACTTGTATCAACCACTACTATTCCTTTGTCCTTCATTGGAATCACATCCGTCTTTTTGATAGTTTGACTCTGAAAATTCGACCACTTCGGGTCATACCTCCTATCCCTGCTATGTTTGAAATTCCAGGTCCCTGACTTGGGGATGGCCCGCTTTCTTGCTTCACTCTGTTGATGTACACGACTGAGTCATAATTCCATGGTACTGCCTTGTTATTTTCATAAGGGATAGCTGACGGTCCCTTAATTACCATCGTGGCTTTTGGAGTGGTGGGTATTAAGAGAGTCTTCTTAGGTGCTCTTCCTATAACCTATGTTGATTCTCCCCACGGGATGACTAGAGTTTTCTTGGTAAGGCTTGGGCCCCGACATGGGATTACCAGTGGCTTTTTTCCTCCAATCGTTGCTACATATTTTTCCTCAGGGTACAGTCCGAATTGGTCTATCCCCTGATCCACCAGATTTTTCATAGTTGTTTGAAAAACTTTATTATGCTCTAACAAGAATCCACATTCGAGCTGATATTCTTTCAACAAGTTGATATGGGATTTTGCCTTTATGGTTTCCCCAAAGTCAGTGACCACCTCAATTGCATTTTTGTTGGCCCATCGTGTTGAGGCATAGGGTTTGATTTGATGTTAGGCTTCTCAAAGGTGATGTCTTGAGATTCAAACAAATCCCGAACCTTATGCTTGAATGTACAACATTGTTCTATGGCGTGCCCCGAAGAGTTAGCATGGTACTCACACTTGGCATCGACATTGTATCTTTGCGGGAGTGGCCCGACTGGAGGAGCTAAAGGCTTGATTTCCACCAGGGATGCCTTACCCAAGTGTTGTAATAACTGGCTTGGTGGCATGGGCAGTGGATCAAAATTTATGGGTGGCCTTTTAAATTTGTCTTGCCTTTGTCCTTGTGGGATCACCAATGGTTGTGATGTCCTTGGTTGTGAGGCCACAACATTGACTTCTCCCTCTTTTCTTCTTGGGAAGTTTGAAGCCGGTATTTTTTAATTGTAAGGAGCATTTGACGACCCCCCTGATATCTTCCCACTTTATCGTACCCCGAAATTTTCCCTCCCGTTTTTCATATTTTAGGGTTTCTCGAAAACTCAGTTTGGCTTAGAAGTTGGTCAGACAAATTCTCCTTAGGCAGCAAATCAACAATTAGGGTTTGGTATTTCTCAGAGAAAATTGAGTTTTCAAGGTTTCAAATGGTCTTCATATGTCTTCCTGTCTACTCAAGGATGTTTATGCCAATTTTCAAACTTTGCATTGCAATTTTGCTGAATCGATGGCTCAGATAACTGAAAACGACTACATTGACCCAAAAATCGACCTTTTGTAAGAATAAGTTCAAACGATTGTAACTTCTTCATTATTCGATATTTTTGAGTGGTTTTTCTTGCATATGATTCTACTTGATGTCATGTCCAATTTCTCTTCACAAATCAAGAGTTGATTACGTGTAGAAGATCACCAAAATTCGAATACGTTAGAAGTCGCATCAGGGACTTTGACCTAATCTTAAATAAATGTCGTCTGATTTCTAAAAATTGTGATTTCCTCAAATTACAAGAACTTGAAATGATTATTTCTGCATATGGTCATAAGTGATGTCACTCACGAGTTTATCTTCAAAGATCGAAAGAAAATTGTGTTTGGAAGACTTTAAAAGTTATCGAATCGTCGCAAGTCATTTGTTTGATTTCGAATGTTCTTAACCATAATTTGTTAAAGTTTGTTGATTCTACAAGATTGACGAATGTTCTTAAAGCTTGTTTGTTTGGCAATGAAGTCCCATTTTAATCGAGCGTGGCGTGCGAGTTCATTTTGAATGCAAATTTTATTTGGACAAGAGGTGAAGACTAAGACTGTCATTTAGATGACCATGGTTTTGGGTTTGATTTAACCAAGTTGGAATTGAATTCTTAAACATTTATTTTGTTTAGGAATTTTATTGGAGTACAAGGCGCATGGTTTATTTGATCATTTTGTGATTGCTTGAAGTTCAAGTTACCAAACCAAGGTGTTTTATTCAAAGCATTCAATTGAGAATTGCAAAGTTTAAATCAAAATTCAAGTTTTGTACAATAAATTTTATCATTTACAAATTTATTCAAAGCTTGTGTTTATTACATTACAAATGAATTGAATTATAAATTTATGTCTTGTTTACAAAGAATTACAAATTTTTTGTTTACAAAGAAAGAAATTTTGTTCTATTTCTTCAAATCTTCTTTGCTTCACCTTCAAGCAATCCATCAAATCCTCGCTTGCCATCCACGCCTCATGTTCATGAAACAAAGAAAAGAAAGTTAGCAATTCAAGCAAAAGTGATGTGTAAAGAAAGGAAAAAAGATTCATCATTGGGGTTTGTATGTAGGAATCATATTTAAAGATGGTTAGTTTTATCATAATACATCTTCTCCCATTTTTGCAAATCACAAGGTTGGGCCTTGGTTCACAAAAAGGAAAAGAAAATACAAGCAAGCCCTAGGCTGTCAAAACAGCAAGAAAATACAAGCAAGCCCAAGGTTGTCAAAACAGCAAGGAAATATGCAAGCCCAAGGCTGTCAAAACAAGCAACAAAATATCAAAGAAAAGGCAGGGCAAACAAAGCATGTAGCAGTTGCTGTAAACATAGCAGCAAGAACAGGCTGCAAGGCAACAAACAAGCAACCCAAGTACACAAGCCAACAAAACCTGCAACAAATATGCAAACAAACAAAACAGGATGCAATGCAGCAAGGTCAGACAGTAGGGCAAGCAAGAAAAGGCAAAGCATAGCTAGCTTGCCCAATACACCACATTATCATCACTTTCCTAAATATTTTGAACCCTTCAGAATTTATTTGCATCATTGAAAGATGAAAGAGGAAATATGAAAGAGATATCACCTAGCAAACAACAGTCCAAAATCCTGCAAAATGCCAAAGTCAATCCTGTCCAAACTCAGCCCAAGTGTTGCACAAAAGAGGCAACTCAAGGCCTGCACCTAAAAAAGGCCAAAGTCAGCATATCAGAAAATATTCCCCCCCCCCCATTTTTCACCTTGATTTTGAATATAATATACAAAGCCAGCATGAGCAAAGGGGAGGCAACAAACGATATACAAAACAAACCAAGAGCCAAACCAGAAAAGGAAGATATTTCAAACCAAAAGCAAAACCAAGCCAGCATACCCAAAAAACAAGCGAAGACATTAGCAAAACAGAATAAACTAAAAAAAGTTCCAATTCCTGTTCAACACAACACAAACAAATTCCATCTATTCTAGATGGAAGCACTGGCATGAACCAAAAGAGCCAAATCAGCAACTCGATTCCATCAAAACCCTAACTTCCTATCAACCATACAAAAATCCTAAAAAAACAGAAAAACCAGAAAATAGCAATCCAGCAAATATTTCTTCATTCACAAATCCATTCGCATACATAATCCCTCTGTCTCATGAACAAAACCCTAATCATCTCATAAAAATCTAAAAAATGCACAATATGTCATACGCAAATTAGAGGAAAAGGCAAAGCTGAGATTCAGACCATACCTTAGAAACTAAAAAAATGTGGTAACTCATGGTTTTCTCTTACCTTCCCTTACCCTTTTGCAATCGTTGTAGCATTCAATTTGGGGCTTTAGGGTTTTCGTTGGGGGTGAGGGTAGCTAGATACAGAGAGATAATAGAGAGATTCACCATTAGAACAGAGAGATATCGAGAGGAACAGAGAGAAGATGAACATGAAGAAGAAGCGTGAGAGGAGAGATAGGGTTTACAACGATTCTGTTTCTTTTCCCAATTAACAACAATAATAACGTTAGTATTCTGATTAGGGTTCCAAACCCTTTCCATGTCCTTCTTAAACTGGGTTTGGGTCTGGTTTACTTGGCCCAGCCCATTTTTTAAGCATTATCATTTTGCAAAGGCGATTAGATTAATGAATGAGAATTTTGTGTAGCGGTTAGGGTGTGTGTATAGTGTGCGTGAGGTCCTGGGTTCAAGACCCCCTTGGGACATTTTTTCATTTTTCTGACTGTTTATTTTATTTTATTTTGTTAAAACAAAACCTCTTGGGCTTAAGCCTTTAAAGCCCATGTCCAAAAAGACAGCATCCCTGTTGTACCCCAAAATTTTCCCACCCATATTTCTCAAAATATTTCAAGAAAGATCCCTAAGTTGCTCAAGGTAGTCCAAAGGTTGACCAGACAAGCTCTCTCCTAAGGCAGTCCACCTCAAATTAGGGTTTCATGTTGCATTAAGATACTTGAGTCCAAGGGATCCCAAATTCTCACCAATGTCCTAATATGTTCTCAAGATCATCCATGTCAAGTTTCAAGCCCTACAGAGAAAGTTTTCTCAGTCAATTGCTCAAAGGCCTGAAAATCGACTGTGTTAGGGCAAATGTCAATTGTGGCCCACATACAGTCAAACTTCAAGATTTTTGGTCAACATCCTCATTTTGAAGTATTATTCATCATTTGATCAAGGGTTGATCATGATTCATCAAGGATTTATCACTATTCATCAAGAACCAAAAGTTGCTAAATTAGGGTTTTGTAGGAAAAGTCAACTCAACTTTGACCAAGCATAACTTTCTCATACTTTATGAGAAATGACCCATCCAAAGCTCATTTTGAAGAGGATTCAATTCCCTATAATCCATCCTCAGCTCCCAAGTTCAAAATATGCACTCACAAGAAGTTATGAATTTGGACATTATAGGTCCTTTTGAAAAGTCAACAAAAACACTTTTTTTTATCAAAGCTTCATACATGAACATGGAAGACTAAATTGACATGAAACTAAAGAGGTTGCTTAGGGGACATCCTAATCTTTCTAAAAAGTCCAAGAACACCCTCATAAGGTTAAAATTGAGAGAAATATGCATTGTCAAAGTTGGACAATTTTTGAAAAAAAATGCATGAAGCAAATATTGGCCAAACTTAGATTTTTTTTCCAAATGGGCCTATCTTTTCAAGTTTGAAACTCATTCCTAACATGGTCCATGACCTCTAAGCCCACCCATACATTTATCTACTATTTATTTTGATATTTTATTCATTAAAATTCAGAATTAAATAAATAAATAATAGAAATAATGTAAATTTTGATGTGAATCCATTTTGGGAAAGGTTTATGCTAGTTTATGTCAATTGATTTCGTGCAATAACCCTTCAAATATGTCCAGGTTCATCCACATGTGAAAATGGCATAAAATCATCAAATATGGCATTTTTTCAAATCTTGATCATTGTCTTAAAACACAACATTATGAGGGAGATTCTTTCCATGCTTTATTGTCTCATCATTCTCCTCTATAAATATAGAGCCATACAAGCTTGAAAGGGACAAAAATCCTCTCTAAAAAGCTATCAAAAAGCTCTTCAAAAAACTCTTTAAAAGCTCTTCAAAAAGCTCTCCAGAAATCAAAGAATTGGTGCAAGTCATATCTCGAGGTTCCGGTCTCTCTCAATTGACATCAAGCCTCAAACCATCCTCTTGAAGTCCTCAAGAGTCTTACAAGGCCCAAGAGCAATCCATCACACGCCTAGCACGCCTCCTGTTTGACAACACCGGTTTGGTAAAATTTTAAACTTCGAATATCTAATTTTAATCACATTTTATGGTATGCTAACGTTTGTTTGAGTTTATATAGAACAATTATGGATGGTTGAATCATAGGTTCCACGCAAGAATAAAAAAACACCATAGTTATAGCATGAAGCTTTCGAAGATTCAGGCCTAGGGATTTCTGATGATTGCACCCCCTGTTTACTTTTGCTATTAGGCCCGTCTTTATTTTCATGTTTTATTCGTTTTATTTATTTCTTTTAATCCCTTTTATTTTTTTATCAATAAACAAATACAAAAATTACATAAAAATAGATTTAGGATTTTTTCTTAATTAAATTTTAATTTTAGGTACAACTTTAATTATTTTGCAAATAACTTAAAAATAATTAGAATAAATAGGTTTTATTACTAACTTAATTATATTTTATTTCTTTCCTAAAATAATCAAAAAAACCAAAATAAGCCATGTAATTATTTTTATTAATTTATTTAATTAACTAATTAATTGCATATTTAATTTACAAAACTTATTTCTTTTATTAAAAACAACAAAAAAACAATTTTTCTTTTAATTAGGTTAGAAGGGTCAAAACCTTAAATTCTCGTCGATCTTAATTCTTCTCGCGCGCTTTATTTTTATTATTTACCATATTGATGTAACTGCCTACAGTTTGTAATAGTTTAATTAGGATGTTTATTTACATTTATCGCTTTATTTTCAAAGGGTTTTTTTTTGCTATATAAATACCCGAAGCCTTGTAATAGTGTAGTTTAATTTCCGCAAATTATTAACTGTTAGATGTATGATATAGGTATGCATGACAAGAATGTATGATTAATTTTAAAACAGTTAGATCATCCTAAATTTGCAAAGATAAATAAACTGAAATTGAATCATTCGCACATGCGCACTCCTAAGGTACACTCCCACTTGGTTGCCTTCGGTAAACGGTCATTGAGTATAGGATGCTTTAGTGGTCGTCCTTTTGTATAAACAAAGATCAAAGTCCCGATTCAGAAAAGTTGCCTCGAAATGGTTGCCTCAGAATTATTGCCTCGAATAATTGATCTAAGACATTAGGGTTACTACTAAGACGTCCTAACATTGCTTTAGTGATCGTACGTCCCTTTCGAATTAACCCTCAAAACTCCAATGATGGTGCTACCTACTCACTAATAGTGGGATAGCATTGTCTAAAGGAAATGAACATAGAACGATTCTTTTTTAGAGTAGGTAGATTAGTTCTTAGATACTTGCTCATTCAAAACAAATTTTTTACACTTACACTCCTTTACAAACAAAGTTTTCAAAAACACTTCATTACACTCTTGAAGATAGAAGCAAGAGTTAAATCGAAGTCAAAACAAAAACTTTTCAAAGCGCACAAACACAAAGAAAACAATTTTGAAAATGATGAGCAAGTACCTAAGAGCCCGTAGATAAATATGGATAGAAAGGGTGCTATAATCTCCCCCCCCCCCCCCCCCCCCCCCCCCGTACTCAGAAATATCTCGAAAAAGGAATTTTTCTGTGCTTTTTTCCTTTCCTTGTTGGATAAAATAAAAGTCGATGGAGACTCTTGCTTACCGCGACATTTTGCAAAAACAAACGCAAAACGTAAACCAGCAAATTTCCTTAACGAAATAGGGAAACCACGTCCCAGTTCTGGCCACCGTATCACATAACTGGCGACTCTGTTGGGGAATAATATAAGTGGGGTGTACCTTAGGATTAATTCATCATATTGTTTTCAATTGTTTGATTTGTTTGCTTTATATTTATGGGCTTTGTATCGGAGTTACTATAGATCCTAACCTGGATCTGGGGATACCTTTTAGGTAAGTAGTAATAGACTGTGAGGGAACTGTACGGCGTAGACCAATACGGTTGAAGCAGTAGCTACATTGATATGGCACATTAGTTGGTACTGATATCCCTTGTGGAGTAACAAGGAGAGTTTGGGGCTGCTAATGGGTCATTAAGCATCAACTGACCTTAGAACCTATAATTAACCCACTTGGCCATAGAAAAGTAGCAGTATGCTACACTCATTGAGACCATACTCTCGCGATGATTTCGACCGCAAGAAAAGGTTGCTAAACTGGAATTATGACCGACCGAGGATGGTCAGTGATATTGAGAACCTCTAGAACCCGGTTACTATTACTAGGACAGGTTGAACCAACTAAACTGAAAGAGGGTAATACCTAAACTCCATGCCAACCTGAAATTTAAGGGTTATTGTGTGACTTGTGTGCTTTCAACTTGAACTACTTGAACATGTTTGTTACCTAACAACTAGAGCTCCTTGCAGGTTTTGTTTACAGTCCTTTTCCAATACCTTGGATTTCTTGCCGAATTTACTTGTTTACATTACCTCGTACTTTTGCGTAAACGTATAACATACACATCATAACATCATGCCTTAACATTTCCTTAACCATTTCAAGGATCTCAAAGGTTTGTGATGCAGGTTATGGTAAATCCAACGTCTAGCAAGGGGCAAAGGGGATTTATTTTCCTCTAGCCAATGTCATCTAGAGATCAAAACATGATAACTTGAGTCAGGGGCTATGACCCACTCGATATGGTGAGCTTGACTCTTGAAGAAGGACTCTTGACGACACGAAGTTTCTTCAATCAAAGTTGCAAAATTCAAAATCTAACAGTTTCTTGTTTACCCCGCGAGATCCTCGAAAACATTGCATACATATATCATACATATCATTGCATAACAGGTCTCCCAGTACAGGTCTCTCATGTTCTCGCTGTTTATTTCAGCAATGGCTCTCCAACAAGACAACAGAGATCCTCAAGAAACTCCGTTCATGGAAATATTCCTAAACCTATCCAAGGGGCAGGAAGAGTTGAAAACACTCCTCGTTGGGGACTATGTCAAGAAAAGTCCTGAAGACAATAAGGATGAACGGTTGGAACAATTGCAAGCTGAGGTAGATGCAATAAGAACCCAAATGTTGGGGCAGGTGGCTCTTATCCAAGGCTTAGCCCGGGAACAAGAAGAGTTGAGAACCATTATCAACCAGCTTCATCAAGATAGATACAAAAGTATGAATCAAATAGTCAAGGCCGGGGACCAAGTTATTGATCAACCTTCAAGAAGACAAGGGTTTGGGTTGGTAAAGAATGGACCTCTCCAAGTTGCTACCACCTCAAGGGTCCAACAACAACCTCGTCAAAAGAAACAGGTTAATCAGAGTAAGCCAGATACGCCGTTGTCTCAAGCTTTACAACACATGTTAAGATTGAATCTGGTGACGTTAAGGGACCCTCCTCGGAATCCCCACATAACCTCCCCAAGGTACAATCCCGATGCTAGGTGTGCATACCATTCCAACAGCCTGGGGCATGATACTGATGACTGTTGGGCATTGAAAAATAAAATTCAGGACTTGATTGATAAAGGAGTGATGGAGTTTACACAAGGTGGTCAGGCTGAGTTCTTCTACCATCCCTCCAAGGCACGTCCTCTGAAATGACAAGACCAGACGAGAAGACTTTTTGTTCATTAGAATTTTCAATTTGTAATTTTCTTTTGATTGTTCAAACATTTATTCATGTCAAACTTTGTTACTTTATCAATGCATTGTATATGTCTGTTTTGAATCAATCCATTCGTATTCACTATATTCAAATTGCTTTCATTTTTGTGATGTTCAACTCTCGATTAAAAAATTCTAAGCCTTTAGATGGAGGATGACGAAATGATATCAAAATCTCTACAGTATGCTTTTAAACAGACCCCGCTGACGATGTACAAGCGTTGTTTCAAATCCTAAACAGTGGAGTTATAAGGAAGATAATCCATAGTCAACCCCTTTGAGCCAAAGAAGTAGGAGTTTTTCTTTTTACACAAATTAAAACCCTTAATCACAACCCGGGGCAGGGTAGTTTTCTCAGTTAATTCGAGTGCACAATGAATGGCATCAAAGAGGTCCTTCCAAAACAAAAGACGGTGATGGTTCCCTATAATCGTCAAAGACAGGCAATCATTACCTCTCGAAATAAAAGCCCATTAAGTCAAAACCTATGAAGGAGACTTAAGAAAAACTGGGGCATCCCGCTGACTGTAATCACAAAAGAAACAGTTTGGGCAAAAGACAGGGATAATAAAATAAAAAAGAAAGAGATCCTACAAACTCTCAACAAAAATGACTGCATGTTCAAAATAAATTGTCAGTATCCGAACCGTCACTGGAATATCAGAGCAAAGACTCAAACATGATCTAAATACACAATTAGATGAGTTTAGGATCGAAGAACATCACGAAGAACGGGTGGGTACAAATAAATTTTGAGCCTTTATCCTTTGCTTCTTGAACCGTGAACCATGCCACGTTATAACCCTTAAAATTCCTAGCTGAAGCATGGGTTAGTTCGAAAGCATACTGTCACAAAAGTTATTCTGACTCCTGTAGGACTTGCTGTAAATCCTGAGTTAACATCACATTTTACAAAATTTTCCTGTCTTACTGAAAAATGCATTTTCAAAAATTTCAAAACAGACATAAGCTTTGCATTCTTAAAATAACATTGTTTGCATATGACTATTTGTTCAACAGCAGAGAAATTCGTACGACGAATATCTAGTGAACAAAAATCTTCTCAATAAAAAGGATCACCTCAAGTGGAAAAACACTTCCAACCAAGGGGCACATCATGATCATTGTCCATCATCTGGGGCAGTCAAGTCAAGATTCAAGGAATCTCTCAAAGATGCCAAATAGCAAGGGGCAAATCTCCATCTGAATCACTTGGGGCATTGGACTTGAATTCCAGCAACGAATCTTGTATGATCAAACGAACATCTTCTGGTAGTATGGTAACACAACACTACCGACATTGACAACTCCCTACACCCTGAGAGCATGGACATAGTCAGAAAATACTGCGCATGAACAAAGACCCGCTAGGTTGACAGGCCTAGGAAAAAATAAGGGCATACCGACAAACCAAAAGAGTTCGGGCAAAAATTAAGGAAAAAAACAAAAAAAGATTTGAACACCCGGCAAGTCGAAAACCTGAAAAGGCGGCTTGGGCAAGAAAGAGTATCCCGGTGGACTAAAAATCTGAAAAGACAGTCCAGGCAAAAGTTAGGGATTAAAGCGTACGACTATGTCCCGTCATCTCGTCACTTGCCTACCAGAAGAAGATTTGTCATTTCAATCGGCAATTACCAAGCACCTCATAGCTTGGAATAATACTAGATCCATAAGGCCTTCGCAGGCACCTTCTCCCGCAGATACAGGGGCAAAAAAGTCTTGATGCAAAGTCATCGTCATATCCTCAGCATGCGTCCCCGTAACATTCACTCCCCACAGAGTAAGACAAAGACAGTGATGTTAGTTGTCCCAAATTGGACACAACTCTCCCCAGTTGAGATTCGCAACCGCGAATGAGTCGGTAAGATTCTCCCCAAGCAGAGTTTATCTATCACCAGCACTGGAAGATTATCCCTAGTGAAGTCTAGAGAATTATCCCCAGTAGAGTCTGGAAGATTGTCCCCAATAGAGTCTAAAAGATTATTCCCCGTGAAGTCGCAACTGGAAAATCATCCCCAGCGGAGTTCATTTCTTTCACAAACAGAAACTCATTCCCCAACAGGTTTCATATCGCCAACAATGATAATTCATCCCCAGCCGAGGTCGTTCCTCCAAATCGACAGATTCTCTAGCAAAACATCTCTTCCCCACAGAGTCATTTCCTCATCAGTCTATTCCCCAGTGGAGTTATTCTCTCCTGCAGGATTATTCCCCAATCATATTCGGTCGTTATCTCCAGCGAGCGAAACTCATTATTTTCCAACAACAGTCAGGGATTTATTTTCCCAAACTCGGACGTGCCACAATAGCATTTCATGTTCATATATCAGGTCGTGCGCATACATATTGCATACAGCATAATCTCATTTATTTTGAGAACATCATCATACAATGCATGTCATGCATCATATACGATTAATTATGTACCTTTTCAGGAAAGATGGTTATCATCAACAACTTCCAGCAAGTTGAAGATTAACTCCAGAAACTAAACAGAGTAGTTATCTGCACGATCAAATGCAGCTTTACATGGGTTCGTCACGAAGAAATCTTACACGGGTTTATCTTGAAAAATCCTACACGGGTCCTTTCTCATATATTTCTGAATGAAGTTTTACACGAACGAACTCATCCCAAAGTAACCTTACCCAGGTTCCTCCTGAAGTTTTACACGAACTTATCACAAAGTAACCTTACCCAGGTTCCTCCTGAAGTTTTACACAGACTTAGCCCAAAGTAACCTTACCCAGGTTCCTCTAGAAGTTTCACACGACCTTAGCCCGAAGTAACCTTACCCAGGTTCCTCCTGAAGTTTTATACGAACCTAGCCCGAAGTAACCTTACCCAGGTTCCTCCTGAAGTTTTACACAAACTTAGCCCGAAGTAACGTTACCCAGGTTCCTCCAGAAGTTTCACACGAACTTAGCCCGAAGTAACCTTACCCAGGTTCCTCCAGAAGTTTCACACGAACTTATCACAAAGTAACCTTACCCAGGTTCCTCCTGAAGTTTTACACAGACTTAGCCCAAAGTAACCTTACCCAGGTTCCTCCAGAAGTTTCACACGAACTTAGCCCAAAGTAACCTTACCCAGGTTCCTCCAGAAGTTTCACACGAACTTAGCCTGAAGTAACCTTACCCAGGTTCCTCCAGAAGTTTCACACGAACTTAGCCCGAAGTAACCTTACCCGGGTTCCTCCAGAAGTTTCACATGAACTCATCCCAAAGTAACCTTACCCAGGTTCCTTCTGAAGTTTTACACAAACTCATCCCGAAGCAACCTTACCCAGGTTCCTCCTTAAAATTTCCTGATGTAGATTTACCCAGACTCATCCTGAAGCAACCTTACCCAGGTTCCTCCTTACAATTTCCCGATGTAGTTTTACCCAGACTCATCCTGAAGTAACCTTACCTAGGTTCCTTCTCAGTTCAAATGCAGTTTTACCCAAACTCATCATGGAGCAACCTTACCTAGTTTCCTTCTTAGTCCAGATGCAGTTTTACCCAAACTCATCATGGAGCAACCTTACCTAGGTTCCTTCTCAGTTCAGATGAAGTTTTACCCAAACTCCTCGCAGAGCAACCTTACCCAGGTTCCTTCTCGGTTCAGATGCAATTTTATCCAAACTCCTCACAGAGCAATCTTACCAAGGTTCCTTCTCAGTTCAGATGCAGTTTTACCCAAACTCATCATGGAGAAACCTTACCTAGGTTCCTTCTCAGTTCAGGTGTTGTTTTACCCAAACTCATCATGGAGCAACCTTACCTAGGTTCCTTCTCAGTCCAGATGCAGTTTTACCCAAACTCATCACAGAGAAACCTTACCCAGGTTCCATCTCGGTTCAGATGCAGTTTTACCCAAACTCCTCACAGAGCAACCTTACCCAGGTTCCTTCTCAGTTCAGATGCAGTTTTACCTAAACTCCTCATAGAGAAACCTTACCCAGGTTCCTTCTCGGTTCAGATGCAGTTTTACCAAAACTCCTCACAGAGCAACCTTACCCAGGTTCCTTCCCATAAGCTCTACTATCCAGGTTCCTTCTCATAACCTTACCATCCAGGTTTCTTTTCTCTTATCTCCAGACAGCAGTCCACAACACTGTAAGACCCGGACCTATCAAATACGATCGGTTTCACCTTTCCCTAGCAGGTCGTAATGCAGCCTATACACGACTAGATACGCAGTTCACTTCCGCTTCCTCAAGCCGGAGTTAATTCCTCAGTAGAATAACGGACGACCGAAGCTCCTAAAATTCAACATAGATGATTCCTCAGTCGAATACGGATGACCGAAGTTCCTAAAATTCAACGGAGATGGTTCCTCAATAGAATACGGACGACCAAAGTTCCTAAAATTCAACAGAGATGGTTCCTCAGTAGAATACGGATGAATGAAACTCCTAAAATTCTATTCCTCTCAAGACAAAGATCAGTATTCCCCAGCGAAATCTCCCTCAACAAACAGGTATACAAGCTTTCGCTAAGGAATCTCTTATGCGACCGACACTCCTTCGGGTGGCATCTTTAAGCCCATCCCCCCGTCATCAAACTCCAAATGGCATCTATAATCCTATTCCCGACATCGTAAGACAGACACCACATCATGCGAGTGCAAATTTCTGGGCACTCTAGTGTTCAATCCTCTTCCACCTTCGGATCACGAAAGGCCAGTAAGCCAATATACATCCTCAGGTTTAAGAAGATTGAACAGGGGCAGCTGTTGTACCCCAAAATTTTCCCTCCCATATTTCTCAAAATATTTCAAGAAAGATCCCCAAGTTGCTCAAGGTAGTCGAAGGATTGACCAGACAAGCTCTCTCCTAAGGCAGTCCACCTCAAATTAGGGTTTCATGTTGCATTAAGATAATTGAGTCCAAGGGATTCCAAATGCTCACCAATGTCCTAATATGTTCTTAAGATCATCCATGTCAAGTTTCAAGTCCTACAGAGAAAGTTTGCTTAGTCAATTGCTCAAAGGCCTGAAAATCGAATGTGCTAGGGCAAAAGTCAACTGTGGCCCACATATAGTCAAACTTCAAGATTTTTGGTCAACATCCTCATTTTGAAGTATTATTCATCATTTGATCAAGGGTTGATCATGATTCATCAAGGATTGCTCACTATTCATCAAGAACCAAAAGTTGTTAAATTAGGGTTTTGTAGGAAAAGTTAACTCAACTTTGACCAAGCATAACTTTCTCATACTTTATGATAAATGACCCATCCAAAGCTCATTTTGAAGATGATGTAATTACCTACAATCCATCTTCATCTCCCAAGTTCAAAATATGCATTCACAAGAAGTTATGAATTTGGACATTATAGGTCATTTTGAAAAGTCAACAAAAACACCTTTTTTATCAAAGCTTCATATATGAACATGGAAGACTCAATTGAGATGAAACCAAATAGGTTGCTTAGGGGACATCCTAAGCTTTCTAAAAAGTCCAAGAAAACCCTCATAAGGTTAAAATTGAGAGAAATATGCATTGTCAAAGTTGGACAATGTTTGAAAAAAATGCATGAAGCAAATATTGACCAAACTTGAATTTTTTCCAAATGGGCCTATCTTTTCAAGTTTGAAACTCATTCCTAACATGGTCCACGACCTATAAGCCTACCCATTAATTTTTCTACTATTTATGCTATTTATTTTGATATTTTATTCATTAAAATTAAGAATTAAATAAATAAATAATAGAAATAATGTAAATTTTGATGTGAATCCATTTTGGGAAAGTTTTATACTGGTTTATGTCAATTGATTTCGTGCAATAACCCTTCAAATATGTCCAAGTTCATCCACATGTGAAAATGGCATAAAATCAACAAATATGGCATTTTTTTTCAAATCTTGATCATTGTCTTAAAACAAAACATTATGAGGGAGATTCTTTCCATGCTTTCTTGTCTCCTCATTCTCCTCTATAAATATAGAGCCATACAAGCTTGAAAGGGACGAAAATCCTCTCTAAAAAGATCTCAAAAAACTCTTCAAAAAACTCTCTAAAAACTCTTCAAAAAGCTCTCCAGAAATCAAAGAATTGGTGCAAGTCATATCTCGAGGTTCCGGTCTCTCTCAATTGACATCAAGCCTCAAACCATCCTCTTGAATTCCTCAAGAGTCTTACAAGGCCTAAGAGCAATCCATCACACGCCTAGCACGCCTCCTGTTTGACAACACCGGTTTGGTAAAATTTTAAACTTCGGATCTCTAATTTTAATCACATTTTATGGTATGCTAACGTTTGTTTGAGTTTATATAGAACAGTTATGGATGGTTGAATCATAGGTTCCACGCAAGAATAAAAAAACACCATAGTTATAGCATGAAGCTTTCGAAGATTCGGGCCTAGGGATTTCTGATGATTGCACCCCCTGTTTACTTTTGCTACTAGGCCCATCTTTATTTTCATGTTTTATTCGTTTTATTTATTTCTTTTAATCCCTTTTATTTTTTTATCAATAAACAAATACAAAATTCACATAAAAATAGATTTAGGATTTTTTCCTAATTAAATTTTAATTTTAGGTACAACTTTAATTATTTTGCAAATAACTTAAAAATAATTAGAATAAATAGGTTTTATTACTAACTTAATTATATTTTATTTCTTTCCTAAAATAATCAAAAAAACCAAAATAAGCCATGTAATTATTTTTATTAATTTATTTAATTAACTAATTAATTGCATATTTAATTTAGAAAACTTATTTCTTTTATTAAAAACAACAAAAAAACAATTTTTCTTTTAATTAGGTTAGAAGGGTCAAAACCTTAAATTCTCGTCGATCTTAATTCTTCTCGTGCACTTTATTTTTATTATTTATCATATTGATGTAACTGCCTACAATTTGTAATAGTTTAATTAGGACGTTTATTTACATTTATCGGTTTATTTTCAAAGGGTTTGTTTTTGGCTATGTAAATACCCGAAGCCTTGTAATAGCGTAGTTTAATTTCCGCACTTTAAATTCCGCAAATTATTAACTGTTAGATGTATGATATAGGGATGCATGACAAAAATGTATGATTAATTTTAAAATAGTTAGATCACCCTAAATGTGCAAAGATAAATAAATTGAAATTGAATCATTCACACATGCGCACTCCTAGGGTACACTCCCACTTGGTTCCTTCGGTAAACGGTCATTGAGTATAGGATGCTTTAGTGGTCTTCCTTTTGTCTAAACAAAGATCAAAGTCCCGATTCGTAAAATTTGCCTTGGAATGGTTGCCTCGGAATTATTGCCTCGAATAATTGATCTAAGACATTAGGGTTACTACTAAGACGTCCTAACATTGCTTTAGTGACCGTACGTCCCTTTCGAGTTAAACCTCAAAACTCCAACAATGGTGCTACCTACTCACTAATAGTGGGATAGCATTGTCTAAAGGAAATGAACATAGAACGATTCTTTTTTCGAGTAGGTAGATTAGTTCTTAGATACTTGCTCTTTCAAAACAAAATTTTCACACTTACACTCCTTTACATACAAAGTTTTCAAAAACACTTCATTACACTCTTGAAGACATAAGCAAGAGTTAAATCGAAGTCAAAACAAAAACTTTTCAAAGCGCACAAACACAAAGAAAACAATTTTGAAAATAATGAGCAAGTACCTAAGAGCCCGTAGATAACTATGGATAGAAAGGGTGCTAATACTTTCCCTTTCTATAATCTACCCCCCGTACTCAAAAATATCTCGAAAAAGGAATTTTTCAGTGCTTTTTTTCCTTTCCTTGTTGGATAAAATAAAAGTCGGTGGCGACTCTTGGTTATCGCGACATTTTGCGAAAACAAACGCAAAACGCAAACCAGCAAATTCCTTAATGAAATAGGGAAACCACGTCCCGGTTCTGGCCACCGAATCACAATCCCCCCTTCCAATTTAACACCACCCCTCCATTATGTTTTGTTTTTGAAAATTTAATTTGGTTTTACTTATTTCTATTAATTTAATAAATCATAATTTTTGTTAATTAATTTTCACGATTTAGCTTAGTTCTAATTTTATAAAAAAAAAACTTTGTAAATAATGTTACTATTTTGTGCTTAAGCTTTAATTTGTTCATTTAATTTCTATATAACAAAAACCCTAAAAGACAAAATACATACTTTTAATTTAATTTTTTTTAGCTATTTAATAGAAATAGATTTTTTTCTATTTTTCTTTTCAAACTTTTCAAACAAAATACTTAGAATTTTATACTTTGTTAATTAATTTTTACTTCATAAACTTATTGTAATTTCGATCAATTGCTCGATTCGATTTGGTTGTATTGTTTGCCTATTTTGACATTTAATTGTACTAATCCATCCCCATTTGTAAATTTGTACCCCCATTCCCGAAAGCTCTGTAATAGCGTAGAAATTTAATTTCCACAATTTATTATTTTCTTTATACTGTATAGGAATTAGGCGTGCATGGCAAGATTTAAAATCAATCGCTTGATAACCTAATTTCAAAGACGAAATAACTTGAATCAAACACACTTTCACACACGCACCTCTAGGGTAACCTCGCTTGTTGCCTCGGAAACACAGTCATGTCCCTCGAATATGGGACGCTTTAGCAAAGACCCTTCGATAAAAAAAGATCATAGTCCCTCGATGTCCCTCGATGTTGCCTTCGGTAAAATGATCTAGTCCATTACGAAAAATTGCTAAAGCGTCTCACAAGTTGCCTTTTATGACTGTACAAACGTCCCACGCCCGTCCCTTCACATCTAACGATGGGGCTTCTTACCAAATCAATGGTAAGATAGCAACACATAAAGGAGGAGGAAAAGAACATTAAAGACCCTTTGAGTAGGTAGATTCGCTTCTAGTTGCTCGCTCGCTCACAACCAAACATTTTACACCAACACTTTCATATTAAAAACTTTTCTAAAGACAAACACTTTGTATGCGTTCTTATAGAAACGAGAGTCATTACAAAGAAGACAGCTTTTCAAAATCACCTTCAAAAACACATTCCATAAACACATCTTTGAACTATTTTTGAAACAACACTATGTATGTGTTCTTATAAAAACGAGAACCATTACAAAGACAATTTCAAAATACTTTCAAAACCCACACCACAAGCACATTTAAACAAAATCATGTGATCTAGCAAGAAACTAAGATCCCGTAGATAACTACGGATGAAAAGGGTGCTAATACCTTCCCTTTTCATAATCTACCCCCCGAACTCAAGAAAACATCTCTAAAGGTCTTTCCTGTTCTTTTAAGCCTTTCCTTTTGGATAAAAGAAGAATCAGTGGCGACTCTTGCTATCTGCACAATTATGATCAAATGCAAAACAACCAAGTCAGTTCTCCCACCGCGTTATAGAACTGGCGACTCTGCTGGGGAAAAACATAAAAGTGGGGTTACCTTAGGGCTAGATCACCTTTACTTGCTTTATTTGTTTGACTTGTATGCTATACATTTTGATTCTTTGTTTGGGCTTAAATCCTCTACCCGGATTTGGGATACCTTATAGGTAAGTAGCAATACATTGTGGAAACTGTGTGGGGTATACCGACATGGTCTAAGAAATAGCTATGTTAGGGTGACATATTTGTGGGTATCGGTAGCCCTTGAGTAGTCAAGGAGAACACGGGGCCGCTGAGTGATGTCATGAAACACTAACTGACTTTTAGAACCTTTACTTGACCAACTTGGCCATTAGGACATAGTGAGATGACCGACTTTGGTGCAGTCCGAAGTTGGTAGATACTCGATACTACACTCATTCAGGTTTGGCTTTTTAAGATATTTCGGTCGCTGTGAAAGAGGCTTGCGCTGAAACAATACCCGAGAAGATAAATCAGTGATATTTAGATCCCTTAGAACCCGATTATTATTAACTAGGACAGGTTGAGCAACCTAAACTTCAAGAGGGTACTTACCTATGAGACTCCATGCAAGCCTAATCCTAAGTATTTGTTTGATTTACCTTGTGCATATGCTTGTACATAACATCATGACATCATACCATAACATTTTTAGACTAAATGTGATACGGTGGCAGAACCAACTGTTAATACTGGTTTGCGTTTTTTGTTCGCAAAATGTCACGGTAAGCAAGAGTCGCCACCGACTTTTATTTCATCCAATCGGAAAGGAAAAAAGTATAGAAAAAAAAATCCTTTTTCGAGATATTTCTGAGTACGGGGGGTAGATTATAGAAAGGGAAGGTGTTAGCACCCTTTCTATCCGTGGTTTTCTACGGCCTCTTAGGTACTTGCTCATCATTTTCAAAATTGCTTGTGTGTGTTTGATTTGAAAAAAGTTTTTGACTTCGATTTAACCCTTGCTTATGTCTTCAAGAGTGTTACGAAGTGTTTTTGAAACTTTGTTTGAAAAGAGTGTAAGTGTGAAAAGTTTGTTTGGATTGAGCAAGTACTTAAGATTCTACCTACTCGAAAAAGAGAATTGTTCTATGTTCGTTTCCTTTAGACAATTTTATCCAACTATTAGTGAGTAGGTAGCACCGTCATTGGAGTTGTAAGGGTTAATTCGAAAAGATACGTACGGTCACTAAAGCAATGTTAGGACGTCTTAGTAATAACCCTAATGTCTTAGATCAATTATTCGAGGCAACAATATCCGAGGCAACCTTTCCGAGGCAACTTTTCTGAATGTGACTTTGATATTTGTTTAGACAAGAGAGCGACCACTAAAATACCCTATACTTAATGACCGTTTACCGAAGGCAACCGAAGTAGGAGTGTACCCTAGGAGTGTGCATGTGTGAGTGATTCAATTTCAAGTTTATTATCTTTGCACATTTAGGGTTAGCTAACCGTTTTAAAGTTAATCATACATTCTTGTCATGCATCCCTAATTATTCATACATCTAACAGTTAATATTTGCAGAATTTAAAGTGCGGAAAATAAGCTAAGCTATTACAAGGCTTCAGGTATTTACATAGCCAAAAACAAACCCTTAAAAAAAATGATAAATGAAAGTAAAAAGGTCCTAATTAATCTATTACAACTTGTGAGCAATTACATTAATATGATAAAATAAAATAAAGCGTGCGCGAATAAAGAACGAGAGAGAATTAAGGTTTTGACTCCGTCTAACCTAATCGAAAGAAAAATTATTTTTTGTTATTTTTAATTACTTCTAAGAAAAAAGAATTAGGTTTTTTAAAATTAATTACAAAATTAATTAGTAATTAAATTAGTTTAAAAAAATAATTAAATGGCCTATTTTTGTGTTTTGTTATTTTAAGAAAAAAGAAAATAGAATTAAGTTAGAAACAAAATCTTAATTGTTCTAATTAATTTTAATTTATTTACAAAACAATTAAAGTTACCTAAAATTAAATTAAAACCTAAAATTAATTATTCGAGTTTATTATAAAAAATCAAAGGTTTGTGAAAAATGTTAAGTTTTATGAAAAAAAGATTTTAAATAGAAAAAATAAAAATAGGTAAAAGGATAAATATAGGAAGAGAGCCAAAACCAATAGGGGTGGTTGTTGAACCCACGCCCTTAACCTTCTTAGGATGTCTGCCTTGTTATGCATTGGTGTCATGTGTTTGTTATTCTGTTTTGGCCATTTGTGTTTTGGCCTCAACGTTCTGTAATGAACCTGCATGGGATCCTGTCTAAATCTGCAGTGTTGAATCTCATGAACACATTAAATAAATTACTATATATCATGGAATACAAATAAAGCCAATATATGAAAAAAAAATTAATGTTAAAACCGATATGGCATGTATGAATGATTATACCCTTTTGATCATGGAGATCAAACCAACCTTACCCTTACTGGAGAACTAGTGAGATGAATGCTTTTATGCCCTTTTGATCATGAAGTTCAAGCCAACCTTACCCTTGCTGGAGAAGTAGTGAGATGTGGGTTTGTAACAGGGATGACTTGTTTGTAGTGAGATGGAGGTTTGTAATAAGGATTTCAAGGTTTTAGGGTTCTTGAAAGAATTTGATATTCTGACAGCATTTTGGCAAAGGCTTTTTTTTGTCCTCCTTTGTTTGTGTGAAAAGAATAAGATTATATAATAGAAATTAGAGAGAAAAAAATGGGCTTTGAATGTGCAATTGGGCCTCCAATGTTCACTTGAGTTCGTCACGTCCCAGGCTAAATCGCAGGGGCTTAAGTGAAATTTTTGAAGTTGAAATGTGAAAACAAAACGTAGCTGACATCGAGAACTAACTCCTGTCCAAAAATAGGCTCAATCAGATAAATGGTGAATTAGTTATGAATTTTTGAAGTTTCAGCTCAGACAAACTTATTTTGGGCTCCAGTGTCGACTCTGACACGTTCTTCAATAAAAAACTGGTATTGATCGGAGCATAATTCGGTCTCGACTTTTGAAGCAAAGTTGTAGATATCTGAGTCAGTGACCTTGTGTAAAAAGATGGGCCCGATCCGATAAAAATTGACCGAGTTATGAATTTTCGAAGTTTCGGCCCAGATGAAATAATATTCAGCAATCAGGATTTTCGGTGCGTCACGTGCACTCTGAGCAAAAAACGAAGGCCTTTTGGATACCTTTAGAACTCGATACCTCATGCGAAAACTTAGCCAACTCAATTTTTGAAATTTTGGCGCCGGAACCAGCTCGATACGATGAAAATCGACCAAATTATGATTTTCTGAACATGACGCAAATAAACTTTTGTCACAAATTTTCTGTACGAAAATACTTGATAAATCCACATTTTTTAAGACCTTCTGATCGAAATTGGCTTCCAGCCGTTAGAGATGAAAACATAGATGATGTCAATACAAAATTTTGGCCACCGGAACGGGTTCAAAACGAGCCACGATCTTCAAGTTATGAATTTTTTAGCGCGTAAAAACTACACTTTCAGCACACTTTTTCACCATATTTCTTCGAGAAAACTCACACATTCGGATATCTTCTTTAAAGAATTGACTCTTGAGTCGGACCTGAATTTGAGAATACATTATCAGAGATATCTTGGCGGAAGAACACCTGAATATGACGCGCCGGGTTGGACTTGGGAATCTTTGAACCCCGAATCGTTGCAAAATGGCGAACCGATCTTCAGCACGGAAAATACTCTGAGAATATCCATTGACGAAATAAACGTCACTTGTAACCTGAAGAAACTTGATAAATATACCTTTATTCCATAACCATAAAACCAATAATTTGCGTGTATGAAAAGAGGGCAAATTTTGGGGTACAACAGCTGCCCCTGTTCAATCTTCTTAAACCTGAAGATTTAGATTGGCTCGTCTGCCTTTCGTGATCTGAAGGTGGAAGATGATTGAACACTAGAGTGCCCAGAAATTTGCACTCGTATGTAATGATGCTTGACTATGTAGGTAGTATCGGGAATGAGCTTACAGATGCCATTTGGAGGAGATGACGGGAGGTCACCGGAGATGGGCTTAAAGATGCCATCTAGAGGATGTTGATTTCCCGAGATATTCCTTTGATGAGAATTCCCGTTCCTATCTTTGAGGAGGAATATGCTGAGGAATGTTGGTCTCTGTCTTGGGAGAAATAGAATTTTTAGGAGCTTCAGTTGTTCGTTAATCTACTGGTGAATTAACTCCGACTTGAGGAAGCGGAAGTGAACTGCGTATGTAGTCGTGTATATGCTTCATCGCGACCTACTAGGGAAAGGTGAAACCGATCGTGTTTGATAGGTCCGGGTCTTACAGTGTTATGGAATGTTGTCTGGAGATAAGACAAAAGAAACCTGGATGGTAAGGTTATAAGAAGGAACCTGGATAGTAGGGCTTATGGGAAGGAACTTGGGTAAGGTTGCTTCGTGAGGAGTTTGGATAAAACTGCATCTAAATCGAGAAGGAACCTGGGTAAGGTTGCTTTGCGAGGAGTTTGGGTAAAACTGCATCTGAACCGAGAAGGAACCTGGGTAAGGTTTCTTAGCGAAGAGTTTGTGTAAAACTGCATCTGAACCGAGAAGGAACCTGGGTAAGGTTGCTTTGCGAGGAGTTTGGGTAAAACTGCATCTGAACCGAGAAGGAACCTGGGTAAGGTTGCTTTGCGAGGAGTTTGGGTAAAAATGCATCTAAACCGAGAAGGAACCTGGGTAAGGTTGCTTTGCGAGGAGTTTGGGTAAAACTGCATCTGAACCAAGAAGGAACCTGGGTAAGGTTGCTTCAGGATGAGTCTGGGTAAAACTACATCGGGAAATTGTAAGGAGGAACCTGGGTAAGGTTGCTTCAGGATGAGTCTGGGTGAAACTACATCGGGACCGAGAAGGAACCTGGGTAAGGTTGCTTCGGGATAAGTCTGTGTAAAACTTCAGGAGGAACCTAGGTAAGGTTACTTCGGGATAAGTTTGTGTAAAACTTCAGAATGAACCGGGGTAAGGTTACTTTGAGATAAGTTTGTGTAAAACTTCAGGAGGAACCTGGGTAAGGTTAATTTGGGATGAGTTTGTGTAAAACTTCAGGAGGAACCTGGGTAAGGTTACATTGTGATAAGTTCATGTAAAACTTCAGGAGGAACCTGGGTAAGGTTACTTTGGGATGAGTTCGTGTAAAACTTCATTCAGAAATATATGAGAAAGGACCCGTGTAAGATTTTTCAGGATAAACCCGTGTGAAGCTGCATTTAGGAGAAACCCGTGTAAGATTTCTTCGTGAAGAACCCGTGTAAAGCTGCATTTGATCGTGCAGATAATTACTCTGTTTAGTTTCCGGAGTTAATCTTGAACTTGTTGGAAGTTGTTGATGATAACCATATTTCCTGAAAAGGTACATCATTAATCGTATATGATGCATGACATGCATTGTATGATGATGTTCTCAAAACAAATGAGATTATGTTGTATGTAATATGTATACGCACGTCATGATATATGAACATGAAATGCTATTGTGGCACGTCCGAGTTTGGGAAAATAAATCCCTGACTGTTGTTGGAGAATAAAGAGTTCCGCTCGCTGGGTATAACAACCGAAGATGATTTGAGAATAACTTGGCCGGAGAATAATTCTGTTGGAGAATAAACTGGCGAGAAAAAAAAATGACTCTGTGGGGAAGAGATACTCTGCCAGAAGATCCGCTGATTTAGAGCAATAACCTCAGTTAGGGATTGTGATGCGGTGGGAGAACTGACTTGAGGTTTTGCGTCTGTGTTCGCAAATGTTGCGGTTAGCAAGAGTCGCCACCGGCTTTTCTTTTATCCAAAAGGAAAGGTAAAAAAGTACAAGAAAGACCTTTGATATGTTTTCTTGAGTTCGGGGGGTAGATTATGAAAAGGGAAGGTGCTAGCACCCTTTTCATCCATGGTTTTCCATGGGCTCTTAGTTACTTGTTTTAGATCATTTGCTTTGCTTTGAAATTGTTTGAAATGGTGCTTTGTGTGGTTTTTGAAAGTATTTTGAAAAAGAGGCCATCGTTTAGGCAATCTTTGTAATGATTCTCGTTCGTAAGAATGTATACAAAGATGTTTGTCTTTTGAAAAATGTTTCAATGTTTTGTAAAATGTTTTGAAATGTGTGTGTGTTTGTTTTTGAAAATATCAAGGATTATTTTGAAATTGATCAAGTAACTAGAAGCATTCTACCTACTCAAAAGTCTTTCTTGTGCATTTTTATTCCTTTGACATTGTTGATTTACCATTGATTTGGTAAACAACCCTATCTTTGGATGTAAACGGGACGGGCGTGGATCATCGTATGACCATGATAGCAATGTTGCCAAGTATCTTAGCAATTTTTAGGGACCAAGATCATATTTGTTTAGGCAACCTTTTGATAGCGTCATCGAGGGACTATGATCTTATTTTGTTTTGTTTTGCCAAGATACTTCGCATGCGTAACATGGCCATTTTTATTTAGGAAACCAAGTGGGAGAAACCCTAAGGGTGCTTGTGTTCAAAGTGTGTCATTTTTCATGCATTTTGATTTGTCTTGTATTAGGTCTTGTCTATTTGTTTTGTTTTTGGTCTTGTCATGCAAACCCTAGTTTACTAAACATGGTATAAAAGCGATAAATTGCGTAAATGTAAACTAAGCTATTACAACAATTACTATGGGAGGGGGATACAAGTTTTTGAATGGGGATATTGCACAAAATAAACCCTGAAAATACTATTACAACCCAATTGAATATTGTGCGAATTAAATAAATATACAAATATTTAAAATGCAATAAAAATGTATTTATGTAAAATGTTTTGCATTTGATTTTTGTATGAGAAAAATGATTTATTTAAGTCCTAAAAATAAGAGGAAATATATCATTATTTTTGAAAGGGTGAAACCCTAATTTTCAATTAAAATAAAATATATATTCTATAGTATTGTTTTGTTCATTTTTGTGCAAGAAAATAATAAATAATATTATGTACAAATATTAAAAATTAAAATATGTATGAAAATAAATATTTTATGTGTATAAATAATATAATAAAATGTATGGTATTTTTAAATATATTTACAAATTTTATTTAAGGAAATAAAGTATATTATCCTAATAAAACTATTTTTTATGCAAAAAATAATTAAAAAAATAAAATAAAAATGCAAAAAGTAAGGAAATTATTTTTTATGATTTTTATGATTCAGAAAAAATAAATAAAAGTAATAAATGTAAAAATATAAAAAGAAATATGAAAAATAAAACAAATATGAAAAATAAAACAAATATGACAGGGGGTGCAGATAGTGGTCAGGGGGGTGTGAAAAACAAAAGTAACAGGCCCAAGGCGCCAAAGGCCCAAAACATCATCCCTGTCCTCCAGCTTCCTCCCTGTACGCGCGTTTTTCTTCAAATCAGTATCTCTCAAATGCTTGCACAAAAACAAAAACTTGTAACATGAAACATATAGCATTTAATCTCACGATTCCAACCATATAAGATTTGTAACCTAACTCTCAAAGATCAGAGAGAATTTTAATGGCCCTAATTCGTGACCTAATTTTTTCATGAACTTCAAGCTTCAAATTCTCACAGCATAGTTAATATAAATGGAAAGTATGCATATGTACAGCTTCACCATGTTAAGGACTACATTTTTGCTTCACAAATCGTGGCTTGAGGATGCCTAAATACAGAGATAGAGTTTGAGAAAAATACCTCCTTCAGCTGGATTTGGATATGACAATGTGGGGACTTTGAGGGAGGCCTGAGGATCGTGTGAGCTTCCTTGAACTTCCTTCAAACTATTCCAATACCTAGCTTGCTTTGTGGATGGCCAGAACTCTCTGTAGAAGTCAAGCTACAAGCTCCAAGTTTGAAAATGGCAATGGATAAAACAGGGGTTACAGCAACAATGTAAAGGCTTGGATAGCTTTGATATGATGTGGATAAGATGTTTGAAGTGTTGAAACAAAAAACGCACGAGCCAAAAATGAAATGGCTATGGTTTTGTAGCAACGAGATGTTTTGGCAGAAAAATGAAGTTTTGGAGTTTTGGAGAGTTTCAGATGTCAAGCCTTCGTGTTTTTCCTTGTGACAAGTTTGTATACTTGTATAGAGTGGATACAAAGTCCACTCCTCAACAGATGTGCAAGCTTTTTCCTTTTCACCAACTTTCTTGCTTTTGAAGCAAAGTGAAGTGACTTATGCAAAATGCTTGTACTGGATAGTTTGAGGGCTGCAAAGGGCTTGTACAAGTTACTTAAGATCTTTGGAAATTACTTTCTACAAAGGAACAAGTCCAAGGCTCAAGGTTGATAAAGTTACAAAAGCTCACTTTATGATAATGGCATTGTAACCTTTATGCTTAAAATGGAAATGTAACTTTGTACAATGCTTCAAAAGTGAAAATAAAGCCTTTAACCTCTGAGTTTACATTTAATTATGGAGTGTATAATAAGTTTAGGACCTGTAATGCAAGGTACAAACATCATGGATTTGATTTACAACTTGATACTTTGTGAAAATGGCATGAACAAAAGTGATAAAATGCCAATTTCTCTTCTTCGATTCTCCCTAACCACAAATGATCTTGGAGAGTTATTGGACATTTTAGAAAGCTTGCAATGTGCTATATAATCCATATTTTAAATTTATTTTGATATACGTCTTGGAACTAGGTGAAAAATGTCCATGAAGTTGGGTCAAAAAACTGCCTAAATTAGGGCAAATTTTCACTAAGTTATTTAGTTCATGGACCTATATTCACAAATTCATAACTTGAGATCCAAGCATCTTTTCGGAAAAGTTTGTGAATAAAAGCTGTAGATTTTATGGAGGACTACAACTTTCATGTTGGAAGTTTTCTTTGAATCAAATTGCATCATGGTGAAAAAGTGGTGGAAAGTTGGGAAAAAATAAGAAAATTTCCATACTTAGAAATTCTAAGTTATGAAATTTTTCAAATTCAAAACCCTAATTTTCAAAATTGGTTTTCTTGGTCAACAAGTTTCACATTTTGACATATCTTGATGAATTATGACCCTTGGCACTTGATTTAACCAAAAAGTCAAAGTTTGACTTTTCAGTGTACAGTTGACTTTTGATTAGTTGACTGCAAAATTTATATGTCAATCCAATGAACTTGAGATCTTTTGAACTATGTAATTAGGTCAAGATGATGCCATTGAACCCTTGAAATCATGTTTGAACCCAATTGGTCATTGGCTAGGTTAAAAATCAGAAATTGCCCTTTCTCAATCAAAACCCTAATTTTGACCATTTTGCCCTTTTGATGATTTGATCAAATTTCTTGAGGAGTTGTTATCCAAACTTGATAAAATGGTACATATGAGTCTAAAATGTTGATGTGGATCAAAAATTATGAAGTTTTACTGTAAATTTGCCATGGTTGACTTTTTCCCCAATACGGCTGATTTTTAGGTCAACTGTCAAATTGACTGATCAAAAATGTGATTCAAGGCTTGAAACTTAACATGAGAAATCTTAGGGGCCCAAGATGATGTATGAAAGTCACATGAAGCATTGGTGGTCCAAAAATCCTTTTGCAAACTCAAACCCTAATTTTGGGTCATTAGTGCAAGATGAGATATCTTGAGTTGACAAAACCCTAATCCTGTCTTGAGTCCAAGAGGTCTTGTGAGAAAAATCTTGATAAATGAGAGGGAAAATTTTGGGGTACAACAGCTGCCCCTGTTCAATCTTCTTGAACCTGAAGAGTTAGATTGGCGAGTTTTTCGTTCGTGACTCGAAGGTAAAAGATGATTGGACACTAGAGTGCCCATAAATTTGCACTCGACAAAGTTTAGTTGAGGGAATGGGCTTAAAGATGCCATTTGGAGAGGTGATAGAATCTTGTTGGAGACGGGCTTGTAGATACCATCCAAGGATGTTTGTTGAATCGTAAGTTGTAAGTCAGAAGAATAAGTATCAGAATGGTGTCCGTGTCTGGAACGTATCTGAGTTGTATCTGGAGACTTGAAATCTGAATGAGGAACAAAATAGCATCCATGTATGGAGCGTATCCGCACTGTATCAAGAGTGTGAAATCTGAATTTGAATAAGTATCAGAATGGCATCCGCGTCTAGAGCGTATCTGAATTTGAAATCTGAATAAGGGCCAGAATGGCATCCGTGTCTGGAGCGTATATGTATTGTATCTGAAAGTTGGATCTGAATGAGTAACAGAATGACTTCCGTGTCTGGAGTGTATCTGTACTGATATCTGAATAAGGGCCAGAATGGCATCCGTGTCTGGAGCGTATCTGAACTTGAAATCTGAATGAGTATCAGGATGGCATCCGCGTCTGGAGCGTATCTGAACTGTATCAAAACTAGGATCTGAATGAGTAACAGAATGACTTCCGTGTCTAGAGTGTATCTGAACTGGACATCTGAATAAGTAACAGAATGACTTTCGTGTCTGGAGTGTATCTGAACTGTATCATAAAATCTGAATCCGAGTAAGTAACAAAATGACTTCCGTGTCTGGAATGTATCTGAACTGTATCATGATTGCATATTGTTTAAACAGTAGCTGTTAATCTTATCCTGAAAAGGGTAAAATGTTAGCTGAAACACAAAGTTATGCTGCATGAAATGTATGATGCAATATATGTGCTTTGTCAATGTTTATGATATATGGATGTAATGTATGCGTATGTAAGCTGATTTGCTGTATTGTTGAGGAAAATAAATCCTTGACTGTTGCTGGGGAAAATAAATCCTTGACTGCTGAGGATAAGAATCCTTGGCGACTGTTAGGGATTAAAAATCCTTGATGACTTCTCTGGGGATATAAGGATCCTTCATGTCTTGAAATTGGAGTATTGGCCAAAAAAATCTATTGCGAACAATGCCATACTGCTTGAGTAATCCGCTTGGGGAATCCAGAGAATTTCGATGACTTCTACTGGGGATTACACAATGGGAAACCCTGTTCTGTTGGGGAATAGAGAAAACTCTGATGACTTCTGCGGGGAATTAAGAATGAGAATCTTCACTCTGTTGGGGAGCAATGAAAACTCCGTGGGGACGAAGGCTTACTGTCGGGGAGTAGGTTCAGGAGTTTGGGTTGTCTGCCATTCTACTAGGGAGTTATCAGAAGTTGTTGTCTGGTTTTTAGGCTTCAAGATAATTTGCTGGGGAATTTGGAGAAACTGAATGGTTTCCACTGGAGATTGATAGTTTGAAGTTTTAGCTCCGCTGGGGATCAGGAGTTTGAAGTTTTAACTCTGATGGGGATTAAGGATTTGAAATTTTAGCTCCGCTGGGGATCTAGATGATGTACTGTAGGGATTGCTCATGCAATAGCCTAAAGACGTTTTCCTGTCCTTTCAATTTGTCAGTAATTGTTCTTTTCCATCCTGCTTATTTGTAAACAGTAATTATGTTCAAATGCATATGTTCATCAATGAATCATTGGACGTTTTTGCAAATAAAAACACAAGAGTAAAGTAAAAGGCAAATAGTTTTTTGTACTTTGAAAGAGATATATTTGGTTTTACTTTGAATAAGTGTTTTGTACAAAGGATACAGACATCCTAGTAAGAGGATGGTGTCATAAAAGTAAGAAAAATGTATACAAATAAAGATAGCTATGTGTAAAAATCCCTTGGGGTTCCCATTCCGCTATAGCCTTCGTATCTCTGAATATCTTGTCCATCTGTTTCTTCGTCCGAAGATGATTGAATTTATCAGAAGCTCAGAGTTTGTCAGTGAAGAGATTGTCCTTAAAGTGATCCGACGAGACATATTCATACGCTTTCATTCCCTAACTTTTGCCTGGACTGCCCTTTCAGGTTTTCAGTCCACCGGGAAACCCTTTTTTGCCCAAGTCGCCCTTTCGGGTTTTCAACTTGCCGGGTGTACAAATGTTTTTTATTTTATCCCTAATTTTTTTCCCGAACCTTTTTGGTTCACCGGGATGCCCTTGTTTTGCCTAGATGTGTCAACCTAGCAGGTCATTTATGTGTAGTATCTTTTGACTATGTCTGGGTTTGTAGGGTGTGGAATGTCGTCGTCGTCCATGGTGGTTAAGATCATTGCCCCACCAGAAAAGATGTTCTTGATTACAAATGGTCCTGCATAGGTAGGAGTTCATTTGCCCCTGGGATCACTTTGTGGTAAGATGATGCGCTTTATCACTAGATCCCCAACTTGATATACTTGGCGTCTGAATTTCTTGTTGAAAGCTTTGATCATCCATTTTTAATATGTCTGACCATGGAAAATAGCAGTAAGTCTCTTTTCGTTAATTAAGTTTAGCTGATCAAGTCGGGTCTGGATCCAATCGTCTTCACTCAAACCTGCATCCTTCATGATTCTCAAAGAGGGAATCTGAACCTCAATAGGTAAGACAGCCTCCATGCCATAAACCAATGAATAGGGTGTTTCCCCAGTTGACGTGTGAGCCGTGGTATGGTACCCGTGGAGAGCAAACGGTAACATCTCATGCCAGTCCTTGTAGGTGACTGTCATCTTTTGTATGATCTTTTTGATATTTTTGTTAGCAGCTTCGACTGCACCATTCATCTTTGGCCGATAGGGAGATGAATTGTGATGTTGAATCTTGAACTGCTCGCACAAGGCGGTGATCATAGTATTGTTAAGGTTTGTCCCGTTATCAGTGATGATCCTTTCGGGGATACCGTACCGGAAAATAAGATTCTGCTTGATGAAGCGGGCAACAACATTCTTAGTAACGGATGCGAAGGAAGCTGCTTCGACCCACTTGGTGAAGTAGTCAATGGCAACCAGAATGAAGCGGTGTCCATTGGATGTTGTAGGCTTGATCTCTCCAATCATGTCGATTCTCCACATAGCGAAGGGCCAAGGAGCTGTTAAGACATTTAGAGGAACCAGAGGCACGTTCACCTTGTCTTCATAGATTTGACATTTGTGGCAGGTCCGGGAGTGTTGATAGCAGTCAGCTTCCATGGTAGACCAGTAATAGCCTGCTCGTAGAATTTTCTTCACCATCGTATGCTCACTAGAGTGAGTGCCAAAGGTACCTTCATGCAATTCAGCCATGATCTTTTCAGCTTCAATCTTGTCCACACAACGGAGCAGAATAGAATCATGGTTACGCTTGTAAAGGATGCCATTACTTAGGAAGAACTTCGCTGAGAATCTCCTTAAGAACTTTTTGTCATTGACTGAAGCTTCTTTTGGATATTCTTGAGTCTCGAGATATCTTTTGACTTCATAAAACCATGGATGGTCCACTACTTCTTCAGTATTAATCTCGTGACAGTGTGCCGGTTCGTCCATCTGTTCAATGGAGATCTGGGGAGCCTCGTTATCCCAATTAAGTTTAAACATGGATGAAATTGTAGCTAGAGCATCTGCTAGCTAATTTTCTTCTCGCGGGAAATTCTCTAAGGTAATTCGCTCGAAATGGGGTAACAATGTCAAAACATGTTCTTTGTAAGGGATGAGGTTTGGATGTTTAGTGTCCCACTCTCCTTTGATCTGACTGATGACCAAAGCTGAGTCCCCAAACACATCTAAAGATTTGATTCCCAATTCTATGGAAGCCTTGAGTCCAAAGATGCATCCTTCATACTCTGCCATGTTGTTCATACAGTTGAAGCAAAGTCTGGCCGTGAAAGGAGTATGGCATCCTTCCGGAGATATAAGAACAGCGTCGATATCGTTACCAAGTGCATTGGATGCCCCATCAGAGTATAGGGTCCATCGGGATCCTTGTTCAGGTCCGTCATATGGTCTGATCTCTTCGCAGTTGTCTACTGTCATGATGTCTTCGTCAAGGAAGTCGAATTTCATGGATTGATAATCTTCTACAGCTTGATGAGCCAAATGATCAGCTAGCACACTGCCCTTTATAGCTTTTTGGGTCGTGTACTGTATGTCGTATTCTGTTAGGATCATCTGCCATCTAGTTATCCTCCAAGACAAAGTAGGCTTCTCAAAGATGTACTTTATCAGATCCATCTTAGATATCAGCAAAGTGGTATGAGTCAACATGTACTGCCTTAGCCGGCGAGCAGCCCATACCAAATCGTAGCAAGTTTTCTCGAGCAATGAATATCTGGTTTCACAGTCGGTAAACTTTTTGCTTAGGTAATAAATGGCATGCTCTTTTCAGCCAGACTCGTCATCCTGCCCCAGTACGCGCCCCATTGAATTCTCTAAGACGGTCAGATACATGATTAGCGGTCTTCCCTCGACGGGTGGCATCAAGACAGGAGGTTCTAGTAAATACTCCTTGATTTTATTGAAAGCAACCTGACATTCATCATTCCATCTGACTACCTGATCTTTCTTCAACAGCTTGAAGATTGGTTCACAAGTAGACGTTAGGTGAGAAATGAATCTGGAAATGTAGTTTAGGCGTCCCAAAAAACCTCTGACTTCCTTCTCAGTGCGAGGAGCAGGCATTTCTTGTATAGCTTTGACTTTGGCAGGATCAACCTCGATTCCTTTGTTGCTGACAATGAAACCTAAAAGTTTACTGGACCGGACTCCGAATGTACACTTGTTTGGGTTCAATCGTAACATGTACTCCTTCAACCTGACAAACAGCTTTTGCAAGTGATCAAGGTGTTCTTCTTCAGTTTGTGATCAGGCTATCATGTCATCTATGTAAACCTCTATCTCATGATGTATCATATCATGAAACAAAGCTACCATGGCACGTTGATAGGTTGCCCCAGAATTCTTCAGTCCGAATGGCATCACTTTGTAGCAGAACGTACCCCACTGTGTGACAAATGTAGTTTTCTCCATGTCCTCAGGTGCCATTTTGATCTGGTTATAGCATGAGAATCCGTCCATGAATGAAAATATTTTGTGTTGGGCTATGTTATCAACCAGGATGTCGCTGTGTGGAAGTGGAAAATCATCTTTAGGGCTGGCCCTGTTTAAATCTCTATAATCCATGCACATTCTCACTTTGTCGTCCTTTTTAGGCACAGGCACAATGTTGGCCACCCATTGAGGATAGGAAGTAACAGCCAGAAATCCATCATTGAACTGTTTCATAACTTCTACTTTGATCTTCTCTGACATGTCAGGTCTCATGCGGTGGACCTTTTGTTTCACTGGTGGACAGTCTTCTCTTGTGGGTAGATGGTGTACCACAATGTCTGTATCGAGTCCCGACATGTATTCGTATGACCAGGCAAAAATATCAACATAATTATTCAATAGCTGAATTAGGCACTCCTTAACACTCGGCTCTAGATTGGCACCTATTTTGATTTCCTTTTTATCATCCTCAGTACCCAAGTTGATTGTATCCAACTGCTCCTCATGAGGCTGGATAGCTCTTTCCTCTTGATGTAGTAATCTGGCCAATTCCCCTGGCACCTTACAATCTTCCTCACCTTCGTATTCGGCTTGGTAGACCAAATCTTCAGAGTCACTGAAGGTTATATCAGTATCGTTACCCATGGGATCCAGAATGGAAGGGTACCTGCAATTGTGAGTGTGGGTCTGTGTAAGGGTATAGCCATCTTAAAACAATAAAATGTAAAAGAAAGACAATGAGCATAAAAGGTTTATATGTGAAAAAGCATCCATGATTCATTGAATGACATATGTAGATGAAATAAAAACCCTTACAAATGGACCATTGTGCCTCGGGTAAGACACAAGGCTTTTAAAGTGCGAATTGTTTGTAAATTATTACAGTCCAACAGAAATGTAAAAGATAAATTACTGCGGTATGAAAGTTATCGGAATGAAGTCTTTGGCTTCCCAGTTGCAAGGTCCTCCGCTGACAGTAGGAAATATCCAATCTTCCAAGTTTCCCTCCTCTTCATTATCTTCTATCACACTGACGCTTTGGTTGGTAATCTTCACAGGTGGCCCCCCCAGCACGGGCACGACGCACAGCCTTCTGACCAGTCGAAGTAAACCCCAGGCCAAACTTGTCTGATTTGTAAGGAATGTCTGGAAGCTGACCCCAGATTGTGCATCCCCCTTTTCCACTACTGCCCTAGCATCCTTTAAAGATGACATCCGGGGTGGAGGTCTTGTGATCTTTAGAGTCGAGGATACCGCCTTGGTCGCAGCTATTTCTTCAAAGACTTCTTCAAAATGTTGGAAAAGGGTCTCTATGAACTCGCCATCTAACTCCACATAACGGAAGGAATTCAAATGACTAATCATATACTCCTCCTCCCCATGGACAGTTATGATCTTCCCTTGGACCGGGTACTTGAGCATCTGATTCAAGGTGGAGGTTACAACACCGGCATTGTGGATCCAGGGGCGTCCCAATAGACAGGAATAAGAAGGACAAATGTCCATCACATAGAAAGTGGAGTTGAACACCTGAGTTCCCACCTTGATTAGAATGTCTACCTCCATGTGGACCATTCTCTTTGAACCGTCAAAAGCTCTGACCACTATATTGTTGGGTTTTATAGTCAGCCCCTTGCAATCCAATCTATCAAGGGCTTTTTTCGGCAAGACGTTTAAAGATGATCCAGTATCGACCAAGACATGAGCTAGGGTTGTTCCTCTGCACTCCACTGAGACATGCATCGTCGTGTTTCCTCCCTCGGGGTGTTAAGTCAACATCAGAGAAGCCCAGGCCATTATCAGCTGTCAAGCTAGCCACACAGTCCTCGAACTGGTCAGCAGACATCTCTTGCGGCACATGAGTTGTCTTCAGAAATTTTACCAGTGCTTTGGCATGTGCTTCAGAGCACAACAACAGGGCTAGCATAGAGATCTTGGAAGGGGTCTGCCCCAACTGTTTGACCACATCATAATCACTCTTCTTAATGATCCTCAGGATTTCTTCCATCTCCTTCTTGGATGTTTCAGGAATAGCTAGTGATTGAGCCTTTGTTTGGACAGGCTCCTCTTGAACATTCTTTCCTTTATTCTCAGCAGCGGAAGTAAGGATAGGAATTGTATTGTCTTTGTTGGTAGGTACACTTGCGGGTACAATCACTGTTACAGATGTAATCTTCAGAATGACCACGGGACCAAAGACCGCTGTTGGAGGAGCAATCTCTGGAGAGAAGATCCTACCACTGTAGGTGATCTTGCTAGTTCCAACAATATTGCTAATGTCGGGACTGCCCTCTTTGGAGCTTTCTTCTTCAGCAGTCAGTTCATCCTGTTTAATACCATGGTAGTAGATTTCTCCACCATAGTTCCATGGTACTGATTTATCTGATTTGTATGGGGCAGGCCCGAGCATTGTAATCTTAAGCGGAGCAGTCTTCGGAGCAGGTGTAATCCTAACGAGTCTTTTAGGGGCCCTGGAAGGATTGGCGTAGTTGGTTATTATTGAAACTTATTTCACTGGAACGGGTGAAATAGGAACTTTCTCAAACAAAATTTCTTGGTTATCAATCAGTTGTTGGATTCCTTTCTTCAACAGAGGGCAGTCAAATGATGAGGATAGGAAAACATGGCAGTCTTTGTCACAACCTGGGAAGATGCCAACTTCTAACAAATTCAACTTCATGGTTAGGAGCGGAGTTAACAGTTCATCCACGGTAGCAACAAACAGATCTTCTTCAATAGCGTTGGCATCGTGACCATGCCTCGACATTAGAGCGGAAATAACATTCGGTTTCTCAAGCGCTTCAAACTCAACTTCCTTTGCGTCTATCAGATCTTGAATCTTATTCTTCAGAGCCCAACAGTTGTTGGTGTCGTGCCCTGGACTTTCAGAATGGTAAGCGCATATGGCGTTAGGATGGTAGTGTGGAGAAGCGATATTAGGATTCTTTTGTGCCTCTTTCAAAGTGGCCAAATTCAACTTCAGGAGATGTGGTGGAACTTGGGCTGGAGTCATGTTTATCTTGGTAAATTGCGGAACTGGCCTTTCTACCCTTTGTTGATTAATTCTCGGCTGGTCTGATGCAGGCTTCGGAATCATAACGGCCCCCACCGTTGGTCGGCGCTCGGTTCTTCCCTGATTCCTCTGAGAATATACAGCAGATACTTCCTTTCTTACCGTGAAGGGCTTTTTCACAGTTGTTGAGGAAGACGCGTCCTTTTGAATCTTCCCATTTCTTATGCCAACTTCCCCTCTTTCGCCAGTTAGAATCAATTCAGTAAACCCTGCAGAGGAACTTCCAATCAGATGATCAAAGAAAGGACCTGATAGAGTTCCCAGGAACATGTCCACCAAATCCCTCTCAGATAGAGGGGGTTGTACCCTTCCGGCTAGGTCTCTCCACTTTTGCGCATAATCTTTAAAGCCCTCATTGGAAGCCATAGCCATACTCTGTAGCTGAGTACGGGTCGGTGCCAAGTCGGTGTTGTATTTATACTGTTTATAGAAGGCTGCTGCCAAGTCTTCCCAATTATGGACATCTGCTCTCTCCAACTGGTAAAACCAATCAAGTTACGTTCCTGATAAACTATCTTGGAAAAAGTGGACCCACAGGTCTTTGTCGGCAGAATGTGGTTGAATCTTCCTGACATAGGATCTAAGGTGCATTTTAGGGCAAGACACCCCCATCATACTTGGCAAACAGTGGCACTTTAAACTTTGGAGGGATTACAATTCCTGATACCAGCCCTAACTCCTCAAAATCTAGCCTCGGTACTCTCTGTATCTCCATAGAGGATAGACGCTCTTCAAGGTGTTTATATTTGTCATCAGCCGGAGGGTATTGTTGTTCAGAGTAATCCTCCTCTTCCTCTTCTTCTTCTTCAGAATCTGATGGTACTGTCGTTCCTTTTCCTTTTCTTTCCCCTTCTTCAGATGTTGTTGGGAATTCTAAGGTCCGTCTGGCTTGTCCCTGAAATCTTATGCCCATGATAACCATACCAGTTGGCTTCTTCTTCTTTTTCTCTTTTTCTTTCTCTAGAAGATTCTTCAGTTCCTCCTGCCCCTTGGCTAAAGTCATGAGCAACTGTTGAAATTATGAATTCTGAGCTTGCAAATCTTTGACCGTTTGTTAAAGATCCATCTTGCTGAAATAAACATCAGAGAGATGAGGAAACTTGGTGTGAAAACCTGTTTATGCTTATGATGAATGATATGTATTCTTGTAATGCTTTCAAGGATTCAGAAATTCAAATTTGTTTTAAACAAAAAAGAAACACACGTCATATTAATTAAAATAGAATTGTGAGTACATCAATGCCCCTTGGGCAAAATAATACAGAATTCTAAGGTAAAAAGATGTTGCGCATCCTCTTTAGTGCAATGTAGGTGTTGATAATCTGCTCTTCGTGAAGTAGTCGAGTGAGTTACAAAACCTTCTTCTCGCTTGCGTAGAATTGGGCTTCGAAAGTATCGCACTCTCCCTTGAGCTGTATCCAACTCCTTTGGAGGTCTTCAAGTGATGTCAGCATGTCAGGATGTAGGATGGTGTATGGAACCTCTCCTTCCTTAACAGGCTCTATAATCACTGGGAGAATGGAGGGATAAGGCATCATAAGACTTTGGGCGCGGACTCGTACCCACTTGAGGTAAGGCCCAAGAGGGATGGAATTCTTGTGTCCCAGAGTCTTGCTATCCACCTTGTTGGGCATTCTCCAAGCTCGGATGAATCTCTGACGGAGTCCTTGGGCGTCGTTTTCGTAGTCGAAAACCAATCTTTGAATCAGCATATCATGTGGTCCATCCCTTCGGGCATAACCAAATTGTCTTAAGGACAAGCATGGGTTGTAGGTGATGCCTCCCATAATGCCAAGTAGAGGGACATTAGGGAATTCCCCATAACGGTCAACAATAATAACATTCTCTCTAGATCGAGAGCACCAATGGATATCTGAATGGTTAAGTGTCATTAACCTTTGTGACCACCTCAAACCTTGCTCATTCTTCAAGACTGATTGGGGAAGATGAGAAATAAACCATCTTTCCAGGAGAGGAGTGCAACACATGAGAACACCTCTTTTCCTCATTGTACGAGTGTGAAAAGAGTGGAGGATATCCCCAAACAATGTAGGCACCGGGTTGTGAGACATAAAGATTTTGACAACGCTCACATCTATGAGTTGGTCAGGGTTAGGGAACAAGACCATCCCATAGATGAGAAGAGCTACAATCTACTCAAAATCTTGCAAGTCCAGGGAATTCCAAAAGCTTTGGGCCTTCTCAAACAAGAACTTTGACAAGAAGCCTTTGACACCACTTCTAGTTTCCCAATATGTTGTGACATCAGATGAGTGCAAGTGCAAGGCTTGAGCAATCTCTTCTGGCTTTGGATCTATTTCCGTACCGTTGAAGTGTAGTTGATTGAGAATAGGAATCCTCAGGAGTTGATAGAATTCTTCCAAAGTGGGCACAAGTTGATAGTCAGGAAATGTGAAGCAATGATGCAAAGGGTCAAAGAATTAGAAAAGAACCTTCATCATATCCTCCTCTGTGTTGGAAGTGACCAAGTTGAGTAGACGACCATGTCTCTCGGTGAATGGAGAATTCTCAGGAATCCTTGAAGCTAGCTCCTTGAGTTGTGGAGGAATTCTTACAAGGTTGATCTGGATAGTTTTCCTGCGAAGTGAATCCATATCCTACAAAACAAGAACAAAGATGAATTTCCAAAATCCATGAAATGGTTAGTGAATGCATATGATGTTCATGATGTCCATGATGTTATGCACAAGTATATATGTACAAGCAAATCACACATGTTCCTAGTTTAGGCTTGCATGGGGTTTCATAGGTAAGTACCCTCTTGAAGTTTAGTTGGCTCAACCTGTCCTAGTAAAAGTAACCAGGTTCTAAGGAGCTCAATATCATTGGATTATTTCCTTGTTCATTGTTTCAATTCAAGCCTCTTTACTGGAGACCGAAATATTCCAAGGAACCAACCCTCAATGAGTGTAGTATCGAGTATCTACCAACTTCGGACTGCACCAAAGCCGGTCATCTCACTACATCCTAAAAGGCCAAGTTGGTCAAGTAAAGGTTCTAGAAGTTCATTAGTGCTTCATGACATCACTCAGCGGCCCTGTATTCTCTTTGATTGACTCAAAATCTACCGGTACCCACAAATATATCGCACTAATATAGCTATTGCTTAGACCATGTCGGTATACCCCGCATAATTTCCACAATGTATTGCTATTTACCTACAATGTTTCCCAAATCTGGGTGGAGGATTCAAACCCAAACAAAGAACCATAATTGTAAAGCAAACAAGTCAAACAATTGTAAACAAATAAAGGTGATCTAATCCCTAAGATAACCCCACTTTTATAATATTCTCCAGCAGAGTCGCCAGTTCTGTGATGCGGTGGGAGAACTGACTTGAGGTATTGCGTTTGTGTTCGCAAATGTTGCGGTTAGCAAGAGTCGCCACCGAATTTTCTTTTATCCAAAAGGAAAGGTAAAAAAGCACAGGAAAGACCTTTGAGATGTTTTCTTGAGTTCGGGGGGTAGATTATGAAAAGGGAAGGTGCTAGCACCCTTTTCATCCATGGTTTTCCATGGGCTCTTAGTTACTTGTTTTAGATCACTTGCTTTGCTTTGAAATTGTTTGAAATGGTGCTTTGTGTGGTTTTTGAAAGTATTTTGAAAAAGAGGCCATCGTTTAGGCAATCTTTGTAATGATTCTCGTTCGTAAGAATGTATACAAAGATGTTTGTCTTTTGAAAAATGTTTCAATGTTTTGTAAAATGTTTTGAAATGTGTGTGTGTTTGTTTTTGAAAATAGCAAGGATTGTTTTGAAATTGATCAAGTAACTAGAAGCATTCTACCTACTCAAAAGTCTTTCTTGTGCATTTTTATTCCTTTGACATTGTTGATTTACCATTGATTTGGTAAACAACCCTATCTTTGGATGTAAACGGGATGGGTGTGGGTCATCGTATGACCATGATAGCAATGTTGCCAAGTATCTTAGCAATTTTTAGGGACCAAGATCATCTTTGTTTAGGTAAACTTTTGATAGCGTCATCGAGGGACTATGATCTTATTTTGTTTTGTTTTGCCAAGATACTTCGCATGCGTAACATGGCCATTTTTATTTAGGAAACCAAGTGGGAGAAACCCTAAGGGTGCTTGTGTGCAAAGTGTGTCATTTTTCATGCATTTTGATTTGTCTTGTATTAGGTCTTGTCTATTTGTTTTGTTTTTGGTCTTGTCATGCAAACCCTAGTTTACTAAACATGGTATAAAAGCGATAAATTGCGTAAATGTAAACTAGGCTATTACAACAATTACTATGGGAGGGGGGATACAAGTTTTTGAATGGGGATATTGCACAAAATAAACCCTAAAAATACTATTACAACCCAATTGAATATTGTGCGAATTAAATAAATGTACAAATATTTAAAATGCAATAAAAAAGTATTTATGTAAAACGTTTTGCATTTGATTTTTGTATGAGAAAAATGATTTATTTAAGCCCTAAAAATAAGAGGAAAAATATCATTATTTTTGAAAGGGTGAAACCCTAATTTTCAATTAAAATAAAATATATATTCTATAGTATTGTTTTGTTCATTTTTGTGCAAGAAAATAATAAATAATATTATACACAAATATTAAAAATTAAAATATGTATGAAAATAAATATTTTATGTGTATAAATAATATAATAAAAATGTATGGTATTTTTAAATATATTTACAAATTTTATTTAAGGAAATAAAGTATATTATCCTAATAAAACTATTTTTTATGCAAAAATTAATAAAAAAATAAAATAAAAATGCAAAAAGTAAGGAAATTATTTTTCATGATTTTTATGATTCAGAATAAATAAATAAAAGTAATAAATGTAAAAATATAAAAAGAAATATGAAAAATAAAACAAATATGACATGGGGTGCAGATAGTGGTCAGGGGGGTGTGAAAAACAAAAGCAACGGGCCCAAGGCGCCAAAGGCCCAGAACATCATCCATGTCCTCCAGCTTCCTCCCTGCGCGCGCGTTTTTCTTCAAATTTGTATCTCTCAAATGCTTGCACAAAAACAAAAACTTGTAACATGAAACATATAGCATTTAATCTCACGATTCCAACCATATAAGATTTGTAACCTAACTCTCAAAGATCAGAGAGAATTTTAATGGCCCTAATTCGTGACCTAATTTTTTCATGAACTTCAAGCTTCAAATTCTCACAGCATAGTTAATATAAATGGAAAGTATGCATATGTACAGCTTCGCCATGTTAAGGACTACATTTTTGCTTCACAAATCGTGGCTTGAGGATGCCTAAATACAGAGATAGAGTTTGAGAAAAATACCTCCTTCAGCTGGATTTGGATATGACAATGTGGGGACTTTGAGGGAGGCCTGAGGATCGTGTGAGCTTCCTTGAACTTCCTTTAAACTATTCCAACACCTAGCTTGCTTTGTGGATGGCCAGAACTCTCTGTAGAAGTCAAGCTGCAAGCTCCAAGTTTGAAAATGGAAATGGATAAAACAGGGGTTACAGCAACAATGTAAAGGCTTGGATATCTTTGATATGATGTGGATAAGATGTTTGAAGTGTTGAAACAAAAAACGCACGAGCCAAAAATGAAATGGCTATGATTTTGCAGCAACTGGATGTTTTGGCAGAAAAATGAAGTTTTGGAGTTTTGGAGAGTTTCATATGTCAAGCCTTCGTGTTTTGCCTTGTGACAAGTTTGTATACTTGTATATAATGGATACAAAGTCCACTCCTCAACAGATGTGCAAGCTTTTTCCTTTTCACCAACTTTCTTGCTTTTGAAGCAAAGTGAAGTGACTTATGCAAAATGCTTGTACTGGCTAGTTTAAAGGCTGCAAAGGGCTTGCACAAGTTGCTTAAGATCTGTGGAAATTTCTTGCTACAAAGGAACAGGTCCAAGGCTCAAGTTTGATAAAGTTACAAAAGCTCACTTTATGAAAATGGCATTGTAACCTTTATGCTTAAAATGGAAATGTAACTTTGTACAATGCTTCAAAAGTGAAAATAAAGCCTTTAACCTCTGATTTTGCATTTAATTATGGAGTATAGAATGATTTTAGGACCTTTAATGCAAGGTACAAGCATCATGAACAAAAGTGATAAAATGCCAATTTCTCTTCTTCGATTCTCCCTAACCACAAATGATCTTGGAGAGTTCTTGGACATTTTGGAAATCTTTCAATCTTCTCTATAATCCATCTTTGAAATATATTTTGAGATACCTCTTGGAACTATGTGAAAAATGTCCATGAAGTTGGGTTAAAAAACTGCCTAAATTAGGGCAAATTTTCACTAAGTTATTTAGTTCATGGACCTATATTCTCAAATTCATAACTTGAGATCCAAGCATCTTTTGGAAAAGTTTGTGAAGTAAAGTTGTAGATTTCATGGAGGACTACAACTTTCATGTCATAAGTTTTCTTTGAATCAAATTGCATCATGGTGAAAAAGTGGTGGAAAGTTGGGAAAAAATAAGAAAATTTCCATACTTAGAGAAATTCTAAGTTATGAAAATTTTCAAATTCAAAACCCTAATTTTCAAAATTAGTTTTCTTGGTCAACAAGTTTCACATTTTGACATATCTTGATGAATTATGACCCTTGGCACTTGATTTGACCAAAAAGTCAAAGTTTGACTTTTCAGTGTACAGTTGACTTTTGATCAGTTGACTGTAAAATTTATTTGTCAATCCAATGAACTTGAGATTTTTTGAACTATGTAATTAGGTCAAGATGATTCCATTGAACCCTTGAAATCATGTTTGAACCCAATTGGTCATTGGCTAGGTTAAAAATCAGAAATTGCCCTTTCTAAGTCAAAACCCTAATTTTGACCATTTTTCCCTTTTGATGATTTGATCAAATTTCTTGAGGAGTTGTGATCCAAACTTGATAAAATGGTACATATGAGTCTAAAATGTTGATGTGGATAAAAAATTATGAAGTTTGACTGTAAATTGGCCATGGTTGACTTTTTCCCCAATATAGTTGATTTTTAGGTCAACTGTCTAATTGACTGATCAAAAATGTGATTCAAGGCTTGAAACTTAACATGAGCAATATTAGGGGTCCAATATGATGTATGAAAGTCACATGAAGCATTGGTGGTCCAAAAATCCTTTTGCAAACTCAAACCCTAATTTTGGGTCATCAGTGCAAGATGAGATATCTTGAGCTGACCAAACCTTAATCCTGTCTTGAGTCCAAGAGGTCTTGTGAGAAAAATCTTGATAAATGAGAGGGAAAATTTTGGGGTACACCATGGATGAATTACTGTTGCTGGCGATGATGAACTCAGTCGGGGATAAAATTTTTGTCTGTGGAAGAAATAAACTCCACTGGGGATGAACTTCCATTGTTGGTGAAAGATAAACTCTGCTTAGGGAGAATTAACACCACTGCTTTTGGACATTTCTTACTCTGCAGGGAGTGTAGATGTTACTGGGACGCGTGCTGAGGATATGTCAATGACTTTGCATCAAGACTTTTTTGCCCCTGTACCTGCTGGAGAAAGTGCCTGCGGAGGCCTTGTGGATTGAGTGTCATCCCAACTTATGAGGTGCTTGGTAACTACCGATCGGAATGATAAGTCTTCTACTGATAGGAAAGTGACAAGATAGTGGGACATAGTCGTACGCTTTAATTCCTAACTTTTTCCTGGACTGTCTTTTCATATTTTCAGTCCACCGGGATACCCTTTTTTTGCCCAAGCCGCCTTCTCAGGTTTTCGACTTGCCGGGTGTACAAATCTTTTTTGTTTTTATCCCTAATTTTTGCCCGAACCTTTTGGTTCGCCGGGACGCCCTTGTTTTTCCTAGGTGTGTCAACCTAGCGGGTCTTTGTTCATGCGCAGTATTTTTTAACTATGTCCACGCTCTCAGGGTGTAGGGAGTTGTCACTGTCAGTAGTGTTGTGTTGCCACACTACCAGAATATGTTCGTTTGATCATACAAGATTCGTTGCTGGAATTCATGTCCAATGCCCCAAGTGATTCAGATGGAGATCTGCCCCTGGCTATTTGGCATCTTTGAGAGATTCCTTGAATCTTGACTTGACTGCCCCAGATGATGGACAATGATCATGTCGTTCCTCTTGGTTGGAAGTGTTTTTTCCACTTGAGGTGATCCTTTTTATTGAGAAGGTTTTTGTTCACTAGATATTCGTCATGCGAATTTCTCTGATGTTGAACAAATAGTCATATGCAAACAATGTTATTTTAAGAATGCAAACTTATATCTGTCTTGAGGTTTTGAAAATGCAGTTTTTTTTTAGTAAAATAGAATTTTGCAAAGATGTGATATCAACTCAGGATTTATAGCAAGTCCTACAGGAGTCAGGATACATTTTGTAACAGTATGCTTTCGAACTAACCCATGCTTCAGCTAGGACTTTTAAGGGTTATAACGTGGCCTGGTTCACGGTTTAAGAAACAAAGGATAAAGGCTCAAATTTAATTTGTACCCACCAGTTCTTCGTGATGTTCTTCAGTCCTATGCTCAGTTAATTGCGCGTTTAGAATTCGTTTGAGTCTTTGCTCTGATATTCCAGTGATGGTTCAGATACTGACAGTTTACTTGAAAAAGGCAGTCATTTTGTAATCTTTTTTTTTTGCCGAGGATTTGTGATAACCTCTTTTTTTGTTTTACTATCCCTGTTTTTTGCCTAAACTGTTTCTTTTGTGATTACAGTCAGCGGGATGCCCTAGTTTTTTCTTAAGTCTCCTTCATAGGTTTTGACTTAATGGGCTTTTATTTCGAGAGATAATGACTGCCTGTCTTGACGATTATAAGGAACCATCACCATCTTTTGTTTTGGAAGGACGTCTTTGAAGCCATTCATTGTGCACCTGGATTAACTGAGAAAACTACCCTGCCCCAAGTTAGGATTAAGGGTTTTAATTTGTGTGAAAAGAAAAACTCCTACTTCTTTGGCTCAAAGGGGTTGACTAGGGATTATCTTCCTTATAACTCCACTGTTTAGGATTTGAAACAGCGCTTGTACATCGTCAGCGGCGTCTGTTCAAAAGCATACTGTAGAGATCGTGGTATCATTTTCGTCATCCTCCCTCTAAAGGCTTACAGTTTTTTAGTCGAGAGTTGAATATCACGAAAAGGAAATATAAAGCAATTTAAGCATAATTAAAAAATTAATTCAAGACAGACACGTGTAATGCATTAATGAAATAAGAAAGTTTGACATGACAATAATTGTTTGAATAAGCAAAGAAAATACAACTTCAGAATTCAAATGAACAAAAATGCTTTCAATCCTAGCCATGTTTTGGCAAGGGAGCAGTGATCACATTGGGAGTCTCAGGAGGGTCGAATTCGATCTCCTTGGCGTCAATCATATTCTGAATCTTGTATTTCGGTGTCCAACAATCGTTAGTATCGTGCCCCGGGCTACCAGAATGATAAGCACACCTTGCATCCGGGTTGTAGTTAGGAGAAGAAGTCTTAGGGTTTGGATGAGGGTTTATCACCGTAATCAGATTCATCTTCAACATGTGTTTCAATGCTTGTGACAATGGCATATTGATTTGGGTGAATTGCCTTTGAGGTCTTTCCACCCTTGGCTGATTGTTTCGTTGTTGTGGTCATTATGTGCATGCCGAATTAGAGATCAACACCGCCCCCACAGATTGGTGGTAGTCTGCCTTGCTATGCCTCTTCTGGCCGTGCACAGCATTGGCTTCCCTCTTGCCACCAAATGACTTCTTCTCTGTACTCGAAGAGGTATTTTTCTGGATCTTACCACTCAGGATCCCAGCTTCTACTCTTTCTCCAGTCAGAATCAGCTCGGTGAAACCCACTGACGAGCTGCCAATCAAATGATTAAAGAATGGACCAGATAGAATCCCCAAAAACATATCAACCAACTCCCTATCAGACAACGGGGGTTGGACTCTTCCAGCCAAATCTCTCCACTTTTGAGCATAGTCCTTAAAACCTTCACTTGCACCTATAGACATACCCTGAAGCTGAGTACGAGTGGGAGCAAGGTCGGTGTTATACTGGTACTTCTTGTAGAAAGCAGCAGCAAGGTCCTCCCAGTTTCGGACATTAGCTCCTTCCAATTGATAAAACCATTCAAGCTGAGTCCCTGGCAGACTATCTTGAAATAAATGTACCCACAGATTCCTATTAGCAGTGTAGGGTTGAATTTTTCTGACGTATGAGCGGAGATGGAGTTTTGGACAGGACACTCCATCGTACTTGGCGAAAACTGGAGCTTTGAACTTATGAGGGATCACCACCCCAGATGCTAGTCCCAAATCTCCAAAGTCTAAACCGGGAATCTTCTGAATCTCCATAGCATTTAGACGGTCCTCAAGTTGTTTGTACTTATCCTCAATAAGAGGGTACTGTTCATTATCAAAATCAGTATCATTATCAGAGACCACAGGGCTATGACCCTTTTCTCTCTTGATTCTCTCCTCATTTGGATGAATGAGACAGATCAACTTTCTGTCGCAACCTATTTCCAAATCTGTAACCCATATTCAGAAGAACCACCTTCTTCTTCTTCTTCTTCTTCTTCTTCTTCTTCTTCTTTTCTTTCAGGATGAGAGTCTTCAAATCTTCTTGCCCTTTAGCCAAGTTCAAGAACATCTCTTGGAATTGGGCATTATATGCCTGAAGAGCTTTGATGGCTTGATCGGTAGGTATTTCAGAAGACATTTTGTGCTGAAATAAACAGCGAAGGAGATGAGAAACCTGTAACGGTACCTGTAATAATGTGTATGATATCCATGTAATGTTTTCAAGGATCTCGCGGTTTAAACAAGAAACTGTTAGAATTTGATTGTAGCTTGATTGAAGAAACTTCGTGTTGTTGAGAGTCCTTCTTCCAGAGTCAAGCTCACTGTATCGAGTGGGTCATAGCCCCTGACTCAAGATCCTTTGACAATATTGGCTAGAGGAAAATAAATCCCCTTGCTAGATGTCTGGTTCGCCATGACCTATATCACAGACCCTTGAGATCCTTGAAATGGTTAGTATGATATGCCATGTTATGTTATGATGCATGATGTCATGATAAAAGCATACAACATGTATAGCAGATAACAGACATGATAAAGGCAAACAAGTCACACAAGAGCCCTTAAGTTTCAGGCTTGCATGAAGTCTAGGTACTACCCTCTTGAAGTTCAGTTGGTTTCAACCTGTCCTAATAATAGTAATCGGGTTCTAGAGGTTCTCAATATCATTGACCATCCTTCATAGGTCATGGTTTCAGCTCACACAATCTTTTCTTGCAGTCGGAACTATCTCGAGAGTATGGTCTCAATGAGTGTAGTATCGAGTATCAACCAGTTCCCAGTTCTACACCGAGACCAGCTATCTCACTACTTCCTATAGCCAAGTTGGTCAATTATAGGTTCTAAGGTCAGTTGATGCTTAACAACCCATATAGCAGCCTCGTATTCTCCTTGTTGCTCCACAAGGGATACCGGTACCAACTAATGTGTCACATCAACGTAGTTATTGCTTCAACCATATCGGTTTATGCCGTACAGTTCCCTCACAGTTTTTTGCTACTTACCTAAAAGGTGTCCCCAGATCCGGGTTAGGATCTATAGTAACTCCGATACAAAGCCCACAAAGATAAATCAATCAAGTCAAACAATAGAAGCAATATGATAAACTAATCCTAAGGTATACCCCACTTATTCAACTCCCCAGCAGAGTCGCCCGTTCCGTGATACGCTGGCAAAACCGACTGTTAATAATGGTTTGCGTTTTTTGTTTGCAAAATGTCGCGGTAAGAAAGAGTCGCCACCGACTTTTATTTCATCCAATTGGAAAGGAAAAAAGTACAGAAAAAATCCTTTTTCGAGATATTTCTGAGTACGGGGGGTAGATTATAGAAAGGGAAGGTGTTAGCACCCTTTCTATCTGTGGTTTTCCACGGGCTCTTAGGTACTTGCTCATCATTTTCAAAATTGCTTGTGTGTGTTTGATTTGAAAAAAGTTTTTGACTTCGATTTAACCCTTGCTTCTGTCTTCAAGAGTGTAATGAAGTGTTTTTGAAAGCTTTGTTTGAAAAGAGTGTAAGTGTGAAAAGTTTGTTTGGATTGAGCAAGTACTTAAGATTCTACCTACTCGAAAAAGAGAATTGTTCTATGTTCGTTTCCTTTAGACAATGCTATCCCACTATTAGTGAGTAGGTAGCACCTTCGTTGGAGTTGTAAGGGTCAATTCGAAAAGGGACGTACGGTCACTAAAGCAATGTTAGGGCGTCTTAGTAATAACCCTAATGTCTTAGATCAATTATTCAAGGCAATAATATCCGAGGCAACCTTTCTGAGGCAACTTTTCCGAACGGGACTTTGATCTTTGTTTAGACAAGAGAGCGACCACTAAAATACCCTATACTCAATGACCGTTTACCGAAGGTAACTGAAGTGGGAGTGTACCCTAGGAGTGCGCATGTGCGAGTGATTCAATTTCAAGTTTATTATCTTTGCACATTTAGGGTTTGCTAACTGTTTTAAAGTTAATCATACATTCTTGTCATGCATCCCTAATTATTCATACATCTAACAGTTAATATTTGCGGAATTTAAAGTGCGGAAAATAAGCTAAGCTATTACAAGGCTTCGGGTATTTACATAGCCAAAAACAAACCCTTAAAAAAACGATAAATGAAAGTAAAAAGGTCCTAATTAATCTATTACAACTTGTGAGAAATTACATTAATATGGTAAAATAAAATAAAGCGCGCGCGAATAAAGAACGAGAGAGAATTAGGGTTTTGACCCCGTCTAACCTAATCGAAAGAAAAATTATTTTTTGTTTTTTTTAATTATTTCTAAGAAAAAAGAATTAGGTTTTTTAAAATTAAATACAAAATTAATTAGTAATTAAACTAGTTAAAAAAACAATTAAATGGCCTATTTTTGTGTTTTGTTATTTTAAGAAAAAAGAAAATAGAATTAAGTTAGAAACAAAATCCTAATTGTTCTAATTAATTTTAATTTATTTACAAAACAATTAAAGTTACCTAAAATTAAATTAAAACCTAAAATTAATTATTCGAGTTTATTATAAAAAATCAAAGGTTTGTGAAAAATGTTAAGTTTTATGAAAAAAAGATTTTAAACAGAAAGAATAAAAATAGGTAAAAGGATAAATATAGGAAGAAAACTAAAACCAATAGGGGTGGTTGTTGAACCCACGCCCTTAACCTTCTCAGGATGTCTGCATTGTCATGCATTGGTGCCATGTGTTAGTTGTTCTGTTTTGGCCATTTGTGTTTTAGCCTCAATGTTCTGTAATGAACCTGCATGAGATCTTGTCTAAATCTGCAGTGTTGAATCTCATAAACACATTAAATAAATTACTATATATCATGAAATACAAATAAAGTCAATATATGAATAAATTTAATGTTAAAACCGATATGGCATGTATGAATGATTATACCCTTTTGATCATGGAGATCAAACCAGTCTTACCCTTACTGGAGAAGTAGTGAGATAAATGTTTTTATGCTCTTTTGATCATGGAGATCAAGCCAGCCTTACCCTTGCTGGAGAAGTAGTGAGATGTGGGTTTGTAACAGGGATGACTTGTTTGTAGTGAGATGGAGGTTTGTAATAAGGATTTCAAGGTTTTAGGATTCTTGAAAGAATTTAATATTCTGACAGCATTGTGGAAAAGGTTTTTTTTCCTCCTTTGTTTGTGTGAAAAGAATGAGATTATATAATAGAAATTAGAGAGAAAAATGGGCTTTGAATGTGCAATTGGGCCTCCAATGTTCACTTGAGTTCGTCACGTTCCAGGCTAAATCGCAGGGGCTTAAATGCAATTTTTAAAGTTGAAATGTTAAAGCAAAATGTAGCCAACATCGAGAACTAACTCTTGTCCGAAAATGGGCTCAATCGGATAAATGGTGAATTAGTTATGAATTTTTGAAGTTTCAGCTCAGACAAACTTATTTTGGGCTCCAGTGTCGACTCTGGCATGTTATTTAATAAAAGGCTGGTATTGATCAGAGCATAATTCGGTCTCGACTTTTGAGGAAAAGTTGTAGATCTCTAAGTCAGTAACCTTGTGTAAAAATATTGGCCCGATCCGATAAAAATTGACCGAGTTATGAATTTTCGAAGTTTCGGCCCAGATGAAATAATATTCGGCATTCAGGATTTTCGTCGCGTCACGTGCACTCTGAGCAAAAAACAAAGGCCTTTTGGATACCTTTAGAACTCGATACCTCCTGAGAAAACTTAGCCAACTCAATTTGTGAAAATTTGGCGCCGGAACCAGCTCGATACGATGAAAATCGACCAAATTATGATTTTCTGAACATGACGCAAATAAACTTTTGTCACAAATTTTCTGTACGAAAATACTTGATAAATCCGCATTTTTGAAGACCTTCTGATCGAAATTGGCTTCCAGCCGTGAGAGATGAAAACATAGATGACGTCAATACGGAATTTTGGCCAACTGAACGGGTTCAAAACGAGCCACGATCTTCAAGTTATGAATTTTTTAGCGCGTAAAAACTGCACTTTTAGCACACTTTTTGACCATATTTCTTCGATAAAACTCACACATTCGGATACCTTCTTTAAAGAATTGACTCTTGAGATGGACCTGAATTTGAGAATACGTTATCAGAGATATCTTGGCAAAAGAACACCTGAATATGACGCGTTGGGTTGGACTTGGGAATCTTTGAACCCCGAATCATTGCAAAACAGCGAACCGATCTTCAGCACGGAAAATACTCTGAGAATATCCATTGACGAAATAAACGTCACTTGTAACCTGAAGAAGCTTGATAAATATACCTTTATTCCATAACCATAAAACCAATAATATGCGTGTATGAAAAGAGGGCAAATTTTGGGATACAATACTAACCATTTCAAGGATTTTGAGATTCATCTTTGTTCTGTTTTGCAGGATATGACTCCCACTCGCAGGAACACAATCCAAGTCAACCTTGTACGAGTACCTTTTCAACTCAAGGATTTAGCGTCAAGGGTCCCTGAGAATTCTCCGTTCACCAAAAGACATGGACGACTTCTCAACTTGGTTACTTCGAGCTTTGACGAAGACATGATGAAAGTGTTTTTCCAGTTCTTTGACCCGTTGCACCATTGCTTTACCTTCCCCGATTACCAGCTTGTACCAACTATGGAAGAGTTCTCTCGGATATTGGGAATTTCTATCCTCGATCAACTACCTTTTGATGGTACCGAAAGAGACCCAAGCCCTGAAGAGGTTGCCCGAGCTTTGCACTTGCAATAATCTGACGTCACGGCTAATTAGGAAACAAGAAGTGGTGTCAAAGGGTTCTTAGCCAAGTTATTACTGGAAAAAGCTCAAGATTGTTAGAACAACCTGGATTTACAAGCTTTCGAAGAAATTTTGGCTTTTCTCATCTATGGGTTGGTACTATTTCCAAATCCTGACCAACTTATAGATGTGAATGTTGTCAAAATCTTTTTAACTCACAATTCAGTGCCTACTTTGTTGGGAGATGTCCTACATTCTCTCCACACTCACACCATTAGGAAAAGAGGAACCCTCATGTGTTGTACTCCTCTATTGGTTAAATGGTTTGTTTCGCATCTTCCCCAATCCGTTGTGAAGAATGAGCAAGGTTTGAGGTGGTCTAACAGGCTGATGTCACTCAGGCATTCAGATATATATTGGTGTTCTCGATCCTTGGAGGACATTACTATCATCGATCATTATGGGGAATTCCCTAACGTTCCTTTGCTTGGCATTAGGGGAGGCATCACTTATAACCCTTGCTTAGCTCTGCAAAAGTTTGGGTACGCACGAAGAGATGGTCCATATGATGCGCTCATCCAAGGTGTAGTGTTCGACTATGAAAGTGACAATCAAGACTACCGTCAGAGGTTCATACGAGCTTGGAGGATGGTAAGAAAGGTGGATAGTAGGACATTGGGGCACAAGAATTCCATTCCCCTTGAGCATTACCTTAGATGGGTATGGGCTCGCGCTCAGAGTCTCGCAATGCCTTACCTCTCCATCCTCCCAGTTATCATAGAGCCTGTTGTGGAAGGATATGTCCCATACACTGTCCTTCAGCCTAACATGCCCACCTCTCTTGAAGACTTACAAAGGGATTGGATACAGCTTAAGGGAGAGTGAGACACTTTCGAAGCCCAATTCTGCGCCAGCGAGAAGAAAGTTCTAGAACTCACCAAGCAACATCATGAAGAGCGGAGTCTGAACGCCTACATCGCACCAAAGAGGATGCGTTAAACTTTTTTATCTTAGGAGTTTTGTATTTTATTTATTTCATTGTAAGTCCAAAGAGGCATGATGTACTCAAACTTGGATTTATTAATATAACGTTTGTTCCTTTTTTGTCTAAAGCAAATTTAAATCTCTAATTTCCTTGAAATCATTTGCATATGCATCTTCATTCATCATAACACAAACAGGTTTCTTACAACAGGTCTCCTTATCTTTCTACTATTTATTTCAGTGAGATGGATATTGAACAGATAGTAAAAGATCTCCAGGCGCATAACGCCCAATTTCAACAAATGTTCTTGACTCTTGCAAAAGGACAAGATGAGTTGAAAACTCTACTGATCAAAGAAAAGAAGAAGAAAGTGAAGAAATCAACCGGTGTTTTGAATCTTGAAAGAAGGTTCAAAGGACCAGCCAGACGGACTCTAGACTTTGCAACATCGTCAGGTGAAAGGGATAATCAAGAAGGAAAAAACAAGGAAGTGACTGACCCTCTAGAATCTGAAGAGGAAGAAGAAGTTGACTACTCTGAAGAGAAGTATCCTCCAGCTGACAACAAATACAAACACTTGGAAGATCGCCTCAATGCTATGGAGAACCAGAAGGTACCCGGGTTGGATTTTGAGGAGCTAAGACTTGTCTCAAGGGTTGTCATACCGCAGAAATTCAAGGTCCCCACTTTCGCTAAATATGACGGTGTCTCTTTTGAGATCATACGTCACGAAAATTGAACCCCATACTGCGGATAGGAATCTATGGGTGCATTTCTTCCAAGAAAGCTTGTCATGAACGCATTTGGATTGGTTGTATCAGTTGGAACGGACCAACATCCGCAATTGGGAAGATTTGGAAGCCGCTTTTTACAAGAAATACCAGTATAATGCTGACTTAGCTCCAACACGGACACAGTTGCAAGGCATGTCTATGGGTACAGGTGAAGGTTTCAAAACCTATGCTAAAAAATGGCGAGATCTCGCGGGGAGGGTCCAAGCCCCTCTATCTGACAGATAATTGGTGGATATGTTCTTAGGCACACTATCTGGTCCATTCTTCTAACACCTGATCGGAAGCTCCTCGGTTGGGTTTACCGAATTAAACATGGCAGGTGAATGGGTAGAAGCGAGTATAAAAAGTGGAAAAATTCAAAGAGATGCATCCTCGAGTGCAATAAAGAAGCCCTTTACTAGAAAGAAGGAGGTCAGTGTTACATATGACCATAGGAATCAGGACAGAACTGAACTCCGTCTAGCGGTAGGGGAAGTCATGATCTCTAAGCCTGTACCTACTCAACAAAGGAACAATCAGTCTAGAACGGAAAGGCCGGTAAGACAGTTTACCCAGATAAATATGATGTTATCTCAAGTCTTTCCGCATTTGTTAAAATATAATCTGGTAACCTTGCGGGAAGCTCCGAAGAATCCCAACACAGCCTCTCCCCGTTATAACCCAAATGCTCATTGTGCTTACCATTCAGAAAGTCTAGGTAATGATACAAACGACTGCTGGGCTTTGAAAAACAAGGTGCAAGACCTTCTCGAGGCAGAGGAAATTGAATTTGATGCTCCTGAGATCCCAAATGTTATCACCGCTCCTATGCCCAAGCACGACCATGGTGTTAACGCTGTTGAAGATGATGTGTTTGTTATCGTTGTTGATGAACTTGTTACTCGTCTCCTAACCGTCAAAAGGAACCTGTTGAAGGTCAGTTTATTTTTGGGCTGTGGTGAAGGCTGCCACCTCTGTTTATCCCTACCGACTGGTTGTCATTTATTGAAGGCAGGTGTCCAACGCCTGATGGATAACAAATAGATTTTGTTTGAAAAGACTCCTGTTCCAACCATTTCTTACAAGGATGTTTCAATGATAACCATTTCCGCCATTCCTCTCAGGGTCTCCACCAAAAGACCCGTTAGCATTACATCTATTCCGAAGGTGACTCCACTGATAATTACTATGCCAGGACCGATCCCATACTCCTTAGGCAAAACAGTTCCCTGGAACTATGGGGGTGACGTCTACTACCACGACGTCAAGCAAGAATGGCTGGCTGTTGAAGACCCGGTTCTTGAGAAGGCTGACCCCGACATTGGCAACATTGTGGGAACCAGCAAAATAACCAGAAGTGGAAGAGTGTTCTCCCTTGAGATTGCTCCTCTGAAAGCTGTTATCGGTCCTGTGATCATTCCTGCTTTTGTTCTTGTTGATATTACTACTACAGTTCCTGTGAGTACCCCTGCTGACACCCCTATCACCGAGTCGACCGAGACTCGGGGCAAAGACATTTTGGTTGAGCCTGTCCGGATAAAGGCGCAGTCAGTATCTATCCCAGAGGCTTCCAAAAAAGAGATGGAAGAAATTTTGAAAATTATAAAGAGAAGCGACTACAATGTAGTCGAACAGTTAGGGCAGACCCCTTCAAAGATTTCTATGCTAGCTTTACTGTTGTGCTCTGAAGCTCATGCGAAGGCCTTGGTTAAATTTCTTAAAACTGGCCATGTGCCACAGGAAACCTCTGCTGACCAATTCGAAGATTGTGTGGCCAGTTTGACAGCTGATAACGGTTTGGGATTTTCTGATGCTGATCTGACACCTAGAGGGAGGAAACACAATGAGGCGTTGCATGTCTCTATCGAATGCAGGGGCACTACTTTGGCCCATGTCCTGGTAGATACTAGTTCATCATTGAATGTGCTACCTAAGAAGGCTCTGGATAGGTTAGACTATGAAGGTATGACTTTAAAACCCAACAATATAATGGTAAGGGCCTTCGATGGTTCGAAGAGAATGGTGCACGGGGAGGTGGACATCCCCATCAAAGTTGGAACTCAGACCTTCGATTCAACTTTCTATGTGATGGATATTCGCCCTTCCTATTCTTGTTTATTGGGCCGACCTTGGATTCATGACGCTGGTGATGTCACCTCTACATTACATCATATGTTGAAGTACCCAATCAAGGGAAAAATCATCATTGTCCATGGAGAGGAGGAATATATGGTCAATCACCTAAACTCCTTCAGGTATGTGGAAATGGATGGTGAATTCATCGAAACTCCGTGTCAGTATTTCGAGGAAGTCCAACAAATAGTTGTGGCAACCAAGACTGTTTCCAAAGTCCCGAAGATTACCAGACCTCCGCTGAAGATGGATTCTCTAAAAGATGCCAAGGCAGTAGTCGAAGAAGGTGGGTGTACCATTTGGGGCCAACTCCCAGATATTCCCTACAAATCTGACAAATTTGGTTTGGGTTTTACTTCAGGAGCCCAGAAAGTTGTTCATCGTGCTCGTGCCAGGGGACCACCTTTGCGGATTAGCAACCATGGAGTCAACGCAGTGGAAGATAGTGATGACAACTGTGACCTGGAAGAATGGATTTTTCCAACTATCAGTGGAGGACTCAACAACTGGGAAGCCAAAGAATTTGTCCCTATTACTTTTATCCAATAGTAATTGTCTTTAAATTTTTGTCGGACTTGTAATAATTAAACAATTTAGACTTTAAAACCTTGTGTCTTACCCGAGGCACAACTGTCCATTTGTGAGGATTATTACTTCATTTTCATATGTCATCAATAAATCACTGACGTTTTTGCATGCAAATTTTACGCTCTTTGTTCTTCTTTTTCTACATTTTTATTTTTTCAAAGATAAATATGCTCTTACACACACTCACATATCAAAATGCAGATCCACATCCACTCAGGATCCCATGGGTAACGATTCTGCTATGGCCTATTGTGACTTTGAAAATACTATCTACCAAGCCGAAGACGAAGGTGAAGAAGATTGTGAAGTGCCAGGGGAACTAGCCAGGTTACTACAACAGGAAGAAAGGACCATACAGCCCCACGAAGAACCGGTTGACACAGTTAACTTAGGTACCGAAGAGGACAAGAAAGAAGTCAAGGTATTTGCCAATCTGGAACCTAGTGTCAAGAAGCGCTTAACTCAGTTACTACATGACTATGTTGAGGCCTTTTCCTGGTCATACGAAGATATGCCAGGACTTGACGCTGATATCGTGGTCCATCGTCTGCCGACAAAAGAAGACTGCCATCCGGTAAAACAGAAAGTCCATCGCATGCGGCCAGAAATGTCAGAGAAGATCAAGACTGAAGTCATGAAGCAGTTCAACACCTGATTCTTAGCCGTCACCTCCTATCCATAATGAGTCGCCAATGTTGTTACAGTGCCTAAAATGGACGGTAAAGTATACATATGTGTGGATTACAGAGATTTGAATACGGCAAGCCCTAAGGATGATTTCCCGCTTCCCCATATGGATATTCTAGTTGACAACACTGCACATCATAAATTATTCTCTTTCATAGATGGTTTCTCCGGGTACAATCAAATCAAATTGCACCTGAGGACATGGATAAAATGACATTCGTCACACAGTGGGGAACATTCTGTTACAAAGTTATGCCATTCAGGTTGAAGAACGTTGGGGCAACTTATCAGCACGCCATGGTAGCTCTATTTCACTATATGATCCATCACGAGATAGAGGTCTACGTTGATGACATGATATCCAAATCTCAAACTTAGGAGGAACACCTTGACCATTTGCAGAAAATGTTTGAAAGACTGAAGAAATACAAACTAAGGTTGAACCCAAGTAAATGTACATTTGGAGTAAGGTTCGGTAAACTCCTAGGCTTCATTGTCAGCGGTAAAGGTATCGAAGTGGACCCTGCAAAGGTAAAAGAAATACAAGAAATGCCTGCTCCTCGCGCCGAGAAGGTAGTCATAGGATTCTTAGGACAGCTAAACTACATCGCCAGATTCATTTCTCACCTAACCGCTACTTGTGAACCAATCTTCAAATTACTGAAGAAAGATCAAGTGTTGGATTGGAATGATGACTGCCAGGTTGCCTTTGATAGGATCAAAGAGTACCTTCAAGAGCCTCCTATTTTTATGCCTCCATTCGAGGGAAGACCTTTGATCATGTATCTAATTGTCTTAGAAAATTCAATGGGGTGTGTGATGGGGAAGCATGACGAGTCTGGCCGAAAAGAGCATGCAATATACTACCTGAGCAAAAAGTTTACCGACTGTGAAACCAGATATTCACTGCTCGAGAAAACTTGCTGCGCTCTGGCATGGGCTGCTCACCAGCTAAGACAATATATGTTGACCCATACTACCTTATTGATATCCAATATGGATCTAATTAAATACATATTTGAGAAGCCCGCCCTCTCTGGAAGAATAGCAAGATGGTAGATGATCCTGACTGAATACGACATTCAATACACTACCCAAAAAGCAATAAAGAGCAGTGTGCTAGCCGATCACCTTGCTCATCAGGCTGTGGATGACTACCAGTCCATGAAATTCGAGTTCCCAAATGAAGACATCATGTTGGTAAACAATTGTGAAGAACTCAGACCATATGACGGACCTGAACAAGGGTCCCGATGGACCTTGGTTTTTGATGGAGCTTCCAATGCACTCGGCAACGACATAGGCGCTGTGATCATATCCCCTGAAGGATGTCATACTCCTTTCACTGCAAGACTTTGTTTCAACTGTACCAATAATATGGCGGAATATGAAGCGTGTATTATGGGTCTCAAAGCCTCCATAGATTTGGGAATCAATTCCTTAAAGGTATTTGGTGATTCAGCCTTAGTCGTCAGTCAAATCAAAGGAGAATGGGACACGAAGCACCCTAATCTCATCCCTTACAAAGAACATGTGTTGACATTAATCCCACATTTTGAGGAAATTAACTTTGAGCATTTTCCACGAGAGGGAAATCAACTAGCGGACGTGCTATCCACTATGTCATCCATGTTTAAAATCAGATGGGATAACGAGGCTCCCTTGATCACCATTGAGCAGATGGATGAAACAGCTTACTGTCACGAGATCGATACTGAAGAAGTAGTGGAAAAGCCTTGGTCCCATGAAGTTAGGAGGTATCTCGAGGCCCAAGAGTATCTGGAGGGAGCTTCAATCAATGATAAGAAGTTCTTGAGAAGCTTTTCTGCTAAATTCTTCCTCAGTAACAGAATCCTCTATAAACGCAACCACGACTCTACTTTGCTTCATTGCATAGACCAGAGTGAGGCAGAAAAGATCATGGCTGATTTACATGAAGGTACCTTTGGCACTCATTCTAGTGGACACACGATGGCTAAAAAGATCCTACGGGCAGGATACTACTGGTCCACCATGGAAGCGGATTGTTATCAACATTCACGAACTTGTCACAAGTTCGAGATATATGCTGACAAAGTACATGTGCCTCTGATTCCCCTAAACATCCTGACTGCTCCTTGGCTCTTCGCAATGTGGGGCATTGACATGATTGGAGAGATCAAACCCACAGCTTCTAATGGACACTATTTCATCTTGGTTTCCATTGATTACTTCACGAAGTGGGTCGAGGCAGCTTCATTCGCTTCTGTTACCAAGAACGTTGTGGCCCGATTCATCAAACAGAATCTCATCTGTCGGTACGGTATCCCGGAGAGAATTATCATAGATAATGGTACCAATCTCAATAATACTATGATTACCGCACTATGCGCGCAATTCAAGATCAAGCACCATAACTCCTCTCCTTACCGGCCGAAGATGAATGGCGTTGTAGAAGCCACAAATAAAAACATCAAGAAGATCATACAAAAAATGACAGTGACCTACAAGGACTGGCATGAGATGTTACCATTTTCTCTCCATGGTTACCGTACCACGGCGCGCACGTCAACATGGGAAACTCCTTTCTCTTTGGTATACAGTATGGAACTTGTCCTATCAATTGAAGTCCAAATACCTTCCCTGAGAATCATAAGAGATACAGGGTTTAATGAAGATGAATGGATTCAAACTCGACTTGACCAGTTGAACTTGATTTATGAGAAGTGGCTTATAGCTGTTTGTCATGGTCAAATGTACCAAAAACGCATGATCAAAGCTTTTAACAAGAAGGTCAGACGTCAGGTATATCGGGTTGGTGAATTGGTAATCAAGCATATCATATTTCCACAAGGTGATCCCAGGGGAAAATGGACTCCTACATACGAAGGACCATTTGTGATCAAAAACATATTCTCTGGTGGAGCAATGATCTTAACCACTATGGATGGCGACGACCTTCCGCATCCTGTAAACACGGACATAGTCAAAAGATACTACGCATGAATAAATACCCGCTAGGTCGACTGGCCTAGGCAAAAATTAGGGCATCCAGGTGAACCAAAAGGGTTCGGGTAAAAATTAGGGATAAAATATAAAAAAATTCGTACACCCGACAAGTTGAAAACCTGAAAGGGAGGTTTGCACAAAAAAGGGTGTCCCGGTGGACTGAAAACACGAAAGGGCGGTCCAGACAAAAGTTAGGGATTAAAGGCGTATGACTATGTCCCGTTGGATCACCTTACAGACAATCTTTAGTATCGACTGACAAACTCAAATGGTTCTAATAAATCCAATAAGCTTCAGACAAAGCTGCAAGTGGATGAGACGCTTAGAGACATGAAGGCTATATCAGAGTAGGAACCCCATGGGATTATTTCACATAGCTATCTTTTCTTTGTATCAATTTTAATTTTCTACGACGACATTCCCTTACTAGGATGTTCGTCTCTTTGTACAAAAATACTTATTCAAGTTAATACAAAGATATTCCTTTAAAAGTGAAAAACTATCTATTTTTCTTTTATTTTCCTAATTTGTTTGCAAAAACGTCCAATGATTATTTTTGAACATGTGCATTTGAACGTGATTACTGTTTACAAATAAGCGCAAAAAAAGGGAACATAAAACGAAAAGACAATTAATAATGGCTTTAAGAAAATAGGAAAATATCTATAAGCCATTCCATAAAATCCCCGCAGGTACTTTCTCCAGCAAGAGCGAAAGCAAGGACATTCTACTACGGGATCACTAGCGTCTCTCTAGTATGCAGTCTAATGTTATCAGGTGCTCTCACATCCCCGACGAAGCAAAACTTCCATTTACTACTCCAAAGATTCCCAAGTGAAAGTCGCCCAGCTTCTCAGGATTCCCCAGTAGGATTTCACGAAGTCCACAAGCAATGCACGATGTTTCCCTTCCCCAACAGAGTTATTTCTCTAATTATGGAAACCCATCCATCAACACTTCAATTTCAACAAAATATGAAGACTTACACTCCATATTCCCAGTAGCAGTCAGGGATTTATTTTCCCTAATCCAACGACACTACAGCAGAAAAATTAATATGTTCATACATTGCATTCATACGTCATAGCATTGATAACACAAATGCATATAGAGCAATCTACTTTATTTTGAGAAACAGAATTATACCATGCACTTCATACATCATTACATTGCATACAACTAACTCTTCATCTTTTCAGGAAAGATCAATCAACAGAAAGTTATCGTCAAATTTTCAACAAGACAAGGAAAATATCTATGAACAAGCCGATTACAGATCAATTCCTGAGAAAGGACTGGTCGACCATCTACATAATGGATATTTCCTTCAGACCCCTACTGGTTCAGTTTAAATCTCTCAACGGTTTATTCTGATTCTTCCCCGCAGACATCTTCTCTGGTTCAGATAAGTCGCTTCAAGATTTATTTTGATTCTTTTAAAGACCCTTGTTGGTTCAGTTTAAATCTCTCAACGATTTATTCTGATTCTTCCCCGCAGACGTCTTCTATGGTTCAGATAAGTTGCTTCAAGATTTATTCTGATTCTTCTCCAGACCCCTGCCGGTTTAGTTTAAATCTCTCAATGGTTTATTCTGCTTCTTTCCCGCGGACATCATCTCTGGTTCAAATAAGTGGCTTCAAGATTCATTCTAATTCTTCTCCAGACCCCTGTCGGTTCAGTTTAAATCTCTCAATGGTTTATTCTGATTCGTTCCCGCAGACATCATCTCTGGTTCAAATAAGTCGCTTCAAGATTCATTCTGATTCTTCTCTAGATCCCTGCCGGTTCAGTTTAAATCTCTCAACATTTTATTCTGATTTTTTCCCGCAGACTTCTTCTCTGGTTCAGATAAGTTACTTCAAGATTTATTTTGATTCTTCTCCAGATCCCTGCTGGTTCAGATAAATCTCTCAACAATTTATTTTTATTCTTTCCTAGTAGACACTTTTTCTGGTTCAGATAAATCGCTCAAAGATCTATCCTGATTCTCTAGAGTTAAAGAATATCCAAGACCTCTTTTGGTTCAGTTTAAATCTCTCAATGGTTTATCCTGATACTTTCCAAATAAACATTTCTTCCGGTTCAGGTAAATCGCTCTGAAATTTATTCTGATTCTTTCTAGTTAAACAACATGCAAGGTTTCTGCTAGTTTCAGATAAATCGCTCTGAAGGTTTACTCTGATTCTTTTCCAGTTGAAACCAAGTTCAGACTTAGTCCATCTTCTGTCAACAGTCACCTTTGGATGGAATCTACAAGCCCATCTCCAGCAGCTCTCCATCGTTTCTCCAAATGGAATCTTTAAGCCCATTCCTTACACAATCAGTGAACACGTCATCAAGTGCAAATTTTTGGGCACTTTAAATGTTCGGTCATTTTCCACTTTCAAGCTACGAACGACAAGCGTGCCGATCTCGCTTTTCAAGTTTAATAAGATTGAACAGGGGAAACTGTCGTACCCCAAAATTTTCCCTCCCGTTTTTCATATTCTAGGGTTTCTCGAATACTCAGTTTGGCTCAGAAGTTGGTCAGACAGATTCTCCCTAGGCAGCAAATCAACAATTAGGGTTTGGTATTTCTCAGAGAAAATTGAGTTTTCAAGGTTTCAAATGGTCTTCATAGGTCTTCCTGTCTACTCAAGGATGTTTATGCCAATTTTCAAACTTTGCATTGCAATTTGGCTCAATCTATGGCTCAGATAACTGAAAATGACTACATTGACCCAAAAATCGACCTTTTGCAAGAACAAGTTCAAACAATTGTAACTTCTTCATTATTCGATATTTTTGAGCGTTTTTTCTTGCGTATGATTCTCCTTGATGTCATATCCAATTTCTCTTCACAAATCAAGATCTGATTACGTGTAGAAGATCACCAAAATTCGAATACGTTAGAAGTCGCATCAGGGACTTTGACCTAATCTTAAATAACTATCGTCTGATTTCTAAGAATTGTGATTTCCTCAAATTACAAGATCTTGAAACGATTATTTCTGCATATGGTCATAAGTGATGTCGCTCACGAGTTTATCTTCAAAGATCGAAAGAAAATTGTGTTTGGAAGACTTTGAAAGTTATCGAATAGTCGCAAGTCATTTGTTTGATTTCGAATGTTCATAACCACAATTTGTTGAAGTTTGTTAATTCTACAAGATTGACGAATGTTCTTAAAGCATTTTTTTGGTAATGAAGTCCCATTTTAATCGAGCGTGGCGTGCGGGTTCATTTTGAATGCAAATTTGATTTGGACAAGAGGTGAAGATTAAGACTGTCGTTTAGATAACCATGGTTTTGGGTTTGAGTTAACCAAGTTGGAATTGAATTCTTAAACATTTATTTTGTTTAGGAATTTTATTGGAGTACAAGGCGCATGGTTTATTTGATCATTTTGTGATTGCTTGAAGTTGAAGTTACCAAACCAAGGTGTTTTATTCAAAGCATTCAATTGAGAATTGCAAAGTTTAAATCAAAATTCAAGTTTTGTACAATAAATTTCATCATTTATAAATTTATTCAAAGCTTTGTGTTTATTACATTACAAATGAATTGAATTACAAATTTATGTCTTGTTTACAAAGAATTACAAATTTTTTTGTTTACAAAGAAAGAAATTTTGTTCTATTTCTTCAAATCTTATTTGCTTCATCTTCAAGAAATCCATCTAATCCTCGTTTTCCATCCACGCCTCATGTTCATGAAACAAAGAAAAGAAAGTTAGCAATTCAAGCAAAAGTGATGTGTAAAGAAAGGAAAAAACATTCATCATTAGGGTTTGTATGTAAGAATCAGATTTAAAGATATTTTGTTTTATCATAATACCTCTTCTCCCATTTTGGCAAATCACAAGGTTGGGCCTTGGTTCACAAAAAGGAAAAGAAAATACAAGCAAGCCCAAGGCTGTCAAAGCAGCAAGAAAATACAAGCAAGCCCAAGGCTGTCAAAACAGCAAGGAAATATGCAAGCCCAAGGTTGTCAAAACAAGCAATAAAATATCAAAGCAAAGGCAGGGCAAACAAAGCATGCAACAGCTGCTATAAACATAGCAGCAAGAACATGCTGCAATGTAGCAAGCAAGATACCTAAGTACACAAGCCAACAAAACCTGCAACAAATATGCAAACAAAAAAAACAAGCTGCAATGCAGCAAGGTCAGATAGCAAGGCAAGCAAGCAAAGGTAAAGCATAGCTAGCTTGCCCAACACACCACATTATCATCACTTTCCTAAATATTTCAAACCCTTCAGAATTTATTTGCATCATTGAAAGATGAAAGAGAAAAGATGAAAGAGATATCACCTAGAAAACAACATTCCAAAATCCTACAAAATGCCAAAGTCAGCCCTGCCCAAACTCAATCCAAGTGTTGCACAAAAGAGGCAACTCAAGGCCTACACCTCAAAAGGCCAAAGTCAGCATATCAGAAAATATTCCCCCCCCCCCCCCCCCCCCCCCCACTTTTCACCTTGATTTTGAATATAATATACACAACCAGCATTAGAAAAGGGGAGGCAAAAAATGATATACAAAACAAACCAAGAGCCAAACCAGAAAAGGAAGAGATTTTAAACCAAAAGCAAAACCAAGCCAGCATACCCAAAAAAACCAGCGAAGACATTAGAAAACCATAATAAACCAAAAAAGTTTCAATTCCTGTTCAACACAACACAAACAAATTCCATCTGTTCTAGATGGAAGCATTGGCATGAACCAAAAGAGCCAAACCAGCAACCTGATTCCATCAAAACCCTAACTTCCTTTCAAACATACAAAAATCCCAAAAAAGTAGAAAAACCAGAAAATAGCAATCCAACCAATATTTCTTCATTCACAAATCCATTCGCATACATACTCCCTCTGTCTCATGAACAAAACCCTAATCATCTCATAAAAATCCAAAAAAACACACAAAAGGTCATACGCAAATCAGAGGAAGAGGCAAAGCTGAGATTTGGACCATACCTTAGAAGCTGAAAAACGAGGTAACTCATGGTTTGCTTTTACCTTCCCTTACCCTTTTGCAATCGTTGTAGCATTCGATTTGGGGCTTTAGGGTTTTTGTTGGGGATGAGGGTAGCTAGAGATAGAGAGATAATAGAGAGATTCTCCATTAGAACAGAGAGATATCGAGAGGAACAGAGAGAAGATGAACAGGAATAAGAAGCGTGAGAGGAGAGATAGGGTTTACAATGATTCTGTTTCTTTTCCCAATTAACAACAATAATAACGTTAGTATTCTAATTAGGGTTCCAAACCCTTTCCATGTCCTTCCTAAATCGGGTTTGGGCCTGGTTTACTTAGCCCAACCCATTTTTTAAGTTTTGCATTATCATTTTGCAAAGGCGATTAGATTAATGAATAAGCATTTGGTGTAGCAGTTAGGGTGTGTGTATGGTGTGCATGAGGTCCTGGGTTCAAGACCTCCTTGGGACATTTTTTCATTTTTCTGACTATTTATTTCATTTTCTTTTTTTTGTTAAAACAAAAACTCTTGGGCTTAAGCCTTTAAAGCCCATGTCCAAAAAGACAGCATCCCCCCCCCCCCCCCCTTTCCAATTTAACACCACCCATCCATTGTGTTTTTTTTTTTGAAAATTTAATTTGGTTTTACTTATTTCTATTAATTTAATAAATCATAATTTTTGTTAATTAATTTTCACGATTTAGCTTTGTTCTAATTTTATAAAATAAAAAAACTTTGTAAATAATTTTACTATTTTGTGCTTAAGCTTTAATTTGTTCATTTAGTTTCTAAATAACAAAAACCCTAAAAGACAAAATACATACTTTTAATTTTTTTTTAGCTAATTAATAGAAATATATTTTTTCTATTTTTATTTTCAAACTTTTCAAACAAAATACTTAGAATTTTATTCTTTGTTAATTAATTTTTACTTCATAAACTTGTTATAATTTCGATTAATTGCTCGATTCAATTTGGTTGTATTGTTTGTCTATTTGGATATTTAATTGTACTAGTCCATCCCCATTTGTAAAATTGTACCCCCATTCCCGAAAGCTCTGTAATAGCGTAGAAATTTAATTTCCGCAATTTACTGTTTTCCTTATACTGTATAGTAATTAGGCGTGCATGGAAAGATTTAAAATCAATCGCTAGATAACCTAATTTCAAAGACGAAATAACTTGAATCAAACACACTTTCACACACGCACCTCTAGGGTAACCTCACTTGTTGCCTCGGAAACACAGACATGTCCCTCGAATATGGGACGCTTTAGCAAAGACCCTTCGATAAAAAAAGATCGTAGTTCCTCGATGTCCCTCGATGTTTCCTTCGATAAAACGATCTAGTCCATTACGAAAAATTGCTAAAGCGTCTCACAAGTTGCCTTCTATGATTGTACAAATGTCTCACGCCCGTCCCTTCACATCCAACGGTGGGGCTTCTTACCAAATCAAAGGTAAGATAGCAACACCTAAAGGAGGAGCAAAAGAATATTAAAGACCCTTTGAGTAGGTAGATTCTCTCCTAGTTGCTCGCTCGCTCACAACCAAACATTTTACACCAACAGTTTCATATTAAAACCTTTTCAAAAGACAAACATTTTGTACGCGTTCTTATAGAAATGAGAGCCATTATAAAGAAGACACCTTTTCAAAATCACCTTCAAAAACACATTCCACAAACACATCTTTGAACTATTTTCGAAACAACACTTTGTACGCGTTCTTATAGAAACGAGAACCATTACAAATACATTTTCAAAATACTTTCAAAACCCACACCACAAGCACATTCAAACAAAAGCAAGTGATCTAGCAAGTAACTAAGAGCCCGTAGATAACTACAGATGAAAAGGGTGCTAATACCTTTCCTTTTCACAATCTACCCCCAAACTCAAGAAAACATCTCTAAAGGTCTTTCCTGTTCTTTTCAGCCTTTCCTTTTGGATAAAAAAAAAGTCGGTGGCGACTCTTGCTATCCGCACAATTGCGATCAAACACAAAATAACCAAGTCAGTTCTCCCACCGTGTTACACACTTTTTAACCCAGTTTCGATTCTTTCGCCAATAGTCACTAGGTATGAGAATCCCGACGAGACACTTCCCACCATTTTCTCATAATAAAGCCCTTGTAAGGTTCCCATGAACATGTCTACGAGTTCTATTTCTAGCAGTGGTGGTTGTACACGGGATGCCATCTCCCTCCATCTTTGAGCATACTCTTTGAAGGATTCTTCCTTCTTTGGGGAAAGATTTTGGAGTTGCATGCGGGTAGGCACTATGTCCAGGTTATATTTGTAATGCTTCAAGAAAGCATTAGCAAGATCTGCCTAGGTTCGGATATGTGTTTGTTCCAATTGCATGTACCAGTCTAAAGATGCCTCACTCAGACTGTCTTGGAAACAGTGGATCATTAGCTTCTGATCATGGGCATGGGCATGCATCTTTCTGCAATACATATGAAGATGATTCCTTGGACAAGTGAGCCCTTTGTATTTTCCAAAGTTAGGTACTTTGAATTTGGGCGGTATCACCACATCAGGAACTAGACCCATTTCCAAAGCGTCTACTTCGAAAGCATCAAAACCCTCCACAACTTTTAACCTTTCCTCCAGGGTTTTATACTGATTCATTACTAGTGGATTATCTGCAACATGAGTACCAGTTGTCTTTAAGGGTGCCTGGTGAGCATCCTCTGGGTCATGATCTCCGTATTGCAAGTCTAGGTAGTTGTCTGCATTGTTGGTTGGAATTTGTAGGGTATGTGATGCCCCTACTTTTGATGGTGGTGGGATGAACCCTTTAGTTTCAACCTCTTGCTGGGCCATGGTGGACTTTTGGGTCCCGCTTCCGGCTCTTTCCTTGGTTGGTGACCACTCAATACACCAATGGTTTGGGCTACCTCTTCAAAAGCTACCCTAGGAATTTGGTCCTACCTGCCAATAATGTTCTTCAAAGCTAGAAGAACTTGACTCAAATCTCCTTTCATTGAGCTTACGTCACCCTTTACTTGGTCAAGATCCTCTTTGAACACAACTTGAGTCTCCACAATTTGTTCCATTGCTTTTTGTTGATGGGCTCTTGTTTGATATGGAGGCCAAGGAGGTGGACGTCTTCTTTTACCAATGGCTTAACTAGAGATATTTTTAAAGAAAATGAGTTTGATATGACATGCAGGTGTTTTATAAATGCATGCGTGTGAATTTATGTGAATGAACATGAAATGATTTCTTGTTTTAAATGCCTTATTCACTTGGGTACATGCTTGTATTTTACTTATTATTTTATTTGGTGACTAGCTTTAAAATAGACATGCCGTCAAGATAGGGAAACAAAATGCCTTTATTGAAAGTAACATAATCCAGATATTGAAAAATATTACAACTTGAAATCAAAACTTGTTTGCATAAACATAAATAAAGGGAACTAAATCTTCTAGGTGCGCCTGCGGATGTGTTCTCTGAAGCCATCAACCACTGCTCGACAAAGCTGGAGAAAGTCTTCAACATCCTTTAGAAGAGGAACCATTACACTCTCTGCATATTTTAAACTTCTAGGGATGTCTTCGATGAGATTATTGGCTAGGAAGATGAGCTTTTCATGTTTGTCTTTGTAGTACCTGTATTCCTGGTAAAGATGTGGGATTATCTTATGGTTATCTCTCCCAGCTTGGGCGATCTTAGTATACTGCACTTCCCAATACATCTTTTCACCCCTCATTTATGTATAAAGCCTTCGTTGGATGAGGAAATCCTTTTGAAGACCCCGCAGCTCTAAGCATACATGCTCATATTCTTGAGTTCTTTGAGTTAGGAGTTTCTTTGCCTCTATTGTTTCAAGGCGTGCTTTGACCTCTGATTATTGGTTGTCTTGAAGTTCAGTGGCAAGGTATTTTACTTTCTCTTCTTGATATAAGGAAGCCTGTGTCAAACTTAGGATTTGGGCTCTTAGGTTTTCCTCTAGTACCTTCTTGTCATGTGTTGCCTTTTCATACCATATAGCTAACCTTCTGATTTCAGCGGCGGCCTCTTCTAACCTTTGTTTGTGGGAATGTAGGTTGAATGTTTCACTCAACAACCCTTCAGTTGTACGCATTTGTTTGAGACTTTCTTTCTCCAATTCCTTTTTACTTTTCTCAATTTGTTCGTCCTTTGACTCAAGTATAAACTGCATTTGTTTCTTTTCTTTGGTCAAATTGAGGAGATTGAGTTCTAGTGCTTCTTTTTCTTTTTGAGCTTGCTTTAAGGAACTTTTCAGATTGTCGACTTCTTCCAAAGATATGGGTGTTATCTATGGGACCTCTGATTTATACTCTGGATCTTTCTCGAATGGAAGCCTGATAATTCGCACCCTATCTCAGACCCAATTGGTGTAGGGTTCTCTTGCTATGGCATTATTTCTTTCGACTTTCCTCTTGTTAACCTTGTTCCAAGCTCGAATAACCTTGTTGAGAAACCCTTGGTCTTCTATACCCATATTGTGGATGATAAATGGTCAGAGTTGTTCGTCCGAAGGTTTGTCTTCTAAAGGATACCCTAACTGTTGTAGGGCCAAAGTAGGGTTATAATTAATACAGCCTCGCGATCCAATCAAAGGGACATTGGGGAAGTACCCACAACTAATAGTGATATCACCGATATCTAGCTTCCTTGCATACCATAGTACAAAGTTTGCAGTGAGAGACCTTAATTTATGTGGCCACTCGTGTCTGGTCAATTCTAGGATCATATAGTCTTCTTTGTAAAGATGGGTCATGAACCAAGTATATAGAAGCAAGATGCAACAATTTAGCGTGCCTTTTCTCTTTTCATACATCATATGCAAAGTGTAATAAATGTCAGCAAGCAAAGCGGGAGTAGGATCTGTATTAAAGACTTTCGCACCCCAAAATATGCTAATGGCCGCGGGGTCAATATAGTCCACAGTCCGAGGAAATAAAATTACACCAAATACCAACAGCCCTAAACAATCAACACAAGATTCCCACTCCTTATAATTAGCAAAATCTAGTGCCTTAGCTTCCAAGTATATCCTTTTGATTCCTTGTATTTGACCTTCTCTTCAGTAATTTTTCACCAACTCAGGGTAGGGGATCCCTAAGCCTTTTGCCAAAACTTTGACTTCAATAGTTTGTCCAATACCTACATAGGCCTTTTCTTTGGAAAAATTTCAGAATTCCGTCGAATTCTTCCAGAGCCGGTGCTAGCTGGAAGTCTTGGAAGGTGAAACATCTCAATGGAGGGTCATAAAACTGAATTAAGGCAGAGACTGCATCCATCTGAACCTCTACTTTAGTCAAGTCAAGGGTGTCCCTATAGCAGCGAGCGTACATCTTCAGAGCTCTCTCAGATGATTTCCCCGTTATAGTTTTGATTTCAGAAAGGTCAGGCTTGTAGGCATTGACGCGGACAAGTTGTTTCCCTCTAGTATCCATTTTTAAGACAGTCATCAAAAATCTTGATTTTATTTATTTTTTATTTTGTACCCTGTGAATAAGACAGATAAAAGAAGAAAATGATGAATATGAGATATATATGAATGCATGAATGTCTAAGTGTTGGGTTGAGTAACGAGATTTTGTGACAGGTTTTTGTGATGGGTACCCCTATAGGGTAGGCTTCGTAGTTTTGACCTACGGTTAGTCTACCATCCCAAATGGTGGCTTTTTTAAGGGTGTCATGAATAACACCAGAGGGAAAAGGCACAAGGGCTTACCTTCGGTGGAGCCTCTTTACGGACCGAAACTTTCGTCTCAAAGTCGTGAAAGGTCTCGTCATGAGATTTTAGGTTAAGGTCGTTACAAGGAGTCATGGGTGACCTTCCAAAGTCTTACTGGTCCAGAGGATATCTCTCGATAAGTATTCCTTTTTCGGAAGTTCATCGACTCTAGGAGAAGTCGTCACATAAACTCGCAGGGATGATGTACCCCTTAAGCTAATAGATGAACCTTCTTTCTAAAGGGTTATATTGGAAATATTTTTGAGATAGAAAAAATCCCGCCGCGCAGTAAATAGATGATGATAAGAGAAATCGACAGAAAATAAATAAATGCGATAAAGTAGATAAATGCAATAAATAAATAAAGAAAATAAAAATAGAAACCCCAAAAATACCTAAACCTAGGGTTAAGTAGAGTCCCCAACAGAGTCGCCAGTTGTAGCAACCGGATTTAAAATCAAGAGTCGCCACTATTAGTTTTTATCCTAGGGAAGGGAATCTAACAGAAAACCCTAATTCGCGGACAAAGATTCTAGGTTTCAGACTCAATTAGATGAAAGGAAGGTGTTAGACTCCTTTCATCTACCTTGTTAACAAGGATATTAGGCTCTAGGTTTAGGTTGGGTAAAAATGGATTTTAAGTTTTAATTAGAAAGACTCGCCACGATTTTTGATCGTATGCCTACGTATGCTCTTATGAGGAATCAGAGTCTCAATTCCTAGTTCGTAGTGATTGCAGAGATTTTGACTGGATGCGTAGTAAGTCAAAACTAGTTTGAAATCCTTTTGCAAAAAAAAGTTGATTAGTTTAGTTTATTGCGAAAATAGTTTGATGATTTGTTTGTATTTTTTAACCGTGTTATTTGCGAAGATCTTGATTAATGCATGATTAGAAAAGATTTAATGCAAATAATATATAAAATAATATATGCAATTTTGATATAAAAAAATATTTTATTTTAAACATATAATAATATTTAGATAGTAAATAAAATATATTAATAATAATATTTACATAAAAAGGGATTATAAATAATAAATGATAATTATAAATAATAATAAAAAAATAAGTAATTATAACAATATATAATAATAATATCAAAATATAATAATGTTAATAATAAAAAAATTACTATTTGATAATAATAATAATAATAATAATAATAATAATAATAATAATAATAATAATAATATATATATATATATATATATATATATATATATATATATATATATATATATATATATATATATATATATATATATATATATATATATATATATATATATATATATATATATATATATATATATATATATATATATATATATATATATATATATATATATATATATATATATATATATAATAGAAATAATAAAATAATTGAATTATAAAAGAAACTAAATAAATTAAAATTCAGGGGGTGCAATTCCTAATGGATAAGTAAAACTGGTGGGTGTGGCTAATAATGTGAAACAGACCCAGACATGAGTCCAGGCAGGGGTGGTGGAGTTCGTTTAGGTTTAGTAAAAGCAACCAGTGGGGGTGCGAACATCAGTTGGGCTTGGCCCATTAAGCAAATTGGGAAGGGCTGGTTGGAGCGCATGTGGCGCAGGTGTATACAAGTTAGCGTGTGACTTGGCCTAACGACCGTCAGATCATAATCAAATGGATGTTAACGATGGAGCATGTTAGTTAGGATAGGCTAGCGCGTACGGGATTAAAATGGATTATACTATTTTGTTTTTATTTCATTTTCAATAATTCTGTTTTACAGTGAACACCTTTTCATCTCTTTTCTCTCTCTCTCTCTCTCTCTCTCTCTCTCTCTCTCTCTCTCTCTCTCTCTCTCTCTCTCTCTCTCTCTCTCTCTCTCTCTCTCTCTCTCTCTCTCCTAGCAACACAAACCCTTTAACCTTCTTCTCCCTATCAACCCTAAAATAAATTCCAACCCCCATCACGGCGGCGCCAGGAAAAAAACGCTATCAACCCCCCCCCCCCCCCCCCCCCCCACCCCCACAAACCTCTAGCCCTACATCAATCAAACGATAAAACTAAAAGAGAGTGAGTTACCCCTTCTGATTCTTCAAAGGGTTGGATCCGATTGAAGGCAACGATGGTTGGTTGGAGGCAGCCGTCAATGACGGTTGTGGTTTCTGACAACGAAACCCCAACTGCTCTTCCCTTCTTCATCGATGTTCGCTTGCAATGGGCTTCGACTTCAAGCTTCTATCTGTTCAGACCTTGCGGTATTTCTCTGTTCTTTTTCAGTCAACCACCAAAACTCTTCTTCCTCTCTCACTTCCCTTGTATTTATAGTTTTTCCAATAAGGTTTTGATTTTTAGGGTTCTTTAATTTGTTAGCGTTATAGTTCAAATTAGCAGAAATTTAGGGTTATTAGAGATTTGGGGATTTGATTCCAATTTGTAATTGATTCTGATATACTGTTAACTAATTCACTTGTAATTGATTTGATTCAACTTTAATGTTGGATTTCATTTGTGTTGTTAATTGATTTTCTGGGATATGGATTGATATGATTTGCTTTGCTGTATATTGTAATTTCTGGATTTCGTCTTAGTATTGAATTTCTGGATATTTGATATGCTTGACTGTAATTTTCCAAATTCAGTTTTGGAGATTTGATTTAGTTAATTTGATTTGTAGAAACATTTGATTCGGTTTAATCTACACAGTAATTGTAAAGATATGAACATGTGCGTTAACTTTGGTCTAATTGCTACATTCTCTGTTTTCCCAAACATGGGCCCTGCGCTATTCCAGCTTGTTGAACAAATGGCTCTTGGGCCTATCAAGATCCCACCCAGCGCGTTATTGTCTATTGCAAACAAAAATTATAATTTTGTTACGGTACTGGGTCCGGCTTTGGGACTTCTTTACAATACCTTTTCAAATCAGATATAAAAGAATTGTAATAAAAAAAATGTCCAATAAAATATTTTGTAAAATATTTTTAATAAAATGATTATAATAAATCTGTTAATAAAAGGTTTAATAACAACATAATAGAAATGGTTTCTAAATGGGCCTAGCTTTCTATTTTATTCAGCTCAATACAATGTTTTTTTTACTACAGCAAGAAAACAGTAAAATTTTCAAACCAGGCCCAAATGGCCTTTTTTTTTTCAAAACAACAAAATATAAATTAAAAAACAACAAAACAAGTTAACTAAGTTATCAACATTGATCTTACATTTTTTTATTTTTCTTAAAAAACAAATATATTAATTATTTATTTATTTAAAATAATAATAAACAACTTTCTTTTTAAATAATAATAAGACTTAATGGGCCTCAGTTATTGATACACCCCCTATTCATTGTTTAACACCACATAACATTTAGATGGGCTTAACTATTTTTTTAATTTTAACCTCTCTTTTAACAAATAACAACTATTAATAATAAGAGCGTAATAACTATTCGAATAATTTTTATTTTCGAATCGCATGGGCCATTGGCCAACATGATACGCGAATGGATACACAAGTCTTTCTGATTTTAGTAAGCCCTGCTCTCCTGAATTTAAGGTTCATCCCCTAGTTGGGTAAAGATGGGCCATCAGATACCGATGTACCATCCTTAATTAAATGTTTCTTCTATTTTAATCTCGAAGAATGAAATTATCAAGGTAGAACAATTTTGGGGTACGACAAAATGGCATATTCTTTTGCTCTCGTTTCATCTTGTAGTCCCAAAATACAATCCATAGAATTATCTAACACAGTTAGATATATAATCAATGGTCTTCCTTCAACCGCAGGGAGCAAGATAAGAGATTCAAGCAGATACTCTTTAATGCTTTCAAATTCCCTTTGGTAATCGTTCGTCCACACACAACCTTGATCTTTCTTTAATAACTTGAAGATCGGTTCACATGTTGCAGTCATATGGGAAATAAATTTGGAAATGTAATTCAAATGTCCAAGAAAGCCTCTAACTTGATTTTCAGTTCTTGGTGCAAGCATTTCCTGAATTGCCTTAACTTTATCAGGATCAACTTCAATTCCTTTTTGGATGATAATTAAACCTAGCAATTTTCCTGAATGAACACCAAAAGTACATTTATTTGGATTTAAGTGGAGACGAAACTTTCTCAGACGCTGAAACAATTTCAACAAATCTTCTATATGCTTTTTCGCGGTCTTAGATTTGGAAATCATATCATCAACATATACCTCAATTTCCCTGTGCATCAGATCATGGAATAGGGTTGTCACGACCCTCTGGTATGTTTCACCAGCGTTCTTCAACCCGAAGGGCATCACTCTGTAACAAAATGTTCCCCAGGGTGTGATAAACGTTGTTTTTTTGATGTCCTCGGGAGCAATTCTGATTTGATTGTATCTGGAAAATCCGTCCATGAACGAAAATACTTTGAATTTCGATGTACTATCAACCAATATATCAATATGTGGCAATGGAAAGTCATCTTTTGGACTAGCTTTGTTTAAATATCTATAATCAACGCACATGCAGACTTTTCCATCTTTTTTTGGTACTGGAACAATATTGGCAATCCACTGAGGGTACACTGATGTCACAAGAAAACCGACATCAATCTGTTTTAAAACCTCTTCTTTAATCTTCACTTCCATGTCAGGATGAGTTCTTCGCAACTTCTGTTTAATTGGATAGCATTCTGGCTTTAGCGGAAAATAGTGCTCCACAATATCGGTATCTAAACCAGACATATCTTGATAAGACCAGGAGAAGATATCCACATATTCTTCCAACAATTCAATCAACCTGTGCTTCACATCAGGTTGAAGTAATGCTCTAATGTTAACTTCTTTTGGATCTTCCTCTGAACTCAAGTTAATTGTCTCCAACGAATCTTTATATGGCTAAATGGCATTTTCCTTGCGCTCAAGCAACCATGAAACCTCTTCTGGGATTTCATTATATTCTTCTTCCTCAGCCACATACACAGGATATTCAAAGTTGGGAGAAGGTGCAGGGTCACATTCAACGGGTTTTTTAATTAACCTGCACATGTGATTTATGTTTGATTTTAAAAACTGACACATGTAACAAGTGATTGTGCAGATTTATTTATAGTTATCATTTATTTTGAAAAGGTTTTTTTTATTACCATTTTCCGAAAAAAAAGAAGAAAATAAAAGACATAATTTTAGAATCAAAAACAACTTTTATTAATGATTTTAAAAATCAAAACAACAGATATGCCCATACAACATCATTACTTCCACCTTGGGCAGAGTGAAAGATTTTTGAAAATACTAATAAAAAAAATACTTCAAAATGTGCATGCAAGAAGGAACATCAACAGGGATCCAGTTTTGGACTCTGAATCCTTGTATCACGAAGTTTGGCATCTCTTGCTCTGATTCATCTTCAAGAATATCATTGATCTTTGGAGTAGTTGGATGAAGATACCCAGCACTGTGAAAGATGTCTTGATACTTACTTAAAGCAAACTTAGGCTTCACAACTTCCTTCTTTATGGAGAAACCAAAGTCGGTCCTACTCCTATTCATAGGAGGATTAATAACCTACCCCCACACCTTGCTAGGGCCTTTCTGAACTACATGTTATGCATCCTTAAATGAGGTGATAGAATCTTCATTCTTTCTTATATTATCAATAGATAAAGCTTAGAACCGAGTTCCCATAACAGCTTCATCCGCTTCCACAACGCTGAAGAAGGACAAATGAGATATTAACAGAGCCTGCTCACCGTTCACAATGACCACCTTTCCTTCACGAATAAATTTCAGCTTCTGGTGCAAGGTTGAAGTAATGGATCCTGCTTCATGGATCCATGGTCGTCCCAATAAACAGATATAAGCAGGAACAATATCCATAACCTGGAAAGTGATCTGGAATAAGTGCGGTCCTATGTGAATAAGAAAATCTACCTCTCCGATGACAGACTTTCTCGAACCATCAAATGCACTATGATTCCACTTGGGCGCATGGGAGCCCCCTGGTACTTAAGCTTCATGAGTGTACTTCTTGGTATGAAGTTTAAAGCAGACCCATTATCAGTCAGCACATTGGATAAAGAGTCATTCTTACAATTCATAGAGAACATTTCTTTCCTCAACGACAACATTTGTTTCACTCTCTTTCTTCCTAGAAAACCCATATGATGATTTCTTTTTCCCTTCATCTTTTGTCAAGCGTCCTTCCCTGACAGCTTCTTCTAGACAAACACTCATGCTTACCATCTCAGTGAAATCACTTGGTGCACTAGAAACCTTCCTTTCATAGTAAAACGATCCAAGGATTTTGACAATTACCATAATTCAATTGAAAAAATAAAAATTAATTAATTATCATGTCGATCTTCTTCGAGAGTTTCATAGAAGTAATGACTATCGATTCTATATCGAGTACAAATTAATTTGAATTATTAATTGGTAAAGGGTTAAGTCAGCTAATCGATTATTTGAAGATGCAGTGGATGTAAAATTCACCTATCCTATTATTTATAAAATAATGTTTGAGTTAATTTAGAAAAAAAAATTGAATTTGATCGTACTTGACCAGAGTGGATCGTCAAGGCCTACGAGTTGTGAGTTGAGCAGCAACTTGAAGTGAGTTAGGGGTACCTACAAGACACTTGGGTGTCAAAGTAAGATTCAGAGCAGTGCGAGCAAGTATGAGAGTGGGTATGAAAGAATGAATACCCGACTCTCTCAAGAGAGAAATGATATTTATAGTCCCTAGCGTTGGGCCAAGGTCCCCATCGTTGGACTGGACAAGCAGGCCTAAAATGGAGACTGCCAGGTCCTACGTGCGTAGTGGGGCCAAGACGTGGTCCCCAACTTGGATGGACTCTCTCGAATAGTCAAGAGGATATGAATGCAGTCTTTTCAAGACTAAGAGGACTCCGTGATATTCGAGAGTGTGATGAGTCAACCATACGAGGAGGAGGTTTACGGTGTCCTTACGTCGTCATGGGTCTTCCCGCCAGCTGTAAGGTCGTCCATGAGGGTTTGCCTTGGTCGACGAGAAGAGTGGAGGATGCTCGCGAGGTCCTCCTGACCGACGACGAATCCTCTTCGTGATTCCTAAATTTATCTCCATATGGCGAAGCCGTGTTTTCACGAAGGGCGAGGTTACTGCCCGATATAGTTGAGGGCAGACTCAATCAGCAGGCCTCCTGAAACAACATAGTTGGATTGGACTTCATATAAAGTTGGGTCAAGTACAAACTCAATCCAAAACAGAATTTATGTACAATTGATGGTGTAATTCTTAATTAAATAACTAACTTAATTAGCCAAATAGTCTAATTAATTTGATAAACAATTGGAATGTGAATAGAAAGAATTTAAACCCGACACTTTTGTCCAAAATCCCCACAAACAAATGAAATACTAATTCAAATCATAATAATAAAATATACAACATTAAATTTAAAAAAATGACAATAGCATAGCCATCAGGAGAAAAATGGATAAGAGTTACCGGGATCGAAAAGCGGCGGTCTTCATTAGAGGGCGGCGCGCGGTTTGTGGAAGTCGCCGGAGGTTGAGCTTGCGAAGGTTGTCGGACGTATTTACGGCGGTGGCTAGTGGTTGTTTTCATTGTGGACAGGAGGAAGAGAGCGCCTGAGCGAAGGCCGGCTGCTGGTGGTGATCGACGTCGGTGTTGAATTCGTATGGTGAGGACCCGTCATGGCTTGGGCTTCAACGTTTGTTGGGTTTGTTGTTACTGCAGCAGTGAATTTTGTCGTTATTCTGAGTTCAATGAATACTTTTTAAAAAAAGTTAATATTTTTTTTTTCATTCTTTTTGTATATTTTCTCTCACTTGAACACTGCAAGAAAGTTGTAATTAGAAAAAATAATGTTGCTGCTCTGTGATGTGTTAATTGGTTTGAGAAAGAAAATGAAATATTATGGTTAATGTTTGTACAAGAAAGAGTTGCAGGTTTGTGTTGTATGTTTGGAGATTGGAGAATTTACAGGTTATGTTTGAATAAGAAAATTAGTGAAGTCAATGGTGTTAGAGATTATGGCGGTGATTTAAAAAAAAAAAGTTGTAGTTATCGTAAAAAAACACTTGGCAAAACGTGAAAGAAGAAAGATTTTGGTCATTTTTTATTCTCTCATCGGGGTACTATTTGGGCAGCAATCTCGCGTCAACGTTGCGCATATTCTTTAAATGACTTTTTATTCTTCTGAGTCAATTCTCTCAGTTGGTCACAGTTAGGTGCCATAAACATGTTGTACTTGTACTGCTTGATAAAAGCTTTGCTCAAATCATTGAAGATATGCATATTGCTACTGTCCAAACTCATATACCATTTTAATCCAGCACTGGTTAAGCTATCCTGGAAGAAATGAATAAGCAAACGTTGATTATCAGTATGAGTGGACAAGTTTCTGATATACATCACTAGGTGGTCACGAGGACAAGAGTTGCCCTTGTACCTCTCAAATTTGGCACCTTAAACTCTGCTGGCACTTTTACGTTAGGAACTAAACAGAGTTCAATAACGTTCTGCCTGATAATTCTTTTCCTCGAAGAGCCTTCATTTCTTTCTGCATCTCATTAAATTGGTCCTGAAAGTCGTCCAATCGGTCATAGAAACTCAAACTTTCACTTGGTGGAGGAATAAGACGATAAACTTCATCATTAATAAACGACACAATATTCACCGAAGGTGGCACACCACAATGAATCTCATTTCTAGCAACAGGAGCAGCATGCACCATAGGAGGCGCAGTAACAGAAACTGCTTGAGCAAATAGAACAACTTGAGAATCTGGATTATAACCTTCTGGCATAAAATTTTCAGGCATTCCCCACGGGTAGCCTTGAGGTATACGATTCTGAGCAGCAGTAATGGGAGCAACAGAAACGGGGACTGATTTAACTTCTGAAATAACCGTAGTCTATTGTGGTTGAGCAACTTGAGGAGACGGGGAGCAAGTGGTGGCTGATTCTGAGCACCCGCCAATGATTCCATCAAAGAAGTCAGATTATCCGTACCAGCCTTTAAAGTAGTAACTTCTTCACGCAACTCACGATTGTCTAGTTCAAAATTCTCCATTTTCTTCCTGAAATTAGCCTGAGTATTGTATCGATGAGACATCTTGTTGACTGAACGAAGTAGAGAAACATAATAAGATACCTAGGTATAAACAGAAATGCAAGAATATATGCAAAATGATGCATGATATGCAATGCATATGACTTATATATCATTATTTTTATTTCAAGGAACTCAAAGAATTATAGGCAATTGCAAATATTAAAGTACTAACACATACTGAAAATTTCATTATAATAACTTTAGAATGGATTACAACTTTTAGTACAAATTTCAATGATCCTAAGTACAAGAGAATAAATATAGAATCTAAAATCCTAAAGAGCTAGAGCTGATGAAGATCTCTCCACGCACTGACGCTTTCCTGTAATTCTTGCAATTTGAGCCTTCAATTGCTTGTTCTCTTCTTCATACGTGTTGGCGACTTATTTCCAACCACCAGAGTCAGGAAGTGAGCCACTAGGTATTGGTTGAGCTCTAGATGAAAATAAATCATGTTGCTTCTCCTTTATCTCCACAGCTCGACTCTCAAGAATCTCAATCAAGTCATCTTTCTCTTTCAATTCTGTTGAGTAGGATACCTCCAAAGTCCGATACTTGTTCTTCTATGCTTCCTTCTCTTGCTGCATCCTAACCAGGGAAAATGAAGTTCTTCTACATCATCTAAAAGAGGAGGAATAATTCTCACAAACATATGAGATATAGGTTCTTCAAGAGAATAAGGCATCTTCAACTGAATTGCCCTTGTTTGTACCTAGTGGAGATGTGGTTCTAAAGAAATAGATCCTCTTGGTCCTAAATCTTTTCTACTCTTCTTATGAATATGGCGCCAAGCCTTCTCAATCTCTTTCTTAGCCTCCTTGTGATATTCTCCTTCTTTGAGAAAGAAACCACTCAAATGAATACTATTTGGTTTGTCTCTCATCAGATATCCAAGTTGACGGCGCGCAAAAACTGGATTGTAGTTAATTCCTCCCTTTGTACCAAGAAGAGGTACATCGGGGAAACTACCACAGCTATCAATAATCTCCACGTCATAATAAGCTTGATGATATCAAACAATGTCAGAATGAGTGAGATCCATGATCTTCAGGGCCCAGCGAGGTTCCTTCTCGGTATCCCAAAAGGCAACAGACCGAGGTAAGTGAGAAATAAACCACTGATATAATAACGAAGTACAATAGATGATAATCCCTCCCTGATATAAATTCCGCAGATGGATAGAATAATAAGTATCCCCTAGAAGTGTAGGGATTAGATTCCCAATCATAAAGATCTCAATGGCATTAACATCCACAAACTTATCGACATTAGGAAACAAGAACAAACCATAGGCGAGCAAAGATAAGATAGCCTCAAAAGCAACCATACTCTTCATCTTGGCAAAGTAACGAGCTTTCTCCAATCGAAACTGAGCAGGTAAACCCCTAATTCCTCCTTTAGTAGTCATAGGAGCCTCAGTTTCAGACTTCTTCAAATGGGTCATAGCAGCAATCTCATGAGATTTAGGTTCTTCCTCTATTCCGGTGAAAGGAACACAATCAGTAATAGGTAAGCCAAATAGGTAAGAATAATCCTCCAATGTAGGCATCAATTGATAATCAGGAAAAGTAAAACACCAACATAAAGGATCATAGAACTGGACCAATGTAGAAAGAATACCCTCATTCATCTTAAACTTCATAAGAGGAACAACATTTCCATATTTCTTCTGGAAATTCGTAGAGCTTTCAATCTCAGGAATCAAACTCATCATCTCCTCTAACTTAGGATCTTTGAAACTATATTTCTGAGTATTTCTTCTTCCAAAATCCATGGTTAAAAGTACCTGAGATATTTGCAAAAGTCAACTTTAAGTTCCCCGAATCAACTGTTTTAAAGAATGCTCATGGGTGCATGAATGCATGATGCAACAATCACACATAAGATCACAAACATGGGGGGTTCATCGGTTCAACATCATGAGCATGAATTCAAAGGTATTACCCACAAGTTATAGAATAATAGTTTATCACCTGCCAAACAAGGTTCTAAAAGGTTCCCAGAGTCTACATCCTTCCTTCGGATATTAGCAATGTCCCGTTTAACTCGGTAATCAGTAATATTCTCAAGAAAAACCCGTCTGAGTGCAGTATCGCATGACAACCACTTCCGGATTTCTCCGTCATAGTTTACACACTACACCTAAATGTCCAAGATGGGTTAAGGATTCTACAGTTCTCAGCTTCAACAGGCTCCCAGGTCGAAAGCAGCACGTCTTCTCGAATTCTTGGTAAATGAATACTACAGTCAAAGGGGCCTCCATTGAGTGAGAGATCTCATGTCTCCTTTTTTAGGATTCCTCCCTCAAAGTTAACATGACTATATCATCCGTCATATCTTAATTTTACCCAAGTCCGGATAGAGGACTTATGAGAAATCACCACGCACCCATGAAAACCAAGAAAATCCAGACAAACATATATACAACACATAACATACAACAGATAGTAACACATACACAAATAAAAAAAGATAGGCTCAACCCACTTAGAGATGGACCAACATTTGGTCAATCTGTCCCCAGTGAAGTCGCCATTTTTTATAGCGATATAAATGTTGATACTAAGCCATTGGATTGACTTAACTCATACAGATCAAAATAAAAACCGCCACTGCGCTTTATTGTTCCTAGAGGAATGGGAAAAGAGCGAATAACCAAAAAAAAGAGGGGGAGAGAATCTAAGTACGGGGGTTGGTTATACAAAGGGAAGGTATTAGCACCCTAAACATCTACGGTACTCCACAGGAATCTCTTTGAAAATTTGTGTATTTTGGCTATAAATGCTGTATACAAAAATAGATGGTGGAGATGAGAAAAGTAGTTTTTTTTACAATTTTTCTCCCGCCGCGGTATCGAATCTTTAGTGCCTACGTACCACCTTTTGTGCAATAGGGGATCGGGGTACTTGTAGTTCTCGTAGTTCACCTTTAGAATTTTTTTAAAGCACATGTGTGTTGGTTAATTTTAAGAGACGAGACATCATTTACATTTTCGAGTGGAAAGCATACTTACTACCCACGATTATGAGAAAGGAGAATTTGCATCATCTAAAAGTTGAGGATATAGCTTGGATTTTAAAATCAACAAAGCCTCACTCGACACCCAAGCGGAAAATATCTCACTTCACTACATATCGTAGAAGTATAGTAGCTCACATCACTACAAGGATTGATAAGAGTCTAATCTTTTGAGAAAATTTTAAATTATAAAGAAAAAGTGGCAAAATGATTTGAATGAGATTGATTTACTTTATTCTTCTCACAAAAATGTCAAAGCATGATTAAGTTGATTAAAGTTTGATTAAGAAAATGTTTTTGAAAATGCATGGACCTAAGTCCAAGTTTATTATGAAAGAAGTTCAAGTTAGAAAACAAGAAGAGTTTTGAAAAGGAGGGAGAAGATTTTTGAAATTAAAGAAGATGGGAAGAGATGAAGGGACTATCCTAAAGCATAAGATAAAAGCTATAGAAGAGAACCGTCTAACCAACAAGAAGTCAACACTTGACACAATGAGTCAATGTAGAATTCCCATCCTTTGGATTGAAACCAAGAAAGCAAAGATACTAAACCTCTTAAGAATACCAAGCTTCAGATGCATTAAGTCTTCTAAAAATTTGGACAGAATAACAGTTGTATACAGAGGAATTTCTAACCACAGACAAAGCATATAATCAGAATAACCTGCACACAAAGAAAATAAACCCAATGTCTTGGGGTAAATCCCCTAAGAACTCCATACAAAATAACAAACAAAGTCACAAGGTCCCAAGGGTATCAAGGCTTCTATTCCTAAGTCCAAGATGTCCACAACTCCAATATACCAAGGATAGTAACCAAATAGTCCAAGTAACCTTAAAAAAATTTATTGTTTAAGTTGGTTATTAAGTATCTTCAAATAGAAAATGAAAAGCTCAAGTGAGCAAAAATCAAAATAACATAAAGATAAATGCTCATGTGAGAATGTGAGAAAAGATAAAAATGACATGTAACTTAAATGCCAAAATAAATGGTACATAAAAGTAAAGGTATAAAGTAAAAGTATAAAATAAAAGCACAAAGTAAAAGTCAATTGTTAATGAGTTAGGAATTAGAGGTTAGTTGAATGACCAACTTGAAAGTTGCATTTGAAAACTCATTAGAAGATTGATAAAATCAAATCTTCTCAACAATAAGTTTCATTTTCTTTTTGTCAAGTATATCATTCATTTCAAGTTCTCGAGGCAACAACATATGATCAACGATGTTTAAATGATTTGCTTAGACCAAAGTTTATGAAGGTTCATTAGAGGACTGATAAGATCAAAGCCTCGTAACAATGAACCTCAAGATTATTGGATTAAAGGTTTCAAATTAAACACACTTGGGCTTGCAAACATAGATTTGGGCCACGAATGATCATTTCTCGAATCGGGACATAATTTAACGTTATGTTAAGCAATCGTGAGTGGACTTATGTAAAATTCGCACCTATTTTGAGACCGGTCAATATCAATCTATGTACCATATGTTTGGCGAAATGATATGTATATTATTCTCTAACAACATGTAGCACAAGTTAGAAGGGGATAAGATGAAGATGGAGAATAAATATTTGAACTAAGGAATTTAATCAAACTATCATTAAAATCATTCATCCATTTTGGTGGAGTTAAACTCAACACCAAAGATCTAATGATGTTAATAAAGCTCATGATTTAAAAATCACATAGTTCAAGATCAGCCAGAATATATACAAAAATAAAATTGCTTTTAATAACCAAAATATAATGAGAAAAATGATTTTTAAATTGTTTTTAAGTGAAAATAAAAGGGAAATAACAAACAATATTCAAAGTATCAAATAAAAATTAAAATAATCCATAGAAAAATCAGAGATGATCTCAAGTATTCTTACAAAAAAAATTGGTAATTTTTTAAAACAGAAAAGTATTTTTAAATTATTTAAAATCACTCAAATAAGTGAAAAAATGATTAAAAAAAAGTAAAACTCAGAATAAAATTCAAGAAAAATTCCAGGAAGTTAGGAATAAAGAAAATGATTTTTTTTTAATTTTTCAGAATTTAAAAATTTCAAAAAATATTTTTAGAACAATTAAAAAACGATTTAAACAAAAGAAAAATTATAAAAAAATATCAAATCTTAAAATAAAATCATGAAAAAATAAAAATCAGAAAGAGAATATTTGAAAAAAAATTGTGAATTTTTTTATAATTTTTGGGTCAGAAATGAATTTTCTATGATTTTTTGAAGTTTAAAACTATTAAATGTAAAAATCAGAAAATAAAAATAAAGTAAAAAAATTATGGACCATTGGATGAGAGTTAAAACGCGTTAGTAAACATATTCAAAGGATCTGGCGCGCTGTGTATATCATGGTCTATTTTGAAAATCACACCAAATCATTTTTTAATAATTAAAAGCAACTTAATATCTGTCACGTTGGATGGAGTCTGACTAATTAAGTAACCAGATCCAAGGGTTCTCAAAATGCGCGTATGGTAAGGCAAGCACACTGAATAGGATTCAAAAAAATTACATGTCACACTATCATTGGTTGAAGCACGACACGTAGGTCGTCTTCAACCTCCAGATGCCCTAGATTGGAGTTCCACAAATTGTAAAATTAGCTAACCAAACTGGTACCATTATATTCGTCTCTTCAAGACGATTCTAATGGTAACCCCGTGCCAAATTTATATAAGCTGAGCAAGGCTGAATTTGAAGAAAAAAACAGAAAAAATAGCGAGCACGAAATTTCCAAGCATCTCTATCAATTCTCAATGAAAATGAAAACCGTAAGAAGTATGAGAACCAGAAGGATGAATAGAGTAGAATAAAGATTTATTTGATTCTGTTTGGTTGATAATTCTACCTGAATGAAGTTCACCAAAATAGCTCTGAAACTTGACTTCTGTAGCTTAATTCAGGTCACGATTCTTGAAGGTGAGAGTATGGTTAGCTTCAAAGAAGTTCAATGAAGCTAACTGAATGGAGCTTTTAGTGTTTTGAGGTGAGAATGAAAGAAATCAGAATTTCAAATTTAGAGTTCGTGTGAGATCTGAACGGGGTGATTTTGACTGTTAAAGCTTGAGAAAACGAGAGGAGTGAGGTCATCTATTTATAGGGAAGTGAATGGTGCAAAGAAATGAGAGGAAAATTGAAGTTTGGATGAAAATTGGATGGAGCCCGAAAGTGGAAAGCGTGTGACTCCATATGAATAAAAAATAAGCCAATTCTGTGTTTTGATCCTTATTTCAACTTTGGTAACTTTGTCAAACATGTTTAAATCAAAAATGCGTGCTAATTTGGTGTTTAAAAGATGGATTATGGATTTCAAAATCTGACTTGGAGGAAAAATGTAGTTTCAAGTAGCTGACTTTGAACTCATGGTGTACACGATTTAGGAAGCCTTAGGACTTGATTATTGATACATTAAAAAGATCAGGTAACATTCTTTATAATGTTCCAAGAAATAATTCATTTGGATGCTTGAGCTAGAAGTTATGCTTGGTCAAAATCAGGAAAAATGCGTTGACTTTTATACTTAGAAAAATTCTAAGTTTTTTCTTCAAAAATGAACTATAATATTTTGATTCCAAACAAGGTCTTCCTTCAAAATTGAGCTTTGATCATTGATTCTAGATTGAATTGGATTCCCTAAAGAGTATTTTGAAACTTATATCACTCAAAAATTCGAAATTTTGAACAAGTTATGATCTTTTAAAATTGATGAAAATCCATGAGGTGATCTATAATCTTTTGAACTCAAAAAGAATCTTGCAATCATTTACAAACTTATCACCAAAAAGAGAGTTAAATTTAACATCCTTAATATCATTGTGAAAAAATAATGATCTCAGGATGATTAAATTTGACAAAGTTATGATCCATTAAAGTCACGTAAAAGAATTTGAAGGCCTATCTAGAGGACTAGTAATCTTTCTCAACCATTAATGATCTTCCATATAAAATTTTCTTGAAACTATTGAAGTGATTTGTTAATAACCCTTTAAAAAGAAAAATATCTTTGAAATCACTAAAAAATCTCAAAAGATGAACAAGATATAATTCTTAGAAGTTTAAAACCTTAGCTCCTAAAGCATCAAAATGACTTGGAACCCCTTTCAACTTTTGACAATCTTTCTTGCACAATTGCTTTTTCTATTTTAATATAAGTTATTATGGATGATAGTAAGAACCCATATCAATAATAATCAATTCCAAATGTTAAAAAATGAGAAAATTATGCACTTGTAATCAAGGAATCAAGAACTTGTCAAATTAGGTCAAACTTCTTGAATCATTCTTGCATCTCTTGACTTTCCATAGCAAAGTAGATCATGATGAGAAATACTAGGCCTTGTCATGAAATTGTATTTAAAGCACACTCAAAGATGAAGCTTAAATTTCAATGAAGCTTTGTTGAAGAAGACATGGAAATAAACTCATGAACCTATTGTGATATGGTGGCAGAACCGACTGTTGTACTGGTTTTGCATTTGTATTCGCAAATATTGTGGTAAGCAAGAGTCGCCACCGACTTTTCTTTTATCCAAATTAAGGAAAGGGTGAAAAGAACAGAAAAAGACCTTTTTGAGAATTTTCTGAGTAAGGGGGGTAGATTATGGAAAGGGAAGGTGTTAGCACCCTTTCTATCTGTAGTTTTCTACGGGCTCTTAGATGCTTAGCTCATTTTAAAAGTACCTTGTGCTTTGTGTGTTTTGATAAATGTTTTGAAATGCCTTAGTGTGGTGATTTTCTTTGCGTTAACTCTTGTATCATTCCTCAAGAGTGTTGACAAAGAAAATGTTTTTGAAAGTTGTTTTTGAAATGTGTAAGTGTACAAGTTTATTTTTGGCATAACATCTAAGAACTATCTACTTATACTCGAAAAAGTCCATTCTTTTCCTCTTTTCCTTTAGACAGTGCTATCCTACTATTAGTAAGTAGGTATCCCTATCGTTGGATGTATCCATGATTTTTGCAATTCTTCGAAGTTTGTTGGCATATCAGGATGCAGAATGATACGAGACTCAACCCCTTGAACAATAGGCTCTGAAATCACTGGTAGGATAGAAGCATACATAATTATAAGATTTTAAGCACGATCTCGCACCCTTTTGAGGTATGGATCCAAAGGGATGGAGTTCTTGTACCCTAGAGTCTTGCTATCGGTCTTCTTAACCATTCCCCAAGCACGGATGAACCTCTGATGATAACCTAGCAGATCATTTGAATAGTCAAACACAATACCTTGAATGAGCATATCATGAGGACCATTCCTCCAAGCGTAACCAAACTGACGTAAAGCCAAGGAGGGGTTGCAGCTGATGCCTCCTTTAATGCCAATGAGTGGAACATTTGGAAATTCTCCATAGAGATCAATAAAAGAGATGTCCTCTTGGGAGCAAGGGCACCAATAGATGTCAGAGTGAGAAAGTGACATTAATCTTTGGTTCCATCTTAGACCTAACTCATACTTCATTACTGACCGAGGAAGGTTCTAAATAAACCACCTATAGATTAGAGGTATACAATACATAAGAGTACATCGCTTCTTCATGGTATGGGTATGGAGTGAAAGCAGAATATCCCCAAGCAATGTAGGCACCAAATTGTGAGCAAGAAAAATGTTGATGGCACTGACATCTACAAATTGGTCTGAATTAGGGAACATAACCAACCCGTAGATCAAAATAGCTAAAACATCTTCAAAGGCATGGTAAATCATAGCGTCTAGGAATACATGGGCTTTTTTCATCAGAAAAATTATGAGGAGTCCCTTAACTCCACTCCTTCTTTCCCAATTAGACTCAATGTTAAATGGCTTCAAGTGCAAAGCTATTGCGACATCTTCAGCAGTTGGATCTTGTTCTAAACCGGTAAATGGTATATGCTCCAATATAGGCAACTAGTGTATTTTGGAGAATTCTTCCAGCGTAGGCACCAACTGATAGTCTGGAAATGTGAAGCAGTGGTGCTTAGGTTCGAAGAACTGCAATAAGACACTCATCAAACCCTCGTCAAAACCGGTAGTAATCAAACTGAGCAAGTGACCATATCTCTTGTTGAATGATGAACTCTTAGGAACTTTTGAAACCATTACTTTGAGTTTGGGAGGGATCTCTACAAAATTGATTTGTATGTTTTTTCTGCGAGCTGAATCCATGACCTACAAAACAGAGAAGAGATAAATCCATAGGCCCTTGAAATGGTTAGTGTACATGACATGTTAAGATATTTATGATGTTATGATTATGATTTGAAATCACAAGTATATCAAACACAAACAAGTCACACAGATACCTTAGGTTTAAAGGCTTGCATGAGTTTTAAAGGTAAGTACCCTCTTGAAATTTAAGTTGGCTCAACTTGTACTATTAATAGTAACCGGGTTCTAAGGAGTCTCATATCACTGACCTTTCTTTTAAGCATTGTTCTAGCTCAAAGTATTGCGTCCAGAATATCCTAAAAGTCCAATCTCAATGAGTGTAGCATCGAGTATCAACCAATCTTCGGTCGGAACTAAAGCCGGCCATCTCACTACTTTCTAATGGATTATGATGAGTCAATTAAAGGTTCTAAAGGTCAATTAGCGCTTAATGACACTAAGGAAGCCTAATGTTATCATTGACTGACTCAAGGAACATTACTACAAACTATAGTATAACACTAATGTAGCTATCACTTCGTCCATATCGGTCTACACCGTACAACCTTCATGATTTATTAATACTTACCTAATAAGGTTCCCCATATCCGGGTGTAGGATCTTTAACAATAAACCAAGCAACCCTTTAAAAATAAAGCAAGCAAAGCATACAAGTAATTTTAAAGTGATAAACTAAGCTCTAAGGTAACCCCACTTTATAAGTATCCCCAGCAGAGTCGCCAGTTCTGTGCTACGGTGGCAGAACCGACTGTTGTATTGGTTTTGCGTTTGTATTCGCAAATATTGCAGTAAGCAAGAGTCGACACCAAATTTTCTTTTATCCAAATTAAGGAAAGGGTGAAAAGAATAGAAAAAGACTTTTTCGAGAATTTTCTGAGTAAGGGGAGTAGATTATGGAAAGGGAAGGTCTTACCACCATTTCCATCCGTAGTTTTCTACGGGCTCTTAGATGCTTAGCTCATTTTAAAAGTACCTTGTGCTTTGTGTGTTTTGAAAAATGTTTTGAAATGCCTTAGTGCGGCAATTTGCTTTGCGTTAACTCTTGTATCAGTCCTCCAGAGTGTTGACAAAGCAAATGTTTTTGAAAGTTGTTTTTGAAATGTGTAAGTGTAAAAGTTTATTTTGAGCATAGCATCTAAGAACTATCTACTTATACTCGAAAAAAGTTCGTTCTTTTCCTCCTTTCCTTTAGATAATGCTATCCTACTATTAGTGAGTAGGTAGCCCTATCGTTGGATGTTGAGGGACAATCGAAGGGACGTACAGTCATAAAGGCAACATATGGAGACGCTTTAGCAATTTTGTTTAGGGACTAGATCATTTATCCAAAGGCAACTGTAGGGTCATCGAGGGACCATGATCTTTTATTTTGTGGGTCTTTGCTAAAGTGTATTCGTTTCGAGGGACATGACTATTTTTCCGAAGGCAACCAAAGTGGGCGTACCTTAGAGGTGCGCATGTGCAAGTGATTCAATTCAGTTCATTTATCTCTTGTTATTAGATTTTCTAGCATTTTGCTATTAGTCTTTTCCATATAATTCTAATTACTAACAGTTAATATTTTACAGAAATTTAAAGTGCGGGAATTGTAAATCCTACGTTATTACAATGCTTCGGGGAGGGGGTATTTACATGTCCAAATGGGAGAAAAATAAAGAAAGCGATAAAGTCTTATTTTTGATCTATTATATACTGCCAGCAGGTACATTATTATAAAACATTGCGAGAATAAGATAATGCGCGCGTAATAGAGACGAATGTCTAAAACCCTAAGAAATTGCTATGTAAACAAGAAAAATATTTTTGTTGCTTTTTTGTTTGTTTTAATTTTGATTAAGAAAAATAATTAAACTAAATCTAAATTTAATTAAGAGAATAAATATTAAATGATATTATACCTAATTCTAATATTTTTTGTATTTTTTTTGTTAAGAAAATATTGAAACATAAATTAAATCCTAAGTACTAATTTATTTTAATTTTGAGAAAAAAATGTTAAAGTTAATTAATTAATTAATTTCAAAAATTAATTACTTAATAAAAAAAACTAATCCTAAGTTTGATTATTATTGCTTATTTTTTATTTTTTATATTATCCTAAAAAAAAGATTAAAAAGAGAGTAAACAAAAAAATACAATTTGGGCATCATGTGTAAAGTAAATAGGGGGGTGGGGGTTGAAAATTCGCTAGGCCCAAAACTGAGGGAGCCCAGAGACTGTATTGGAATCCAATGTGTGGGTCCCCTGAGTGTCCATGATGGGGATGTGTATTTGCTACGCTTGGATTTGGCTGTATGGACATTGGAAGGCGTGGATCTGATGGTCTATGATGCGCGCTTAGGGATGCAATGCATGGAATCCTGCAAAGAAATGTTAGAAAATGTAAAAGGCAGACCTGGGTATCGAACCCAGGTTTCCTCCTTGCACACTTTCCTCCCTTACAACTCAGCCACCCGCTTCATCTGTTTGCAAAACAAAAATAATTAAATATAATACAAAAAAACATTATTCCTTTTGAATTTAAAAAAAATAACGCGCGCGGGCTGAGTCAACATCTTCTTCATTTTGTACCAGACTTTTACTGACGGACTTTCCGTTGGTAAAAGATTTAGTGACGGTTTTCCGTCGTAGCTACTTCCCTGCAACATTCAAAATTGTAAAATACCAATGATAAATTCCACACAAGGGCATGGTTCGAATGGAAAATTCCTTCTGAACGTGATGGTACCATTAGTTTCATCCAATTTTGCCTCTAGATAGGGTTCCCCAATTTGGAGCTTCAGAACCCGAGCAATGGTATCTTGTTATATCTGCACTCAAGCTTTGATTAAACTATACAGAAACATTCCCATGATGATCACGAACACAAGTATGCATTCAAATAATGTTTACAATGAATGAATGAGTGAAATCGAAATTGAAAAAATACAAGAGAAAACCGTGAGTGTAGGGATTATTTCCGTGATGCTTCAGGGATTGAGGGTGATCGTGAAACCTTCAGTGATATGCATGGATGATTGTTGAATCCTCAAAAGCCTCTGAATTACCCTAGAATTCGAAAATTGAGTTTGACTTTCTCTTCAAAATTTCAAGTTTAGAACGTGGTCTCTTGGCTGTAGGTGTGCCTCTGTTTGGCTTGCAGGGAGGTTCCTTAAATATAGGAAATGGAGGGGACAAGAAAACATGTCAAGAATTCAAGCCATAACCATTGTTTTTTAAAACATGATCATAATTTGAAAAAAATGCCTTTTATGGAGATTCCATGCCATTTTCACATTGGGATGAACCGAGTCACTTCTTGCATGAATTTATGGGCTCAAAACTGATCCAACACAATAGCCCATGTGTCCAAAACAAAAACTTATTATTTTATGCATTTTATTTTATATTTATTTGAATAAAATAAAATAAAATAAAATAGCTAGAAATTACAAGGCATGGTAAGAATAAAATTAGAGGTACTCCACAAGATTAGGAAGATGTTTGAAGTCCAAGAAATTAAGCCATTGACCTAAAAGTTTAAGTTTGCTCAATGCATAAATCTTGAAATTTCCAAAAACTTTCCCAAGTTGGGCAAGCCATAACTTGCTCAATTTTTATCTCATGATGATGATCTTGGACTTTTTGGAAAGCCTAATATGTATACTTCATTCCCTCTTTTTATCAATTTTGCATTTGAAGATTTATCTTGATGTAAAAGGTCTTACAAAAAAGTGTCTTTTGTTGACTTTCTGAAAATGACATGTAATGTATGAGCTTGTATCTTTCAAATGATGCATTTCTTGGACTTGGGGGAAAAAGAGAAGTTGTAGGGAATTAGATTCTCTTAAAAATGAGCTTTGGTTAGGGAAAAATGGATGAAGTATGTGAAAGTTATGTCTGGTCAAATTTCAATTGACTTTTCCTATAGAAACCCTAATTTAGAAATTTTTGTCTTTTGATAGATTAGGAGCATTTCATGAGGAATCATGATCAACCCTTGATCAAATGATGGATATCACTTTAAAATGTTGATGTTGACCAAAATCTTGTAGTTTGAATGTACATGGGCCACAATTAACTTTTGACCTAATATAGTTGATTTCCAAGCATTTGAGCAATTGATTGAGCAAACTTGTAGTGCAAGGCATGAAATTTGTCATGGATAATCTTGAAGGAATTTTAGGATAATGGAAAACATTAGAGACCTTTGGAGCTCACACATCTTGATGAAAAGTGAAACCCTAGTTAGAGGTTCATTGCTTAGGAGGATAATTTGTCTGGTAAATTCTTGGTCAACCTTGAGCTATTGAGGACCTATAGGAGCATGCCTTGAGTAAAATTGGGAGGGGAAATTATGGGGTACAACAGCTACCCCTGTTCAATCTTCCTAAACTTGAGGATTTAGATTGGCTTGTTTGATTTTCGTGATCTGAAGGTGGAAGAGGATTGAACACTAGAGTGCCCAGAAATTTGCACTCGCATGAAGTAACACTGTTGGTTGATGCTGTTGGGAATGAGCTTACAGATGCCATTTGGAGAACATGATAGAGAGTCGTTGGAGATGGGCTTACAGATGTCATCCAAAGTAGATGCTGATTTCATAAATGGTCCCTTTTGGGGGTTCCTGTTCCTGCTGTCTGAGGAGGACTCCGCTGGGGAATATGGGTTTATGTTGTTCTCCTGCTTGAGGAAACTCTGTGGGGAATAGATTCTAGGAACTTCAGTTGTCCAAGGCTCTACTGAAGAGTTATCTCTGGAGAGATGAAAGTTTGTTGTTTTCTGGTTGAAATCATGGCTTCACAGTAACTTGTTGGGGATAATGGAATTAACCGTTACTTGAAAATGTATTAGAAAGAGCCTATGTAGGGCTGTTTCAGGATGAGTCCGTGTTAGACTGCATCTGGAAAGTTGAGAAGGTATCCGTGTAAGATTGCTTCAGGATGACTCCGTGTTACACTGCATCTAGAGGTCATGAGAAGAAACCCATGTAAGATTGCTTCGTCCAGTCATGTAGATAGCTTTCCTGTCTGGTTTCAGGCGTTAATCTATAATCAGCTCTTTGCAAATAATTGTCCTATCTGGTTTCAGGTGTTAATCTGGAACTTGAAAATCGTAGGTCGTTGAGATAGTTTTCCTGGCTTGTTTCAGGTATTAATCTCTGACTTGAGAAAGAAATATAGTTTTCCTGGCTTGTTATAGGTATTAATCTCCAATCTCTTCATGTAGATAGCTCTCCTGGCTTGTTATAGGTATTAATCCATAATCGGTCATCCACAGATAGTTTTCCTGGCTTGTTACAGGTATTAACCTGGAACTTGTTTTTGTCGGTCACTGAGATAGTTGCCTTGGCTTGTTACAGGTATTAATCTCTAACCTGAGAAAGAAAAATAGTTTTCCTGGCTTGCTACATGTATTAATATTTAATCTCCTTATGTAGATAGTTTTCCTGGCTTGTTACAGGTATTAATCCACAGTCGGTCATCCGCGGATAGTTCTCCTGGCTTGTTACATGTATTAATCTGAGACTTGGAAGCATTGGTCATATAGATAGTTCCCCATATGGTTTCAGGCATTAATCTGTGTCCTGTTGTATTTGTTGGTAAACTCGTCTTGCTTCAGGAATTCATATCACTTGGTCGTGTAAATAGTTTCCCCGTCTGGTTCCGGGCATTAATCTTTGACCTGCTATATAGGTTGATAGTGTTTGTCTTTCTGTGAACTCAACCTAGAAGGGTAAAGTCAGTTTCATGTCATGATGTATGAATTGCATGATGCTCTCAAAATAAATGAGATTGTGATATACGCATTTGTGCTGCATATGCTATGATGTTTGTAGAAATGATGTATGAATGCAATGTATGAACATGTCAGTTGTTCTATTACTGTGTTGTTTGAACCAGGGAAAATAAATCCCTAATTGTTGCTGGGGGTGAAGAATGTAGGTCTTCATATTTTTGTTTAAAGTTGAATTGTTGGGAGCTGAACTTCCATTGTCAGAGAAATAAACTTTGTTGGGGAAGGTAAACTCCGTGAATTGCTTGGGGATTTCGTTGAAATTATGCTGGGGAATCCTGAGAAGCTTAGGGTGGCTTCAATGGGGAATATTTTATTGGAGTAGTAATTTGGAGATTCTTGCTCCGCCGAGTATATGAGAACATGACACCATTAGGTTGCATACTGAGAATATGGCAGTGACCTTGTAGTAGGATGTCTCTGCTTCTGTATCTGCTGGAGAAGGTATCTACTGGAGAAATATCTGCGGGGATTTTGTGGACGGCCCTTAGATATTGTCCCGCTTCTTAAAGTCATTAGAAATTGTCCTTCTGTTTTTAGGTGAATATTTATAATTAGTAATCACATTCAAATGCATATGTTCAAAAGTAATCACTGGATGTTTTCGCAAACAAAATAGAAAAATAAAAACAGATGTTTTGTACTGTCAAAGAGATAACTTTGTATTAACTTGAATAAGCGTTTTTGTACAAAGAGACGGACATCCTAGTAAGAGAATGTCGTCGTAAGAATGGAAATTATACAAAAATAGTATACAAAGAAAAACAGCTATGTGAAATAATTCCATTGGGTTCCCATTCTTCTATTGCCTTTATGTCTTTGAGTGTCTCATCCCTTTTGCTGCTTGTCCGAAGCTAATTGGATTGATTAGTATCGCTTGAGCTCAATAGTTGATACTGAAGATTGGCTGTAAGGTGATCCAACGGGACATAGTTATACGCTTTAAATCCATAACTTTTGCCTAGACCACTCTTTCAGGTTTTCATTCCACCGGGATACCCTTCTTTGTCCAAGCCGCCTTTTCAGGTTTTCGACTTGTCGCGTGTACAGATTTTTTTATATGTATATCCCTAATTTTTGCCCGAACCATTTTAGTTCGTCGGGATGCCCTAATTTTTGTCTAGGCCAGTCGACCTAGCGGGTCTTTGTTTATGTGTAGTATCTTTTAACTATGTCTGTGTTTATCGGGTGTGGAAGGTCGTTACCATCCATAGTAGTTAAGATCATGGCCCCACTAGAAAATATGTTCTTGATTACAAATGGCCCTTCGCATGTGGGAGTCTATTTGCCCCTGGGATCACCTTGTGGTAGGATAATACGCTTGATTACCAGGTCACCAGCCTGATATACTTAATGTCTGACCTTCTTGTTAAAATCTTTGATCATACATTTTTGGTGCATTTGACCATGGAAGATAGCCGCGAGCCTCTTCTCGCCAATCAGGTTTAGTTGGTCCAGTCGAGTATGAACCCATTCTTCTTCGCTCAACCTACATCCTTCATGATTCTCAAGGAAGGGACCTGGACCTCAACGGGAAGGACAACTCCATACTGTATACCAAAGAGAAAGGAGTTGCCCCTATTGATGTGCGCATTGTGGTATAGTAACCATGAAGAGAAAATGGTAACATCATGTGCCAGTCTTTGTATGTCACCGTTATCTTCTGTATGATCGTCTTGATATTTTCATTAACAGCTTCAACAACGCCATTCATCTTCGGCTGGTAGGGAGAAGAGTTGTGATGCTGGATCTTGAATTGCATGTAAAGCTCGGTGATCACAGTGTTATTGAGATTGGTACCATTATCGGTAATGATTCTCTCTAGAATACCATACCGAAAGATAAGGTTATGTATGATGAATCGAGCCACAACTTTCTTGGTAACGAAAGTAAATGAAGCTTCCTCAACGCACTTCATGAAGTAATCAATGGAAACTAGGATGAAGTGATGTCCATTAGAAGCTGTAGGTCTGATTTCTCCAATCATTTCGATTCCCCACATTGCGAATGGCCAAGAAGCAGTCAGGACATTTAGAGGAACTAGAGGTACATGTATCTTATCAGCATAGATCTGACATTTATGACAAGTTTGTGAATACTGATAACACTCTGCTTCCATAGTGGACCAGTAGTATTCTACCCGTAGGATCTTTTTAGCCATCGAGTGCCCACGAGAATGAGTGCCAAAGGTACCTTCGTGTAAATCAGCCATAATCTTTTCTGCCTCAATCTTGTCTACATACCCAAGCAAGGTAGAGTCGTGGTTATGCTTATAGAGGATCTCTTTACTGAGGAAGAACTTGGCATAGAACCTTCTTAGAAACTTCTTATTATTGACTGAAGCTCCCTCAGGGTACTCTTGGGCTTCGATCTTTTGACTTCATAGAACCACGGTTTGTCCATTACTTCTTCAGTATCAATCTCATGAAAGTATGCTGGTTCATCCATCCTCTCAATGGTGATTTGAGGAGCTTTATTGTCCCACCTAACCTTGAACATGGACGACATAATAGCTAGCGCGTCCGCTAGTTGATTTTCCTCTCGTGGAAAATGCTCAAATGTAATTTCTTCAAAGTATGAAATTAGTGTCAACACATGATCTTTGTAAGGGATGAAATTAGGATGCTCCGTGTCCCATTCTCTTTTGATCTGACTGATTACTAAGGCTGAGTCTCTAAATACACTCAAGTACTTGATCCTTAAGTCGATAACAACTTTGAGGCCCATGATGCATGTTTCATATCCAGCCATATTATTGGTGCAATTGAAATATAGTCTAGCAGTGAAAGGAGTATGACAACCTTCAAGAGATATGGTCATAGTGCCAATTCCATTGACAAGAGCGTTGGAGGCTCCTTCAAAAACGATAGTCCATCGGGATCCTTTTTCAGGTCCTTCATTCGGTCTAGGTTCTTCACAATCAGTTACTAACATGATGTTCTCATCCGGGAACTCAAAATTCATGGATTGGTAGTCATCCACAGCCTGATAAGCCAAATGATCAGCTAGTACACTTCTGCTAATTACTTTCTGGGTCATATACTGAATGTCGTATTCGGTCAGGATCATTTTCCATCTTGCTATTCTTCCGGAGAGAGCGGGCTTCTTAAAGATGTACTTGATATGGTCCATTTTAGATATCAACAAGGTAGTGTGAGTCAACATATACTGTCTTAGTCGGCGATCAGCCCATGCCAAAGCGCAACAAGTTTTCTCAAGCAATGAGTATCTTGTTTCACAGTCGGTAAACTTTTTGCTAAGGTAGAATATTGCATGCTCTTTTCGACCAGACTCGTCATGCTGCCCCAACACACATCCCATTGAGTTATCTAATACTGTTAAGTACATGATCATAGGTCTTCCTTCGACTGGAGGCATTACAATTGGAGGCTCTTGAAGATATTCCTTGATTTTGTCAAAGGAAATCTCGAAATCGTCATTCCACTTCACTGCTTGATCTTTCTTCAGTAATTTGAAGATTGGCTCACAAGTAGCGGTCAAATGTGAAATGAATCTAGAAATGTAATTCAGACGTACCAAGAATCCTCTAACTTCCTTCTCAGTGCGAGGAATTGGAATTTCTTCTATAGCTTTCACTTTTGCGGGGTCAACTTCAATGCCTTTATTGCTGACAACAAAACCTAAGAGCTTACCAAATCCTACTCCAAAGCTGCATATATTCGGGTTTAGCCTCAATTTGTACTTCTTCAGCCTTTCAAACAGCTTCTGTAGATGGTCAAGGTGCTCTTCTTCAGTCTGAGACATGGCTATCATATCATCGACATAGACCTCTATCTCGTGATGGATCATATCATGAAATAAAGCTACCATAGCACGCTGATAGGTTTCCCCGATGTTCTTTAACCCAAATGGCATAACTTTGTAACAGAAAGTGCCCCACTGCGTGACAAAGGTGGTTTTCTCCATGTCTTCAGGTGCCATTTTGATGTGATTATATCCGGAGAAACCACCCATGAAGGAGAATACCTTATATTGTGCGGTGTTGTCAACTAGAACATCGATATGGGGAAGCAGAAAGTCATCCTTGGGGCTTGCCCTATTCAGGTATCTGTAATCGATACACATACGTACCTTACCATCCTTCTTAGGTAATGGAACCATGTTAGAAACCCACTGTGGATAAGAGGTGATAGCTAAGAAACCAACATTGAATTGTTTCATGACTTCAGCCTTGATCTTTTTCGACATCTTCGGCCATGTACGATGAACTTTCTGTTTTTACTGGAGGGCAATCCTCTTTTGTAGGTAGGCGATGAACCACAATATCGGTGTCAAGTCCCAACATGTCTTTATATGACCAGGAAAAAACCTTAACATATTCGTGTAGCATCTGAGTTAACTGCTCCTTGACACTATGCTCCAGATGGGCTCCTACCTTGACTTCTTTCTTGTCCTCTTCAGTACCCAAGTTAATTGTCTCAACCGCTCTTCATGAGGCTGTATTGCCCTTTCTTCCTATTGTAACAGTCTGGCAAGTTCTTCTGGTACTTCACAATCTTCCCCACCTTCGTCCTCAGCTTAGTAGATCAGATTTTCAAAGTTATAACTAGCAATAGCATAACCATTATTAATGGGATCCATAGTGGATGTGGATCTGCAGTTTGATACGTGGGTGTGTGTAAGAGCATAGTTGTATATAAAGTAAAAAGGCAGAAAAGAAAAACAAAGAGCGTACAATTTTTATGCAAAACGTCCAATGTTTTATTGATGACATATGAAAATAAAGTAATGACCCCCACAAATAGACCATTGTGTCTCGGGTAAGACATAAGTCTTTAATGTTTCAAATGTTCAAATATTACATATTCTCCAAAACAAAAAAAGACAAATTACTCTTGAATAAAAGTAATGGGCACAAAATCTTTAGCCTACCAATTATTGAGTCCACCGTTGATGGTTGGGAAGATCCACTTGTTCAGGTCATAATCATTATCGTTGTCTTCCAGAGCATTGACTCCATGGTTGCTGATCTGCAAAGCTGGTTCCCCGATGAGAGCACGTCGAATAGCTCTCTGGGCTCCTAAAGTAAAACCCAAACCAAATTTGTCAGATTTATAGGGAATATCCGAAAGTTGGCCCCAAATTATACACCCACCTTCTTCGACTACTGCCTTGGCATCCTTCAGAGAAGCCATCTTTAGTGGAGGTATGATAATCTTTGGGACCTTGGAAGCAGTCTTGGTCGCATCAATGGTCTGTGGAACCTCATCAAAGTTTTGACAGGGGGTCTCAATGAACTCTTCGTCCATAGGCTGAGTACTTCAGCATCTGATGTAGGATGAAAGTCACAGCACCAGCCCCATAGATCTAGGTCTACCTAATAAACAGGAGTAAGACGGGTAGATGTCCATCACATATAAAGTGGAATTAAAAGTATGAGTACCCACTTTGATAGGGATGTCCACCTCCCCATGCACCATTCTTTTAGAACCGCCAAAGGCCCTTGCCACAATGTTACTGGGATTTAGTGTGAGCCCTTCGCAATCCAACCTGTCTAGAGAATTCTTGGATAAGACATTTAGTGATGAACCTGTATCCATCATAACATGGGATAACGTAGTGCCCCTGCACTCAATAGAGACATGCAGGGCATCATTGTGTTTCCTTCCCTTGGGAGTCAGATCTGCATCAGAGAACCCCAAGCCATTTCTAGCTGTCAAACTAGCCACGCAATTCTCAAATTGATCAGCAGAGGTCTCTCGAGGCACGTGGGTAGACTTCAAGAATTTTACTAAATCCTTAGCATGGGCTTCAGAGCACAGCAGTAGGGCCAGCATTGAGATTTTTGAGGGAGTCTGCCCCAATTTCTCTATGACATTATAATCACTTTTCTTGATTATCTTTAAAATCTCTTCCATCTACTTTTAGAAGCCTCGGGAATGACTTTTGGATGCGTCTTCGTCCAGACATGCTCAATCAATACCTCCTTGCCCTGAGTCTCGACTGACTCGGTATCGGGGATAACAACAGGACTAACAGTAGGAGTAGCAATGGGAATATTGACAGAAGCAGCAACAGGAATAATCATAAGAGTAGTAATGGGGGTACTAGAAAGAGCAGCAGCAGGGATGATCACAGGAGTAGCAACGGTTTTTAGAGAGATCCCGTGAGAGAAAACTCTCATGTTTCTCATTATTTTACTGGTCCCAACGATATTGTCGAAGTCAGGATCAGTACCTTCAGCAACTTTGTCTTTAATAGCCAACAAGTCTTGTTTGATGCCATGGTAATAGACGTCAGCCCCATAATTCTAGGGAACAACTTTGTCCGAGGAATATGGTATTGGCGCCGACATGGTGATGATCAGGGGAGCAAACTTTGGAACAAATGTAATCCTGACGGGTCTTTTGGTGGAGACCCTGGGAGGATTGTCAGAAATGGTGATTATCGAAACATCTTCACACGAATTTCTGGAAAGAGGAACTTTCTCGAACAGGACTTGTTTATTAACCATCAGGCGCTGAACGCCCATCTTCAACAATAAACAACCATATGGTAAAGACATGCATAAGTGGCAACCTTCACCACAGCCCGAAAATAAACCGGCTTGCAATAGATTTTCTTTAACAGTCAAAAGAGGAGTAGTTAATTTATCCACGGAAGAAACAAAACAATCATCATCAATAGCATTGACACCTTGGCCATGTTTGGGAATTGGCGCAATTATTATGTTAGGTGTCTCAGGAAGGTCAAACTCAATCTCCTTCGCCTCAATGAGATCCTGTACTTTATTCTTTAAAACCAAACAATCATTTGTATCATTCCCGGAGTCTCAGAATGGTAGGCACATCGAGCATTCATATTGTAGTGGGGAGAGGCAGTATTAGAGTTACCAAATTGGACTTCAGCAGGTGTGGAAAAACCTGGGATAGGGTCATGTTGATCCGAGTAAACTGTCTTCTAGGAACATCTGGTTTGTGCTGATTGTTTCCTTGTTGGTTTGAGGCAGGATTGGAAATCATAACAGCCGCTACCGTCAGACGACGCTCAGTTTTATTTTGATTTCTTCGGCCATAAGCAGCACTGACCTCCTTCTTTCTTGTGAATGGTTTATTTACAGTACTGGAGGATGCATCTCTCTGTATTTTACCACTTTTGATGCCGACTTCTACCCATTCACTAGTCAAGATAAATTCAGTAAACCCAACAGAAGAACTTCCAATCAAATGGTTAAAGAACGGCCCGAATAACGTGCCCAAGAACATGTCTACCAGCTCCCTATCAGATTACGGAGGCTGGACTCTTCCTGCAAGGTCTCTCCATTTTTGGGAATAATCTTTAAAACCCTCACCAGAACCCATAAACATACTTTACAACTATGTATGGGTCGGGGCGAGGTCAGCATTATATTGATATTGCTTGTAGAAAGCAGCAGCCAAATCTTCCCAATTACGAACGCTGGTTCTCTCCAGTTGATATAACCATTCCAGCTAAGTCCCTAACAAACTCTCCTGGAAGAAATGTACCCACAGATTCCTGTCAGTAGTGTGAGGTTGAATCTTCCTGACATACGACCTTAAATGCAGCTTAGGACAGGAGACACCGTCGTATTTAACAAATATAGGGACCTTAAGTTTCTGTCGGATGACCACCACTGAGATCAGTCCTAATTCCTCAAAATCCAGCCTGGGTATCTTCTGGATCTCCATAGTATTGAGCCAATCCTCTAGTTGTTTGTATTTATCATCAGCAGGAGGATACTACTCCTCAGAATAGTCAGGTTCATCTTCCTCATACCCTAGATTGATGTTTTCTTCCACTGGCTTCTCTTCTTGATTGTCCCCCTCATTTGACGGGGTCGCGAAATCTATAGCTCGCTTAACCGGTCCTCTGATCCTTCTTCCCATATTTAATACACCAGTTGGTTTCTTTGGCTTCTTGGTCTTCTCTTTGAGGATTAAAGCTTTCAGATCTTCTTGCCTCTGGGCCAGAGCCAGGAACATCTGCTGAAACTAGGCGTTCTGAGCTTGGAGGTCCTTCACTGTCTATTTGAGAGCTATTTCTTTTGCTGAAATTAATAGCGAAAAGAATAAGAAACATGTCTTGACAACCTGTTTATGCAATGATATGCATGATATGCTTATGCAATGTTTTCAAGGGCCTTATAGGATTCAAACTCTTTTAACCAAAACAGAAACAAAGACGTTTTATTAGTAAGTTCAAATGAAGTCAAAGTTTACAAAAGAATAACAAATAAGAAACTTCTAAAATTCCTAAGTCTCCCAAGGACGCTTCCTTTTGGTGCTAATGTAGGCATTGAGATTCTGCTATTCGTGAAGCCGCTTTGTCATCTCCAACACCTTTTTCTCACTAGCATAGAATTGGGACTCAAAGGTATCTCGTTCTTCTTTGAGTTGTATCCAAGATTTTTGCAATTCTTCGATGTTTGTTGGAATATCAGGATGCAGAATTATGCGAGACTCGACCCCTTGAACAATAGGCTCTAAAATCACTGGTAGGATAATAGCATACGATATCATAAGATTTTGAGCACGAACTCACACCCATTTTAGGTATGGCTCTAAAGGGATGGAGTTCTTGTGCCCTAGAGTCTTGCTATCGGTCTTCTTAACCATTCCCCAAGCATGGATGAACCTCTGATGATAACCTAGCAGATCATTTGAATAGTCAAACACAATATCTTGAATGAGCATATCATGAGAACCGTTCCTCCAAGCGTAACCAAACTGACGTAAAGCTAAGGAGGGGTTGTAGCTGATGCCTCCTTTAATGCCAAGGAGTGGAACATTTGGAAATTCTCCATAGAGATCAATAAAAGAGATGTCCTCTTGGGAGAGAGGGCACCAATAGATGTCAGAGTAAGAAAGAGACATTAATCATTGGTTCCATCTTAGACCTAACTCATACTTCATTACTGACCGAGGAAGGTGCCAAATAAACCACCTATAGATTAGAGGTATACAATACATTAGAGTCCATCGCTTCTTCATGGTATGGGAATGGAGTGAATGCAGAATATCCCCGAGTAATCTAGGCACCAGATTGTGAGCAAGGAAAATGTTGATGGCACTGCCATCTACAAACTGGTCCAAATTGGGGAACATGACCAACTTGTAGATCAAAAGAGCTAAAACATCTTCAAAGGCATGGAAACTCATAGCGTCTAGGAATACCTGGGCTTTCTCATCAGAAAACTTGTGAGGAGGCCCTAAACTCCAATCCTTCTTTCCCAATTGGACTCAATGTCAAATGGCTTCAAGTGTAAAGCTATTGTGACATCTTCAGCAGTTGGATCTTGTTCTAAATCGGTAAAGGGTATCTGCTCCAATATAGGAAAACCGAGTATTTTGGAGAATTCTTCCAGTGTAGGCACCAACTAATAGTCTGGAAATTTGAAGCAGTGGTGCTTAGGGTCGAAGAACTGGAATAAGACACTCATCAAACCCTCGTCAAAACCGGTAGTAACCAAACTGAGCAAGTGACCATATATCTTGTTGAATGATGAACTCTTAGGAACTTTTGAAACCATTTCTTTGAGTTTGGGAGGGATCTCTACAAAATTGATTCGTATGGTTTTTCTGCGAGCTGAATCCATGACCTACAAAACAGAGAAGAGATAAATCCACAGGCCCTTGAAATGGTTAGTGTACATGACATGTTATGATGTTTATGATGTTATGATTATGCTTCAAAATTACAAGTATATCAAACACAAACAAGTCACACAGAGACCTTAGGTTTAAAGGCTAGCATGAGTTTTAAAGGTAAGTACCCTCTTGAAGTTTAAGTTGGCTCAACCTATCCTATTAATAGTAATCAGGTTCTAAGGAGTCTCACGTTACTGACCTTTATTTTAGGCATTGTTCTAGCCCAAGTACCAAAGTATTGCGGCCAGAATATCCCAAAAGTCCAATCTCAATGATTGTAGCATCGAGTATTAACTAATCTTTGGTCAGAACCAAAGTCGGCCATCTCACTACATTCTAATGGCTTAGAATGAGTCAATTAAAGGTTCTAAATGTCAGTTAGTTCTTAATGACACTAAGGAAGCCTAATGTTATCCTTGACTGACTCAAGGAACATTAGTACAAACCAGAGTATCACACTAATATAGCTATCACTTCGTCTATATCGGTTTACACCGTACAACCTCCATGATTTATTGCTACTTACCTGATAAGGTGCCCCAGATCCAGGTGTAAGATCTTTAACAATAACCCAATCAACCCTTTAAAAATAAAGCAAGCAAAGCATACAAGTAATTTTAAAGTGATAAACTAAGCTCTAAGGTAACCCTACTTTATAAGTATCCCCAATAGAGTCACCAGTTTTGTGCTACGGTGGAAGAACCGACTGTTGTACTGGTTTTACGTTTGTATTCGAAAATGTTGCCGTAAGCAAGAGTCGCCACCGACTTTTCTTTTATCAAAATTAAGCAAAGGGTGAAAAGAACAGAAAAAGACCTTTTCGAGAATTTTCTGAGTAAGGGGGGTAGATTATGGAAAGGGAAGGTGTTACCACCCTTTCCATCTATAGTTTTATATGGGCTCTTAGATGCTTAGCTCATTTTAAAATTACCTTGTGCTTTGTGTGTTTTGAAAAATGTTTTGAAATGTCTTAGTGTAGCGATTTGCTTTGCGTTAACTCTTGTATCAGTCCTCAAGAGTGTTGAAAAAGCAAATGTTTTTGAAAGTTGTTTTTGAAATGTGTAAGTGTAAAAGTTTATTTTGAGCATAGCATCTAAGAACTATCTACTTATACTCGCAAAAGTTCGTTCTTTTCCTCTTTTCCTTTAGGCAGTTCTATTCTACTATTAGTGCGTAGGTAGCCCTATTGTTGGATGTTGAGGGAAAATCGAAGGGACATATAGTCATAAAGGCTGTAGCGGTAGAAATGTTCAAGACTAAGCCATTGGATTGACTAGACTTTATACAAATCAAAATAAAAATCGCCACCGCGCTTTATTGTTTCCAAAGGAATGGGAAAAGAGCGAATAACCCAAAAAGAGGGGGAAAGATTCAAGGTAAGGGGGTTGGTTATGCAAAGGGAAGGTATTAGCACCCTAAACATTACGGTACTGCGCAGGAATCTCTTTGTAAAATATGTATATTTTGGCTATAAAAATGTGTTGTATATAAAATGGATGGTGGAGGTGAGAAAATAAATATTTTTATGAATTTTTTCACCCGCCGCGATTGCGAACCTTTAGTGCCTACATACCACCTTTCATGCAATAGGGGATCAGGGTACACGTAGTTCCTCTTTTTAAAAATTTAAAACACAAGTGTGTTGGTTAATTTTATGAGATAAGACATCATCGTCATTGTCCGTGTAGAAAACATACTTACTACCCACAATCATGAGAAAGGAGAATTTGCATCATTTCAAAGTGGAGGATATGGCTTGGATTTTAAAATCAACAATGCCTCACTCAACACTCAAGTAGAAAATATCTCACTTCACTACATATTGTAGAAGTATAGTTGTTTTCATCACTACAAGGATTGACAAGAGTCTAATCTTTTGAGAAAGATTTTAAAATAAAAAGCCAAAGTGGCAAAAATGGTTTGAAATGAGATTGATTGACTTTTAGTCTTCTCACAAAAATGTCAAGGTATTATTAAATTGATTGAAATTTATTCATGAAAATGTTTTGAAAATGCATGAACATAAGTCCAAGTTTATTATGAAAGTGTTTCAAGTTTCAAAACAAGAAGAGTTTTCAAAAGGAGGGAGAAGATTTTTGAAATTAAAGAAGATGGGAGGAGATGAAGAGACTATCCTAAAGCATAAGGTAAAAGATAAGGAGAAGAAACATCTAACTAACAAGAAGCCAATACTTGACATTATGAGTCAATATAGAATTCCCATTCTTCGGATTGAAACCAAGCAAGCAAAGATACTAGACCTCTTGAGAGAACCAAACTTCAAGTGTATTAAGTCTTCGCAAAAATTGGGCAGAGTAACGGCTGTATACGGGTGAATTCCAGATTACAAACAAAGGGTGTAATCACAATAACCTGCACACAAAACAAAAAAACAACCCAATGTCTTGAGGTAAACCTTAAGAACTCCAGACAAAAATAATCAGATAAAGTCACAAAGTCTCCAAGATAGGCCAAGGTTTCTAATCCTAAGTCCAAGAAATAGTCCCATGCTCCATAATGCCAAGGATAGTAACCAAATAGTCCAAGTACCATTAAATATTTTTATGGTTCATGTTGATTATTAAGTGTCTTTAAAAGGAAAAGAAAGGCTCAAGTGAGTAAAATAAAAATGACATAAGAGTAAATGCTCAAGTGAGCAAAGATAAAAAATAGCATGAAATGTAAATGCTAAAAGTAAATGGTACATAAAGTAAAGAGCATAAAATAAAGTCAATTGTTAGAAATTAGTGGTTAGATGGATGACCATATTGAAACTTGCATTTGGAACTCATTAGAGGATTGGTAGAACCAAAGCCTCCACACAACAAGTTGCATTTGCTTTTTGTCAAGTACATCATACATTTGGAATTCTCACAAGTGCCATTTAATGATCAACGATGTTTAAGTGATCCGCGTTGACCAAAGGTGTTGTAGATCCATTAGAGGATTGGTAGAACCAAAGCCTCCACACAATTAATCTCGAGGTTATTGGATCAAAGAGATCAAATTAACATACTTGGGCTTGCAATCATAAGTTTGGGCCATGAATGATCATTTATTCGAATCGGGACAAAATTTAGCGCTATGTTAAGCAATCGTAAGTGGACTTATGTAGAAGTCGCACTTATTTTGAGGCCGGTCAATAGCAATCTATGTACTTCATGTTTGGATAAATGATATAGAGATAACCATCCCTTAACATGTAGCACAATTAAAAAGAAAGGGATAAGATGAAGAGGGAGGGGAATGATAAGCTAATTTGGATTACCACCTCAAAATTCTTTCATCTTTAAATTCAACCACTCCTCTAGATGGATTAAAGCACTAAACATATCATTAATCCAAAGCACCAAAAATGAATTAAATAATTCACTCTTAGGTAGATTTGAATTGATGAACATTTATCCAACTTCATCTACATCACAAAGTCCATTGAGTTTAAAGAGAAATTGGACATTTAAAATTGCAATCCAAACCGACAATCAAAAGGAGTGAGTAGAAAAAGCATTTTGGATCAAAGCTGCCCCAAAACAAGGCAAAAAAATGCATTATGTCCCTGTTTAAATCGATAACACTACTGTGTAAATCGATTTACACAATACAATTTTCAAAAAAAAAACTGCGTGAAATTGCTTCTGTGCAATCGATTGCACTGTTACTGCAATCGATTGCACGCTGTTACAGACAGCAAAAAAGCATTTTAAAAGGCCAAACTCTTGTTCAAACTTTCCATCAAATACCTTATGATCATGGATCCAATTGAGCACGAAAATTCCATCAAATTATGAGAAAATAACACCATTAGAATCACAAAATAATGCTCAATAAGTCAAACCCAAAGATCAACAAGAGATCACATTGTGAAAGATGAATTATCCAACTTACCAAATGTAGATCTAGAGATTTATCAAAACAACTTCAAGAATTTGCTTCAATTCAACCACAAGAATCAATTGACCAAGCTTGGATGTAGAGAATTTATGGAGAAAAAGTGTTTGGATGAAGGTTTAACTCAAAGATTAGTAAGCTTCAATGCAAAGCTTACTAACTTTTTGAAAATGGAGCTTTGAGTGAATTTGGTAGATGGAGAGAATTGAGATATTTTTTAGCAAGGTGGATTTGGCTATCAAAAGCTTGAAATTTGAATGAAATGAGGGCTCTACTTATAGAGTTTAGGATTGGGATTAGTGGTAATTTGGTAATTGATTCTTGGAGCCAAAATTTGAATTAATGACAATTCTTTCAAATATTAGAGCCAAAATTTGAATTAATGTTAATTCTTCTTAAAAATGAAAGATTGGCACTAAAATTTGAATTAATGGTATATCTTTCAAAAATCAAGAAAAATTGGAGCCAAAATTTGACAAGCTTAAAATGTTGATTTTTTTTTCAAATTTTCATGTTGTGAAATCGATTGCACTATAGTGCAAATCGATTTGCACAATGTATTTTTTCAAAAATGGTGCAAAATGCACTATGTGCAATCGATTGCACTCTAAGAGCAATCGATTGCATCAGTGAAAAAATGATTTTTTGTTAATTTTTCCCTTGCAAATAGAGACTTTAGGAAAATAATACCAGAAATCCTTATTTGCCAGATGCTTCGACTTGGTACCTACAAAACAAAAATATACAAATACAAAGACAAATATTTTTTGTATTTTTATTAGAAGTTAGTCAACAACACATATACAAAATACACAACCAAGGTGCTTGGAAATTTCTCAAGAGCAAAGTTAAAGATAGGAGATAGAAAAAGAGGAAGAACCAACCTTAATGTGATCTTGTTATGGTCGAGTTGATATGATATGATAGAGGAATCTTAGGGGGAAAAATTGGGGTACAACAAAGGCAACATGTGGAGACGCTTTAACAATTTTGTTTAGGGACTAGATCATTTATCGAAAGACAACTGTAGGGTCATCGAGGGACTATGATCTTTTATTTTGTGGGTCTTTGCTAAAGCGTCCCCGTTTCGAGGGATATGACTGTTTTTCCGAAGGCAACCAAAGTGGGCGTACCTTAGAGGTGCGCATGTGCAAGTGATTCAACTCAGTTCATTTATCTCTTGTTATTAGGTTTGCTAGCGTTTTGCTATTAGTATTTCCATACAAGCCTAATTACTAACAGTTAATATTTTACAGAAATTTAAAGTGCGAGAATTGTAAATCCTACGTTATTACAATGCTTCGGGGAGGGGGTATTTACATGTCCAAATAGGAGAAAAATAAAGAAAGTGATAAAGTCCTATTTTTTATCTATTACATACGGTCAACAGGTAAATTATTATAAAAAATGCGAGAATAAGATAATGCGTGCGAAATAGAGACGAACGTCTAAAACCCAAAGAAATTGCTAAGTAAACAAGAAAATCTTTTTGTTGCTTTTTTTTGTTTTAATTTTGATTAAGAAAAATAATTAAACTAAATCTAAATTTAATTAAGAGAATAAATATTAAATTAAATTATACCTAATTCTAATGTTTTTTGTATTTTTTTTGTTAAGAAAATATTGAAACATAAATTAAATCCTAAGTACTATTTTATTTTAATTTTGAGAAAAAAATGTTAAAGTTAATTAATTAATTAATTCCAAAATTTAATTACTTAATAAAAAAAACTAATCCTAAGTTTTATTATTATTGCTTTTTTTTATTTTTTTATTATCCTAAAAAATATTAAAAAGAGAGTAAACAAAAAAAAACAATTTGGGCCAGATGTGTAAAGTAAATAGGGGGTGAGGGTTGAAAATGCGCTAGGCCCAAAAGTGAGGGACCCCAGAGGCTGTATTGGAATCTAGTGTGAGGGTCCCCAGAGTGTCCATGATGGGGATGTGTATTTGCTATGGTTGGATCTGGCTGTATGGATATTGGAAGGCGTGGGTCTGATGGTCTATGGCACGCGCTTGGGGATGCAATGCATGGAATCTTGCAAAGAAATGATAGAAAATGTAAAAGGCAGACCAGGGTATCGAACCCAGGTTTCCTCCTTACACACTCTCCTCCCTTACCACTCAGCCACCTGCTTCATCTGTTTGCAAAACAAAAATAATAAAATATAATACAAAAAAAACATTATTCCTTTTGAATTTAAAATAAAAATGTGCACGAGCTGAGTCATCATCTTCTTCGTTTTGTCCCAGAATTTTACTGACGGACTTTCCGTTGGTAAAATCTTTAGTGATGGTTTTCCGCCGTGGCTACATCCCTGCAACATTCAAAATTGTAAAATACCAATGATAAATTCCACACAAGGGCATGGTTCGACTAGAAATTTCCTTCTGAACGGGATGGTACCATTAGTTTCATCCAATTTTTCCTCTAGATAGGGTTCTCCAATTTGGAGCTTCGTAACCCTAACAATGGAAACTTGTTATATTTGCACTCATGCTTTATTTAAACTGTCCAGAAACATTCCCATGATGATCACAAACACAAATATGTAGTCAAATCATGTTTACAATGAATGAATGATTGAAATAGAAATTGAAAAAAGACAAGAGCAAACCTTGAGTGTAGGGATTGTTTCCCTGATGCTTCAGGGCTCGAGGGTGATCGTGAAACCTTCACTGATGTCCGAGGATGGTTGTTGTATCCTCAAAAGCCTCTGAATTTCCCTGGAATTCGAAAATTGAGTTTGACTTTCTCTTGAAAATTTCGAGTTTGGAACGTGGTCTCTAGGTTGTAGGTGTGCCTTCGTTTGGCTTGCAGGGAGGTTCCTTATATATAGGAGATGGAGGGGAAAAGAAAACATGGCAAGAATCCAAGCCATAACCATTGTTTTTTAAAACATAATCATAATTTGAAAAAAAACCTTTTATGAAGATTTCATGCCATTTTCACATTGGGATGAATCTAGTCACTTCTTGCACAAATTTGTGGGCTCAAAATTGTTCCAACACAATAGCCCATGTGTCAAAAACAAAAACTTATTATCTTATCCATTTTATTTAATATTTATTTGAATAAAATAAAATAAAATATGCATAAAATAGCTAGAATTGCAAGGCATGGTTAGAATGACATTAGAGGTCCTCCACAAGGTTAGGAAGATGTTTGAAGTCCAAGAAATTAATCCATTCACCTAAAAGTTTAAGTTTGCTCAATGCACAAATCTTGAAATTTCCAAATTTTCCCAACTTGCTCAATTTTTATCTCATGATGATGATCTTGGTCTTTTTGGAAAGCCCAATATGTCTAATTCAATCCCTCTTTTGATCAATTTTGCATTTGAAGACTTTATCTTGATGTAAAAGGTCTTAGAAAAAAGTGTCTTTTGTTGACTTTTTGAAAATGACCTGTAATGTATGAGCTTGTATATTTCAAAGGATATAATGGGCTGTGTGGTTGTAAGTTAGCAGGGGGTGTCACTGAAATAAATGAGGCAAGCCCAGCAGGAAGAGGCCTAACGTGCTTGCCAAACAAACAAAACAGAAACAAGAAAAATATGAAAAAAGGCAAAAGGTCTCGTTGGGGCTCGAACCCAGGACCTCCTATAATATTAGCCTTACGTGAACGCTTGTTGCTACTGGGGTGGCTGTTTCATCTGGTATAGAAACAAGTTGGAATAAAATTAACATAAACTAAGTCCATGACTGTATTTCATCTTCTTCCTCGCGCAATAACCATAGCTCTATAACTTTCTTAACTCTCAACCATTTCAGAAATTATAAACATCAAACTTGTAAGAAATTTCACCACGATTTCAAATATGTAAATAACTTAAGCAGTGGATCAAAGATGAGCACGAATTTTAAATGGTACCAAATTTAACCTAATTTTTTCAGAAAGTTCAGGGTCAAAATTCTCACTACTCAGACAACATAAATGAATTCTAAGGACATGGTTAGTTTCAAGGCTATGATGTCTACATTTTATCTTTGAAAATGGAAGCCAAATGATGCTTGTATGAAGATATAGGAGTTCAGAGAACTCACCTTGCAGATGGAGATCATGTTTTAAGTTTGAGCAACCTTCAAGGTTTTATAATTATCTGGTTAGCTTCCTTGAACCTCCAGGAAGCTATTGCAATGCTTAGTTTGGATTAAGGATGGCTGATTCGTGCTGGAGAAGTCAAGATGCAAGCTTCTGCTTTTGAAAATAGAGGATGATGAAGATGGAGTTACAGAAGTGTAACAGGTATTGGGATGGCTTCTATATGTGTTATAGAAGCTTGGTGAATGAAAAGAATAGAAAACGCACTGGTGGTTTGTGAGATGGCTATAAAAAATCAAAAATAACACAAAAGTGAGGCTTGAGGGAAATTCTGAGTTTGAGGGAGTTTGAGGGAGTTTTCGGGCTTGCTAAATCATGTCCTATGCTTGTGAATGAAGGTTCAATTTATAGGCAAAGTTTTGGAAGCTTGGAGGGATCAGAAACAAGAGTTCACATGTTATAGATCTTTGGCATGTTTTTGAAGCAAGCTTGACAAGCATTGTTCCACAGCAAGGTACAAGGCTATCTAAAGTGGTTAGGCACTTTAAACATACTTATCTAATTTTGTAGAGGGTGCTTGTGCAGAAATAACAAATGCAAATCTCAAGACAAGTTGACTTTGTGATTAAAGCCACTTTACTAGAATGGAAATGTTACTTTGTGCCATTAATGGAAATTCAACATGGATAATGGTTCAAATGCTTGGACAAAGGTTCTAACAGTTGTGTAATCAATTAATTATGGAGTTAAACACAAGTTAGAAGCCTGCAAAGTGAAGTTATGCAGCATAGGCTAGGGTTTTGATCAAGTGTTCATCACAAAAATGCCTTGTAATTCAAGAATGGATGCCCAACTTCCTCTCTTCGACTCTCTTAGCTAAAAAATGATCTCTTTAAGTTCTTGGACATTTTGGAAAGCTTAAATATCCTATACAACTTTCATGTTTTCTATTTTTTCTAAATCAAATTGGAGCTATGTGAAAAATGGCCAAGAAGTTGGGACAAAAAATCTTCCTAAACTAGGTCAAATTTCAAAGTGTTTAAGAAAAAGTGCATGACTTCATGGGCCTATAACTCAAACTATAATATTTTTTTTGGAAATGAGCCCTATAATACAAAGTTGTAGATCTCATAGAGATCTACAACTTTCATGTTAAAATTTTCCTTTGAATCATCTTGCATCTTGGTGAAAAATTGGCATGAAGTAGTGAAATTATCATGTACAAAAACACTTAGAAAAATTTCTAAGTCTTGAAAAGCTTGACTTTTTAAATTCACTTTTGACCTTCTTTATTTCTTGATGATCAAGATTCATATTTTCGAATATCTTAATGAATTTTAATCTTTGAAACTTAATGTTGATCGAAAAGTCTAAGTTTGACTTTTGGTGTATTAGTTGACTTTTCATCAGTTGACCAAAATTCAACTATCAATCCATTGATCTTGAAGGATGATTTGAGAAATGAAATCAGGTCAACATGTTGTGTTGGAATCCTTGAAATTTTTCTTCAAACCATTAGACCATGTGTTACGTCAAAAGTTACTGATCAGTCAATTATAGTTAAAACCCTAATTTTGACCATTTTATCCCTTTGATGATTTGGGCATTTTTCTTGAGGAGTTGTGATCCAAATTTGATCAATTCATGAATATGACTTCAAAATGTTAATATTGGTCATAAATCATGAAGTTTGACTGTAGGTTGACCACAATTGACTTTTTACCCAATACAGTTGATTTTCAATCATCTGATCAATTGACTGAGCAAAATTGTGATTCAAGACTTGAAACTTGACATGATATTCTTGGAGATATATAATGATCAATGAAGGTCATTTGGGGCATTAGAAGTCCAATTTTCCTTGTGAAAATCAAAACCCTAATTTGAGGCATCAGTGTTTAGAAGGTGGTTTGACCTAGTCAACACTTGTGTAAACTTGTGTCATTGGAGATCTTGTGAGAAATGTATTGAGAAAAGAGAGAGAAAATTTTGGGGTACAACAACTTCCCCTGTTCAATCTTCTTAAACCTGAAGAGTTAGATTGGCAGGTCCGCCATTCGTGACTTGAAGGTGGAAGATGATTGAACACTAAAGTGCCTAGAAATTTGCACTCGTTGATGCGCAAAGTAGGGTGTTGGTTGATTATATCGGGAATAGGCTTAAAGATTCCATTTGGAGAGGTGATAAAGAGTTACCAGATATGGGCTTTATAGATGCCATCCAAAGTGACTGTTAATAGAGATTAGAAAAAAGTACCAGAATAAACCTTTGGTCGATTTATACTGAAACAACAGATGTCTGAATTTATCTTTGACTAGGTATGAAATAGCATAAATCTTAGGTAATATTTAACTGAACCAAAGAAAACGTCTACCGGAATGGAATCAGGATAAATCATTGGTCGATTTAAACTGAACCAACGGAGGTCTTGAATAATCTTTAACTGGATAATGAATCAGCATAAATCTTAGGAGCGATTTAACTGAACTAGAGAAAGTGTCTATCAGAATGGAATCAGGATAAATCAATGGTCGATTTAAACTGAACTGGAAGAGGTCTTGAATAATCTTTAACTGGACAATGAATCACCATAAATCTTAGGAGTGATTTAACTGAACCAGAGAAAGTGTCTACCTGAACGGAATTAAGATAAATCATTGGTCGATTTAAACTGAACTAGCAGAGGTCTTAAATAATCTTTAACTGGATAACAAATTAGAATAAATCTTAGGAGATATTTAATTGAACCAGAGAAAGTGTCTACCGAAACAGAATCAGGATAAATCATTGGTCGATTTAAACTGAACCAGCAGAGGTCTTGACTAATCTTTAACTGAATAATGAATCAACATAAATCTTAGGAGTGATTTAACTGAACCATAGAAAGCGTCTACTGGAACGGAATCAGGATAAACCATTGGTCGATTTAAACTGAACTAGCAGAGGTCTTGAAGAAATTTTTTGTTATTGATGGTATTCATTAGTGTACTAATCTTTTACTGAAAAGGTAAAGAGTTAGTTGTATGCAATGCCATGATGTATTAAATGCATTGCTTGATGATGTTCTCAAAATAAATGAGATTATGCTATATGTTTCTTATGCATATGTCATGATGTATGAATATGAAATGTTATTGAATTGTATCTTTGTGTGAGAAAATAAATCCCTGACTATTGTTGGGGAGTTATGGGACTATTGCTTGAGACGAAGAGTATGTGTATCTTCAACCTTGTTTAGAGTGCTTCTGTTGGGAATTCTTGTTCGTTGTTTGAGGAAATTCCGCAAGGAATGTTAGTTTCTGCTTAGGGAGTAGAATTGAGGAACCTTAGTTGACCATTACTTTACGGAGGAATTTGATTCTTATATACCCTGACTAGGGTTAAAAGAGATGTTTAAACTTCCGATTTGTCAGGGGAGGATGAAGTTAACTGTTATCTGATCGGATTCCAGGCTTCGCAACAAATTTCCAGGGATAGTAGTAATTCTATTAAAGAAGAGGAGTTATGTCAGTTGATTTGTAGTAGTATGAGGAATAGATTTAGGCTGGGGAGACTGTGGTCCGTTGGGGAAATAAACCCTATTGAGGAATTCATTTTGGTGACTTTACTGGGAAAGTTAATTCTTCTGGGGAAGCACTTTTGCAAAGTTTCTTTTCTGGTCTTGGAAAACTCGACTAGGGAAGAGAATTTACTGGAAATATGCCGATTGGAACTCTGGATGTGGGGATAATCTTATTGAAGTAACTTTGTGGGGATATCCCAAATCCTTAAGTAAATGCTTATTACTATTTTTGTGCCTACATTCATTAACAGTTAATCATGTTCATATGCATATGTTCATTCAATTTTAGTCAGTGGACGTTTTCGCACTCAAAACAAAAAAAAACAAAAAAGTTTGCACTTCAAAGTATATTTGTATTGATAATTTTCCTAAAAACAAGCATTTTTGTACAAGGAGACAAAAATCCTAGTAAGAGGAAGTCGTCGAAAAAATGAAAAGAATACAGAGTGAAAACAAAAATTGTATAGCCACGTGGAAGTGATCTCATTGGGTTCCAACTCCGTTATTGCTCCTTGTGATCGGTGGAAATAGAACTGACTGTTTTGGAATGCTGGTTCGCGAAATGTCGTGGTAAGCAAGAGTCGCCACCGTCTTTTATATTCTCCAACAAGGAAAGGACAAAAGCATAACAAAATTCCTTTTCGAGATGTTTCTCGGTTCGGGAGGTAGATTATAGAAAGGGAAGGTGTTAGCACCCTTTCTATCCGTGGTTATCCACGGACTCTTAGGTACTTGCTCACTATGTTTTCAAAAATGTTTTGCTTTTCTTGTGTTTGTGGGTTTTGAAAAAGTTTGTTTGAAAACTTCGATTTAACTCTTGTATCTGTCCTCAAGAGTATATGAAGTGTTGTTTGAAAACTTTTGTTTGAAAAGTGTAGGTGCGAAAAGTATTTTTGTTTTGGAAAGAGCAAGTACCTTAGAACCTCTACCTACTCAAAAGAAATTAAGCTGTGTAAGAGTCCTTTAGATAGTACTATCCCACTATTGAGAAGTAGGTAGCACCGTCGTTGGAGTTTTCGGGTCAATTCGATTATAGGGACATGTGTGGTCACCAAAGCAATAGTAGGACGCCTTAGCGGTAACCCTAATGTCCTAGATCCTTTTTTATCTGAGGCAACCGTTTTGAGGCAACTTGGATATTTAGACAGGAGGGCGACCTCTAAAACACCCTATACTCAATGACCACGTCGAGGCAACCAAGTGAGGCGTACCCTAGGAGTGGCTTGTGCGAGTGTGTCAGGTTTCAGTTAAATTATCTTTGCACATGTTATGGTGAGCTACGTGTTGATTTTATTTTCAGAGATAAGTCTTTTCATGCATATCCTAGTTAACATACATCTAACAGTTAATAGTTGCGGAAAATAAATTGCGGAAAGTAAAGATATGTTATTACAAGGCGTCGGGTATTTACATCGCCAAAAACAAACCCTTGGAAAAAGTAAATTGCAGGAAATTAAAGAAAGCGATAAAAAGTCCTAATTAACGCTATTACATCCTCGGAGCAATTACATAAATATGATCAAAAAATAATAATAAAAAAGAATATGCGTGCGAGAATTGAATCGGAAAAGTCCTTAGGGTTTTGACCCTTTTTGAGAAAGAATGAGTTTGGTTATTTTGCATTAAATTAAACCTAAAAATAATTAATTAATAAAAAGAAATATTTTTGAGTTTTTTAATGTTTTAAGGGAAATAAAATAAAAGAAATTAAAATTGTCAAGAAAACCCTAATTCTATGTTGATTTTAAATTATTGAGAAAAAGTTAAAATTAACCCTAATTAACTAAATAGATTAATTATGTATTTATTTACAAAAATAATAAACTAAGGTGAAATTAATAAATAATAATAATAATAAAAAAAATATTACATTTTTAGTTTTCTGATTTTATTATGAAAATAATTAATTTGGTTAATTAAATAGTAATAATAATAATTAATAAATAATTAAATGGAAATTATAAAAAAGAAAAAAGAAAGAATGAACCAGGGGGGTCCTGGCCCATTTAGGAGGTTGGTTTGGAATTTCCAGTCCCAACAACATGCAAGCCTCTTTGACTTTTGAGATTGTCCACACAGGCATTGACTGAGGGGTATGGTGACCATCATCTCATGGCCATTAGATTCAAGTTTGTGGCCACTTGGCCCCTGGATATTTGAGGTACACGGTGGACATCTCCTGGAACGCTGCATATGAACATATAGAGAAAAATAGAAACAAGTGTTTTGGGGGACCAAGAATTCGAACCCAGGTCCCAATGATCATTGGCCAATCGTTCAACCACTACGCCACCTGCACCTTTTTGTTATTCTAATGACAAGTGAATATTATATTAACAAATCAATCCATATGTTGTAACACAAAAACACGCGCGCCTTTTTTTGAACTGACCAATGGGACATTCACACCTCATCATCTTCTTCGTTCATTCTGCAAAAAACAATGTTAGATAGCGGGGGTTTTTAACCCCCACAAACTACAGTGGCGAAAAATAGCGAATAGAGTTGTGATTAATATAAATATTTCGCGAATAGTCAGTCTTGTTCATCTTGGTTCAACGATTCCAACCATCTATCTTAGGAGTCCTAATTATTCCTGGATTGCAAAGCCCAAAATTCACAGCTCATGAACCCTAGAAATCATCCATGGTAACTTTTGATTATGTGCATTATAATTCAATTAACTTATGCCATTAGCTTCATATGGATTCAAGCAATGCAAAACAAATAAGAAATCATGTTAAATGCGCATGAATTGGACAATATGATTTTGAAAAAAAATGTGAAAACCGTGGTTCTGTTCTTAGTGATTTCTTAAGCTTTAGCGTATGATTTCAATTGCCACACGTTCCTGGGAACCCCTGCAAGGTGTTAGAATTAACAAAAAGCTTTGAATCGCCCTGGAATATAGAAATCAGTTTTGAGTTTTTTTCCAATTTTCTTGAATTGCAATGGCTTTTTCCTGCAGCTTTTTCATGTGTATGGGATTTGGGTTGGCTTGTATATATAGAGGAATGAAATTAGGTCACAATCTTGAGCCAAAATCCTTTGAATTGATGATTGAATATTTGATTGAAAATCAAATCTTTTTGCATTTTCATGATTGGAAAAAGTTGCCAATTTTGGATATTCTTGCATATTTGATTTGTACACGAAATTGCCAGCATATCTTGACCATATTTGCTTCACAAAAAGATTGAAACCAAATCTTGTATTTTCCTACAATTTAAATTAATTAAATGAACTAATATTGATTAAAAATCCAATTAATTAATAAAAATAAGAAAATAAATTCAATTAAGCTTGATGGGTCGTGCATAGGACTTGGATGAAGTTTCAACAAGAAATTTGAGGCCCATTAGCAAAAACAAGGTGTTTTGAGCAAAGTTGACTTTTGCAAATTCACAAAAATTTCCCAACTTCTCCAATGCATATCTTGCTCAATTTTGATCATATGAACATGTTCTTGGACATTTTGGAAAGGTCTTGAAGTCCTCTAACCAATGCCTTTGGTACCATGTCATTTGGATTTACCAATATCAAGTTATGTCCTTTGACTTAAAGTGCATTTTTGTTGACTTTTGAATTTGACCTATAATGTGGAAATTGATAACTTTTTATGAGAGCATTTCTTGGACTTGGAATGTGAATATGGATTGTAGGAAATGTCATCCCCTTAAAAATGAGCATTGGATGGGATTTTTCTGATGAACCATGAAAAAGTTATGCCCTGGTCAAGATACATTTGACTTTTCTGCTTTCCAAAAATAGTAACATTTTGCATCTTGATGATTTTTGAGCCATTCTTGTGGAATCATGATCAAGACTTGATCAAATGATGATTGTGTACTCAAAATAAGATGTTGACCAAAAATTCTGACTTTTGACTGCAAAATGACCATTTTACCCCTACAGTTGACTGTAGGTCAAATGGAGCTTTTGACTGTGCAAATTGACACTGTGAGTCTTGAAACTTGGCATGTAGGTGCTTGAGAATGTATATAGGCCCATGAGACTTGATTGAACCATTGAAAACCTCAAATTCCTTAAAAGAACAAAAACCCTAAGTTCAGTTGTGTTAGGAGATGGTTTGACTGTACAATCCCTTGAGCAATCTTGAACCATTTGAAGATGATTCTTGACAAACCTTGAAGAATATGGGAGGGCAAATTTTGGGGTACAACAGTTGCCCCTGTTCAATCTTCTTAAACCTGAGGATGTAGATTGGCTTGCGTGCCTTTCGTGATCCGAAGGTGGAAGATGATTGAACACTAAAGTGCCCAGAAATTTGCACTCGCATGGTGTAGTATCAGCAATGTGATGTCGGGAATGGGCTTACAGATGTCATTTGGAGAGATGATGGATAGGAGGATGGGCTTATAGATTCCATCTGGAGATGTGACAGAATCTTGTCGGGGGATGGGCTTATAGATGCCATATGGAAATTGTTTGTTGTGTGGAAACGGGCTTAAAGATGCCATCCAGGGGATCGTTTGTTGAATTGTAACTTGGTAGGTTGAAAGAAGGAACCTGTGTAGGGTTGCCTCATGACGAGTTCGTGTAAAACTGCATCTTAGAGGAGAAGGAACCGGTGCAGGGTTGCCTGATGACGGTCGAGTAGATAGTTGTCCTGTCTGGTTTCAGGTATTATTCTACAATCCGTCGTCCACAGATATTTCCTGGCTAGTTACAGGTGTTGATCTGGAACTTGAGAAAGGTGGGTCAAGGAGATAGTTGTCATGTCTGGTTTCAGGTATTAATCTCTGACTTTGAGAAAGAAAGATAGTTTTCCTGGCCTGTTACAAGTGTTGATCTTCAATCTCTTCATGTAGATACTTTCCTGGCTAGTTACAGGTGTAGATCTACAATCAATTCATATAGGTGGTTTTCCTGTCTGGTTTCAGGTGTTAACCTATAATCGGTCGTCCACAGATATTTCCTGGCTAGTTACAAGTGTTGATCTGGAACTTAAGAAGGGTTTGGTCAATGAGATAGCTTTCCTGGCTGGTTTCAGGTATTAATCTCTGACCCGAGAAAGAAATATAGTCTTCCTGGCTTGTTACAGGTATTGATCTTCAATCTCTTTATGTAGATAACTTTCCTGTCTCGTTTCAGGTATAGATCTACAATCAGTCGTTCACAGATATTTCCTGGCTAGTTACAGGTGTTGATCTGGAACTTAAGAAAGGTTGGTCGAGAAGATAGTTTTCCTGTCTAGTTTCAGGTGTTAATCTCTTACCGGAGAAAGAAAGATAGTTTTGCTGGCCTGTTACAGGTGTTAATCTTCAATCTCTTCATGTAGATACTTTCCTGGCTAGTTACAGGTATAGATCTACAATCAGGCGTCCACAGATATTTCCTGGCTAGTTACAGGTGTTGATCTGGAACTTCAAAGGTTAATGGTAATCATCTTTGGATTGACCTTTTCCTGAAAAGGCAAAACATTAGTTGTATGCAATGTCATGATGTATGAAATGCATGATGTCATGATGTTCTAAAAAATACATGAGATCATGTCGTATGCACTTTATCATGTATGTAAATAGGAGGTATGAGATGTGATATGTTTATGAATGTATTTTCGTCCGGGAAAATAAATCCTTGACAAATGCCGGGGAGTTTGTTAAATCCTGGGCTGATATTGAAGAGTCTGGTTGAATTCTTCGTTTCCACCGGGGATGATGCACGAAGATGATTGCAGGAATAAACCTGTAGGAGAAGATGACTCCGTTGGGGAATAAACCTGGTGAAGAGATTACTCTGCGGGGAATTACTATGTGGGAAGAGATGCTTTGCTGAGATTTTAACGATAACTCCGTTGGGGATTCCGTTGGTAAGCTCTGTTGGGGAATTTGATGAACTCCGCTGGGGGATAGAAAGAATTTTGCTGGGGACGATCTTTCAGTTGCAACCTGCTGAGGATAACCCAGTTAGACTCTGGTGGGGGATAACCTCTGAATATGGTTGGGGAGAGATATTTGTACTCTGCAGGGGACAAGCTTCCAGAATCTACTGGGCAAGATGATTCGACTCTCTTGGGGAAACCTTTGAGGAAATGGCTCCACTGGGGGTATCTTGTATTCCGTCGGGGAACAATCTTATATTTCTGTCGAGGAATATTAAGACTGCCGGGGATGCTTGTTGAGGAATATCCGTATATCCTGCTAGGGAATATTAAGATCTTATGGGGATACCCAACTTTTCCAGGACTGATGGTAGACCAACTCTGCTCGGGGGAGAGTATTGCTGACTTGTTGGAGATACTGTACCTTTTTAGGGCTGATGGGAGACCAACTCTGCTTTGGGAGAGTATAGATGAATCTTGCCTTACTCTGCGGGGAGTGCAGGTATCTTTGTCATATTCTTCAGCTGAACCTACCTTGGTACCTTAGTGGACAGAGCAACTCGATCGTTTTAGACAATTTTTATTGCCCCTACTTCCGATGTCACCCGTAATTAGTCCTTTGTTTCGCATGCAAATATTTATGAGTAGCAATTAATATCAAATGCATATATCAAAAATGAACATTGGACGTTCTTTGCAAAACAAAACAGATAAAGAAAAACACTTTGTAATTTGTCTGAAAAATTGAACTTGTATTGATTTTGAAATTTGCCTGTAAATAGGCGATTTGTGTACAAGAGGCTGGCGTCCTAGTAAGAGAACGCCGCCGAACAAAATAGAGTTTATACAGTTTGTGAAAAGAAAACAAAACAGCTATGTGAAAAATCCCACTGGGTTCCAACTCTTCTATCGCCTTTATGTCTTCAAGTGTCTCATCACTGCTTAGTTGGAGATGAAGCTGATTGACTGGTGCCGTCCGAGCCTGATAGTCGATACCGAAGTCTGGATGCAGGGTGATCCAATAAGACATAGTATTACGCTTATCCCTAACTTTTGCCTGGACCGCCCTTTCGAGTTTTCAGTCCACCGGGATACCCATTTTTGCCCAAGCCGCCTTTTCAGGTTTTCGACTTGCCGGGTGTACAAATTTTTTTTATTCCATCCCTTATTTTTGCCCGAACCCTTTTGGTTCGCCGGGAAGCCCTTATTTTTGCCTAGGCCAGTCGACCTAGCGGGTTTTTAATCATGCGTAGTATCTTTTTACTATGTATGCATTGGCGGGGTGAGGAAGGTCGTCACCATCCATGGTGGTTAGAATCATTGCTCCTCCCGAGAAGATATTATTAACCACAAATGGCCCTTCGTACGTAGGGGTCCATTTGCCCCTGGGATCACCTTGAGGTAAAATGATGCGCTTGATTACCAGGTCCCTAACTTGATACTCTTGTCGTCTGACTTTCTTGTTAAATGCCTTGATCATCTGTTTTTGGTACGTCTGACCATGACAAATAGCAGTGAGTCTCTTTTCGTCGATTAGGTTTAATTGATCAAGTTGGGTCTGGATCCAGTCATCTTCGTTCAAACCTGCATCCTTCATGATTCGGAGAGAGGGTATCTGAACTTCAATGGGCAGTACTGCCTCCATGCCATATACCAAGGAAAAGGGTGTTGCCCCTGTTGACGTCCGTGCTGAGGTACAGTACCCATGAAGAGCAAACGGTAACATATCGTGCCAATCTTTATAGGTCACTTTCATCTTCTGCACAATCTTCTTGATGTTCTTATTAGCCGCTTCTACAGCTCCATTCATCTTTGGCCGGTAGGGAGAAGAATTGTGATGCTGTATCTTGAATTGCTCGCAGAGCTCGGTGATCATCTTGTTGTTAAGATTGGTACCATTATCCGTAATGATCCTCTCTGGTACACCGTATCGACAGATCAAGTTGTGCCGAATGAACCGTGCCACGACGTTCTTGGTTACGGTAGCAAAGGAAGCTGCTTCAACCCACTTCGTAAAGTAATCAATCGCTACCAGGATGAAGCGATGCCCGTTGGATGCCGTAGGTCTGATCTCGCCGATCATATCAATGCCCCACATTGCAAAAGGCCAAGGTGCTGTCAAGATGTTCAGAGGAACTGGAGGAATGTGCATCTTATCAGCATAGATCTGGCATTTGTGACATGTCCGAGAATGCTGATGACAGTCAACTTCCATTATGGACCAGTAATATCCTGCCCGAAGGATTTTCTTTACCATGGTATGTCCACTGGAATGAGTTCCGAAGGTACCTTCATGCAGCTCTGCCATGATCCTTTCTGCTTCATTCTTATCCACACAACGCAGTAAGGTTGAATCATGGTTTCGTTTGTAAAGAATGTCATTGCTGAGGAAGAAATTTACCGCGAATCTTCTCAGAAACTTCTTGTCATTAACGGATGCACCCTAGGGGTATTCTTGGGCTTCCAATTACCTCTTTACTTCATTATACCACGGCTTTTTTGTTACCTCTTCGGTCTCAAGATCACACCAGTGTGCAGGTTCGTCTAATTTCCAAATAATGATCCGGGGAGCCTCGTTGTCCCATTTGACTTTGAACATAGAAGACATCGTAGCCAACGCGTCCGCCAACTGATTCTCCTCTCTTGGGAAGTGTTCAAAGGTTATTTCCTCGATTCGGGGAATCAACGTCAGTACATACTCCTTATAAGGAATAAGATTTGGGTGTTTCGTATCCCACTCGCCTTTGATCTGACTGATCACGAGAGCGGAATCTTCGAAGACACTCAGAAACTTGATCCTTAGGTCAATTGCAGCTCAAAGACCCATGATGCATGCTTCATACTCCGCCATGTTGTTGGTGCAGTTGTAACATAGTCGGGCGGTAAGTGGAGTATGAGAGCCCTTAGGAGATATGATCACAGTGCCAATACCGTTACCCAAAGCGTTTGAGGCTCCATCAAAGTGCATAGACCATCGGGATCCTTCCTCAGGTCCTTCATCCGGTCCAGGCACTTCACAATCAGTCACTACCATGATATTCTCGTCTGGAAATTCAAAGTTCATCGACTGGTAATCATCCACTGCCTGATGTGTCCAAATGGTCTGCCAATACACTTCCCTTGATTTCTTTTTGAGTCGTGTACTGGATGTCATACTCGGTCAAGATCATCTGCCATCTTGCTATCCTTCTGGACAGAGCAGGCTTTTCGAATATGTACTTGATTGGATCCATTTTTGAAATCAACAGAGTAGTGTGAGTCAACATATACTGTCTCAGCCGGCGAGCAGCCCATACCAAGGCGCAACAAGTTTTCTCGAGCAGTGAGTATCGGGTCTCACAGTCGGTAAACTTTTTGCTAAGGTAATAAATAGCGTGCTCTTTTCGGCCAGACTCGTCATGCTGCCCCAGCACACATCCCATTGAGCTGTCAAGTACTGTCAAGTATAAGATTAAAGGTCTCCCTTCAACCGGTGGCATAAGAATGGGTGGCTCTTGGAGATACTCTTTGATTCTTTCGAAAGCGGCCTGGCATTCATCGTTCCAACGTACTACTTGATCTTTCTTCAGTAGCTTGAAGATTGGTTCACAGGTAGCAGTTAGATGTGAGATGAATCGGGCAATGTAGTTCAACCGTCCTAGAAAGCCTCTGACTTCTTTCTCTGTCTTGGGAACTGGCATCTCTTATATGGCTTTCACTTTGGCAGGGTCCACTTGAATACCTTTGTCGCTCACGACGAAGCCTAGTAGTTTTCTAGATCTCACCCCGAAGGTGCACTTGTTCGGGTTCAACCTCAGCTTGTACAGCTTCAACCGGTCAAACAGCTTTTGTAGATGGTCAAGGTGTTCCTCCTCAGTTTGGGACCTTGCAATCTTATCGTCGATGTATACTTCAATCTCATGATGGATCATGTCATGAAACAAAGCAACCATGGCACGTTGGTAGGTTGCCCCAGCATTTTTCAACCCAAAAGGCATGACCTTGTAACAGAAGGTGCCCCACTGAGTAACAAAAGTGGTCTTCTCCATGTCTTCGGGAGCCATCTTGATTTGATTATAACCGTAGAATCCGTACATGAAGGAGAATACCTTATGCTGAGCAGTGTTGTCAACCAGAACGTCGATGTGAGGCACAGGGAAGTCATCCTTAGGGCTCGCCCTGTTCAAATCCCTGTAGTCAACACACATTCTGACCTTACCATCTTTCTTCGGTACTGGAACCACATTGGCAACCCACTGAGGGTAAGAAGTTACTGCTAGAAAACCGGCATCGAATTGTTTCATAACCTCGGCTTTGATTTTCTCAGACATCTCAGGGCGCATACGGCGGACCTTCTGTTTTACCGGAGGACATTCTTCCTTGGTAGGCAGGTGATGAACCACAATGTCGGTATCCAACCCAGGCATGTCTTCGTAAGACCAGGAAAAGATTTCCATGTAGTCATGCAGCATCTGAATCAACCGTTGTTTCACACTAAGCTCCAGATTGGCACCAATCTTGACTTCCTTTCTGTCTATCTCAGTACCCATATTTACCGTTTCCACTGGCTCTTCATGTGGCTGAATGGCCCTCTCTTCCTGGAGTCGCAGTCTTGCAAGCTCACCAGGCACTTCGCAATCATCTTCACCTTCGTCTTCGGCTAAGTTGATCGGATTTTCGAAGTCATAACTGGCAGTAGCAGAGTCGTTACCAGTGAGATCCAGAGTGGATTGGGACCTGTATATGTGAGTGTGTGTAAATATAGCTGTTTAGCAATATATAATAAAGAAAGACAAGGAGCACAAGATTTGAAATGCAAAAAAGTCCAATGCTTTTATTAATGATATATGAAAATGACACACAAAAGCCCTCACAAATGAAGCCACGGTGCCCCGGGTAAGACACCGGGCCATAAAGTTCCACAATATTGTCTGTTACAAATTCAAAACAAAGGAGTTCATTAATGAGTCACAAAAGTAATAGGTACGAAGTCTTTCTCTGTCCAGTTGTTTGGTCCACCGTTGGTTGTAGGGTAGATCCAGCTGTCGAATTTAGATTCCTCCACGTCATCTTCAATGGCATTTACTCCCGAGTTGCTGATGAACACAGGAGGTCTTCCAATCCTTGCCTTACGAACAACCCTCTGAGCTTCTGCAGTGAAACCCAAACCAAACTTGTCAGTCTTCTGAGTAAAATCAGGAAGTCGGCCCCAGTTTGCACACTCACCCTTCTCAATAACAGCCCGGGCATCCTTTAAGGAAGCCATCTTCAAAGGAGAATCTTCAACCACAGTCTCTGCTGATGCCAGCATCTGAGGAACCTCTTCAAAGTGCTGGAATGAAGTCTCAATGAATTCCCCATCCATCTCTATGTACCAGAATGAGTTAAGGTGGCTGACCATGTATTCTTCCTCCCCCTGAACTGTCACAATCTTCCCTCTGACCGGGTATTTCAGCTTCTGATGTAGTGTGGAGGTTACAGCTCCAGCCTTATGGATCCATGGACGACCCAGCAAACAAGAATAGGACGGTCGAATGTCCATCACATAGAATGTAGACTCGAAGACCTGCGAACCAACCCTGATTGGAATATCGACTTCACCATGCACCATCCTTTTAGACCCGTCAAAGACCCGGACAACAATGTTACTTGGCTTTAGCTACAACCCCTCACAGTCCAACCTGTCTAGAGCTTTTTTGGGCAAGACGTTCAATGAGGACCCAGTGTCAACCAACACATGTGCAAGAGTAGTGCCCCTGCATTCAATGGAGACATGCAGGGAATCGTTATGATTCTTCCCTTTAGCAGTCAGGTCAGCATCGGAGAAACCCAAACCATTATCAGCAGTTAAGTTGGCCATATAATCGGTGAACTGATCAGCTGATGTCTCTTGTGGCACATGGGCCGTCTTCAGGAAGGTAATCAGAGCCTTGGCATGGGCCTCTGAACACAACAACAGTGATAGCATAGAAATTTTAGATGGGGTGTTCCCCAACTGCTCAACTACATTAAAATCACTCTTCCTGATAATCTTAAGAATCTCTTCCATCTCCTGTTTGGAAGCTTCAACAGTGGTTGTCTTTGGTGCCTCCGTCTGGGCAGGCATATCAGTGGCGATCCCTTTGCCCCGAGCGTCAGATGACTCGGCAGCAGGGATAGAAATAGGAACTTGGTCAGGAAGGGAAGCAGGCACACTGACAGGTGTGACGACAATAGGTCTCTGGTTTGTTGGAGGCGTAATATCTGGTGAGAAAAGCCTACCGCTGCGAGTGACTTTGGCAGGCCCGGTGATGTTGCTGACACCGATACTAGTATCAAACTCTTGTTTAACTCCAAGCACATAAACATCTGCCCCATAGTGCCACGGGACAGCTTTGTCAGATGTATAGGGGATGGGCCCCAGAACAGTGATGATTATGGGAGCAATCTTCTGAGCAGGCATGATTTTGACAAGCTTCCTTGAGGGAGCCTTAGGAGAGTTGTTGAAAATGGTAACAATGGACACTTCGTCAGTAGGGGTAGCAGGAACAACAATCTTCTCAAACAAGATCTCTTTATTATCCATCAGGTTTTGGACGCCTGACTTCAACAAAGGACAACCAGGATGTGAAACAGAACATAGATGGCAACCTTTACTACATCCCGGAAATAAACCGGCTAGCAACAGGTTCCTCTTGACGGTCAACAGCGGAGTAACAATATCATCCACAGAGGCTACATACAGGTCTTCCTCTACAACATTCACTCCATGCTTGGGCATGGGAGCAGTCACAACATTGGGCCTTTCAGGCGCCTCGAACTCTATCTCTTTAGCATCAATAAGGTCCTGAACCTTATTCTTCAGAGCCCAACAATCATCCGTAGTATGCCCAGGGCTGTCAGAGTGATAAGCGCAGTGGGCGTTAGATTGTACTTTGGAGATGTTGTGTTTACAACCTTCAGAGCTTCTTTTATAGTTACCAGGTTGGTTGTCAGTAACTGCGGCAATATCTGGGACAAGGTCATACTGAGACGAGTAAACTGCCTTCTGGATCTCTCACCCCTTTGTTGGTTATGATGCTGAGGAGCAGCAGCAGGTTTTGAAATAACCACCGCGTTGACAGCTTGGCGGCGTTCCGGTCTATTTTGTCTCCTTGAACCATAGACAGCACTAGATTCTTTCTTGAAGGGTTTCTTTTCAGTGCTCGAGGAGGCACCTTTCTGTATCTTCCCGGACTTGATACCAGCTTCTATTCTCTCACCATTCAAGATAAGGTCTGTAAACCCGGAAGAAGAATTCCCAATCAAATGGTTGAAGAACGGACCAGACAGGGTCCCCAAGAACATATCAACAAGTTCACGGTCAGTCAGAGGTGGCTGCACCCTTCCAGCAAGGTCTCTCCACTTTTGTGCATATTCCTTAAATCATTCACCCGTCCCTAGTGACATACCCTGGAGTTGGGTACGCGTAGGAGCGAGGTCGGAATTATATTGATACTGCTTATAAAACGCAGTAGCCAGATCCTCCCAGTTAAGAATACTGGCTCCATCCAGCTGATAGAACCATTCGAGTTGAGTCCCTGAAAGACTATCCTGGAAGAAATGGATCCACAAATTCTTGTCAGCAGTGTAAGGTTGGATCTTCCTTACATACGACCGGAGGTGCAGCTTAGGACAGGAAGCTCCGTCGTATTTGGCAAAAGCAGGTGCCTTGAACTTGTGAGGAATCACCACCCCAGAGGATAAGCCTAGGTCTCCAAAGTCCAACCCGGGCACATGCTGAATCTCCATAGCACTTAAGCGGTCCTCCAGCTGTTTGTACCTGTCCTCAACAGGAGGGTATTGTTCATCATTATAATCCGTTTCGTTGTCAGAGACCACGGGACTAGGAACCCTTCTCTCTTGGGGACTGTCTTTCCCTACAGAGGAAGTAGTCAGATCAACCTCATTTTGTAATCCATTCCAAAATCTGCGTCCAGTGTTGAACAAGACGGTCCTCTTCTTCTTCTTCTTCAGAATCAGAGTCTTCAACTCCTGTTGACCCTGGGCTAGGCTCATAACCAACTCCTGGAATTGGGCATTCTGGGCCTGGAGGGCCTTGATAGCTTGTTCAGTAGTAGGTTCAGAAGACATGATGATTGCTGAAATAAACAGCGAAGTAGATAAGTGACCTGTAAAAGGGTACCTGTTATGCATATGATGACATGAAATGCGTATGATTTATGTTTTCAAAGACAATCGGGATTCAACTTTGTAGACAAAAAGGAAACACACTTTATTAGATTCAAACTTTAAATTGTTCAACAAATTTCCCTTAGGCGTTACATAAATGAAAATACTGAAAAGTAAACAGAGGCTGTAAAAGAAACATCCAAGGCCCATCAATGCTCCCATGGCCTCTTCTTCTCAGTACGGATATAGTCATTCAGGATCCGCTCGTTCTCTAATTGCTTCATCAGCTTCTGGATTTTCTGTTCCTGTTCATTGAATCTTTCCCGATAAGAATCCCGTTCTTCCTGCAGTTGTGCCCAAGACTTTTTTAGTGTGCCAATATCAGTGGGTATCTGAGGAAGGAGAACAGTTGGAGGAACCCCGTCTTTATCAGGAACTTCAAGAGTAATGGGTCTGACAGCTTCGTATGGCATACCTAACTTCTGAGCACGGATGCAGACCCATCTGAAGTAGGATTCCATTGGTAGAGAAGTCTTTGGTCCCAACTCAAGTGGGTCAGCTTTGTGAATTTTGTCCCAAGCCCGGATGAATCTATGATGCAACTCGTCACTATCTACCTGAAACTCAAAACTGATGTGAGGTATCAACATCTCATGAGGCCCTACTCTTCTGGCTCTTCCAAACTGATGGAGAGCTAAACATGGATTATAAGAGATTCCTCCCTGGGTAACGATCAATGGAACATTAGGATACTCTCCGCAACGATCAATAACGGCCACCTCATCTAAACCTCTGAGAGTCCAAATGATGTCATTATCAGTGAGAGACATTATCCTATGAGCCCAGCCTCTTCCTTCTTTGTTCTTCAGTACGAACTTAGGGAGATGCGAAATAAACCACCTCACTAACAAAGGAGTACAACACCACAAAGTTCCCCGTCTTCGGGCAGTACGAGCATAGAGCTGTTGCAGGATATCACCCAATAGAGTGGGCACGGGATTCCGAGAGATGAAGATCCTTATGGCGTTGACATTAACAAAGGTATCAGGATTTGGAAACAATACTAGACCATAAATCAAGAGAGCCAGAATGTCTTCGTACGCCATAAAGTCTAAGTCATTCCAAAAACTATTAGCTTTGCCAATCAGAAACTTAGCCAAAAAGCCCTTAACTCCACTTCTAGTCTCCCAGTTAGCCATTACCTCTTCTTTGGTCAAAGGAAGGGCTGCAGCAATCTCCTCAGGCCTAAGAGTCTTTTCCCAACCAGTGAATGGAGTTTGTTCCAAAACAGGGATACCAAGCAAATCAGAGAATTCTTCCAGGGTAGGGACCAGCTGGAAGTATTGAAAGGTGAAGCAATGGTATAGCGGATCATAAAACTGGGCCAGGACACTCATCAATTGTTGATCCCACTTTGAAGTGACTAAACCGAGAAGAGAACCATGCCTCTTGATGAAGGAAGTAGTGTTTGGAATCCTATCAACCAATTCTTTAAGCAAATCAGGTGGTTGAACAAAGTTGAGCCGGATAGTATTCCTTCGCATAGGCATCATGATGTCCTACAAAACAGAGCAAAGATGAAACCCTCTTGTCTTTGAAATGGGTTAGTCCTTATGTAGGATGCATGCGATGTTATGATGGTATAATGTTATGATAAAGGCACACCACAAGTATTCACAAAAGGCAAACATGGTAAGGCACACAAGTCACACAAGACAACCCTTAGAGTTTAGGCCAACATGAAGTTTAGGTACTACCCTCTTTCAGTTTCAGTTGGTTTAAACATGTCCTAGAAATAGTAATCGGGTTCTAGAGGATCTCAATATCACTGACTACCCTCAATCGGTCATAACTCCAGCTTCGCAACCTTTTCTTGCGGCCGGAACCATCACGAGAGTTTAGCCTCAATGAGTGTAGCATATTGCTACTGTTCTATGGCCAAGTTGGTTAATTTAAGGTTCTAAGGTCAGTTGGTGCTTAATGACTCCTCAGAAGACCCATATTCTCCTCGTTCCAACACAAGGGATATCAGTACAGACCAAGGTGTCACACCAACGTAGCTACTGCTTCACCCGTGTCGGTCTACGCCGGACAGGTCCCTCACAGTTTATTGCTACTTACCTAAAGGGTATTCCCCAGATCCGGGTTAGGATCTATAAAACTCCAATACAAGCCCACAAAATTAAAGCATTCAAAGCAAGCAATTGAAAACATAAGTGATCTTATCCTAAGGTACACCTCACTTATTAGTCCCCAGCAGAGTCGCCAGTTCTGTGATCGGTGGAAATAGAACTGACTGTTTTGGAATGCTGGTTCGCGAAATGTCGCGGTAAGTAAGAGTCGCCACCGTCTTTTATATTCTCCAACAAGGAAAGGACAAAAGCACAACAAAATTCCTTTTCGAGATGTTTCTCGGTTCGGGAGGTAGATTATAGAAAGGGAAGGTGTTAGCACCCTTTCTATCTGTGGTTACCCACGGGCTCTTAGGTACTTGCTCACTATGTTTTCAAAAATGTTTTGCTTTTCTTGTGTTTGTGGGTTTTGAAAAAGTTTGTTTGAAAACTTCGATTTAACTCTTGTATCTGTCCTCAAGAGTATATGAAGTGTTGTTTGAAAACTTTTGTTTGAAAAGTGTAGGTGCGAAAAGTATTTTTGTTTTGGAAAGAGCAAGTACCTTAGAACCTCTACCTACTCAAAAGAAATTAAGCTGTGTAAGAGTCCTTTAGATAGTATTATCCCACTATTGAGAAGTAGGTAGCACCGTCGTTGGAGTTTTCGGGTCAATTCGATTATAGGGACATGTGTGGTCACCAAAGCAATAGTAGGACGCCTTAGCGGTAACCCTAATGTCCTAGATCCTTTTTTATCCGAGGCAACTGTTTCGAGGCAACTTGGATATTTAGACAGGAGGGCGACCTCTAAAACACCCTATACTCAATGACCACGTCGAGGCAACCAAGTGAGGCGTACCCTAGAAGTGGCATGTGCGAGTGTGTCAGGTTTCAGTTAAATTATCTTTGCACATGTTATGGTGAGCTACGTGTTGATTTTATTTTCAGAGATAAGTCTTGTCATGCATAGCCTAGTTAACATACATCTAACAGTTAATAGTTGCAGAAAATAAATTGCGGAAAGTAAAGCTATGCTATTACAAGGCGTCGGGTATTTACATCGCCAAAAACAAACCCTTGGAAAAAGTAAATTGCAGGAAATTAAAGAAAGCGATAAAAAGTCCTAATTAACGCTATTACATCCTCGGAGCAATTACATAAATATGATCAAAAAATAATAATAAAAAAGAATATGCGCGCGAGAATTGAATCGGAAAAGTCCTTAGGGTTTTGACCCTTTTTGAGAAAGAATGAGGTTGGTTATTTTGCATTAAATTAAACCTAAAACTAATTAATTAATAAAAAGAAATATTTTTGAGTTTTTTAATGTTTTAAGGGAAATAAAATAAAAGAAATTAAAATTGTCAAGAAAACCCTAATTCTATGTTGATTTTAAATTATTGAGAAAAAGTTAAAATTAACCCTAATTAACTAAATAGATTAATTATGTATTTATTTACAAAAATAATAAACTAAGGTGAAATTAATAAATAATAATAATAATAAAAAAATATTACATTTTTAGTTTTCTGATTTTATTATGAAAATAATTAATTTGGTTAATTAAATAGTAATAATAATAATTAATAAATAATTAAATGGAAATTATAAAAAAGAAAAAAGAAAGAATGAACCAGGGGGTGCTGGCCCATTTAGGAGGTTGGTTTGGAATTTCCAGGCCCAACAACATGCAAGCCTCTTTGACTTTTGAGATTGTCCACACAGGCATTGACTGAGGGGTATGGTGACCATCATCTCATGGCCATTAGATTCAAGTTTGTGGCCACTTGGCCCCTGGATATTTGAGGTACACGGTGGACATCTCCTGGAACGCTGCATATGAACATATAGAGAAAAATAGAAACAAGTGTTTTGGGGGACCTGTGATTCGAACCCAGGTCCCAATGATCATTGGACAATCGTTCAACCACTACGCCACCTGCACCTTTTTGTTATTCTAATGACAAGTGAATATTATATTAACAAATCAATCCATATGCTATAACACAAAAACACGCTTGCCTTTTTTTGAACTGACCAATGGGACATTCACACCTCATCATCTTCTTCGTTCATTCTGCAAAAAACAATGTTAGATAGCGGGGGTTTTTAACCCCCACAAACTACAGTGGCGAAAAATAGGGAATAGAGTTGTGATTAATATAAATATTTCACGAATAGTCAGTCTTGTTCGTCTTGGTTCAACGATTCCAACCATCTATCTTAGGAGTCCTAATTATTCCTGGATTGCAAAGCCCCAAATTCACAGCTCATGAACCCAAGAAATCATCCATGCTAACTTTTGATTCTGTGCATTATAATTCAATTAACTTATGCCATTAGCTTCATATGGATTCAAGCAATGCAAAACAAACAAGAAATCATGTTAAATGCGCATGAATTGGACAATATGATTTTGAAAAAAAATGTGCAAACCGTGGTTCTGTTCTTAGTGATTTCTTGAGCTTTAGCGTATGATTTCAATTGCCACACGTTCCTGGGAACCCCTGCAAGGTGTTAGAATTAACAAAAATCTTTGAATCTCCCTGGAATATAAAAATTAGTTTTGAGTTTTTTTCCAATTTTCTTGAATTGCAATGGCTTTTTCCTGCAGCTTTTTCACGTGTATGGGATTAGGGTTGGCTTGTATATATATAGAGGAATGAAATTAGGTCACAATCTTGAGCCAAAATCCTTTGAATTGATGATTGAATATTTGATTGAAAATCAAATCTTTTTGCATTTTCATGATTGGAAAAAGTTGCCAATTTTGGAGATTCTTGCATATTTGGTTTGTACACGAAATTGCCAGCATATCTTGACCATATTTGCTTCACAAAAAGATTGAAACCAAATCTTGTATTTTCCTACAATTTAAATTAATTAAATGAATTAATATTGATTAAAAATCCAATTAATTAATAAAAATAAGAAAATAAATTCAATTAAGCTTGATGGGTCGTGCATAGGCCTTGGATGAAGTTTCAACAAGAAATTTGAGGCCCATTAGCAAAAACAAGGTGTTTTGAGCAAAGTTGACTTTTGCAAATTCACAAAAATTTCCCAACTTCTCCAATGCATATCTTGCTCAATTTTGATCATATGAACAGGTTCTTGGACATTTTGGAAAGGTCTTGAAGTCCTCTAACCAATGCCTTTGGTCCCATGTCATTTGGATTTACCAATATCAAGTTATGTCCTTTGACTTAAAGTGCATTTTTGTTGACTTTTGAATTTGACCTATAATGTGGAAATTGATAACTTTTTATGAGAGCATTTCTTGGACTTGGAATGTGAATATGGATTGTAGGAAATGTCATCCCCTTAAAATGAGCATTGGATGGGATTTTTATGATGAACCATGAAAAAGTTATGCCCTGGTCAAGATACATTTGACTTTTCTGCTTTCCAAAAATAGTAACCTTTTGCATCTTGATGATTTTTGAGCCATTCTTGTGGAATCATGATCAAGACTTGATCAAATGATGATTGTGTACTCAAAATAAGATGTTGACCAAAAATTCTGACTTTTGACTACAAAATGACCATTTTACCCCTGCAGTTGACTGTAGGTCAAATGGAGCTTTTGACTGTGCAAATTGACACTATGAGTCTTGAAACTTGGCATGTAGGTGCTTGAGAATGTATATAGGCCCATGAGACTTGATTGAACCATTGAAAACCTCAAATTCCTTGAAAGAACCAAAACCCTAATTTCAGCTGTGTTAGGAGATGGTTTGACTGTACAATCCCTTGAGCAATCTTGAACCATTTGAAGATGATTCTTGACAAACCTTGAAGAATATGGGAGGGCAAATTTTGGGGTACAACACCCCTATATCTTCGAACATAATCCATTGTCATTGGAATGAGTTGATTGAATTGATCTTATATCTTTTTGAACTTTTGACCTTGGTAATAAAGCTGGTTGTAGTGATTTAACGAGATATAGTCGTACGCTTTAATCCTTAACTTTTGCTTGGACCGCCCTTTCAGGTTTCCAGACCACCAGGATACCCTTTTTTGCCCAAGCCTCCCTTTCAGGTTTTCGACTTTCCAGGTGTACAATCTTTCGTATATATCCCTAATTTTTGCCCAAACCTTTATGGTTTGTCGGGACGCCCTTATTTTTGCCTAGGTATGTCAACCTAGTGGGTCATTCTTAGGCGTAGTATTTTTTGACTATGTCCGCGTTCACATGATGTGGTAAATCTTCACCGTCCATAGTGGTTAACATCATAGCATCGCTAGAGAATACTTTCTTGACAAAAAATGGCCCTTTGTAAGTGGGAGTCCATTTTCCCCGGGGCTCACCTTGTGGTAAAATGATGCGCTTTATTACTAAATCGCTAGCCTAGTATACTCGAGGTTTAATCTTCTTATTGAATGCCTTGATCATACTCTTTTGATACATTTGACCATGACAAACAACAATCAGTCTCTTCTCGTCAATCAAATTCAATTGATCCAATCTTGATTGAATTCATTCATATTTACCTAAGTCTGCTTCTTTCATAATCCTTATAGAAGGAATTTGAACTTCGACAGGCAGGACAGCTTCCATACCATAGACTAAAGAGAATGGGGTTGCCCCAATTGATGTTCGTGCCGAGGTACAGTAGCCATGAAGAGCGAATGGTGGCATATCATGCCAGTCTTTATAGGTCACCACCATCTTTTGCACAATCTTCTTTATGTTCTTATTAGCATCTTCCACTCTGCCATTCATCTTAGGCCTGTATTGAGAAGAGTTATGATGCTTGATCTTGAATTGCATACAAAGTTCAGTGATCATAGCATTATTGAGGTTAATTCCATTGTCGGTGATCCTTTCAGGGATGTCGTACCGAAAGATGAGGTTATGCTTGATAAACCGAGCTATAACATTCTTAGTAACTGAGGCAAATGAAGCAGCTTCAACCCAATTGGTGAAATAGTCAATGGCGACGATGATGAAACGATGTCTGTTGGAGGAAGTTGGCTTGATTTCTCCGATCATGTCAATGCCCCATATTGCAAATAGCCACGGAGCAGTCATGACGTTTAAAGGTATTGGAGGTACATGAACCTTATCGACATAGATCTTACTTATGGAAAGTACTCAAGTGGTGGTGACAATCAGTTTCCATAGTCGACCAATAAAAACCAGCCCTTATAATATTCTTGGCCATAGTGTGTCCACTAGAGTGAGTTCCGAAGATACCCTCATACATGTCTTCCATGATCTTCTCTGCCTCCTTCTTGTCCATACAGCGGAGAAGAGTTGAATCATGGTTGCGTTTGTACAAAATCCCATTGCTTAGGAAGAACTTGGCTGAGAACCTCCATAGGAATTTCTTGTCGTTAATTTAGGCTCCCTCGGGATACTCTTGTGCTTCAAGGTACCTTTTCACCTCATGGTACCAAGGCTTCTCCTCATCAGTGTCGATCTTATAACAGTGCGCGGGTTCGTCAAATCTTTCGATGGTAATTCTGGGAGCTTCGTTATCCCAATTGACCTTGAACATAGACGACATAGTTTCTAAAGCATCTGCCAACTGATTTTCTTCCCTCGGGATATGTTCAAAGGTGACCTCCTTGAAGTAGGGGATCAAGGTTAGCACAAGCTCTTTGTAAGGGGTCAAGTTTGGATGCTTGGTATCCCACTCTTCTTTAACTTGACTTACCACCAGGGTTGAATCTCAGTATACACTCAAGAATTTGATTCTTAAGTCAATGGCAGCCTTTAGGCCCAAGATGCAGGCTTCATACATGGCCATGTTGTTTGTACAATCGAAGCAAAGTCTGGCAGTAAAAGGTGTATGGCAACCTTCGGGAGAAATAATGACAACACCAATTCCATTACATAATGCATTGGAAGCTCCATCAAAATCCATAGTCCATCGGGATCCTTGTTCAGGTCCTTCATACGGTCCAGGATTTTCACAGTCGGTTATCAGCATGATATTCTCGTCCGGGAATTCAAAGTTCATGGATTGGTAGTCCTCAACAGCTTGATGGGCTAAATGATTTTCCATTACTCTTACCTTTATTGTTTTTGTGTAGTGTATTGGATATTGTATTCAGTCAATATCATTTTCCATCTATATATTTGTCAGGAGAGAGCTGGCTTCTCGAAGATATACTTGATAGGATCCATATTAGAAATCAATAGAGTGGTGTGAGTCAACATATATTGTCTTAGCCAACGAGCAGCCCATGCCAAAGCATAATAAGTTTTCTCGAGCAGTGAATATCTGGTTTCACAGTTGGTAAACTTTTTGCTAAGGTAGTATGTTGCATTGATCGAATTGTCAACATGGTTTCTGATACATATTTAGAAACCGTTCTAACTTCTGTTTTCATACTGTAACATGTTCTCCATCAATCTCCACCTCAAAAAGTCAGAACTTTTCTTCTTGGCTATTCCAGAATTTTCCAGCCATTCATAGCACAAGTTAAAGATTATTCTAGTCTTCTGAGCACGTGAGAAAGTTAGCCAGAACATCACAGCATCCAGAACCAAGCTCTAGTTCACATAACATTCTCTAGCGGCAAGGTAAGCTTTTCCTGACTCTCATTACTTAGACATTGGTAGGCTTGCATGTTTAAAGATACAATGTAAACGTCCTGACTCTGATTCTGTACATATTCATAAATCTCATGTATCTTTGCCTAAGTAGAGAGAATCTTAGCTTAGAACTTGTTGAGAAAATTAGGATTTAGATCAGCAAAATACATGATTGCCTCTGATTTATAATCCTGATATTTTATGTTTCTAAAACCATGATGAAACCTGCCATAACTACTATGTGTGCATTTTCTATTTTATTGAGAAATGACTAAGTTGCAGATGCTCTGACTAGCATGGAGAAGGAGATGAAGTTCATCATCAAAACTTACCTTGTGTTATATGTTTATGTTTTTACTTCTAATACCGGATGTATAGCCATCCCAGTGGTAGAGAGCGCATGCATAAGACATTAGTATTAAGGGTCCTGAGTTCTAGTCCCAGAAACAACCTTTTCTTTTTTTAGTTCCTGACTTTTTACCCTATTTATTAGACAAGAACTTCTATATCAATCCCTTTAATTGCTTGTCAAAACAGTGATCTTAGGCTAGCATTTCTATATATTCCCACCCAACAGCATTGACACCTCAAATACTCATTATCAGAACTTCTAGTTTGCCATTAACCCTAGAGCTTCTAGATTTCCAGATACATCAGAACTTCCAAACTCTCTCCAACTACATCATAACTTCCACACTCTCTCAACAATCAGAACTTCTGACCTTCCAGTAATACTAGAACTTCTAGGCTGCCGGTTGCATAAGAACTTCTAGGATTTCCTTTGTTCCCAGCAACCTCAGAACTTCAATGTACCCAGACCCGGAACTTCTGACCGTTCCCCTTTTTTAACTAACATTTTCCTTCTGACTTGCAGCGCACCAGAATCAGAGTTTCGTATCATAGTCATGCGCTGATTCTGACTCATTTTCCTCTTATTATTTTTACCATCATTTTATTCTCATTAACCCAAAACATTCAATAATATTTTTTATATTCATATACTTTATTTTTATTTCTTTCCAAATCAAAAGACTAAAAAATGTTCTTTTAAGCAAATTTATTTCTTCTATCAACAAAAAGAAAACAAGTCCATTTTACATTTCTTATACATTATTTCAATATGGTTGTAATAGATAATTAGGACTTTAATTTCTTGTAATCCCCATTTGTAAATTTGTACACCCCATCCCCCTAATGATGTAATAGCGTAGTAAATTTACTTTCCGCAATTTATCGCTTTCATATAAATGCTAGTAATTAGGGTTTGCATGGAAAGATAAAATAAACAAGTAGATAACCCTTAATCAAAGATTAAATTCATGAAAATCAAACACACTATTCACACATTCACCCTTAAGGTTAACTCCACTTGTTGCCTAAAAAATGGTCATGTTATGCATGTGGGATATCTTAGCAAAAATAATCAAAAATACAAGATCATAGTCCCTCGATGACGCTACAAATGTTGCCTTTCAAATGATATTAGTGCCTTAAAGAGAAATGCTAAGATATCTTACAACATTGATATCATGACTATACGATGACCCACGCCCGTACCTTTTACATCCAAAGATAAGGCTTCTTACCAATCAATGGTGAGATAGCAATATCAAAGGAAAAGAGAAATGAATAAAAGACTTTTGAGTAGGTAGAAACGTTCTTAGTTGCTTGCTCACTTTCAAAACAAACATCCTTTCTCACTTTCAAAACAAACACCAAACACTTTCAAAACATGAAATATTTTCAAAAGTCCAACACTTTGTATACGTTCTTACAAACGAGAACCATTACAAAGTTTGCCTCAAACGAAGGCGCCTTTTCAAAAATACTTTCAAAACCATCACAAAGCACATTTTCAAACAAAGAAAATGATCTAGCAAGCAACTAAGAGCCCATAGATAACTATGGATGAAAAGGGTGTTAACACCTTCCCTTTTCATAATCTACCCCCTGAACTCAAGAAATAATCTCAAAGGTCTTTCATGTTCTTTTCAGCCTTTCCTTTTGGATAAAAGAAAAGTCGGTGGCGACTCTTGCTAACCGCAACAATTGCAATCAAATGCAAAATATCCCAAGTCAGTTCTCCCACCGCATTACAGAAATGGCGACTCTGCTGGGGACTACTTAAAAGTGGGGTTACCTTAGGGCTAGATCACCTTTATTTGCTTTCCTTGTTTGACTTGCTTGCTTTACATTTTGGTTCCTTGTTTAGGCTTGCTTTAATCCTCTACTCGGATTTGGGATAACTTATAGGTAAGTAGAAATACATTGTGGAAACTGGGCGAGGTATACCGACATGATCTAAGCAATAGATACGTTATTGTGACACATTTATGGGCACCGGTAGTCCTTGAGTAGTCAAGGAGAATACAGGGCTGCTGTGTGGTGTCATGAAGCACTAATTGACTTTAGAACCTTTACTTGACCAACTTGGCCATTAGGAAGTAGTGAGATAGCCGGCTTTGGTGCAGTTCGAAGTTGGTTGATACTCGATACTACGCTCATTGATATCGGACTTCTTGGGATATTTTGGTCGCCATGAAAGAGGCTTGCACTGAAACAATGCCCGATAAGAAAGATCAGTGATATTGAGATCCCTTAGAACCCAGCTACTAGTTCTAGGACAGGTTTGAACCAACTAAACTTCAAGAGGGTACTTACCTATAAAACTCCATGCAAGCCTAAACCTAAGGACTTGTTTGCCTTGTGTGTATATGCTTACTTGTATATAACATCATAAACATCATAACATCATAAGCATTCTCACTAACCATTTCAAAGATTATTGGGATTTATTTTTGTTCTATTTTGTAGGACATGGCTTCTATCCGTAGGAATACTATCCAAGTCAATCTCGTAAGAATTCCTTCACAACTCAAAGAGTTAGCATCAAGGGTCCCTGAGAATTCTTCATTCACCGAAAGACATGAACGCCTCCTAAACTTGGTCACCTCGAGCACTGATGAAGATATGATGAAGGTGCTTTTCCAATTCTTTGATCCTCTACACCATTGCTTCATTTTTCCCGATTATCATATTGTACCTACTCTGGAAGAATTCTCTCAATTCTTGATGATTCCCATTCTCAATCAATTACCCTTCAATAGTACGGAAAGAGATCCAAGACCTGAAGAGATTTCTTGAGCACTACACTTGCAACAATCTGATGTCACAACTAATTGGGAAACAAAGAGTGGTGTCAAAGGGTTCCTAGCCAAGTTCTTGTTTGAAAAAGCTCAAGATTGTTGGAACTCTTTGGATTTACAAACTTTTTAAGAAATCTTGGCCCTTCTCATCTATGGGATGGTTTTGTTTCCAAACCCTGACCAACTCATAGATGTAAATGCTGTCAAAATCTTAATATCTCGCAATCAGGTGCCTACTTTGTTAGGAGATATCCTACATTCTCTCCACTCTCGCACTATGAGGAAGAGAGGGGCCCTCATGTGTTGCACTCCTCTCTTGGCTAGATGGTTTATTTCTCATCTTCCCCGGTCTGCATTGAAGAACGAGCAAGGTTTAAGGTGGTCCCATAGGTTGATGACGCTTAGACATTCGGATATTCATTGGTGTTCTCGATCCTTGGAGAATGTTATTATCATCGATCGTTATGGGGAATTCCCTAACGTCCCTTTGCTTGGAATTAGGGGAGGTATCACTTATAACCCTTGCATATCCTTACAACAGTTTGGGTATGCCCAAAGAGATGGTCCGCATGATATGCTCATCGAAGGAGTAGTGTTCGACTACGAGAGCGACGATCAAGGCTACCGTCAAAAGTTTGTACGAGCTTGGAGGATGGTAAACAAAATGGATAGCAAGATGCTAGGACACAAGAATTCTATTCCCCTTGAGCCTTACCTTAGGTGGTACGAGCTCGTGCTCAGAAGCTTGTGATGCCTTATCCCTCCATCCTACCGGTTGTCATGGAGCCTGTGGTTGAAGGAGATGTCCCGTGCACTGTCCTCCATCCCGACATGCCTACTTCTCTTGAAGACTTGAAAAAGGGTTGGATTTAGCTGAAGTAAGAATGAGATACCTTTGAAGCTCAATTCTACACTAGTGAGAAAAGGGTCTTGGAGCTTACAAAGCAACTACATGAAGAGCAAAGCGTGAACGCCTACCTTGCACCGAAGAGGATGTGTTCGACCTTTTTATCTTAGAGATTTATTTTGTAAGCCAAAGAGGCATGTTGTAATCATTTTGAACTAATTAATGAAATTCTATGTTTGTTCTTTCTTTATCTATAAAAATTTAAATTTCATAAATCCTTGAAATAATTTGTATACACCTCTTCCGTACATCATAACATAACAGGTTTTCCATGACAGGTTTCCTTATCTTTCTACTGTTTACTTCAGCAAGATGGATCTCGAGAAAATAGTGAAGGACCTAGAAGCACAAAACTCTCAGTTTCAAGGGGTAACAAGATCTAATGGCGCTGCTAGAAGCCAAAAAGAAACCAAAGAGGAAAGCTTTAGTCAAAATGGGTAGAAGATTCAAAGAGTCGGTCCGTCAGATCCCGGTAGTGAAAGACTCCTCTGAGGAAGACAAAAATCAGATTGGAGAAGCAAGGAGTACCCAGGATGGGTGTATTAATGATCAAGCGTCTGGTGATGAGGATTATTTTGACGAGCAGTATCCTCCTGCCGATGTTAAGTACAAGCAGTTAGAAGATAGATTGAAGGAAGTTGAGATTCAAGCCGTCCCCGGTTTGGATTTTGATGATTTGGGTTTAATATCTGGGGTTGTCATTCCCCACAAATTCAAGATACCAGTCTTTGCAAAATAGAATGGGGTTTCCTGCCCAAAGCTTCACCTAAATTCTTATGTGCCCAAAATTCAACCGCACACCGCTGACAAGAAACTTTGGGTTCACTTCTTTCAAGAAAGCTTGGCTGGGACGCAACTAGAGTGGTTTTACCAATTGGATGGTTCCCGTATCCATACATGGGAAGACTTAGCCACCGCTTTCTACTACCAATACCAGTACAATGCCGACTTGGCGCCGACAAGTGTTCAGTTGCAAGACATGACAATGGATAAGAATGAAGGGTTCAAAGAGTACGCCCAAAAGTGGAGGGACCTTGCCAGTAGGGTTCAACCACCATTAACTGATAGGGAGCACATTTATATGTTTATGGGCACTTTATCGGGTCCATTTTTGAACTTATTGGTTGGTTTTTCTTCTTCCGGTTTCACAGAGCAGATCTTAACCGGTGAAAGAGTTGAAAGCAGTATCAAAAGCGGGAAGATTCCCGTAGCATCTTCCTCCACCTCCAATCCCGTAAAGAAACCTTTTACCACGAAGAAAGAAATCAATGATGTGTATGGGGAAAGGGCCCGTACCAAGAAGGATGACTTCCAGTCTATTAATGTTGTCCGGATTTCCAATCTCACTTCTACTCAAAGACCATCTGCCAATCATCAGTGGTTTGAGACTCTGCGAAGACAATTCACAAGGATAGGCATGTCACTATCCCAAGCCTTACAACACCTACTAAATGCTAATTTGGTGACACTGCGTGATCCTCCGGACGATCCAGATACCTCTTCACCCAAATACAATTCGAACGCCAAGTGTGCATATCACTCAAATAGTCCCGAGCATGAGACTGGCCAATGTTGGGAATTGAAGAATAAAATTAAAGACTTAATAGACAACAAGACCATTGAATTTGATCCCCCTCCAACTCCAAATGTAATTACCGCGCCTATGCCAAATCATGGCAAGGGTGTCAATGTTGTTGAAGACACCATTTTTGTTTCCTCCATCGAAGACTTGACTACTCCTTTAACCATTATCAAAAGGAATCTGCTGAAAGCCGGGATTTTCCCTGGTTGTTTGAAGGACTGTGGTTTTTGTTCCAAACAACTCAATGGATGCAAAGGGCTGAAGGAAGAAATTCAATGCCTGATGAATAACCATGAGGTCCTATTTGAGAAGACTCTGCCTGCCAAAACTTTGACCAATAAGATTGAAGATCTCTCCATCATAACTATCTCAAATAAGCCTCTTAGGATCTTCTCCAAGGGTCCTATCAGGATTTCAAATGAACCGATTGTTTCTCCTCTGATAATTACTGCTCCCGAACCAAATTTCATACCTTCCAACAAGGCAGTGCCATGGAACTATAGTTCTGAGGTGTTTTACCATGGGATAAAGCAAGACGCTTGGATTGAAGAAAGCAAAGCAGATGACATTGGTAATATAACTGGATCTAGTAAGGTAACCAGAACTGGGAGAATATTTTCACCCAACATCTCACCACCAACTGTTACAAAGGCGCCTATCCGCATCACCGCTGCTAAGCCTAGTACTGATACAGGGGGAAAGCAGAAAGTGGTTGAGCCTTCTGAGATAGAAATACCCGTAAAAGACATTGCTGATGGAGAACCTTCCGCTCGTAAAATAGATGAGATCTTGAAAATTATAAAAAGGAGTGATTTCAAGATTGTGGAGAAGTTGGGGCAAACCCCTTCCAAGATTTCCATGTTATCTCTGCTACTTTGTTTCGACGCTCATGCTCGGGAATTAATCAAATTCTTGAAGAAGACCCGTGTCCCTCATGAGACCACGACTGACCAGTTTGAAAATTGTTTGGCTAGTTTGACGGCCGACAATGGTTTGGGGTTCTTGGATGCTGATCTAACACCACTTGGAAATAACCATAACAAAGCTCTGCATGTTTCTGTTGAATGTAAGGGGACTACCCTAAGACATGTTCTGGTTGACACTGGTTCTTCTTTAAATGTTTTACCCAAGGGAGCTTTAGACCGTTTAGACTGCGAAGGACTGGTTTTGAAACCAAGTGATATTATTGTGAGGGCCTTCGATGGGTCCAAAAGGACAGTTCATGGAGAGGTGGATCTCCCAATCAAGGTGGGATCACAAATTTTCAACTATACTTTCTACATCATGGATATCCGTCCTGCCTACTCCTTATCGTTGGGTCTCCCTTGGATCCATGGGGCAGGGGAGGTAACGTCAACTCTTCATCAAAAGCTCAAGTATCCGGTCAAAGGAAGGATCGTCGTTGTCTGTGGTGAGGAGGAGTTTATGGTAAGCCACCTTAACTCTTTCAAATATGTGGAGATGGATGGCGAATTTATACAGACCCCGTGTCAGGCTTTTGAAGTTGTTCCACCAATGATTTCTACTGCCAAATTTTCCTCTGATGTGTCCAAAGTTATTAAGGTCGTGCCAAAGATGGTTTCATTAAAAGATGCTCGTCCTGCAGTCGAAGAAGGAAGATGTGATACTTGGGGGAAACTCCTCGAGATCTCATTCAAAGCAGACAAGTGTGCTTTGTGTTTCACTATCAAGGCTCATAAAGAAGTAAGGCGCGCTCGCGCAGGAAAGCCCCCTCTCCGTATTGGAAGTCATGAATTTAACGTTGTGGGTGATTCTGATGATGAGTGAGCATTTGAAGAATGGGTATATCCTACTACAATGGAGCTCAACAATTGGAAAGCAAAGGACTTCGTTCCCATCTCCTTCATTGAGGAGTAATTACTTGCTTATTACTTTCTTTTAATTCAAGAACATTTTGTCTGTAATATTAAACAATGACTTTTAAGCCATGTGCCTGGCCCGGGGCACTATGGTCCATTTGTCAAGGGTTTTATTTATGTTCATTTTATCATATGATCATTCAATACAAATCACTGGACTTTTGAATTCGAACATTTGTGCTCATTGTCTTTCTTTTCTTTTTTTCTTCAAGTACATTTTTCAAAATATCCATGTATCTTACATGCACACACACACACACACACACACACACACACACACACACACACACACACACACACACACACACTTTTGCAGGTCCTCATCCACTCTGGATCTCATTACCAATGACTCTACTATTGCCGACTATGATTTCGAAAATCCAATTAACCAAGCCGAAGACAAAGGCGAGGAAGATTGTGAAATACCAGGAGAACTATCCAGACTTCTATTACAAGAGGAAAAAGCTATTCGACCGTACAAAGATTCAGTTGAAGTCATCAATCTAGGTACCGAGGTAGACAAGAAAGAGGTCAAGATTGGCATTAACCTGGAAAGCAGTGTCAAAAGAAGATTGGTTCAGATGTTGCATGACTATGTGGAAGTGTTTGCTTGGTCGTATGAAGATATTCCAGGGTTGGATACCGACATTGTAGTTCATCGTCTACCGACAAAGGAATATTGTCCTCCTGTCAAACAAAAAGTCCGTCGCATGAGGCCTGACATGTCTGAAAAGATAAAAGCTGAAGTGCTGCAATAATTTGATGTAGGATTCCTAGCTGTGACATCTTACCCCCAATGGGTTGCCAATGTGGTTCCAGTTCCAAAGAAAGACAGAAAAGTTCGTATATGCGTAGATTATAGGGATCTAAATAGGGAAAGCCCCAAGGAAGATTTACCTCTACCTCATATTGATGTCTTGGTCGATAACACTGCTCAACATAAGATCTTCTCTTTCATGGATGGTTTCTCAGGCTATAATCAAATTAGGTTGGCTCTCGAAGACATGGAAAAGATCACTTTCGTTACGCAATGGGGCACCTTTTGCTCCAAGGTCATGTCGTTCAGATTAAAAAATGCAGGGGCAACATATCAAAGGGCTATGGTAGCTTTGTTTCATGATATGATCCATCATGAAATAAAGGTATATGTGGATGATATGATTTCAAGATCATAAACTAAAGAGGAGCATCTCAGTCACCTGTACAAGCTATTCGAGAGGCTGAAAAAGTACAAGTTGAGGTTGAACCCTAATAAGTGCACATTCAGAGTACGATCTGGAAAGCTTCTAGGTTTTGTTGTTAGCAGTAAAGGCATCGAAGTCGATCCTACCAAGGTAAAGGCCATCCAAGAAATGTCAGCCCCCCCCTATGAAAAGGAAGTTAGAGGATTCTTAGGTCGTCTTAACTACATCGCCCGCTTCATATCTCACTTAACTGCTACTTGTGAGCCAATCTTCAAACTCTTGAAGAAAGATCAAGTAGTCATATGGAATGATAAATTCCAAGTTGCCTTCGACAAAATCAAAGAATATCTGCAAGAACCTCTTATTCTCATACCTCCGGTTGAAGGAAGACCCTTGATCATGTATTTGATAGTACTAGAGAATTCTATGGGGTGTGTTTTGGGCCAACATGACGAGTCTGGCCGAAAAGAGTATGCTATTTACTACCTGAGCAAAAAGTTTACCGATTGTGAAACCAGATATTCACTGCTCGAGAAAACTTGATGCGCTCTGACATGGGCTACTCATCAGCTAAGACAGTATATGTTTACCCATACCATTATGTTGATTTCTAAGATGGACCCAATCAAGTATATCTTCGAGAAACCTACTCTTTCCAGACGGAGACCTAGATGGCAAATGATCTTGACTGAATACGATATTCATTACACAACGCAAAAGGCCATCAAAGGAAGCATGTTAGCAGATCATTTGGCCCATCAAGCTTTTGATGATTAGCAGTCTATGAACTTTGACTTCCCGGATGAGAACATCATGCTAGTGACTGACTGCGCGAAACCTGGACCGTATGACGGACCTGAACAAGGATCCCGATAGACTATGGTCTTCGATGGGGCTTACAACGCCCTGGGTAACAAAATTAGTGATGTGATTATCTCCCCTGAAGGTTTCCACCTTTCACTTCCAGATTATGCTTCGATTATACAAATAATATGGCTGAGTACGAAGCATGCATTTTGGGTTTGAAGGTTGTCATTGATTTGAGGATCAAGCATTTGAATATGTTTTGGGATTCTGCTCTAGTGATTAGCCAAGTAAAATGAGATTGGGACACTAAGCACCCTAATCTCATACCTTACAAGGAACTTGTGCTATCTCTGATTCCTTACTTTGAAGAGATCACCTTTGAACACTTCCCTAGGGAAGAAAATCAGTTAGCTGATGCCTTGGCCATAATGTCTTCTATGTTTAAGGTCAAATGGGACAACGAAGCTCCTATGATTACAATTGAGAGATTCGACGAACATGCGCACTCTCGTGAGCTTGACACTGACACAGAAAAGCCTTGGTACCATGAGGTAAAGAGTTACCTTGAAGCACAAGAGTATCCCGAAGGAGCTTCCATCAATGACAGAAAGTTCTTACGAATATTTTCAACCAAATTCTTCCTATGTAACAGAATCTTATACAAACGCAACCATGATTCTACTCTACTCAGATGTCTGAACAAGAAGGAGGCAGAGGAAATTATGGAAGACATTCCTGATGGTCTCTTTGGGACTCATTCTAGCAGACATACCATGGCCAAGAAAATCCTGAGAGATGATTACTATTAGTCAACGATGGAGACTGATTGCCATCAACACTTAAGAACTTGCCACAAATGCCAAATCTATGCTGACAAGGTCCATGTGCCTCCTATTCCTATGAACTTCATGACCGCTCCATGGACATTTGCAATGTGGGGCATTGACATGAATGGAGAGATCAAGCCCACTGCTTCCAATGGACATCACTTCATCCTTGTCGCTATCGATTATCACCAAATGGGTCGAAGCCACCTCATCTGCCTCAGTCACCAAGAATGTGGTAGCCAGGTTCATTAAACACAACCTCATCTGCCACTATGGTATCCCCGAAAGTATCATCACAGACAATAGGACTAACCTCAACAATGCTATGATTACCGAACTTTGCACTCAGTTCAAAATCAAGCATCACAATTATTCTCCTTATGGACCTAAAATGAATGGCACAGTGGAAGCGGCCAACAAAAACATTAAGAAGATTGTCCAGAAGATGGTAGTAACCTACAAGGACTGGCATGAGATGTTATCATTTGCTCTTCATGGCTACCGTACTTCATCTAGAACATCAATTGGGGCAACTCCCTTTTCTTTAGTCTATAGCATGGAAGTTGTTTTGCCAGTGGAAGTTCAGATTTCCTCACTAAGGATTATGAATGAGGTAGGTCTAGGCGAAGATGAGTGGGTTTAGACAAGATTGGATTAGTTAAACTTGATCGATGAGAAACGATAGGTTGTTGTTTGTCATGGTTAGACGTACCAAAAACGCATGATTAAGGATTTTAACAAAAAGATCAAGCCTCGTGTATAACAAGTTGGTGACTTGGTGATAACGCGCATCATTCTTCCGCAAGGAGACCCCAGAAGAAAATGGACTCCCACTTACGAAGGGCCATTTGTTGTCAAGAGAGTGTTCTCTGGTGGTGCCATGATGCTAACTACCATGGATGGTGATGACTTCCCACATCCTGTGAACACGAACATAGTTAAAAAAATACTATGCATAAGAGACCCTCTAGGTTGACACACCTAGGCAAGATAAGGGCATCCCGGCAAACCAAAAGGTTTGGGAAAAAATTAGGGATATATGCAAAAGATTGTACACCGTGCAAGTTGAAAACCCGAAAGGGCGACTTGGGAAAAAATGGGTATCCTAGTGGACTGAAAACCCGAAAGGGCGGTCTAGGCAAAAATTAATGATGGAAAGCGTATGACTATGTCCCGCGGAATCACTACAGTCAACTTTATTACCAAGGTTCGAGTTCAAACCGTCCCAGATCAATCCAATTAACTTCTGTCAACGACAATGGGCATTTGAAGACATTTGGGACAATAGAAGAGTTGGAATGCAATGAGATCACTTCCACATGGTTATTATCTTTATTTTAAATTTTGTTTTCCTTTTGACGATTTCCTCTTACTAGGATATCCGTCTCTTTGTACAAAAACGCCTATTCATGGGCCAAATATCAATACAAATATGCTTTGAAGTGAAAACTTTCTATTTTGTTTTGAATGCAAAAATGTCCAATGACTAAAATTGAACGAACATATGCATGTGAACATGATTAAAACTATTTGGAACATGTGTTCTGCTAAGCAGCAGCAAGCATCTCTTTAATGTGTATGAATATCCCCACAGAGTTATTTCATTAGCATTATCCCCAAGGACGGCTACAATAAACCAGTTCCCAACGGAGTTTCCCACAAAATTTCTTTGCATAGGTTGATTCCCAGCCAGAGTCTCAATCTCTTGACAACTCTCTCCCCAGCTAAATTGATCCTAAAAGAAGAAGCCTTATGGATCTCTTCCTAAAAGAACTCACCTCGTTAGTAGTTCATCAAGTATTCATCAACAGGATTTATTTCCCCAACATGGTTTATTTCCCCAACAAACAACGTACAACAATCAACGAACAACAAAATTCCCCAGCATAGTCTATCCTCTATAGCTTGAGTGTATCTTTCAGACTATTACAAATTAGAGGGCCATAACCCCTAATCCCTAGTGATGTCTCCAACAAAGTCATTACTATCTCCAAAAGTTGTTGTAAAACCTGGAAACCGATCAGATAACAGTTTTAACTTCAGTAAGTCGTTGTGAGGCCTGGATCTGACCAGATAACAGTTAACTTCAATTTTCAAATACTATAAAGCCTGGACCCGACTAGATAGTAGTACAACTTTCAGTCACTATGAAAGCCTAGACCCGACCAGATAATAGTACAACTTTCGAATACTATGAAGCCTGGGCCCGACCAGATAATAGTACAGTTTTCAAATACTATAAAGCCTGGACCCGACCAGATAATAGTATAGTTTTCAAATACTATGAAGCCTGGACCTGACCAGATTAATAGTTAGCTTCCCAAGACACTGCGAAACCTGGACCCAACCAGATAATAGTGTAACTTCTCCAAGTACTTTGAAGCTTAGACCCGACCAGATAAAAGTTTAACTCCTCGAGATATTGAAGAACCCAGACTCAGCCAGACAAGGGTTTAACTTCTTTTCCCCAGTAGAGCTTGCCTCTACCCCAGTAAGTTACTGCGAAGCCTGGATCCGACCAGATATCAATTCAACTTCATATTTTCAAGTAAATTATTATGAAGCCTGGATCTGACCAGATAGAAATTAATTTCATCCACCTCAAAAGTCTGCGAAGCATGGATCCGACCAGATATCAGTTCAACTTCGTCTATGCAAGCAGGTTATTATGAATTCTGGAGTCCGACCAGATAACAACTAGCCACAATCCCCAGCGAGTCACTATGAGCCCGGACCTGACCAGATAATAGTATAACTTTTCAAAAACTATAAAGCTTGGACCCGACCAGATAGTAGTTACCACTTCAAGTTATTGTGAAGCCTGTATCCGACCAGATAACAGTTTAATTTCAAGAAATCTTCTGCAAAGCCTGGAATCCGACCAGATAACAATTAATTTATTCTTTCCCCTGCAGGTTACTGCGAAGCCTGGAATACAACCAGATAGCAGTCAACTTCACTATCCCCAACAGATTGCTGCCAAACTTGGATTTACACCAGATAACAACCAATATTCGATGCTCTCCAATCAAGAATAATTCCCAAATAGAGCACTGAACTCTTTTCCCAAGCAGAGATCAACACTCTCCACAGAGTCTTCTTAAACAAGCCAGTATTCCCCAGTGGATTTTCTCCTCAAAAAACGGAATAGGAATTCCCACCAGAAACATCCTAAAACCGAAGGAACATAATCTTCATCCTCAGCAGTAGTCTGGGAACTCATTTCCCAAGGCTCGTCAGCATTTTGTCAAGGATTTATTTTCCTAGACAAAGATATACTTCAAGAAACACAACACGTTCATAAACCATAACGCATACATTACAAATGCATACAGCATAATCTCATTTATCATGAGAACATCATTGCACCATGCATACATCTGCATGCGACTAACCTTTTTTCCTTGCAAAAAAACTCCACAGACAAAGACATCTACTACTCCAGTTTAAATCAACCAAAAGATTTATCCTGATGTTTCCCCAGTCACTCTGAATGGAATATCTAAGCCCATTCCCTACACAGTCAACTAACACATCATCGAGTGCAAATTTCTGGACACTCTAGTGTTCAATCATCTTCCACCTTCAAGTCACGAATGGCAGGCATGCCAATCTAACACTTTAGGTTTAAGAAGATTGAATAGGGGCAACTATTGTACCCCAAAATTTTCCCTCTCATTTCTCAAGGATTCTTTCACCAGATCTCCCATGACATCAAATTTGCAGCACAGATACATCAATTTAGGTTTGGATTTGGCACGAAGGCAAAATGGTCAATTGCACACTAAAAAGTCAAACTTTGACTTTTGGATTAAAATCAAGTTCCAAGAATCATATTTCATCAAGACATGTTGGAATATGAAGTTTGTTTCATCAAGAAAATAAAAAAATCAAGATTATTTTGAAAAAGTCAAATTCTAAATACTTAGAAATTTTTCTAAGTGTTGAAGAAATATGATAAATTCAGAACTTCTGGCCAGATTTTCACCATGATGCAAGTTGATTCTGGAAGAACTTCTAACACAAGAGTTGTAGATCTCAATGAGATCTAAAACATTGCATAACAAAACTTCTTTTAGAAATGCTAAGATTTCAAGTTATACATCTTCAAAGTCACGACATTGAAACTGAAACATTCAGTAAATTCTTGACCTCTCCAAAATAGGATTTGGTTAGAACTTCTGGACCAGTTTTCATGTAAGTCCACTCAGAATTTGCAAGAGCAATTCAAAGAAGATTTACAAAGCGTGTTACAAGCTTTTGGGAAATTCTGAGAATTCTCCCAGAACATGCTAAAGCAAAGAGATTCGAAGATCAGAAGTTGGATGTTCGTTCCAGGTTACGCTGATGATGAACTTCTGATCCAGATTAAGCTATGATACATAATCTCATATTGCATGACTTCTGTTTTGATAAATCTCATCATCATTTAATGCTCACAACCACTTTTTAGTCTTTATCCAAAGGATTTCCCCACGCCTGGCATAGAAGTACATTGTTGTCCTTGAAAAGAAAACTTTTATACAAGACTATGCTGGGCCCATGCTTTGCTTTTGCTTCTGAGGGTACTTTTCCTTAATTCATGCTTACAAATCCAGCTTAGTCATGACTAAAAGCTGCTAACCATCATACTTGTTTAACTTGCTTCAAGAACAAGTCAGCGTCCTAGCATGATGGTTGTACTCTTGACTTCTCCAAGCTACAAAATCTTTGCCTATAAATTGAAATTTATTTGCAACTGAAAAATGGTCGAAAAATTGAAAAGAAAAAGCTTTGAAACCTTGCTAAAAATTCCAAGAATCTGAAACTGCAAACACAAATACAAAACCTGCTAGCTTTTGTTTTTTACATTCAAATTCCAATTTTCCTCAAGTGTTTCTTGACCAAATTGTCAACACGGTTTCTGATACACATTTAGAAACCGTCCTAACTTCTTTTTTCAGACTGTAACATGTTCTCCATCAACCTCCACCTCAAAAGTCGGAACTTTGCTTCTTGGCTGTTTCAGAATTTTCCAGCCATTCATAGCGCAAGTTAAAGATTATTCTAGTCTTCTGAGAACGTGAGAAAGTTAGCCAGAACATCACAACAGCCAAAACCAAGCTCTAGTTCACAGAACATTCTCCAACGGCAAGGTAAGATTTTACTGACTCTCATTACTTAGACATTGGTAGGCTTGCATGTTTAAAGATACAATGTAGATGTCCTGACACTGATTCTGTACATATTCATAAATCTCATGTATCTTTTCCTAAGTAGAGATAATCTCAGGTTAGAACTTGTTGAGAAAATTAGTATTTAGATCAGCAAAATACATGATTGCCTCTGATTTACAATCCTGATATTTTATGTTTCTGAAACCATGATGAAACCTGCCATAACTGCTATGTGTGCATTTTCTGTTTTATTGAGAAATGACTAAGTTGCAGATGCTCTGACTAGCATGGAGAAGGAGATGAAGTTCATCATCATAACCTACCTTGTGTTATATGTTTATGTTTTTACTTCTAATACCGGATGTATAACCACCCCAGTGGTAGAGAGCACATGCATAAGACATTAGTGTTAAGGGTCCTGAGTTCTAGTCCCAGAAACAACCTTTTCTTTTTTTATTTCCTGACTTTTTACCCTATTAATTGGACCAGAACTTCTAGATTAATTCCTTTAATTGCTTGTCAAAATAGTGATCTTAGGCCAGAACTTCTATATATTCCCACCCAATAGAATTGACACCTCACATACTCATTATCAGAACTTCTAGTTTGCCATTAACCCTAGAGCTTCAGATTTCCAGATACATTAGAACTTCCAAACTCTCTCCAAATACATCAGAACTTCCACCCTCTCTCAACAACCAGAACTTCTGACCTTCCAGTAATACTAGAACTTCTAGTCTTTCCTTTGTTCCCAGCAACCTCAGAACTTCAATGTACCCAGACCCGAAACTTCTTACCGTTCCCCCTTTTTAACTAACATTTTCCTTCTGACTTGCAGCGCACCAGAATCACAGTTTTGTATCATAGCCATGCGCTGATTCTGACTCCTTTTCCTCTTATTATTTTTACCATCATTTTATTCTCATTAACCCAAAACATTCAATAATATTTTTTATATTCATATACTTTATTTTTATTTCTTTCCAAATCAAAAGACTAAAAAATGTTCTTTTAAGCAAATTTATTTCTTCTATTAACAAAAAGAAAACAAGTCCATTTTACATTTCTTGTACATTATTTCAATATGGTTGTAATAGATAATTAGGACTTTAATTTCTTGCAATCCCCATTTGTAAATTTGTACACCCCATCCCCCTAATGATGTAATAGCGTAGTAAATTTACTTTCCGCAATTTATCGCTTTCATATAAATGCTAGTAATTAGGGTTTGTATGGAAAGATAAAATCAACATGTAGATAACCCTTAATCAAAGATTAAATGCATGCAAATCAAACACACTATTCACACATGCACCCTTAAGGTTAACTCCACTTGTTGCCTAAAAAATGGTCATGTTATGCATGTGGGATATCTTAGCAAAAACAATCAAAAATACAAGATCATAGTCCCTCGATGACGCTACAAATGTTGCCTTTCAAATGATTTTAGTCCCTCAAAAAGAAATGCTAAGATATCTTACAACATTGCTATCATGACTATACGATGACCCACGCCCGTCCCTTTTACATCCAAAGATAAGGCTTCTTATCAATCAATGGTGAGATAACAATATCAAAGGAAAGGAGAAATAAATAAAAGACTTTTGAGTAGGTAGAATCGTTCTTAGTTTCTTTCTCACTTTCAAAACAAACATCCTTGCTCACTTTCAAAACAAACACTAAACACTTTCATAACATGAAATATTTTCAAAAGTCCAACACTTTGTATATGTTCTTACGAACGAGAACCATTACAAAGTTTTCCTAAAACGAAGGCGCCTTTTCGAAAATACTTTCAAAACCATCCCAAAGCACATTTTCAAACAAAGCAAGTGATCTAGCAAGCAACTAAGATCCCATAGATAACTATTGATGAAAAGGGTGCTAACACCTTCCCTTTTCCTAATCTACACCCCGAACTCAAGAAATAATCTCAAAGGTATTTTCTGTTCTTTTCAGCCTTTCCTTTTGGATAAAAGAAAAGTCATTGGCGACTCTTGCTAACCACAACAATTGCGATCAAACATAAAACATCCCAAGTCAGTTCTCCCACCGCATTACAACGTTTTACTCAATACAACTGATTTTCAGTCATCTGATCAATTCACTGAATAAAATTATGATTCAAGACTTGAAACTTGACATGAGTATTCTTGGAGATCTATAATGATCCGTGAAGGTCATTTGAGGCATTAGAAGTCCAATTTTATTTGTGAAAATCAAAACCGTAATTTGAGGCATCCGTGTTTAGGAGGTGGTTTGACCTAGTCAACACATGTGCAAACTTGTGTCATTGGAGATCTTGTGAGAAATGTCTTGAGAAAGGAGAGGGAAAATTTTGGGTACAACACTAAGGAGTAGTAAATCACATCATACAGGAAAATACACCATAAACATTCATCATTCGTATCATACGACATCAATTCAATTATCAATGCAATGTAATGAGACCTACATCAACATGCATGTGGTACCATCGAGGCATGAGCCCCTAACATATTGCCAATTAGGAAACAATAGAGAATAAGACCTCATAATAATGCCAGTTAGGCAACATCAGAGCATAAGCCCTCATCACAATTCCAGTTGGGCAACAACATAGCATAAGCCATCACCAATGAATGAATGCAACAATATCATGCAACAACATAAATTATACAACAACAAGGCATAAGACTTCATCATGGTGCCAATTTAGGCCATCCAAATCATTATCATCATAGTAATCAAAATTACCTCATAACACCCAATCAACAAATTGCAGATCCATATCCACCTTGGATCCCATTGATAATAATTATGCTATTGCCAATTATGACTTCGAAAATCCGATCTACCAAGCCGGGGACGAAGGTGAGGAAAGTTGTGAAATACCTGGAGATCTTTCTAGGATGTTAAAATACAAGAAGAAAGAGCCATACGACCACATGAAGAGCCATACGACCATATGAAGAGCCATTCGAGGTTGTGAACTTGGGTACTGAAGAGGACAAGAAAGAAATCAAGATAGGTGTAAACCGAGAAGATAGTGTCAAAAAGAGATTCATCCAGATGTTGCGTGACTATGTTAAGATTTTTTCTTGGTCGTACGAAGACATGTCGGGGCTAGATACTGACATTGTAGTTCACCGTCTACCGATGAAGAAGTTTTTCCTCCTATAAAGCAAAAGGTTCTTCGTATGCGTCCCAAGATGTCTGAAAATATCAAAGCTGAGGTTATGAAGCAGTTCAATGTAGGTTTCCCAGTTGTTACGTCCTATCCTCAATGGGTTGCAAATGTGGTGCCAATACTTAAGAAGGATGGCAAGGTGCTCATGTGTATAGACTACATGGATTTCAATAGGGAAAGCCCCAAAGATGACTTTCCGCTTCCACATATTGATGTTCTAGTTGACAACACCGCTCATCATAAAGTATTTTCCTTCATGGATTGCTTCTCTAGTTATAATCAAATCAAGATGGAACCAGAAGACATGGAGAAGACTACTTTTATCACACAGTGGGGCACTTTCTGTTACAAAGTTATGCCTTTCGGTTTAAAGAACATCGGTGCCATATATCAGCGTGTTATGGTAGCTTTGTTCCATGATATGGTCCATCACGAGATAGAGGTTTACGTTGATGACATGATAGTCAGGTCTCAGACTGAAGAAGAACACCTTGACCACTGGCACAAGTTATATGAAAGACTGAAGAAGTACAAATTGAGGTTGAATCCAAACAAGTGCACCTTTAGGGTAAGATCCAGTAAATTCCTAGGTTTCATCATCAGTGGTAAAGGTATCGAAGTTGATCTTGTTAAGGTTAAAGCCATTCAAGAAATACCAGCTCCCCGTACTGAGAAAGAAAACAGAGGTTTCTTAGGACGATTGAACTATGTTGCCAAATTTATTTCCTATTTGATTGGTACTTGTGAACAATCTTCAAGTTGCTAAGGAAAGATCAAGTAGTGAAATGGGACGACTATTGTCAGATAGCCTTCGACCAAATCAAGGAGTATATCCAGGAACCTCTAATTCTGATGCCACCGGTTGAAGGAAGACCATTGATCATGTACTTAACAGTATTAGAGAACTCAATGGGGGTGTGTATTGGGGTAGCATGACGAGTCTGGTCGAAAAGAGCATGCAATATACTACCTTAGCAAGAAGTTTTCCGATTGTGAAACAAGATACTCACTGCTCGAGAAAACTTGTTGCGCTTTGACATGGGCTTCTCACCAACTAAGACAGTATATGTTGACTCATACTACTTTGTTGATCTCTAAGATAAATCCAATAAAATATAGATTCGATAAACCCGCTCTCTGTAGAAGAATAGTAAGATGGCAAATGGTCTTGACGGAATACGACATTCAGTATACTACTCAGAAGGCAATCAAAGGAAGTGTACTGGCAGATTATTTAGCTCATCAAGCTGTAGATGACTATCAGTCTATATATTTTGAGTTCTCAGATGAGAATATTATGCTAGCTACTAATTACGAAGAACCTGGACCGTATGAAGGACCTGAGCTGGGATCCTGATGGACTATGGTTTTTAATGGAGCTTCCAACGCGCTTGGTAATGGAATTGGTGTTGTAATTATTTCTCCAAAGGGTTGCCATATGCCCTTCACTGCCAGATTATGTTTTGACTGTACCAACAACTTGGAAGAATATGAAGCGTGCATCATGGGTATCAAGGTTGCGATCAATATAAGAATTAAATTCTTGAATGTATATGGGACTCAGCCCTAGTAATCAGTCAGATTAATGGAGAATAGGATATAAAGCATCAAAATCTCATTCCTTATCGAGAGCATGTGTTGACATTAATTTCGTAATTCGAAGAAATCACTTTTGAACATATTCCACAAGAAGAGGATCAATTGGCAGACGCATTGTCTACCATGTCATCTATGTTCAGAATCAGATGGGACAATGAAGCTCTTCAAATTACTATTGAGAGACTAGACGAACCGGCACAATGCTACAAAGTCAATAATGATGAGTAGAAGAAAAGCTTTGGTACCACAAAGTAAAAAGATACCTCGAGACTCAATAGTATCCTGAAGGGGCATCTATCAATGATAAAAAAATTCATAGGAAGTTCTCTACCAAGTTCTTTATGAGTAACAGAATCTTGTACAAGCACAATCACGATCGACTTTGTTTCGTTGTGTAAACAAGAAGTAAGCTGAGAAGATTATGGAAGATATGAACGAAGGAGTCTTTGGTACTCACTCCAGTGGACATACAATGGCTAAGAAGATTTTGAGAGCAGGTTATTATTGTTCTATTATGAAAACTGATTGCCATCATTATTCCAGAACTTGCCATAAATGCCAGATTTATGCAGACAAAGTACATGTGCCTCTGGTTCCTTTGAATGTAATGACTACTCCTTGGTCATTTGCAATTTGGGGCATTGATATGATCAGAGATATTAAGCCTATTGCTTCCAATGGTCATTGTTTCATCCTTGTCGCTATTGATTACTTCATAAAGTAAGTAGAAGTAGCCTTGTTTGCCTCCGTTACCAAGAATGTTGTGGCTCGGTTCATTAAGTATAACCATATGTTGTACCCCAAAATTTTCCCTCTCATTTTATCAATATTTTTCATCACAAGAATCTTTGAACTCAAGATCAAGCTAGGGTTTATTCTGCTCAAGACATCTCCTTGCACTGTTGACCTAAATTAGGGTTTGAGTTTGCACAGGGATTTTTGGACTTTCAATGCTCAAAGTTACTTTCATACTTCATGTTGGACTTATAAGATTTCCCATACCAATTCTCAAGCCTTGAATCAAATTTTTGCCCAGTCAATTGGACAGTTGACCTGAAAATCAGTTGTATTGGAGAAAAAGTCAACTGTGGCCAATTTACAGTCAAACCTCATAAATTTTGATCCATATCAACATTATAAGCTCATATGAACCATTTAATCAAGTTTGGACCACAACTCCTCAAGAAATTTGATCAGATCACCAAAAGGGCAAAATGGTCATTTTTAGGGTTTTGACTGCAGAAGGGCAATATATGACTTTGACCTAGCCAATGGAAAATTGGGTTCAATCATGGATTCAAGGACTCAATGGCATCATCTTGACCTATTCACAAGGTTCAAAAGATCTCAAATGCATTGGATTGACAGATGAATTTTTCAGTCAACTGATCAAAATTTAACTGTACACTGAAAAGTCAAACTTTGACTTTTTGGTTAAAATCAAGTGCCAAGGGTCATTTTTCATCAAGATATGTCAAAACATGAAACTTTTTCATCAAGAAACCAAATTTTGCAAATTAGGGTTTAAGATTGAAAATTTTCATAACTTAGAATTTTTCTAAGTTATGAAATTTTCTTACTTTTTCCCAACTTTTCCCAACATCTTCACCATGATGCAATTAAATTCAAACAAAACTTCCAACATTAAAGTTGTAGTCCTCCACAAAGTCTACAACTTTGACTCACAAAGTTTTCCCAAAAGAAGCTTGGATATCAAGTTATGATTTTTGGAACAAGGGTCCATGAAACTTTTAACTTAGTGAAATTTTGCCCTAGTTTAGGCAGGATTTTGACCTATCTTCTTGGAAATTTTTCACCTAGTTCCACTTGGAATCTCAAAATGCATTTCAAAATGGATTGTAGAGCATGTTACAAGCTTTCCAAAATGTCCAAGAACTCTCCAAAATCATTTGTGGTTAGGGAGAATCGAAAGCTTGGAGTTGGCAAAAACTCATTTTTGATCCATGGCATGTTCATATTGATACAAGTTGCAAAATCTAATCAGCCTTGTTTGTACTAGATTACAGGTCCCAAAAACCTTCCATACTCAATAATTAAATGCAAATCCATTGGTCTAAGGCTTTTTTTTGGTCATGGGAGGATTGCACACAAGATTAATCCTTAAATAGCAAAAAGGCAACATTGCCATTTTTGTCAATTTTGCTTTATGTCAAATAGAATCCTTGAGCCTTGAGCAAAGATTTGGTACATCACACAATATCCACCAATTTTAGGGGCCAAGATCACAAGGTGCAGGCTGATAGATAGCCTGTACAGGCTTGTCTTGCATCATTGCTCACTTTGGCTTAAAATACAAGAAACATGTCAAATACAACACAACTTGCATATCTGTAAAAACCAACCCTTGCAAGCTTATGAAACAAGTTTTGTGCATTCCCTTGAGCCAGAAACACGAGCCATTGAGCCCCCAAACCTTCCATAGCACAAAATTACCTTCCATTGGCAAAACAGGGCATTCCCTGCAGTTTGACTTCCATAGCAAAAAACCCTCGTGCGTTTTGCCTCAAACTTGTTCAAACACATTCCACATAACCTATCCAAGCTATCCCAACCACTGAAGAGTGACTGTAACTCCCTTTACAAGGTTTACCATTTCTGTTTTCAGCTTGTGTAGGTTGAGTTCTACAAGCTTGTTCAAGCACATTCAAGGCAAACTAGGCATTGGGGAAGGTCAGTGGAAGTTCAAGCAAGCTCCCAAACACCTCAGGCCTCACTGAAAAGCTCCACATTGTCATACACAATTCCAAATGAAATAGGTTTTTATCAACTTCCTATCTCTCTATTTAGGAATCATTAGGCTTAGGTTTGTGAATGAAAAATGTAGTATTCATAGCCATGAAGCTGTACATATGCTCAGTTTTCATTTAAGTTAAACGTGTTAAGAGAATTTGATCCATGAACTTCCTAAAAAAATTAGGTTAGAATTTAGGGCTAGAGAAATTCTCCCTGGTCTTTGAGAGTTAGAATAAGTTCTTTACATGGTTGAATTCGTCTTGAAAAATGCTACAACTTTGATGTTATGAGTTTTTGCATTAGAGCACGTATGCAGGATCTGGGAATTTGTACAGGGCGCGCGTTTTGTTTTTTGACAAAGGTTGAAGATGAAGTTCTTGGGTTGGGCTTGGTTCTGGCTCACTTTTTGCACCCCCCTGCCTTGCTGACTGCACCCCCTGGCCCATTTCTTTTTACTTTTGTATTTTTGCATTTATTTTTCATTTCTGATTTTATTTTATATTTTCTAAAACATAAAAAATACCAACAATATTTTTATAAATTTTCACATTTCTTTTTATATTTTTATTTTATTTTTCTAACATAAAAATAATTATTAGTTAGTGTATATTTTTTATTTTCTTTAATAAAAACAAATAAGCATTTTAGATATATTGTATATTTTTATTTTATTATTTATACATATAAAATAATATTTTTCTAATATATTTGCATTTTTTGACATTTGCACACATTCCATTATTTTATTTTAGTGTAAATAAATAATATAATTAATATTTTCCTAAAAAACAAAATTAGGGTTTTCTACCCTTTCCAAAAAAATGATATTTTATTTTCTTTTTTAGTACACTAAATATTTTTTACATACATAAAAAATAAACAAAAACATTTTTTGCATATTCATAATATTTTGCATATTTATTTAATTGATCATTTTGATACTTGCCAATTTATTTATTTGTACCATTTATTCAATTTGGATGTAATAGTAAATATTAGGGTTTTAATTTCTTGCAACATAATCCTCATTCAAATATTGTATCCCCCCTCTCCATATCAAATGTTGTAATAAGTAGAATTATTTTACGCATTTATGCTTTCAAATATGCCATGATTAGAGATTAGGGTTTGTATGTAAGAAATCCAAAATCAAAACAAATAGCGTGACTAATGCAAAGACAAAAAGCATGTAAACTGACAACACAATACACACATGCACCCCTAGGGTTTCATCCACTTGTTGCCTTGAAAATGGGCCATGTTATGCATGTTCAGTGCTTTTGGCAAAACAAAAACAAAACAAAAGATCATAGTCCCTCGATGACGCTATCTTGGTTGCCTATACAAAATGATCTAGTCCCTCAAAAATTTGCTAAAGATACTTAGCACAATTGCTATCATGGTCCATACGATGACCCGCGCCTGTCCCGTTTAACATCCAAATACAAGGTTGTTTACCAAATACAATGGTAAAACAACACTATCGAAAGGGTTAAAAACGTATAGGAAATATCTTTGAGTAAAATAGGGTAGACAACTCTTAGTTACTTGATCAAAACTTGCAAAGCATCCTTGTTATTTTCAAACACACCTCACAACACAATTTCAAAACATTTCCCAAAAAACAATCTTTCAAACATTGAAATATCTTTTCGAAAGACAAACACCTTTGTATATATTCAAACAAGAATCATTACAAAGGTTGCCTAGACAAGGCCTCTTTTTCAAAGCATTTTCAAAAACCACACACACAAAGCACCATTTCAAACAACTGAAAAGCAAAAGCAAGTGATCTAAACAAGTAACTAAGAGCCCATGGATAACCATGGATGAAAAGGGTGCTGGCACCTTCCCTTTTCATAATCTACTCCCCTAACCCAAGAAAACATCTCAAAGGTCTTTCCTGTGCTTTTTGACCTTTCCTTTGGATAAAATAAAAAGTCGGTGGCGACTCTTGCTAAACTGAAACATTTGCAAACACAAACGCAAAACCTCAAGTCAGTTATCCCACTGTATCACACCGTATATGTCGGTATGGCATCCCTGAAAGGATTATCACGGACAATGGTACCAATCTCAACAATACTATGATCAAGGGACTATGCATGCAGTTCAAGATTAAGCATCACAATTCTTCTCCGTACCAACCAAAGATGAATGGCGTAGTGGAAGCCGCCAACAAGAATATCAAGAAGATTTTGTAGAAGATGATGGTGACATACAAATACTGGAATGAGATGATACAATTTACTCTTCATGGTTATCACACTTCAGTACATACATCAACTAGAGCAACCATGTTCTCTCTAGTCTATTGTATGGAGGTTGTCTTACTTACCGGAGTTCAGATTCCTTCCTTAAGGATTATGAAAGATGCAAATTTAGACGAAGACAAATGGATTTAGACTAGACTTGACCAGATAAATTTGATTGATGAAAAAAGGCTTGCGGCTGTTTGTCATGGTCAGATGTATCCGAAACGTATGGTCAAGGCCTTCAATAAGAAATTCAAACATCTGGTGTACTAGGCTGGTGACTTGGTAATAAAGCGCATCATTCTACCATAAGGTGATCCCAGGGGAAAATGGACTCCCACATACGAAGGCATACGAAAGGCTATTTGTGATCAAGAAAATATTTTTCTGGTGGTGCTATGATACTTACCACCATGGACGATGAAGATTTTCCACACCCTGTGAACGCGGACATAGTCAAAAAATACTACACATAAAAGAGACCCGCTAGGTTGACTGGCCTAGGCAAAAATAAGGACATCCCGGAAAGCCAAAAGGGTTTGGGCAAAAATTAGGGATATATATAAAAAATGTACATATGGCAAGTCAAAAACCTAAAAAGGCGGCTTGGGAAAAAAAGGATATCTCGAAGGACTGAAAACCTGAAAGGGTGGTCCAGGAAAAAGTTAGGGATTAAAGTGTACGACTATGACCAGTTGGATCACCCATCTATTTACAACCAGTATAATTATCGATGTCAACTTCAAATGGTACAGATTAATTCAATCAACTTCTTCCGACAACAAGAGATGAGATGCTTCAAGACATAGGGGCGATAACAAAGTTGAAACTCGATGAGATCATTTCCACATAGCTTTTTCCCGTGTTTTTCATTGTACCCCTTTTCCTTTTTTACGACAATTTCCTCTTACTAGGATTTTTGTATCCTTGTATAAAATTGTATGTTTAGAGGCAAACCTTCTAAATCAATGCAATCAATTTCAAATTCAAAATTGTTTTTACTTTCTGTGTTTTCTTGGCAAAAACGTCCAATGATTATATTGAATGAACATATGCATTTGAATATGATTAATGTTTACAAATATATGCAGGAAAACAAGATTAACATTAACTAAAAAGACTCTAGGATTCGGGATATCATTCGAAGTTGACCCTAAATTCCCACAGAGCAATCTCCTCAGAGCTATTTTCACAAGCTAATCCCCATTGGAGTTTATTTCCTCAATAGTCTAAAGGGTTTATTTCCCCAACAGAGTTTATTTCTCTGATATTACAATTCCCTAACAAGATTCTCTTCTCCGGCCAGATATCATTCAATGTTGTCCTCCCTATAAGAACTGATATCTGTATCTGAAACCTGGTTAGACAACACATCAGAGGATTATCCATCTCTTTTATCCCCAATCAGGATACATAAAGAATCAAATCCTTCGGAAAAACAATGAACGACCGACTCTCCTTGAATGCTTCTATCCCCAAGCAGAAGTATATGATCCCCATCAGAATGTACTCAAACAGAAAGCGGAAATCCCCAGTAAAGGAATTCTAAACAAATTGAAGAATTATTATCTTCATCCCCAGTAATTAATCGTGGAATTTGTACTTATGTATCCAATGATTCGGACTGCAAGTGCACAGTCTTATCTTGTAGTTTTAAAAGATATTAAACCACAGAGACTGATGAATCGATCTACCGTCTTCTATTGTTACTTTGCAAATCTAAAGCTAATGAATATTTGATTGGGTTGTAGGTAAAACTAAATACTAAATTAAGTTGGATTTTAATAATCAATGAGCTTAATTACCAGTATGCAACAGTCGTACCTCGGGAACTAGCGACATGTCGGGCGTCTTTATATTTTCAAAACAGCTTTCAGTAAAACTTATTTAGTCTAAAAACCCTCGTCTCACATTGTCGTTTTTTTGATCTAGGCTATGCAATTAAGTCCTAACGTACGCTTCCGCCATCCAGCAGGAGTTAAAAACACTTTTTGGAAACTAAACAAAAATCTTAATTAACTTTAAAGTGCTTCCGCTGTATTTTAAGCCAATGCCTAATTACTATTGTCCAGTTAAAAGATCTCAAACTTCCGCTTTGTTGACCCTAACCTCTATCTGTTTTTTACTTCCGTAACAAAACAATTTAACGATTTTAAAAATAGTAACTTAGGCCAGAAAAGAAAGTTTTGTAGTAAAAATAATCCCGACTAAGTTACTCGTTCCCTCGGTTGAGTGACTTTACATACCGGTATAGGATTTCTAGCCTGACATAATATTAAACCAAATCACAGAATAATTTAAAGGACAAACACAAATAAACATAATTATATCGATTGAAAAGCAATAAGAATTTGTAAACATAAACCTGGCAATAACTCTGAAGACAGAAGCACTCCTGCACAAATTGTAGGCTTTGCTTCGATCGGAGGATATATTAACCGTACAGAAGAAAATAATACTGAAAATAATAATGCTGGAAAGGAATATAGAAATAACTGGGAAAAGAATAATGCTAAAAAGAATATTCGCTCAATAAAATCTCTAAACTTTCTTGCCCAAAAAGAAGAACCCTTTCTACTGTGGTCTAAAGCTCTATTTATGAGTCTTGCGTGATCAGTTGCTCTCGAAAATGTAGGAACAGTTTACTTCCTTCTTTGAGAAATAATAGGGCCATTAATTTGTCACTTTCCTTGGTACTTTGACTGAGTGGGTGAGAAAATGTAGGAAGTCGTTGGATTAACCCTTGAACGCGTTTCTGTTTGTTGGATGAGAGGAAAATGGAGTAATGGCTTGTGACGTTCGTCACATTCAAGTGACGATAGTCACTTGGTCTTCATGGCGCGTGACGTTCGTCACGCCTCCTTGACAGTCGTCAAGGCCTTCTTCATTGTGGGCCCGCGCGCTCACATGTATAATGGGCTTTGGGCTTCTTTCTTCTCCTTAGGCCTTTTTGCTAGTTTTTGCACCTCTTTTTTCCTCATTTCTTCCAAAGTGCTCAGCTTAATGAATATCTGCAAAAATAGAAAAATACCTGCATAATACTTATAAAATAATTTAATTTAAACTAAAGTATGAGAAATATTTGGTGTATATCAAGCCAGAAATATCACATATTTGTGTGTCATCAAACTCCCCCATACTTAAACTTTGCTTGTCCTCAAGCAAATGCTAAGTACGATGTTTTTCTAAACATGGTTATGACTCAGATCAACTAATATATAGTTGCGTTGTGTTTTTGTCAGAAAATTGGTGGCTTGATTCGTGCTCCATTACTACGTCGATGACGCTAGACATTCCCATTTTACGTAAACTAGTTACAGGTCCTATCATAGCCTACCTCGAGTATTTGTCTTGTTTTGCCCTTTTCATTCTAGCGCAATCACATTAAGCCCTTTGTCTTTACACTCACATAGCAGAACAGTCGGTTAGTGGTTATGATCCTTTTAAACTTTAGAGGTTTCTGGCACAGTAATGTGGCAACCTTTAATTCAATGGTTGGATACGGGGGATCAAACTGTAATCTTCCCTACCGAGTTCAGTACCAGATGCTCCTGAACCATCCATCAAATGAATTTTCATGTTACTTTGTAAGGTTTACATCCTTTGGATTAGACGATTGGGTGAGGATCGTCCAATTTAATGGTGTGTTTCCTTGCAACATTTTGCTGAAATATTATATCATCCACTTATATTCATCGACTTCCTGCGTAGTTTGTGTTTAAGACGGTGCTGACTGCTAATATAAACTACTCAAGGTTACTATAAAGACTAAACTCAGGGTGTTGGAAACAACAGGTACTTGAACTGATCTATCATACTCTGGGGTTGTAGAGTGTCTAGACAGTAGAAATTTTGCTTAATCTTGCCCCAATCCCTGACGATTGGAAATCTTGCAGTCTATGTACTTTGTCGAGTGAGAAAAAAAAATTTTATGGGCTCAAAAAGAAAGGGGAGTCTAAAAGAACAACACAAATTGCTTCAATAGATAACTTGATAAAAATTTTTTTATTGAATTAGAGATAACGAAAGGGAAATTACAAAGAAAATAAAAATTACTAGGAAAGGGAAATACTTCCTCTCCCATACTTGAATCGTACATTATTCTCAATGTATTGATAGAAGCGGGAAATGGGAAATAGAAACTAGATAATCATTCTTCCTCCTCTTGTCTTTGGTATCGGCCACGTGTCCTCGCTCTTCGACGTGCTTGCCCACCATGTCTGGAAGATTCGCCGCCATCTCTCTGGGATATGATATTATGCAAGTCGTCAACACGAAGTGTTAAGGCTCGCATATCTTCCATTATTCCTGTGGTGAATTCCAGCATACTTTGATCGTTCCTGAGAGTGTAGTCGTTTTGGTCTCTCTGCATTTGTTGCATGAGAGTCATCATCTCGATTTGGCGCGTCTCGAGGCTCTAGTGGCATTGAGTGGACAACAGGTTTTGCTGCATTATTGCGGCATAGATTGCATCGATGGTGGCGGGATTGTTGGCTTGCTGTGGTTGGGGCTCTTGCTGCTCTAATTCTTCTTCGATTTTGTCAACGGCAACGTTGTTGGCCTCACCTTGATTTCCTTGCACATTTTCTCCGGGTTCTGGGGCATTCAGGTTGTAAAGCCAGTTATCCGGATTACCCAAGTAAGTACGATTATGATTTGGCATGATCACACTACGAACTCTTGCATTCTTAACGATTAGATAGTACCCTCCAGCTTCTCGTACTTTGATCAGGCGGCCAGCTCTACAGTTATCAATATCCATATAAACTGTTGGCAGCGGAGGTAGGCGTTGAATCCTTTCCCCCCAGTTCAGGTGAACTGCGATGGTGGTGACGATGCCTCCAATGCAAAAAGGTGTGGTCCCGTCTCTTGCAACGAGGTTTTGAATGTGGGCCATCATTAAAGTAACGGGATTAAGATGGAGGTTTTGTGAAAAGGTATAGTGAAGAGCATACAATTCTTTAGTGTTTACCTTGTTGTTGTTTGCCCTTCCAAATATTATGTTTTCCATAACACGGTGTAAGAAGCGGATGTTCGGGTTGTGGATGTGAGAGGTGTACAGTGCTTCGGGTGTGACATTCGGTTCGCCGGTTATTCTCTCCCATAGTGCGTATGCACTTCCATTCCAATCCAATTCTGGGGGAATGCGATATTGCACATTATTCCCTCGGGGAAAATGAAATATGTCGCTCAAAATTTCATGGTTGAGTGTGTACTCTCGGTTGAACATCCGAAATTGAGCGGCTCCCGTTAGGTGTGCGTCTGCATCGTCTCGAGTGTGATATGCGTAGGAACTCAAGAATTCCAATGTGAGAGCTTCGTAAGTTAGTGTGTTCATCGTGCTAATAAAGCTTAGGCCAGCTTTATTCAGCAAGACTTTCATATGAGGTTGCAAGCCTAATTCTTGCAAGCAATTGTTATCGACGAACCGCATGGATGTTAGCCCTCGATGATGGAATTTTATGTACCTCTCTTTTTGAAGCTCACCAGCTTCTCCTTGTCGGAGCACGAGATGTCGCATGTCGGGTTCAGGTTGGTTGGCCATGATTTTTGAACTTGATAGAAAATATGTATTTGTGGTAAAGAGATGGAAAGTGGGTGGTAGTGATGAAGCTAAGGATGGAAAAGGGGTTTATATTGATGATTTTGTTGAGTAAGAAATTTAATGGGGTTTATGGGAGAATTTTGAAATTGAGAGATTATGGAAGTTATGGGTGAGTGGAGTAAATGGGGTGGTGGGGTTTTAAAACAAATTTTCGTGCATCAATGCTGTTCAACAGTCACGGGAAATGAAAAGCATGGGGGACAAGACCTGTCGACCGTCACGCTCTCTCTGACGCTCGTCAGAGTCAAAGACAATCCCTGACGTTCGTCACATGCATCCTGATGTTCGTCGGGGTGAGGTGATGCGTTGGTCTCTTTGACATCTTTGACCGCGTGCTCCAATAAATTAATTAATTCATTAATCTTAATCTTGAGAAGTATATTGCAAGGGATATAGTAGCACATTGTATATTTGGAAGAATGATATGGTAAATAAGAAGCAAATAAAAATAGTAAGAGAAATAAGAAACACATGAAAATAATAATAGAAATTGCATAGTATAAAAATGAATACATATTGTGTATGAAAATAAATAAATACTTTAAAATAAAAATAAATAAAATGGATATGAGATGAATAGATGAATAAATAAACGAAATTTTAGAACCGAAAAGTAACAAATTATTCGAAAATAATAAAACCATAATGAGTTTTGAGAATAATAATGAACCCCCCCCCCCCCCCCCCCCCCCCCCCTCAGACTAAGAACAAACAATATCCTCAATGGGGCGGCACAGAAACAAAAACTATCAAGCATGAGGGCCTCCTGGAGGTGGTGCTAAAATTTCTAAAAGAAAAATGCAAATAAGTAAAATATGTTATGGGAGAAAGAAAAAAAAGGAAAAAATCGGAAAGTAAAAATCAAAATGCAGAAATAAAAATAAAAATAAAAGATAAAGAGATTTGAGAGATAATAAATAATAATAAATAAAAACTTGAGGGTTGCCTCCCACACAGCGCTTGTTTAATGTCGTTAGCTTGACAATGTTGTTAGACGTGAATTAGTTTCCAAATTCGTGCGGTAGCTATAATAGCGTTAAGCTCGCGGTGTAATCCTTATTTTCAACGCTATAATAATGCTTTAGGCGTTGGCGATTTACTAAGAATGGATTCATGGATTTTCCTTTAATTTCTATGGCACCACTGGGAAAAACTTTGGTTACTTCGAATGGTCCAGACCATCGTGAACGGAGTTTTCCAGGGAAAAGTTTTAGACGAGAGTTGAATAGGAGAACTACATCTCCTTCATTGAATTCTTTCCTTGAGATTCATTTGTCATGCCATTTTTTCGTCCTTTCTTTGTAGATCCTCGCATTTTCATATGCTTCTAATCTTAGTTCTTCTAATTCATTTATGTCGAGGATCCTTTTCTCTCCTGCCGCAGTGTATCTTAGGTTTAAAGTTTTAATTTCCTAGTAAGCTTTGTGTTCAATTTCCACTGGCAGGTGGCATGATTTTCCATAGATGAGTTTAAAGGGTGTTGTACCTATTGGCGTCTTGAATGCCGTCCTGTAGGCCCATAATGCGTCAGGTAACTTAGCCGACCAATCCTTTCTTGACGTGGAAACAGTTTTTTCCAATATTTGTTTTATTTCTCGATTTGAGACTTCCACTTGTCCGCTTGTTTAGGGGTGGTATGGTGTTGCGACGCGGTGCTTCACCCCATATTTGGTTAGGAGTTTATCAAAGATTCTTGATATGAAGTTGGAGCCACCGTCGCTTATAACTTGTTTGGGTACACCAAACCTTGGGAATATAATGGTTTTGAAGAGTTTAATCACGACTCTAGTATCGTTTGTTGGAGAAGCTATTGCTTCAATCCATTTCAAAACGTAATCTACAGCCACAAGTATATATTTGTTGCTGAATGAGGATGGAAATGGTCCCATGAAGTCTATTCCCCATACATCAAAGACTTCAACTTGTAGAATGCCAGTCTGAGGCATCTCATCGCGTCTGGATATATTTCCGGTGCGTTGGCATCGGTCGTAGTTTAGGATGGCTATGTGCACATCTTTCCACAAATTTGGCCAGTAGAAGCCATACTGCAAAATTTTGGCACATGTCTTTGATGTGTTTGCATGGCCTCCGTGAGGGGCATCATGACAATGAGAAATAATGCTTTCTATTTCGTTTTCCGGGACGCATCTTCGGAAAATACCGTTGGCACCTCCCTTTGGAATAGTAAAGGTTCATCCCAAAAGTAATGTTTCAAATCGTGAAAGAATTTCTTCTTCTGTTGATAAGTCATATCAGGGGGTAGGATTTTGGCAGCCAAGTAATTTGCTATGTCCGCATACCATGGTATGGTTTGGTTAGTTCGGGCAGAAACCACGGCTTCTTTTATATCATTATTTATTTCGTCTTGGCTTTCTCGTGAATCACTGTTAGCATCTTGTGTGTCAAGTCCTAAAAGCAGTTGATTTGGATTCGATTCAGGTGGTTCTTTGCTGGCATCTCCTAAGTCCATCTGAACTAACAGACGTTCATACGGGAAGTCATCGTTAATATGTACTTCTTCTGGTGTTAGCTGTTCTGTTGTACCCCAAAATTTGCCCTCCCATATTTCTCAAAACATTTCAAGAAAAATTCACAAGTCCAACCCGGTGCGTCATATTCAGGTGTTCTTTCGCCAAGATATCTCTGATAACATATTCTCAAATTCAGGTTCGGCTCAAGAGTCAATTCTTTAAAGAAGGTATCTGAATGTGTGAGTTTTCTCGAAGAAATATGGTGAAAAAGTGTGCTGAAAGTGCAGTTTTTACGCGCTAAAAAATTCATAACTTGAAGATCGTGGCTCGTTTTGAACCCGTTCCGGTGGCCAAAATTCTGTATTAACATTATCTACATTTTCATATCTCACGGCTGGAAGCCAATTTCGATCAGAAGGTCTTCAAAAATGTGGATTTATCAAATATTTTCGTACAGAAAATTTGTGACAGAAGTTTATTTACGTCATGTTCAGAAAATCATAACTTGGTCGATTTTCATCGTATCAGGCTGGTTTCGGCGCCAAAATTTCAAAAATTGAGTTGGCTATATTTTCACAGAAGGTATTGAGTTCAAACGGTATTCAAAAGGCCTTCGTTTTTTGCTCAGAGTGCGTGACACACTGAAAATCCTGAATGCGGAATATTATTTCATCTGGGCCGAAACTTCGAAAATTCATAACTCGGTCAATTTTTATCGGATTGGGCTCATATTTTTACACAAGGTCACTGACTCATAGATCTACAACTTTGCTTCAAAAGTCGAGACCGGATTATGCTCCGATAAATACCAGTTTTTTATTGAAGAACGTGTCAGAGTCGATACTGGAGCCCAAAATAAGTTTGTCTGAGCTGAAACTTCAAAAATTCATAACTAATTCACCGTTTATCCGATCGAGCCGATTTTCGGACAGGAGTTAGTTCTCGATATCGGCTACATTTTGTTTTCACATTTCAACTTCAAAAATTGCACTTAAGTCCCTGCGATTTAGCCTGGAAAGTGACGAACTCAAGTGAACATTGGAGGCCCAATTGCACATTCAAAGCCCATTTTCTTTACCCTAATTTCTATTATATAATCACCTTCTTTTCACACAAACCAGGGAGGAGAAAAAAGAGAAAAAAACTTTGCCACAACACTGTTAGAATATCAAATTCTTTCAAGAACCCTAAAACCTTGAAATCCTTATTACAAATCCCTCTCTCACTACAAACAAGCCATCTCAGTTACAAACCAACATCTCACTACTTCTTCAGTAAGGGTAAGGCTGGCTTGATCTCCATGACCAAAAGGGCATAAAAGCATTCATGTCACTATTTTTCCAGTAAGGGTAAGATTGATTTGATCTCCATGATCAAAAGGGTATAATCATTCATACATGCCATATTGTGCCTAAACATTAAATTTCTTCATATATTGGCTTTATTTGCATTTTATGATTTTATTTAATGTGTTCATGAGATTCAACACTGCAGATTTTAGACAGGATCCCATGCAGGTTCATTAAGTAACGTTGAGGCCAAAACACAAATGGCCAAAAGCCAAAAGTCAAATGGCCAAAACAGAACAGCTTACACATGACACCAATACATGGCGAGGCAAACATCTTGAGAAGGTTAAGGAACGTTGAGGTCAGAACACAAATGGCCAAAAGGCCAAAAGCCAAATGGCCAAAACAAAACAATTTACACATGACGCCAACAGCTGTTTCACCCCTCCAATCAGGCTCGTATACTCCTAAACTCTCTCTCTATTTGTATATTGTTCCTTTAATTAATTAATCGTTATTATTTTTATTAATCACTAACCAATTAACATTTTTTCCTAATAAAATAAAAAACACAAAAAAAATATTTTATTTATTAAAATTAACTTCATCACTTTTATTTTTGTAAATAAATTAATTTAATCAATTTAGCTTTAATTAGATTTAACTTTTAATATTTTTTGCGATATTTAAAATCAATTTAGAATATTAGGTTTTTATTAGCCTTAATTCAATTTATTTTATTTCTTTAAAAACTCAAAAATCCAAAAAATATTTTAATTAATTAATTAGTTTATTAATTTAATTGTTAACTTAATTTAATTTCTTTTAATCCAAAAATAACCAAAAAAATCACTTTCTTTCAAAAAGGGTCAAAACCCTAAGGACGTCCCGATTTAATTTTTATTCGTGCGTTATTCCTTTTGATCATTATTTATGTAACTATTTCCAAGGTTGTAATAGTTAATTAGGATTTACCGCTTTCTTTACTTTCCGCATTTATTTTCCAAAACGGATTTTGTTTTTGGCGATGTATAGACCCGCGCCTTGTAATAGCGTAGATTCATATTCCCGCAATTTACTTCCCGCAAATTATTAAACTGTTAATTATGCATGACAAGATTTGTATGACAAATAAAATCAACCCGTAGCTCACAATGATGCATGTTCAAAGATAAACATAAACTGAAACCTGACACACGTGCACATGCCACTTCTAGGGTACGCCTCACTTGGTTGCCTCGAGGTGGTCGTCAAGTATAGGATGTTTTAGAGGTCGCCCTCCTGTCTAAAGATCCAGTTGCCTCGAAACGGTTGCCTCGGATAAAAAGGATCTAGGACATTAGGGTTACTTCTAAGGTGTCCTACTATTGCTTCGGTGACCATATTGTCCCTAATAATCGAATTGACCCGAATAACTCCAATGACGGTGCTACCTACTTCTCAATAGTGGGATAGTACTGTCTAAAGGACTCTTACACAGCTTAATTCCTTAGAGTAGGTAGATTTCTCCTGGGTACTTGCTCTTTCAAACAAAAAAAACAACTTTTCGCACATACACTTTTCTGACAAAAGTTTTCAAACAACACTTCATACACTCTTGAGGACAGATACAAGAGTTAAATCGAAGTTTTCAAACAAACTTTTTTTCAAAACCCACAAACACAAGAAAATCAAAACATTTGAAAACATAGTGAGCAAGTACCTAAGAGCCCGTGGATAACCACGGATAGAAAGGGTGCTAACACCTTCCCTTTCTATAAATCTACCTCCCGAACCGAGAAACATTCTCAAAGAAGGAATTTTGCTGTGCTTTTTTCCTTTCCATGTTGGAGAACATAAAAGACGGTGGCGACTCTTGCTTACCGCGACATACGCTATCCAGCTTTAAACAGTCAGTTCTATTTCCACCGATCACATGTTCCATTCGAGATAAATGGTCGGCTACTACGTTCTCGATACCTTTTTATCTTTAATTTATAAATCGAAATCTTGCAGAAGCAGAATCCATCTCAAAAGTCTCGGCTTTGAATCTTGCTTGGTTAAGATATATCTAATAGCTGCATGGTCTGTATAGATGATTATTTTTGCGCCTACTAGGTAGGAGCGAAATTTGTCTAGTGCAAAGACTACGGCTAAAAGTTCTTTTTCCGTTGTTGCGTAATTCATCTGTGCAGGGTCCAAGGTTCTACTAGCATAGTATATCGCATGAAGCTTCTTATCTCTTTGTTGTCCCAGGACTGCACCTACGGCGTAATCACTTGCATCGCACATGATTTCAAATGGAAGTCTCTAATCAGGTGGTTGCATGATTTGGGCGGATACAAGAGTTGTTTTTAGTTGGTTAAATGCTTTTAGGCATTTGTCATTAAAATCAAATTCAACGTCTTTCATAAGGAGGGTGGTTAGAGGTTTTGATATTTGCGAGAAATCTTTTATGAATCGTCGGTAGAAACCGGCGTGTTCTAAGAAACTGCGTATTTCTCTTACTGTTTTAGGGGGTTGCAAGTTTTCTATGACTTCGATCTTAGCTTTATCTACTTCAATCCCCTTTTCAGACACAACGTGTCCTAGTACGATTCCTTATTTGACCATAAAGTGGCACTGTCCCAATTCAGAACGAGGTTAACTTTTACGCATCTCTCCAAAACTTTCTCCAAATTTATAAGACAATCTTCAAAACTCTCTCCACATACAGAGAAGTCGTCCATAAAGACATCCATAATGTTGTCTATGAAATCAGCAAAGATTGCCATCATGCATCTCTGAAACGTGGCGGGAGCATTGCATAATCCAAACGGCATTCGTCGGTAGGCGAAAGTTCCATAAGGACATGTGAATGTTGTTTTCTCTTGGTCATCAGAGTGGATAGGGATTTGAAAGAATAGGGCCGTTAGGGTCAAGACACTATAAATAGGTGTTCTTATGTTAGATTAAGGATGTTCACTTTTATGTACTAAAAAAATATCAAAGTACTCAAATTTTCGTGAATTAAGGAAAACGAGTCAGAAGATAAAATGTACGTGTTGAACATCATTACTTTTTTACAATTTCAATACAAGTCTTGTTATATTTAGTTCGCCATTACAGTATTTCCTTGCCTTTAAATACAGTCACTTCGTTGCCCTTAAATCCTTCGATTGCCTTGCATTTCTTTGTTTTACTTGCCTTTAAATACAGTCTAATTCGAATTCCCTTTAAATCCTTCGATTTCCTTGCATTTCTTTGTTTTACTTGCCTTTAGACACAGTCTAATTCGAACTGCCCTTTAAATCCTTCGATTTCCTTGCATTTCTTTGTTTTACTTGCCTTTAAACACAGTCACTTCGTTAGAAACTTTACTTTTACTTTATCCTTTTAGACAAACACTTATCTTTACATTCAAGCCCAAGTCTAATTCGAAGCCTTTCCTGCCTACATTCAGTTAGTTTATTCCTATAGACCATTTTAGAAATCTTTCCTAAGAATCTCGTATTCGAATTTAACATACAATATAAGTCTATCAATATAATAGATATGAACATGGAAATAAGTTATGACACATGTGTTCTAGGATCAATCTAGTCGATCCTGCAAGTAACCAATAATAATTAGTAAATTGGAAGACTATCGGTTGTTTACTAGAAATCACTGTAAACAGTTGGTAGGTTTTTTTTATAGGAAATGTTGTTCTTGCATGACGCGCGCTGCCATCTGATTGATGGATCATCTCTTTTGTCTTTTTCTGGCCAATGATTGAAGAAAGCGCGTGATTGGTTGGTCATAGCTGGTGGGCCCCTTACGCTGATTTTTATAAAGAAGCTTTGACCAATCATTTCTTTTAATTTTTATTATATTGTTTATTTTATTATTTACTTCTTTTGTTTTCTTTAATTTATTTTAATTATTTTTCTTGATCCAAAAATTACAAAAAAAAATATAGACTGAAAGATAATTGAGTCTATTTTCTAAATGTGGTTTTTTATTTTATTTTTAACATTTATTTTCTATTTTTCATATTTTGTTTGGTTTAATGTGTTTTTCTTAATCTTATTTTATATTGTTTTAGTAAAAAACAAATTTTGACTTTTTTAGGAACTACAAAAATTCACAAAAACTACTTTGATGTTCCTCTGAGTTTTCCTGAATTTTTGATGTTCTTAGACCTTTTTTATTTTAGGTTTTGTTTGGTTTTAAAAATTTGAGAAATGATTTAATGGTTTTTGATGTTTTATTGCTTCTTTTGAAGTTTTAATATAATTCACTAATTTCCATTGATCTTAAAATTCCACAAAAAAATTTCCAAGCTTGTTTAAGATGTCAAGAATACTTCTTATTTTTATGGATTTTTAATTCTTATTTTTGTATTTTATACAAATTTCTCTTGTTTAATGGTCATTTAAGCCTAGTTTTGAGCTAGTATTGATCTTTCATTTTAATTTTGATATTTCCATGAACTTTTAAGTTGAGCAAGGATTAGTTTCTGACTTGTAAGAGACTTGAGTTTCTTTGGTCATTCTTGTTTGGATTTTATATCCTGCTTTTCTATTTTTCATTGAAGATTGAAGTGAGCATGTCCCTTTGGCCTAGTGTAATTGAGTCAAGCTTCATTTTGAAATTTATGGACACAATTTAAGGCCAATTTTTGGGTATGTTATGATCATTTGAGTGCTTTAATAATATGTCAACATGTTTTCGTTTATTGGATATTATATCTTTTTTACCTTGAGCATAAAGTTTGTGTGGTTTGTAAAACCCTAATTTGATTGCATTTGATATTTAAATCACGTACTTGTAGAATTTTTTGTTTTAATTGATACTTGGAGGTATGATAAGCTCAAGGATAGTCTTTTAAAGACTTGAGAAGCATTTGATCTCACTTTTAATCATTTCTCATTTCATTTTGAACTTGATCATTTCTTATGCTTCTTTGATGACTCTGTGAGATATAATGAATGCAGTTGTGCAACATACAAGGAATCAAAATTAATTCTCTTTAAATTTTTCTAACAACTTGTTTAGGATCTTAAGTTCAAAACGTTTGAACCATTTAAGCATCCTAACTTGTGGTTGTTTATGTGCCTAAATTCATCATGCCTTTAAGGCGTAGCTCCCATAGTTTTATGACATGCATTTAATTGCAAGTCCATCTTGATGATAATTGGGAGCAAAATTTCTCTTATTTTCAACCTTGTTTTCATTTCTTCTTTGTTTGGTGATGTCTCATAGGTACATGATCCACCTTTGTCACTTCATATATGACTTTATGCTTAAGTATTTATGTCTTAAAACCCATGTTCATGAACAATGTTAAGACTATTTGATGCATTTAATTTGTTGTTTGCTTATCAGTCATTTAATGGTTGATTATACTTGTGTTAGATTCTGACTTCTATGATGTTAAGGCCTCTTGTGCCTTTCTCCTTTGATCCTTGGTTGATACTTAATTATCAATTCAACATGGTGACTATTTAGGAGCTATAGTTTACTTTCTCCCACCTTGTTTCATTCTTCTTTGATTGGTGAGACCTATAAGGTTGAGGATCCATGTTTGACTTAATTAATTGAAGTATGCTTTCATAAAAATGTGAATCATGCACTACTTTCATTTATTCTTGTCTTGTTTCTTGCAACATAAGTTAACTCATATCTTGAAGAATGTTTTAATGTTTTCACTAGCTTGTTTTTTATCTTGAGCACTATCACCTTGAGTATGCCATGACAGATACTTGAGGGCATCTCTTTGGTAATGCCTCATTAAGTTTGTATTGCTATCACCTTGACCATTCCCTCTTTGTTTGATTATTGCCTACTTGCACCTTTTCTCCATTTGCCCAAGAGCATTCACTTGTTTATCATTTCTTTCTTCTTCTTCTTTCTTGTATGGATAACATGTTCCTTTAGGATGTTAGTTTCATATTATTTAAGATGTGAACTAAATAGATACTAAGTTCTTATCTAAGCATGCTAACTTAAGTATAATTTTCCCTTTTAAACCTTAACCTTAGGGTCATCATTGTATGATAATATTAGGATCTTGTTAGTCTCTCTTAGACTTTTTCATTCCCTTTTGCATACTCCTCAAAACTAAAACTTCTTCTTTTCTTTCAAAATTCTCAAAACAATTAATAAATAATTGATGAGAGCCACACCTCGAAGATACTCTAGTAACGGGAAGAATGAGAGGGTATAAACCCCTACTTGCTCTTCTTTAGTTCATAAGTCTTTGGTGTGATTCAAATCCTAAACTTTGATTTCACAAAGTAGAGGGATGATAAGTGTCCTAGTAGTGAGATCAATTCATCATCTTACCAACAAAAAACACAAACCAATTCAAACTTCTTTTGTCACTTGGTTTTTCTTTTAAAACTCTTTTCAAAAAGCGAATGTGTCTTAGCCATTCCAACACGAAGCAAACTCAATGACTTAAACCTCTCCCACGAGCAACCAATAAGTCATTGTTCCAACGTTTGGAATGTCTAATGCATCATTCTCATAAAAAACTCACAACAAACCAAAAACATTTTTGAGATGAACTACAAGTGCCTTTATCCTCATTGCACAGTTAGTGGTACATAGGCACAAAGGTTCGCAACCGCGGCAGGCACAACTAATAAAAAGTTTCTTTTTGGTATTTACTTTGCATGCATCCCCTTGTGGCTTTAAGCTTTGGACTTAGATTTTTATACACCCTTAGATTATAACAAAATTGTGTGGATCCTGTGGAGCGCCATAGATGTGAGGGGTGCTAATACCTTCCTCTTGTGTAATCGACTTCCTTACCCTTTTCTCTTCGTGAAACCATACTTTTTCCTTCCTTTAGGTTTATTTAGGTTTCCTTTCCCTCTCTTGGTATAAATAATATTGATGGTGACTCTTCTTTTCCGCCTATCATTCGCGCTTAAATGAAAATCCAAGACGAAACAATGTTATGTATGTTTCAATCTTTTTTGAAGCATTATTTCATAAACTGAATACTAACTGGATCAACGAATCTATAAATATCTTATTTATTTAATTCTATACAAACACGGTGAATGTACTTAAATGGTTAAACAATATTCAAAAAATAAGTGAGGAATTCAAAAAATAAGTATCCTATTAATGTATAAAACCATAATGAGATATTCAATTCTATATACTTATGTGCACAAAACCTATAGTAACCCTATGTCCAGCCACTAATTTCCAATGACTATATCCTTAATATCTTTAGGATCGACATAGAAACACTCTAACTCTCAATCATGTTCTAGCGCAAGAGGAATAAATTATATATTATGGATAAGGTGACATAACATTTTGGTATATGATTGTTCAGAAGGAGCCAATAACTCGTTATAGATCTCATTATCAGTAGGAGCGGCTAAACAACTTGTTTTTGTGTTTGCATCATATACAATAGTTTTTTCAAGCAATTTATCATCTCTTCATTGTACAATGTGGGACGGTTCCACTAATTCTCTACATCATAAAAATAACAGGAACACAAAATAGATCAATATATATATATATATATATATATATATATATATATATATATATATATATATATATATATATATATATATATATATATATATATATATATATATATATATATATATATATATATATATATATATATATATATATATATATATATATATATATATATATATATATATATATCATATATTGTAAGAACAAGAAGTGTTTCTACATCTGGCGTTAAGAATGTGATGATATTTTTACATGTTATCTTTAAGAACAATTGTATACTCTAATGGCTTATTCTAGTGTGTATTTGTTGTTGTAATGTTCTGACTCTGGTATCAAGGCGTGTGACCTCATTAGGTTCTAAACATACACTATTGGAAGAAAACATGTGGTTACGTGTTACAATTGAAGTCAATATTCTAAATACGTCTTCTGCAATGTGTCTTAGGAACGTTAGTACAAGAGATACTGATAGTGACTTTATGGTTAAGCTTTGGAGACCTTCTAAAGCTTTACATTCATATGTTACAAAGTTCTAAAGATTATGAAGACGAGGTTTTGCAGAACAAGTTCTGATGATCTGAAGACAAGAAAGTTCTTACGATCAAGTGCTGAAGACTTTGAAGACAAGGTTTTGATAGGACAAGTTCTGAAGACTCCAAGGCTTAGGTTCTAAGACTTAAAAAGTGATTCTTCTATAATAAGCTTCAACATTCAAATCATCTGAAGCCTCTAAAGATAAGAAGAAGTTCAAACAGGTTAACTTGTAATGGTGTAAAAAAAGTATATAAAGTGTCTCTGACCTTTACTCTCTAGGGTAGTGTAAGAATTGTCCTTTCGTACTGTATTATCAACCACTCTCATTGTGAATGTTGGGAGCAAATGACTGTATTTCTAGCTATCTTTCTTTACTCAACATATTTCTGTTTACAAGCTTATTATAAAAACATTATTCAGAGAAAGGGTGGAAATCTATCATTGAACAGTGACAGGATACATAAACTATTATTTTATATTGTCTAACTCTTACACCTTATTCTATCTCTTGGAACTAACCGTTGAAGCAGGAAAATACTTCTCTATCCTCATAATTTCTCTCTTTGAAGGCTATAAAAGAATATCAAAGATTCAAAACCAAGTTTCGTTGGCCATCAAGCTTAAGCGTTGTGGATGGTGAAGATGTAAAAGCTGCAATGCTAAAAATTCTAAAGAACGGTATACAAAAATGAGAGAAAAGAAAGAAAGATAAAGAAAAAGACTACAAATGCTATTAAACTTTTGATAAAATACATCTCGGTAGATCTCTGAAGAAGCAAGAAGTTGTTGCTCATAACTTGCTCAACAAGAAGATGAAAAAGAAGAACACTACAAGATGCTACTCAACTTCTGATCATATACATCTTAATAGAACATTGTAATGAGCACAAGAGTTGTTGCTCGTATTGCGTTACAATTTGAATCTCTTGATGTAAATTATTTTAACACTAGAGTTGTTGCTTGAAAATGTGTTCAATATGTGCTTAAAACACTTGTGTAATCTTCTTAGAAGAAGCAATCATGTAAACACAAGAACCTTATCAACTATTGTTGATTATTTCCATGAGAGAGTGAGTGAAGGTCTGATCTCAAGAAGACAATGGTTATTGGTCATTGTAGGAAATCCTAATAGATGATCTTGAGGGATCTGATTCTATTGGATCAATGATTTTTATATAGGTTAAATTAGATCATTGAACGTATTATTGAATGTTCCTTGAGTGACTGAGTGAAGGTCTGATCTCAAGATGACATCGGCTACTGGTCATTATGAAATCCTAGTAGATGATCTTGAGGGTTCTGATTCTATTGCGTCAATGAACGTTATATTCTATTGGATCATTGAACGTATCATTATGTGTTAGTCACTGACCGTTACCCGTGTATTTGTAATCAATTTGGTTATATTGAATTAAGTTCATGTTGAAGGCGAAATCATCCTTGAGGGAGTGGATATGATTATCCTTGTTTAAGGTGAACCTGAATAAACCACTAGTACAAAAAATACTTTTGAAATCGATTAAAAATGACCTTTTAAATCAATTGATGTACCATTTTACTTCTAGCCGATTTAAATATGTTTATTCAAATCAGTTTGACTCATTTAAAAAATTTCTCCAATTTAAAATATCTTATTAAATCGGTTAGTGTGATTTAAAAATATTTATTTAAATCAATTTGACACATTTAAAAAGAACTTTAAAAAATAATGAAATATATTTTAAATCTAAGTGATCCGATTTAAAATCTCAAATTTAAATCGATTCACTTGATTTAATAATGTTATTTTAAATTAATTGATTAGATTTCGAGTCACAGTGCCATTTTAAGTTGATTCTAATTTTTTTTTCTTGTTTCTTCAACAATATTTTACAAAAAAACTATGACTAATATAAAATGTCATCACAACCAAATGCTAAGCAAAATACTTCATTCCTAACCATTAATACAAACAAAACCATGGAACAAAGTTTAAATAAGTTCCATCAGTTTTAAAATATTCAAGAAACTATGTCACAAATAGTACCATGGAACTAAGTACCTCCTGCTAAAACCAAACTATGGTACTATCAAAACACTAGCTAGTCTAAGCAAAGCTAAATAAACTATGAGGCCTACAACAGAAGAAAAAAACAAATGGCACCGACCTATGATTGCCATTTTTACCTAACCAAATTACTTCAAATGGATTCTAGAATAAAATTTGCACAACATTCTTGAACATTTGTAATGTCATCCTCATGAAATGGCGTCAAGTCTCCAAATATCTGAATAAATGCTTAAAAAATATTAGAATAATATGTTAATATTAAAGAAGACAATTAACACATAATTGAATTTTTTTGTTACATACCTGATTCCATGAATTAATAATTCCAGTTTAATATATGTATCATGGCATAATAGCCACACTCATAATTAAAAGATTGTCTTTGGCACAACAATTACCATAAATTATATTAAGCAAATAGTATATACAAAAACGGTTAATAAACTTTAAATTAGTATTGAAATTGTTAACTTACTTTGAGATTAATGTTCCATGTTGGCTTTCTTTGTTTTCTTAAACCATTCAACCTATTATATCCATCTATGGCTCTACGATAATAAATTCATTAAATTTGTCTTTTAAAACATAAATTATATGTAAGGTAAATAAACTATACTTACGAATCAACAATAAGAACGATATTTTTATTTGGTTTCTGTTGGAGCACAAGGAAGATAAAAGACAAAATGAATATTTACTAATAGCTTTAAAAAAGAACTTATAATGAATTACAATAACCTACTCCACTAGACTATTTATATACACAAATTAAATCTAAAATATATCTTCTATAAAGATATAAGAAGATCTTAGATTTATATCTTCTAACAAATATATAAATAATCTAAAAGATATTCCTAAATATAAATTAATATCTAATTAAATCTAAATTAATTCTAACATCATCCATTAATTTATATTTACCCAAAACTGACAACACCAATTTCATCCCTTAAACCAAGAAATTGATTAGTTTTGATAGCCTTTGTCAGAATATCTGTCAGCTGCTTCTGAGTGCTACAGTGCACAACCTCTATTATTCCATTCTGAACTTGATTCCTCAGAAAATGATACTTTGTCTCAATATGCTTGCTTCTCCCATGCAACACTTGATTCTTGGCAAGATTGATTGCAGACTTGTTATCAATCATCAGCTTCAGAGGTTTATTCACCTCAATCTTCAAATCTTTCAGCAAGTTTAGAATTCACACAGCTTGACATGCAGTCAGAGCACCTGCAATATATTCAGCTTCACAGATTGACAGAGCAACGACAGGTTGCTTCTTGGAACACCAAGAAATAGGACCTCTCAGAAATTTGAATAAGTACCCAGAAGTACTTCTTCTGTCAACTATATCTCCGTATCAATCAGAATCAGAATAACTCAAGTTCTGATTCGATCTTTTTTTCAGACGGAAATAATACTCCATATTTCAGAGTTCCCTTCACATACCTCAGAATCCTGACTGCAGTTTGGTAATGGGACCACTTTGGTTTGCTCATAAATCTGCTAACCATTCCAACTGCATAGCAAATATCAGGTATGGTATTACACAAATACCTTAGAGAACAAACCATCTGTTTGAAGGTTGTAGCATCCACATCCTCTCCATCAGAATCAAAATCCAACTTCTGATTCGTATCAGCAGGTGTGATAGCAACCTTGCAATTTTCTAGCTCAAATCTCTTCAGAAGCTCTAGTTCATACTTCATCTGATGTAAAATGATTCCTTTCTCAGAGTATATAAATTCCATCCCTAGAAAGAAACTCATTTTTCCAAGATCTGTCATCTCAAACGCATTCATCAGAACTTTCTTGAACTCAGCTATCTCTTGTTCAGAACTTTCTGTGAGTAATATGTCATCAACATACAAACATACCAGAATCATATTACCTTCTGAAGTATGATGAACATAAACACCATACTCCATCTCACACTTCTCTAACCCTTGTTCCTTGAAAAATGAATCAATCTTTAAGTTTCAAGCTCTGGGAGCCTGCTTCAATCCATACAATGCTTTGTGTAATTTGAACACCATCCCTTCCTGATTCTTTTTCTCAAATCCATAAGGTTGTGAAACGTACACCTCTTCTTGTAATGGACCATTCAGAAATGCAGATTTTACATCTAAATGCATCAGAGGCCAATTCTTTTTAGCAACTATTGCAATCACTAGTCTGATTGTTTCATGTCTCGCTACAGGTGCAAACACTTCAAGGTAATCCAGCCCAGGCTTCTGTAGGAAGCCTCTTGCTACTAATCTCGCTTTGTGTTTTCCAATTGATCCATCTGGCTTTAACTTCTGCTTGAAAACCCATCTGACGTTGATGGCTTTCTTGCCTTTTAGAAGTTCTGTCAGCTTCCAAGTCTTGTTTCTCTCTATAGCATCAAGTTCTTCTTTCATGGCCTGTAACCAAACTTGGTGCATAAGAGCCTCTTTCATACTCACGGGTTCAGAGTCTACTAACATTGCACACTGAATAACTTCTCCTTCAGAGTTTACTTCAGTGTCTAGCAACATATCAAACTCTACAAATCTTCTTGGGATGCTTCTGACTCTTTGTTGCCTTTGAACTGGACCTTCAGAACTTTGGACACCATAACTTTCCCCTTCAGAAGCACTTGCTTCAGCAATTGGACTTTCTCCAGAACTTTCCCCTTCATAAGCACTTGCTTCAGAAATTGGACTTTCTCTAGAACCTTGACTGTCTTTAGAGTCTGGATCACCATCGGAGTTAGAGTCAGAATCATCTTCTCCTTCTGTATCTTCTTCAGAGTCAGAGTATTTACTAGCTTCAAAAACATGTATTTCTGACCTTTCTTCTGAAGTTCTGTCATGAGAGTCAGGAAGAGACTTTTCCCAATTCCAAACTTCTAATTCCTCTACAATGACATCTCTGCTGAACTCAACTTTGTTAGTTTCTGGACAATAAATTTTGTACGAACCTGTACTGTGATACCCCACCAGCAACATCACTTTACTTCTATCATACAACTTCTGTCTTCTGGCTTCTGGGACATGTTTGCAACATACAGAACCAAATACCTTCAGATGACTAACACTTTGCTTATCTCCAGTCCACTTCTGAATAGGAACTATTTCCTTTAATTTCTTTGTTGGACATCTGTTGAGCACATAACATGCAGTTGCAACAGCTTCTCCCCATAGAGTATGAGGAAGTTTCTTCTCTTTCAACATGCTTCTCACCATATCTAGCAAAGTACGATTTCTTCTTTCAGCAAGACCATTATGTTGAGGAGTATATGGAGCAGTAACCTCATGCTCAATTCCATTCTCCTCACAGAAAATTATGAATTATGTGGAGTTATACTCACCACCATCATCAGTTCTAAGAATTTTCAGAGTCTGGCCACTCTGATTCTCAGCCTTCAGTCTGAACTTTTTGAATTCAGCAAACACCTCGTGTTTGAACTTTATGAGAGATACCCATGTCATTCTGGTGAACTCATCAACAAATGACACAAAATATTTATTCCCTCCAGTCGATGCTACTGGAAACGGACCGCACACATCAGAATGTACTACTTCCAAGGCATGTTTTGCTCTTGGAGCTACTTCTGATGCAAAGGGTAATCTTGGTTGCTTCCCTTCCATGCACACCTTGCATGACTTTTCAGGCTTCTTGATTGTAAGAATCCCATGTACCAGATTCTTTGATTTCAGATGCCCTAAACTTCTGAAATTCAGATGACCAAATCTTCTGTGCCACAACTCGCTCTCTTTGACAACACTTGTTGCACAAAGACATTCAGAGTCCACAATTATAACATTCACCTTGAATGTTCTGTTCCTTCCCTGTTCTGACTCCATAATCAACTTTTGATTACAGTCATACAACTTTAGAAGATTGTCCTTTATGGTAACTGAAAAACCTTTCTCAACCAGTTGTCCCACACTCATCAGATTTCTTTTCATGCCAGGTACATACCAAACATTCTGGATCACAACTTCTTTCCCATTATTTATAATGATTCTGACATTTCCCATACCTTCTGCATTGAGGTATTTGTCATCAGCACATCTAATCTTTGTACTCTTCCCAGAGTCAAAGTTAACCAACCACTTCTTGTTTCCAGTAAGATGGTTTGAACACCCTGTGTCCATATACCATCATTATGATGAATTCAGATCATCAGGTTCAGAAGCCAACAATAGCACAGGTTCATCACCAGAGTCTCCTCTTGCTATATTTGCTTCTTCCAACTTCCTTTCTTTGTTGGACCAGCAATCTCTGGCATATTGACCAAAGTTCTTACAACAGTAACACTGAACATTCTTCTTGTCATACTTCTCCTTTCCCTTCTGGACATTCTTCTGCCTATCAGAGTTTGAAGCTTTTGACTTTTGACCACCATTAGTTCTCTTCCTGGCTTCTGACCAAGTCTGCTTCTGATGCTTCTTACCAGAAGTTACTTTCAGAGCCTGCTGCTCTACTTCCCTCTCAGAAGTTCTTGCAGTCATACGCAACTCATGTGCCTCTAGACTACTTTGCAGCTCTTCAACTCTCATGGTGCTCAGATCTTTGGAATGTTCAATTGCTACAACAATGTAATCAAACTGAGAAGTTAAAGATCTCAAGATCTTCTCAATAATTACTTGTTCAGACAGAGTTTCTCCACAAGCTTTCATCTCATTAGTGATCAGAATCACTCTAGAGATGTATTCAGAAACCTTCTCATTGTCCTTCATGTTGAGATTCTCATATTGCTTTCTGAGAGACTGAAGCTTCACCTTCTTCACTGATGCGTCACCACCGTAACATCTGACCAGTGTGTCCTAAGAAGCCTTTGTTGTTTCAGAATCAACAATCTTCTTAAACACATTCACATCCACACATTTATGGATGTAGAACAACGCTTTCTGATCTTTCTTCCTCAGCGCCTTCCGTGCTATCTTCTGGGCCTCTGTTGCGTCTGCTTCTAACAGATTATAGCCATCAGTGGCAAGATCTAACACATCTTGAGAACCAAATAACATGCGCATCTAGATCTTCCAACGATTCCAGTTTTTTCCATCAAATACTGGAAGCCTGGAATGAATATCGTTGTTTCCGTTCATCTTCTACCTTGTGTAATTTACGCAGAAACTCAATGAAAAAACAATGTTTCCCAAATTTCAGAGTTTTTAACCAGGAGCTCTAGATACCAATTGTTGCAGCACAAGGAAGATAAAAGGCAAAAGGAATATTTACTGATAGCTTCAAAATAGAATTTACAATGAAGTACAATAACCTACTCCACTAGGCTATTTATACACACAAATTAAATCTAAAATATATCTTCTACAAAGATATAAGAAGATCTAAGATTTATATCTTCTAACAAAGATATAAACAATCTAAAATATATTCCTAAATATAAATTAATATCTAATTAAATCTAAATTAATTCTAACAGCTTCAACCCCATTAAACATATCAAACATAGGACGACAACATTTTGTTTTTTTGGATCAACAAATGGACAATTGCCAATGATGACTATATTCCATGGGAAACAAAAATTAAATGAATCAACTTCAATTATTTCTAATATATGTCATTACCTAACAAAAACTAATTTAGTAAAAAATATTATGAAGACAAAGTAAACTTACTTGTTGAGGTATGGTACAAGAAAACAAGCTTTGTCATTCTCAAACAACTTTTCAGTTACGTGAGATTGAGAACTAACTCGGTCATTTTGTAGTTGAATGAAATTTGGATCAATGAAACCATACATGTTACTCTTGTCCAACTGAGTACAAAGGTGTTTTATATACCTGAAGTCAAGCACCAAATTTGGATCAATAACATATCAACATGGAATGAAGGCACAACATAAAAAAGCGACTAACAATCAAATTTAACCCCCACAATCAACAACCTCCGAGGATCCATTTCCATCTGCACTTATAGATGTTTAGTTGTTTTCGGCTTTGAAAAAATGCCACAAAGAAAAGTTATCGGGATGGGTCGCGTACTAGGTCACTTTCTTTAAGACGTTTTGTCGTACTGCCAATAGTTATGCAAAGCAGTCGAGTTTCAACGACGTCTCCAGAATAAAACAGCCCGTTCATGAATACGATTATTACTTGCACTGTAATAAATTGTTGGAAGAATTACACCTTCAGATGGTATAAAACCAGTTGTAGTATCTGGAAATTTTCAATCGTTGATCGCTTAGTATACCAATCAAAAACAGAAAAGAAAATTTTGTAGATGAAGTAAACTCTGGAATACTTACAAATGAACTGAAGAATTCTATTTATAGGCAAAGAATCCAATTGAGTGGAACAAGTACCATGGGAGAAAATCGTAGGAGATAGTGGAATCGGCCCAGTCAAATGTAACCATTTTTTTACTTGATCAGCAAGTCACACGTACACGTATGACTCTTGGAGGGCAAGCATAACTAGTCAAAAAATAGGTTAAGACTTGGTTTCTGTACAAGACATGTAGCCATTTCATAATTAATTAATTTAATATTAATTAATTTAATATTAATTAAGTTCTTATTTTTAATTTCCACCGAATTAACTAACTAATGATAATTAATTTCCACTAATTCAGGTTTCAAAAATTAATTCATCTAGACCGAACCGAACCGAGCCGGCCGACCGGACAGCGGCGGCGCACGTGCATGTGTTTAGATGGCTTATGAGTGTTTCCTCACTCCTTTACAAAATTAGGGTGCCCCTTGGGGCCCAACCCAATTGGCCAAGTTGGAATATATATACACTACTAATATTTGTATTCCCTCCTATGTGAGACTAAAATGAATCCTTTCAAATTCACTTCCATACTAGTTCTTCCTTATATTCATTTATTGCCCATTTAATGTCAATAAACTATTCCAACTCCCACTCCAAGTTAACATCATACCAAGATTTCCAACAATCCCCCACTTGAATTTAAAAGGTGATTTTAGAAGTACGTCAAACGTTTCTAAGATTGTTCATAAACAAAGGTGTCTACGACACGAACCTTTGCGTAGCAAATATGATTCTGATTCAACAAGAGTGATACTATTGTTTTGAACTCTATCTCAGACATCAGACCCGCACACAACCTTTTCTTAAGGTGTATTCTAATAGCTTGTGCTTTAATGTCCCTACACGTGTATCCCGATTTAGTGAAGGCTCTAGGAATTTTGCCTCGCAATTCCATAGGAACCGACCCAAGTTACACAATCATAAAGGTGAGTCTATCAAGAGTAATCCTGTAGCATAGGTACTCCCTCATATAGAGTATAGATCTAATTAAGAGCTTATATTATCTCATCCTCTTATTACTTCAGGATTCATGCTTTACTTGCATGATCATCTCATATTACTCACAACTTGTTATTACCCATTGAACCTATGTCTTGGGATCTCCAGTCATCTAGGTCGGGTTACCATTATGAGAAACTCATTTCTTTATAGGCATTAGTCCCATCTTCTTAGATGCATTATGGACTTTCTATCTAGCTAATCCTTTCGTCAAAGGATCTGCTAAGTTTTCACCAGTGCGTACATAATCCACTCTTACAGCTCCTTTAGAGATACAGTCACTGACAGTGTTGTGCTTTCTTCTTATTTGACGTCTTTTACCATTATAATAACGGTTCTCAATTTTTGCAATAGCCGCGGTACTATCACAGTGGATCAACACAACTGGCATAGGTTTTTCCCATAAAGGGATCTCAGCTAGCAAGCATCTCAACCAACTTGCTTCTTCACTAGTTGTGGCTAGTGCTATCATCTCAGATTCCATTGTGGACTGAAGTAGGAGAGTTTGTTTCTTTGATTTCCAAGATACAGCTCCTCCAGCTATACTAAATATATAGACACTAGTAGCTTTGGAATCATAAGACAAAGTATTCCAATTTGCATCATTGTAGCCTTCTAGTACAGCAGGAAACTTCTGATAATGTAGGCCGAGATCCATGGTCCTTTTGAGGTACCTCATGACTCGTTGAATAGCTTGTCAGTGCTCTTTACTTGGTTTACTCGTAAACCTGCATAACAGTCCTACGACATATGCAATGTCGAGTCTAGTACAATCAATGGCATACCTAAGACTGCCAATGAAGCTTGCATATTCTGATTTTCTGACACTTTCTCCATGTTCTTAAACAGTTTCACACTTGGATCATATGGTGTGCATGCAAGTTTACAGTCAAACTATTTATATTTCTTTAAGATCTTCTCCACATAGTGTGATTGATCTAAAGAAATTCCTTGTCCGGATCTCGTGATCTTGATACCAAGGATCACACTTGCTTCTCCGAGGTCTTTCATGTCAAAAATTTTGCACAACAGTGATTTCACATCATTAATGGTTTGAATGTTTGATCCAAATATGAGTAGATCATCTACATAGATACATATGATAGTGCATATGCGATTCTCAGATTTATAGTAAACACATATGTCACTTTCATTCACTTTGTACCCATTTGATATCATTAAGTTATCAAATTTTTCATTCCATTGCTTAGGAGCTTGTTTTAGTCCATACAAAGACTTATCTAACTTACAGACCTTGTTTTCTTGTCCATAGATCACAAACCCTTCCGTCTATTCCATATAGATTTCTTCTTCTAAGTCACCATTTAAAAAAGTTGTTTTAACATCCATTTGGTGTACCATTAAGTTATAAATAACAGCTATTGAAATAAGTACCCTAATGGATGTAATTATAGTGACAGGAGAAAAGGTGTCGAAGAAATCTATATTTTCTCTTTGTCTAAAACCCTTGACAACAAGGAGAGCCTTGTATTTATCAATAGTTCCATCAGGTTTTAGTTTATTTTTCAAAACCCATTTACAACTGATTGGTTAGGAACTAGGAGGAAAGTCGAGTAAGTGCCAGGTCTTGTTAGATTCTAGAGATTCTATCTCATCATTGATAGCTTGTTGCCATAAATCAACATCCAGAGATGACAACGCTTCTTGAAGATTCATTGAATCTTCTTCTACATTATAAGCCACATAATCATACCCATAGTCTTTAGCAAATCCTACTTGTTTACTTCGTCGAAGTTCTGTTTCTAAATTGTCGTTGCTTTCTGTGCTTCTTATCATAGGAATGTGACTCGATTGTGTGTCCCCACTATTTCTCAATTTGAAAGGAAATTTGTCTTCACAGAATTCAACATCATTTGATTATATGATCACTTTTTCCTTTAGGTCATAAAACATATATGCTTTACTGTTTGCTGCATACCCAATGAAAACACATTCATATGCTCTACTAGCGAGTTTAACTCGTTTCAGATCCGGAATTCTGACATAAGCCAGACAATCCCAAGTTCTCAAATAAGATAAGTTTGGTTGTCTTTTCTTTAATATCTCATAAGGAGAGATCTTACATTTTGACTTGGGGCCTCTATTTAGGACATAGCAAACAGTCAATAAAATTTCCCCCCACCAGTGAGGTGCAACACCATAATTCATCATAATTACAACAACACGTTCAATAATATTTATATTCTTTCTTTCTACTTTACCATTCATTTCAGGAGAATATGGAGCAGACGTTTCATGTACAATTCCATGTTCTTTATAAAAATCATTAAATAGACTAGAGTCATATTCAATTCCCCTATCACTACGAAGTCTCTTAATCTTCTTACTAAGTTGATTCTCAATTTCAGTTACATATAACTTAAACATATCAAGTGCTTCACTTTTACTCTTCATTAAGTATACATAAGTATAATCAGAACAATCATCAATAAAAGTGATAAAATAACGTTTACTGTTTCTAGTTAAAGTTCCATCTAATTCACATATATCAGAGTGTATAAGATCTTGGGGATCAGATTCTCTAATAATTGATTTATGTGATGTCTTAGTTATTTTAGCTTGACTACAATATTCACATTTATTTGAATCATTGACATTTAATTTAAGGATCAAGCCTAATTTGCTTGCATTATACATAATTTTCTTATTAACGTGACAAAGTCTAGCATGCCAAATATTAAGATCATGCAAAAAATAAACAGAAAGACAAATCTTATTCAAATCAACATTGAACTTAAACATGCCATCAGTGGCGTGCCCTTTCCCAACAAAAATACCATTCTTAGTGATGGTGTATAAATCTGCCCCTATAGTTTGACTAAACCCAGCCTTATTTAAAAGAAAACCAGAAACAAGATTCTTCCTAATTTCAGGAACGTGCATGACGTCCTTCAAGATCAGTCTTTTCTGAGGTGAGCTTCAGCTCAACATCTCCAATTCCAACAACATTAGTGGTCTGAGCATCTCCGAACAACACTTTCTTATCTTCAGCATTTATGTATGTCTTGAACATAGCACGATCATAATAAACACGATGAGAGGCGTTAATGTTTATCAACCAACCATCACTTCCACCAACCATGTTGACTTCAGTGATCATAGAAATGAATTTCTCATTAGTCAGGTTAACCTGTACATTTGAGCCAGTAACAGGTTTAGGCCTGCTCTTACATTTCTTAGCCATATGACCTGGTGTCCCATAATTGTAGCAAGTGAAAACTGGAGCATTATTTCTCTGAGGTGGTGGTTGTTTCCTAGCAATTGGAGCATATGGGGCCCTAGAGGGATTCCCATTCTTAATTCGATTCACAATACTACAGTCCTGATTCTTTAAAGGTCAGCCCGTAGGCTTCAAAACCACACCGAATTTATTTTTGTTGTTTGAACAACTAAGACTTCATCTTTCTGATCTTGTCTTCGAGCTTCCTCTTCAATTCGGAGGCAAGTAATCAAACTCTCGATTGAAAATTATTTAGTTTTATGTCAAAGCAATTTTTAAAATCTTTCCAACCAGGAGGTAGCTTGTAAATTATAACAGCAATCTAAAATTGTTCATCGAGGGGCACACCTTCTATTATGATTTCATGAGCAATTTTCTGAATTTCGTGGCTTTGAGCTTCCACGGACCTATCATCCACCATTTTGTAATTCAAGTAGTGGTTGACAACATATTTCTTTGCACCTGCTTCTTCAGTATCATATTTCGTCTGTAGAGCCTCCCATACATGTTTAGCAGTCTTGTAATTACTGTAGTAATCGTAGAGATCATCAGCAATACTGTTCAGAATGTGATTTTGGCATAAGTAGTCATTCTCTTGCCATAGGGAGATTTCTTTTCTAAGCTGTAAGTTATCTGCCTCTGTTTTAACAGCAGAGTCTAAGTCAGACGTTTTAGAAGTCCCGTCTGATTCCACAATTGTCTTACCATTATTTAGTTCATTTGATCCAGAAGGGGCAACAGGGATATCCTCAGTCAGAACATGGACAACCTTCTTTAAAGTTAAGAAAATTTTCATCTTAGCTTGCCAGTGTTTGAAATTGGAACCCTCAAACTTAAATGGTTTGTCAGAGACAGAAGCGGCCGCAGTAGTACCAATAATTTCCTCAGTAGCCATGGCAATTAAGAATATGTCTTAAAAATGTTGTTTCCGTTTTTGAAAAAATACCACAAAGAAAAATTATCGGGACGAGTCGCGTACTAGGTCACTTTCTTTAAGACGTTTCGTCGTATTGTCAATAGTTATACAAATCAGTCGAGTTTCGACGATGTCTCCGAGATAAAACAGCCCGTTCAGAAATATGATTATTACTTGCACTGTAATAAATCGTTCGAAGAATTACACCTTCGGATGGTATAAAACCAGTCGTAGTATCTGAAAATTTCCAGTTGTTGATCACTTAGTAAGTCAGTCGAAAACAGAAAAGAAAATTTTGTAGATGAAGAAAATTCTGGAATACTTACAAATGAACTGGAGAATTCTATTTATAGGCAAAGAATCCAACTGAATGGAACTTGTATCGTGGGAGAAAATCGTGGGAGATAGTGGAATCAACCCAGTCAAATATAACTGTTTTTTTACTTGGTCAACAAGTCACAGGTACACGTATGACTCTTGGAGGACAAACATAACAAGTCAAAAAATAGGTTAAGACTTGGTTTCTGTGCAGAACATGTCACCATTTCGTAATTAATTAATATTAACATTAATTAATTTCTTATTTTCAATTTCTACCGAATTAATTAACTAATGATAATTAATTTCCACTAATTCGGGTTCCAAAAATTAATTCATCTAGACCGAACCGAACCAAGCCGGACAGCGGCGGCACACGCGTGTGTCTATATTGCTTATGGGTGTGTCCTCACTCCTTTATAAAATTGGGGCGCCCCTTGGAGCCCAACCCAATTGGGCAAGTTGAAATATATATATCCACTACTAATATTTGTATTCCCTCCTATGTGGGACTAAAATGAATCCTTTTAAATTTACTTCCATACTAGTTCTTACTTATGTTCATTTATTGTCCATTTAATATCAATAAACCATTCCAACTCCCACTCTAAATTAACATCATACCAAGATTCCAACATGTTTGATTGTATTGAAACTTGGATCTCACGTCTGTACTAGTAAAATATCCTAAATGGCATTGAACTTATTTGCATCCAGAAGACAAAGTATGCACTTTCACAAAAAGCATACAAAAGCCTGCAGTTTCCAATTTCTAAACATAGCATATCGTTCCACATAATACATACAAAAGCCAGAAGTTAAAAACCCACATACCAAATCAAATCAAACCATGATTCATATTTTCAAAAAGCAAACAACAACAATTTTTATCTAGTAAATGCAATAGTAAAAAGGGTGTAGAAATGTACTTACACCACCCATACACAACTCCATAATATCTTTTATTGGGAGATAAAAAAAATGTATCCCCTTCCAACTTGAACTTCACAACATCTTTCCACGACATTATCTTTAACATCAATTTTTCAGCGCCGGTGTTTTCAGGTTCTGGCCTTTTAGATGAAAGGGCATCTTTGTATTTCCTTTAACATCCTAAACAATTAAGATAAAATATTAGACATTATAAGATAGTCATTTTATATTAAAATATAAAATGGACATAAATATTGAATACCTTATTAGTAACAAGACGCAATAGTCTTTTTGGCCATTGGATGAAATTATCGAGGGCTTCACCAACCTTTGTCACCTCATCAGTGGGCATAGGGACTTGAACATTTGAATCTAGCACCTTAGTAACCGCCACCTTTGCCATATCATTATTTAACAATTGATTATGTATGATGGGCCCGAACTTATACACATTTGCATATGTTATTATATGATGTTTCTTGTTTATATTTTCGAATTTTAAAATATTTGTCATTGAAGAAATTATCAGGTTGAGTCGCGGACTATGTCGCTCTCTTTAAGACGTTTTACGACACTACTAAAAATTATGCAAAACAGTCGAACTACCGCGCCGCCTCTAAGATAAAACAGCTCAGTTTTATACTGTATAATTACTACTTGCATGGTAGGTAATCGGTCTAAAAATACACTCTCTAATGGTACAAGACTATTCAAATATGGCATCAACACCACTCGTACTATCTGATACAAAGACCAGTCATAATAATTTTTCAAACAAAAAGAAACTCAAATAATTCTCCAAAAAGAAATTAATAATGGTCATTTGAACACTCATAATAATTTCTCCAACAAAGAGAAATTCAAATAATTCTCCAAAGAGAATCCAAAAAATTAAACTTGAAAATTTCTCAACTCAAAGAAATTAGCATAATTCTCTAAAGAGAATTCAAGAAAATACTCAGAAAATTCAACAAGTAGGAAGAAAGGGGAAGAAGACGGCGCTTCGACAATTCGAGAGACGTAGAGTTATGAGAGCGATGAAGGAAAAACTAATTGAATAGTTTTTTGGTGTAATTTAGAATAAAACATGTGCACTCCTTATATACTGAAGTAAGCTAGTTAATATTTCTCACAGGAGCAATGTGGGACTAAATGGTTTTTTCAACCAAAAAGATATTCTAACAATGTGGGACTTGAGAAATTTTTAAATTCAACATATTGGAACATGGACATGTTCCAACAATCCCCCACTCGAATTTAAAAAATTGATCTTAGAAGTAACGTCAAACCTTTCTAAGATTGTGCATAAACAAAGGTGTCTACGACTTGAACCTTTGCATAGTAAGTAGGATTCCAATTCAACAAGAGTGACACAAATATCTTGAACTCTATCTCAGACATCAAACCCACACACAACCTTTTCTTAAGGTGTATTCTAATAGCCCATGCTTTAATGGTCATGCACGTGTATTCCAGTTTAATGAAGGCTCTAGGAATTCTGTCTCGAAATTCCATAGGAACGGGCCTAAGTTCCACAATCACATAGGTGAGTCTATCAAGAGTACTCGTGTAGCCTAGGTACTCCCTCATACAAAGTATATATATCTCATTAACAATTTCTATTATCTCATCCTCTTATTATTTCAGGATTCATGCTTTACTTGCATGATCATCTCATATTACTTACAACTTATTGTTACACATTGAACCTATTTCTTAGGATCTCCAGTCATTTAGGTCGGGTTACCATCATGAGCAACTCATTTTCCTATAAGCATTAGTCTCATCTTATATGATGTATTATAGACTTTATCTCTAGCTAATCCTTTCGTCAAAGGATCTGCTAAATTTTCATAAGTGCGTACATGATCCACTCTTACAGCTCTTTTAGAGATACAATCTCCAATAATGTTGTGCTTTCTTATAATTTGACGTCTTTTACCATTATAATAACGGTTCTCAATTTTTACAATAGCCGCGGTACTATCACAGTGGATCAACACAACTGACATATGTTTTTCTCATAAGGGAATCTCAATTAGCAAGCATCTTAACCAACTTGCTTCTTCACTAGCAGTCACTAATGCTATATTCTCAGGATAGTATGTTTCTTTGATTTCCAAGATACAACTCCTCTAGCTATGTTGAATACATAGCCACTAGTTGCTTTAGAATCATCTGATAAGATATTCTAATATGCATCATTGTATCCTTCAAGTACAATAGGAAATATCTGATAATGTAAACTGAGATTCAAGGTCCTTTTAAGGTACCGTATGACTCACTCAATAGCTTGTCCATGTTCATTACTTGGTCTACTAGTAAACCCGCACAACAATCCCATGACATATGAAATGTCGAGTTTAGTACAATCAATGGAATACCTAAGACTTCCAATGATGCTCGCATATTCAGTTTGTCTAACACTTTCACCAGTGTTCTTAAACAACTTCACGCTTAGATCATATCGTGTGCTCACAGGTTTACTGTTAAAGTAATTATATTTCTTTAAGATCTTTTTCACATATTGTGATTGATCCAAAATACATTCCTTGCTCGGATCTCGTGATCTTGATACCAATAATCACACTCGCTTCTCTGAGGTCTTTCATATAAAAGTTGGTGCATAACAATGATTTCATATCATTAATGGCCTGAATGTTTGATCCAAATATGAATAGATCGTCTATATATAGACATATGATAGTGCAAATGTAATTCTCAAATTTGTAATAAACGTATTTGTCACTTTCATTCACTTTGTACCCATTCGATATCATTAAGTTATCAAATTTTTCATGCCATTGCTTAGGAGCTTGTTTTAGTCCATACAAAGACTTATCTAACTTACATACCTTATTTTCTTGTCCATTGATCACAAACCCTTTCGGTTGTTCCATATAGATTTCTTCTTCTAAGTCACCATTTAAAAAAGTAGTTTTATCATCTATTTGGTATACTATTAAGTTATAAATAGCACCTATTGAAATAAGTACCCTGATGGATGTAATTCTAGTGACAGGAGAAAAGGTGTCAAAGAAATCTATATTTTATATTTGTCTAAAACCCTTGGCAACAAGGTGAGCCTTGTATTTATCAATAGTTTCACCTTAAAATTTTTAAAACTCAAGTGTGTTGAGTAATTTTAAGAGAAGATACATCATCATCATATCCGGGTGGAAAACATACTTACTATCCATGACTATGAGAAAGGAGAATTTGCATAATCTCAAAGTGGAGGATATGACTTGGATTTAAAATTAACAAAGCCTAACTCAAGACCCAAGTGGAAAATATATCACTTCACTGTATATCATAGAAATATAGTAGCTCACATCACTACAAGAATCGACAAGAGTCTAATATTTTGAGAAAAGTTTTAAAGTAAAATGCAAAAATGGGCAAAATGGTTTGAACGAGGTTAATGACTTTTAGTCTTATCACAAAAAAATATCAAAGTATGATTATATTGATTAAAATTTGATCAAGAAATGATTTTTGAAAATGCATGGACCTAAGTCCAAGTTTATTAAAAAAGTGGTTCAAGTTAGAAAACAATAAGAGTTTTGAAAAGAAGGGAGACGTTTTTTGAAATTAAAGAAGATGGGAGGAGATGAAGGGACTATCCTAAAGCATAAATTAAAAGCTAGGTAAAAGAACCGTCTAACCAACAAGAAGCCAACACTTAACATAAAGAAGTCAATGTAGAATTCCCATCCTTTAAATTGAAACCAAGCAAGCAAAGATACTAAACCTCTCAAGAAAAGATGAAAATAGCATAAAATGTAAATGTTAAAGTAAATGGTGCATAAAAGTAAAGGCATAAAATAAATGGAATGAAGTAAAAGCACAAAGTTAAAACACAAAGTAAAGTAAATTGTTAGTTAATTAGAAGTTAGAGGTTAGTTGAATTACCATCTTGAAATTTGCATTTGAAAACTCATTAGAAGACTGATAAAATAAAGCTTCTCAACAACAAGTATGATTTGCTTTTTATCAAGTATATCATTCATCTTAAGTTCTTGAGGCAATCATATATGATCAACGATGTTTAAATTATTCACGTAGACCAAAGTTCATGAAAGTTCATTAGAGGATTGATAAGATCAAAGCCTCATAACAATGAACCTCAAGGTTATTGGATTAAAGGTTTCAAATTAACATGCTTGGGCTTGCAAATATAGGTTTAGGCCACGAATGATCATTTTTCGAATCGGGACAAATTTAGAACTATGTTAAGCAATCGTAAGTGGACTTATGCAGAAGTCACACCTATTTTGAGGCCGGTCAATAACAATATATGTACCACATTATATAGAAATGATATGTAAATAATTCTCCAATAACATGTAGCACAAGTAAGAAATGGATAAGATGAAGAGGGAGGGGATGTATCAGATGAAATTAGGGTTTCAAATATCGTCAACATCATTCATCAATTTTGGTTGATTTGATTTTTCAACCTATCAACACCCAAGATCCAATGAGGTTGAGGAATTTTCCCCAAAATAACATACAAGTAGTAGCAATTCCATGCCAAAAGTTAGCATAAAACTACTTACACAAGTTCTTAAATACAAACTTCTTGATCAAGACAAAACCCTAAGCATATTCCTAAGTCAAAATTAGGTTAAAAAAATAGGAAAATAACTTGTAAAATCATGCTAATTAAATCTTAACTTCCTACAGACTTATAAATCTTAGAAACATTAGTTAAAGTTCTTGAAAAGAGGAGGAAACATAATTTTGAAACCCAAACATCAAAACTAGTTGGCAAAACATTAAAACTAGACATGCTTCACAAAATATTTTGAAGAAAATGGAAGATCATACTTTAAAATTTAGAAGAAAAAAAGGTTTAGATGATCTTGACTTATCCAGGAACTTTAAACATATTTTCTTTGATTTTTAGAAATGAGGGAAGTTAGAGAATTAATTGTTTCTTTAGGCTTAAGCAAGAAAAAAGACAAAAAAACAACTATTAACTTCTAAATTCTTACATGTAAGTCCAATTAAAAATCATAACAACTTAGTTCAATACCTAAGAGTAAGTGAGTATATTTTTCTTGGATTTTATCTCAAGAAGAAGAATTTAAAAAAAAATTATTTACACAATATATCAAAAAAATACAAAGAAAAGTGACATAACCAATTAATTGATTTAATTAGCATACCACGAATTTTATAAAATAAGGCAAAAAATATTTTAAAGAAGTAGACTCAAAGTTCAACTGAGAATATTTTTTGTGGATTTTTAAGTTGGTGAAAATTAGAAAATAAAATTCTAAAACCTAAAAAAAGATTAAAATCCTAATTAAACTAATTGAAATATTTAATCATAAAAAATGATGAAAATATAAACTAAAATTCATAATATGAAAATATACTAAAAATGATGTTCAGAATATTTTTGAATTAAGATAAATATTAAAACAAAATTAGAGAAAACAATGAAAATTGAAATATATTAAAATCTATTACACCTCTTATATGCAAAATGCGCTGCGAAAAGCTTGAAATCATGTTCAATCAAAAAACGCCACGTCTTCGTCCCAACCAAAAAACTAAACTCTAACAAAAAATTCAGATTCACCATACGAACTTCAGAGCTTCATATCTCTCTACCTACTCCATAAAATCGAGTGAAATCAAAATAAAAAATGAAGATCTCGCGACATAGAACAACATAGACTCAAATGTTTCATCAAACGATCATTGCATCTCATAGAAAATCATGTTCAAAGTCACGGTTTCACCATTTTCTCAAAAAAACTCAGAACACAAAGTAAATTCAAATTCAAACAAATATATAATTCTAACCTATTTGTTTGGCCAACTATCAATTTAATGAGTATAAATTCACAATTAAAAGTCATCACAATGCATATGCAAGTTTATGGATAGATCTTATGGATTTTTGAGAGCTTACCTGGTGGAGTTCTTCCAATAACTTCTTCAAATCAAGCTTATAAGCTTAGAAACCCGGAAAATCACTTGTATCAATCCTTGACTCTAGAGGAAAAATCAAGAAAGAATGAAGAGATCTTGATGAGAAATTCAGGAATCCGATAGCACCCTTGAAGAAGATGAACTCAGATCTATCTTCTCTCTCTCTTGCGTTCCTCTTCTTGTGTATATTCCCTTATGTCCCTATAGTGAGGCGAGGTTGCTGCTTTTATAGAGTGAGAAAGATTGGTGCACAAGTTTTGCTTGAAGGGCATAAGAGGCAAGAATTTGAAAAAAAAAACAAAAATGAGGTGGTGTGGTGTGTTACGTTTTGTGAGTAAAGTTCCTATTACTGGAAGCCTTTTGTAGAGACATAAAAGAAGTGTGGTAAATAATTTCACGTGAGTATAAGCGTGAAGAAAGTTATACAACTTTCAAAATTTACCAAATTCAGTAAGTTTGTAAAACTGAGGTCCCTGCATGATGGGCTTCATTTGGATTAATTAGGAAAGAAATAAGTTTTGGGGTACAACAGATGCCCCTATTCAATCATCTTGGACCTGAAGGTGAGAAAAGTAAGATCTTTCAAACATTCGAAGTAAAAGGAGATTGAATACCAAAAGAACCATAAAATTTGCGCTCGGGGCGTAACCACGAGCAATTATGTTGTATATTTTCCTCTTTTATTCTTCTTCTTATTCTTATTTTTTTAGAAGGCCACCCGTAGGTGGAGGTTAAACACAAGAGACCCACCGAAGAGGACTCACAGGGGACTATTGATATAATTGGATTCATGAAATGTACACGGCCGAAGATAGGTACATAAGGAAAACTAGCCGAAGATAGACTCCTAAGAAAAGAACGTCGGCTGAAGGAGAACTTAATAATGAAAAGAGACTGACCGAAGGAGAACTGGAAATGTACGCAGCCGAAGATGGATACACAAGGAAAACTAGTCAGAGGTAGATTCCTATAGAAAGAACACCGATCAAAGGCGAACTTACAACGAAAAGAGACCAGCCGGAGGGGGCTCTTATCAACCAATACTATTGGAAATATACTCGGAAGGAGGCGGGTACACAAGGAATACTAGTCGGAGGTAGATTATTATAGAAAGAACCCCGATCAAAGGCGAACTTACAACTAAAAGAGACAAGTCGGAGGGGAATCTTATCAACCAATACTATTAGGAATGTACACGAACGAAGGTGGATACACAAGGAATACTAGCCAAAGGTAGATTCCTACAGAAAGAACGCCGGTCAAAGGAAAACTTACAACGAAAAGAGACCAGTCGGAGGGGGCTCTTATCAACCAATACTATTGGAAATATATACAGAAGGAGGCGGGTACATAAGGAATACTAATCGAAGGTAGATTCTTATAGAAAGAACCCCGATCAAAGGAGAACTTACAACAAAAAGAGACCAGTCGAAGGGGAACCTTATCAACCAATACTATTGGGAATGTACACGGCCGAATGTGGGTATACAAGGAATATTAGCCAAAGGTAGATTCCTACAGAAAGAACTCCGATCAAAGGAAAACTTACAACGAAAAGAGACCAGCTGGAGGGGGCTCTTATCAACCAATACTATTGGAAATGCACACGGTTGGAGGCGGGTACTCAAGGAATACTGGCCAGAGGTGGATTCTTAAGAAAAGAACATCGGGATAAGGAGAACTTAACAATGAAAAGAGACTAGCCAGAGGGGGCTCTTATCAACCAATACTATTGGAAATTTACCCGGCCAGAGGTGGGTACACAAGGAATACTAGCCGAAGGTAGATTTCTACAGAAAGAATACCGATCAAAGACGAACTTACAATGAAAAGAGACCATCCAGAGGGGGCTCTTATCGACCAATACTATTAGAAATGTACATGGCCAGAGGCAGGTACATGAGGAATACTAGCCGAAGGTAGATGCCTACATAAAGAACGCCGATCAAAGGCAAATTTATGACAAAAAAAGATCAGTCAGAGGGGGCTCTAATAAGCCAATACTATTGGAAATGTACAAGGTCGAAGGCGAGTACACAAGGAATACTAGCCGGAGGTAGATTCCTATAGAAAGAACACTGCTCAAAGGCGAACTTACGACAAAAAGAGACCAGCCAGAGGGGGATCTTATCAACCAATACTATTGGAAATATACATGGCCCGAGGCGGGTACATGAGGAATACTAGTCGGAGGTAGATTCCTACAGAAATAATGCCGATAAAAGGCAAACTTATGACAAAAAAAGACCAGCTAGAGGGGGCTCTTATAAACCAACACTATTGAAAATGTACACGATCGAAGGCGAGTACATAAGGAATACTAGCCGGAGGTAGATTCCTACAGAAAGAACACCGGTCAAAGGCGAACGTACAACAAAAAGAGACCAACCAGAGGGGGCTCTAGACAAAGATACTAGCCGGAGGTGGATTTAACTAGGGATACAAATAGACATTGAGTCTGAATAGAACGCCGATCGAAGGTAGACTTACATATAAGAGACTAGCCAAAGGGGACTCTTAAACAAGGTTTGCCAACCTAAGTTGGGCTTTTAAGAGGATATTTATGTTTGCAAAATCAGAAGAGTTACATTATTCCCTATTCCAAAGGCGTGGTACAATTCCTCAAGAGTGGAAATTATGTGAACTGCCACACACAAAGTATGGATACTCAAATAATTGAGAAGAAATACAGGTTAATGCACCAACTCTTACTCGCACTCTAACTGCAAAGAGCAAACACGGGTAAAAACACTGAGAACTTGCAATGTCAAGAGACACCCCCTATGAAAAAGGAAGGAAGGGGACCAGCTTACAAAAGGTAAGCGCATAATTAGGGTATTTACGCTAGGAAAAATAATTACGTTATCCCTGAGGCCAAAGGCGAGGTGTAATTCCTCCAGAGTGGTAATTATCTAAATTGTTAAACACCAAGTAGGGCTATCCAAATAATTGAGAAGCAAGAAAGATTATGCACCAACCCTTACTCGCACTCTAACTGCAAAGAGCAAACACGGGTAAAAACACTGAGATCTTGCAGAGGCAAGAAGGATCAATGACTCTTTGGGGAAAGAGAAAACTCAACAAGAATCGATTGGGGATAGAAGTCACAACAAACTCTACCGGGGAAACATGATGGGATTCCCACAAGACAAGATGCTTGGTAAACAAAAAGTATGAAGCAGCATCTCAGAAGAAACATGTTGGGGATGTCACAGGGATAACCTATGGGGGGTTAAAAACCTTTTGGGTATATGACAGCTAGGTTACTTCAGGTAATTGGCTTATGCTTTAATGCGTGTTTGAATTTTTTTTATGTGGTAATGCTCCATAAATACATAAACACTATACATTTGGGTAGATGCAATATAATGATGTTGTCGTACCCCAAAGTTGTCCTATCGCAATGATTTTATTTTTTGAGATTAAAATAGAAGAAATATTTAATTAAGGATGGTACATCAATATCTGATGACCCATCTTTATCCAACTAGGGGGGCGAGCCTTAAATTTATGAGAGCGGGGCTTGATAAAATCAGAAAGACTCGTGTATCTATGGATCCATTCGCGTACCATGTTGGCCAATGGCCCATGCGATTCGAAAATAGAAAGTTATTTTAGAAAAAAACTGTTAAGTTAATAATTACTAAATAGTTTATTGGTAAAAGAGAGGTAGAATTTAAATTTGTCCTTGGCCCATTTTTGTTTTGGGGGTAAACACGAATAAGAGGTGTTATTATAAATTTATTGGCCCATTTCTTCTAATAGCAAAAACGTAAAGGGGGGGGGGGTATAATCCTGAATTACAGACCTATTAAGTTTTTGTAGTTAGCCCATGTGCCCTTTTCTTGTTACTGTTTTACTTTGGAAAAAAAGACATTATTATCAAAACCTTTTTATAAAAAATATTTCTTTACAAATTATATTATAATGTTTACTGATTATTGAAAAAAGGGATATTGTATTAAACATTTTATAATTAAGTTATTAAGAGATTGATTATTTTTTTAAAACTATTAGATATGCTTTTATACAAAGAGCTTTTGTTTGTCGGAGAAAAAGATTTGTTCATAAGGCCAGTTGGGCCCAGTTAAAAAAAAGGACTTTGCTGTTTTAATTAAAACATATTTAAAAAGATTGATTTTTGCTGTGAACAAAAAAAATAATGTTGCTATAAACAAAAAATGGATGCTACTAGGGCTGGGGAGTACAGACTAACGCAAGCCCAGTTTAATTAGATAACAACGCAGGACCAATTGAAAAAAACTGGAACTGTACAAATCTAAACCAAAAACAACGCATATGATTGCTTCTTTACAACTACTGTAGAGATTTGAAAAAAAAACCAAGTCTTAATTAAAGAACCCAGAAAATCATGAATTAACGAATTTAGCCTTTATCCAAAACCAAATCTCCAGAACATTCAAATCAATAAAATCGGGAAATCATAGTATCAGCCATAAAATTAAATCAACAAATCTCAGAATTGAAATCTTACAGAATCAATTTTCTATAATCAAAATCTATCTCAATCTCTATTACAAAGAAAATCAGATTACAGCGAAATTCCATATCAAATCCAATAAACTAAATAAAATCCAGGAAAATCTTTTATAGTACAAAATCAAATTTACAGAATCAAATCTCTTCTTACAGCAAAATACTGAATCAATTACAATCAACGTTAACAAATTACAAAACCCTAAAATCAAAACCTAATTCAAATTATTTACAACACCCCCTGTTTTACTTGCTAGTTAGAAATTGCACCCCCTTTTATTTTATTTATTTTCTTTTATAATTCAATTATTATCTCTAATTTTTTTTATAAATATACATATATATTATTTATTTACAATTATTATTATTATTATTATTATTATTATTATTATTATTATCAAATATTGATTTTTTTTATTATTATTACATCATAATTATTATAATTGCTATTATTATTATTTACTATTCTTATATTTTATTTGCTATGTAAATATTGTTATTGCTTATAAATAATTACATTATTATTTATATACTAACAAATAAATTATTTTTATATTAAAATTGCATATATTATTTTATATATTATTTGCATTAAATCTTTTTCTAATCATGCATTAATCAAGATCTTCGCAATTAATACGATTAAAAAACACAAACAAATCATCAAACTATTTTTCGCAATAAACTAAGCTAATCAACTGTTTTTTTTTGCAAAAGGATTTCAAACTAGTTTTGACTTACTGTGCATTCAGTCAAAATCTCCGCAATCACTATTCTCGGCCAAGTGAGAGGTGATTCAAAATATGTTTACAAACCCCTAAAAAACACCAACCTCATATCAACTACGAATCGGGACTTTGATTCCTCATAAGAGGATGCGTAGGCATATGATAAAAAATCGTGGCGAGTCTTTCTAATTAAAACTTAAAATCCTGTTTACCCCAAACCTAGACCTAGTATCCTTGTGAACAAGGTAGATGAAAGGTGCCTAACACCTTCCTTTCGTCTAATTGAGTCCGAAACCTGGAATCTCTGTGAATTAGGGTTTTCTGTTAGATTCCCTTCCCTTAGGATAAAAACTAATAATGGCGACTCTTGATTTGAAAACCAGTCACAACAGTTGGAGACTCTGCTGGGGACTCTCCTTAACCCTAGTTTTAGGTATTTTTGGGTTTCTATTTTTATTTTCTTTATTTATTTATTGCATTTATCTACTTTATCGCATATATTTATTTATTGTCAATTTCTCTCATAATCATATATTTACTGCGTGGCAGGATTTTCTATCTCAAAAATATTTCCAATATAACCCTTAGAAATAAGGTCCGTCTATTAGCTTAGGGGGTACATCATCCCTGCGAGTTTATGTGACGACTTCACCTAGAGTCGGTGAACTTCCGAAAAAGGAATACTTATCGAGATATATCCTCTTGACGAGTATGACTTTGGAAGGTCACCTATGACTCTTTGTAACGACCTTAACCTAAAATATCATGACGAGACCTTTCACGACTTTGAGACAAAGGTTTCAGTCCGTAAAGAGGCTCCACCTAAGGGAGGCCCTCGTGCCTTTTCCCTCTGGTGTTATTCATGATACCTTTAAGGAAACCACCTCCTGGGAGGGTAGATTTACCGTAAGTCAGAATTAAGGAGCCTACCTTATAGGGCTACCCGTCACAAAAACCTGTTACTCAACCCAACACTTATACATTCATGCATTCATATATATCTCATATTCATCATTTACTTCTTTTACCTATCTTATTCACAGGGTACAAAATAAAAAATAACAAAAATCAAGATTTTTAGTGACTGTCTTAAAAATGGATACCAGAGGGAAACAACTTGTCTGCATCAATGCCTACAAGACTGAACTTTATGAAATTAAAACTATAAAGGGGAATTATCTGAGAGAGCTCTGAAGATGTACGCTCACCGCTATGGGGACACCCTTGACTTGACTAAAGTGGAGGTTCAAATGGATGCAGTCTCTTCCCTAATTCAGTTTTAAGACCCTCCATTGAGATGTTTCACCTTACAAGACTTCCAGCTAGCACCGGCTCTGGAAGAATTTGACAGAATTCTGAATTTTTCCAAAGAAAAGGCCTATGTAGGTATTAGACAAACTGTTGAAGTCAAAGTTTTGGCAAAAGACTTAGGGATCCCCTACCCTGAGTTAGTGCAAAATTACCAAAGAGAAGGTCCAATACAAGGAATCAAAAGGATATACTTGGAAGCTAAGGCACTAGAATTTCTAATTATAAGGAATGGGAATCTTGTGTTGATTGTTTATGGCTGTTGGTATTTGGTGTAATTTTATTTCCTCGGACTGTTGACTATATTGACCCCACGACCATTAGCATATTTTGGGGTGCGAAAGTCTTTAATACAGATCCTACTCCCGCTTTGCTTGCTGACATTTATTACACTTTGCATATGATGTATGAAAGGAGAAAAGGCACACTAAATTGTTGCATCCCGCTTCTATATACTTGGTTCATGACTCATCTTTACAAAGAAGACTATATGATCCCAGACTTGACCAGATACGAGTGGCCACAGAAGTTAAGGTCTCTCACTGCAAACTCTGTATTATGGTATGAAAGGAAGCTGGATATTGGTGATATCACTATTAGCTGTGGGGACATTCCTAATGTCCCTTTGATTGGATCGTGAGGCTTTATTAATTACAACTCTGCTTTGGCCCTACGACAGTTAGGATATCCTTCGGAAGACAAACCTTTGGACGAACAACTCCGACCATTTATTGTCCATAATATGGGTATAGAAGACCAAGGGCTGCTCAACAAGGTTATTCGAGCTTGGAACAAGGTTAACAAGAGGAAAGCCGAAAGAAAGAATGCCATAGCAAGAGAACCCTACACCAAATGGGTCTGAGATAGGGTGCAAATTATCAAGCTTCCATTCGAAAAAGATCCGGAGTACAAATCAGAGGTCCCAGAGATAACACATATATCTTTGGAAGAAGTTGACAATCTGAAAAGCGCCTTAAAGCAAGCTCAAAAAGAAAAAGAAGCATTAGAACTCAATCTCCTCAATCTGACCAAAGAAAAGAAACAGATGCATCTCATACTTGATTCAAAGGACGGAAAAATTGAGAGAGGTCAAAAGGAATTGGAGAAAGAAAGTATCAAACGAAAGCGTACAACTGAAGGGCTGTTGAGTGCAACATTCAACCTAGATTCCCACAACCTAAGGTTAGATGAGGCCGCCGCTGAAATCAAAAGGTTAACTAGATGTTATGAAAAGGCAACACATGACAAGAAGGTGCTGGAGGAAAATCTAAGAGCCCAAATCCAAAGTTTGGCATAGGCTTCCTTAGATCAAGAAGAGCAAGTAAAGTACCTCGCCACCGAACTTCAAGAGAACCAGGAATTAGAGGTCAAAGCACGCCTTGAGAGGATCGAGGCAGAGAAACTCCTGACTCAGAGAACTCAAGAATATGAGCATGTATGCTTAGAGCTGTAGGGTCTTCAAAAATATTTCCTCATCCAACAAAGGCTTTATACAGAAATGAGGGGTGAAAAGATGTATTGGGAAGAATAGTATACCAAGATCGCCCAAGCTGGGAGAGATAACCATAAGATAATCCCACATCTTTATCAGGAATACATGTACTACAAAGACAAACATGAAAAGCTCGTCTTCCTAGCCAACAATCTCATAGAGGACATCTATAGAAGTTTAAAAGATGCTGAGAGTGTAATGGTTCCTCTTCCGAAGGATGTTGAAGACTTTCTCCAGCTTTACCGAGTAATGGTTGATGGCTTCAGAGCACACATCCGCAGGCGCACCTAGAAGATTTAGTTCCCTTTATTTATGTTTATGCAAACAAGTTTTGATTTCAAGTTGTAATATTTTCCAATATTTGGATTATGTTACTTTAAATAAAGGAATTGTGTTTCCCTATCTAGATGACGTGTCTATTTTAAAGCTAGTCACCAAGTAAAATAATAAGCAAAATACAAGCATGTACCCAAGTGAATAAGACATTTAAAACAAGAAATCATTTCATGTTCATGCACATCCATTCGCACACATGCATTTATAAAACACCTGCATGTCATATCAAAGGAAAGAGCCGGAAGCAGGACCCCAAAAGTCCGCCATGGCCTAACAAGAGGTCGAAATTAAAGGTTTCGTCCAACCACCATCAAAATCAGGGGCATCACATAACTTATAGATTCCAACCAATAATGCAGACAACTACCTAGACTTGAAATACGGAGATCATGACCCAGAGGATGCTCACTAGGCACCCTTAAAGATGACTGGTACTCATGCTACAAATAATACACTGGTAATGAATCAGTATAAATCCCTGGAGGAAAGGTTAAAAGCTGTGGATGGTTTTGATGCTTTCAAAGTAGACGCTCTCGAAATGGATCTAGTTCCTGATGTGGTGATTCCGCCAAAATTTAAAGTACCCGACTTTGAAAAATACAAAGGGCTCACTTATCCAAGGAATCATCTTCATATGTATTACAGGAAGATGCATGCCCATGCCCATGATCAGAAGCTAATGATCCACTATTTCCAAGACAACCTGAGTGGGGCATCTTTAGACTGGTACATGCAATTGGAACAAACACATATCTGAACCTGGGCAGATCTTGCTAATGCTTTCTTGAAGCATTACAAATATAACTTGGACATGGCGCCTACCCGCATGCAAATCCAAAATCTGTCCCAAAAGAAGGAAGAATCCTTCAAAGAATATGCTCAAAGATGGAGGGAGATGGCATCCCGTGTACAACCACCACTACTGGAAAAAGAACTAGTAGACATGTTCATGGGAACCCTACAAGGGCTTTATTACGAGAAAATGGTTGGAAGTGTCTCATCGGGATTCTAAGACCTAATGACTATTGGAGAAAGAATCGAGACTGGGTTAAAGAGTGGGAAGATATCAGGGGGATCATCAAATGCTCCCTACAATTCAAAAAGACATGCTTCAAACTTCCCAAGGAGAAAAGAGGGAGAAGTCAATGTTGTGGCCTCACAACCAAGGACATCATAACCATTGGTGATCCTACAAGGAAAAAGTCAAGACAGATTTAAAAGGCCACCCAGAAATTTTGATCCACTCCCCATGCCACCAAGCCAGTTATTACAACACTTGGTTAAGGCATCTTGGTGGAAATCAAGCCTTTAGCTCCTCCAGTCGGGCCACTCTCACAAAGATACAATGTCGACGCCATGTGTGAGTACCATGCTAACTCTCCGGGGCACACCATAGAATAATTTTGGGCATTCAAGCATAAGGTTCAGGATTTGTTAGAATCTCAAGACATCACTTTTCAGAAGCCCAACAACAAATCAAACCCTATGCCTCCGCACGATAGAGCAACAATAAATGAAATTAAGGTGGTCACTGACTTTGGGGCAACCATAAAGGCAAAAACCCCTATCAACTTGTTGAAAAAATATCTGTTCGAATGTGGATTCTTGTTAGAGTATAATAAAGCTTTCGAAACAACTCTGCAAAAGCTAGTGCATCAGGGGATAGTCCAATTTGGACTATACCCTGAAGAAAAATATGTAGCCACAATTGGAGGAAAGAAGCCACTGGTAATCCCCTGCCAAGGTCCAAGTCTTACCAAGAAAAATCTAGTCATCTCGTGGGAAGAATCAACAGAGATTACAAGAAGGGCGCCTAAGAAGGCTCTCTTAATACCCGCCACTCCAAAAGCCAAGATGATAATTAGGGGACCGTCACCTATCCCTTATGAAAATAACAAGGCAGTACCATGGAGCTATGACTCAGCCGTGTACATCAACAGAGTGAAGCAAGAAAGTGGGCCATCGCCAAGTCAGGGACCTGCAATTTCAAACACAGCAGGGACATGGGGCATGACCCGAAGTGGTCGAATTTTTGGAGATGAACTATCAAAAAAGATGGATGTAATTCCGACAAAGGACAAGGGAAAATCAGTGGTTGATACAAGCCAAGAAACAGAATATCCGAGCAAAGACTTTACCGATCAAGAGGCAGAAGAGTTCCTAAAAATAATATAAAAAATGTCTACAGAGTGGTGGATCCGCTTCACCAAGCTCCAACAAAAATCTCCATACTCTCACTACTCATCAGCTCTAAAGCACACCGGGATTCTTTGATGAAGGTGTTAAGTTCAGCTCATGTCGCAAAGGAAATTTCAGTGAATCAATTTGACAATTTTGTAGCAAATCTAACATTCGGATCCTACCTGGGTTTCAGCAACAATGAATTACCGTCACAGGGCCGAGCTCATAACAAGGCACTCCACATTACCATGTAAATAGGTACAACCCATTTGTCCATGGTTCTTACTGACACTGATTTCTCTCTTAATGTGTTGCCAAAGTCAAGTCTCATAAAGTTAACAATAGTCGACGTGGTAATGAGACCAAGTTCTAAGATAGTAAAGGCATTTGACGGTTCTCGAAGCTCGTTGTTAGGAGAGGTGGACCTTCCAATTAAGATTGGGCCGCATATCTTCAATATCACTTTCCAAGTCATGGATATTGAACCATCATACACTTGCTTACTGGGGAGACCTTGGATCCATACCGCAGGGGCAGTCACCTCGTCCCTGCATCAAAAATTGAAGTTCCTAGTTGAAGGGAAGTTAATCATAATTGATGGCAAAGAAGACATCTTCGTAAGCCACATTAAATCCTACAAATATATCAGTGCAGACAAAGACTGTATAACTACTCCATTCCAAGCCTTGGAAATTGCTTCAATGGTGACATTACCAGTTGTGATGCCGTGGGAGAACTGACTTGAGGGTTTTGCGCTTTGTCGCAAATGTCGCGGTTAGCAAGAGTCGCCACCGACTTTTCTTTTATCCAAAAGGAAAGGTTAAAAAGCACATGAGAGACCTTTGAGATGTTTTCTTGAGTTCGGGGGGTAGATTATGAAAAGGGAAGGTGCTAGCACCCTTTTCATCCATGGTTTTCCATGGGCTCTTAGTTACTTGCTTAGATCACTTGCTTTGGTCTATTTTGAAATGGTGCTTGATGTGATTTTGAAAGTATTTTGTAAAAGAGGCCATTTGTTTAGGCAATCTTTGTAATGATTCTCGTTCGTAAGAATGTATACAAAGATGTTTGTCTTTTGAAAATATTTTCAATGTTTATAAGATGTTTCTGAAATGTGTGTGTGTTTGTTTTTGAAAATAGCAAGGATTGTTTGCTTGAAATAGAGCAAGTAACTTAGAGGCTATCTACCTACTCAAATGTCTTTCTTATGCATTTTCTATTCCTTTGACATTGTTGACTTACCATTGATTTGGTAAGCAACCCTATCTTTGGATGTAGACGGGACGGGTGTGGGTCATTGTATAGTCGCGATAGCAATGTTGTAAGATATCTTAGCATTCTCTACTAGGGACTAAGATCACTTGCAAGGAAACATTTGTAGCGTCATCGAGGGACTATGATCTTGTATTTTGATTATTTCGCTAGGACGTCTCACATGCATAACATGATCATTTTTTATAAGGTAACAAGTGGAATTACCCTAGGGGTGCATGTGTGAATAGTGTGTTTGATTTGCATGCCTTTAGTATTTGATTAGGGGTTGTCTACTTGTTGATTTTATCTTTCCATACATTCCCTATTTTACTAGCAAGCATACAAAAAGTAATAAAATGCAAAAAGATAAAATCCTACATTATTACAACCATATTGAATAGCATAAAAATATAAAGACAAAAATAAAATAAAAGCAAGAAAAACGGGTCTTTCGATTCAGGCAGAAAACCCTTCGATTCTGCCTATTTTGGCTTCCTTCGATTTGGAGTCTGGAATCAGTGGAGTCATGCCCTTCGATTTGACTTTCTGTCTCCTTCGATTGGGGGTTGGAGTCAGTAAGGTTCTGGCTTTCATCTGAGGCCTAGAACCAAACAAGGTTTTGGCTTTTCCACAGGCTCCTTGTTAACTCATTGTAAGCATATTAGGCCCTCAGATTGTGATTCGAAAGGCTCGTGCAGCTGGCCAATCGAAGGGTATAACAAACCTGTCTTAAGTTCTTAAAATGCAACATCCAAACATAACTACAGTCCAGGGGTTAGCACAAAAACCAATGGGTCTCAAAGTCCAAAGTATAACTAACTAAGGTTGAGTTTTTCAGCATATGGGCAGTCAGAATCGAATGTTAAAACATGGTCTAGAAATATCTACATTTTTCTGTATTGGCATGTGCATATGATGTTTAAATGAAAGAGTTCCAAGTTCAGAGAGAACTTACCTCTTGAAGTGTTTAGTCGAAAGAGCTGCAGGTGACTTTTTTGATGGTGGAGGGAGCTTCGCTGGGATCTTCCTGAAGCTAGTTTTGTTACTTCCTGGTTTGGGCAGTCACTGAATCGAAAGAGAGTATATGATGGTGATGCGTGAATCGAAGGTTGCTACAGTCTAGGGGAAGTAAATCGAAAGGTACACTACTGAGGATTTTTATGAAAAAAATCTTAGAGTTTTGAAGGTTTGAGAATGTTGGAGAGTTTGAGAATATGGGAGAGTTTTAGTGTTTGAGGATTTTTATGATTTTTTCTCTCTCGCAAAAAAATCTGGCCCTTTTCTTTGTCAATGGTTCCTCTATTTATAGATAAAAGGTTTGGGAGTTTAAACTAAGATGTGGCTTGGCTGAAACGTAAATATTAAGCTATGTCAGATTTTCCAAGATCCAAAGGTGAAGTACTGAAGTTGTTGGTTAAAAGGGGCTGACTTCCCTGACTTATGGTGAAGTACAAACATGATTTAAGCAAAGCATGGGCTTGTGACAGGATTTGTACTAGCAAGTTCACTTTCACGAAAATAATCTTCTGGACAAAGGTTTAATCCCCTGGACAATAACTTAATCCAAAAAGTAAGCAATTAATTATGGAGTGAAATACAAGCATTAAGGCTTGTAAAGTAAGATCATGTAGCATGGTCCAAAGATTTGATCAGTGTCCTTTCAAAATCCTATTTTCCACTTGTGTCGAAGCGTTCCAAAAATGTATTAAAGAAGACTGTGTCGAAGGATTCAGAGTTGGGTTTGAAAGATGCTGATTCGAAGGGAACCGAAACTCCAATTAAAGCTTTTGTGTGAATGTGGCTCATGTCCAACCGAAGACTTGCATGCCAGGGGTTACATGTGGTCAAACGAAAGAGTGTACATAGAGGGTCCTTGTCTTATGACTTCGTGCCAACATGTAAAATATCTTGGAAATGAAATAAATTACAAGAGGCTTTTTTCCTTGTGAATCCAAACCAAAATGTGCTAGAGGCCCATGCCCAGTCGAAGGATGCAAGCCAAGCTTGCATCGAAAGAGGCCAAAAGGCCAATCAAAGGGGCTGAAACGAAGAACACTTGTATTTCTCCAAATTTTGTCAAAATAATATTTTTATCTGTTTTCTCCCTTTTTGACAGTTTCCTTTTAATTTTGGTACTGGAAAATACCAAAGTACTTGTGCAAGCTTGAACCTTGAGAAACCTTGTGAGAAAGGCTTTGATGAATGAGAGGGCAAATTTTGGGGTACAACAGCTGCCCCTGTTCAATCTTCTTAGACCTGAAGAGTTAGATTGGCGAGCTTTGCCATTTGTGACTCGAAGGTGAAAGATGATTGGACACTAGAGTGCCCATAAATTTGGACTCGACAATGTGTAGTCGAAGGAATGGGCTTAAATATGTCATTTGGAGAAGTGATAGAAAGTTGTTGGAGATGGGCTTGTAGATGCCATCCAAAAGTGATTGCCGAATATGAAAGAGAAACTAAATGAGTATCAGAATGGCATTCGTGTTTGAAGCGTATCTGAACTGTATCTGGACTTGAAGTCTGGATCTGAATGAGTAACGGAATGGCATCCGTGTCTGGAGCATATCTGTGCTGTATCTGAATCTGAATGAGTATCAGAATGGCATCTGTGTCTGGAGCGTATCTGTACTGTATCTGAAGGCTGAATCTGAATGAGTAACAGAATGGCATCCGTGTCTGGACCGTATCTGTGCTGTATCTGAATCTGAATGAGTATCAGAATGGCATCCGTGTCTGGAGCATATTTGTACTGTATCTGAAAGCTGAATCTGAATGAGTAACAGAATGACATCCGTGTCTGGAGCGTATCTGTGCTGTATCTGAATCTGAATGAGTATCAGAATGGAATCCGTGTCTGGAGCGTATCTGTACTGTATCTGAAGGATGAATCTGAATGAGTAACAAAATGGCATCTGTGTCTGTAGCGTATTTGTGCTGTATCTGAATCTGAATGAGTATCAGAATGGCATCCATGTTTGGAGCGTATCTGTACTGTATCTGAAAGTAGAATCTGAATGAGTAATAGAATGGCATCAGTGTCTGGAGCGTATCTGTGCTGTATCTGAATCTGAATGAGTATCAAAATGGAATCCGTGTCTAGAGCGTATTTGTACTGTATCTGAAGGCTGAATCTGAATGAGTAACAGAATGGCATCCATGTCTGGAGCGTATCTGTGCTATATCTGAATCTGAATGAGTATCAGAATGGCATCCGTGTCTGGAGCGTATCTGTACTGTATCTGAAAGCTGAATCTGAATGAGTAACAGAATGGCATCCGTGTCTGGAGCGTATCTGTGCTGTATCTGAATCTGATTGAGTATCAGAATGGAATCCGTGTCTGGAGCGTATCTGTACTGTATCTGAAAGCTGAATCTGAATGAGTAACAGAATGGCATCCGTGTCTGGAGCGTATTTGTGTTGTATCATGATTTCATATATTTAATGGTAGCTGTTAATCTTATCCCGAAAAGGGTAAAATGTTAGCTGGAACACGACATTATATTGCATGAAATGTATGATGCAATATATGTATTTTATCAATGTCTATGATATATGGTGTAATGTATGCGAATGTAAGCTGATTTGATGTATTGCTGTATGATTGAGGAAAATAAATCCTTGACTGCTGCTGAGGATATGTGGATTCTTTATATCTTGAAATTGAAGTATTGACAAAATCCTATTGTGAGAGCAATGCAGTATACTGCTTGAGTAATCTTCTTGGGGAATCCAGAGAATTTTGATGACTTCTACTGGGGATTTAACAATGGGAATCCTCATTCTGTTGGGGAACAATGAAAACTCTGTGGGGAAAAAGCTTATTCCTATTTGGAAAAAGTTCAGGAGTTTCAGTCACCTGCCGCTCTACTGAGGAATTATCCTAGGTTAGGGAAAAATAGAAGTTAGCTGTTGTCCGGTTGGTTTTCAGGCTTCACGGCAACTTGCTGGGGAATTTGGAGAAACGCGATGGTTTCTACCGGGGATTAATAGTTTTGAAGTTTCAGCTCCGCTGGGGATCTTAATGACGTACTGTAGGGATTGCTCATGGAATAGCCTAGAGACATTTTCCTATTCTTTCAACCTATCAGTAATTGTTATTTTTTCATTTTGTTTATTTGTAAACAGTAATTATGTTCAAATGCATATGTTCATTAATGAACCATTGGACGTTTTTGCAAATAAAACACAAGTGTAAAAGAAAAGTACAAATAGTTTTCTGTACTTTAAAGAGATATCTTTGTATTTACTTTGAATAAATATTTTTGTACAAAGGAGACAAACATCCTAGTAAGAGGATGGTGTCATGAAAATAAGAAAAAATTATACAAAGAAAGATAGCTATGTGTGATAATCCCACGGGGTTCCTATTCTGCTATAGCCTCCGTATCTCTGAATATCTTGTCTATCCGTTGCTTCGTCCGAAGATAATTGAATTGATCAGAAGATATGGGTTTATTAGTGAAGAGATTGTCCTCAATGTGATTCGACGAGACATAGTCATACGCTTTAATTCCCTAACTTTTGCCTGGACCGCCCTTTCGGGTTTTCAATCCACCGGGAAACCCTTTTTTGCCCAAGTCTCCCTTTCGGGTTTTCAACTTGTCGGGTGTACAAATTTTTTATATTTTATCCCTAATTTTTTCCCGAACCTTTTGGTTCGCCGGGATGCCCTTGTTTTTCCTAGGTGTGTCAACCTAGCGGGTCTCTTATGCGTAGTATCTTTTGACTATGTCTGCATTTGCTGGGTGTGGCAAATCGTCACCATCTATGGTGGTTAAGATCATTGCCCCACCGGAAAAGATGTTCTTGATTAAAAATGGTCCTTCATAGGTAGGAGTCCATTTGCCCCTGGGATCACTTTGTGGCAAGATTATGCGCTTGATCACCAGATCTCCAACTTGATATACTTGGCGTCAGACTTTCTTGTTGAAAGCCCTGATCATCCGTTTTTGATACATCTGACCATGGCAAACAATAGTAAGTCTCTTTTCATTAATTAAGTTCAGTTGATCAAGCCGAGTCTGGATCCAATCGTCCTCACTCAAACCTGCATCCTTCATAATTCTCAAAGAGGGGATTTGAACTTCAATAGGCAAGACAACCTCCATGCCATAAACCAAAGAATAGGGTGTTTCCCCAGTTGATGTGCGAGCCGTGGTACGGTACCCGTGGAGAGCAAACGGTAACATTTCATGCCAGTCTTTGTAGGTGACTGTCATCTTCTGTATGATCTTCTTAATGTTTTTATTAGCAGCTTCGACTGCACCATTCATCTTTGGCCGATAGGGGGATGAATTGTGATGTTGAATCTTGAACTGCTCGCACAAGGTGGTGATTATAGTATTGTTAAGGTTCGTACCGTTATCAGTGATGATCCTTTCTGGGATATCGTACCGGCAAATAAGATTCTGCTTGATGAAGCGGGCAACAACATTCTTAGTAACGAATGCGAAGGAAGCTGCTTCGACCCACTTTGTGAAATAGTCAATGGCCACTAGAATGAATCGGTGTCCATTAGAGGCTGTAGGCTTGATCTCCCCAATCATATCGATTCCCCACATAGCGAAGGGCCAAGGAGCTATTAAGACATTTAGAGGAATCGGAGGCACGTGCACCTTGTCTGCATAGATTTGACACTTATGATAGGTCTGGGAGTGTTGATAGCAGTCTGCTTCCATGGTAGACCAATAATAGCCTGCCCGTAGGATTTTCTTCGCCATCGTATGCCCACTAGAGTGAGTGCCAAAGGTACCTTCATGTAATTCAGCCATGATCTTTTCAGCTTGAATCTTATCCATACAACGGAGCAGAATAGAATCATGATTACGTTTGTACAGGATGCTATTACTTAGGAAGAAATTAGCGGAGAATCTCCTTAAGAACTTTTTATCATTGATTGAAGCTCCTTCTGGATATTCTTGAGCTTCGAGATACCTTTTGACTTCATGGAACCAAGGCTGGTCCACTACTTCTTCAGTATTAATCTCGTGACAGTGTGCTGGTTCGTCCATTCGTTCAATGGTGATCTAGGGATCTTCATTATCCCAATTAAGTTTAAACATAGATGACATTGTGGCTAAAGCATCTGCTAGCTGATTTTCTTCTCGCGGGAAATGCTCGAAGGTAATCTACTTGAAATATGGTAACAATGTCAAAACATGTTATTTGTAAGGGATAAGGTTTGAGTGCTTCGTGTCCCACTCTCCTTTGATCTGACTGATGACCAAAGCTGAATCTCCAAACACATCTAAAGATTTGATTCCCAAGTTTATGGCAGCCTTGAGACCAAAGATGCACGCTTCGTATTCCGCCATGTTGTCCGTACAATTGAAGCAAAGTCTGGCGGTACAAGGAGTATGGCATCCTTCCGGAGATATGAGTACAACACCGATACCATTACCTGCATTGGATGCCCCATCAAAGAACAGGGTCCATCGGGATCCTTGTCCAGGTCTGTCATATGGCCTGATTTCTTCACAGTTGTCTAATGTTATGATGTCTTCATCCGGGAATTCAAAATTCATGGACTGATAATCTTCTAGAGCTTGATGAGCAAGATCATCAGCTAGCACACTGCCTTTTATAGCTTTCTGGGTAGTGTATTGTATGTCATATTCTGTTAAGATCATCTGCCATCTAGCTATTCTTCCAAATAGAGCAGGCTTTTCGAAGATGTACTTTATGGAATCCATCTTAGATATCAGCAAAGTGGTATGAGTAAACATATACTGTCTTAGCCGGCGAGCAGCCCATACTAGAGCGCAACAAGTTTTCTCGAGCAGTGAATATCTGGTTTCACAGTTGGTAAACTTTTTGCTCAGGTAGTAAATAGCGTGCTCTTTTCGGCCAGACTCGTCATGCTTCCCTAATACACACCCCATTGAGTTTTCTAAAACGGTCATATACATGATCAGCGGTCTTCCCTCGACTGGTGGCATCAGGATAAGAGGCTCTTGTAAATGCTCTTTGATTTTGTAAAAAGAAATCTGGCATTCATCATTCCATCTGACTACTTGAACTTTCTTCAACAGTTTGAAGATTGGTTCACAAGTAGATGTTAGGTGAGAAATGAATCTGGCAATGTAGTTCAGGCGTCCCAAGAATCCTCTGACTTCCTTCTCAGTACGAGGAGCAGGCATTTCTTGTATCGCTTTGACCTTGGCAGGATCAACCTCGATGCCTTTGTTGATGACAATGACACCTAAGAGTTTACCGGACCGGAATCCGAATGTGCACTTGTTTGGATTCAACCTTAGTTTGTACTCTTTCAATCTCACAAACAGCTTTTGCAAGTGATCAAGGTGCTCCTCCTCAGTTTGTGATCGGGCTATCATGTCATCTGCGTAGACCTCTATCTCATGATGTATCATATCATGAAACAAAGCTACCATGGCGCGTTGATAGGTTGCCCCAGAATTCTTCAGTCCGAATGCTATCACTTTGTAGAAGAACATGCCCCACTGTGTGACAAATGTAGTTTTCTCCATGTCCTCAGGTGCCATTTTGATTTGGTTATATCCTGAGAATCCGTCCATGAAGGAAAATACTTTGTGCTGGGCCGTATTATCAACCAGAATGTCGATGTGTGGAAGTGGAAAATCATCTTTAGGGCTGGCCCTGTTTAAATCTCTATAATCCATGCACATTCTTACTTTACAGTCCTTTTTAGGCACGAGAACAATGTCGGCAACCCATTGAGGATAAGAAGTAACAGCCAGAAATCCAGCATTGAACTGTTTCATGACTTCCGCTTTGATCTTCTCTGACATATCAGTTCTCATGCGGAGGACTTTTTGTTTCACTGGTGGACAATCTTCTCTCATGGGTAGACGATGTACCACGATGTTTGTATCGAGTCCCGACATGTCTTTGTATGACCAGACAAAGATCTCAACATAATCATGCAATAGCTGAATTAGACGCTCCTTGACACTCGACTCTAGATTGGCACCCACTTTGATTTCCTTTTTATCTTCCTCGATACCCAAATTGATTGTATCCAACAGCTCCTCATGAGGTTGAATAGCTCTTTCCTCTTGTTGTAGTAGTCTGGCCAATTCCCCTGGCACCTCACAATCTTCCTCACCTTCATATTCGGCTTGGTAGATCAGATCTTCAGAGTCACTGAAGGCTATAGCAGTATCGTTACCCATGGGATCCAGAATGAAGGGGTACCTGCATTTGTGAGCGTGGGTGTGTGTAAGGGTATAGCCATCTTTAAACAATAAAAATGTAAAAGAAAGACAATGAGCATAAAAGGTTTGTATGTGAAAAAGCGTCCATGATTCATTGAATGTCATATGAAGATGAAATAAAAACCCTTACAAATGGACCATTGTGCCCTGGGTAAGACACAAGGTTTTTAAAGTGAGAATTGTTTGTGAATATTAAAAGTCCAATAGAAATGTAAAAGATAAATTACTGAGAGATGAAAGTTATTGGGACAAAGTCTCTGGCTTCCCAGTTGCGAAGTCCTCCGTTGACAATAGGAAATATCCAATCTTCCAAGCTGCCATCTTCTTCAACATCTTCCACTGTGTTTACCTCTCTGTTACCAATCTTCAAAGGTGGCCCTCCAACACGGGAACGACGCACAGTCTTCTGAGCAGTTGAAGTAAACCCCAAGCCAAACTTGTCTGATTTATACGGGATGTCTGGAAGCTTCCCCCAAATGATGCATCCACCCTCTTCCACTACTGCTTTCGCATCCTTTAGAGATGACATCCGAAGTGGAGGTCTTGTGATCTTAGGAATCGAGGATACCGCCTTGGTTGCCGCTACTTCTTGAGAGACTTCTTCAAAATGTTTGAAAGGGGTTTCAATGAACTCGCCATCCAACTCCACATATCAGAAGGAATTTAGATGACTAATCATGTACTCCTCTTCTCCGTGGACAATTATGATCTTTCCTTGGACCGGGTATTTCAGCATCTGGTGTAGCGTGGAAGTGACAACACCGACATTATGAATCCAGGGGCGTCCTAACAGACAGGAATAAGAAGGACGGATGTCCATCACATAGAAGGTTGAGTTGAAAATCTGAGTTCCCACCTTTATTGGGATGTCCACCTCCCCGTGGACCATCCTCTTCGAACCATCAAATGCTCTCACCACTATGTTACTGGGTTTTAATGTCAGCCCTTTGCAATCCAATCTGTCAAGGGCTTTCTTCGGCAGGACATTTAAAGATGATCCCGTGTCCACCAAGACATAGGCTAGGGTTATTCCTCTACACTCCACAGAGACATGTAATGCCTCGTTGTGTTTTCTCCCTCTGGGTGTCAAGTCAGCATCGGAGAAACCCAAGCCATTATCAGCTGTCAAACTGGCCACACAATCCTGGAATTGGTCAGCAGACGTCTCTTGTGGCACATGGGCTGTCTTCAAAAAATTTACCAGAGCTTTCGCATGTGCCTCAGAGCACAGCAGCAATGCTAGCATGGAGATCTTGGAGGGGGTTTGTTAGAACAACGTTTGAATCTACTACCTAAGTTTAAGTTTTGATGATAACAAAATGCAAAGATATATAAATTGTATGATTCATGTAAGACATATATGCTACCTAAAAATTACATTCTGTTTTACAGAAACTCTGATGGGTATCAGCAAGAGAATATCATCATCAGCATCAGAAGATGAAATATCAACATCAGCATCAGAGGATGTTATATCAGATGCCAGAATCAGAAGATTAACATGTGCTTACGCTGAAGCTTGATGAACAGATCTGCATGTAACAATCTGAACTCTGATCAAGAAAACAACAACTCATCAGCACCTAGCAGCGTCAGAATAAGCCAAAGCCAGAACACGCTTAAGTGGCAATGGTACTGTGTATTCAAGATACTTTATTATCAACGGCATTATTCCAGACAAAGATCTTCTCAATTTGGAAAGAATGTTATTGGCATTGAAACAGAATTAACTGACTCCAACGTACCATTTTCCAATGCTATATAAACAAGTCAGTGAAGATTGAATTGGCTAATGCTCTACAACTCTCTACACGCCTAAAGCTATTCTCATCTTCCTCACTCTCAGTTTGCTAAAGCTCTCAAATTCTTTACTCAATTATTTTAGCACTCTAGTTCTCATAAGCTTAACGTGTGTAGTATCACAGTTGTGATAAACAGTTTTTATAGAAAACATTCAACACACTTAGATCTCTTTTATCTGTAAGAAAGTATTTCCTTGAGAAACCGGCTTGTGGTTTGACTCAAGAAGGCTTTAGCAGTTGTTAAAGCAGTTGTAATATTCAGTTGAATATAGTGGATTAAGACCTCGTTGGAGAGAGGCGAAATCACCTTGACGGGTGGACTGGAGTAGTTTGAGATCAAACGAACCAGGATAAAAATACCGTGTTGACTGCAATTGATTTCAAGTTTTTACAATTCAACCCCCCTTCTTGTGTTTTTCACTTCTTCAATTGGCATCAGAGCGTCTGGTTCTGAGCTAAAACACTTAACCGTGTCAGTACAAGATCCAGCGTCAGAAAAACACAATGGCAAGAACTTATCAACACACCAGCAATGACAACAATGAAGACAGAGACAGATTCAGCGGCAAACCTCCAGTCTTTGATGGAGAAAATTTTGATTACTGGAAAGACAGAATTGAAAGCTTCTTTCTGGAACATGATGCTGATCTGTGGGACATGGTGACAAATGGATACATGCACCCAGTGAATGCAAGCGGTCAGAAGATTGACAGGAAAGCAATGTCTGATCAACAAAAGCGTGACTTCAAAAATCACCACAAGGCCATAACCATTCTTCTCAGCGCCATCTCTTACGCTGAATATGAAAAGATCTCTAACAGAGACACAGCAAAGAACATGTTTGACTCACTCAGAATGACGCATGAAGGCAACATTCAGGTCAAAGAAACTAAAGCTCTTGCGCTCATTCAGAAGTATGAGGCATTCAAAATGGAAGAAAGTGAATCCATTGAAACAATGTTCTCAAGATTCCAAATTCTGGTGGCTGGTCTCAAGGTTTTGGACAAAGGATACTCTACTGCTGATCATGTCAAGAAGATCATCAGAAGCTTGCCAAAACAGTGGAGGCCAATGGTTACAGCACTGAAGCTAGCTAAAGATCTCAACAAAATTTCTCTGGAGGAACTTATCAGCTCCCTCAGAAGTCATGAGATAGAGCTAGAAGCTGATGAACCTCAGAATCAAGGTAAGCCTTTAGCATTAAAATCTAACAAAAAATCTGAGTCTAAAGTTTTGCAGGCAGTTGAAGAAACATCTGATGGATCCTCATCAGAAGAAGACGAACTTTCCCTCCTCTCCAGAAGAGTGAACCAACTATGGAAGCAGAGGCAAAGGAAGTTCAGGAATCCTAGAAGATCTGATCAGAATGAGTCCTCTTCCAGATACAGAAGGTCAGATTCTTCCTCTGGATACAGAAGATCTGAAGGCTCCTCAGGAAGCAGAAAGCCAAACACCAAGGACATCATCTGCTATGAATGCAATGAGCAAGGACACTACAAGAGTGACTGCCCAAAGCTTCAGAGGGAAAAGCCCAAAAAGAAGTTTGGAAGAGAAAAGAAGAAAAGTCTCATGGATACATGGGATGACTCTGACTCGTCTGAAGCTGACTCAGAATCAGATGATGAGAGAGCAAACATAGCTCTCATGGCCAACATTTCAGAAGACAGTGAAGCTTCTGAATCAGACTCAGAATCAGACACTGAAGAGGTATTTCCTGACTTTGCAATTAATTTTACTAAGGCTGAACTTGCTGAAAGCCTTAACGAAATTCTGGAAAGGTACCAGCAGATTAGAGTTAAATTTAGAAACCTGAAAAGGAATCTTGAATCTGACTCTGATAAGACTGAGAGTCTTAAATTGGAAAATTCTGAGCTGAAAAATAAAATTTCAAAGTTAGAAAATGTTTTACAAAACTCTTAGAAGGAAACAATTTCTGAAACTCCCAGCAGCGTTGATGAGATCATCAAGGAGTATGATCATAGCTTTCAGAAGTTCCTTGCTAAAAGCATAGATAGAAGCAAAATGGCTTCAATGATCTATGGAGTTAGCAGAAACGGAAGAAAGGGAATAGGATACCAAGGTAAGGTTCCTACACCAAAGAATGCCATGGATTTAACTATTAAACACACTCCTCTGAACTCACATTTTGTGTATGGTCACACACATGATATTAAGTATACTAGTAGCAAGTATTCTGTGAAACCAAAATTCAACCAGAGTTTTGGTAAATCTAACAAATCGGGACCTAAGAAAATCTAGGTACCTAAGGATAAAATGATACATGTTGCAGATATCTTTAGCAGCAAATCAGAAACACCAGTCATGGTACCTGGACTCTGGCTGCTCGCGACACATGACGGGAAGAAGGCATATGTTCCAAAGCCTGGAACTTAAGCCTGGAGGCCACGTTGGCTTTGGAGGCAATCAGAGGGGAAAGATCATTGGCTCTGGAACTGTAGGTAATGGAAATCTTCCCTCTATAAATAATGTTCTGTTAGTAGATGGATTAATGCATAATCTGTTATCCATAAGTCAATTAAATGATAACGATTATGATATAATCTTTAATCAAAAATCATGTAAAGATGTTAGTCAGAAAGATGGGACTATCCTATTTAATGGAAAGAGGAAAAACAACATTTATAAAATCAAACTTTCTGAACTGAAAAGTCAGAATGTAAAGTGTCTTCTGTCTGTTAACAACGAGCAATGGATCTGGCACAGAAGATTGGGGCATGTTAGTATGAGAAGAATGTCTCAGATTAACAAACTCAATCTGGTCAGAGGACTTCCTAATCTGAAGTTCAATTCAGATGCTCTGTGTGAAGCATGTCAGAAAGGCAAGTTTGCAAAACCTTCTTTCAAATCTAAAAATGTTGTTTCTACCTCTAAGCCATTAGAACTTCTGCACATTGACTTATTTGGACCAGTTAAAACTTCCTCAGTCAGTGGCAAGAAGTATGGGTTAGTAATCGTAGATGACTATAGCAGATGGACATGGGTAAAGTTCTTAACACACAAGGAAGAGTCACACTCTGTGTTTGTCACCTTCTGTAACCAAGTTCAGAATGAAAAAGATCTTAGAATCGTTAAAGTCAGAAGTGATCATGGTGGAGAGTTTGAAAACAAAGATTTTGAGTCATTCTTTAATGACAGAGGCATTCTGCATGATTTCTCTTGTCCTAGAACTCCCCAACAAAATGGAGTTGTAGAACGAAAGAACAGAACATTGCAAGAACTGGCCAGAACCATGATCAATGAGACAAACGTTGCTAAGATCTTCTGGGCAGAGGCAATAAACACAGCGTGCTACATTCAGAATAGAATCTCCATAAGACCTATTCTGGAAAAGACTCCATATGAATTGTGGAAGAACAGAAAGCCCAACATTTCATATTTTCATCCATTTGGATGTACTTGTTTTATGTTAAATACAAAAAATTATTTGAACAAGTTTGACTCTAAAGCACAGAAGTGTATTATGTTAGGATACTCTGAACGCTCAAGAGGGTACAAAGTATACAATACAGAAACACAGATTGTGGAAGAATCAATCAGTGTTTGTTTTGATGATAAGCTTGACTCTGAAAAGTCAAAGCAGAATGAAGTCTTTGCAGGTATGGAAATTGAATTCACAGGTTCTGAAGACAAGTCATCAGAAGCTCTCAACAACAACACTCCTTCAACATCAGAAAGAGGCACTGCGAGCAATCCAGCAACACCTGTTGATCAACCTCAGAAAAGACTACCCAGAAGCAGCTTGGATCACCTAGAAGAAACCATCTTAGGAAGAAAAGAAGATCCAATCAGAACAAGAGCCAGCTTCAGAAACTCTGAAGAATCCCTCATGGGACTTGTTTCTCTGATTTAACCTTCCTCAATTGATGAAGCACTTCTGGACAACGACTGGATTCTAGCAATGCAAGAAGAGCTGAATCAATTCACCAGAAATGACGTATGGGATCTTGTTCCTAGACCAAAAGGATTCAACGTCATTGGAACAAGATGGGTGTTCAGAAATAAGCTGAACGAACAAGGTGAAGTTATCAGAAACAAAGCACGACTGGTAGCACAAGGTTATAGTCAGCAAAAGGGGATAGACTATACAGAAACCTTTGCCCCAGTCGCCAGGTTAGAATCTATCAGACTTTTAATTTCGTTTGCTGTTAATAAAGGCATCACTCTGTATCAGATGGATGTCAAGACTGCATTCTTAAATGGCTATATAGAAGAAGAGGTTTATGTGCACCAACCCCCTGGTTTTGAAAGTACAAAAAATCCAGAATATGTTTTCAAACTAAAGAAGTCACTATATGGTCTGAAACAAGCTCCCAGAGCTTGGTATGAAAGACTAAGTAACTTTCTGTTAGAAAATGAATTCACCAGAGGGAAGGTGGACACTACCTTATTCTGTAAGTCAGTTAAGAATGACATCTTAGTTTGTCAAATTTACGTTGATGATATTATTTTTGGATCTACTAATCCTTCTCTTGGAAGAAAATTTGCTAAGTGTATGCAGGCAGAATTTGAGATGAGCCTCATGGGAGAACTGAAATTCTTTCTGGGAATTCAGATCAATCAAAATCCAGAGGGAACTTACATTCATCAGAGCAAATATGTTAGAGAACTTCTGAAGAAATTTGACCTCTCAGAATGTAAGTCATCAAAGATTCCAATGCATCCCACGTGCATTCTGGAAAGAGAAGAGGTAAGCAAAAAGGTAGAACATAAGGTCTACAGAGGTATGATTGGTTCTCTCCTTTATCTGACGGCTTCAAGGCCTGATATCTTATTCAGCGTATGTATTTGTGCTAGATTCCAATCAGATCCTAGAGAATCTCACTCAACAGTTGTTAAGCGAATTTTTAAGTATCTGAAAGGTACTACTAATCTGGGTCTATTTTATAGAAAATCTAGTGATTACAGCTTAGTAGGTTACTGCGATGCTGACTTTGCTGGAGACAGAGTAGAGCGTAAAAGTACTTCTGGAAGCTGCCAGTTTCTGGGAGAAAATCTGATCTCTTGGTCCAGCAAAAGGCAATCCACAATTGCACTATCAACAGCAGAAGCTGAGTACATAGCAGCAGCTGGATGCAGCACACAAATGCTCTGGATGAAAAGTCAGCTTGAAGACTTCCAGATTTTTGAGAGTAACATCCATATACTCTATGACAATACTTCTGCCATTTGCCTAACTAAAAATCCCATTTTGCATTCTAGGGATAAGCATATATAAATAAAACATCACTTCATTAGGGACTATATTCAGAAAGGAATTTTGAACTTAAAATTTATTGATACAGACCATCAATGGGCTGATATCTTCACTAAACCACTTTCTAAAGATAGGTTCAACTTCATTCTGAAACATCTCAGCATAAAGCTCTGCCCAGAGTGAAAATGTTTTAATTTTATATATTAACCTTCAGAATGTGCTTTATTTTACTGTGAACTTCTAATCAATCTTCTTTCAGAAAGATAGACATGCAGATTGTATCAGATTCTATTCTTAAAGATCTGAGCGTTTCAGCTCAAGGATAGACGTGCTGTTCACCAAATCAAACAAGTGTCATCCAATCATCAGCAAATATCTGAAGCAGAACACGCGTGCACGCTTCTGAGAAGGCTAAAAGCTGATTGGATGCATTGAGACACATGTCTGGTAACCGTTCCAAGTATCTTTCTCAAATCCCCCAAAATCAGCAAGCATTAAATGCGTGTAATCATGAGTTAAACTGTAATCATGAACTAATTTTCTCTCTTAAAACCGTTTACGTTTTCAAAACACATTTTGAAATCTATTTAAGCACATTAACATCATTCATTAAACTTTTACCGTCTCTTACAATCATCCAAAATATTTTCTGCATTCTCACTTGTGTGTTCATCCTTTTTCAAAAGAAACCCTTTCTCAAACTTTTTCTCAGAAAACCCAGTGTGAACATGGCAACTTCTAGCACTGTTTCTGCAGGTTCTCAGAAGGAGGCTTCTCTGAACAATACCAAATTCCCTTCAGAACTCTACTTACACCAGTGAAGAACTTGGAAGTTCTGTCTGAACTGATTGTTGATTTCACCAGTCTGAAAGAAAATGGATTCGATTTGATAGAAGAAATTAGGGCACAAGGATGGGAGAAGTACTTTAATAGGTTGGTGGGTCCAACGTTCCCTGTATTGGTCAAGGAATTCTGGATTCATGCGTCTTCATCAACACATCAAGTCACTTCCTATATCATGGGAAAGAAGATTGTGATCACTGAGGATCACATTGCAAGATTGATTGGATACACTGGTGGTGGTATCCGCTGTATCGACATGGAAGAAAGATGCTCAGATGCTGCTGTCATTGCAAGAGATATTTTCACCCATGGGGTTCCCAGCAGCAAAATCAGAGATTTGAAGGATCAACACAGAATATGGGCGAAGATTATTCTGGGGTGCTTCAATCACAGGAAGCCCACAAGCTCTCCTGATTATATAAACATAGATCAGCAGTTTCTGATCTATTTTATTAATCATAAGGTAAAGATTAACTTGGCTCATCTTCTGTTTAATCACCTCAGGACCAGCGTCAAGGAGACAAGAGAAGAAGAAAGGAAAAAAATGGATTGGATACCCTTTGGCAGGTTAATATCAGATATTCTAACTGAGAATAGGCTGATTGAACACCTTACAGAAGCACAGGAATTAAGCTCCATTGAACCTACTATTGGCAAGCCTCTGAATGCCAAGAATCTGAAGAAAATGAAACTGGTAGAGAATATCAAAAAGGAGCCCATCGTCACTCCTCTTGCTGACATCACCAGCAGAAGAGTCCCTCTGGACGACTTTCCAATATTCTCTGAGATTGACTCTAAACCAGTCATTGTTCTCAGATACTTGGATGCTTGCAAGGCTGATGGCACAGATCCCACTCTGAACATTAAAGATCTGCACCAGCAAACTCCAGAAGTTACTGTGAATAAGACAAAGAAGAGAAAGGCTACTTCAGAAGGACCATCCCAGCAGACCCCTAAGAAGAGAGGTAATCTATCTGCTGTTAATGTTTTAAATTCTTCTGCTATTCCAACATCAATCCCAACCCCAGCTTCATATGAACTCCCAATCCCCATACCAACCATTGATGACACCGAACCAGAGGCTGACCCTTCTGAGTCACTAACTCTCAGGAGATCCCGCACCAAAAATCCAAAACCCACAACATCAACAGAATCAGAACTTGATAAAGTTCTTTCTGAAATTGATCAACGTTCTTCCGCTCCCCTCTCATAAAATCCAAACACTCAACCAGAAATTCCCCATTCACCACAACCTGCAACTACACTATCACCCATACCAGAAGAACCAGAAATTCCACAACCCCCATCTCCACAACCAGAAATTCCACCTCCCTCTCCTCAACCAGAACTTCATCCACCCTCACCTCAACCATCATCTCCACAACCCGAGTCTCAACACTCTGAGTCTCACCACTCTGAGGCTCAAACCCCTGAACCTCATTCACCTCAAACCCCTAAACCTCTCTCACCTCAATCCTCTGAACCACAACCCTTGGCAATTCAGCTGCCATGTGGTACAACTGTAAACATACCCCAATTGCCATCCTCACCAGAAACTACCCCTCCAAATACTCCAAACAGTCCAATAATCATTTCTGACTCTCCCACTCCATCTCCCAAACAAAATAAAGATGACCACAGCAAGACCTTCATTGACCTCACAGTCCTTGACCGCCTTGCTGATCGTAAAAACAAAATAGCCATTCCCAAACCCAAACAACTAGATGTTAGTTCTGGCATTTTGAATTTTGAAACAGGCTTGCAGAATTGGATTGCTTCTCTAAAGCAGGTTTGTCCTGGAATGATTGATCCTGCTGCTTTAGACCAACTCTGGACACATTTCAGAATATGGGTACGCGCTGAAGCCCTCAAGCTGCAAGACATAAACTATGAACAGGCTCAACAAAACTTCAGCAAACTGCTGAAAGAAGTTGAAGGTCCAGTCATGAGTCAACTGCTGAAGGAGGAAGTGCTCTTTCTGGATAGTGAGCCATGGTCTGAAAAGCGTCCAACTTCAAAAGTTCAGCCAGCAGAAGATCAGACTATTCAAGCAGAAGATGTTGCAGAAAGCTCTCAGAAGCATCCTATTTCTGACGTTTCTCAAGCTGCCTTGGACAAGCAGACTCTTGAAGAGCTAAAGCAGAATGATATTCGTCTGCAGCAAAGAATGGATGAGAATGATCAAAGGATGAAGGAAAGGATGGATGTGCAAGATGGAAAGATTGATACAGTTTTCAGCATGGTGCATCAGCAGAAGGAAACTGCTGATCAGATTAAGAACATGCTAGAAGCTCTGTTCACACGCTTTCCACCCCAACCTTAGTTTTTCATTCATGATGTTTTCATTGTTTTCTTTCCATGTTTTCTGTACTCTCTTCTATGCTTTGAATTAAATATAACAGTTTTTCTGCTCTGATCGTTTTAGCTTATATTACTTGCACTTTTTGATTGCTGACAAAAAGGGGGAGAAAAAGAATGATATTTTTCAATAACGGACTACTGAGACAAAAAGTCTCAAACATTCTAACACTCTGATATACTTGAATGTTTTTGTTTTGCATAAGCCTACAGGTACAAGAAGTTAATCATTTATGATACACTGAAGCTCTGATGTTCTGATGTTCAAAGAAAGTCAATAAAGATCTGATCCTGAAGGACTCATGGAATTAAAAAGGGAAGTAATAAATTCAGGGGGAGTATCTCCGATCTAAAATCTGATATCTCTTTATTTCTTATCCTCTTATCTTTGATAACTTCCTATTTAATTCTGATACTCTTTACTATTTGGTTATCTCTGATACTTTTCACGTTAATTTTCAATTGAAAAAATCTAGTTTTTGTCATCATCAAAAAGGGGGAGATTGTTAGAAATTTTTTTGGATCTACTACCTAAGTTTAAGTTTTGATGATAACAAAATGCAAAGATATATAAATTGTATGATTCATGTAAGATATATATGCTACCTAAAAATTACATTCTGTTTTACAGAAACTCTGATGGGTATCAGCAAGAGAATATCATCGTCAACATCAGAAGATGAAATATCAACATCAGCATCAGAGGATGTTATATCAGATGCCAGAATCAGAAGATCAACATGTGCTTACGCTGAAGCTTGATGAACAGATCTGCGCGTAACAATCTGAACTCTGATCAAGAAAACAACAACTCATCAGCACCTAGCAGCGTCAGAATAAGCCAAATCCAGAACACGCTTAAGTGGCAACGGTACTGTGCATTCAAGATACTTTATTATCAACGACATTATTCCAGACAAAGATCTTCTCAATTTGGAAAGAATGTTATTGGCATTGAAACAGAATTAACTGACTCCAACGTACCATTTTCCAATGCTATATAAACAAGTCAGTGAAGATTGAATTGGCTAATTCTCTACAACTCTCTACACGCCTAAAGCTATTCTCATCTTCCTCACTCTCAGTTTGCTAAAGCTCTCAAATTCTTTACTCAATTATTTTAGCACTCTAGTTCTCATAAGCTTAACGTGTGTAGTATCACAGTTGTGATAAACAGTTTTTGTAGAAAACATTCAACACACTTAGATCTCTTTTATCTGTAAGAAAGTATTTCCTTGAGAAACCGGCTTGTGGTTTGACTCAAGAAGGCTTTAGCAGTTGTTAAAGCAGTTGTAATATTCAGTTGAATATAGTGGATTAAGACCTCGTTGGAGAGAGGCGAAATCACCTTGACGGGTGGACTGGAGTAGTTTGAGATCAAACGAACCAGGATAAAAATACGGTTTTGACTGTAATTGATTTCAAGTTTTTACAATTCAACCCCCCTTCTTGTGTTTTTCACTTCTTCAGGGTTTTCCCCAACTGTTCAACCACATCATAGTCACTCTTTTTTATTATCCTCAGTGTGATACGGTGGGAGAACTGACTTGGGATTTTGCGTTTGTATTCGCACTTGTTCGGTTTAGCAAGAGTCGCCACTGACTTTTTATTTATCCTAAGGAAAGGTCAAAAAGCACAGGAAAGACCTTTGAGATGTTTTCGTGGGTTCGGGGGGTAGATTATGAAAAGGGAAGGTGCTAGCACCCTTTTCATCCATGGTTTTCCATGGGCTCTTAGTTACTTGTTTTAGATCACTTGCCTTTGCTTTTCAATTGTGTGAAATGGTGCTTTGTGTGTGTGGTTTTGAAAATGTTTTGAAAAAGATGCCTTGTCTAGGCAACCATTGTAACAATTCTTTACTCGAATGTTTTACAAAGGTGTTTGTCTTTTTGAAAAGATGTTTCAATGTTTTTTGGAAGTTTGTTTTGAAATTGTGTGGAGATGTGTGTTTGAAAAAATGGCAAGGATGTTTTGCAAGTTTGATCAAGTAACTAAGAGCTATCTACCCTAATTTACTCAAAGATCTTTCTTATGTTTTTTAACCCTTTTAATAGTGTTGTTTCACCATTGTATTTGATGAACAACCTTGCGTTAGGATGTTAACGGGACGGACGCGGGTCATCGTTTAGACCATAGAGGCAATAGTGTCAAGTATCTTTGGCAATTTCCTTAAGGGACTTGATCATTTTTGTTTAGGCAACTCCGATAGCGTCATCGAGGGACTATGATCATTTTGTTTTTTGTTTTGCCAAAGTACTTGACATGCAACCATAGCCCATTTTTGAAGGCAACAAGCGGGATTACCCTAGAGGTGCAAGTGTGAATTGTGTATTGATTTTCATGCATTTGTCTTGTATTAGGTTATCTAGCGGTTGATTTTGAATCTTCGCATACAAACCCTAATTACTATACAGTATATGGAAAGCGATAAATTACGGGAATTTAAAGTCTAAGCTATTACAAATAAGTATCCGGGGATGGGGGTACAAATGTTTACAAATGGGGATGAGTCTCATCAGAATAGTAGTGTCCAAATATTATTTACAACCAAATCGAATCATCGCATTCTCAATGTAAAAATATAAGAATAAAAAGGAATCCAAAGCAATGTATGATGCACATGATTATTTACAAGTGATTAAGAGGTTAACCTAATGTATTTATTAAGTATTTATTATTATTTTTGTGTTTTTGTTAATTATGTATAAACAAAAGGTTTTAAAGAGAGAATATTTTAACTTAACAAAAAAATCTATTATTTGCATATTTTTTAAAATGTAATAAACATTAAGAAAATTTTGTACAAAAAATAATATATTGTTTTTCTTAACAAAATAAGTTATATAAAAAGAAAGGGAAATAATATGATAAATAAAAAAAGATTGATTTGTAAATATAATAAAAAAAAAGAGTTAAATGGGCCTTAGGAGAACATGCTTGGCCCAAAAAAGAAACAAGGCAGATTAAGACAAAAAAAGGGGGTGTAGTGCCAGGATTCATTGGGCTTTAGCAGTTTTGTGGGGCAGAAGCCCAAACGCGTTTTGAGAAGTTTTTTGTTAGGGTTAGTGATGTTTTGCTCAGAATAGGGTTACACAGTTTTACAAACGGCGCCGCTTCTCTCCTTTCTTCTTCGTCTTCATCTTTCTCGACCATGGCTTCTGATGCTTCATCCATGCCTCAGGCTACCAGGCGCCACCTCCACTTCCCTCTCTCCATGGTCATTCAGACAGTGATAAAGAAAAGGTAACGATTTTCTTTCTCCATGCGTTTTTTAGGGTTTTCGGATTTTAGTCTTGCATGTTTATTTTTTTCATGTTTTAACCATGGATGTTCATGTTTGTGTGAGGTGTGAAGAAGAAAAAGGAAGGGAAAAATACTACCTTGCTGATCTCGTTCTTGGAGAGGCGATGGAGAGGGAGTTTGGGATGGAGGCGCTCTAGGGTGGCCGAGGCGGAGAGAGCGATGATGACAAAAGCTTGGCGTTTTGGTATTTCGTATCTTTAGCCTTGAACGTTTAATGATGAAACTTCTGAAAACCCTAGCTCGTTCATTTCTGTCTCTCTTCCTATCTGAATGCTTTGTTTATTTGATGATGTTCTTTGATTCTGAGATGCTTGCTTTTTCCTCTCTTGGGCTTTGATTCTGATGTTGATGACCTTTATGGTTCTGATGTTGATGATTTTGATGCTGCTTTTGCTTCAGTGTTTTTGCTTCTGAGTTGCTTTTGCTGGCTTTTTTCAATGATGATTATTCTGATATTGCTTTCTTCTGAGATGCTTTTACAATCTTCCTCCCTTTGGATTTTGATTCTCAATGATGTTGGCCCTATGATGAATTTTGTTCCGAGGGCTTTTGGCTTTGCTTTGAGTTTGGTTACTTGATCTTGAAGGCAGGTTGAATGTTGTTTAGGATATAGGTTTTGATAGGCTTGGACACTGAGTTTGTTCAGGTTTATTGTGCTTGGCTTGAATGCTTGCTTATTGTGCAGTTTGTTTGGTACAGGCTTCAAGGCTTCTAGAGGTTTTTTTTCTGGTTGTTTGATGCAGGCTTGATGTTATAGGCAGGCTTGCTTATCTTTCTAACACAGGTTTGAAGTTTGTTTGGGTTACAGGCTTTGAAAGTCTTGCTTGTAAAAGGCAGGCTGTTGTTTCTGTAACAGGTTTTTAGGCCTTGGGGCAGGCTTGAGGCTTAAAGCAGTTTGAGTTTATGCAGGTTTTTTGGTTACAGGCCTCAAGGCTTGTGTTTTAGCTTTGTGTTATATTTTTCTATGTGTTCTGCCCCCCTTTACAGTGTTGGATATCTTGTTATATTTATTGTCCTCTAATCCTGTAAAACTGTAAGCCTCTACTTCTCTCTCTCTCTCTCTCTCCACGGAAAAAGCATATTTTATTGCTTAACTGTCCTTTTTATTCTGAAAAGGTTTTGGCCAGAAAATGATGAAAAATGCTTTTACAAGTTTGCTTGCATTTTGTCTTTCCTCTGCATATCTTCTTACCTCCAGATTTTCTGCATTGCTTTTGTGTACTTGTTGACAGCTTTATTGAAAGCTTCTTTGACAGTTACAGCTTGGTTGACATTTTGAACTTGTGCAACTTGTTTGTTCAGTTTGAACTTTGTAATTTGTTTGGCATATTCAGTTTGTCCATTTTGACATTGCAATCTGTTTGGATTTGTGCAGCTTTGTATTTGATTAATTCATATGCTTGCAAATAATTTGCTTTCCTCTTTGTGAACCAAGAAGAGGAATTTTCCTACGATTTACAGAGAGGACGAGCAAAAATAAAACAAACTGATTCCGGCCAACAACCTTTAATGATGAACTTTTTTGTCTGAAAATGCCTTTTTTAATTCATCTGTGTTTGACTTCTCTTCTCTTTTTGCAGGTAAATATCAGTTGAGCAAATGATGCAACAATAGAAGATGAAGACTTCAAGAGATTTAGGATATAGTTTTATTTTATTTCTAATCATTTGTAATAAACGTCATTGTAACACTGTAAATAAATTTACTGTATCAAATAAACATTTGTAAGAACAATTGAAAATGAATAAAAATCTTTTTTGTCAGATATCTCTTTTAATTCTTCTGCACTTGTTTATTTAATTACTTAAATTTCTTGAATTATAATAATTGGAAGTTATCCCAATAATTTTAACTTAGAAATTATAAATAATCAACAAACGTCCGACGTTCCAAATAACCAAAAGCATTGCACAGTTAAACAAACAAACGTCCGTACGCCTTTCACTTCACTGATTAAACCAACACTTTAAACTCTCAATCAGAAGCCTCAACTTCTATCCCAGATGTTTAGACTTTGAGAAACAAACAGGAATCTTGAACAAGCGTCAAAACCATGTGACAGTCAAATGAAATGTTGTGGATTCAATTCCTTCTGAGAATATGTGCGCAAACCCTAATGTTGGATTTACTGTCAAAGAAATGTCCGCCTGATCAAACCCTGAGCCAAACTCAACCAAATCACTGAAAACCCTAATAATCTGTTTGACTAATTCAAGAGTCAATGAAAACCCTAATTTTGTTTGACTGATAAGAAAAGTCTGTTTGACCGATTCTTGAGCCAATCTGAAAAAATCAGGAAACCTGAAGCTGTGATTTCTCGTGAAAAAGAGGAGGGCAAATTTTGGGGTACAACACCCAAGATTTCTTCCATTTCCTTCTTGGATGTTTTGGGGATAGCTAGTGATTGAGCCTTCGTTCGGACAGGCTCTTCTTGAATGCTTTTTCCTTTATTCTCAGCAGCGGAAGTATTGGTAGGGATAACAACAGGGGTCGCGTCGTCTTTGTCGTTAGGTGCACTTGCAAGTATGATCACTGGTACAGAGGTAATCTTCGGAACAGCCACGGGTCTAAAAATTTCCTTTGGGGGGGAAATCTCTAGAGAGAAGATTCTACCGCTACGGGTAATCTTGCTAGTTCCGGCAATATTGCTAATGTCGGAACTTTCTTCTTCGGTGGTAAACCCATCTTGTTTGATACCATGGTAGTAGATTTCTCCACCATAATTCCATGGTACTATTTTATCTGATTTGTACGGGACTGGCCCGGGCATTGTAATCTTAAGTGGAGTATTTTTTGGAGCAGGTGTAATCCTAACGGGTCTTTTGGGGGCCCTGGAAGTATCGCCGGAGATGGTTATGATTGAAATGTCTTTAACAGGAACAGGTAAAACGGGAGCATTCTCAAACAGAATTTCTTGGTTATCAATTAGGCGTTGGATACCTGTCTTCAACAGAGGGCAATCGACGGGTGAGGATAAGCAATGATGGAAGTCTTCCTTACATCCTGGGAATACACCAGCTTTTAACAAATTCATCTTAATGATCGGGAGTAGAGTCAAAAGTTCATCCACTGTAGCAACAAATAAATCTTCCTCGACAACATTGGCATTGTGACCATGCCTATGCATCGGAGCGGAAATAACATTTGGTTTCTCAGGTGCATCAAAATCAACCTCCTTTGCATCTATAAGGTCCTGAATCTTGTTCTTCAGAGCCCAACAGTTGTTGGTGTTGTGCCCTGGACTTTCAGAATGGTATACACATCTGGAATTTGGGTGATAATGAGGGGACGCAGTATTGGGATTCTTTGGGGCCTCTTTTAAAGATGCTAGATTCAATTTTAGAAGATGTGGTAGAACCTGGGCTAGAGTCATGTTAATCCTGGTGAATTGCCGGACTGGCCTTTCCACCCTTGGCTGGTTATTTCTAGGCTGGTCAGATGCGGGCTTTGGGATCATAATGGCTCCCACCACTGGTCGACGTTCATTTCTTCCTTGATTCCTTTGTGAATAAACATCAAACACTTCCTTCCTCCCAGTGAAGGGTTTTTTCACAGATGTAGAGGCAGACGAATCTTTCTGAATCTTCCCACTTCTTATACTAGCTTCCACCCTTTCGCCGGTTAAAATCAATTCAGTAAACCCCGCAGAGGAACTCCCAATCAGATGATTGAAGAAAGGGCCCGATAGAGTTCCCAAGAACATATCCACCAACTCCCTTTCAGACAGAGGGGGCTGCACTCTTCCGGCTAGATCCCTCCACTTTTGCACGTAATCTTTGAAGCCCTCATTTGAAGCCATAACCATACTCTAAAGTTGAGTACGGGTAGGCGCTAAATCGGTGTTGTACTGGTATTGATTATAGAAAGCTGCGGCCATGTATTCCCAATTGTGGACGTCGACCCTTTCTAATTGGTAAAACCAGTCAAGTTGCGTTCCTGATAAACTGTCTTGGAAAAAGTGGACCCATAAGTCTTTGTCGGCAGAGTGCGGCTGAATCTTTCTGACATATGATCGGAGGTGCATTTTAGGACACGACACTCCATCATATTTTGCAAATAATGGCACTTTAAACTTTGGTGGGATCACAATTCCTGACACCAGCCCCAACTCTTCAAAATCTAGACCCGGTACTCTCTGGATTTCCATAGCGCTTAACCGCTCTTCAAGGTGTTTGTACTTATCATAAGCCGGAGGGTATTTCTCTTCAGAATAATCCTCCTCTTCCTCCTCTTCTTCAGAGTCTGACGGAACTGCCGTTTCTTTTCCTTTTCTCTCCCCTTCATCAGATGTTGCTGGAAATTCTAAGGTCCTTCTGGCTTGTCCCTGAAACCTTTTTCCCATGATTATCACACCAGCTGGTTTCTTCTCTTTCTTCTTTTTCTCTTTCTCTTTTTCCAGCAGAGTCTTTAACTCCTCTTGCCCCTTGGCTAGGGTCATGAGTAACTGTTGAAATTGTGTGTTTTGAGCTTGAAGGTCTTTGACCGTCTGTTCGAGATCCATATCTCTGAAATAAACAGTAGAGAGATGAGGAAATTTGTTACAAAGACCTGTTTATGTTTATGATGAATGATATGTATTCATGCAATGCTTTCAAGGATTTAAAATTCAAATTTGTTTCAAACAAAACGGAAGCACAGGTTATATTAATAAGATAGAATTTGAGTACATCAATGCCCCTTGGGCAAAAATAATACAAAATTCTAAGATAAAAAGACATTGCGCATCCTCTTTGGTGCAATGTAGGTATTTAGAGTCTGCTCCTCATGAAGTAGCCGAGTGAGTTCCAAAACCTTCTTCTCGTTTGCGTAGAATTGGGCTTCGAAAGTATCGCGCTCTCCCTTGAGCTGTATCTAATCCCTTTGTAGGTCTTCGAGTGATGTAGGCATGTCAGTATGTAGGATAGTGTATGGAACTTCTCCCTCCTTAACAGGCTCAATAATCACTGGGAGAATGGAAGGATAAGGCATCATACAACATTAAGCGCGGGTTCGTACCCACTTGAGGTAAGGCTCAAGAGGGATGGGAATTCTTGTGTCCCAAAGTCTTGCCATCCACCTTGTTTAGCATCCTCTAAGCTCGGATGAATCTCTGGCGAAGTCCTTGATCGTCGTTGTCGTACTCGAAAACCAAACCTTGAATCAACATATTATGTGGGCCATCCCTTCGGGCATAACCAAACTATCTTAGAGCTAAAAACGGATTGTAGGTGATGCCTCTCCTAATGCCAAGTAGAGGGACATTAGGGAATTCCCCACAATGGTCAACAATGATAACATTCTCTTTGGATCGGGAACACCAATGAATATCTGAATGTTTAAGCGTCATTAACCTTTATGACCACCTCAAACCTTGCTCATTCTTTAAGACTGATTGGGGAAGATGAGAAATAAACCATCTTGCCAGGAGAGGAGTGCAACACATAAGAACACCTCTTTTCCTCATTGTACGAGTGTGAAAAGAGTGTAGGATATCCCCAAGCAATGTAGGCACCGGGTTGCGTGACATGAAGACTTTGACAGTGCTCACATCTATGAGTTGATCAGGATTGGGGAACAGGACCATCCCATAGATGAGAAGAGCTACAATTTCCTCAAAAGCTTGCAAGTCTAAGGAATTCCAACCACTTTGGGCTTTCTCAAACATAAACTTTTCCAAGAAGCCTTTGACACCACTTCTAGTTTCCCAATGAGTTGTGACATTAGATGAGTGCAAGTGTAGGGCTTGAGCAATCTCTTCTGGCCTTGGATCTCTTTCCGTACCGTTGAAAGGTAGTTGATTGAGAATAGGAATCCTTAAAAGTTGAGAGAATTCTTCCAAAGTGGGCACAAGTTGATAGTCAGGAAATGTGAAGCAATGATGCAAAGTGTCAAAGAACTGGAAGAGAACCTTCATCATATCCTCCTCTGTGTTGGAGGTGACCAAGTTGAGTAGATGACCATGCCTCTCGGTGAATGGAGAGTTCTCAGGGATCCTTAAAGCTAGCTCCTTGAGTTATGGAGGAATTCTTACAAGGTTGATTTGGATAGTTTTCCTGCGAAGTGAATCCATATCCTACAAAACAAGAACAAAGATGAACCTCCAAAATCCTTGAAATGGTTAGTGGATGCATATGATGTTCATGATGTCCATGATGCTATTCACAAGTATATATGTACAAACAAATCAAGCAAGTTCTTAGTTTAGGCTTGCATGGGGTTTCATAGGTAAGTACCCTCCTGAAGTTTAGTTGGCTCAACCTGTCCTAAAAATAGTAACCGGGTTCTAAGGATCTCAATATCACTGGATTGTTTCCTTGGTCGTTGTTTCAGCTCAAGCCTCTTTAATGGAGACCGAAATATCCCAAGAAACCAACCCTTAATGAGTGTAGTATTGAGTATCTACCAACTTCGGACTGCACCAAAGCCGGTCATCTCACTACATCCTAAAGGCCAAGTTGGTCAAGTAAAGGGTTCTAGAAGTTCATTAGTGCTTCATGACATCACTCAGCGGCCCCGTATTCTCTTTGATTAACTCAAAGGCTACCGGTACCCACAAATATGTCACACTAACATAGTTATTGCTTAGACCATGTCGGTATACCCCGCACAGTTTCCATAATGTATTACTATTTACCTATAATGTTTCCCAAATCCGGGTGGAGGATTCAAACCCAAATAAAGAACCATAACATAAAGCAAACAAATCAAACAATGTAAGCAAATAAATGTGATCTAGCCCTAAGGTAACCCCACTTTTATAATAAATCCCCAGCAGAGTCGCCAGTTCTGTGATGCGGTGGGAGAACTGACTTGAGGGTTTTGCGTTTTGTCGCAAATGTCGCGGTTAGCAAGAGTCGCCACCGACTTTTCTTTTATCCAAAAGGAAAGGTGAAAAAGCACAGGAAAGTACTTTGAGATGTTTTCTTGAGTTCGGGGGGTAGATTATGAAAAGGGAAGGTTCTAGCACCCTTTTCCTCCATGGTTTTCCATGGGCTCTTAGTTACTTGCTTAGATCACTTGCTTTGGTCTGTTTTAAAATGGCGCTTGATGTGATTTTGAAAGTATTTTGTAAAAGAGGCCATTTGTTTAGGCAATCTTTGTAATGATTCTGGTTCGTAAGAATGTATACAAAGATGTTTGTCTTTTGAAAATGTTTTCAATGTTTATAAGATGTTTTTGAAATGCGTGTGTGTTTGTTTTTGAAAATAGCAAGGATTGTTTGCTTGAAATAGAGCAAGTAACTTAGAGGCTATCTACCTACTCAAATGTCTTTCTTATTCATTTTCTATTCCTTTGACATTGTTGACTTACCATTGATTTGGTAAGCAACCCTATCTTTGGATGTAGACGGGACGGGTGTGGGTCATTGTATAGTCGTGATAGAAATGTTGTGAGATATCTTAGCATTCTCTTCTAGGGACTAAGATCACTTGCAAGGCAACATTTGTAGTGTCATCGAGGGACTATGATCTTGTATTTTGATTATTTTGCTAAGACGTCTCACATGCATAACATGACCATTTTTTATAAGGCAACAAGTGGAATTATCCTAGGGGTGCATGTGTGAATAGTGTGTTTGATTTACATGCCTTTAGTATTTGATTAGGGGTTGTCTACTTGTTGATTTTATCTTTCCATACATTCCCTATTTTACTAGCAAGCATACAAAAAGTAATAAAATGCAAAAAGATAAAATCCTACATTATTACAACCATATTGAATAACATAAAAATATAAAGACAAAAATAAAAAAAAGCAAGAAAAATGGGTCTTTCGATTCAGGCAGAAAACCCTTCGATTCTGCGTATTTTGGCTTCCTTCGATTTGGAGTCTAGAATCAGTGTAGTCATGCCCTTCGATTTGCATTTCTGTCTCCATCGACTGGGGGTTGGAGTCAATAAGGTTCTGGCTTTCGTCTAAGGCCTGGAAATAAACAAGGTTCTGGCTTTTCCACAGGCTCCTTGCTGACTCATTGTAAGCATATTAGGCCCTCAGATTGTGATTCGAAAGGCTTGTGCAGCTGGCCAATCGAAGGGTATAACAAACCTGTCTTAAGTTCTTAAAATGCAACATCCAAACATATCTACAGGCCAGGGGTTAGCACAAAAACCAATGGGTCTCAAAGTCCAAAGTATAACTAATTAAGGTTGAGTTTTTTAGCATATGGGCAGTCAGAATCGAATGTTAAAACATGGTCTAGAAATATCTACATTTTTCTTTATTCGCATGTGCATATGATGTTTAAATGAAAGAGTTCCAAGTTTAGAGAGAACTTACCTCTTGAAGTGTTTAGTCGAAAGAGCTGTAGGTGACTTTTTTGATGGTGGAGGGAGCTTCACTGGGATCTTCCTGAAGCTAGTTCTGTTACTGTCTGGTTTGGGCAGTAACTGAATCGAAAGAGAGTATATGATGGTGATGCGTGAATCGAAGGTTGCTATAGTCTATGGGAAGTAAATCGAAAGGTACACTACTGAGGCTTTTTATGAAAAAAATCTTAGAGTTTTGAAGGTTTGAGAATGTTTGAGAGTTTGAGAATTGGGAGAGTTTTAGTGCTTGAGGATTTTTATGATTTTTTCTCTCTCGCAAAAAAATATGGCCCTTTTCTTTGTCAATGGTTCCTCTATTTATAGAGAAAAGGTTTTGGAGTTTAAACAAATATGTGGCTTGGCTGAAACGTGAATATTAAGCTATGTCAGATTTTCCAAGATCCAAAGGTGAAGTACTGAAGTTATTGGTTAAAAGGGGCTGACTTCCCTGACTTATGGTGAAGTACAAACAAGATTTAAGCAAAGCATGGGCTTGGGACAGTATTTGTACTAGCAAGTTCACTTTCACGAAAATAATCTTCTGGACAAAGGTTTAATCCCCTGGACAATAACTTAATCTAAAAAGTAATCAATTAATTATGGAGTGAAATACAAGCATTAAGGCTTGTAAAGTAAGATCATGTAGCATGGTCCAAAGATTTGATCAGTGTCCTTTAAAAATCCTATTTTCCACTTGTGTCGAAGCATTCCAAAAATGTATTAAAGAAGACTGCGTCGAAGGATTTAGAGTTGGGTTTGAAAGATGCTGATTCAAAGGGAACCGAAACTCCAATCGAAGCTTTTGTGTGAAGGTGGCTCATGTCAAATCGAAGACTTGCATGCCAGGGGTTACATGTGGTCAAATGAAAGAGTGTACATAGAGGTTCCTTGTCTTGTGACTTCGTGCCAACATGTAAAAGATCTTGGAAATGAAATAGATTACAAGAGGCTTTTTTCCTTGTGAATCCAAACTAAAATGTGCCAAAGGCCCATGGCCAGTCGAAGGATGCAAGCCAAGCTTGCATCGAAAGAGGCCAAAAGGCCAATCAAAGGGGCTGAAACGAAGAACACTTGTATTTCTCCAAATTTTGTCAAAATAATATTTTTATCTGTTTTCTCCCTTTTTGACAGTTTCCTTTTAATTTTGGTACTAGAAAATTCCAAAGTACTTGTGCAAGCTTGAACCTTGAGAAACCTGTGAGAAAGGCTTTGAAGAATGAGAGGGAAAATTTTGGGGTACAACACCAGTCGATAAGGGTAACAAGATTAAAGTGACATCATGGAGAGATCTGCAGACGACTATGGGATGTTATGCCTCGAAATGCTGGGGAAAGCTCCCAGAAATTCCTGAGAAGAAGAATCGCTTTGGTTTGGGCTATGAATCATCGAAAGCTACTCTAAAAGGAAAAGCATGTTTCCCTCTGGTCCAAAAGACTTTTGTCGGCAAAGGAACAGAGCATGGCGGACATGTGGCGATGATATCAAGCAAAATCAAAAGTAAAAGGGAAACTGACTTTATCATAGAGGGCGCCCCAGGAGAAGAACTCAACGGATAGACTGCCGTGGAGATTCCTGAGATATTTTTCTTTTCTAAGTAATGTTTCTTGTTTTTGAAAGAACCTATGTCAAACCCGAGGCATAGGGGTTGCTTGTAAGGGTTTTCCCTGTTCTTGTTTCAGACAATATTTATAATTCATAAAAGTTACATTTTGTTTTCAATTAAGATCCTTGTCTTTCTTTTGCATTTATCTATTAAATTTAAAAAATGGCAATACTTTCTTTGCATACGCATTTTCAAAATCCCAGGCACTAAAATATGCACCAAAACATGATAAATGTGCAGATCCATGCCCAAAATTACTAATAACGTTACTGCTACGACCCGATATGATTTTGATACTCCTATCAACCAAGCCGAAGAGGAAGATGACAAAGATCTTGAAATCTCTGAGGAAATGGCAAGGGAAATGGAGCGAAAGGTTGACAGCATACAACCATGTCAAGAGGCTATTGATACCATTAACCTGGGAACAGAGGAAGATCCGAAAGAAATTAAGCTAGGGTCAATGTTGGAGCAGAGCGTCAAAGACAGGCTGATCAAGTTATTACATGAGTATGTGGATATATTTGCTTGGTCCTACAGGGACATGCCAGGGTTGGATACAGACATCGTGGTGCACATACTACCTCTCAAAGAAGGGTGTCCTCCAGTTAGACAAAAACTCAGAAGAACTCGTCCAGATATGTCCAGAAAAATCAGAGAAGAGGTTCTCAAACAACTTGACATAGGGTTCCTAGTAGTGGTAGATTATCCACCTGGATAGCTAACATTGTGCCAGTACCCAAGAAGGATGGCAAAGTACACATGTGTGTGGATTATCGAGACCTAAACAGAGCAAGCCCAAAGGACGATTTACTATTACCCCACATAGATATTCTAGTGGATAACACAACTCAAGCTTCAATATTCTCATTCATGGACGGTTTCTTGGGCTATAATCAGATCAAAATGGCGCCCGAAGACATGGAAAAGACTACTTTCATGACACCTTGGGGAACTTTCTGCTACAAAGTAATGCCATTCGGTCTCAAGAACGCAGGGGCAACCTATAAGAGGGCAATGGTCACGTTATTCCATGATATGATCCACAAAGAGGTTGAAGTATATGTAGATGATATGATTTCCAAATCCCATACAGAGGAGGAACACATCATACATATGCAAAACTTATTCGAGCGGTTGCGTAAGTTCAAACTGAGGCTAAATCCGAATAAGTGCACATTCGGCGTCAGATCAGGCAAATTGTTGGGTTTCATTGTAAGCCAGCGGGGTATCGAGGTAGACCCTGACAAAGTAAAAGCTATACAAGAGATGCCCGCACCAAGGACAGAAAAATAAGTACGTGGTTTCTTAGGGCGATTGAATTACATCTCAAGGTTCATATCGCATCTAACAGCTACATGCGAGCCAATATTCAAGTTATTAAGAAAAGATCAGACGGTAGTATGGAATGATGATTGTCAAACTACCTTCGAGACGATAAAACAGTATCTGTAAGAGCCATCAGTCTTAATGTGGCCAGTCCCTGGAAGACCATGCATCATGTATTTGACAGTGCTCGAAGGATCAATAGGTTGTGTTTTGGGACAGCAAGATGGAACAGGTAGAAATGATCATGCGATTTATTACCTCAGCAAGAAATTCACTGACTACGAAACCAGGTAATCACTCCTTGAGAAAACATGTTGTGCATTGGCTTGGGCTACCAAGAGGTTGAGGCAATATATGTTGACCCAGACTACATGGTTAATAGCAAGAATGGATCCTCTAAAGCACGTGTTTTAAAAGCCAGCTCTTATCGGGAGAATCACACGATGGAAGATGCTACTATCAGAATATGACATCCAATATGTCACTCTAAAGGCCATCAAAGGTAGTATACTATCTGATCATCTGGATCACCAACCACTATCAGAATATCAGCCTATGAAGTTCGACTTTCCCAATGAGGATGTCATATTTATAGCTGACTACGAAATAACAGGACCTGACAAAGGACCCGAGCCAAGGGCATGTTGGACACTCAGGTTTGACGGGGATTTAAATGCACTAGGTCACGGTGTAGGGGAAGTATTGACCCCTCCAAAGAATTATCACAAACCCTATACTGCAAGGTTTTGTTTTGACTGCACCAACAACATCGCTTAATACTAAGCCTATATATTAGGACTGGAAGCTGCCATCGATTTGAGAATAAAGCACCTCGAAGTATTTGGGGATTCTGCATTAGTCATATACCAGGTTAATGGCAAATGGGATACTAAACACCCTAAAATGATTCCATTTTGGGATCATGTTTTAAAGTTAGTTGCAGAATTTATAGAGATCACTTTCAGTCATATCCCACGAGAAGAAAATCAAATGGCGGATGCTCTGGCAACTCTATCGGCTATGTTCAAAGTGACTTAACCGAACCATAAACCACGTATTATGATCAGGAATTTCGAAGAGCCCGCACACTGCCTTGCTATTGAGGAAGGACCTAACAATAAGCCTTGGCTTTATGACATCAAAAAGTACCTGACAATAAACCTCTATCATTGACAAGCGAACCTTGCGAAGGTTAGCTTCAAAATTCTTTATGAGTAATGGAGTGGTATACAAAAGAAACTATGACATGGTACTACTCAGGTGTATGGAGAAGCAAGAAGCAGATACGCTCATGAGAGAAATCCATGAGGGTACATTCCAAACTCATACAAATGGGCACGCCATGGCTAGAAAGATTCTGCGAGCAGGGTATTATTGGTTAACAATGGAAGCCGATTGTTATCACTACACGAAGACATGTTATAAATGTCAGATCTACGCTGATAAGATAAATGTACCACCGACTCCTCTGAACGTTATGAGCTCCCCTTGGCCATTCTCAATGTGGGGAATTGATATGATTGGCATGATCGAGCCGAAAGCATCCAACGAACACCACTTTATATTGGTAGCCATCGACTACTTTACCAAATGGGTAGAAGCAGCGTCCTACGCTAACGTAACAAGTCAGGTGGTTACACACTTTATCAAACAGAACATCATATGCAGATACGGTGTCCGAAGCCAGATAATTGTAGATAACGGGTCTAATTTAAACAACAAGATGATGAAGCAACTACGCGACGACTTCAAAATCGAGGATTATAATTCCTCACCGTACAGACCAAAGATGAACGGGGTCGTCAAAGAAGCCAACAAAAATATCAAGAAGATCATCTAGAAGATGGTGAAGACATACAAAAATTGGCACGAAATGCTTCCCTTCCCTCTGCATGGCTATCGCACTTCTGTACGCACATCAACAGGTGTGACTCCTTTCTAACTAGTATACGACATGGAAGCGGTACTCCCGGTGGAAGTTGAGATACCATCACTTTGGGTCTTGAGGGAAACAAAGCTGGAAGAAGCAGAATGGGTGCAGACACGATTCGATTAGCTCAACCTTATTGAAGAAAAACGATTGACAGCTTTGTGTCATAGTTAGCTACATCAGGAGAGAATGAAGAGAGCCTTCGACAAGAAGGTCCGCCCTCGAATATTCAAGGAAGGGGATCTAGTACTAAAAAAGATTCTACTACCTCGCCTCGACTCATGTGGTAAATGGACACCCAACTACGAAGGTCCATACATAGTCAAAATAGAATTCTCCGAAGGTGGTCTCATCCTCACAACAATGGATGGGGAAGAACTACCGCATCCGGGAAAATTAGACGAAGTCAAAAAATACTATGTATAAAAAAGGCTCGCTAAGCTCGAACCCCAAAAGGGAGACTTAGGAAAAAAGGAGCGTCCCGGTGGATTGAAAACCCTAAAGGGCGATCCAGGCAAAAATTAGGGGCCTATAACAAAAAAAACTATCCCGGTGGATTGAAAACCCGAAAGGGTAATCCAGGCAAAAGTTAGGGATTTCGTACAAAGAAATAAAGAACAAAAAGATTACGATCTAAGGGCTACGACTACAAACCACGAAGAGAAAGATAGATTGGAATCATAGAACTCAGAAGCAAAGGAGATAAGATCATCAAAGGATATTGGGGAACAGTAGTAGCGATTATCATTTTTCATTGCCATTTACTATTTTAAAACTTTATGTAATTACCTCTTTCTAGGAATTGCATCTTGTATTTAATGCCTACTCAGAGGCATATCAATAAAAAATTTGCTTTCTTTTCCTCTTTCAGATTATGTTTTTATTTTCTCAAATTTGTTTACAAAATACTACGATTATTACTTGAGAATATTGTCTTGAAATCATTTTGGGGGATTAACAAAATAAAAGCATTTGACAAAACATCAAAAAAAACTTTTTGGTTAGAAAGATATTGAAAGAAAATCCACATCTACGTCCACGCACATGGCTATGCCTACTCCTACGTCTACAATACAAAGTCTATGTACACATCTACTCCTACATCTACGTGTCCGTACACAAAGTTTACGTCCATGTCAGCGCTTATGCCTACACTTGCAACACGAGGACTACGTTCGCATGCATCCACGCACAGGTCTACTCCTACGTCAACAATACAAATACTATACGCATGTCCGCGTCTACGCCTGCGCTTACAACATATAAATCTACACATATGCCATTACCTACGTCTACGTCTACACCTGCGCTCATAATACAAAATTAATGTTCAAAATTTTGCTGACGCTTTTACACCGCATTTAAATCGAATTCAACAAAGCTGCGACAACATAACATACAACGCTAGGGGATTGGTAACTCTAAGTAATTGGTTTAAAGGAGAGAATTCCAGAAATAATCTTCATAACATTTCAAGGCATACGCACATCTTACATACATACATTTTGCATAGCATACATACACTATACATTTTTGCATACAACACGCATATATTCAGGATTCCATATCAATGTAAAACATCATACATTTTGCATACATCCAAACATCTCAATATCAAACATCATAAGCATGTATCATGCGGCAAGAAAACAGCCTCATCCTAGATTTAGCTATCTAAGGGTCAGCCAACAGAATACTTCTCCTACGATTCAACCCGTCACCTAAGTCTTCATGCCGTGACGCGTTCATCCCATTACCTAAGTCTCCATGCAATAATGAACGAAGCTCGGAACATTGCTTCTAAGCCGCAATGTATTCTCAAAAATCAACACATTGCCTCTAAGCCGCAATGTATTCGCAAACTCAACACATTTCCTCTAAGTCACAATGTATTCTCAAAACTCAACACATTGCCTCTAAGCCACAATGTATTCGCAAACTCAACACATTATCTCTAAGCCGCAATGCATTCTCAGAACTCAACACATTTCCCCTAAGTCGCAATGTATTCTCAAAACTCAACACATTACCTCTAAGCCACAATGTATTCTCAAAACTCAACACATTTCCTCTAAGCCACAATGTATTCACAAACTCAACACATTGCCTCTAAGTCGCAATCCATTCTCAGAACTCAGCACATTGCCTCTAAGCCGCAATGTATTATCCAAACTCAACACATTACCTATAAGACGCAATGTATTATCCAAACTCAACACATTGCCTCTAAGCCGCAATGCACTCTCCAAATTCAAACACATTTCCTCTAAGCTGCAATGTATTCACACTCAAAACCATCGCCTCAGGCTTTAGGTAGCGATGTTCGAAAACCAAATTTGACCCATGGTCTCATTCTTCAAGCAGCCATGCACCATCAAGTATTGTTCATCCCTCTAAATGAGTGAACAAGTTAAAGCAAAGCCAATACATACAACATTGCGCTCTAAAGCTCAAGACCATCTGCTTCGTTATCAAACCCTGGTAAGCGATACATCATCAACTTTACTTACTTCCTTGAGACCCTTAAGGGTATGTCATATAAACGTAACCTTATGTTTGTCGAACACATTTTGGGATACTTCAAGTATTCAATAAACTTCCATTAAAAATGAGCAAGACTCGAGTTTTCTCACACTATTCGACTGGAAGATAATTGAATAGGGGCTGCTGTCGTACCCCAAATTTGTCCTACCGCGATGATTTTATTTTTCGAGATTAAAATAGAAGAAATATTTAATTAAGGATGGTACATCAGTATCTAATGGCCCATCTTTATCCAACTAGGGGGGTGAGCCTAAAATTTAGGTGAGCGGGGCTTGCTAAAATCAGAAAGACTTGTGTATCCATGGACCCATTCGCGTACCATGTTGGCCAATGGCCCATGCAATTCGAAAATGGAAAGTTATTTCAGAAAAAACTGTTAAGTTACTAATTACTAAATAGTTTATTGGTAAAAGAGAGGTAGAATTTAAATTTGTCCTTGGCCCATTTTCGTTTTGGGGGTAAACATGAATAAGAGGTGTGATTATAAATTTATTGGCCCATTTCTTCTAATAGAAAAAACGTAAAGGGGGGGGGGGAATAATCATGAATTACAGGCCTATTAAGGTTTTGTAGTTAGCCCACGTGCCCTTTTCTTGTTACTGTTTTACTTTGGAAAAAAGGACATTATTATCATAACCTTTTTATAGAAAATATTTGTTTACAAATTATATTATAATTTTTACTTATTATTGAAAAGAGGGATATTGTATTAAACAGTTTATAATTAAGTTATTAAGAGATTGATTATTTTTTTAAAACTATTAGATATGCTTTTATACAAAGAACTTTTGTTTGTCGGAGAAAAAGATTTGTTCATAAGGCTAGTTGAGCCCAGTTAAAAAAAAGGACTTTGATGTTTTAATTAAAACATATTTAAAAAGATTGATTTTTGCTGTGAACAAAAAATAATGTTACTATAAACAAAAAATGGATGCTACTGTGGCTGGGGAGTACAGACTAATGCAGGCCCAGTTTAATTAGATAACAACGCAAGCCCAATTGAAAAAAATAGGAACTGTACAAATCTAAACCAAAAACAACACATATGATTGCTTCTTCACAACTACTGTAGAGATTTGAAAATAAAACATATCAAGTCGTAATTGAAGAACCCAGAAAATCAGCAGTTAACAAATTCAACCTTTATCCAAAACCAAATCTCCGAAACATTCAAATTAATGAAATCTGGAAAACACGGTATCGACCATAAAATTAAATCAACAAATCTCAAAATTGCAAATCATACAAAATCAACTTTCTATAATCAAAATCTATCTCAATCTCTATTACAAAGCAAATCAGATTACAGCGAAATTCCATATCAAATCCAATAAACTTAATAAAATCCGAGAAAATCTTTTACAGTACAAAATCAAATTTACAGAATCAAATCTCTTCTTACAGCAAAATACTGAATCAATTACAATCAACGTTAACAAATTACAAAACCCTAAAATCAATACCTAATTCAAATTATTTACAACACCCCCTATTTTACTTGCTAGTTAGAAATTGCACCCCCTTTTATTTTCTTTTATAATTCAATTATTATCTCTAATTTTTTATAAATATACATATATATTATTTATTTACAATAACAATTATTATTATCAAATATTAATTTATTATTATTATTATATCATAACTATTATATCATAATTATTATATTTGCTATTATTATTATTTACTATTCTTATATTTTATTTGCTATGTAAATATTGCTTATTGCTTATAAATAATTACATTATTATTTACATACTAACAAATAAATTATTTTTATATTAAAATTACATATATTATTTTATATATTATTTGTATTAAATCTTTTTCTAATCATGCATTAATCAAGATCTTCACAATTAATACGATTAAAAAACAAAAACAAATCATCAAACTATTTTTCGCAATAAACTAAGCTAATCAACTGTTTTTTTTGCAAAAGGGTTTCAAACTAGTTTTGACTTACTACGCATTTAGTCAAAATCTCCGCAATCACTATTCCCAGCCAAGTGCGAGGTGATTCAAAATATGTTTGCAAACCCATAAAAAACACCAACCTCATACGAACTACGAATTGGGACTCTGATTCCTCATAAGAGGATACGTAGGCATACGATCAAAAATCGTGGCTAGTCTTTCTTATTAAAACTTAAAATCCTATTTACCCCAAACCTAGACCTAGTATCCTTGTGAATAAGGTAGATGAAAGGTGCCTAACACCTTCCTTTCGTCTAATTGAGTCTGAAACCTGGAATCTCTGCTAATTAGGGTTTTCTGTTAGATTCCCTCTCCTTAGGATAAAAACTAATAGTGGTGACTCTTGATTTGAAAACCAGTCGCAACAGATGCATGATTGGATGTTCCACCAGGGAACTGCAGGAGAAAAAAGGGCTTGCTAAAGAGAAATCCTTGAAATTTTGGTCTTCTCTAAAGAATAATAATTTGGATTGTTAACAACCACTGGCTATAAACTACGGTGCGAGATTGCAAATCAAACACGCCAACTCTAAAGAGAGATGCCACTGAAAATTGGACTTTGGAAACGATTCTGCAAAAATAAATTACGGTCCACTAAAGAGAGCTAACTCTGGCTTCAACCCACTCTTAGATTCCTACGAATAAATTTGTTACCTCTTCTCCGCCAAAGATAAGGAACACTTCATTGGGGAATAGAGATTTCCTCCCATAAAGATCTGATCAAAATAGCCTCTACTGGAGATAATGAGACTTCTTGAACAAGAGAAGCTCAATGATGAACTCCGTTGGGGATTGGACATTCTTCACTTGGGGAGGAGAGAAATTCTTGAATAATAACTCCTTTAAGCTTAATTTCCACTAGGGATGATACAACATCTTCCATCACTAGGGAATAGGAGAATTCTTAAGAGAACTCTCGCAGGTGCAAGCTATACTAGGGAAGCAGACCTCAGAAGACCTTCAACCAAGCACAAATTTACTAGGGAGAAACTTCCTGAAAACAATATTGGGAAGATAGTCCAAGTGCATACTCCACTGGAGAAAAGTATTCCCATACATACTTTGCTTGGGAAAAGTGTAATTCTTCGAGGAAATAAACCAAGAATATTTTGCTAGTGATAACCTCGAGGGTTCATGCTCTTGTACTGGGACGAAACCTTTCACCAACGTACGACAGTTCCTTAAATTAATGCCTTGTGCCCCAGGTATGGGATTTATGATTTGCTTCACAAGGATCTTTTTACCATAATGACTAGGGTGGCTTTCCCCAATATCTTTAAGTCCCGAACACTTTCTCCTTGATCATTGAATTCTTAGAGAGATTTGTTGAATCTCGACACAATTACCCCTGATTGATTGAACTTTGAGGGATCAAATCCCAACTTGATTGCTCCAGATCAACTAACTTTGAGAGATCATATCCCGACTTTATTCCCCCAGATTAGATAACTTTGAGAGATTACATCTCGACTTGATTTCCCTAGATTGGTTGCACTCGGTTTATCTTTTTCTTAACAGAGACTTCAAACTCGATAGGGTGATCAAACTGCGAAAGCAAATTTCTTATACTCAACAGAGTCTTATGGAAACATTCCCCTGGATATGACTATTCTCTTGAAATGATTGTCTTTTACTTCATGGAGTCCAAGTCCTTTTACTTTGACATGATCATGCCCTTCACTTATTCACATAATGGAAACTTTTCTTGCTGTCAAGCAACTTTTTGAAAACAGAAACATGTTTGTTCTGAGAATGCCATTTCTAAAGCAAAGCTTATGTTAGTCTTGAAGTAAAAAAAAAACTTTTATTGAAATGATGTCACAACTCTATTGTGAATGAATCACTAGATAGAGTGCAACATTTGAAAATATTTTTACATGAAAAATAATGCAAGCATATGATACCAACACAGATATTTAAGCACACCGCTTAGGAGTCGGTTAAACTTTATCTAGTGGTTGCATGCCTTCGAAATAAACCCTATTTCAATTAGGACTTTTAAGGATTATAACGTGACCTAGATCATGGTTTTAGAAAAAAGGATTTAAGGCTCAAAGTATAACCTAACTCACCCATTCTCCGTGATGTTCTTTAGTCCTATGTTCAGTTAACTCAACACGAGCATTCATATCTCAACAAGAATTCGAGATGGTTAAGGAAAAAACAAGGTTTTTGGGTACGACAGTCACTCACCTTTCATTCTTTTGTGTTTGATCACAAGAATTTTCTCTTTGCGGAGGATTTGCATTTTGTAACCCTCTTTTTTTGTTTCTCAAGCTTTTGCTTTTTATCGTTTTCCCTAACTTTTTCTTGGACAAATTCTTTTGAAGTTTGATTTTGCAGTCTAGCAGGATGATCTAATTTTTGCCTAAGTCATTCGCTTTCAAGATTTTTTCTTTTGACTTAGCGGGCTTTCTTTCTTTTCTTTTTTCAATCATTTCTTTCTTTTCTTTGAACAAGTCGTGTGATTCTGAGTCTTTTGACTTGTCGAAAAATGGTGACTACCTTGCTCTTTGGGTAGATGAGGGATAACTATTGTGGTTTCATCAACTTTTGACCTTCTGATGGGTGAAGAATAAACATTGTGGTTGATCCTTATATGCATACTCCTGATTTATGAGGGATAACCATCGTGGTGGATCTTTATATGCACTCTCCTGATGAGATTTGAATGATCGATCAAATTTACTAAACTCTACCCTGCACTGGGTTAAGAATGAGGGTTTTTCATATGAAAAGAAACTCATACTTCAAGGCTCAAAGGGGTTAATGAGGGTTTCACTCCCTTATATCTCCGGTGTTTGGGATTTGAAACAATGCATGTACATTATCAACAAGGGCTTTATTCAAAAGCATACAACCAAATATTTTTGCGTTTTTCATTTTCCGTCCTCCCTCTAATCTTTTCCTAAGTAAGAGACTTTTAGTAAGGTTGGTATAGTTATGCAAGAAAAGCCTTTCATGGATGCAAATGAGTGGATAGTAAAAGCGAACGTATTACTTCAAGACAAATGATTCTCTTTGCATTAAATTTAATATTAAAAAAAAATTCATAAGTGCTAACTATGTTTAAACAAACAAGAAAATTTACAAATGAAAATATAGTAAGAAACAAGATGGTCACCATTGTAGAGGAGACTTGACTCTGTATGGACTATTGCTTCTGACAACTTTCAGCAGTCTTGATGCTCATTAGGGAAAGAGATTCCCTTTACGATCGGGTGTGAACACAATAGTCTCTGAATTGATCCAATCTTGGACCTTGTCTCTGGATGACATATCGTCTTCAACCAAATGTTCAAGTACCGCAAAATGATATTCAAAGGGGTTTCTCTTAAAAGATGGGATGAATTCTTTACAAAGAAAAGTTGTACACTAAATCACCAAGTGCCTTCTACCTTCATAGGAGAAACAACTCTGAACGTAGAACTTGACCTTTGAGGTATTTTCTTCTACACAGTAGCATGTGATCAGGAGCCGCATATCCTCTTCTACACAGAAGAACCCACTTTATCTTCTATTACACGGAAGAAGAGAACAATCCATAATATGTCTTCTACCATACAAAAGAACTATTCAGAAATTGCAATCAAAAGCATCTTCTACTACACAAAAGAAACAATCAAGAACTACACTCGAGGATACCTTCAACCTCATCTTTTACTACACAAATGAGATAACTCTGTAACTGAAATTCGAGATAACTTCTAGTACACGGAAGAAACACCGTCTTCTACTACATATAAAAGATATTCAGTTGCGCAGAAAGAGTCTGAAACAGTTTTCCGAACAAAAATTAGACTTTGGAAAAGATGGCACACATGTGGTGGACTTTATACTTTGAACCCCTTGCATTCCTCAATATCATGACCATGTGCCCCATATTGGAAGACACGCCCAAAGTTAGCATCAAAATCAGAGGCGAGGTTTATGGGGGAGATGACCCAAATTACAAAACTTAATCAACTGAAATTCCAACAAATGAAGAATTAACTGGCCATAGAGCATTGGAATTGGTCCAAACTGATGCTGAGGCTTCTTTTGTCTTTGTTGATAGGCCTTGACCCATAGATTCACTAAGGGAATAAAATCTAGTGGCGAATGAGGAGACCCGGGAGTACCAACTTGTGGAAGAGATCCATAACACACATTGTTATTTGAAAGATACCCCACATGATGGGGAGGAATGACAGCTTTTGTTGCACCAACAAGTATAAGATTATCTTCTATTCTCACTATTTTCATAATTTCCATGACCAAAATTAATTGAGTCTTTAACTGGTTGTGTTCCTCCTTTAAGAGCTCCTTACTACGGGCCATGGCTTGCATATATACCATAATCATCCCCATATGAGCCTTCATCTCGGCCAAACCCTCACAAAGTTATTCCATAACTCATCTTTGAGCACAGAGTGGTGAGAAGTCAGGTTTGCAATTCTGAAGAGAATACCAAGTCTGAATAATGATCTTCACCTCTGAATACCTGTTATGGATACATGAAGATGCATGAGGTGCATGAGTGGATGCAAATGGCATGTCCCATCATTCCCAAGGAATCTACATGATTTAATTTCTAAGAAAGTAAGAGATGGAGAAGCTTGGCACGAGGCTTAAAGATATGATTCTTGGGGAATAATAGAACATGCATGTTAAGCATGTGGTTAGCCATGTTATGTATGCAATGATATGGGATCGTGGTTTCCATCATAATGTATAAATGCGGTAAAATTTCTGAAAGATCTGAATATTGCAGGATTAAAAGTCAGGAACCATCTTGGAACACAAAGAAACGAAGTCTTAATATCATAGGATCGAAGGTCCATCACCAATTTAGAACTCATTGGAACCAAGTATCTTATAACTCAACAACAATTCATGTAAGAATAATCCCTCCCCTCTCACGGGTGATATCTTGTCAAGGTAGGTCAAAAGGTCCACATAGTCGTGACTCAAATGGAAGGTGTATCACCATAGAAACAAACATGTCTGACGATAGTGACCCCTAAGTGTACCTCGTATGTGTGTGGGTCTCATGATCACGCTAGTTGGGTATGCACTCAGTAGGTGTCATGATTATCCACTGTAAGAACAAGATTTGGTTCTGGAATATTATCTCTGAGTTTTGATGATAACAAATGAGTATGATTGTATGAATAACTTTTTTATACTAATGTTTGTTATTGTTGAGTACTTAAGAAACAATTTCTGCTTCTGATGGATGGCGTGCCAAGACATTAGAAGAGAAATGATTATGCTTCTATGCTACACAAGTTTTATTGAACAATAGCAAGACACTCCAGAAGGCTCTAAAGTGTAAACTCTGATATTTGTCTAAAGAAACCAGTTTAAAGATCTAAAAACAGAAGTTGTCCAGATGCTAGAGACTTAAGCTTCTAAAGACAATGTGTCCTAAGGAAACCAGTGAGAAGATTTGAAGAGAGGAGTTATTACTTACGTCTAGATGCTGAAGACTCACGTTTCTAAAGACAACATATTCCAAAGAAACAAAGTTAGAAGATCTGAAGAAAAAGTTTCTACTGAAGTCCAGATGCTGAAAGCTTGTGTTTCTACTTAGGAAGTTCTAAATATTAGGGTTCTGAATACCAAGTGCTGAAGACTCTAAAAGACATAAGGTATAAAGATTATAAGGACTTGAAGCTCTAAAGACCCAAGGTTCAAAGAAAATTCTCTCAATACCAAGTGTTGAAGATTCTAAAAAAGTAGTTCATAAGACTCTGAAGACTTTAAGTTATGATGACCTGATGTTATGTTTTCGCTTCTAAACTCATGCTCGCAGAAGCCTCTGGAGTACATAAGGAAAAAAGATAAATTTAACGTGGAACAAATAGTACATGGGACAATCAACATTTCATTTTACTACCATGAAAGGATGGACGCGTCGCACGATCTTGTTCCCCACGTTACTGTTCAATCTACCAATGTTTCTGGAAATTCCATGAGTATCCCTAAATGGATACATCATGTTAATGGCTATATAAAGGCTTGAATACTAAGAAAGAAAGAAAGGCTAACTATTGAATATTCACGTGAAAACGCTACTTATTTTTTTCACATTCTAAGTCATTTTTCATAAAATAGTTCACGTACTCAACTTATTAGAAGCAATACTCTTGTAAACAAAACTTGTATTCAAACTGTTGTTTGATATTCCTTAATAGACTGGGCAGGTATGAATCCTTAAAAGTCTAGAACTTGCGAGTTTTAGAAGTTGTTAGTCACTTGCGAGTAACTTGTGCATTGTAATAATTAGGTTTATTATTAGTTGATATTTCTTAAGGGACCGGGTATGTCTGAATCCTTAATAAGTCTAGGGCTTGCGAGCCTAGAGGTTGTTAGTCACTTACGGGTAGCTTGTGTAAATTGTAATCAGTTTAGTTATCTTGGATTAAGTCCTCGATTGAGTGAGGCGAAATCACCTTGGTGGGTGGACTAGACTAGCTTGATAATTTCAAGTGAACTAGTATAAACATACATTGTTCTTTACTTCCTATTCTTACTTATTGTTATTATCAAGAGTGAAGGAAAAAGAATTTTAACTTAAAGGGGAGTATTTTTTTAGAAGAATAGTTTTGTTTTAAAAACCCAATTCAAAGCCCCCTTTCTTGAGTTTTTCACACCTCCAATTGGTATCAGAGCTCCGATTTTGAGAAGATAAAATGTTTGAATTTTTATCAACACTTAACAGTGTCTGGTACTGATCCAGTGTGTGTGAAAAACCAATGACTACATCAACTTCCACTTTTGATAAAAGGGATAATGATAGAGATCACTATAGTTCAAAACCTCCTATGTTTGATGGGGAGAAATTTGACTATTGGAAGGATAGAATAGAAAGTTATTTCTAGCATATGACTTGGATATATGGGACTTGGTAGTTGATGGCTACACTCACCCAGTAGATAATAATGGTCATAAGATTGCAAGAAGTGCAATGATTGAAGCACGAAAGAAAGTATGCAAAAATCACTACAAAGCAAGAACCATTCTTCTAAGTGTTATCTCATGTAATGAATATGAGAAAATCACATATAGAGAGACTGCAAGGTCTGTTTTTGTTTCTCTTCGGATGACACATGAAGGTAACGCACAGGTAAAATAAACAAAGGCTCTATCCTTAATGCAAAAGTATGAAGCCTTCAAAATGGAAGATGATGAATCTGTGGACACAATGTTTTCAAGATTTCAGACTCTTGTGGCAGGACTTAAGGTTCTAAATTAAGGATACTCCACCACAGATCACGTTAAAAGGTTTATAAGAAGTCTGACTATTAAATGGAGGCCAATGGTAAGTGCCTTAAAATTAGCAAAGGATCTTGTTGTACCCCAAAATTTTCCCTCTCTTTTCTCAAGACATTTTCTCACAAAGATTTTCAAAAGTTCAAGTTACCACAAGTACAATTGGATTTTTAATGCCCCATATAGCTTCCATGGATCACATTGGGCTTTCAAGCATCAAAATTTGAGAAAAATAAGCTTACTTTGATTCACAAAGCTTCGACTGGACTTTGGCTTCCTTCAAGCTTGCTTCGTTTTCCAAAGCTTCAACTGGACTTTGGCCTCCTTCAAGCTTGCTTCATTTCCCAAGCTTCGACTAGATTTTGTCTTCCTTCAAGCTTGCTTCAATTTCCCAAGCTTCGACTAGATTTTGGCTTCCTGCAAGTTTGCTTCAATTTCATAATGCTTCGATTGAGCATTGGCTGCTTAATGCTTGTTTCTATTCACAAGGCAAGGGCTTCCCTCATGCTAGCAGGCACAAGGCAATGACTTCCTTCATGCTAGCACCCACAAAGAAGTTGCCTCTTTCATACTTGCTTCAATTCACAAGGTAAGGACTTCCCTCATGCTATTAGGCACAAGGACATGACTTCCTTCATGCTAGCACCCACAAAGTAGTGACCTCTTTCCTGCTTGCTTCGATTCACAAGGCAAGGACTTCCCTCATGCTAGCATGCACAAGGCGATGGCTTCCCTCATGCTAGCACACACAAGTAAAGGAATCCCCTCATGCTTGCTTCGATTCCACCTTTAAACCCTTCAACACACATAGTTTATACACTATGACACACAATGGGTGGATTCGAAAGACACATATTTGGTGACCCATTTGAAGAACATGAATTTGCTGGATTCAAAGAACACGTATTTGGTGGTCCATTCAAAGAACATGAATTTTTTGGATTTGGAAAACACATATTTGGTCCATTCAAAGAACATGAATTTGTTGGATTTGAAGAACACATATTTGGTCCATTCAAAGAACACACAACTGGTGGATTCGAAGAACCTACAATATGGTTCATTCGAAGGACATACAATATGGTCCATTAGAAGAACATTCAATTGGTCCATTCAAAGGACATACAATGGGTCTATTTGAAGAACACACAATTGATGTTTTGTCTCTTGATGAGTCTGGTCGAAGGCTGCTGGACAAAGTCTTATGTGCTGCCAAGTTCAAGCCTGCTGCACTGCTATGAAACAGTCATGCACCAAGCTGCCACAACACTCCAAAACTGCTGGAAAACAATCCTGCTATGCTATTCCCATATTTGCACCAAATTGGCATACAAGAGCTACACCTCGAAGGCTATGAAGACAACATACCCAATTTGTTCAAATTTCATTTGTTTCCCCCCCCCCCCCCCAATCTCAGCCAAACTCTTATATAAATAAGATGTTTCACAACACATCTAAGGAGGGATTTTTAGTAGCTGGAGAGAGTTTTGTTGGCAATGCAAAGAGAGGAGAGAACACTTAAACACTCTTGAACCCAGAACCAAAGAAACAAAACACTTCTTTTCTTTAGAATCCAGAAACAAAGAAATACAACACCTCTATTTGTTCTCTCTTTAGAATCCCAGTTTCCCTATCCTTCGAAATCAGTTTCCTTCCTTCCTTCGAATTCAAGGATATACAGGGAAGCAACTCAAAGTCCAAAAACACCAACTCCAGATTCAAGGTATGTCTTCCTGACTTTAAACCTTTCGTTTTAAGCATGTAAATAACCTTTTGTTTACTTTTCATTTCTACCCTTTCATTTATTTTCTTTTCTTGTCCAAATACATGTTAAGAACTAACTTGTACAAACCATAAAATAAAATTAGCATGGTTTCGCCTCATACTGCTTAATAGTCCCAAACGAAAGAAAAAAAAGGTTGTATGAATCGAAGCTTTAGGCTTCTCCCCATATTGCTTCACAACCCCAAACAGAAAAAAAGGTGTATGAATCGAAGGACGCATGCTTCGATACACACTAGTTGTAGGCCCAAACGAAAGAAAAGAAAATGGGTGTGAATCGAAGGACATATGCTTCGATCCAGGATTTCTTTTCTTTCTCTCTTTTGCACTATGTTTTGTCTTTATATTTTCTATATATTTTCTTTCATTGTTATTCAATATGGTTGTAATAATTAGGACTTTTATTGCTTTCCACCCCTCATTTGTGTATTTGTATTCCCCATCCCCTAAAGTGATGTAATAGTGTAGGACTTTACATTTTCGCAATTTAACGCTTTTAAATATAAATTCTAGTGATTAGGGTGTGTATGGCAAGATAAAACCAACAAGTAGACAACCCTAATCAAAGACAAAAATGCATGCAATCAAATACACTATTCACACATGTGCACCTCTAGGGTGATCTCACTTGTTGCCTCAGAAAATAGTTATGTCCCTCGAATATGGGCATTTTAGCAAGGACCCTCGATAATAAAATATCGTAGTCCCTCGATGTCCCTCGATGTTTCCTTCGGTAAACGATCTAGTCCCTTACGAAATTTCTAAAACGTCTCATAATTTGCCTTCTATGACTATACAATTGATCCACGCCTGTCCCTTCACATCCAACGATGGGGCTTCTTACCAATCAATGGTAAGATAGCAACATCTAAAGGAGAAGGAAAATCACAAATACTTTTTGAGTAGGTAGGACGCTCGTAATTGCTTGCTCGCAAACTAGAACCATTTCCACACTTACACTTTTAAAAACACCTTTAAAAACAAACATCTCTTTGAACTATTTTCAAAACCAACACTTTGTATGTATTCTTATAGAGACGAGAATCATTAGAAAGTTCGCCGCAACAAAGGCTATTTGCAAAATATGTTCAAACTCACACCCATCATAAAACACATTTCAAACAAAGCATTTTCAAATGATCTAGCAAGCAACTAAGATCCCGTAGATAACTACGGATGGAAAGGGTGCTAACACCTTCCCTTTTCATAATCTACCCCCCGAACTCAAGAAAACAATTCAAAGGTCTTTCCTATTCTTTTCACTGTTTCCTTATTGGATAAAAGAAAAGTCGGTGGTGACTCTTGCTATCCGTAACAATTGCGATAAAACGCAAAAACACCCAAGCCAGTTCTCCCACCGTATTACAAAACTGGCGACTCTGCTGGGGAGAAACTTAAAAGTGGGGTTACCTTAGGGATAGATCACCTTTAAAATTCTTTCATTGTTTGACTTGCTTGCTTTATATTATGGGTCCTTGTTTTGGTTATTGTTAAAGATCCTACACCCGGATTTGGGGCACCTTTTAGGTTAATAACAATAAATCGTGGGGGTTGTGCAGCATATACCGACATGGTTTAAGAAATGGCTACGTTAGTGTGACACATTTGTTGGTACCGATAGCCCTTGAGTTTAGTCAAGGAGAATACAGGGCCATTGTATGGTTTCATGAAGCACTAACTGACCTTAGAACCATTAATTGAACATGTTGGCCATTAGGAAGTAGTGAGATAGCCGAGTTTGGTTCCGACTGAAGATTGGTTTATACTCGATGATACGCTCATTGAGATCGGACTTTAGGGATATTTCAATCGCCAATAAAGAGGCTTGCGCTGAAATAATGCCCGATGAAGAAAGATCAGTGATATTGAGATCCCTTAGAACCTGATTACTATTTCTAGGACAGGTTGAGCCAACTAAACTTCAAGAGGGTACTTACCCATGACTCCATGCAGCCTAAACCTAAAGACTTGTCTGCTTTGTGTGTATATGTTTATTTCTACATAAAAACTTGTTTGCTTTGTTTCATTTGTACATAACATCATATTATCATACCATATCATTTCCACTGACCATTTCAAGGATCTCAAGGGCCTGTGATGCAGGGTCATGATGAACCAGATGTCCATCAAGGGGCAAGAGGATTATTTTTCCTCTAACCAAACACCGTCAAAGGCCAAAGCACGGTAACAAGATTCAAGGGTTATGACCCACTCGACAAGGTGAGCTTGATTCTCGTGGAAGGACATCCAACAATATGAACTTCTCCAATAAAAGTTGTGACCAAAGTTCAACTTCTAACATCTTCTTGTGTTTAACCCGCGAGATCCTTGAAAACATGGCATTCACATATCATGCATCATATCATGATAGGTTTTCCCCACACGGGTTTCTCATCTGCCTACTGTTTATTTCAGTAAGAGATGGCTCTAGAGAAAACAGTGAAAGATCTTCAAGCACAAAATGCTCAATTCCAACAGATGTTCTTGGATTTGGATAAAGGATAAGAGGACCTGAAGACTCTCATTCTCAAAGATAAGAATAAAAATACAAAGAAACCATTGGGTGTCCTGAACATGGGAAGGAGACTCAGAGGACCAGCAAAGAGAGCTCTAGAATTCGCAACTCCGTCAACTGAGGGGGACAATCAGGAGGAGAAGAAAAAACAATGGGACCATTGTTGTACCCCAAAATTTTCCCTCTCATTTATCAAGACTTTTCTCACAAGATCTCTTTGACTCAAGACTGGATTAGGGTTTGGTCAACTCAAGACATCTCATCTTGCACTGATGACCCAAAATTAGGGTTTGAGTTTGCACAAGGATTTTTGGACCATCATTGCTTCATATTACTTTCAAACATCATTAGGGATCCCTAAGATCACTTATGACAAGTTTCAAGCCTTGAACCACATTTTTTATCAGTCAATTGGACAGTTGACCTAAAAATCAACTGTATTGGGGAAAAAGTCAACCATAGCCAATTTACAGTCAAACTTCATGATTTCTCATCCATATCAACATTTTAGACTCATATGTATCGTTTGGTAAAGTTTGGATCACAATTCCTTAAGAAATTTGATCAAATCATCAAAAGGGAAAAATGGTCAAAATTAGGGTTTTGACTGAGGAAGGGCAACTTCTGATTTTTAACCTAGAAAATGACCAATTGAGTTCAAGCATGATTTCAAGGATTCAATGGCATCATCTTGACTTAATCACATGGCTCAGAACATTTCAAATTCATTGGATTGACAAATAAATTTGCAGTCAACTGATCAAAAGTCAACTATACATTGAAAAGTCAAACTTTGACTTTTTGGTCAAAATCAAGTACTAAGGGTCATAATTCATCAAAACATTTCCAAATGTGAAACTTGTTCATCAAGAAAACCAATTTTGAAAATTAGGGGTTTGAATTTGAAATTTTTCTAACTTAGAAATTTTCTAAGTATAGAAAATTTTCTTATTTTTTCTCAACTTTACACCACTTTTACACCATGATGCATAATGATTCAAGGAAAGTTACCAACATGAAAGTTGTAGATCTCCATGAAATCTACAACTTTTATTCACACACTTTTCCCTAAATATGCTTGGATCTCAAGATATAAATTTGTGAATACATGGTCATGAACTTATTAACTTAGTGAAATTTTGCCCTAATTTAGGCAGGTTTTGGACCCAACTTCATGGCAACTTTTCACCTAGTTCCAAGAGGTATCTAAAATTGAATTTCAAAGATTAATTATAGATCACATTGCAAGATTTCCAAAATGTCTAAGAACTCCTCAAGATCATTTTTGAGTAGGGAGAGTCGAAGAGAGGAAGTTGGCATTTTCTCACTTTTTGTTCAAGCCATTTCATGAAGAACCAAGTTGCAAATCAATGCTATGCTGGCTAATTCATGCTGTACAGGTCTTGAAATTGTTCCACACTCCTTAATTAAATGCTTACTCAGTTGAAAAAGCCTATATCCATGCTTTTGAACCTTTATCCAACTTGTAATTCCATTTATGGCAAAAAGGTTCCATTGCGTTTTGAAAAAGAGTAACTTTTGCAAACTTTGTAATCTTGAGCATTGGACCTGTCCCCTTGGTGCATACAAATCTCACAGGTCTCAAGTAAGTTGTACAAACTCATACCAACCCTAAGCAAGCTGGTACAAGCATGTGAAGCTTGGGTCTTATCACTTTGCTTCAAGTACAAGAAAGTTGGCAAAAAGGCTAGCATTTGCAGATCTGTTGGGAAGCTGACCTAAGACCATTTCAATACTAATATACAAACCATATGCAACATAATACATGCTTGGAAAAAGAACCTGAAACACTCTCAAGCTGAAAAACACCAAAAACCTGTCCAAACCTACAGTTTCTGCACAAACACATTCATCTTCCATTTGGCTCGTGCGTTTTGTGTTTAGATCATTAAAACACCGTATATACTTGATATCAAGCCCATCCAAACCATCATCTGTTGTACCCCAAAATTTTCCCTCCCATATTTCTCAAAACATTGCAAGAAAAAATCTCCAAATAGCTCAAGGTTACTCAAGAGTTGGTCAGACAAGCTATCTCCTAAGGCAGTCTACCCCAAATTAGGGTTTTGTGTTGCATCAAGATTTTTGAGTCCAAGTGACCTCAAGTGCTCCCCAATGTCATAATATGTTCTCAAGATCATCCATGTCAAATTTTATGCCTTGCAAAGGAAGTTTGCTCAGTCAATTGCTCAAAGGTCCAAAAATCGACCATGCTAGGGCAAAAGTCAATTGTGACATACAAACAGTCAAACTACAAGATTTTTTATCAACATTCTCATTTTGATGTATATTTCATCATTTGATCAAGGGTTGATCATGATTCATCAAGGATTGCTCAAAATTCATCAAGACTCAAAAGTTACTAAATTAGGGTTTTGTAGGAAAAGTCAACTCAACTTTGACCAAGCATAACTTTCTCATACTTTATGAGAAATGACCCATCCAAAGCTCATTTTGAATAGCATGCAATTCCATATAATCCATCTTCATACCCAAAGTACAAAAAATGCACTCACAAGAAGTTATGAATTTGGACATTATAGGTCATTTTTGAAAGTCAACAAAAACACCTTTTTTGCCAAAGCTTATAACTTGAGCATGGAATATCAAATTGAGATGAGACCAAAAGGGTTGGTTATAGGACATATCAATATTTCTAAAAAGTCTAAGAACACCTCCAAAAGTTCAAAATTTAAGAATTTATGCATTGTTGAAGTTGGACTTTTTTGCAAAATTGCCAAAAGTCAATTATCCCCAAAACTTTAAATTTTGCCAAATGGGCCCATTCTTTTTCACTTGTTTTGAGTTTGCATCATTGCCCACGTGCCCTAGCTTCAGCCATGTGCCCATATCTCATTTTTATTATTTAATTTGATTATTATTTGAATTTTTTCATTTTAAATCAAATAAAAACATAAAAAATACAAGGCATTGATAGCTCATGATTTTTTTTGGTTACTTTAGGCTTTGTTCACAGCTACCATCACAATTAAATTCGAATCAAGGCTTGTATGCACAAAGATCCAAATCAAATCCAATTTGGAAGGTTTTAATGGTGGAATCAAATCAAATTCATGAGCATTGATATGGAGAGATTTGGGCCAGGTTTGTGAACCTAATGCAACATACAATACATAAGTAAGCTGAAGGACACAAAATAAGGGTTGAAAATCATTGGAAGAGGCAGAACAAGAACTGCAAAAATTCACAAAAAAGTGAGAGATCAAAACCAGGGTTAGAGGCGTTTTCAAGGCTGGAGACATATCCCAATCGATTCCTGGCCATTCACACAAGCTAACTGGATCCAAACCAAGCATTATCAGGTCCTTATACGCGCTGTAAGTCTCACGTAAACGACCCCTGTTCTTGAATTCAATTTGATTATTTCTTGCATCATTTGAGAAAACTAATGGCATATTTGTGATCACAAGAACATTGGCAAGCTTTTCATAATATTCCATTGCATTTATCTGGCTTATATGGAGAACCACCATAGCTAGGGTTCTTCGTTTGTTTTTAGGGTTTTCTATTTCAGGTAAAATTGAGACACAAGAAGAACATGGTTTTGATCAAGAGGCCATGACGAATTGAACCATGTTCTTGGAATGTATTTTTATTGCCTGAGGACGATTTTAGGAGTAAGCTGCGCTTTTATCCGGGGATTCAAATTCGCAGGTAATATTACAGTAGTGGGAGGACAGGGACGAAGAGCTATCACTCGTTCATTGGACCATTCAAACGAAACACACGTTTTTTTCTTCTGGCAATTGTTTTGTTTTCATATATATTATATCCTTTGTGTTATTATTAACAAACAACAAACACGCCCCAGTGGTTGCCATGTCAGCTTTAAAGTATTCCAATGCTGGAGGTCAGGGGTTCGATCCCTGCCTCCAGCACTTTGTATTTTCTTATTTCTTTTCAGGTTATTACATGCGCACTCAAGCTTGCAACCCACCATACTCCCTCATCCATCCAAGCGCCAGATGGCCAAGCGTTGAAGGTCCACAAAAGCGTTGGTCAATGCATGTGTACTGGATACAAAAAAGTCCAAAGGGCCAACATTGTTGGGCCTACAAATCTGCTAATCACACCCTCAAATCAGGCCCATTACATCCTTTCTCTTATATCTTTATTTTTATTTAATTGTTTTATTTTATTAATTTTTTAACCAATAACAAAATTCTGTTTTTATTAAATAAAATCACAAAAATATTTTTTATCCAATCAAACTTAAAACTTTTATTTTTCTTAATAAACTTATTAATTAATTAGGTTTTTTTTAATTAGAAAACTTTAATTCATTTTTTTGTAAATAATTAAAATTAATTAGATTTAATTATGTTTTAACTACTAATTTACTTAATTTTATTTTCTTTCTTAAAACAACAAAAACCCAAAAATATGTCATAATTTATTTTTCCATTAATTAATTTATTAATTTAATGTAGTAATTAATTTAGGACTTAATTTCTTTCCTTAAATAAAAACAACAAAAAAAAAGCAATTTTCTTTCAAAAGGGTCAAAACCCTAAATTTCACACTCGATTTAATTTCCCACGCGTTGTATTTATTTTTATCCAATAATGTACCTGCTTCCGAATTGTAATAGTTAAATAGGATATTTAACTATTTTTATCGCTTTACTTTATTTTTCAAAGGGTTTGTCTTTGGCGATGTAAATACCCGACGCCTTGTAATTTAAATTCCGCATTTTATTTCCGCAAATTATAACTTCTAGATGTTTGATAATAGGGTTTGCATGACAAGACTGAATGTTAATCTTAAAATCAAATTAGATCACCTTTAACATGTACAAAGATAAAAATAACTGAAAACGACACACTCGCACATGTGCACTCTTAGGGTACACCCCACTTAGTTGCCTTCATACACGGTCATTAAGTATAGGTCGTTTTAGTGGTCGTCCTCTTGTCTAAAAGATCATAGTCGCATCGAAACGGTTGTCTCGGATATTGTTGCCTCAAACAAATGATCTAAGACATTAGGGTTACCGCTAAGGTGTCCTAACATTGCTTTAGTGACCGTATGTCCCGCATTTGAATTGACCCTAAAACTCCAACGATGATGCTACCTACTCATCAATAGTAGGATATCATTGTCTAAAGGAAAATAGAATAGAACGATTCCTTTTTTCGAGTAGGTAGATAGCTCTTAGATACTTGCTCTTTCAAAACAAAACTCTTCACACTTACACTTTTTGAACAAAATTTTCAAGACACTTCATTACACTCTTGAGGACAGAAGCAAGAGTTAAATTGAAGTTTCAAGTAAAAAACTTTTTCAAACCCACACGCACAAAGAAAACAATTTATAAAACAATTGAGCAAGTACCTAAGAGCCCGTGGATAACCACGGATAGACAGGGTGCTAACACCTTCCCTTTCTATAATATACCCCCCGAACCCGAGAAATATCTCGAAAAAGGAGTTTTTCTGTGCTTTTTTCCTTTCCTTGTTGGATAAAATAAAATTCGGTGGCGACTCTTGCTTACCGCTACATTTTGCGAACACAAACGCAAAACGCGAACCAGCATTCCAAAAATAGTCAGTTCTTCCCACCGTATCACAGAACTGGCGACTCTGTTGAGGAATAATAAGTGGGATGTACCTTAGGAATAGTTCATAATGTTTTCAATTGCTTGATTTGTATGCTTTATCTTTGTGGGTTTGAATCGGAGTTACTATAGATCCTAACCTGGATCTGGGGGATACCCTTTAGGTAAGTAGCAATAAACTGTGAGGGAACTGTACGACGTAGACCGATACGGATGAAGCAGTAGCTAAATTAGTGTGGCATTTTAGTTTGTACCGATATCCCTTGTGGCGCAACGAGGAGAATATGGGTCTTCTAAGTGGTCATTAAGCACCAACTAACCTTATCACCTATAATTGACCAACTTGGCCATAGAACAGTAGCAGTATGCTACACTCATTGGGACTAAACTCTCGCGATGATTTCGACCGCAAGAAAAGGTTGCCAAACTGGAATTATGACCGATCGAGGGTAGTCAGTGATATTGAGATCCTCTAGAACCTAGTTACTATTTTAGGACAGGTTTGAACCAACTAAACTGATAGAGGGTAATACCTAAACTCCTTGCCAGCCTGAAATCTAAGGGCTATCTGTGTGACTTGTGTGCCCTTACCATGTTTGCTATTTGTGAATACTTATGATGAGTTTTCATCATGACATCATGCATCATGACATTACATGCATATTGCATTGGACTAACCCATTTCAAAGACAGAGGGGATTCATCTTTATTCTGTTTTGTAGGTCATGGCACCCATGCGTAGAAACACTATTCAGATCAACTTTGTCCAGATTCCCACTCAGCTTAAGGAATTGGTTGCAAAAGTTCCAGATACTTCCTCCTTTATCAGAATACATGGGAACCTCCTTGGTTTGGTCACCTCCAAGATGGATGAACAGATGATGAGTGTCTTAGTCTATTTCTTTGATCCACTATACCATTTCTTCACTTTTCCGGACTACCAGTTGGTCCCTACCTTGGAAGAGTTCTCTGATCTGCTTGGCATCTCCATTCTAGAGCAGACCCTGTTCACAGGTTGGGAGAAAGTCCTTAGGCCGGAAGAGATTTCTTCAGCCCTCCATCTGACAAAGGCTGAGGTAATGTCTAATTGGGAAACTCGTAGTGGAACAAAAGGCTTCTTGGCTTAATTCTTGGTTGATCGGGCTAATCAGTTCTGGGATAGTCTAGACTTTCAGGCATTTGAAGATATTCTGGCTCTTCTCATATATGGTTTGGTGTTGTTTCCTAACTCAGATTCCTTTGTTGACGTAAATGTGGTGAAGATCTTCATTTCCCGTAATCTGGTACCCACTCTCTTGGGTGACATTTTGCACTCTCTTTATGCTCGCACTGCTCGGAAACAGGGAACCCTTATGTGTTATGCACCATTACTGGCAAGGTGGTTTATTTCTCACCTCCCCAAATAAGTTTTGAAGAACAAGGAAGGCATGGGTTAGGCCCATAGGATTATGTCTCTTTCTCACATGGACATCATTTGGACTATCAAGGGCATGGAAGACGTGGCTATTATTGATCGCTGTGGGGAATACCCCAATGTCCCACTGCTAGGAATCAATGTAGGGATCACCTATAATTCGTGTTTGGCCTTACGTCAATTTGAGCGAGCTAGGAGGGAGGGACCTCATGAGTTGTTGATGCCAAGCATTGTCTTTGACTTTCAAGGGGATAGTGACGAGCATCACCGCAGATTCATACGAGCCTGGGATAGGGTGCACAGGTTTAATCCGCACGAGTTAGGTGTGAAGACTTCTCTTCCAATGGAACCATATCTCCGATGGGTTCGTATACGTGCCCAAAAGCTGGGAATGCCGTACGAAGCTGTCTTATCTGTGATTGTTGAAGTTGCTGATGAAGAAGGGGTTCCTCCTACCATCCTCCACCCTTACATGCCTACTGACATTGGGGCATTAAAGAGGTCTTGGATGTAGCTAAGGGAAGAACGGGATACTTACAGAGAAAAGTATCATAAACAAGAATGGAAGATCCTGAAGTTGACAAGGAAACTGGAGAATGAGCAGATCCTCAACGACTATGTCAGCGCCAAAGGCAAACGACCATGGGAGCGCTGATGTCTTTTAATTATTTCTAGCTTTGATTTATTTTTCAGTATTTCTTTCTTGTAACGCCTTAAAGGAATTTATTAGACATTGTTTCAAGTTTATCTAATAATAGTGTGTTTCATTTTGGTTTACGAATTTGAATCTCTCGACATCTTTGAAATCATATCATACGCATTCCATTCCATGCACCTCATAACAGGTACCCTTATATGTTTTCTCATCTTCTTCGCTGTTTATTTCAGCACATCATGTCTTCCGAAACATCAACTGATCAAGCTATCAAGGCTCTACAAGCTAAAAATGCTCAATTTCAGGAAATGTTCATGAATTTGGCTAAGGGTCAGCAAGATCTGAAGACCCTTATCTTAAAGGATAAGAAGAAGAAGAAGAAGAAGAAGACAGTCCTCCTGAACATGGGTCATAGATTTGGAAACAAGCTGCGAGATAAGGTCAATCTATCCCACTCACCTGGAGGGGGAGAAAACCAATAAGAAAGGAGGGTTCCTAGCCCTGTGGTATCTGACCACGAGACTGACTTTGACGAAGACCAGTATCCTCCTACTGAGGATAGATATAAACAGCTTGAAGAGCAGTTAAGTGCGATGGAGATTCAGAAGGTCCTAGGGTTGGACTTTGGTGACCTGGGTTTCTCATCTGGGGTGGTGATTCCCCACAAGTTTAAAGCACCAGCCTTTGCTAAATACGACGGGGTTTCTTGTCCAAAGTTGCACCTCCGTTCGTATGTTAGAAAAATTCAGCCATACACCGCTGACAAGAATCTATGGATCCACTTCTTTCAAGACAGTCTCTCAGGGACTCAGCTTGAATGGTTTTACCAGCTGGAAGGAGCTAGTATCCTTAATTGGGAGGATTTGGCTGCTGCTTTCTACAAGTAGTACCAATACGATGCCGACCTTGCTCCCACGCGTACCCAACTTCAGGGTATGTCTATGGGTGTGGGCAGAGGTTTCAAAGACTACGCTCAGAAGTAGAGGGACCTTGCTGGAAGAGTACAACCCCCGCTGGCTGACAGGGAGTTAGTAGATATTTTCCTTGGGACCTTGTCTGGTCCGTATTTCAACCATCTGATTGGAAGTTCATCGTCCGGGTTTACAGAGCTGATTATGACCGGGGAGAGAATTGAGGCTGGTATCAAGAGCGGTAAGATACAAAAGGGTGCTTCGTCTAGTGCCGAGAAGAAGCCTTTTAAGAAGGAGTCCAGTGCTGTTTACAATTCAAAAATCCAGAATAGACCTGAACGCCGCCAAGCTGTTAATACGGTTGTTATATCAAGACCTGCTGCTGCTCCTCAGCGTAATAATCAGCCAAGGGCCGAGAGGCCGCGAAGAAAATTCACTCAGCTTAACATGACTTTGTCTCAGATTCTGCCACAGCTATTGAAGACCAACTTGGTGATTCTGAAGGAAGCCCCGAAAAATCCCAATACAACATCACCGATGTACAATCCGAACGCCCGCTGTGCCTTTTATTCTGATAGCCCGGGGCATGATACAAATGACTGTTGGGTCCTGAAGAATAAAGTACAGGACTTGATTGATGCTAAAGAGATTGAGTTCGAAGCGCCAGAGAGGTCTAATGTTGTGACTTCTCCTATGCCCAAGCATGGGGTGAATGCGGTAGAGGAAGACTCGTTTGTGGTTTCTGTGAAAGACATTGTTACTCCATTGAGGACTGTGAAGAAAAACCTTCTGTTAGCCGGTTTATTTCCGGGCTGTGGTGAAGGTTGCCATTTGTGCACCGTCCTACCTACTGGTTGCCATCTTTTGAAGTCAGGTGTCCAACGTCTGATGGATAATAAAGAAATTCTATTTGAGAAGACTTTTCTTCCTTTTGTTCCTACTGAAGAAGTTGCTATAATCACCATTTTCGACAATTCTTCCAAGGCTTCCTCGAGAAAGCCTGTTAGAATTACATCTATTCCAAGAATCGCTCCCTTGATCATCACTGTTCCTGGGCATATCCCATATACATCCGATAAAGATGTCCCATGGCACTGCGGGGCTGACGTATATTATCACGGAGTTAAGCAAGACTTGAGTACTGAAGAGGCTGATACTGACGTCAGCAATATTGTTGGACCTGCCAAAGTCACCCGCAGCGGAAGACTTTTCTCCCCCGAGATCTCTCCACCAATTGTTCGGAAGCCTGTTGTTATTACGCCAGCTAGTACACCTGATACTATTCCTATTCAAGTTCCCATTCTTACCCCTGTTGCCGAGTCATCTGATACTCGGGGCAAAGGGACCACTGATGAGCCTGCCCGGACGGAGGCACCGAAGAGAATTACTGTTGAAGCCTCTAGACAAGAGATGGAAGAAATTTTGAAGATCATCAAAAAGAGCGACTATAATGTAGTCGAACAGCTGGGGAAAACCCCATCTAAAATCTCTATGTTGTCTCTGTTGCTATGCTCAGAAGCCCATGCCAAGGCTTTGATTGCCTTCCTGAAAACTGCGCACGTGCCGCAGGAGACGTCAGCTGATCAGTTTAAAGATTATGTGGCTAGTCTGACAGCGGATAATGGGTTGGGTTTCTCCGACACAGACTTGCATGCTAAGGGGAGGAATCACAATGATGCCCTGCATGTCTCCATTGAATGCAGGGGCACTACTCTAGCTCATGTATTGGTGGATACTGGTTCCTCGTTGAATGTTTTACCTAAGAAAGCTTTGGACCGATTAGACTGTGAGGGTTTGGAGCTGAAGCCAAGTAACATTGTTGTTAGGGCCTTTGACGAGTCCAAGAGAATGGTACATGGAGAAGTGGATATTCCAGTGAAGGTTGGTTCTCAGATTTTCGCATCTACTTTTTATGTCACGGACATTCAGCCATCTTATTCTTGTTTGTTGGGTTGCCCATGGATCCACAAAGCTGGGGCAGTAACGTCTACGCTTTACCAGATGCTGAAATATCCAGTCAAAGGGAAAATTGTTACGGTACGAGGGGAGGAGGAGTACATGGTGAGCCACCTCAACTCTTTCCGATATGTAGAGATGGAGGGGGAGTTCATTGAAACCCCGTTTCAACATTTTGAAGAAGTACCCCAGACATTGGCATCAGCTGAAACTATTACTGAAGATCCTCCAATGAAGATGGCTTCCTTCAAGGATGCCTGGGCTGTTGTTGAGAAAGGTGGGTGTGCAAATTGGGGACAACTCCCTGATTTTGCACATAAGACTGACAAGTTTGGTTTGGGTTTCACTACAGAAGCTCAAAGGGCCGTTCGGAGTGCACGGATCGGAAGACCTCCCCTGTTTATCAGCAATTCAGGAGTAAATGCCATTGATGACGATGTTGAAGAATTTGAGTTTGACAGTTGGATCTATCCTACTACTGATGGCTGACTAAGCAACTGGACAGCAAAGGACTTCATCCCAATTTATTTTATTGCCCAGTAATGAGACTTTTTGTTTTGAATTTGTAACAGACAATTTTTAAACTTTACGGCCCGGTGTCTTACCCGGGGCACCGTGGTTTTATTTGTGAGGGCTTTATGTGTGTCATCTACATATATCATTAATAAAAGCATTGGACGTTTCTTGCATTTCAAATTTTGTGCTCCTTGTTTTTCTTTTTATATATTGCAAAACAACTATTTTACACACACACTCACATATACAGGTCTATATCCACTATGGATCCCACTGATAACGACTCTGCTACTGCCGGTTATGACTGCGAAAGTCCGATCAACTTAGCTAAAGATGAAGGTGAAGATGATTGTGAAGTGCCTGGTGAACTTGCTAGACTCTTATTTCAGGAAGAGAGGGCCATACAGCCGCATGAGGAGCCGATGGAAACAGTGAATCTGGGTACAGAGGTAGACAAGAAAAAGGTCAAGATCGGTGCAAATCTGGAAGCTAGTGTTAAACAACGGTTGATTCAGATGCTGTATGACTACGTTGAGATCTTTGCCTGGTCTTATGAAGATATGCCTGGGTTGGATACTGACATTATGGTTCACCAATTGCCTACCAAGGAAGACTGTCCTCCAGTGAAACAAAAATTACGCCGAATGCGCCCAGAGATGTCTGAGAAAATCAAGGCCGAAGTTATGAAACAGTTTGACGCCGGTTTTCTAGCAGTTACTTCGTACTCGCAGTGGGTTGCCAACATGGTTCCTGTGCCGAAGAAGGATGATAAGGTTCGAATGTGTCTTTACTATAGGGATCTGAATAGGGCAAGCCCCAAGGATGATTTCCCTCTGCCTCATATCGACGTTCTGGTTGACAACACCGCTCAGCATAAGGTATTTTCCTTTATGGATGGTTTCTCCGGTTACAATCAGATTAAAATGGCTCCCGAAGACATGGAGAAGACAACCTTTATTACTCAATGGGGTACCTTTTGCTACAAAGTCATGCCTTTCGGATTGAAGAATGTTGGGGCAACGTATCAGCACGCCATGGTTGCTTTGTTCCATGACATGATCCATCACGAGATTAAGGTATACGTCGACGACATGATTGCAAGATCCCAGACTGAGGAAGAACATCTGGACCACCTTCAGAAGTTATTTGACAGGTTGAAGTTGTACAAGCTGAGGTTAAACCCGAACAAGTGCACCTTCGGGGTGAGATCTGGTAAGCTGTTGGGTTTCATCATAAGCGATAAAGGTATTCAAGTGGATCCTGCCAAGGTGAAGGCTATATAGTAAATGCCAGCTCCCCGAACAGAAAAAGAAGTCAGAGGCTTTCTGGGACGTCTGAACTACATTGCCCGATTCATCTCACGCCTGACTGCTACTTGTGAACCAATCTTCAAGTTACTGAAGAAAGATCAAGTGGTAAGATGGAATGATGAATGTCAGGCTGATTTCTAAAGAATCAAGGAGTATCTCCAAGAGCCACCCATTCTGATGCCGCCAGTTGAAGGGAGACCTCTGATCTTATACTTTATAGTACTCGACAATTCGATGGGGTGTGTGCTGGGGCAGCATGACGAGTCTGGCCGAAAAGAACATGTTATTTATTACCTTAGCAAAAAGTTTACGGACTGCGAGACCCGATACTCGTTGCTTGAGAAAACTTGCTGCGCTTTGGCATGGGCTGCTCGCCGGCTGAGACAGTATATGCTGACTCACACTACTCTATTGATATCAAAGATGGATCCAATCAAGTATATCTTCGAAAAGCCTGCCTTGTCCAGAAGAATAGCAAGATGGCAGATGATCTTGACTGAGTATGACAACCAGTATACGACCCAAAAGGAAATCAAGAGAAGTGTGTTGGCAGATCATTTGGCACATCAAGCAGTGGATGATTACCAATCTATGAACTTCGAATTTCCGGATGAGAATATCATGATAGTAACTGACTGTGAAGAACCTGGACCGGATGAAGGACCTGAGGAAGGATCCCGATGGTCTATGTACTTTGATGGAGCTTCAAACGCTTTGGGTAATGGCATTGGCGCCGTGATCATATCTCCTAAAGGCTCTCATACTCCGTTTACCGCCCGACTATGTTTCAACTGCACCAACAATATGGCGGAGTATGAAGCATGCATCATGGGTCTTCGAGCAGCAATTGACCTAAGGGTTAAGTTCTTGAGTGTCTTCGGAGATTCCGCTCTCGTTATCAGTCAGATCAAAGGCGAGTGGGATACGAAACACCCTAATCTTATTCCTTACAAGGAGTATGTGTTGACACTGCTTCCACATTTCGAGGAGATAACTTTTGAACACTTCCCTAGAGAGGAGAATCAGTTGGCAGATGCGCTGGCTACGATGTCTTTTATGTTCAAAGTCAATTGGGACAACGAAGCTCCCTGGATTATCATTGAAAGATTGGACGAACCTGCACATTGCTGTGACATTGAGACTGAAGAGGCAACGGATAAACCCTGGTTTCATGAGGTAAAGAGGTATCTAGAAGCTCAGGAGTACCCTGAGGGTGCATCTGTTAATGATAAGAAGTTTCTGAGGAGGTTCGCGGCAAAGTTCTTCATCAGTAATGGCATTCTTTACAAACGTAACCATGATTCAACCTTACTGTGATGTGTGGATAAGAATGAGGCAGAAAGAATCATGGCATAATTACATGAAGGTACTTTCGAAACTCATTCCAGCAGACATACCATGGCAAAGAAAATCCTTCAGGCAGGATATTTTTGGTCCACAATGGAAGCCGACTGTTATCAGCATTCTCGGACCTGTTACAAGTGCCAAGTCTATGCTGATAAGGTGCACATACCTCCAGTTCCTTTGAACGTCTTGACAGCTCCTTGGCCTTTTGCAATGTGGGGCATTGACATGATCGGCGAGATCATACCTACGGCATCTAACAGGCATCATTTCATTCTGGTAGCGATTGATTACTTTACGAAGTGGGTTGAAGCAACTTCCTTTGCTATGGTGACCAAGAACGTCGTGGAACGATTCATTCGGCACAACCTGATCTGTCGATATGGTGTACCAGAAAGGATCATTACAGACAATGGTACAAATCTCAACAATAAGATGATCACCGAACTCTATAAGCAGTTCAAGATACAGCATCACAACTCTTCTCCTTACCGGCCGAAGATGAATGGGGCTGTCGAAGCAGCTAATAAGAATATTAAGAAGATTGTGCAGAAGATGACAGTGACATACAAAGACTGGCACAAAATGTTACCATTTGCTCTTCATGGGTACCGCACCTCAGCGCAGACGTCAACATGGGCAACACCCTATTCCTTGGTATATGGCATGGAGGCAGTCTTGCCCATTAAAGTTCAGATACACTCTCTTCGAATTATGAAGGATGCAGGTTTGAGCGAAGACGACTGGATTCAGACCCGGCTTGATCAGCTGAACTTAATCGACGAAAAGAGACTTACTTCTATTTGTCATGGTCAGACGTATCAAAAGCGGATGATCAAAGCATTTAACAAGAAAGTTAGACGACAAGAGTATCAAGTTGGGGACCTGGTTATCAAGCGCATTATTCTACCTCAAGGTGATCCCAGGGGAAAATGGACCCCTACTTATGAAGGGTCATTTGTGGTTAAGAACATTTTCTCAAGAGGAGCTATGATTCTAACCAACATGGATGGTGACGACCTTCCTCACCCCGTTAATGCAGACATAGTGAAAAGATACTATGCATAATCAAAGACCCGCTAGGTCGAATGGCCTAGGCAAAAGTAAGGGCTTCACGGCGAACCAAAAGGGTTCGGGCAAAAATAAGGGATGAAAATGAAAAATTTGTACACCCGGCAAGTCGAAAACCTGAAAAGGAGGCTTGGGCAAAAAAGGGTATCCCGGTGGTCTGAAAACCCGAAAGGGTGGTCCAGGAAAAAATTAGGGATCAAAGCGTAACACTATGTCTCATTCGATCACCTTACAACCAGACTTCGGTATCGACTATCAAGCTCGGACGTCACTAATCAATCTGATCTACCTTCAACCAAGTAGCAAAGTGATGAGATGCTCGAGGACATAAGGGCAATAGCAGAGTTGGAACCCAGTAAGATTATTCACATAGTTATTTTGTTTAGTTTTTTCACAAACTGTGTAAATTCTATTATTCGGCGGCATTCTCTTACTAGGACGTCAGCCTCTTGTACAAAAACGCCTATTTATAGGCCAAACTTCAAAATCAATACAATTCATTTTCAGAGAAATTTCAAATTGTTTTCCTTTTTCTGTTTTGTTTTACAAAGAACGTCCAATGTTCATTTTTGATATATGCATTTGACATTAATTGCTGCTCATGAATATTTACATACGAAACAAAAGACGATTACTCGTAATATCATAAACAGGGGCAATAAGATTTGTCTAAGCTTTACGGTTGCTCTATCCACCAGGTACAAAGGTAGATTCAGATGAAGAATATGGCTAAGGTGCAGTCACTCCCCATAGAGTAAGACAATAATGTTAACTCTCCCCAGCTGAGACTTGCAACTGTGAATGAATCGGTAATATTCTCCCCAAGCAAAGTTTATCTACCAGCAGCACCAAAAGGTCTTAATATTCCCCAGTGGAGTATAAGGATATTCCCTGGCAGAATACAAAATATCCCCAGTGGAGTCTGAAATTTTTTCCCAGCGCAGTCTGAAAAAGCTTCCCAAGTGGATTTTGGAGAATCAACCCCAATAGACTTTGGGAGATTTTCCCCAGTGGAGCTCAAAGGGTTATCCCCATTAGAGTCTAAAAGGTTATCCCCAGTAAAGTTGAAACTGAAGATCATCCCCAGCGGAGTTCATTCCTTTCACAAACAGGAATTCAATCCCCAACAAGATTCAGTATCACCAGCAATGGTAAATTTATCCCCAACTGAATGTATTAGTGGAATACTCTACAGAGCATCTCTTCCCCACAGGATTAATCTCCTCATCAGTTTATTCCCCAGCGGAGTTATCCTCTCCTGCAGGTTTATTCTCACAAATATCTTCGTTCGCTATCTCCAGCGGAAACAAAGAATTTAGCTGTTTTCTCCAGCAACTACCCGAGATTTATTTACCCCCAGCTAAAAACATCACATTTTCATACATCATGACACATGCATATATGCATCATACAACACAATCTCATTTATTTTGAGAACATCATTTGTCTGATACATATCATGCATTACATACAACTAACCTTTATCTTTCAGGAAAGATGCGGTTAAATTCTCACAAAATTCAAAGCTATGAAGCTTTTACCTCCGTTGAATTATAGACAGGTTCCTAAATCTCAGCAGAGAAGTTTTCTCAGTTGAATTACGGGTGAGTTCTTAAATCTCGACGAAGATGTTTCCCCAAGTTGAATTACTGACAAGTTCTTAAAACTCAGCAGAGATATTCTCTCAGTTAAAGTACAGACAAGGTCCTAAATCTCGACAAGAGTGTTCCTCCGTTGAATTACAGGCAGGTTCCTAAATCTCAGCAGAGAAGTTTTCTCAATCGAATTACGGGCGAGTTCTTAAATCTCGACGAAGATGTTTCCCCAAGTCGAATTACTGACAAGTTCTTAAAACTCAGCAGAGGTGTTCTCTCAATTGAAGTACAAACAAGGTCCTAAATCTCGACAAAAGTGTTCCTCCGTTGAATTACAGGCAGGTTCCTAAATCTCAGCAGAGGAGTTTTCTCAGTTGAATTACGGGAAAGTTCTTAAATCTTGATGAAGATGTTTCCCTCAGTCGAAGTACTGACCAGTTCTTAAATCTCAACCGAATCATCCTCAGTTGAATTATAGATAAGGTCCTAAATCTCGACAAGTTCCTCTGTCAAATTACAGACAGTTCCTAAATCTCAGCAGAGTTTTCTCAGTTGAATTACTGGCAAGTTCTTAAATCTTGATGAAGATGTTTCCCTCAGTCGAAGTACTGACCAGTTCTTAAATCTCAACCGAATTATCCTCAGTTGAATTACAGATAAGGTCCTAAATCTCGACAAGTTCCTCCATCGAATTACAGACAGTTCCTAAATCTCGGTAGAGTTTTCTTAGTTGAATTAAGGGCAAGTTCCTAAATCTTGATGAAGATGTTTCACTCAGTCGAATTACTGACCAGTTCTTAAATCTCAACAGAATTATCCTCAGTTGAATTACAGATAAGGTTCTAAATCTCGACAAAGTCCTCCGTCGAATTACAAGCAGTTCCTAAATCTCAGCAGAGTTTTCTCAGTTGAATTACAGGCAAGTTCTTAAATCTCGATAAAGATGTTTCCCCCAATTGAATTAAGGACAAGTTCTTAAAACTCAGCAGAGATGTTCTCTCAGTTGAAGTACATGCAAGTTCCCAAATCTCAACAAAATTAGACTTCCCCAGCAGAATCTTCCACAACAACAGGTATACAAGCTCTCGCTAAGGAATCTCTTATGCGATCGACACTCTTTCAGATGGCATCTTTAAGCCCATCCCCTCGTCACCAATCTCCAAATGGCATCTGTAAGCCCATTCCCGACATCACAAGGCTGATACCACTTCATGCGAGTGCAAATTTCTGGGCACTCTAGTGTTCAATCTTCTTCCACCTTCGGATCACGAAAGGCATGAAAGCCAATCTACATCCTCAGGTTTAAGAAGATTGAACAGGGGCAGCTGTTGTACCCCAAAATTTTCCCTCCCATATTTCTCAAAACATTGCAAGAAAAAATCTCCAAATAGCTCAAGGTTACTTAAGAGTTGGTCAGACAAGCTATCTCCTAAGGCAGTCTACCCCAAATTAGGGTTTTGTGTTACATCAATATTTTTGAGTCCAAGTGACCTCAAGTGCTCCCCAATGTCCTAATATGTTCTCATGATCATCCATGTCAAATTTCATGCCTTGCAGAGGAAGTTTGCTCAGTCAATTGCTCAAAGGTCCAAAAATCGACTGTGCTATGGCAAAAGTCAACTGTGACCTACAAACAGTCAGACTTAAAGATTTTTTGCCAACATTCTCATTTTTAAGGATATTTCATCATTTTATCAAGGTTTGATCATGATTCATCAAGGATTGCGCAAAATTCATCAAGACTCAAAAGTTGCTAAATTAGGGTTTTGTAGGAAAACTCAACTCAACTTTGACCAAGCATAAATTTATTATAATTTATGATAAATTACCCATCCATAGATCATTTTGAACAGGATGCAATTCCCTAAAATCCTTTGTCATACCCCAAGTCCAAAAAATGCACTCACAAGAAGTTATGAATTTGGACATTATAGGTCATTTTTGAAAGTCAACAAAAACACCTTTTTTTCCAAAGCTTATAACTTGAGCATGGAATATCAAATTGAGATGAGACTAAAAGGTTTGGTTAGGGGACATCTCAAGCTTTCTAAAAAGTCCAAGAACACCTCCAAAAGTTCAAAATTGAAGAAGTTATGCATTGTTGAGGTTAGACTTTTTTGTAAAATTGCCAAAAGTCAACTATCCCCAAAACTTCAAATTTTTCCAAATGGGCCCATTCTTTTTCACTTGTTTTGAGTTTGCATCCTTGCCCACGTGCCCTAGCTTCATCCATGTGCCCATATCTCATTTTTATTATTTAATTTGATTTTTATTTGAATTTATTCATTTTAAATCAAATAAAAACATAAAATATCCAAGGCATTGATAGCTCATGATTTTTTTTGGTTGTTTTAGGCTTTGTTCACAGCTAGCATCACAATCAAATTAGAATCAAGGCTTGTATGCACAAAAAGATCAAAATCAAATTAAGTTTGGAAGGTTTTAATGGTGGAATCAAATCAAATTCATGAGCATTGATATGGAGAGATTTGGGCCAGGTTTGTGAACCTAATACAACATAAAATACATAAGCAAGCTGAAGGACACAAAATAAGGGTTGAAAATCATCGGAAGAGGCAAAATAAGAACTAAAAAAATTCACAAAAAAGTGAGAGATCAAAACCAGGGTTGGAGGCGTTTTCAAGGCTAGAGACATATCCCAATCGATTCCTGGCCATTCACACAAGTTAACTGGATCCAAACCAAGCATTATCAGGTCCTTATACCAGCTGTAAGTCTCACGCAAACGACCCCTATTTTTGAATTCGATTTGATTATTTCTTGCATCATTTGAGAAAACTAATGGCATATTTGTGATCACAAGAACATTTGCAAGCTTTTCATAATATTCAATTGCATTTATCTGGCTTATATGGAGAACCACCATAGCTAGGGTTCTTCGTTTGTTTTTAGGGTTTTCTATTTTAGGTAATATTGAGACACATGAAGAACATGGTTTTGATCTGGAGGCCATGACGAATTGAACCATGTTCTTGGAATGTATTTTTATTTCCTGAGGACGATTTTAGGAGTAAGCTGCGCTTTTAGCTGCGGATTCAAATCCGCAGGTAATATTACAATAGTGGGAGGATAGGGACGAAGAGTTGTCACTCGCTCATTGGACCATTCAAATGAAACACACGTTTTTTTTGTTTTTTTTTTCTTATGGAAATTGTTTTGTTTTCATATATACTATATCCTTTGTGTTATTATTAAAAAACAACAAACACGCCCCAACGGTTGCCATGTCAGCTTTAAAGTGTTCCAACGCTGGAGGTCAGGGGTTCGATCCATGCCTCCAGCACTTTGTATTTTCTTATTTCTTTTCAGGTTATTACATGCGCACTCAAACCCACCATACTCCCTCATCCATCCAAGCGCCAGATGGCCAAGCGTTGAAGGTCCACAAAAGCGCTGGTCAATGCATGTGTATTGGATCCAAAAAAGTCCAAAGGGCCAACATTGTTGGGCCTACAGATCTGCTAATCACACCCTCAAATCAGGCGCATTACCTCCTTTCTCTTATATCTTTATTTTTATTTAATCATTTTATTTTATTAATTTTTTAACCAATAACAAAATTCTGTTTTTATTAAATAAAATCACAAAAATATTTTTATTCAATCAAACTTAAAACTTTTATTTTTCTTAATAAACTTATTAATTAATTAGGTTTTTTTTAATTAGAAAACTTTAATTCATTTTTTTGTAAATAATTAAAATTAATTAGATTTAATTAGGTTTTAACTACTAATTTAATTAATTTTATTTTCTTTCTTAAGACAACAAAAACCCAAAAATATGTCATAATTTATTTTTCCATTAATTAATTTATTAATTTAATGTAGTAATTAATTTAGGGCTTAATTTCTTTCCTTAAATAAAAACAACAAAAAAAAAGCAATTTTCTTTCAAAAGGGTCAAAACCCTAAATTTCACACTCGATTTAATTTCCCACGCGTTGTATTTATTTTTATCCAATAATGTACCTGCTTCCGGATTGTAATAGTTAAATAGGATATTTAACTATTTTTATCGCTATACTTTATTTTTCAAAGGGTTTGTCTTTGGCGATGTAAATACCCAACGCCTTGTAATTTAAATTCCGCATTTATTTCCGCAAATTACAACTGCTAGATGTTTGATAATAGGGTTTGCATGACAAGAATGAATGTTAATCTTAAAATCAAATTAGATCACCTTTAACATGTACAAAGATAAAAATAACTGAAAACGATACACTCACACATGCGCACTCTTAGGGTACACCCCACTTGGTTGCCTTCGTACACGGTCATTAAGTATAGGTCGTTTTAGAGGTCGTCCTCTTGTCTAAAAGATCATATTCGCCTTGAAACGGTTGCCTCGGATATTGTTACCTCAAACAAATGATCTAAGACATTAGGGTTACCGCTAAGGCGTCCTAACATTGCTTTAGTGACCGTATGCCCTGCATTCGAATTGACCCTAAAACTCCAACGACGATGCTACCTACTCATCAATAGTAGGATAGCATTGTCTAAAGGAAAATAGCATAGAACGATTCCTTTTTTCGAGTAGGTAGATAGCTCTTAGATACTTGCTCTTTCAAAACAAAACTCTTCACACTTACACTTTTCGAACAAAATTTTCAAGACACTTCATTACACTCTTGAGGACAGAAGCAAGAGTTAAATCGAAGTTTCAAATAAAAAACTTTTTAAAACCCACAAGCACAAAGAAAACAATTTTGAAAACAATTGAGCAAGTACCTAAGAGCCCGTGGATAACCACGGATAGACAGGGTTCTAACACCTTCCCTTTCTATAATCTACCCCCCGAACTCGAGAAATATCTCGAAAAAGAAATTTTTCTGTACTTTTTTCCTTTCCTTGTTGGATAGAATAAAATTCGGTGGCGACTCTTGCTTACCGCGAAATTTTGCAAACACAAACGCAAAACACGAACCAGCATTCCAAAAACAGTCAGTTCTTCCCACCGTATCACATCATCCCTGTTCTGTAATCACTCCTCCACCATCTGCCATTGTTGACTTCAAAGCTTGCAGATTGACTTGACCAAGGAGTTCCAGCTACTTTCAGAGCAAGGCAAGGGTTGGAATAGATTCAGGGAAGCTCAAGGAAGCTCAAGCAAGCATCAGGCCTCCCTCAAACTCACCCCAGTTCATTTCACGATTCCAACTGAAGGAGGTAAAATTTCAAACTCTATCTCCTTGTACAGGCAACCTTAGGCCATGACCTGTGAATAAAAAATGTAGTCCTCATCATAACGAAGTTGTACATACCATTATCTTGCATTGATTTTACTTGTGCTAAGAGAATTTGGAAGTTAAAATCTCTGAAAATATTAGGTTAGAATTTAGGGCTTTTAAAATTCTTTTTGATCTTTGATAGTTAGATTACATAACTTATATGGTTGGAATCGTGAGTTCAAATGCTACATTTTTCATGTTATAAGTTTTTATTTTCATGGAAGTATGAGGAAGTTACAGGGTATCCGGCCAAGGCTTGAGCAAGAAGATGAAACAGGGCAAGGGCGCATTTTGGATATGTTTTTTTTTGTTTCATTAAAGACAATGGATGTATGGCCACCCCAGTGGCAAAGCAGCACGTTGGTGAGACCCATGTCCTGGGTCCGAACCTGCGCGCTACTTTTGCATTTTTGCATTTTTTCCTTTTCAGTTTTTGACACTTTTTTTGCAGATTGGGCTTAGCTTCATGGGCCAGTATTTTTGCTAACTTTGCCACAAATCTGCTACATCACCCCCTGCCAACTCTTTTCTATGTTTTTTTTAATTTTATTTTATTTTCATATTTAATTTCTTGAATACTTTCTTTAATGCATAAAAAATCTTAAAAGATATAAATTAATAATATTGCACTTTTATTTTATTCTTATCTTATTTCTCACATGAAAATATATTTTATTTTTAATATATGTCATTTATTTTCTTAATAAACTTGGAAATATAATTAAATATGTTTAGTTTAATTTATTTTGCATTTCATACTTAAAAATACTTATTTTTGCATATATTTAATTTTAATATTTATATACAACATTATTTATTATTTTTACACAAGAAAATACACAAAATAATACATATAAAAACTTTATTTTCTTTTAAATAAAATTAGGGTTAAACCCCTTTCAAAAAATTAAATCTTTTTCCTTATATTTTTAGGTTTAGATTAAATATTCTTTTACATAAAAATAAGACACAAAAGAAAAAAATCTCTTTACATGTACATTACATTGCATTACATTTTAAATATTGTTTTGTATTTATCTTAAATTCGTACAAATTCGATTTGGTTGTAATAATGTATTTAGCTTTTATATTTGTGCAAATACCTATTCAAACTTGTATTCCCCCCCTCCCATAAAATTGTTGTAATAGCTTAGTATATTTACATTACGCAATTTATCGCTTTATATGCCATGATTAGTAATTAGGGTTTGCATGACAAGAACGAAACAAAGCAAAATAGAACACTCTAAATATAAGACAAAATCAAAAGCATGAAAATGACACACTTGCACACAAGCACCCTTAGGGTTTACCCACTTGGTTGCCTAAAAAAAATGGCCATATTACGCATGTGAAGTATCTTGTCAAAACAAAACAAATATAAGATCATAGTCCCTCGATGACGCTATTCAAAAGTTGCCTTACAAAATGATCTTGGTCCCTCAAAATGCTAAGATACTTTGCAACATTACTAATCATGGCTATACGATGACCCACGCCCGTCCCGTTTACATCCAAAGATAGGATTGCTTACCAAATCAATGGTAAGACAACAATGTCAAAGGAATAGAAAATGCATAAGAAAGACATTTGAGTAGGTAGATAGCTTCTAGTTACTTGCTCCCTTTCAAACAAAAAATCCTTGCTATTTTCAAAACAAACACAAACATTTCAAAACATCTTACAAACATTAAAAACATTTTCAAAAGACAAACATCTTTGTATACATTCTTACGACGAGAATCATTACAAAGATTGCCTAAACGAGTGGCTTCTTTTACAAAATACTTTCAAAACCACACCAAACACAATTTCAAACAAACAAAAGCAAGTGATCTAAAGCAAGTAACTAAGAGCCCATGGATGAAAAGGATGCTAATACCTACCCTTTTATAATCTACCCCCCGAACTCAAGAAACAATCTCAAAGGTCTTTCCTGTGCTTTTTCACCTTTCCTTTTGGATAAAAGAAAAGTCAGTGGCGACTCTTGCTAACCGCAACATTTGCGATAAAACGCAAAACCTCAAGTCAGTTCTCCCACCGCATCACAGAACTGGCGACTTTGCTGGGGATTATTTTAAAAGTGGGGTTACCTTAGGGCTAAATCACATTTATTTGCTTACATTGTTTGACTTGTTTGATTTACATTATGGTTCTTTGTTTGGGTTTGAATCCTCTACCCGGATTTGGGAAACATTATAGGTAAATAGCAATACGTTATGGAAACTGTGCGGGGTATACCGACCTGGTCTAAGCAATAACTATGTTAGTTTGACATATTTGTGGGTACCGGTAGCCTTTGAGTTAATCAAAGAGAATACAGGGCCGCTGAGTGATGTCATGAAGCACTAATGAACTTCTAGAACCCTTTACTTGACCAACTTGGCCTTTAGGATGTAGTGAGATGATCGGCTTTGGTGCAGTCCGAAGTTGGTAGATACTCAATACTACACTCATTGAGGTTTGGTTTCTTGGGATATTTAGGCCTCCATTAAATAGGCTTGAGCTGAAACAATGACCAAGGAAACAATCCAGTGATATTGAGCTCCTTAGAACCCGGTTACTATTATTAGGACAGGTTGAGCCAACTAAACTTCAAGAGGGTACTTACCTATAAAACCCCATGCAAGCGTAAACTAAGAACTTGTTTGATTTTCTTGTATATGCATACCTGTACATAACATCATGGACATCATGAACATCATATGCATCCACTAACCATTTCAAGGATTTTGGAGATTCATCTTTGTTCTTGTTTTGTAGGATATGGATTCACTTCGCAGGAAAACTATCCAAATCAACCTTGTAAGAATTCCTCCACAACTCAAGGATCTAGCTTCAAGGATCCCTGAGAACTCTCCATTCACTGAGAGGCATGGTTGTCTACTCAAATTGGTCACCTCCAACACAGAGGAGGATATGATAAAGGTTCTCTTCCAGTTCTTTGACCCTTTGCATCATTGCTTCACATTTCCTGACTATCAGCTTGTGCCTACTTTGGAAGAATTCTCTCAACTCTTGAGGATTCCTATTCTCAATCAACTACCTTTCAACAGTATGGAAAGAGATCCAAATCCAAAAGAGATTGCTCAAGCCCTGCACTTGCACTCATCTGATGTCACAACTCATTGGGAAACTAGAAGTGGTGTCAAAGGTTTCTTGGCAAAGTTTCTGTTTGAGAAAGCCCAAAGCTGTTGGAATTCCCTAGATTTGCTAGCTTTTGAGGAGATTGTGGCCCTTCTCGTCTATGGGATGGTCTTGTTCCCCAATCCTGACCAACTCATAGATGTGAGTGCCGTCAAAATCATCATGTCACGCAATCCGGTGCCTACATTGCTAGGGGATATCCTACACTCTTTTCACACTCGTACAATGAGGAAGAGAGGGGTCCTTATGTGTTGCACTCCTCTTTTGGAAAGATGGTTTATTTATCCTCTTCCCCAATCAGTCTTAAAGAATGAGCAAGGTTTGAGGTGGTCACAAAGTTTAATGACGCTCAAGCATTCACATATTCATTGGTGTTCTCGATCCAAAGAGAATGTTATCATTGTTGACCGTTGTGGGGAATTCCCTAATGTCCCTCTACTTGGAATTAGGGGAGGCATCACCTACAACCCATGTTTAGCTCTAAGACAGTTTGGTTATGCCCGAAGGGATGGCCCACATGATATGCTGATTCAAGGCTTGGTATTCGACTACGACAACGACGATCAAGGACTTCTCCAGAGATTCATCCGAGCTTGGAGGATGCTAAACAAGGTGGATAGCAAGACTTTGGGACACAATAATTCCATCCCTCTTGAGCCTTACCTCAAGTGGGTACGAACCCGCGCTCAAAGTCTTATGATGCCTTATCCATCCATTCTCCCAGTGATTATTGATCCTGTTAAGGAAGGAGAAGTTCCATACACTATCCTACATCCTGACATGCCAACATCTCTTGAATACCTACAAAGGGATTGGATACAACTCAAAGGAGAGTGAGATACTTTTGAAGCCCAATTCTACGCAAGCGAGAAGAAGGTTTTGGAGCTTACTGGGCTACTTCATGAGGAGCAGACTCTAAATTCCTACATAGCACCAAAGAGGATGCGCAACACTTTTTTATCTTAGAATTTTGTATTATTTTGCCCAAGGGGCATTGATGTACTCAAATTCTATCTTATTAATATAACGTGTGTTTCTTTTGTTCAAAACGAATTTGAATTTTTTAAATCCTTGAAAGCATTGCATATATGCATATCATTCATCATGACATAAGCAGGTCTTTTGCAACCATTTTCCTCATCTCTCTGCTGTTTATTTCAGTAAGATGGATCTCGAACAGACGATCAAAGATCTTCAAGCTCAAAACACGCAGTTTCAACAGTTCCTCATGACCCTAGCCAAGGGGCAAGATGAGTTGAAGACTCTGTTAGCTGAAGAGAGAAAGAAGAAACCAAAGAAAGCCACCGGGGTTTTGAATATGGGGAGAAGATTTCAGGGACAGACTAGAAGGACCTTGAATTTTGCAACCACTTCCGGGGAAGGAGAAGGGAAAGGAAAAGAAACAGCGGTTCCGTTAGAATCTGAAGACGAGGAAGAAGAGGAAGACTACTCTGAGGAATAATACCTTCCGGTTGATGATAAGTACATGCATCTTGAAGAGCGTTTAAGCGCTATGGAAATACAAAGGGTACCGGGTCTAGATTTTGAAGAATTGGGGCTGGTGTCAGGAATTGTAATCCCACTAAAGTTCAAAGTGCCATTGTTTACAAAATATGATGGGGTGTCATGTCCTAAAATGCACCTCCGATCACACGTGAGAAAGATTCAGTCGCACTCTACCGATAAAGACCTGTGGGTGCATTTTTTCCAAGATAGTTTATCCAGAACACAACTCAATTGGTTTTACCAATTGGAAAAGGCTGACGTCCACAACTGGGATGACCTTTCCGCAGCTTTCTATAAACAGTACCAGTATAATGCAGATTTGGCGCCTACCCGTACTCAACTTCAGAGTATGGCTATGGGTTCAAATGAGGGTTTCAAAGATTACGCTAAAAAATGGAGAGATCTAGCTGGGAGAGTGCAACCCCCTATGTCTAAAAGGGAGTTGGTGGATATGTTCTTGGGTACTCTATCGGGCCCTTTCTTCAACCATTTGATTGGGAGTTCATTTGCTGGATTTACTGAGTTAATATTAACTGGAGAAAGGGTAGAGGCTGGCATAAAAATTAGAAAGATTCAGAAGGACTCGTCTGCCTCTACAGCTGTGAGAAAACCTTTCACTGGAAAGAAGGAGGTATTTGCTGTTTATCCATAAAGGAACCAAGGGAGAGCTGAACGCCGACCAATGGTAGGGGCCGTTATGATCCCAAAATCTGCATCTGATCAACCAAGAAGTAATCAACCAAGAGTGGAAAGGCCAGTCCGGAAATTCAGCAGAATTAATATGACTCTAGCCTAGGTTTTACCACATCTGTTGAAATCTAATTTGGCGACTTTAAAGGAGGCCCCATAGAATCCCAACACGATGTCCCCCCATTATCACCCGAATGCCAGATGGGCATACCATTCCGAAAGTCCGGGCCACGACACCAATAACTGTTGGGATTTGAAAAACAAGATTCAAGACCTCATAGATGCAAAATAAATCGAGTTTGAAGCGCCAGAGAAACCAAATGTTATTTCTGCTCCTATGCCTAGACATAGTCACAACGCCAATGCTATCGAGGAAGATTTGTTTGTTGCTACAGTAGATGAACTCTTAACTCCGCTCCCGATCATTAACATGAATTTGTTGAAAGCTGGTATATCCCCAATTTGTGATAAAGACTGCCATCTTTGTTTATCCTCATCATTTGATTGCCCTCTGTTGAAGACAGGTATCCAACGCCTGATTGACAACTAAGAAATTCTGTTTGAGAATGCTCCTGTTTCACCCATTCCAGTTAAAGACGTTTCAATCATAACCATCTCCGCCAATCCTTCCAGGGCCCCCAAAAGACCCGTTAGGATTACATTAGTTCTGAAGACTACTCCTCTCATAATTACAATGCCCGGGCCGGTCCCATACGAATCAGACAAGACAGTACCGTGGAATTACGGTGGAGAAATCTACTACCATGGTATTAAACAAGATGGGTCGACCACTGAAGAAGTGAGCTCCGAAGAAGAAGATTCCGACATTAGCAATATTGCCAGAACCAGCAAGATTACCCGTAGCGGTAGAATCTTCTCTCCAGAGATTGCCCCTCCAAAGGCAGTTTTTGGACCCGTGGCCGTTCCGAAGATTACCTCTGTACCAATAACCATACCTACAAGTGCACCTACCGAAAAAGACGACGTGACCCCTGTTGTTATCCATACCAATACTTCTACTATTTAAAATCGAGGAAAAAGCATTCAAGAAGAGCCTGTCTGGACGAAGGCTCAATCACTAGTTATTCCCGAAACATCCAAGAAGGAAATGGAAGAGATCCTGAGGATAATAAAGAAGAGTGATTATGACATGGTTGAACAGTTGGGGCAAACTCCCTCCAAAATCTCCATGCTAGCCTTGCTGCTGTGCTCTGAGGCACATGCGAAAGCTCTGGTAAATTTCTGAAGAAATCCCATGTGCCACAAGAGACGTCTGCTGACCAATTCCAAGATTGTGTGGCCAATTTGACAGCTGATAATGGCCTAGGCTTCTCCGATGCTGATTTGACACCCAGAGGGAGAAAGCACAACGAGGCATTACATGTCTCTGTGGAGTGTAGAGGAACGACTCTGGCCCATGTCTTGGTAGACACCGGCTCATCTTTTAACATCTTACCGAAGAAAGCCCTTGACAGATTGGATTGCGAAGGGCTGACATTAAAACTTAATAACATAATTGTGAGAGCATTTGATGGTTCGAAGAGGATGGTCCACGGGGAGGTGGACATCCCGATAAAGGTGGGAACTCAGATTTTCAATTCAACCTTCTATGTGATGGACATCCATCCCTCTTACTCTTGTCTGTTAGGACGCCCCTGGATCCACAATGTCGGTGTTGTCACCTCCATACTACACCAAATGTTGAAGTACCCGGTCCAAGGAAAAATCATAACTGTCCATGGAGAGGAGGAGTACATGATTAGTCATCTGAATTCCTTCCGATATGTGGAGTTGGATGACGAGTTCATTGAAACCCCTTTCCAACATTTCGAAGAGGTCTCTCAAGAAGTAGCGTCAACCAAGGCGGTATCCTTGATTCCCAAGATCACAAGACCTCCGCTTTGAATGTCATCTCTAAAGGACACTAAGGCAGTAGTGGAAGAGGGTGGATGCCTCATCTGGGGGCATCTTCCAGACATCCCGTATATATCAGACAAGTTTGGCTTAGGGTTTACTTCAACTGCTCAGAAGGCTGTGCGCCGTGCCCGTGCTGGAGGGCCACCTTTGAAGATTAGTAACCGAGAGATCAACACAGTGGAAGATGTTGAGGAAGATGGCAACTTGGAAGATTGGATATTTCCTACTGTCAACGGAGGACTTTGCAACTGGGAAGCCAGAGACTTTGTCCCAATAACTTTCATCTCTCAGTAATTTATCTTTTACATTTCTGTTGGACTTGTAATATTCACAAACAATTCGCACTTTAAAAACCTTGTGTCTTACCCGAGGCACAATGGTCCATTTGTAAGGGTTTTTATTTCATCTTCATATGACATTCAATGAATCATGGACGTTTTTCCACATACAAACTTTTTGTGCTCATTGTCTTTCTTTTACATTTTATTGTTTAAAGATGGCTATACCCTTACACACACCCACACTCACAAATGCAGGTATCCATCCATTCCGGATCCCATGGGTAAAGATACTGCTATAGCCTTTAGTGACTCTGAGGATCCAATCTACCAAGCCGAATACGAAGGTGAAGAAGATTGTGAAGTGCCGGGGGAGTTGGCTAGACTACTGCAACAAGAGGAAAGAGCTATTCAGCCTCATGAGGAGCCGTTGGATACAATCAACTTGGGTACCGAGGAAGATAAAAAGGAAATCAAGGTGGGTGCCAATCTAGAGCCGAGTGTCAAGGAGCGTCTAATTCGTTTATTGCATGATTATGTTGAGATCTTTGTCTGGTCATACAAAGACATGCCAGGCCTTGATACATACATCGTGGTACATCGTCTTCCCACAAGAGAAGACTGTCCACCAGTGAAACAAAAAGTCTGCCACATGAGAACTGTCATGTAAGAGAAGATCAAAGCAGAAGTCATGAAACAGTTCAATGCTGGATTTTTGGCTGTCACTTCCTATCCTCAATGGGTTGCCAACATTGTTCCCATGCCTAAAAAGGACGGAAAAGTACGAATGTGCGTGGATTATAGAGATTTAAACAGGGCCAACCCTAAATACGATTTTCCACTTCCCCACATCGACATCCTGGTTGACAATACAACCCAGCACAAAGTGTTTTCCTTCATGGACGGATTCTTGGGTTATAACCAAATCAAAATGGCACCTGAGGACATGGAGAAAACTACATTTGTCACACAGTGGGGCATGTTATGCTACAAAGTGATGCCATTCGGACTGAAGAATGCTGGAGCAACCTATCAACGCGCTATGGTAGCTTTGTTTCATGATATGATACATCATGAGATAGAAGTCTATGTAGATGACATGATAGCCTGATCACAAACTGAAGAGGAACACCTTGATCACTTGCAAAAGTTGTTTGTGAGGTTGAAGGAGTACAAGTCAAGATTGAATCCAAACAAGTGTACATTCGGAGTTCGATCCGGTAAACTCTTAAGTTTCGTCGTCAGCAACAAAGGCATTGAGGTTGATCCTTCCAAGGTTAAAGCGATACAAGAAATGCCTGCTCCTCACACTGAGAAGGAAGTCAGAGGATTCTTGGGACGCCTGAACTATATTTCCAGATTCATTTCTCACTTGACAACTACTTGTGAGCCAATCTTCAAACTGTTGAAGAAAGATCAAGTAGTTAGATGGAACGACGAATGCCAAATTGCTTTTGACAAGATCAAAGATTATTTACAAGAGCCTCTTGTTTTGATGCCACCGGTCGAGGGAAGACCCCTGATCATGTATCTGACCGTTTTAGAGAACTCAATGGGGGTGTGTATTGGGGCAGCATGACGAGTCTTGCCGAAAAGAGCACGCTATTTAATACCTGAGAAAAAAGTTTACCGACTGTGAAACCAGATATTCACTGCTCGAGAAAACTTGTTGCGCTCTGGCATGGGCTGCTCGCCGGCTAAGACAGTATATGTTGACTCATACCACTTTGTTGATATCTAAGATGGATCCGATAAAGTACATCTTCGAAAAGCCTGCTCTATATGGAAGAATAGCTAGATGGCAGATGATCTTAATAGAATATGACATACAGTACACTACCCAAAAAGCTATAAAGGGAAGTGTGTTAGCTGATCATCTTTCTCATCAAGCTGTAAAAGATTATCAGTCCATGAAGTTTGAATTCCCAGATGAAGACATCATGACATTAGACAACTGTGAAGAAATCAGACCATATGACGGACCTGAACAAGGATCTCGGTGGACCCTACTCTTTGATGGGGCATCCAATGCACTTGGTAATGGTATCAGCGCTGTACTCATATCTCCGGAAGGGTGTCATACTCCCTTTACTGCCATACTTTGCTTCAACTGTACGAACAACATGGCGGAATACGAAGCATGCATCTTTGGTCTCAAGGCTGCCATAGACTTGGGAATCAAATCTTTAGATGTGTTTGTAGATTTAGCTTTGGTCATCAGTCAGATCAAAGGAGAGTGGGACACTAAACATCCAAACCATATCCCTTACAAAGAACATGTTTTGACGTTGCTACCACATTTTGAGCAGATTACCTTCGAGAATTTCCCGCGAGAAGAAAATCAGCTAGCAGATGCTCTAGCCACAATGTCATCTATGTTTAAACTGAATTGGGATAACGAGGCTCCCCAAATCACCATTGAATGAATGGACGAACCAGCACACTGTCACGAGATTAATACTGAAGAAGTAGTGGACCAACCTTGGTTTCATGAAGTCAAAAGGTATCTCGAGGCTCAGGAATATCCAGAAGGAGCTTCAATCAATGATACAAAGTTCTTAAGGAGATTCTCGACTAAGTTCTTCCTGAGTAATGGCATCTTGTACAAACGCAATCATGACTCTATTCTGCTCCATTGTGTGGATAATATTGAGGTTGAAAAGATCATGGTTGAACTACATGAGGGCACCTTTGGCACCCACTCCAGTGGGCATACGATGGCGAAGAAAATCCTACGGGCAGGCTATTATTGGTCTACCATGGAAGCTGACTGCTATCAACACTCTCGGACCTGTCATAAGTGTCAAATTTATGCAGACAAGGTGCACGTACCTCCGGTTCCTCTAAATGTCTTGACGGCTCCTTGGCCCTTTGCTATGTGTGGAATCGATATGATTGGAGAGATGAATCCTACAGCCTCCAATGGACACCGCTTCATTCTAGTGGCCATTGATTATTTTACAAAATGGGTCGAAGCAGCTTCCTTCGCATCTGTTACTAAGAATGTTGTTGCCCGCTTCATCAAGCAGAATCTCATTTGTCGGTACGGTATCCCAGAAAGGATCATCACTGATAATGGTACAAACCTTAAAAATACTATGATCACTGCCTTGTGCGAGCAGTTCAAGATTCAACATCATAATTCATCCCCCTATCGGTCAAAGATGAATGGTGCCGTTGAAGCTGCAAATAAAAACATTAAAAAGATCGTACAAAAGATGACAATCACCTACAAGGACTGGCATGAGATGCTTCCATTTTCTCTCCACGGGTACCGTACCACAGCTCGCACATCAACTGGGGAAACACCCTATTCTTTGGTTTATGGCATGGAGGTTGTCTTACCTATTGAGGTTCAGATCCCCTCTTTGAGAATTATAAAGGATGCAGGTTTGAATGAGGACGATTGGATCCAGACTCGACTTGATCAACTAAACTTAATTAATGAAAAGAGACTCACTGCTGTTTGCCATGGTCAGATGTATCAAAAATGGATGATCAAGGCTTTCAACAAGAAAGTCAGATGCCAAGTATATCAAGTTGGAGATCTAGTGATCAAACGCATTATCTTGCCAAAAAGTGATCCCAGGGGAAAATGGACTCCTACCTATGAGGGACCATTTGTAATCAAGAACATCTTCTCCGGTGGGGAAATGATCTTAACCACAATGGACGGAGATGACTTGCCACACCCTGCGAACGCAGACATAGTCGAAAGATACTGTGCATAAGAGACCCGCTAGGTGGACATACCTAGGTAAAAAAAAAGGGAATCCTGGTGAACCAAAAGGTTCGGGAAAAAATTAGGGATAAAAAAAAAATCTGTACACCCGGCAAGTTGAAAACCCGAAAGGGCGACTTAGGCAAAAAGGGGTTTCCCGGTGGACTGAAAACCCGAAAGGGAGGTCCAGGCAAAAGTTAGGGAATTAAAGCGTATGACTATGTCGCGTCGGATCACTTTGAGGACAATCTTTCGACTTCACTGACAAACTCAGAGGTTCTGATCAACTCAATCATCTTCAGACGAAGCAACAAATAGACAAGATATTTGGAGATACAGAGGCTATAGTAGAATGGGAACCCCATGGGATTATCAGACATAACTATCTTTCTTTGTATAAATTTTTCTTACTTTTATGACACTATCCTCTTACTAGGATATCTGTCTCCTTTGTACAAAATACTTATTCAAAGTAAATACAAAGATATCTCTTTCAAGTACAGAAAACTATTTGTCCTTTTTCTTTACACTTGTGTTTTATTTGCAAAAAACGTCCAATGATTCATTGATGAACATATGCAGTTGAACATAATTAATGTTTACAAATCAACAAAATGAAAAAGACAATTACTGACAGGTTGAAAGCATAGGAAAACGTCTTTAGGCTATTCCATGAGCAATCCCCACAGTATGTCACTTAAATCCCCAGCGGAACTAAAACATCAAAACTATCAATCCCCGGAGGAAACCATCCAGTTCCTCCAAAGTTCCCCAACAAGTTGTTTGAAGCCTGAAATCCATTCGGATAACAATTGACTTCTATTACTCCTTAACGGAACCAAGACTCCCATCTATCTCAGTAGAAGTCATCAAAGTTCTCTGGATTCCCCAAACAGATTCCCCAAGCAGCATACGGCATTTCTCTAACAACAGAATTTTTGTCATTACTCCAGCTTCAAGACATGAAGAATTTACATATCCTCAGCAGCAGTTAAGAATTTATTTTCCTGAATCAAACAACAATACAACAAATCATCTTACATGCGCATACATTACATCCGCATATCATGAACATTGATAAAACACATATATTGCCTCATACATTTCATGCAACATAATTTTATGTTTCAGCTAACATTTTACCCTTTTCAGGATAAGATTAACAAGCTACTATTAACAATATGCAATCTAGATACAGTTCAGATACGCCCTAGACACAGTTGCCATTCTGTTACTCATTCAGATTTAGCTTTCACATACAACTCAGATACGCTCCGGACACGAAAGCCATTCTTTTACTCATTCAGATCTCAAGTTCAGATACGGTACGGATACGCTCCAGACACGGAAGCCATTTTGTCGCTCATCTAGATTCAGATTTCAGATATAATTTAGATACGCTCCAGACACGGTTACCATTCTGTTACTCATTCAGATTCAGCTTTCAGATACAGTTCAGATACGCTCCGGACACGGAAGCCATTCTTTTACTCATTGAGATCTCAAGTTCAGATATAGTATGAATACGCTCTAGACACGGAAGCCATTATGTCGCTCATCTAGATTCAGATTTCAGATACAGTTCAGATACGCTCTAGACACGGTTGCCATTCTGTTACTCATTTAGATTCAGCTTTCAGATACAGTTCAGATACGCTCCGAACATGGAAGCCATTCTTTTACTCATTGAGATCTCAAGTTCATATACAGTACATATACGCTCCATAAACGGAAGCCATTATGTCGCTCATCTAGATTCAGATTTCAGATATAGTTCAGATACGTTCCAGATACGGACGCCATTCTGATACTCGTTCTCTCAGCTTACAACTTACAAATCAACATGCATTCTTAATGGCATCTACAAGCCCATCTCCAACAAGACTCTATCACTTCTCCAAATGGCATCTTTAAGCCCATTCCCTCAGCTACACATCGCTGAGTGCAAATTTATGGGCACTTTAGTGTCCAATAATCTTTCACCTTCGAGTCACGAATGGAAAAACTCGCCAAATCTAACTCTTCAGGTTTAAGAAGATTGAACAGGGGCAGCTGTTGTACCCCAAAAATTTCCCTCTCATTTATCAAGACTTTTCTCACAAGATCTCTTTGACTCAAGACTGGATTAGGGTTTGGTCAGCTCAAGACATCTCATTTTGCACTGATGACCCAAAATTAGGGTTTGAGTTTGCACAAGGATTTTTGGACCATCATTGCTTCATATGAATTTCAAACATCATTAGGGATCCCTAAGATCACTCATGACAAGTTTCAAGCCTTGAACCACATTTTTGATCAGTCAATTGGACAATTGACCTAAAAATCAACTGTATTAGGGAAAAGTCAACCATAGCCAATTTACAGTCAAACTTCATGATTTCTCATCCACATCAAGATTTTAGACTCATATGTATCATTTGGTCAAGTTTGTATCACAATTCCTCAAGAAATTTGATCAAATCATCAAAATGGCAAAATGGTCAAAATTAGGGTTTTGATTGAGGAAGGGAAATTTCTGATTTTTAACCTAGCAAATGACCAATTGAGTTCAAGAATGATTTCAAGGATTACATGGCATCATCTTGACTTAATCACATGGCTCAAAACATCTCAAATTCATTGGTTTGACAGATAAATTTGCAGTCAACTGATCAAAAGTCAACTGTACACTGAAAAGTCAAACTTTGACTTTTTGGTCAAAATCAAGTACTAAGGGTCATAATTCATCAAAACATTTCCAAATGTGAAACTTGTTCATCAAGAAAACCAATTTTGAAAATTAGGGTTTTGAATTTGAAATTTTTCTAACTTAGAAATTTTCTAAGTATAGAAAATTTTCTTATTTTTTCTCAACTTTACACCACTTTTACACCATGATGCATAATGATTCAAGGAAAGTTCCCAACATGAAAGTTGTAGATCTCCATGAAATCTACAACTTTGCTTCACAAACTTTTCCCTAAAGATGCTTGGATGTCAAGATATATATTTGTGAATACATGGTCATGAACTTGTTAACTTAGTGAAATTTTGCCCTAATTTAGGCAGGTTTTGGACCCAACTTCATGGCAAATTTTCACCTAGTTCCAAGAGGTATCTCAAATTAAATTTCAAAGGTGAATTATAGAGAACATTGCAATCTTTCCAAAATGTCCAATAACTCCTCATGATCATTTTTTAGTAGGGAGAATCGAAGAGAGGAAGTTGGCATTTTCTCACTTTTTGTTCAAGCCATTTCATGAAGAACCAAGTTGCAAATCAATGCTATGCTGGCTAATTCATGCTGTACAGGTATTGAACTTGTTCCACACTCCTTAATTAAATGCTTACTCAGTTGACAAAGCCTTTATCCATGCTTTTGAACCTTTATCCAACTTGTAATTCCATTTATGGCAAAAAGGTTCCATTGCCATTTTGAAAAAGAGTAACTTTTGCAAACTTTGTAATCTTGAGCATTGGACCTGTCCCCTTGGTGCATACAAATATCATAGGTCTCAAGTAAGTTATACAAACTCATACCAACCCTAAGTAAGCTGGTACAAGCATGTAAATCTTGGGTCTTATCACTTTGCTTCAAGTACAAGAAAGTTGGCAAAAAGGCTAGCATTTGCAGATCTATTGGGAAGCTGACTTAAGACCATTTCAATACTAATATACAAACCATATGCAACACAATACATGCTTGGAAATATAACCTGAAACACTCTCAAGCTGAAAAACACCAAAAACCTGTCCAAACCTACAGTTTCTGCACAAACACATTCATCTTCCATTTGGCTCGTGCGTTTTGTGTTTAGATAATTCAAACACCTTATATACTTGATATCATGCCCATCCAAACCATGATCCTTGTTATATAATCACTCCTCCACCATCTTCCATTGTTGACTTCAAAGCTTGCAGATTGACTTGGCCAAGGAGTTCCAGCTACTTTTAGAGCAAGGCAAGGGTTGGAATAGATTCAGGGAAGCTCAATGAAGCTCAAGCAAGCATCAGGCCTCCCTCAAACTCACCCCAGTTCATTTCACAATTCCAACTGAAGGAGGTAAAATTTCAAACTCTATCTCCTTGTACAAGCAACCTTAGGCCACGATCTGTGAATAAAAAATGTAGTCCTCATCATAACGAAGCTGTACATACCATTATCTTGCATTGATTTTACTTGTACTAAGAGAATTTGGAAGTTGAAATCTCTGAAATATTAGGTTAGAATTTAGGGCTTTTAAAATTCTCCTTGATCGTTGATAGTTAGATTACATAACTTATATGGTTGGAATCGTGAGTTCAAATGCTACATTTTTCATGTTATAAGTTTTTATTTTCATGGAAGTATGAGGAAGTTACAGGGTATGCGGCCAAGGCTTGAGGAAGAAGATGAAACAGGGCAAGGGCGCATTTTGGGATATGTTGTTTTTGTTTCATTAAAGACAATGGATGTATGGCCACCCCAGTGGTAAAGCAGCGCGCTGGTGAGAACCATGTCCTGGGTTCGAACCTGCGCGCTACTTTTGCATTTTTTCCTTTTCAGTTTTTGACACTTTTTTTGCAGATTGGGCTTAGCTTCATGGGCCAGTATTTTTGCTAACTTTGCCACAAATCTGCTACATCACCCCCTGCCAACTCTTTTCTATATTTTTTTTATTTTGTTTTATTTTCATATTTAATATCTTGAATATTTTCTTTGATGCATAAAAAATCTTAAAAGATATAAATTAATAATATTTCACTTTTATTTTATTCTTATCTTATTTCTCACATGAAAATATATTTTATTTTTAATATATGTCATTTATTTTCTTAATAAACTTGTAAATATAATTAAATATGTTTAGTTTAATTTATTTTGCATTTCATACTTACAAATACTTATTTTTGCATACATTTAATTTTAATATTTATATACAACATTATTTATTATTTTTACACAAGAAAATACACAAAATAATACATATAAAAACTTGATTTTCTTTTAAATAAAATTAGGGTTAAACCCCTTTCAAAAAATTAAATATTTTTCCTTATATTTTTAGGTTTAAATTAAATATTACATAAAAATAATACACAAAAGAAAAAAATCTCTTTACATGTACATTACATTGCATTACATTTTAAATATTGTTTTGTATTTATCTTAAATTCGTACAAATTCGATTTAGTTGTAATAATGTATTTAGCTTTATATTTGTGCAAATCCTTATTCCAACTTGTATTCCCCCCCTCCCATAAAATTGTTGTAATAGCTTAGTATATTTACATTATGAAATTTATCGCTTTATATGCCATGATTAGTAATTAGGGTTTGCATGACAAGAATAAAACAAAGCAAAATAGAACACTCTAAATATAAGACAAAATCAAAAGCATGAAAATGACACACTTGCACACAAGCACCCTTAGGGTTTCCCCACTTGGTTGCCTAAAACAAAATGGCCATATTACGCATGCGAAGTATCTTGGCAAAAAAAAACAAATATAAGATGATAGCCCCTCGATGACGTTATTCAAAAGTTGCCTTACAAAATGATCTTGGTCCCTCAAAATGCTAAGATACTTTGCAACATTGCTAATCATGGCTATACGATGACCCACGCCCATCCCGTTTACATCCAAAGATAGGATTGCTTACCAAATTAATGGTAAGACAACAATGTCAAAGGTATAGAAAATGCATAAGAAAGACATTTGAGTAGGTAGATAGCTTCTAGTTACTTGCTCCCTTTCAAACAACAAATCCTTGCTATTTTCAAAACAAACACACATATTTCAAAACATTTTACAAACATTGAAAACATTTTCAAAAGACAAACATCTTTGTATACATTCTTACGAACGAGAATCATTACAAAGATTGCCTAAACGAATGGCTTCTTTTACAAAATACTTTAAAAACCACACCAAACACAATTTCAAACAAACAAAAGCAAGTGATCTAAAGCAAGTAACTAAGAGCCCATGGAAAACCATGGATGAAAAGGATGCTAATACCTTCCCTTTTTATAATCTAACCCCCGAACTCAAGAAACAATCTCAAAGGTCTTTCCTGTGATTTTTCACCTTTCCTTTTGGATAAAAGAAAAGTCGGTGGTGACTCTTGCTAACCGCAATATTTGCGATAAAATGCAAAACCTCAAGTCAGTTCTCCCACCGCATCACAACCATAGTCTGGGGTCTGATGAAGAAGAGCCTGATTACGCTGAAGAATTGTATCCTCTTGTGGACGACAAATACAAATAGTTGAAGGATCGTCTCAATGCCATGGAAATTTAGAGAGTACCTAGTTTGGATTTTTAAGAAATGGGTTTGGTTTCTGGAGTGTTCATCCCACTGAAATTCAAGATCTCTGCTTTTGCCAAGTATGATGGGGTCTCTTGTCCTAAGATGCATCTCAGATATTATGTCCGCAAGATTCAGCCACACATCACTGATCAGAAGCTCTGGGTCCATTTCTTCAAAGAGAGTCTAGCTAGGACTCAACTTGAATGGTTCTATCAATTGGAAGGTTCTCGCATCCACACCTGGGAGGATCTAGCTGCTGCTTTCTACAAGCAGTACCAATACAACACTGATCTTGCACCAACTCATGTGTAGTTGCAGAATATAACGATGGGTTCCAACGAGGGCTTCAAAGAATACGCCCAAAAGTAGAGAGACCTGGTTGGCAGGGTGCATCCATCCTTAATTGACAGGGATCTGATTGATATCTTTATGGGAACTTTGATATGACCTTTATTCAATCACCTAATCGAAAGCTCCTTGGTCGGGTTCACTGAGCTAATACTGTCAGGTGAAAGAGTAGAAGCAGGCATCAAGAGCGGTAAAATCCAAAGAGGTGCATCTTCAAGTGTAGGGAAGCAACCTTTCAATGGGAAAAAAGAGTCAAATGTTGTGTGTTGCACCCCAAAATTTGCCCTCTCATGTTTTCTAAAGTCTTCCCCCTGCATGGTTGACCAGAAACCCGTGCCTAAGGAAAAAGAAAATTTTTTGAGTGGTGCTTTAAGTATCTTTCGATTGGCATTCTGAAGGAGCATTTCGATTGGCATTCTGAAGGAGCACTTTGATTGGCATTCTGAAAAACCCTTCGATTGGCATTTTGAAGGAGCATTTCGATTGGCATTCTGAAGGAGCATTTCGATTGGCATTCTGAAGGAGAATTTCGATTGGCATTCTGAAAGACCCTTCGATTGGTATTCTGAATGAGCCTTTCGATTGGCATTATGGACCAGCACTTCGATTGGCATTCTAAAGGAGAATTTCGATTGGCATTCTGAAGGAGTACTTCGATTGGCATTCTGAAAAGCCCTTCGATTGGTGTTCTGAAAGAGCACTTCGATTAGCATGAAACAACACCTTTCGATTGGCCTGTTAACAAAGCCTTTCGATTGGAATTTTAATTAGTACCCTTCGATTGATCTTTGGACAAGGGCCATTCGAAGGAGGTCATCAAGAGGGCACTCAAGTCAAAAGCGTCCAGGTTCCTTCAAGAGACACAAATGTTTCAAAAAAGGAAAACTTTTAATGTGTCCGTTTCTTGTCTCATGGCATTTAATGGCCTGCTTAATGGTTGTCTCTTGCCATTACTGCACCCTCACACCCCTATAAATACAAAGGCCAGCATACATTACAACACACGGAAAATATACAGAAAAAGTAGAGAAAAGAAACAGGGAGAACTTGGAGGTACGCTGCCAAAAATCCTCAGCACTTCCAGGAAGCCATACCCAATCCTTGCACCAGCCATTCCACGCCCAGAAATCCCAGATTGAAATTGCCTACATCCAGGAAGCGCCCAAATTAAAAGTCCAATCTGCTGGTAAGAAAAGGGTAAATTGTCCAACTTTACATTTGCATAACACATTATTACTTATTGTTACCTTTGATTTGCCATCCTAGACAGGATCGAAAGGCCTGGGTTTGGCGCCCAGGTCATGTTATTCGTTTGCCCCCACTTGCTGCAGACATAGCCAGAAGAGACCCAACAAGCACAAGATCGAAGGGCCTGGGGTTCAGTACCCAGGCCCTGCGTTTTATTTCGCTAACATACTTTTGCAGGTATAGCATCCCAGATCAAAGGAGACACCTTCTCTGGATCAAACCCATTAGCATGCTGGATCGAAGGAGGCATCTCATTCCTGTATCGAAAGCCATGACCTCCATGATCAAAAGACAATCCCCTTACCTGGACCGAAGGCTGTTCACGTCCACTTCGTGGCCCAATCGAAAGAACCATGACCCTGTTTGGATCGAAGCTTTCATTCTCTCCTTGGGTCGAAACTCCTTTTTTTCCCTAGATCGAAGGATCCCCCTTGTATTTTATTTTTGTTTTCATTAACATCTTTTTATCTTTTTAATTAACATTAAAATAAGAAAACCACAAAAACATTAGGCTAGTTCTTTTTCTATTAAATTAACTTTGTTAATTAATCTTTTAATTATCTTAACATTTTTCTCAAAAAACTAAAATTAAGTAGATTTAGATCATTTTCCAAAAATAAAATAAAACAACAAAAAGAGTTCTTATTCTTAGGATTTTTTAGATTTACACGCGCTTATTTTATTGTAACTGCTTACTGAGATGTAATAGCTTAAACTAAGACCTTCTTTACTGCTTTATTCCCCCAATTTTGGACATGTAAATAATCCCCCTCCCCGAAGCCTTGTAATAGCGTAGGATTTACAATTCCCGCACTTTAAATTCCTGTACATATATTAACTGTTTAGATGTATGCTAACTAGGCTATGTATGACAAGATTAACTCTTAACTTAAAATCAATCGTAGCTCACCATAACATGTACAAAGATAATATAACTGAAAAATAATACACTTGCACATGCCACTCCTAAGGTACGCCTCACTTGGTTGCCTCGAACGTGGTCATTGAGTATAGGAAGTCTTAGAGGTCGCCCTCCTGTCTAAAGATCAAAGTTGCCTCGAAACGGTTGCCTCGATAAAAAAATGATCTAAGACATTAGGGTTACCGCTAAAGCATCCTAACGTTGCTTTAGTGGCCACACGTCCCTAAAATCGAATTGACCCGAAAAACTCCAACGACGGTGCTACCTACTCCTCAATAGTGGGATAGCACTATCTAAAGGACATTTGCACAGTTTAATTCCTTTTTGAGTAGGTAGAGGTTCTTAAGTACTTGCTCATTTTAGAAACAAAACAAACTTTTCGCACTTACACTTTTACAAACAAAGTTTTCAAAAACACTTCATTACACTCTTGAGGACAGAAACAAGAGTTATATCGAAGTTTCAAATGAAAACTTTTCAAACCCACAAACAAAAAGAAAAGCAAACTTTTGAAAACATAGTGAGCAAGTACCTAAGAGCCCGTGGATAACCACAGATGGAAAGGGTGCTAACACTTCCCTTTCTATAATCTACCTCCCGAACCCGTGAAACAATCTCGAAAAGGAATTTTTCTGTGCTTTTGTCCTTTCCTTGTTGGATAAAATAAAAGACGGTGGCGACTCTTGCTTACCGCGACATTTTACAAAAACAAACGCAAACGCGAACCAGCATTCCAAAAACAGTCAGTTCTATTCCCACCGATCACAGAACTGGCGACTCCGCTGGGGAAATCTTAGTGAGGTGTACCTTAGGATTAGATCACTTGTGTTTTCAATTGTATTGCTTTGTATGCTTTTAATTTTGTGGGTTTGTATCGGAGTTCTATAGATCCTAACCCGGATCTGGGGATACCCTTTAGGTAAGTAGCAACAAACTGTGAGGGAACTGTACGGGGTATACCGACATGGTTGAAACAGTAGCTACATTGATGTGGCACTTTGGTGAGTACCGGTAACCCTTGAGTTAAGTCAAGGAGAGTACGGGGCCTCCGCGTGGTGTCGTGAAGCATCAATTGACCTTAGAACCTTACTTGACCATCTTGGCCTTTTTAGGGGTAGTGAGATGACCGACTTTGGTGTAGTCCGAAGTTGGTAGATACTCGATACTACACTCATTGAGGGTTATTTTCTTGGAATATTTTGGTCGCCAGTTAAGTGGCTAAACCAAAACAATGAACATAGAAAACAATCCAATGATATTGAGCTCCTTAGAACCCGGTTACTATTTATAGGACAGGTTTTGAGCCAACTACACTCAAGAGGGTACTTACCTATGAAACTCCATGCAAGCCTGAAATCTAAGGGCTCTTATGTGTGACTTGTGTGCCTTCAAACTTGAATTACTTGCACATACTTGTTATCTGAGTTCCTTTCAGGTTTTGTTTACAGTCCTTATCCAATAATTTGGACTTATTGTAGGGCTTAGTTACATCACCTCACACTTTTGCTTAAACGCATATCATACACATCATAATATCATGCCTTAACATTTCTTTAACCATTTCAAGGATCTCAAGGGCCTGTGATGCAGGTTATGGTAAATCAAATGGCTAGCAAGGGGCAAAGGGGATTTATTTTCCTCTAGCCAAGGTTGTCTAGAAATCCAAGTATGATAACTTGAGTCAGGGGCTATGACCCACTCGATATGGTGAGCTTGACTCTTGAAGAAGGACTCTCAACAACATGAAGTTCCTTCAATCGAGCTACCAGATTCAAATCCTAACAGTTTCTTGTTTACCCCGCGAGATCCTTGAAAACATTGCATACATATATCATACATATCATTGCATTACAGGTACCATTACAGGTCTCTTATCTTCTTCGCTGTTTATTTCAGCAATCATCATGTCTACTGAACCTTCAACCGAGCAAGCTATAAAGGCCCTCCAGGCCCAGAATGCCCAATTTCAAGAGTTGGTCATGAGCCTAGCTAAGGGTCAGCAGGACCTGAAGACCCTGATTCTGAAAGAGAGGAAGAAGAAGAAAAAGAGGACCATTCTGTTCAACACTGGACGCAGGTTTGGGAACGGGCTGCAGAACGAAGTTGATCTGACCACCCCATCTGAAGGGAAAGATAGTCCACAAGAAAGGAGGGCTCCTAGCCCTGAAGTCTCCGACAACGAGACGGACTATGATGAAGACTATTATTCTCTTGCTGAGGATAAGTACAAACAACTGGAAGACCATCTAAACGCTATGGAAATACAGAAGGTGCTCGGTCTGGACTTCGGAGATCTAGGTCTATCCTCTGGGGTGGTGATTCCCCATAAATTCAAGGAACCTGCCTTTGCCAAGTACGACGGAGCTTCATGTCCAAATCTGCACCTCCGGTCATATGTGAGGAAGATCCAACCTTACACTGCTGATAAGGACTTGTGGATCCATTTCTTTCAAGACAGTCTCTCAGGGACTCAGCTTGAATGGTTCTGTCAACTGGAAGGAGCTAACATCTGCAACTGGGAGGACCTTGCTGCTGCTTTTTACAAGCAATACCATTATAATGCTGACCTTGCTCCCACGCGTACTCAGCTTCAGGGTATGTCTATGGGTACAGGCGAAGGCTTTAAGGACTACGCTCAGAAGTGGAGAGATCTTGCTGGAAGAGTCCAACCCCCTTTGTCTGATAGGGAGCTGGTGGATATGTTTCTTGGGACTTTGTCTGGTTCCTATTTCAAACACTTGATCGGAAGCTCTTCAGCCGGATTCACCGAGCTAATACTGACCGGCGAAAGGGTCGAAGCTGGCATCAAAAGTGGGAAGATTCAAGAAGAAACACCTTCTGATGCTCAGAAAAAGCCCTACAATGGGAAGAAAGAGTCCAATGCTGTGTATGGTCAAAAGAGTCGTCATGATCAACAGGTAGGGGCAACCCAGATCTCCGATCCCACGCCTGTTCAACAAAGACAGAGCAATAGGCGTAGGGTAAGATATCAAGAAAGGCAGTATACTAACATCAACATGCCTTTGTCTCAAGCGTTACAACATTTGTTGGAGTTGAAGCTAATCACGCTAAAGGATCCTCCTCAAAATCCCGATACTTCCTCCTCTAAGTATAATCCGAGTGTGAGATGTGCCTATCATTCTGACAGTCCTGGACATGACACCGACGACTGTTGGACTTTGAAGAACAAGATCCAAGACTTGATTGATGCCAAGGAGATCAAGTTTGATCACTGATCCTACGCCAAATCATTGAGAATGTCTTAGTTTCATTTGAATTTTCAAGTTGTAATCTCTTCGTTATTCAAACAATTATCTATTAATGTCAAACTCTGTTTCATTAATGCATTGCATATGTTTGTCTTGAATTCATCCTTTCATTACATTTAAACTGTGCTTTTTACTCGCTTTATGACATTCAACTCTTGCTAAAGGTTACAAGCCTTTAGAGGGAGGATGACGAAACAATGCCATAATCTCATACAATATGCTTTTGGACAGACCTTGCTGACGATGTACAGGCATTTCTTTCAAATCCTAAACACTGGAGTTATAAGGAAGATAATCCCTAGTCCACCCCTTCGAGCCAAAGAAGTAGGAGTTTTCTGTTTTAAACACAAATTGAAACCTTTAATTTGAACCTGGGGCAGGGTAGTCTCTCAGTTAATTCAAAAGATGTGCATTGAATTCGCAGAACTCTCAGTTCATAATACAACGAACGACATCAAAAGCATTCCTATGGAATCAAAAGACAATGGTGGTTCCTTATTTCATAGGCAGTCAATCTCTCAAAATAAAAAAAGCCCACTGAGCCAAAACCTATAAAGGAGGCTTAAGAAATTTGGGGCATCCCGCTGACTGTAATCTCGAAAACAGGAACAGTCAGGCAAAAGTTAGGGATAACAAATCAAAAGAACGAGGTCGCAATAAATCCTCAACAACATGAAAACGTTGCAAAAATGACTGCCTTCCAAAATCCAACTTGTGTGAACCATCACCAAAAACGTCGTTCCAGACTCATTTGGAGTTCAAATGCACAATTAACAGAGTTTAGGATTAAAGAACATCACGAAGAACGGGTGGGTACAAATATACTTTGAGCCTTTATCCTTTGTTTCTTAAACCGTGAACCAAGCCACGTTACAACCCTTCAAAAGTCCTAACTGAAGCATGGGTTAGTTCAAAAGCATATTGTTACAAAAGGTATCCTGACTCCTGTAAGGCTTTGCCCTAAATCTTGCGTTGAATTTGTCTTTAAAAAAAAAGTTTTCTGCTAAAAAAACGCATTTTTCAAAACTTCGAGACAAGCATAAACTTTGCATTATTTGAATATCACAGTTTGCATTTGGCTATTTGTTTGACAGCGGAGAAATTCACACAACGAATATCCAATGAACTAAAGCCCTCTCAGTGAACAAAATCACTTCAAAAAGGATGACACTTCCATTGACAAATCTCCTTCCAATCAAGGGGCATGGCATGATCATTGTCCATCACCTGGGGCAGTCCAGTCAAGATTTCAAGAAATCTCTGAAGAAGTGCAGAGTAACCAGGGGCAAGTCTCCATCTCTGTCACTTGGGGCATTGAACATCAATCTCAGTGAAGGGTTACGTACACTTGCTACTAGGGGCAATGACAAATCTCCCCAGAATCCTTCTCACAGGATGACTCCCAGCAAGGGTTTAATCTCTGAAAACCTTTCCCCAGCTGAATCAACCTCAAGAATCCTCGAGGACTTCCCCCAACAAATATGTCACTTCTCTAGCAGACCGGCAACAGGGTTTATTTCCCCAACAACACCAGGATTCCCCAACTTGAGTTTGCCTCTCCTACTACTACAAATCAAAGGACCACAACTCCTCTTCCCCAGTAGACTACTCTACAATCCCCAGCAAGTTACTGTGAAACCTGGACCCGATCAGATGTCAGTTTAACTTTGACTCCCCAGTAGAGCAACGGACAACCGAGACTCCTGAACTTGTTCCCCAAGAATGAATCAATACTCTCCACAGAGTTTACAACTTTCCCCAACGGAGTTCTCCTCAACAAAACAAGGATCCTCAGTGGAAACATTCTAAGCAAAGTTTGAAGACATACCTGCTCTTCAACAGCAGTACGGGATTTAATAACTCCCCAACACTTGTCAAGAATTTATTCTCCAAGACAAAATTACATTTCAATAACATTCATAGCATATGCATACAAAAATCATATAACATGAATCTCATTTATTTTGAGAACATCAATACACAATGCATACATCATGACATTGCATACAACTCACTCTTTACCTTTTCAGGAAAGATCAATCGACAGATAAAAGTAATTACCTTTTGGAGTAGAAGTCGTCAAAGATTCCTGCATCATCCTGCTGAGGTAGTAATCGTCCAAGATTCCTTCACCATCCTGTCGAGGTAGTAATCGTCCAAGATTCCTTCGCCATCCTGCTGAGGTAGTAATTGTCCAAGATTCCTTCATCATCATGCTGAGGTAGTAATCGTCCAAGATTCCTTCACCATCCTGCTGAGGTAGTAATCATCCAAGATTCCTTCACCACCCTGCTGAGGTAGTAATCGTCCAAGATTCCTTCACCATCTTGTCGAGGTAGTAATCGTCCAATATTCCTTCACCATCCGATTGAGGTAGTAATCGTCCAAGATTCCTTCACCATCCTGTCGAGGTAGTAATTGTCCAAGATTCCTTCATCGTCCTGCTGAGGTAGTAATCGTCCAAGATTCCTTCATCATCCTGCTGAGGTAGAAGTCATCCAAGATTCCTTCATCATCCTGCTGAGGTAGTAATCGTCCAAGATTCCTTCATCATCCTGCTGAGGTAGTAATCGTCCAAGATTCCTTCATCCTCCTGCTAAGGTAGAAGTCATCCAAGATTCCTTCATCATATTGCTGAGGTAGTAATCGTCCAAGATTCCTTCATCATCCTGCTGAGGTAGTAATCATCCAAGATTCCTTCATCATCCTGCTGAGGTAGAAGTCATCCAAGATTCCTTCATCATCCTGCTGAGGTAGTAATCGTCCAAGATTCCTTCATAATCCTGTTGAGGTAGAAATCATCCAAGATTCCTTCATCATCCTGCTGAGGTAGTAATCTTCCAAGATTCCTTCATCATCCTGTTGAGGTAGAAGTCATCCACGATTCCTTCATCATCCTGCTGAGGTAGAAGTCATCCAAGATTCCTTTATCATCCTGCTGAGGTAGTAATCGTCCAAGATTCCTTCATCATCCTGCTGAGGTAGTAATCATCCAAGATTCCTTCATCATCCTGCTGAGGTAGAAGTCATCCAAGATTCCTTCATTGTCCTGCTGAGGTAGTAATCATCCAAGATTCCTTTATCATCTGCTAAGGTAGAAGTCATCCAAGATTCCTTCATCATCCTGCTGAGGTAGAAGTCATCCAAGATTCCTTCATCATCCTGCTGAGGTAGTAATCGTCCAAGATTCCTTAATCATCCTGCTGAGGTAGAAGTCATCCAAGATTCCTTCATCATCCTGCTGAGGTAGAAGTCATCCAAGATTCCTTCATCATCCTGCTGAGGTAGTAATCGTCCAAGATTCCTTCATCATCCTGCTGAGGTAGAAGTCATCCAAGATTCCTTCATCATCCTGCTGAGGTAGAAGTCATCCAAGATTCCTTCATCATCCTGATGAGGTAGAAGTCATCCAAGATTTCTTCATCATCCTGCTGAGGTAGTAATCGTCCAATATTCCTTCATCATCCTGCTGAGGTAGAAGTCATCCAAGATTCCTTCATCATCCTGCTGAGGTAGAAGTCATCCAAGATTCCTTCATCATCCTGCTGAGGTAGTAATCGTCCAAGATTCCTTCATCATCCTGCTGAGGTAGAAGTCATCCAAGATTCCTTCATCATCCTGCTGAGGTAGAAGTCATCCAAGATTCTTTCATCATCTTGCTGAGGTAGTAATCGTCCAAGATTCCTTCATCATCCTGCTGAGGTAGAAGTCGTCCAAGAATCCTTTATAATCCTGCCAAGGTAGTAATCGTCCAAGATTCCTTCATCATCTGTTTGGAGTAGCAATCGTCTCAGATTCCTTCATCCCACATCATTATCAGAAAAGACCTTCTCTGGTTAGATTTATTTCTTCCAGTTAAAACAGGTGTTGCACCCCAAAATTTGCCCTCTCATGTTTTCCAAAGGCTTTCCCCTTGCATGGTTGACCAGAAACCCGTGCCTAAGGAAAAATAAATTTTTTTGAGTGGTGCTTTAAGTATCTTTCGATTGGCATTCTGAAGGAGCATTTCGATTGGCATTCTAAAGGAGCACTTCGATTGGCATTCTGAAAAACCCTTCAATTGGCATTCTGAAGGAGCATTTCGATTAGCATTCTGAAAGACCCTTCGATTGGTATTCTGAATGAGCCTTTCGATTGGCATTATGGACCAGCACTTCGATTGGCATTCTGAAGGAGCATTTCGATTGGCATTCTGAAGGAGCACTTCGATTGGCATTCTGAAAAGCCCTTCGATTGGTGTTCTGAAGGAGCACTTCGATTAGCATGAAACAACACCTTTCGATTGGCCTGTTAACAAAGCCTTTCGATTGGAATTTTAATTAGTACCCTTCGATTGATCTTTGGACAAGGGCCATTCGAAGGAGGTCATCAAGAGTGCACTCAAGTCAAAAGCGTCCAGGTTCATTCAAGAGAAACAAATGTTTCAAAAAAGGAAAACTTTTAATGTGTCTGTTTCTTGTCTCATGACATTTAATGGCCTGTTTAATGGCTGTCTCTTGCCATTACTGCACCCTCACACCCCTATAAATACAGAGTCCAGCATACATTACAACACACGAAAAATATACAGAAAAAAATAGAGAAAAGAAACAGGGAGAACTTGGAGGTACGCTGCCAAAAATCCTCAGCACTTCCAGGAAGCCATACCCAATCCTTGCACCAACCATTCCACGCCCAGAAATCCCAGATTGAAAGTGCCTATATCCAGGAAGCGCCCAAATTAAAAGTCCAATCTGCTGGTAAGAAAAGGGTAAATTGTCCAACTTTACATTTGCATAACACATTATTACTTGTTGTTACCTTTGATTTGCCATCCTAGACAGGATCGAAAGGCCTGGGTTTTACGCCCAGGTCATGTTATTCGTTTGCCCCCACTTGCTGCAGACATAGCCAGAAGAGACCCAGCAAGCACAGGATCGAAGGGCCTGGGGTTCAGTAACCAGGCCCTGCGTTTTATTTTGCTAACATACTTTTGCAGGTATAGCATCCCAGATCGAAGGAGACACCTTCTCTGGATCGAACCCATTAGCATGCTGGATCGAAAGAGGCATCCCATTCCTGGATCGAAAGCCATAACCTCCATGACCCTGTTTGGATAGAAGCTGTTATTCTCTCCTTGGGTCGAAACTTTTTTTTTCTTCCCTGGATCGAAGGACCCCCCTTGTATTTTATTTTTGTTTTCATTAACATCTTTTTATCTTTTTAATTAACATTAAAATAAGAAAACCACAAAAACATTAGGCTAGTTCTTTTTCTATTAAATTAACTTTGTTAATTAATCTTTTAATTATCTTAACATTTTTCTCAAAAAACTAAAATTAAGTAGATTTAGATCATTTTCCCAAAATAAAATAAAACAACAAAAAGAGTTCTTATTCTTAGGATTTTTTAGATTCACGCGCGCTTATTTTATTGTAACTGCTTACTGGGGTGTAATAGCTTAAACTAAGACCTTCTTTACTGCTTTATTCCCCCAATTTTAGACATGTAAATAATCCCCCTCACCTAAGCCTTGTAATAGCGTAGGATTTACAATTCCCTCACTTTAAATTCCTGTACATATATTAACTATTTAGATGTATGCTAACTAGGCTATGTATGACAAGATTAACTATTAACTTAAAATCAATCGTAGCTCACCATAACATGTACAAAGATAATATAACTGAAAAATAATACACTTGCACATGCCACTCCTAAGGTACGCCTCACTTGGTTGCCTCGAACGTGGTCATTGAGTATAGGAAGTCTTAGAGGTCGCCCTCCTGTCTAAAGATCAAAGTTTCCTCGAAACGGTTGCCTCGATAAAAAAATGATCTAAGACATTAGGGTTACCGCTAAAGCATCCTAACGTTGCTTTAGTGACCACACGTCCCTAAAATCGAATTGACCCGAAAAACTCCAACGACGGTGCGACCTACTCCTCAATAGTGGGATAGCACTGTCTAAAGGACATTTGCACAGTTTAATTCCTTTTTGAGTAGGTAGAGGTTCTTAAGTACTTGCTCATTTTAGAAACAAAACAAAATTTTCACACTTACACTTTTACAAACAAAGTTTTCAAAAACACTTCATTACACTCTTGAGGACAGAAACAAGAGTTATATCGAAGTTTCAAATAAAAACTTTTCAAACCCACAAACACAAAGAAAAGCAAACTTTTGAAAACATAGTGAGCAAGTACCTAAGAGCCCGTGGATAACCACAGATAGAAAGGGTGCTAACAACTTCCCTTTCTATAATCTACCTCCCGAACCCGAGAAACAATCTCGAAAAGGAATTTTTCTGTGCTTTTGTCCTTTCCTTGTTGGATAAAATAAAAGACGGTGGAGACTCTTGATTACCGCGACATTTTGCAAAAACAAACGCAAACGTGAACCAGCATTCCAAAAACAGTCAGTTCTATTCCCACCGATCACATTGTGTATATCCAGAAGGGTCGTAACAAGATTAACCACGACCAATTTGTGGGGGCAGTCCTGATCTCTAATCCTACGACTGTGCAGCAACGTCAATAGGGGAATAAGCATAAGGATGTAGCGTCTAAAAGACAATTCACCAAGATCAACATGTCAATGGCTCAAGCGTTACAGCACATGTTGAAGGTAGAGCTGATTACGTTAAAGGCTCCTCTCCGGAATCCCAATACTCCTGCTCCTAGTTACCACCCTAATGAAAGGTGTGCATACCATTCCGAAAGTCCTGGACATGATACGAATGGTTGCTGGGCTCTGAAGAACAAAATTCAAGATATGATTGACGCCAAGGAGATTGAATTTGATCCACTTGCTACTCCCAACGTGATCACTGCTCGCATGCCAAATTATTGAGAACGTTCAGTTCATTTTGAATTTTCAATTGTAACTTCTTTTGTTTGTTCAAACACTTATCCTTATGTCATTCTTTAGTTACTTTCATTAATGCATTACATATGTTTGTCTTGAATTAATCCATTCGTCTTCACTATATTTAAACTGTGTTTTATTCCCTGTTTTTCGTGATATTCAACTCTCATTAAAAGTTGCAAGCCTTTAGAGGGAGGATGACAAAAACAATACCATAATCTCATACAATATACTTTTGGACAGACCTTGCTGACTATGTACATGCGTTCTTTCAATTTCTAAACAATGGTGTTATAAGGAAGATAATCCCTAGTCAACCCCTTTGAGCCTAAGAAGTAGGAGTTTTCTTTTTCACACAAATTGAAACCTTTAATCAAAACTTAGGACAAGGTTAGTTTCTCAGTTAGTTCAAATGCGCGTTCAGTCGTAAGCCTACACTTCATACACAACGAATGACATCAAAAACATCCTTCTAAATCAAAAGACGATGATGGTTCCCCATAAATAGGCAGTCATTATGTCTCACAAGAAAAGATCACTGAGTCAAAACATATGAAGGAGACTTAAGAAAAACTGGGGCATCCCGCTGACTGTAGCCTAAAAATAAAAAAACAGTCACGCAAAATTAGGGATAGTAAATAAAAAAAGACATCACTACAAACCCTCGACAAACATGAAAAATGTTGCAACAATGACTGCCTTCACAAATAAACTTTCAAGTTTCCGAATCATCACCAAAACGTCATTCCAGACTCAATTAGGATTCAAAATGCACAATTAACTGAGTTTAGGATTGGAGAACATCACGGAGAGTGGGTTGGGTACAAATACACTTTGAGCCTTATCCTTTGTTTCTTAAACCGTGAACCAGGCCACGCTACAACCCCTTAAAAGTCCTAATTGAAGCATGGGTTAGTTCGAAAGCATACTGTTACAAAAGTTATCCTGACTTCTGCAAGGCTTACTGTAAATCCCGAGTTGAATTCATATTCTTACAAAACTATTTTATTTGTTAAAACTGCATTTTCAAAACTTCAAGACAAACATAAACTTTGCATTGTTTGAATATTGTTGTTTGCATATAGCTAATTGTTTGACAACAGAGAAATTCATACAACGAATATCCAATGAACAAAAATCCTCTCAAGAAACAGAATCACTTCAAATGGAAAACACTTCCAATGACAAACTCTCCATAACCAAGGGGGCATAACATGATTATTTTCCAATCCATCTGGGGCAGTCATGTCAAGATTCCAAGAAATATCTCATAGCCAGGGGCAGGTCTGCATCTGAATCACTTGGGGAATTGAACATGAATTCCAGCAAAGGGTCACGTACGGCCAAGCATACATTGTCTGGCAGTGCTACAACACTTACTACTGTGGATAATGACAAATCCCCACAAAGTCCCTTTCACAAGGTGACCCCCGTTGAAGTTATCCCCGCAAAATAATCTTCACGGATAAGGGTACAATCCCCACAAGGCCAAGTTCATGAATATCCCCATAAATTTGGATCCATACAATCTTCATCCAGAGTCTCAACCTCCAGAAAACCTCTCCCCGACTGAATTGGTCTTAAGAGAAAGCCTTGAGGATCTCTGCCAGAAGAAAACACTTCCCCAGTAGATTGTCAAATGGGTTTATTTCCCCAACAAACTACGAATCCTCCAGACCAATACAAATCAACAAACAAAAACCTTTAATCCCGTAAAGTTTGCCACTACCCCCAGTGAGTTGCTGCAAAAACTGGAAGCCGATCAGATAACAGTTAACTTCTTTATCCCCAACAATTTGTTAACTTCGATTCTCTCTAATCAAGGGTATAACTCCCCAGTAGAGTAACAAACAACTAAAACTCCTGAACTCTTTTCCCCAAGAAGAAATCAACACTCTCCATAGAGATTTCTCAAGCCAAAGCCTATCTTTCCCAGCATATTTTTCCTCAAACAACAAAACAAGAATCCCCAGTGGAAATATTCTAAGCAAGGTTTGAATATGTGTATACTCTTCATCCCCAACAGGATTCCAGAATTTAACTTCCCAAAACTCCCCAACACTTGCGAAGGATTTATTTTCCGAAGCCAAGATACATTTCTACAGATATTTCATATTCATACATTATATTACATACATGATAAATGCATACAGCATAATCTCATTTATTTTGAGAACATCATCAAGCCATGCATACATATGCATGCAACTAACCCTCTTCCTTACAGGAAAAGTCAATCAACAAAAGTCCTCTTTTGGAAAATATCACAACCATTTCTCAAAAGGTAAGAGATTAATTCCTGAAACAAGTCAGGGCAACTATCTCTACGACCAACAAAAAGCAGGTTCCGGATTAATACCTGAAACAAGACATGACAACTATCTGTGAACAACCGATTATAGATTAATACCTGAAACAAGATAGGATAACTACCTACATGAGAAGATTGAAGATTAACTCCCAAAATAAGTCGGGGAAACTATCTTTCTTTCTCAAATAAGTCAGAGATTAATTCCTGGAACAAGCCAGGGCAACTATCTACACGACCAGCTGAAGTAGCCCTACCCAGGTTCCTTCTCATACATTCCTAGATGAAGTTTCACATTGGCTAATCATGAAGCAATCCTACACAGGTTCCTTCTCATACATTTTTCAGAAATGGTTCAGATACGATCAAGATACGGATGTCATTCTGACACTTATTCTAGATGTTAGAACATAGTTTGATTCTACAAACCTTATAAGAGTTTTGATGATAACAAACACAAAGAACAAATATGCACTCTAAATTTGTGTTGTATGTTGTACAGAAGTTATGACTGAAACGACATCAGAAGTTAAGCCAAAGAAGCTTTCAAGATGAGTAATCAAAATTATAAAGTAAAGCAGCATGCAAGATTCCCAAGTTCTGAAGTGTTACTTTTCCATTAAGACAATATCATATGCAACGGCTTTATTCAAACAAGAATCTTCTTAGTATGGGAAGTGCATTAAGTGTCCATTATCACGTTTCAATTTGGACAGATTTCCACACTGATATAAACAATCTCAAAGGGTAAATCATTTACGATTTTGCTTACAACTTCTCAATACAATCTCAAAAAGCTGAAAATATTCATATTCATTATATACTCAAATTGTGTAATACATCACAGTAGTGATACAGTGTTTGTAACAAAAAACAAATAGTACACAATTAATTTTTCTTTTATTAAGATATTGTTCCTTGAGATAAACCGGTTTGTAGTCATACTCAAGAAGACTTTGGCACTTGTCAAAGTAGATTTGTAATCTGTTTGATTAGTGGATTAAGTCCTCGTTGGAGAGAGGCGAAATCACCTTGGCGGGTGGACTGGAGTTGTTTGAGATCAAGCGAACCAGGATAAAATCTTGAGTCTATTGCATTTTTTTTTAAGTTTTAATTCACCCCTCCCCCCCCCCCCCCCCACCCCCTTCTTGTGTTTTTCACTTCTTCAATTGGCATCAGAGCGCCAGGTTCTGAGTTCATACACTTAACCGTGTCAGTACAAGATCCAAGCTTTAGAAAAACACTATGGTGGGACCAATCCAAAACATCAACAATGACTATCATGATGACAAGGACAGAATCAACAGCAAACCTCCAGTCTTTGATGGAGAAAATTTTGACTACTGGAAAGACAAAATTGAGAGCTTCTTTCTGGATCATGATGCTGACCTATGGGACATGGTAATTGATGGATACATACATCCAATGGATGAAAGTGGTCAGAAGATAGATAGAAAAAGAATGTCTGACCAACAAAAGCGTGATTTCAGAAACCATCATAAGGCCAAAACAATTCTTCTCAGTGCCATCTCATACTCAGAGTATGAGAAGATCTCAAACAGAGAGACAGCCAAAAACATGTTTGACTCTCTGAGAATGACGCATGAAGGCAACATACAAGTTAAAGAAACCAAGGCCTTGCGCTCTTTCAGAAATACGAAGTTTTCAAGATGGAAGATAGTGAATCCATAGAAGCGGTGTTCTCAAGATTCCAGATTCTTGTTGTTGGGCTGAGAGTTCTTGACAAAGGGTATTCTACTATGATCACGTAAATAAGATTATCAGAAGTTTACCAAAGCAATGGAGACTAATGGTCACTGCTCTTAAGCTGGCTAAAGATCTCAACAAGATATCTCTAGTGGAACTTGTTAGCTCCCTCAGAAGCCATGAGATAGAGCTAGAAGATGACGAGCCTCAGAAGCAAGGTAAGCCTTTAGCATTAAAATCTAACAAAAAACTTGATTCTAAGGTTTTGCAGGATATGGAAGAAAACTCTGATGGATCCTCATCAGAAGAAGATGAATTGTCTCTTCTCTCTAGAAGGGTCAATCAGCTGTGGAAGCAGAGGCAAAGAAAATTAAGAAATTCTAGAAGGTCAGGGAATCATAATGAATCCTCCTCCGGATACAGAAAGTCTGAGCCCTTCTCTGGACACAAAAGATCTAAAGCTTCGTCTGGTCACAAAAAGTCAAACAACAGAGACATCATCTGCTATGAGTGCAATGAACATGGGCACTACAAAAGTGATTGTCCAAGGCTTCAGAAGGAGAAGCCCAAAAATAAATTCTTCAAGGAGAAGAAGAAAAGTCTCATGGCAACATGGGATGATTCAGACACTTCTGACACAGACTCAGAATCAGATGATGAAAGAGCCAACATTGCTCTTATGGATAATGTGACAGAAGATAGCGAAACATCTCAGTCAGACTCAAAATCAGACACATAAGAGGTATTTCCTGATTTTAGTGTTAATTTCACTAAAGATGAACTAGCAGAAAGCCTGAATGAGATTCTGGAAAGGTATCAGCACATCAGAGTCAAATTCAAGAACCTGAAAAGGGATCTTATCTCTGACCCTGAAGAAAATGTGAGTCTTAGATTAGAAAATTCTGAGCTAAAAGAAAAGATTTCAAAACTAGAAATTGATTTACAAAACTCTAAGAAAGAAATAATCTCAGAGGCTCCCAGTAGTGCTGATAAAATCATAAAAGAATATGATCACAGCTTTAAGAAGTTTTTGGCTAAAAACATACACAGAAGCAAGATGGCTTCAATGATCTATGGAGTTAGAAGAAATGGCAAAAAAGAAATAGGATACCAAGGTAAGGTATCTCCACCTAAGAAAGTCATGGATCTAGTAATAAAACGCACACCACTAAAATCACACTTCACATATGGGCACACACATGATCTAAAATACACTAGCAATGATTATTCTGCCAAACCAAAATTCAAATAGAATTTTGGTAAAACTAACAAACCAAGACTCAAAAAGATATGGGTACCTAAGGACAAAATTATATATGTAGCTGATATCTTTAGCAGCAAGGCTAAAACACCAGTCATGGTACCTGGACTCTGGATACTCTCGACATATGACGGGAAGAAAGCATATTTTCCAAAGCCTGGAACTTAAACATGGAGGCTACGTGGGCTTTGAAGGCAACCAAAGAGGGAAGATCATTGGCTCTGGAACAATAGGTAATGGTAATCTTCCTTCTATTAATAATGTGCTATTAGTTGATGGATTGATGTATAACCTGTTATCCAAAAGTCAATTAAGTGATAACGGTTATGATATAATCTTTAATCAAAATTCATGCAAAGCTGTTAGTCAGAAAAAAGGAACTATCTTGTTTAATGGAAAGAGGAAAAATAACATTTATAAGATAAAACTTTGTGAACTAAAAAGTCAAAATGTAAAATGTCTTCTTTCTGTTAACAACGAGCAATGGGTCTGGCACAGAAGATTGGGGCATGTTAGTATGAGAAGAATATCTCAGATTAACAAACTCAATCTGGTCAGAGGACTTCCTAATCTGATGTTCAGCTCAGATGCTCTGTGTGAAGCATGTCAGAAAGGCAAATTTGCAAAACCTGCTTTTAAAGCTAAAAATGTTGTTTCCACCTCTAGGCCAATAGAACTTATGCACATAGACTTATTTGGACCAGTGAAAACTACGTCTGTTAGTGGCAAGAAATATGGGTTAGTGATCGTAGATGAATATAGCAGATGGACATGGGTAAAGTTCTTAAGACACAAGGACGAGTCACACTCTGTGTTCGTTGCTTTTTGTAACCAAGTTCAGAATGAAAAGGATCTTAGAATTTTCAAAGTCATAATTGATCGTGGTGGAGAGTCTGAAAATAAAAAATTTGAAACATTTTTTAATGAAAAAAGAATTTCGCATGATTTCTCTTGTCCTAGAACTCCCAAACAAATGGAGTTGTAGAACGAAAGAACAGAACATTGCAAGAAATGGCCAGAACCATGATCAATGAGACTAACATCGCTAAGATCTTCTGGGCAGAAGCAATTAACACAGTGTGTTATATTCATAATAGAATCTCCATAAGACCTATTCTGGAAAAGACTCCATATGAACTGTGGAAGAAGAGAAAGCCCAACATTTCTTATTTCCATCCTTTTGGATGTACATGTTTTATTCTGAATACTAAAGATCACCTGAACAAGTTTGACTCTAAAGCACAGAAGTGTATTATGTTAGGATACTCTGAATGCTCAAGAGGGTACAAAGTATACAATATAGAAACACAGATTGTTGAAGAGTCAATCAGTGTTAGATTTGATGATAAGCTTGACCCTAAAAATTCAAAGCAGAATGAATCTCTTGCAGATATAGAAGTTGAATTCACAGGTGCTTAATGCAACACATCAGAAGTTCCCAATAGAGACGCTCCAACAATGTCAGAAGGAAATGTCACAAGCATTCCAGTACCTTCTGTTGATCAACTCCAGAAAAAGTTATCCAGAAGCAGCATAGCTCACCCAGAAGATAAGATTCTGGGAAAGAAGGATAATCCAATCAGAACAAGATCAACATTCAGAAACTCTGAAGAATCCCTCATGGGATTGGTATCTCTGATTGAACCAACAAAAATTGATGAAGCTCTTCTAGAAAATGACTAGATTTTGGCAATGCAGGAGGAGTTAAACCAGGTCACCAGAAATGACGTATGGGATCTGGTTCCCAAACCAAAAGGATTCAACGTCATTGGAACAAAGTGGGCGTTCAGAAACAAACTGAATTAGAAAGGAGAAGTCATCAGAAACAAGGATCGACTAGTGGAACAAGGTTATAGTCAGCGAGAAGGGATAGACTATACAGAAACCTTTGCTCCAGTCGCAGGTTGGAATCTATCAGACTCTTAATCTCTTTTGTTGTAAATAATGGCATCACTCTGTATCAGATGGATGTCAAAAGTGCATTCTTAAATGGTTACATTTATGAAGAGGTATATATGCACCAACCCCCTGGGTTTGAAAATTCCAAACACCCAGAATATGTTTTCAAACCAAAAAAAGTCACTTTATGGTCTGAAACAAGCTCCCATAGCTTGGTACGGAAGGCTAAGTAACTTTCTATTAGAAAAGGAATTCACTAGAGGGAAAGTGGACATAACCCTGTTCTGTAAGACATTTAAGAATGACATTTTAGTTTGTCAGATTTACATAGATGACATTATTTTTGGATCTACTAAATCTTCTCTACAAAGAGAATTCACTAAGTGCATGCAGGCAAAGTTTGAGATGAGCTTAATGGGGGAACTTAAATTCTTTCTGGGCATTCAGATCAACCAGACTCAAGAAGGAACTTACATTCACCAGAGTAAGTACGTCAGAGAACTTATGAAGAAATTTGACCTCTCATAATGTAAGCCCTCAAAGACTCCAATGCATCCCACGTGCATTATGGAAAAGGAAGAGGTAAGTAAAAAGGTATAGTAGGAGATCTACAGAGGTATGATTAGTTCTCTCCTTTATCTGACACCTTCAAGGCCTGATATTTTATTTAGCGTTTGTTTATGTGTTAGATTCTAATCAGATCCTAGAGAATCTCACTTAACAACAGTTAAGTGACTTTTCAAGTATATGAAAGGTACTACTAACATGGGTTTGTTTTATAGAAAATCCAATGAATACAGCTTAGTAGGATACTGTGATGCTGATTTTGCTGGAGACAGAATAGAGCGTAAAAGTACTTCTAGAAGCTTCCATTTTTCTGGGAGACAACCTGATCTCATGGACCAGGAAGAAACAGTCCACAATTGCATTGTCAACAGCAGAAGCTGAATACATAACAACTTCTGGGTGTAGCACACATATGCTATGTATGAAAAGTCAGCTTGAAGACTTCAACATATTTGAGAGTAACATCCTTATCTTATGTGATAATACTTTTGCTATCTGTTTATCCAAAAATTCCATTATGCATTCTAGGGCTAAGCATATAGAAATAAAACATCATTTTATTAGGGATTATATTCAAAAAGGAATTCTCACTTTAAAATTTATTGACACAGACAATCAAAAGGGCTGATGTGTTTACAAAACCCCTTTCTGAAGATAGATTCAATTTCATTCTGAAACATCTCAGCATGAAATTATGTCCAGAATAAAATGTTTTATTTGCACATTCTAACCCTCAGAATTTTATTGTTTTCTGTGAACATCTGATCAACTTGTCTTCAGAAGTTAGGAGTACAGTTGCCTCAGAATCTATCTATGAAGATCTGAACTTTTCATTTCAAAGATAGAGGCGTGCAATTCACACCAACAAACATCTGTCATCCTCTCACAAGCTACCTTCTGAGGCTGAACACGCATTCAAATTTTGAAGGGTCCAAGGCTCTGATTGGATGCATTGAGACACTTGTCAATGGTAATTGTTCAGTATCTACACGAAATCCCCTAATTTCAGGTTTCATTAATTCAATATAATCAGTATTCATTTTCTATTTCTTACTGATTAAGTTTTCAAAAGTGTTTATAAACTCAATTTACTATTTCATTCACTTCTTACTGCTTTCACTATTCTCTCTCGCTCTAGTTTTCCAAAAACCTTTTTTTCTCAGTCTACTTCAACAAATCCGTGTGAACAATGGCATCCTCATCAAGCATCAAAAATCTCAACAATGCTCTTGTTTCTTCTTCAATAGAACAGTATGAGGAACCCATTAGAACACTTCTTACTCTGGTCGACAACCTTGAAGTCCTATGTGAATTGACCATCGATTTTGAGAGTTTAAAGGAAAATAGGTTTGATCTTATGAAGATGTAACGTACAGGAATGGAACAAATACTTTGATCGTATGTTAGGTCCAACATTTCCTATTCTTGTTAAGGAATTTTGGATTCATTCTACCTCATCTAACCATCAGGTTACGTCATATGTTATGGGGAAGAAGATAATGATTATAGAAAACTTGATTGGGAAACTTATTGGGTATAATGGCGGTGGAGTCAAATGCATTGATATGGCTGGCAAGTGTTTTGACCTAAAATCTATTACTAGGGTCATTTTTACTTCTAGACAACCATCCAGTAAGATAAGAGACTTGAAAGATTATTACAGAATATGGGCTAGGATCATTCTGGGATGTATCAATCACAGGAATCCAACAAGCTCTCTTGAATACATCAACATTGATCACTAGTTTCAGTTATATTTCATTACAAAGAAGACCAAAATAAATCTTCCATATTTGCTCTTCAACCATCTGAGAACAAGTGTAAAAGAGACAAGAGAAAAAGAAAGAACTAAGAGGGATTGGATTCCTCTGGGAAGATTGATTTCAGATATTCTGACGGAAAACAGGCTGATAGAACATCTGACAGAGGCTCAAGAGATCAGCACTCTGGAAGCAACTGCTGGGAAACCACTAAATGCCAAGAATCTGAAGAAAATGAAGATTATTGAAAGCATTAAGAAGGAACCAACAATTGCTTCTCATGAGGTTATCACATCTAGGAGAATCCCTCTGAAGGATTTTCCACTATTCTCTGAGATAGATGCTTCTCCAGAGATTATGGTCAGATACCTTAAAGCTTGCAAGGAAGATGAGACTATTCCAGAAATTAACATCCGTGACCTGCACAAGGCAGCTCCAGAGGTTGTGCTGAAGAAATCCAGAAAGAGGAAGGCAGCAGGAGAAGGATCCTCTCAGAATCTATAACTTTTGTTTCAGTTGTAGAATCTATAACTTTTCCAACATCTGAAACCATTCCCCCTCAACAAACAGAAAATCCATCACCACAAACATTTGAGGATTTTGACATAGAGTTTGATCCATCTGTAACTCTTGGCAGTTTCTTAAATGAACCTCACTCCCCCAATCCAAATCCAGAACAAAATCAACAAGAACTTGCAAGAGTTCTCTCTGATATTGAACTGTTTGATCAAGACTTTCACTCACCCATCCCAGAAAATCAAAATATCCAGTCTCCTTAACCAGAAAATGAAAACCCTCTCACTCCTCAATCTGAAAATCTAAATTCTGAAACACCTAAACTATAAAATCAACATGCTACCACAAACCAATCAAAAGATTCCCTTACAGACTCTGATACCACTACCCCAATTCATGGAATAACAGAACCTCTTATGGTCTATTTACCTCTCTCCATCCATGATATTCTAGAAATACCTTCAACATATGATTACACACCACCAAACACTCCTCACTCACCAATCCTGATTTCTGATTCTCCTACTCCCTCACCAATTAACCGTCCAGCTGATCATCTTAGAATCGTCATTGATATAGAAGCGCTAGACCATCTGGTTTCTACCTCAAATAAAATTTTCATTCCCAAACCCAAACCCATATCAGATGTTGGTAAGAACTTATTGATTTTTGAAACAGAAATACAGGAATGGGTTACTTCCTTGAAGCAAGCAAGTCAAGAGAATTCTAATCTTGCTGCTTCTGATTCTCTGTGGGATAGATTCAGAAAATGGTTCAATTATGAATCCCAGAGACTGGAAGAATTGAGATATGAGATGGCTCAGCAGAACTTCAGTGATCAGCTAAAAGCCTTCAAAGACCAAGTTCTAAGTCACTGGGACAAGAAAGAAATTCTTCTGCTGGAAAGAGCACCAACCTTCAAAAGCCATTGAACATGGCTCTGATAGTCACCCTCTGACTACTGCTCTGGAAAAGGAAATTTCAACAAAAGAAGTAGTTGAATCAAAAGAGGCTGTACAGTGATCTGAACGACGTGCAACCTCTGAGGATACACCCATTTCGTCTCTAGTCATGCAAACTGTGGAAGAGTTGAAGAAGGAGAATGCTTTAATCCATGCAAGTTTGGACAAGCAAGAAGATACAACAAAAGAAATCAAGGATATTCTAGGAAAGCAGGAAGAATTAAGCACTCAGATTAAGAGCTTGCTGGAAGCGTTGTTCACATGACTTCCCCCTCCATCTTAAATTTTTTTTAACTTATATTTTGTATTCTTCATCTTATCCTCTCTGTTTCTGAAAAATGGTATTGCAGTTTGTTTTCAATACAAATCATCATCTTTTTTACTCTGATTATATTGCTTTTTGATACCTGACAAAAAGGGGGAGAACGTAAGATATTTTCAATAACAGTATACCGGGACAAATTCTCAAACATTCTGAATATCTTAACTTCTATTTTTCTCTTAAATCATGAATAGGAACATATTCTGATAAAGACAAAAGGAGATACATCAAAATCTCTGATGAGAAGGAACTTCATGGAAGTAATTCATCTCTATCTGAGTACTCAACTCAGGGGGAGACTCTCTTAAGCTCTTTGTTCTATATATTTGTTTTATTGAAAATCCTAGTTTTTGTCATCATCAAAAAGGGGGGAGATTGTTAGAACATAGTTTGATTCTACAACCCTTATATGAGTTTTGATGATAACAAAACACAAAGAACAAATATCCACTCTAAATTTGTGTTGTATGTTGTACAGAAGTTCTGACTGAAACGACATCAGAAGTTAAGCCACAGAAGCTTTAAAGCTAAGTAATTAGAATGTTCTGAAGAATGATGATCAGAATATGCGCAAAAGTAAAAGATATTCTGATTCTGAACAGAAGTCTAACGCGCCAACAGATCCTCATGTCTCTGAGTTATCAAAATTCTAAAGTAAAGCAACATGCAAGATTCCCAAGTTCTGAAGCGTTACTTTTCCATTAAGACAATATCATATGCAACGACTTCATTCAGACAAGAATCTTCTTTGTATGGAAAGTGCATTAAGTGTCCATTATCACGTTTCAATTTGGACAGATTTCCACGCCTATATAAACAAGATCAAATGGTAAATTGTTTACGATTTTGCTTACAACTTCTCGATACAATCTCAAAAAGATGAAAATATTCATATTCATTCTATACTCAAATTGTGCAATACATCGCAGTAGTGATATAGTTTTTGTAACAAAAAACAAATAGTACACAGTAAATTTTTCTTTGATTAAGATATTGTTCCTTGATATAAACCGGTTTGTGGTCATACTCAAGAAGACTTTGGCAGTTGTCAAAGTAGATTTGTAATCTGTTTGATTAGTGGATTAAGTCCTCGTTGAAGAGAGGCGAAATCACGTTGGCGGGTGGACTGGAGTAGTTTGAGATCAAGAGAACCAGGATAAAAATATTGAGTTTATTGCATTTGTTTTTAAGTTTCAATTTAACCCCCCTTCTTGTGTTTTTCACTTCTTCACCAGATTCACTCTAGAAACGATTCAGATACAATCCAGATACGAATGTCATTCTAACACTTACTCCAGATTCACTCTAGAAACGATTCAGATATGATCCAGATACAAATGTCATTCTGATACTTATTCCATATTTTCTCCTAGAAATGGTTCAGATATGATCTAGAGAAGGATGTCATTCTGATACTTATTCCAGAATTTCCCTAGAAATGGTTCAGATATGATCCAGATACGAATGTCATTCTGGATGCTAGTAGGCACAAGGAAATGACTTCCTTCATGCTAGCACCCACAAAGCAGTGGACTCTTTCCTACTTTCTTTGATTCACAAGGAAAGGACTTCCCTCATGCTAGCAGGCACAAGGCAATGACTTCCTTCATGCAAGCACCCACAAAGTAGTGGCCTCTTTCATGCTTGCTTCGATTCACAAGGAAAAGACTTCCCTCATGCTAGCATGCACAAAGCAATGGCTTCCCTCATGCTAGCATGCACAAGGCAATGACTCCCCTCATGCTTGCTTCGATTCCACCTTTAAACCCTTCAACACACATAGTTTCTACACTATGACACACAATGGGTGGATTCGAAAGACACATATTTGGTGACCCATTCGAAGAACATGAATTTGTTGGATTCGAAGAACGCGTATTTAGTGGTCCATTCAAAGAACATGAATTTGTTGGATTCGAAGAACACAAATTTGGTCCATTCAAAGAACATGAATTTGTTGGATTCGAAGAACACATATTTGGTCCATTTAAAGAATACACAATTGGTGGATTCGAAGAACCTACAATATGGTTCATTCGAAAGACATACAACATGGTCCATTATAAGAACATTCAATTGGTCCATTCGAAGGACATATAATGGGTCCATTCAAAGAACACAAAATTGATGTTTTATCTCTTGATGAGTCTGGTTGAAGGTTGCTAGACAAATTCCTATGTGCTGCCAAGTCCAAGTCTGTTGCATTGCTATGAAACAGTCTTGTACCAAGCTGCCATAACATTCCAAAACGGCTGCAAAGTAGTCCTGCTAAGTTGTTCCCATTTTTTCGCTAAATTGGCATACAAGATCTGCACCTCGAAGGCTATGAAGACAGCATACCCAATTTGTTCAAATTTCATTTGTTCCCCCCCCCCCCCAAATCAGAGCCAAACTCTTCTATAAATAAGATGTTTCACAACACATCTAAAGAGGGATTTTTAGTACCTGGAGAGAGTTTTGTTGGCAAAGCAAAGAGAGGAGAGAATACTTAAACACTTTTGAACCCAGAACCAAAGAAACACAACACTTCTTTTATTTTGAATCCACAAACAAAGAAATACAACACCTCTGTTTTTTCTCTCTTTCGAATCCTAATTTCCCTATCCTTCGAACTCAGTTTCCTTCCTTCCTTCGAATTCAACAATATACAAGGCAGCAACTCAAAGTCCAAAAACACCAACTCCAGATTCAAGGTAAGTCTTCCTGACTTTAAACCTTTCGTTTCAAGCATGTAAAGAACCTTTTGTTTACTTTTCGTTTCTACCCTTTCGTTTATTTTCTTTTTTTGTCCAATTACATGTTAAGAACTAACTTGTACAGACCATAAAATAAAATTAGCATGGTTTCGCCTCATACTGCTTCATAGTCCCAAACGAAAGAAAAAAAAAAGGTTGTATGAATCGAAGCCTTAGCTTCGCCCCATATTGCTTCACAGCCCCAAACAGAAAAAAAAAGGTGTGTGAATCGAAGGGTGCAGGCTTCGATACACACTGGTTATAGGCCCAAATGAAAGAAAACAAAAGGGGTGTGAATCGAAGGACACTTGCTTCGATCCAGGATTTACTTTATTTCTCTCTTTTGCACTATTTTTTGTCTATATATTTTCTATATATTCAATATGGTTGTAATAATTTGGACTTTTATTACTTTCCACCCCCCATTTGTGCATTTGTATTCCCCATCCTCTAAAGTGATGTAATAGTGTAGGACTTTACATTTCCAAAATTTACCGCTTTTAAATAAAAATGCTAGTAATTATGGTGTGTATGGCAAGATAAAACCAACAAGTAGACAACCCTAATCAAAGATAAAAATGAATGCAATCAAATACGCTATTCACACACGTGCACCTCTAGGGTGATCTCACTTGTTGCCTCGGAAAATAGTCATGTCCTACGAATATGGGCGTTTTAGCAAAGACCCTTGATAAAAAAAGATCGTAGTCCTTTGATGTCCCTTGATCTTTCCTTCGGTAAATGATCTAATCCCTTACGAAATTGCTAAAACGTCTCACAAGTTGCCTTCTATGACTATAGAATTGATCCACACTCGTCCCTTCATATCCAATGATGGGGATTCTTACCATTCCATGGTAAGATAGCAACATCTAAAGGATAATGAAAAGAACAAAGACTTTTTGAGTATGTAGGACACTCGTAGTTTCTTGCTCGCAAACTAAAACCATTTCCACCCTTACACTTTCAAAAACACCTTCAAAAACAAACATCTCTTCGAACTATTTTCAAAACCAACACTTTGTATGCATTCTTATAGAGAAGAGAATCATTATAAAGTTTGCCGCAACAAAGGAATTTTGTAAAATATTTTCAAACTCACACCCATCACAAAACACATTTCAAATAAAGCATTTTCAAATGATATAGCAAGCAACTAAGAGCCCGTAGATAACTACGGATGAAAAGGGTGCTAACACCTTCCCATTTCATAATCTACCCCCCGAACTCAAGAAAAAATCTTAAAGGTCTTTCCTGTTCTTTTTACCCTTTCCTTATTGGATAAAAGAAAAATCGGTGGCGACTCTTGTTATCCGCAACAATTGTGATAAAACGCAAAACACCTAAGTCGGTTCTCCCACCGTATTACAAATCTGAACAACACCTCTCTTTAGGAGCTGATTAGCTACTTAAGAAGACGTGAAATAAAGATGGAACAAGATGAACCTCAGAAGAGGGTAAAATTAGTTGCTCTAAAGTCTACTTCTTTGAAAACCAAGGCTTACCAAGCTAAGGAAGAATCTAAAGAAGATTTGGATGATGATGAACTCTCCTTGATATCCAAAAGAATAAGTCAAATCTAGAAGCACAAAAAAAGCAAGTTCAGACGTCAAAGAAGGACGTATGGAAGAGGTGAATCCACTTCCGATCAGAAAAATGCTTCTTTAATAGAAGTCACTTTTTTTGAATGTAACGAGTCTGGAAATTAAAAAAATGATTGTCCAAAGCTTAAGAAAGACAAAAAGCCTAAAAAGTCTTATAAAGCTAAGAAGGGTCTCATGCAACATGGGATGATTCATAATCAAAAGATGAAGATTCTGATGAAGAACAGTCAAACATGGAATTCATGGCAAGGACCAGCAGAGGAGAAACAACATTAGAAGACGAACTGACAATTAATTATGAGTCAGACTCTGATGATGACAAAAAGGTACTTTCTTCTTTATCTCGTTTTGAACTTGAAATTGGCTTAACTGAATTAACAAAATCTTGAAAAAGAGTGTTGTGGTTACTTCAGAGAACACGACTATAGATGAGCAACATATTTCTATTTTAAATGAAAAACTGATTGTTTTACAAAAATCAAACACTGCTCTGAAAAGTAAGGTGTCTAGATTAGAAGAAGAGATTCTCTCTAACACATTTGTTACTAACGAATTAATCTGATATGACAGAGCTTTTCCACATTTCCTTGATAACATAATAGATAGAAGCAAAATAGCATCAATAATCTATGGTGTTAGCAGAAATAGAAGCAGAGACTTGGGGTATTCAGGACCATCAAAGAAATTTGATGAGACTCAGAATGTCAAATCAAAACCTCTTTATAAATATTTAGTGCATGCTGACACATATTTGAAATGTCCAGAACAAGGAAGTTTTGATACTTCTGTAGCACGAATACAGACACAAAAGAACATTTTTAAACCAAAGTATCATGCACAAATTTCAAATGATTATTCTGCTGCACGAAAATCCAAAGAGGTCGAAACCTCTAGAACTTCTAACAACAGAGGACCCATAAAGTGGGTACCTAAGGATCAGATAATCTACATTGAAGATATCCTTAATGGTGCCATTGAAAAACCAATCATGGTACCTAGACAGTGGATGCTCGCTACACAAGACGTGCGAAAGGCATATGTTCCAAGATTTGGAACTTAAGTCTGGAGGCTTCATTGATTTAGGAGGAAATCAGAAGGGAAAGATCATCGGATATGGAACTATTGGTAATGGTAAATTTCCTCCTATTAATAATGTTCTTTTAGTCGAGGGTCTGATGCATAAGTTATTGTCAATCAATCAACTTAGTGACAGTGGTTATGATGTTATATTTAATCAAACGTCTTGTAAAGTTGTTAGTCTGAAGGATGGCTCAGTCCTATTCAATGGAAAGAGGAAGAACAATATTTCTAAAATACGATTATCAGATTTGAAAAATTAAAATGTAAAATGTCTTCTGACTGTTCAAGAAGAGCAGTGGATCTGGCATCAACGTCTGGGTCATGTTAGCTTGAGAAACATGTCTCAACTAAATAAACTTGGATTAGTAAGAGGCTTGACCAATTTGAAGTATACTTCAGATGCTCTTTGTGAAGCTTGTCAGAAAGGCAAATTTTCAAAAACCTCTTTCAAAGATAAAAATATTGTTTCTACTTCTAGGCCATTAGAGCTTCTTCACATTGACTTATTTGGACCAATGAAAACTGATTATGTCAATGGTAAGAAATATGGACTTGTCATCCTTGGTGATTACAGCAGGTGGACATGGGTACAATTCTTGAAACACAAGGATGAGTCATACTCTGTATTTGTTTCCTTCTGTTCCCAAGTGCAAAATGAAAAAGGCTACAGAATAGTTAGAGTTCGAAGTGATCATCGTGGAGAATTTGAAGAAAAAAATTAATTTTTTTTATTCAAATGGCATAGTACATGATTTTTCTTTCCCTAGAACTCCACAACAATATGGGGTTGTAGAAATAAAAAATATAACTTTTCCGGATATGGCTTGCACCATGATCTAAGAAACTCAAATGGCTAAGCATTTTCGAGAAGAAGAAGCAAATAAACACGCTATATTCAAAATAGAATCTCCATAAGACCTATTTTGTGTAAGACTCCTTATGAATTGTGGAAGAATAGAAAACCAAACATTTCCTACTTCCATCCATTTGGATGTATTTGTTAAATCTTAAACACTAAAGAGAATATGGGTAAGTTTGATTCCAAAGCACATAAGTGTCTTCTATTAGGATACTCTAAACGCTCTAAAGGTTTCAGAATCTATAACATAGAATCAAAAATTATGGAGGAATCAATTCATGTTAGATTTGATGATAAGCTTGACCATGAAAAGTCAAAGCTTTATGAAAATCTTGCAGATGTGACGATAACATTCACTGAACCAAAGGAGAAGTTTCAAGAAGATAAAGAATCATAAGCTCCTCCTTATGATAATGTTTATAGTCCTTCTAATCTAACTTAACCAAAGAAGAACATAATCACATCCTCTCATCCTGAAGATCTTATTCTTGGAGCTAAAGATGCTCCAGTCAGAACAAGATCGACTCTCAAACCTTCTAATGAAGTGCTTCTAGGCTTAGTCTCCTTAATAGAACCTACGTCAAATGAGGAAGCCCTTCTTGATAAGGATTGGATTCTAGAAATGGAGGAAGAACTGAACCAATTCTCAAAGAATGACGAATGGGATCTTGTTCAAAAACCTAAAGGTGTCCATGTAATTGGAACCAGATGGGTGTTCAGAAACAAGCTCAATGTGTAAGGAGAAGTGGTTAGAAATAAAGCACGACTGGTTGCACAAGGCTATAGTCAACAAGAAGGTATAGACTATACAAAAACCTTTGCACCAGTCGCCAAGTTAGAGGTTATTCGGTTATTATTTTCCTTTTCTGTAAATCATAACATCATTCTCTATCAGATGGATGTTAAGAGTACATTTTTGAATGGTTACATTTTAGAAGAAGTGTATGTTAAACAACCTCCTGGCTTTGAAAAATCTGAAAAATTAGACTATGTTTTTAAAGTAAAGAAATCTCTTTATGGCCTGAAATAAGCTCCCAGAGCTTGGTATGACAGATTGAGATATTTTCTACTAGAAAATAAGTTTACCAGAGGAAAGGTTGACATTACACTCTTCTGCAAAATATTCAAAAAGGATATTCTAATTGTTCAAATTTATGTCAACGATATTATTTTTGGTTCTGCTAATCCATCTCTCTGCGAGGAATTTTATAAGCTAATGCAGGCTGAGTTCGAAATGAGCATGATGTGGGAACTTAAGTTCTTTCTTGGAATCCAGATTGATCAAAACCTAGAGGCTACTTAAATAAATAAAAGTAAGTACACCAAAAACTTATGAAGAAATTCAACATGACAGACTGCACTGTAGCAAAGAATCCAATGCATCCTACATGTATCTTAGAAAAAGAAGAGATAAGTGGAAAGGTTCGTTAGAAGCTCTATCGTGGTATGATAGGCTCTCTTTTGTATTTAACTACATATACACCTGATATTTTATTCAGTGTACACCCACTTAATTGTTGTTTAAAGGATTCTAAGGTATCTAAAAGGAACCCCTAACCTTGGCCTGATGTATGAGAAAACATCAGAGTATTCTCTTTCTGGATTTTGTGATGCAGACTACGCTGGAGATCAACTAGAAATAAAAAGCACTTCTGGAAATTGTCAGTTTCTAGGAAATAATCTAATCTCGTTATCAAGCAAGAGGTAATCAACAATTTCTCTTTCAACAACAAAAGCAGAGTACATATCAGAAACACTATGCAGCACTTAGATGCTATGGATAAAAAATTAGCTGGAAGATTACCAGATATATGAAAGTAACATCCATATCTTCTATGATAACACTACCGTCATTTGCTTAAGTAAAAATCCTATTCTACACTCTAGGGCTAAACACATAGAAATCAAACATCACTTTATTATAGATTATGTTTAGAAAGGTATTTTATCTTTAAACTTTATAGATACAAACCATCATTGGGCTGATATTTTTACAAAACCCTTGGCTGAAGATAGATTTATGTTTATTCTAACGAATCTGAAAATGGATTTTTGTCTAGAGTAAGATGTCATTAGAATCAACTGTGTTCTAGTCGTAGTCTAAAGGAATACGATTTTGAATTAATCAAAAGACTTATAATCTATTTATCTCAAGTTATCAGAAGATGTTTTAGTCAGAAATGTCCCTGATCCATTGGAAACCTTTTGGTTCTCTAGGCTGTGAGAATATCAAACGCATTACCTAAATAGACTTATTGTTTATCACATTCTACCTAGGTCACACACGAACAATTATTTTTATTTTTGAAATTGATTAATCATGATTACATTTATTCAACTACCCCTTGGGAACAATTGTTTCATGTCATACCTCTAGGTCTATGTATGAAATTCCATGTCATGATTAAATTCTTTCGTTCTGTCTCATCTTAACCTTTGATCTACTTCTCTTTTTATTTCCTTTTTTCGTAGTCTAAGGCGTAACTTGAGTGTTTCAATTGTCTTAAATTGGGAACTGCTTGACTGACTTTTTATATCTCCTTTCATCTATAGTCATTCATCAAGTCATTATCCTTGTATCATCTCTGACCGTCTCTTCTTTTCAAAACATGTTTACATATCATAGCTATTAGAAATTTTCAAGGAGATGAAAATCTTCTCGAAGTAATCAAAGAGAAAAGATCCAATTATGTGTCTGATGATGGTTTCATCAATAGGGTTATTGAAAATCAAGGATGGTTTGGCTATGAAACAATCATGAGAGGTTTTGTTTGTCCTAACCTCTTAAAGAATTTTTGGCTCCATGTTTTTGTTAGTCTTTATGGTAACTCCATTTATTCTCACATCTTTGGTGTTCTGATTACAATCACTCTCTCCTCCATTGATGAAGTCATCTAGAGTCCACCTTTACCCAACTCCTGGATGAATGCTGACATGTTTCCAATTGTTCCTAACTCTTCATTTAGATTTGAGCCCCTTAGTGCAAATCACTTGAAACCACTTTCAAAAGTCTGGTTTAAATTTCTGTTGAAAAATCTTCATCTTAGAGGAGAAGATATTGATATAGTCTTTCCTAGGGATTTGTGTCATCTTTATTTCCTTTGTAATAATATTCCAATTCATCTTTCAGCAATAATATTCCATCACCTGAAGCTATCAATTCAAGCATCCAGGAACTCTCAAAAATCATGCATTCCATATGGACGTGTGTTGTCTCAACTGTTTGAGTTAGTAGGTATAATTGAAACTGTTCAACGAAATTTGTTCATCAGAGGCAATGCTCTATTTTATGAGAGTTGTGATGTGTTTGAAGTTTATATAAGCTTTCCATGTCTATGATCACTCTGTTGTAATCTCTTTCGAATATCAATGAAATTTATTTTCGTTTCTTCTGATTTTTAAGTTTTTTTACACATTATTACCTTTTTGATTATGACAAAAAGGGAGATTAATTTAAATGAACGTAATTTTTATTTCAATAATCAAGTTCATGAAAATATTCTCTGAAAAGAGCTACTTACATTTTAACCCAGTTAAACTTCTGTTTATGTTAGAATTGTTTTTCTGTTTCAGGAAATTATAACTCTGATTAAAAGACAAAGATCTGAAAGCACTATTCAAAGCGTATGCCTAATTTGTTGGCTTCAGACTCTGAAGATGTTCTTCATTCATAATTCAAGAAGTGAAACCTGGAATCAGACTCAAAAATTAAGAATCTATTACGAATTTGGAAAATCTCTAAGATCTATTAAAGTTCAAAGATTCAATAAATAAGTTGTGTGAAATCAAGATCTTAATTTGTCTATTGGAGTCCAAAGTCAAGACTTCCAAGATCTCGATATCTGATCTATTGGAACCAGGGGAGTTTTTACTCAAATCGTTCAGAGTCAGGATATTCGATTTTCATCGTCATTGACTCAGGGGGAGTACTAGAAAAAGGATAAGTATTTCTTACCCTTCTAACTTCACTGATTAGGATTATATGTACAAAATTGTGTCATCAAAATACATAGTTTTGTCATTATCAAAAAGGGGGAGATTTTAAGACCAAGATTTGGTTCTTAAATATTATCTATGAGTTATGATTATAACAAATGAGTATTATTGTATGAAATTTTTTGTTATACTAACGTTTGTTATTGTTGAGTACTTAAAAAACATGTTTTTACTTCTGATGGATGGAGTGGCCAAGACATTAGAATAGAAATGATTCTGCTTCTATGCTACACAAGTTTTGTTGAATAGTAGCAAGACACTCCAAAGGCTCTGAAGTGAAAATTATGATATTTGTATGAAGAAACCAGTCAAAAGATCTGAAGACAAAAGTTGTCCAGATGCTGAAGACTCAAGTTTCTAAAGAAAATGTTTTTTAAGGAAACCAGTCAGAAGATCTGAAGACAGAAGTTGTTACTTACGTCCAGGTGCTAAATACTCACGTTTCTAAAGACAACATGTTCCAAAGAAACAAAGTTAGAAAATCTGAAGAAAAAGTTTCTACTAAAATCCAGATGCTTAAAGACTGTGTTTCTATTTATGAAGTTCTCTGAAGATAATGTTAACGCGGTACAAATAGTACATGGTACAAACAACATTTCATTCCACTACCATGAAAGCACGAATGCATCGCACGATCTTGTCCCCCACGTTACTGTTCAAGTTGTCAATGTTTCTGGAAATTCCAAGAGTAATCCTCAACGGATACATTATGTTAATGGCTATATAAAGGCTTGAAGACTAAGAAAGAAAGCAAGGCTAACTACTGAATATTCACGTGCAAACACTGCTTATTATTTTCACATTCTAAGTCATTGTTCATAAAATAGTTTACATACCCAGCTTATTAAAAGCAATACTCTTGTAAATAAAACTTGTATTCAAATAGTTGTTTGATATTTCTTAAGGGACCGGGTAGGTTTGAATCCTTAAAAAGTCTAGAGCTCGCGAGTTTTAGAAGTTGTTAGTAACTTGCAGGTAGCTTGTGCATTGTAATAATAAGGTTGATTATTCGTTGATTTTCCTTAAGGGACCGGGTAGTTCTGAATCCTTAAGAAGTCTAGGGCTTACGAGTCTAGAGGTTGTTAATCACTTGCGGGTAGCTTGTGCAAATTGTAATCAGTTTGGTTATAGTCGATTATATCCTCGATTGAGTGAGACGAAATCACCATGGCGGGTGGACTAGACTAGCTTGATAATTTTCAAGTGAACTAGTATAAACATACATTGTTCTTTACTTCCTATTCTTACTTATTGTTATTATCAAGAGTGAAGGAAAAAGAATTTTAACTTAAAGGGGAATATTTTTTTAAAAGAATAGTTTTGTTTTAAAAACCCAATTCAACCCCCCCCCCCCCCCTTTCTTGAGTTTTTCACACATTCATCAACTCTAGTCCTATGTATTTCTAAATGTGTCACTCTAGCTTGGGTATTGGGCCTTTTACCTCGTAGTATCATCCCACCCACCAAAGAAACAACAGTACAACATATATACAGTATAGACAACCAATATCCAGATGTAATGCATGCAAACATATATACAAATGATCATATATAAAAATGAGCAACCATAAAGTTAAAAATTAATAAACACCCAAAGACACAACAAACAAGAGCTCAGACTGACTCACTTAGGTTTCCTCAGTGAAGTCTCTAGCTGAAGCAACTAGGAAAATAAACAGTGAAGTCGTCAGCTAGAGAAACTAGGAAAATAAACAATGAAGTCTCCATCGAATATTATTTATCCCAAAGAAGGGAAAGGAAAACATTGAGTAAACCTGAGAGAAAACAAGTTCTTGTGACCAAGAGAACGGGTACGGGAGTCGATTATGCAAAGAGAAGGTATTAGCACCCCTCAGGTTTGCGGTACTCCACAAGGTCCACTCTTGTTATTCTAATCAAAGTGTGTCTCTATCTATACTTAAAAGCTAAAGGATGCATGAATGCAAAAGAAAAATACAGTGAAAACAAAAGTTTTAAATAATTGTGCTCTCTTAGTCTAACACCCTAAAAATCTAAATTAATTTTTTTATTAGTTTAGTGTGAATATTGTTGATTTTGGGGAAAATATGAATCGTTGTGTTTTAGTGTGTTGGGATGCATTTGATGAGAGGTAGTTTCCTTAGAAAATAAAGAAATAAAGTGTTGGGGGTGTATGACTAAAAATTTAGAAACATAGAGGTGAAAGGAAAATGTTGGTTTAATATTAATATTATGTAAATTAAAATAATAATTATAGTTTTAATAATTATATTATTATTATTTTAATTAGAGAAGCGTAGAGTTGGAATATAGATCTAGAGGTCCAATAGGTTAAGTGGTCATAAGAGGAAAATTAGAAGTTATATCTTGACATTTTTTTTCTGTGAACGAGAGAAGACAAGCGAAGAACGAGAAACAGAGAAGAAGAGGCAATCGTTCGGAAAAGGAAGAATTTGCGGTAGAGGTTTGGGAATCTATAACCTAAGATAAGGGTGGGGTTCTGACTCTCAAATAAGTGGTATAATGGTAGGGATGTAATGATATGCATGTCAGGTTTTGGTGTAGATTGTTTGATTTAATATGTTGAAATTGACTAAAATCGATGAATTGATGCTTTGAATTGAATGGTAATTGATGTATGTTGATAGTAATGATAATTGGATGTTTTATTATGCATTATTTCATGAAGTTTATGTTTTTGGAATTGAAACAAAAGGGTTTTCGTACTGCACTTTACAAAATTTGTAAAACTATTTTCACAGGGTGCAATCGATTGTAGTGTAGGTGCAATCGATTGCACAGTTTAATTTTGGTGAATTTTTGCATCTGTTTCATTAAGCAATCGATTGCAGCAGAAGAGAAATCAATTGCACTGCTTAAAAATTTGTATTTTTACTTCTATTTCAGTAAGCAATCGATTGCAGCAGAAGAGTAATCAATTGCACTTCTTAAAAATGTGATTTTTAGCCTCTGGAATAGGGTACAATCGATTCCTCTGTTAGTACAATCGATTGCTCAATGGTTGACAACATTTTTGAAAACATGAAAACTTTATAACTTTTGACTCGGGTGTCCGTTTGACGCGCCGTTTTAATCGTTGGAAAGCTAAAAATATTTTCTATTCAATAAAAATGATTTGAGCATAATATGAGATGATTTTCTAGACTTTTTTATTCCAATGTCTTGTTGTAATTGTGAAGATGTGAGTATGACGATAAATATGAAGATATTTCATGACGTAGTGACGTGCAACGATGTATGAACATCAATGTGGAATTTACGAGCTATATTGGCTTGGTTTGTTGATATGTATGTTGCTGTTGCATTTGTTTTCATAACATGTTAGTTTTGCATGCATGTTCATAAGTGACGATATGGCCTTAATGGCCAGTGACAGTGTAGCCTTAATGGAAAGTGACAATGTAGCCTAAATGGCAAAGAGACGTTGTTATGGTACCACATGTATTTTGCATCAATATCAGTCACATTGCATATTGTCGAATTGTTAATACGATGATAAAGTCGCACTGCATATTGTTGAATTGTTAAAACAATGATGATCTTGAATTGCATATTGTTAAATTATTGATACGGTGATGATGTTGAGTTCCATAATTGGTATGTGTTGTATGACAGATGGAAATAATTATGTATGTACTTGTATAATTATTATGAATTATAATTGATGATTGTTGAGCTTGGAATCTCACATGATATATCTGTCGCATACTTATTATTATATAACTTATTATATGGTTGTGATATCTCACCCCTTCTGTTTGAATGTTGCCTCTACATGGGTAACATGCAGATTACCCGAAGTAGTTCGAGGTCATGGTTAGACGAGGAGTTGCCTCATTTTGCATAGATTGGGTCGGTGTCAGCTCTGATACGTAACACTTGGGGGTTTTGCACTTGTTTTGTTTATGTTGGGAGTAAATTTTTGTATAATTCAGCTGTTGAGATTTAACTATTGTTTATTTTTGAAAGATGATTTTTATCACTCATGTTGAAGGGTTGAAAGTAATTTCTAATGATGTTGTTCCACTGTGAATAAATGAAATGTAGTTTAAGACTATTGAGTATGTGATTTTGTGTTGCGTATCTTATTTCATGAGCATGTATAATGTATGAATATGTGGCATCCTATTCTTGATATTTTATTTTAGAAATTAATTTACTCTGATTTTACTTATTTTATCAACAAGGATATAGGGTATTACAATTGGTATCAAAGTAGGTCGGTCCGTCCGACCAAGTTGTAGAGTCCGTGTAGGGTGATAGTTGAATACTGTCGACGTGTTGTTCCTTAGCACGTGACATGTGTGTGGAAAACTGTCGATGATTTCTTGTTTTTCTAAGCACTTGTTTACATGAGTGGGATTGGAATAAGTTGGGGAGAATCTTGTGCTTCTCTAACATGGTTCAGGTGTTAAAAGTTGATTCGGTGTGCCGTGACTTTCATAAGTGCAAATGTTGGTGAGACTGCATTATTTTTCTAATTTTAAAGGAAGTAACGAATCAGGATTTATATCTAGCGGTTAGTCGAAGTGTCTTTGAGAGGGAATGAATAAGTACTTGTGTCATTATCCTCTCTAGAAGTGGAGGGAGATGGTTTGTCTAATGATGTTCCAGTTGTTGGTGAGTCTTGATATGTTCCCGGGGACAATTGTGACTTGTCGTTAGAGTGAGATGTTGGATTAAGTTGATGTTATCCTTTAGGTGCACTGGTTGGAGTTAGACCAAGGGACTGCAAATTATCTTTATGAGTCAATGCATATTCTTATGCCATAAGATATTTGTTAAGCATGTAGGATAACTCCTATATGATGAAGCTCATATGGTTGCAATGGTTCAGCACTGCCGGTTGATCGTGAAGTTGTTAGTGTTGAGTAAACATTATGTGTGTTGTCATTGTTCAGAGTAATGCAGGAGTGAAGAATTTCTATAAATTTTGTTGTTGGAATCATGTAAGTGATTGTGGAATGTCGTTGATGTCGTTGGGGTGTTTGTAAATCGCTAGTCTGATTCGGAACTCGAAGATATGAGTAGATTTATGGAGAGGACTAGAGCCTTGGTGTTTTTGAAAATGGAATTTTTAGCAAACTAATGTGTCTCTCGAGTTATAAGAAGAATGGGGTTTTAGAAGTGTTTTGGAATAGATTTTGTACACATAAAATAATGAAAAACTACTTATGTACAGTAAGCAATCGATTGGTATTAGAGTGCAATCGATTGCATAAATAAAAGTTTATGGAAAAAAAACTTCTATACAGGGTGCAATTGATTGTTGTTCTTGTGCAATCGATTGCACCATGCTGGATAAATTTTTTTTAAAAACTTTGAAAATTCTTAACTTGAGTTCTAGACGCCTGATTTGAGTTTCGTTCGAAGTGTTAGAAAGCTAACGTAATGAAATTTGTTCTAAAAATTGATCTGGTACCTTGGAATGATTTAATGGTCACGTGGTGGTGTTGGATGAGACACAGAGTTTGCTAGTGATCTTGTCGTGGATACCAAACTTATTTCTATGGCATCATACAGGACATCAGCTTCAGATTTAGATGAATTCAAGAAGAAATTAGAAGATTTATTATAAAATAAATTTGTGAGACCGAGTGTACCACTTGGAGAGCTCCGATTTTATTAGTTAGGAAGAAAGAAGGTACTACGAGATTATGGGTAGATTATCGATAGTTGATTTCGGTAATGATTGAGATTAAATGTCCATTGCAGAGGGAATGAATATTTGATGGACCGACTGGTAGACGAGTATGTCTTCAGTCTAATCAAATTAAGGTTGGACTACCTTTAGATTCGAGTTAAGGGTGAGGATAGTTAGATAATATCTTTTAGAAATTGGTGAAGGCATTATAAATATTGGATTGGTCTGTTGCGGTGTCTATTGAGGAAGTATCTAAGTTAGAATATAGGCATGTTAAACATTGCGATTTGAATTTCAGTGTTGAGAGGGAGAAAACTTTATGCAAAGTTGCCAAGGTGTAAATTATGGTTTGAGGGGCTTATTTTTCTTGAGCATGCTATTTCAGATTATAGTATCTGTGAATCCATCCAAAGTAGATGCAGTTCTACATTGAGAGGCTCTGAAGTTAGTTATAAAGACTAGAAGCTTTTTGGACATAACTAGTTATTGTCGCAGTTTGTTTGAGACAAGGTCAAGAGCGATACGTTATTAATGAATGAGATGTTGATATTAGTAAAGATGTGAAGGTATTGGAGCAAACACATAGAAGTGTAGATTATGGAAATTGAGAATAGTTAGAGAGTAGAGATCTTTTAGGGAAAAAAGAAAGTTAGATGGTAGACTGGATTGTGCTTTGTTGATAATATAATATCGATATGTATCAAGAAAATTGTGGAAGTTTCTTTCAATAACAGGGATGTGGAAATGGTGTTATTGAGTTCACAATTGGAATTAGATCCAAATGTGAAGTTATATGAATCATCGAGGATATAAGGCTAAAGGAGAGACTAAGGATTTATTGATGTTATTAAATCCCTTTACTTGGGTGAATACTTCACTTGAAGTGAAATTTCTTGGATTGTACTTGGTGTAGTAGCAATTCCGATATTGGGAGAATATTTAACATCTGTGTTATACTGCGAGTATATATATATGAGAATATGTAATAGATTTTTGCGCGTTTATGTATCATTGACAAGGTTGAAAAGAAGGAAATTAAGAATACAAGCCTTTTAGATGATTGTTGAACATTATGCTTAAGTAACTTTGAGCACAAGATAAAGGATGCTATCATAGTTGAGACACGATAATTTATGCCACTATTATGGTTATCGACTACCTATTAACAAATTGAGGAACTGATCAACCTTAATCTCTTGTTGATAGTAGACGGGATCTTATTGGATGGGATAAACTTATCTTGATAGCTTGATAGTGAGTAAAGTGAATTGATGTTTTATCAAGAGGATAGTTGTTCACCATGTTGTGTGAACCTAATACAAAAGTGGATATGAAAGAGTTGAGATTTATTGAACAATTCAGAGACTTGAGTCGATATGTGAGTTAACACCGTAGAGTGGAAGGTTGAGGATATCTAAAGTGAAAAATGACTCCCTGGTGGATATTAAAGAGATTTCAAAACTAGATATGAAACTTGTAGATATGATAGTTGATGGAGATCAAAATGAGGACAGTGACTGTAAAGTAGATAAATCAGAGTGGCGCAGCTGAAGCATGATGTGGCATAATTCATTATGCGTGTGTGACTTGTTAGGAGTCAAGGGTAAACATCATAATCCTATAGGGATGATGCAAACCAGTGGACATTTTATAATGGAATTGTTAGGTGAAAGGTTGATATATTATTCGTGTTGCTGTCATGGTAATAGAGGTATTGATTTGCATAATCAACTAGTGGAACATAGCATTGTGGCACTAAGGTTGTGTTTTAATGTTGTTGGTAATTGGTTGCATTAATGTTCTTATGACGATATTGTTGTGTAATGAAATAGTAGAGACAATATTCATGTCTTGAGACTCTACGCTCTTAGTATATGTCGTTGTTTTGTTTCCTATGGTAGGGACTCGAGGGTGATCATAGTTTTCTTATAAAGAGAAATTAGAGAAGTGATACCTATGGTGACTGAGAGGATCCGGTTGTGTTCTGGTACAAGCCTGAACAAGATCATAAAATAATAGATCATGTATTCTAGGGTGATGAGACAAGGAGAAAATTAACGCGTCCATTCATAACTCGGTAGTAATGCATCTTGTTGGATTTTTGTGGTTGACGACATGAAAGATTGGTTAGTATTATTTGAAAGGTTTCCAAACATGATGTTGGAGCTGAAGGGTAGGAAACGGGAGTCATATTCGTAGTTGTTCGCATTAGGCAACTTTCGAGGACGCAAAGGTTCTAAGTGGGAGAGAGTTGTAACACCCAAAAAATCTAGATTAATTATTTAATTAATTTAGTGTGAATATTGGTGATTTTGGTGAAAATATGAATTTTTGTGTTTTGGTGTGTTGGGATGCATTTTATGAGAGGTAGTTGCCGTAGAAAATAAAGAAATAAGGTGTTGGGGGTGTATGATTAAAAATATAGAAATATAGAGGTGGACAAAAAATGTTGGTTTTATATTAATATTATGTGAATTAAAATAATAATTATAGTTTTTATAATCATATTATTATTATTTTAATTAAAGAATGGCAAAGATGGAATATGGATTTAGGGTCCAATAGGTTAAGTGATCATAAGAAGAAAATTAGAAGTTAGATCGTGACATTTTTTCTGTGAACGAGACAAGAGAAGCGAAGAACGAGAAAGGGAGAAGAAGAAGCAATCGTTCGGAAAGGGAAGAATTTGCGGTAGAGGTTTGGGAATCTACAACCTAAGGTAAGGATGGGGTTCCGACTCTCTAATAGGTGGTATAATGGTAGGGATGTAAAGATATGCATTTTAGGTTTTGGTGTAGAGTGTATGATTTAATATGTTGTAATTGACTAAAATCGATGAATCAATGCTTTGAATTTTGTGGTAATCGATGTATGTTGATAGTAATGATAATTGGATATTTTATTTTGCATTATTTCATGAAGTTTGTGATTTTGGAATTGTGACAAAAGGGTTTTCGTATTGCACTTTACAGAATTCGTAAAATTGTTTTTCAAAGGGTGCAATCGATTGCACAATTCAATTTTGGTGAATTTTTTCTTCTGTTTCAGTAAGCAAACAATTGCACTGCTTAAAAATTGGGTTTTTGCTTCTATTTAAGTAAGAAATCGGTTGCAGCAGAAGAGTAATCGATTGCACTACTTAAAAACATGATTTTTGGCCTCTCGAATAGGGTGCAATCGATTGCTCTGTTAGTGCAATCGATTGCTCACTGGCTGACAAAATTTTTGAAATCCTGAAAACTTCATAACTTTTGACTCGGATGTCCGTTTGACACGCCGTTTGGACTGTTGGAAAGCTAAATATATTTTCTATTCAATAAAAATTATTTGAACACAATATGAGATGATTTTATGAATTTTTTTATATTCTGATGTCATGTTGTAATTGCGAAGTTGTGAATATGACGATGAAGATGAAGAGATTTCATGATGTAGTGACTTACGAAGATGTATGAACAATGATGTGTGATTTACGAGCTATATTGGCTTTGGTTTTTTGATGTGTATTATGCCATTGCATTTTTTGTCATAACATGTTAGTGTTGCATGTATGTTCATAAGTGACGATGTGGCCTTAATGGCAAGTGTCGGTGTAGCCTAAATTGAAATGAGACGTTGCTATGGTACCACATGCATTTTGCATCAATGTTAGTTGCATTGCATATTGCTGAATTGTTATTATAATGATGAAGTCGCATTGCATATTATTGAATTGTTAACACGATGATGATATTGAATTGCATATTGTTGAATTGTTGATACGATGATGATGTTGAGTTGCATAATTGGTATGTGTTGTATGACAGATGGCGATAATTATGCATGTACTTGTATAATTATTATGAATTATAATTGATGTTTGTTGAGCTTGGAATCTCACATGATATATCTGGCACATACTTATTATTATATAACTTATTATATGGTTGTGATATCTCACCCCTTCTATTTGAATGTTGCCTCTACGTGGGTAATATGCAGATGGTCTGAAGTAGCTCGAGGTCGTGGTTAGCCGAGGATTTGCCTCATTTTACATAGATTTGGTCGGTGTCAGCTCTGATACGTAACACTTGGGGGGTTTTACACTTGTTTTGTTTATGTTGGAAGGAAGATTTTGTATAATTCAGTTGTTGAGATTTAACTATTGTTTATGCTGAATTTTTGAATGATGATTTTTATCACTCATGTTGAAGAGTTGAATGTAATTGCTATTGATGTTGTTCCACTGCCAATAAATGAAATAAAGTTTAAGACTATTGGGTATGTGATTTTTTTTTTGCTTATCTTATTTCATGAGCATGTATGATATATGAATATTTGGCATCATATTCTTGATGTTTTGTTTTAGAAATTAATTTACTTTGATTTTACTTATTTTACTGACGGGGAAATAGGGTGTTACACTTAGGCCCTGCAACCTAATCCTACATATCCCTTTTAAGGAATCAGAGCATCGTAGTTAGGCTCAAAATTTTCTGTTTGTTTTGTGTTTTTTAGGCGGATAGTGTTACATTCACACTCTAGTATTAGAAATAGTGTCGCCCGACCTTTGGGGACTAACCTGTCGTTTATGCGGAATGGAAATAACACATCCTTTTAGGAAAAGGTTTTCTTAAAAAGAAGGCCCGGAGGATACCCGAAAGCAAAAAGGCTTCAATTGGTTTAGTCTTTTTTACCTTAAGAAAGGATTTAGTGATTTGAACCATATTAAAGACTATGATTGAAAGGAAGCACAAGATTATGAATGAACCACATCATACTCCTCCCAATGCTTAAGGCTCGTGCCACATGGTTCACATCATTATTGTTATGTGTTTTCAAAATTAGATTAAGAAAAGGAAGTTTTAGACTTAAAGATGCAAAAGGGAAATGAAAAATCTAAGGGAATCTTGCTTCCTAATGTTATCATACAATGGTGGTCCTAAAGTTAAGATTGAAAAAGGGAAAGCTACCAAATGTTCTATGCATGGTTTAAAAGCCTAATATATACTTTGATTCAAAGATGAACCAAGTGAACCTAAGGGATCATACAAAGTCAAGAACAAGAACGTAAACAACAAAATAAGATGGCTTAAAATCCTACTAAACACCTAAGTGAAAAGGTCTATCATTAACAAACAAGCAATGATGAAACAAGCCTAAGCTTTCATGTATACATCAAGTCATCAATCAACTAGCATGAATATTTCACGCACAAAACACTAATGTTCTCCTAAGGGTCATGGATAAGTGGCTCTACCCTAAGGCATAATAAACCAAGTCAAAAGCAATCAACAATTTCACTAGCACTAAAGGCTTAAAGTGACAAGAAAACACCAATGTTTAGCATACAAAGATGAAATGACTTAGGAAAGATAAAGACTTAACCAGGGCAGCAAGTAAACCTTCTAAAACTCACATAAAAATATCCCAAAGATGGAGAAATAATTGCAAAAGAAACATGCAAGGGAAGGCCAAAGAAACTATATAAATGTCAAACTAGTTCCAAAGAACTATACAACTAAAGATCATAGCCTTAAGGCTCACTTATGATAACAAGGAAAAGCTATGATCAATCAAGAATCAAGTTAAAAAATATGTCCTAAGTTTACAAATAAGCACATGGCATCATGTGCAAACAATGCTCAAACAACTAATGAATTCAAGTAATGAAGGAGAAACATGTTTTTAAACCTCACAAAGTAATCACAAGTTGGGAAGTAAGTAATTTTTGTGTTAAACCAGGTATAGAAACTTATAAGTCTGTATCCAACTCGTAATAATTTATCTCAAACAAAACTATAAGAAAGATCATGATCAAAGCAAACTTTGTGCCAAGATTAGGTCAAAACATCCAATTGTCCACTTATGAGTCAAACTTCATGATACACTAAGAATATGACTCAATTATGGACCAACCACCAAGGTAAAATCAACCTAAATATGTTAAAATTTTAATCAAGAAGTCAATTTAGCATTGAACCAAGCATTAGGGATCATGCAAAAAAAATCAACTCCTAACCAGGAAAACAAATTGACAATTATTCACTTTTGTGTGACCACAAAAGAAAAATTCAAACAAAGACCTAAAGAGATCTAAAAAATCATGTAATTAAAACACAAGACATGTTATTATGTCTACTGCCATGTCACAATAAAAACCCTAAGCTATTTAACAAGTGCAAGCCAAAAAATCAACAATTACACAAACATGTGTGTAGCGGTGGAAATGTTGAGACTAAGCCATTGAATTGAATTAACTCACACGGATCAAATAAAAATATCCACCGCGCTTTATCATTTCCAGCGGAATGGGAAAAGAGCTAATAACCCAAAAAGAAGGGGGAGAGAATCTAGGTACAGGGGTTGGCTAGGAAAAGGGAAGGTATTGGCAACCTAAACATCTATGGTACTTCGCAGGAACCTCTTTGAAAAGTTGTGTATTTTGGCTATAAATGTTGTATACAAAAATAAATGGTGGAGATGAGAAAAGAAGAATTTTTTACAATTTTTGCACCTGCCACGTTTGCGAACCTTTAGTATCTACGTACCACCTTCCGTGCAATAGAGGACCAGCGTACCCGTAGTTGACCTTTAAAAAAATTTTAAACATAGGTGTGTTGGTTAATTTTAAGAGATAAGACATCATATTCATATTCGAGTGGAAGAACTTACTTATTACCCACGATTATGAGAAAGGAGAATTTGAATCATCTTAAAATGGAGGATATAGCTTAGATTTTAAAATCAACAAAGCCTCACTCAACACCCAAGTGGAAAATATCTCACTTTACTACATATCGTAGAAGTATAATAGCTCGCATCACTACAAGGATTTGTCAAGAGTCTAATCTTTTGAGAAAATTTTAAAGTAAAAAGCCAAAGTAGCAAAATGGTTTGAATGGGGTTGATTGACTTTTAATCTTCTCACAAAAAAAATGTCAAAGTATGATTAATTTGGTTAAAGTTTGATTAAGAGAATATTTTTGAAAATTCCTGGACCTAAGTCCAAGTTTATTATGAAAGCATTTCATGTTTGAAAACAAGAAAAGTTTTGAAAATCAGGGAGAAGATTTTTGAAATTAAAGAAGAAGGGAGGATATGAAGGGACTATCCTAAAGCATAAGCTAAAAGCTAGGGAAAATGACCGTCTAACCAACAAGAAGCCAATACATGACATAAAGAGTCAATGTAGAATTCTCATCCTTTGAATTGAAACCAAACAAGCAAAGATGCTAAACCTCTTAAGAGTACCAAACTTCAGATGAATTAAGTCTTCACAAAAATTAGGCAGAGTAACAATTGTATACAGAGGAATTCCCAATCACGGACAAGGCACATAACCTTCACACAAAGAAAATCAACCCAATATCTTGGGGTAAACCCCAAGAGCTCCGGACAAAATAACAACAGAGTCATAGGGTCCCAAAGAGTATCAAGGCTTCTAATTCTAAGTCCAATAGATCCACAATCTCCAAAATGCCAAGGATAGTAACCAAATAGTGCATGTAACCTTAAGGCTTTTATTTGTTCAAGTTGATTATTAAGTGTCTTCAAAAATAAAATGAAAGCTCGAGTGAGGAAAGATGAAGAAAGCATAAAAAATGTAAATGTTAAGGTAAATGGTGCATAAAAGTAAAAGCGTAATGTAAAGGGAATCAAGTAAAAGAACAAAGCAAAAGTCAATTGTTAATGAATTAGAAGTTAGAGGTTAGTTGAATGAACATATTGAAACTTTTATTTGAGAACTCATTAGAAGATTGATAAGATCAAAGCTTCTTAACAATAAGTCTCATTTTCTTCTTGTCATGTATATCATTCATTTGAAGTTCTCGAGGCGACAACATATGATCAACGATGTTTAAATGATTCACTTAGACAAACGTTTATGAAGGTTCATTAGAGGATTGATAAGACCAAAGCCTCCTAATAATAAACCTGAAGGTTATTAGATCAAAGGTTTCAAATTACACATACTTGGGCTTGCAAACATAGGTTTCGGTCACGAATGATCATTTCTTGAATCAGGACAAAATTTAGCGCTATGTTAAGCAATCGTAAGTGGACTTATGTAGAAGTCACACCTATTTTGAGGTCGTTCAATAGAAATTTATGTACCATATGTTTAGAGAAATGATATGTAGATTATTCTCTAACAACATGTAGCACAAGTGAGAAGGGGATAATATGAAGAGGGAAGGGATGTATCATAAGAAAATAGGGTTTCAAAAATCATCAATATCATACATTCATTTTGGTGGATTTGATTTATTAACCTATCAACATCTAAGATCCAATGAGGTTGTGGAATTTGTCCCAAAATAATACCCAAGTGAGGGGATGTAACAAATCGATAATATACAACCCAAACGAATTAATTAAATAACTAATTAAATTTAACCATCTTATTTAATAAAATTAATTAACAAAATAATTAATTACATTAAGTATTATTTTCCAATCTAATTTAATTATTTAAAATAAAATATTTTTTGTATTTTAATTTTTGATAGAAATAAAAAAAATTAAACAAAACAATAAAAAATATAAAGAAAAGTGTAATTGTGCCTGAATTGCAGCAAATTAGGGGGGGGGTGCTGGATAGAAGAAGTGTCTAGGCCCAATGAGGAGTTTGCCTGATCCTGTGTTGTTGGTCTTGGGTTGAGTATTGTGGACGCTTGTTTTTGGAGCATTGGATCAGATCTGTGAAGATATGATGGTGAGAAGCACAAGGTTACACGGAGAGCCACTGAGAGTTACCTGCACTAAATTATAAAAAAAAAACCACAAGGATGCTCAACAGGTAGTGTAAAATGGCCCTACCAAAGCGTGGGGGTAGATTGTTGATCCACCTGTAAATAAGAATAGAGCCGGTTTGGGTTTCTCCGTGAAGAATAATAAAGGTGAAATTGTGAAGCCGAAGTTGGATTTGGGCAAATATCAAAACATCTTTCATAGTGGAGGCTATCTTCATCCAATTACTCCTATGATCAATGCTATTCTGGAAGGAGAATTCGAGTAAGAGATACCAAACTACGTGACACATGGAGTCAGAGTCAAAAATTGGATCACTATTGATGTTCCCTCTTGCATTCATATTTCAAAGTAATTTGTTTTTGTTAATCTTTTCAAAAATATTTCACTCTGCCTAAGGTGAAAGTATTGATATTGTATGGGCATATTTTTTGTTTTTATCTTTAAAATCATTAATAAAAGTTGTTTTTGGATTCCCAAATTGTGTCTTTTTCTCTACTTTTTCTTGGAAAATGGTAATAAAAAAAATCCTTTTAAAATAAATAATAACTGTAAATAAATATGCATAATCACTTCCTATATGTGTTAGTTTCTAAAAGAAATTATAAATCATATGTGCAGATTAATTAAAAAACTCTTGAGTACAATGACCCTGCACCCTCTCCCGACTTTGAATATCCTGCGTATGTGGCCGAAGAAGAAGAATATGATGAAATCCTAGAAGAAGTTTCATGGTTGCTTAAGCGCGATGAAAGTACCATTCAGTCGTATAAAGAGCCGTTGGAGACGATTAATTTGGGTACAGAGGAAGACCCAAAAGAAGTCATGATTGGAGCATTGCTTCACCCCGATGTGAAGTGCATGTTAATTGAATTGTTGAAAGAGTATGTGGACATCTTTGCTTGGTCTTACCAAGATATGTCGGGGTTAGATACTGATATTGTGGAACATCATTTGCCGCTAAAGCCAAAATGTCCACCAATCAAGCAGAAGTTGTAAAGAAATCACCTTGATATGGTAGTGAAAATTAAAGAAGAAGTCCTAAAGTAGATTAATGCTGGTTTTCTTGCGACATTAGTGTACCCTCAGTGGATTGCCAATATTGTCCCAATACCAAAGAAAGACGGAAAAGTGTGCATGTGCGTAGATTATAGAGATTTAAACAAAGCTAGTCCAAAAGATTCCTTTCCATCACCATATATTGATATGTTGGTTGATAGTACAACAAAATTCAAAGTATTCTCATTCATGGATGTATTTTCCAAATACAATCAAATTAGAATGGCTCCTGAGGACATGGAAAAAATAACGTTTATCACACCCTAGGGAACATTCTGTTATAGAGTGATGCCCTTCGGGTTGAAGAACGCTGGTGCAACATTCCAGAGGGAAATGATAACCTATTCCATGATCTGATGCATAAGGAAATTGAGGTATATGTTGATGATATGATTTCCAAATCCCAGACTAAAGAAGGGCATATATAAGATCTGTTGAAATTGTTTCATCGTTTGAGGAAGTATTGTCTCCGCTTGAATCCAAATAAATGCACCTTTAGTGTCCGATCAAGAAAATTGTTAGGTTTCATTGTCATCCAAAAAGGAATTGAAGTTGATCCTGACAAGGTTAAGGAAATTCAAGAAATGCCTGCACCAAGAACCGAAAAACAAGTTAGAGGCTTCCTTGGGAAGTTAAATTACATTTCCAGATTTATTTCCCATATGACTGCAACATGTGAGTCGATCTTCAAGTTGTTAAAGAAAGATCAAGGTTGTGTGTGGACAGATGATTCCCAAAGGGAATTAGAAAGCATTAAAGAGTATTTTCTTGAACCTCCTGTCTTACTCCTTCTTGTTGAAGGGAGACCGTTGATTATTTATTTGACAGTGTTAAATAATTCTACGGGATGTATTTTGGGACAACAAGATGAAACGAGGAGAAAAGAATATGCCATTTATTATCTTAGCAAGAAATTTACTGACTAAGAGTCAAGATATTATATGCTAGAAAAAACATGTTGTGCTTTAGCCTGGGCGGCAAAACGGTTGCAGCAATATATGTTGAATCATACTACTTGGTTGATTTCCAAAATGGATCTGATTAAGTATATTTTTGAAAAGCCTGTTGTGATACGGTGGGAGAACTGACTTGAGGTTTGCGTTTTTTATTCGCAAATGTTTCGGTTGAGCAAGAGTCACCACCGACTTTTTATTTTATCCTAAGGAAAGGTTTAAAAAGCACAGCAAAAACCTTTGAGATTTTTCTTGGGTTCGGGGAGTAGATTATAGAAAGGGAAGGTATTAGCACCCTTTCTATCCATGGTTATCCATGGGATCTTAGTTACTTGCTTAGATCAAACTTGCCTTTATTTTCAATTGTTTGAAATGGTGCTTTGTGTGTGGGTTTGAAAATGTTTTTGAAAAGAGGCCAATATGGTGGCAACCTTTGTAATGATCCGTGTTGGGATGTATACAAAGGTGTATGTCTTTTGAAAAGTTTCCAATGTTTTTGAAAGTTGTTTTGAAAGTGTTGTGAGGTGTGGTTTAAAAAATAGGAAAGTGTTTTTTGTTTTGCAAGTTGACAAGTACTTAAGAGCGATCTACCCTAAAGTTCTCAAACATTTTTGTTATGTTTTAACTCTTTTAACAATTTTGTTCCACCATTGTATTTGGTGGACAATCTTGTGTTAGGATGTGAAAGGGACAGGCGCGGGTCGTCGTTTAGACCATAATTGCAATGGTGCCAAGTATCTTTGGGCATTTTCTTTTTGATCATTTGAGTTATTTGTTTTGCCCAAAGAGACCTAACATGCAATATGGCCTAATTTTTTGAAAGGCAACAAGTGGATATAACCCTAGGGGTGTTAGTGTGCAAGTGTATTTTATTGCATACAAGAGTTTTTCTTTGAATTAGGTTTTTCTATTTCATTGATTTTATCTTGCCATACATGTCTTAATTACTAGCAATAAGAAGCGGAAATATAAAATCCTACGCTATTACAACAATTAGGGGAGGGGGATACACATTTGTACATGGGGGGTTCAACGAGAAAAATAGACAAAAAAGAAAATAGCAAAAAACAAGATATATAGAGAGAGAGAGGGAGCCCGCACGCTGCTGGGAGGTCATCAGAAGTTCTGACTCAGATCCGCTGCCAGATGATCAACCTGTTAGTGAAACTGGATGAGTCAGAACTTCTGACTCTAGCACCTGCAAAACAGAACCTTGTTAGTGGGGAAATCAGAAGTTCTGATTTCCCTGCGCTGCAAGACAGAAGTTTGTTAGTGGAGAAACCAGAAGTTCTGATTCTGTTGAAAAGGCAATAACTCTCAGAGGTTCTGATATCATTGACAGCAAAACAGGCTTCAGATGTGCTAACGTCAAAGTCAGCACTTGGCTTTTTCCTAAACTAACCAGAACATCTGCAATTCTGTTGTTATTCCACAAAACAGGAAACATATTTGGAACAGATCCAGCAAATAGAAAAAATGTTTCAGAGGTCAGAATCACCAAGGTCACAGGAAAGTCCTATACTGGCTCAGAACGTTCTGAGGTATGAAAATCCTCAGAACATAAACAGTAATAACATGAATATTTAAATTATGTTACTTGAATATGCACAACTAATGATGCTTAACAGTGTGATGAGGGTCAGCAGGTGCTTACCTGACTTTTTGGAAAAGTTGGTGAGTGAAAGTTTAGCTTTTGGTTCTGGTTCTGGTGGTGTTCTGGACAGATTTTGAAAAAGGGGAAGTAAAGGTGTATACGTGTGTAGGGTCAGAAGTTTGGAAAGAGTGTTTTTGGTTTACAGAAAAGAACTGGATATTTGATGAAGTTGAAGGTGAGAAACTCAAAGTTATGGAACAAAACTGAAGATTTTGGCAGAGTTTCAGAACGCTATGTTGCTAGGAATTCTGTTTTTCTCTTAGCAATTTTTCTGTTTCTTTGTTGAACGCTTTTTGCAGTGGTGAAAGCTCTCTATTTATAGGCAAAGTTCTTGTGGATGCCTTGAACATTTAAAGCGCCAACAGAGTTTGAATTTGTTCTTTGACAGAAATTCCTAGGAAGTTGTGATACAGATAGCTTTCAGCCTAGGTTGCAGCAGCAGGCGTAGATTGGGGAGAAGTGACCTCTGAAGTGGGCGGTGGCGTGAAGACCCATGCCAGAATCTGTGCAAAAGCGTTTTCCAAGCCACACGTGAATGCTCAGGAGTGGTTGGAAGCATTAATGGGCATTAAATGGTGACAAGACCTGTCAATACCAATATTCTGGTAATGGAAACCAGCGTTGAATCAGCAGCGTAAACCATGCTCTGGCCTTGGCTACCTGTTGTCTTAGTAAGCTCTGGAGATTCTCCTGGTTTTTTGGTACGTTTCTTGGATTTGCTTCTGGACAATCTGGACTTAGAGATGCTGTATCAGTGTAACACCCATTCTTCTGATCTTTCATCTTCTGATTTCAACCTATTCTGAAGGAGCCTTCAGACTTTCCTGCTTCTCTTGCATTCCTTTAGCAAATTCTGACTGAGCTTGTGTAACTGCTGAAGGGGCATGTTCTGTTTGAGGCTTACATTCTGAACCACATTTACAACTTCTGATTGATCTGATGTAGCTGCAGAAGAGCCAACTTCTGACCACGCTGGGCCAAGCTTGCAACTTCTGACCGTCTTCATCTGGAATGGGTCCAGAAGTTCTGAAGCGCTGATTTTTCTAAAAAACACTTATTTTAAAGAAACATTCTAAGTACTTAGAATTTGATTTTTTTATCAAAATAAAAGCGTTGCTTCTGGAGTTCGTGAGATCATCTTGCTCTTGTAAGTGGCTTGCTTGGGCAAAAAGGATAACTCAGGACTTGGATTTGTTTCAGGGGGACTTTGAAAAATCCAGGATGGTTTCCTGGAGAAAGGGAGGGCAAATTTTGGGGTACAACAGTTGCCCCTGTTCAATCTTCTTGAACTTGAAGAGTTAGATTGGCAAGTTTGCCTTTCGCAACTCGAAGGTAAAAGGAGATTGGACACCAGAGTGCCCAGAAATTTGCACTCGCATGTTGGAGTATCAGCGAATGTGACGGCGGGAATGGGCTTATAGATGCCATTTGGAGAGGTGATGGATAGGGAGATGGGCTTATAGATGCCATCTGGAGATGTGACAGAACTTTGTCGGGAATGGGCTTACAGATGCCATTTGGAAGTGTTGATCGCACAAGGGATTCCTTAGCGAGAACTTTATGTATCTGAGAAAGGCAGATGTTTTCCTGGCTTGTTACAGGTGTTTGATCTTCAATCTCCTTATGCAGATATGCCCTGGCTGGATACAGGTATCAAATCTATAATCGGTGGCTCACAGATGTGCCCCGGCTGGATACAAGAGTCGAATCTGGAAATGGTCGTCAATAGATATGCCCTGGCTGGATACAGGAATCGAATCTTCGAACTCTTCAGACGTGCCCTGGCTAGATACAGGAATCGAGTCTGGAAATGTGGTCAACAGATATGCCCTGGCTGGATACAGGAGTCGAATCTGGAAATGTTGTCAATAGATATGCCCTGGCTGGATACAGGAATCGAATCTTCGAACTCTTCAGACGTGCCCTGGCTAGATACAGGAATCGAGTCTGGAAATGTGGTCAACATATATGCCCTGGCTGGATACAGGAGTCGAATCTGGAAATGTTGTCAATAGATATGCCCTGGCTGGATACAGGAATCGAATCTTCGAACTCTTCAGACGTGCCCTGGCTAGATACAGGAATCGAGTCTGGAAATGTGGTAAACAGATATGCCCTGGCTGGATACAGGAGTCGAATCTGGAAATGTTGTCAATAGATATGCCCTGGCTGGATACAGGAATCGAATCTTCGAACTCTTAAGACGTGCCCTGGCTAGATACTGGAATCGAGTGTGGAAATGTGGTCAACAGATATGCCCTGGCTGGATACAGGAGTCGAATCTGGAAATGTTGTCAATAGATATGCCCTGGCTGGATACAGGAATCGAATCTTCGAACTCTTCAGACGTGCCCTGGCTAGATACAGGAATCGAGTCTGGAAACTGATCACTCTCAGATATGCCCTGGCTAGATACAGGTATCGAATCCGGAATTTATGACAGTTGAAGGTAGTTGTCTTTGGGATTGTCTTTTTCCCTGAAAAGGCAAAAACATAAGTTGTACGCAATATCATGATGTATGATATGCATGATGTCATGATGTTCAACATGAGATAGTGTTGTATGCACTTTATCATGGAAGTGTGAAATGTTTATGAATGTAACTCCGTCTTAGGAAAATAAATCCTTGACGATCGGCCGGGGAGTTGCCCTGTGGCCGAGATACTTTGCTGAAGTTTTGATGAGAGGCCTGCTGAGGACTTCAATGATGGATCCCGCTGGGGATAATGATGATAAACTCCGTTGGGGATACCAAAGATAAACTCCGCTGGGGATTGAAAGATAAACTCCGCTGGGGATTGAAAGATAAACTCCGCTAGGGATACCAAAGATAAACTCTGCTGGGGGTTGAAAGATAAACTCCGCTGGGGATTGAAAGAACTTTGTTGGGGGCGATCTTCCGTGGCGATTAGCTGAGGATAACCCAGTTATAAGCCCTCGTGAGGAATAACTCTGAATAAAGTTCGGGAGAGACGTCCGTATTCTGCAGGGAACAAGCTTCCAGAATCTACTGGGGATAAGCTTTAAGACCTGCCGGGGAACGTTGTGCCTTTTCAGGATCGACGGGGAATCAACTTAGCTTGGGGAGAGTATTGCTGAATCTTGCCTTACTCTGCGGGGAGTTGAGATGATTTGGTCACATTCTTCAGTCGAATCTACCTTGGTACCTTGGCGGACAAAGCAAACAGACTGCATCAGACAACCTTACATTGCCCTTGTTTCTGATGTCACCTGTAATTGATCTTTTGCAAACATTTATAAATTAGCAATTTAATGTCAAATGCATATATCAAAAATGAACATTGGACGTTCTTCGCAAGACAAAACAGAAAAAAGAAAAAAAAAACAATGGCAACTTGTATAGACAAGTGAATTTGTATTGATTTGACCTTTGCCTGTGAATAGGCGTTTCTGTACAAGAAGCTGACATCCTAGTAAGAGGATGCCGCCGAATAATCACAGAGTTTACAATTTTTGGAAAGAAAACAAAACAGCTATGTGAACAGTCCCACTGGGTTCCAACTCTGCTATCGTCTTTATATCCCAAAGCGTCTCATCGCTTTGCTGCCTAGTTAAAGATGAAGCTGATTGGTCGATGCCGAATTCCGGATGCGAAGTGATCCAATGAGACATAGTGTTACGCTTTATCCCTAACTTTTGCCTGGACCGCCCTTTCGGGTTTTCAGTCCACCGGGATACCCTTTTTTGGCCAAGTCGCCCTTTCGGGTTTTCAACTTGCCAGGTGTACAGATTTTTTTCATTTCATCCCTTATTTTTGCCCGAACCCTTTTGGTTCGCCGGGAAGCCCTTATTTTTGCCTAGGTATGTCAACCTAGGGGGGGGGGGTCTTTTATTCATGCGTAGTATCTTTTCACTATGTCTGCATTGGCGGGGTGAGGGAGGTCGTCACCATCCATGGTGGTTAGGATCATGGCTCCTCCTGAGAACACATGTTTAACCACAAATGGCCCTTCGTAAGTAGGGGTCCATTTGCCCCGGGGATCACTTTGAGGAAGGATGATGCGCTTGATTACCAAGTCTCCAACCTGATACTCTTGTGATCTGACTCTCTTGTTAAATGCCCTGATCATTCGTTTTTGATACGTCTGACCATGACAGATAGCGGTGAGCCTCTTTTCGTCAATCAGGTTTAATTGATCAAGTCGAGTCTGGATCCAGTCATCTTCATTTAAGTCTGCATCTTTCATTATCCAGAGAGAGGGTATCTGGACTTCAATTGGCAAGATTGCCTCCATACCATAGACCAAGGAGAAAGGAGTTGCCCCGGTTGACGTCCTTGCTGAGGTACGGTACCCATGAAGAGTGAACGGTAACATCTCGTGCCAATCTTTATAGGTCACTGTCATCTTCTGCACAATTTTCTTGATATTCTTATTCGCTGCTTCTACAGCCCCATTCATCTTCGGCCGGTAGGGAGAAGAATTGTGGTGCTGTATCTTGAATTGTTCGCAGAGTTCAGTGATCATTTTGTTATTGAGATTGGTACCATTGTCCGTAATGATTCTTTCCAGGACGCCGTACCGATAGATCAGATTATGCCGGATGAAACGTGCCACGACGCTCTTGGTTACCGTTGCGTAGGAAGCTGCCTCAACCCACTTCGTGAAGTAATCGATCGCTACCAAGATGAAGCGATGCCCGTTGGATGCCGTCGGTCGGATCTCACCGATCATATCAATGCCCCACATTGTAAAAGGCCAAGGTGCCGTCAGGACGTTCAGAGGAACGGGAGGAATATGCACCTTGTCAGCATAGATCTGGCATTTGTGACAAATTCGAGAGTGTTGGTAACAATCGGCTTCCATTGTGGACCAGAAGTATCCTGCCCGAAGGATTTTCTTAGCCATGGTGTGTCCACTGGAATGTGTCCCGAATGTACCTTCGTGCAGTTCTATCATGATCTTCTCTGCTTCAGCCTTATCCACATAACGCAGTAGAGTTGAATCATGATTCTGTTTGTAGAGAATGTCGTTGCTGAGGAAGAATTTTGCCGCAAACCTCCTCATGAACTTCTTGTCATTGACAGATGCGCCTTCAGGGTATTCCTGAGCTTCCAAGTACCTCTTCACCTCATGATACCAGGGTTTTTCAGTCACCTTCTCGGCCTCGAGGTCGCAGCAGTATGCCGGTTCGTCCAACTTCCAGATAATGATCCGGGGAGCCTCATTGTCCCATTTAACTTTGAACATTGAAGACACCGTAGCTAGTGCGTCTGCTAGCTGATTCTCCTCTCTTGGGAAGTGCTCAAAAGTTATCTCTTCAAAGTGGGGAAGCAAGGTCAACACATACTCCTTGTAAGGAATAAGATTTGGGTGTTTCGTATCCCACTCGCCTTTGATCTGATTGATCACGAGAGCAGAATCTCCGAAGAAACTCAGAAATTTGATCCTTAAATCGATTGCAGCTTGTAGACCCATGATACATGCCTCATATTCTGCCATGTTGTTGGTGCAGTTGAAACATAATCGGGTGGTGAGTGGAGTATGAGTTCCTTTGGGAGATATGATTACAGCGCCGACGCCGTTACCCAAAGCATTGGAGGCTCCGTCAAAATGCATAGACCATCGGGATCCTTCCTCAGGTCCTTCATCCGGTCCAGGTACTTCACAGTCAGTTACCACCATGATGTCTTCGTCCGGAAAATCAAAGTTCAATGATTGGTAATCGTCCATAGGTTGGTGTGCCAAATGATCTGCCAGTACACTTCCTTTAATTGCTTTCTGAGTTGTATACTGGATATCATATTCTGTTAAGATCATTTGCCATCTTGCTATTCTACCAGACAGAGCGGGTTTTTCGAATATGTACTTGATGGGATCCATTTTTTAAATCAATAGAGTAGTGGTAGTCAGCATATACTGTCTCAGCCGGCGAGCAGCCCATACTAGAGCGCAGAAAGTTTTCTCAAGCAGTGAGTAACGAGACTCACAGTCGGTAAACTTTTTGCTCAAGTAATAAATAACGTGCTCTTTTCGGCCAGACTCGTCATGCTGTCCCAGCACACACCCCATTGAATTGTCAAGTACTGTCAAATATAGTATCAGAGGTCTTCCTTCCACTGGAGACATAAGAATGGGTGGCTCTTGGAGATATTCCTTTATCTTTTCAAAGGAAGCCTGACATTCGTCGTTCCAACGTACCACTTGATCTTTCTTCAGTAATTTGAAGATTGGCTCACAAGTAGCAGTCAGATGTGAGATGAATCAGGCAATGTAATTCAGTCGTCCCAGGAAGCCTCTGACTTCTTTCTCTGTCCTTGGAGTCGGCATCTCTTGTATGGCTTTTACCTTGGCAGGGTCCACCTGAATACCTTTATCACTTACAATGAAACCTAGCAATTTTCCGGACCTCACCCCAAAGGTGCATTTGTTGGGATTCAACCTCAGCTTGTATAACTTCAATCGGTCGAATAGCTTCCTCAGATGATCAAGGTGCTCCTCCTCAGTTTGAGACCTTGCAATCATGTCATCGACGTATACCTCAATCTCGTGATGGATCATATCATGAAATAAAGCAACCATGGCACGTTGATAGGTTGCCCCGGCGTTTTTCAATCCGAATGGCATAACTTTGTAATAGAAGGTGCCCCACTGAGTCACAAAGGTAGTCTTTTCCATATCTTCCGGGGCCATCTTGATCTGATTATACCCTGAAAAACCATCCATGAAGGAGAACACCTTGTGTTGAGCAGTATTGCCAACGAGAACGTCAATGTGAGGTAGAGGAAAATCATCCTTGGGGCTTGCCCTGTTTAAATCCCTGTAGTCAACACACATTCTGACTTTACCGTCCTTCTTCGGCACTGGCACCACATTGGCAACCCACTGAGGGTAAGAAGTTACTGCTATAAATCCGGCATCGAATTGCTTCATAACCTCGGCCTTGATCTTTTCAGACATCTCTGGGCGCATGCGGCGAACCTTTTGCTTTACCGGAGGGCAGTCTTCCTTGGTTGGCAGGTGATGAACTACAATGTAGGCATCCAAACCAGGCATGTCTTCATAGGACCAAGCAAATATCTCCATGTAATCCTGTAGCATCTGGACCAATCGTTGCTTCACTCTGAGCTCTAGATTGGCACCAATCTTGACCTCTTTCTTATCTATCTCAGTACCCAGGTTAACTGTTTCCACAGGCTCTTCATGTGGTTGAATAGCCCTCTCTTCCTGGAGTAGCAATCTTGCGAGTTCACCAGGCACTTCACAATCATCTTCACCTTCGTCTTCGGCCAAGTTGATCGGATTCTCGAAGTCATAACTGGCGGTAGCAGAGCTGTTACCAGTGAGATCTAGAGTGGATTGAAACCTGTATAAGTGAGTGTGTGTAAATATAGCTGTTTTGCAATATATAACACAGAAAGAAAAGAGCACAAGATTTGAAATGCAACAAACGTCCAATGTTTTGATTGATGATATATGGAAATGTCATATAAAAAGCCCTCACAAATGGAGCTACGATGCCCCGGGTAGGACACCGAGCCAATAAAAGTTTTAACACATTGTTTGTTACAAATTGAAAATCAAAAGAAATAATTACTGCGTGACAAACGTGATAGGTGTAAAATCCTTTGCCGTCCAGTTGCTTGGTCCGTTGCTGGCAGTCGGGTAGATCCAACTGTCAAACTCTGCTTCCTCTACATCCTCCTCAATAGCATTCACCCTTGGACTGGTGATAAACACTGGAGTCTTTCTGATCTTTTCCTTGCGCACAGCCCTCTGAGCCTCTGTAGTGAAGCCCAGCCCGAACTTGTCGTTCTTTTGAGTGAAGTCAGGAAGCTGACCCGAGTTCGCACAACTGCCTTTCTCGATTACAGCCTGGGCATCCTTCAAAGATGCCATCTTCAACGGAAAATCTTCTTCAACTACTGCCTCAGCTGATGCCAACACTGGAGGTACTTCCTCAAAATGCTGAAAGGGGGTTTCAATAAACTCCCCGTCCATCTCGATATACCGGAATGAATTCAAGTGACTAACCATGTATTCCTCTTCACCCTGCACGGTAACAATCTTCCCTTTGACAGGGTATTTGAGCTTTTGGTGTAGAGTGGATGTTACTGCCCCAGCCTTGTGAATCCAGGGTCGACCCAATAAGCAGGAGTAAGATGGACGAATATCCATTACATAGAACGTTGAGTCGAAGACTTGGGAACCCACACGAATAGGAATGTTTACTTCATCGTGCACCATCCTCTTAGAACCGTCGAAGGCTCTAACAATGATGTTACTAGGTTTCAACTCCAGACCCTCACAATCCAAGCGATCCAATGCATTCTTAGGCAAAACATTCAGGGAAGAGCCGGTATCTACTAACACGTATGCGAGAGTAGTGCCCCTGCATTCTATGGAAACATGCAGGGCATCATTGTGATTTTTCCCTTTGGCGGTAAGGTCAGCATCTGAGAACCCCAAGCCATTGTCAGCTGTCAAATTAGCCACACAGTCTGTGAATTGATCCGCAGAGGTCTCTTGCGGCACATGGGCCGTTTTCAGAAATGAAATCAGGGCTTTTGCATGGGCCTCTGAGCATAGCAACAATGATAGCATAGAGATTTTGGAGGGAGTATGCCCCAATTGTTCAACAACGTTAAAGTCACTTTTTTTGATAATTTTCAGAATTTCCTCCATTTCTTGTTGGGAGGCTTCTACAGCAGTCTTTTTTGGTGCCTCCGTCCTGGCAGGCAAATCGGTAGCAACTTCTTTGCCCCGAGTATCAGAAGACTCGGCGGCAGTAGTAGACACAGGAACTTGAATTGGAACATGCACACTTGCGGGTGTGATGGTGAGAGGTTTTCGGATAACTGGCGGTGCAATGTTAGGCGAGAAGAGCCTGCCACTGCGGGTAATCTTGGAGGGACCAGTGATGTTACTGATACTGGTATTGGTGCCGAACTCTTGCTTCACCCCAAGCACATACACGTCGGCTCCACAATGCCATGGGACCGCTTTATCAGACTCATAGGGGAGAGGCCCCGGAACAGTAATAGTAATGGGTTCAACAGACATAATTCGGACTGGTTTCTTCGTGGGGGCTTTGGCAGAATTGTAAATTGTGACAACAGATATTTCTTCAACGGAAACAAACGGAACAGCAGTTTTCTTGAACATAATTTCCTTGCTATCCATCTGGCTTTGGATGCCTGATTTCAGCAGTGAACAACCGGTAGGGGTACCAGCACACAGGAGGCAACCCTTGCTACAACCCGGAAATAAACCTGCTAGTAGTAAGTTCCTCTTAACAGTCAACAGAGGGGTAGCAACATCATTCACTGAAACAGCATACAACTCTTCTTCAATGGCATTTACTCTATGCTGGGGCATAGGAGCAATTACAACATTCGGTTTTTCAGGCGCTTCAAACTGAATTTCCTTTGCGTCAATAAGATCTTGCACTTTGTTTCTCAAGGCCCAGCAGTCATCAGTAGTATGCCCGGGGCCATCAGAATGATAAGCACAACGGGCATTTGGGTTATACTTAGGAGATGCAGTATTCATGACTTTAGGGGCTTCTTTGGTGGTCACCAAGTTGGTTGACAATAGTTGGGGTAAAATTTGTGACAAGGTCATACTCAACCGAGTATACTGCCTCTTGGGCCTTTCACTTCTTTGTTGATTGTACCGCTGAGGAGCAGCAACAGGTTTTGAAATGACCAGAGCATTGACGGCTTGGCGACTTTTTGGCTTGACTTGTCTTCTAGGACCGTAGACGGCACTTGCTTCTTTCTTAAAAGGCCTCTTCTCAGTACTTGCAACAACGCCCTTCTGAATCTTTCCTGACCTGATGCCAGCTTCTATTCTTTCGCCCGTTAAGATCAAATCGGTAAACCTCGCGGAAGAGTTACCAATCAGATGATTGAAAAATGGTCCAGATAGGGTCCCTAGAAACATATCAACAAGTTCACGATCGGTTAAAGGAGGTTGCACCCTGCCAGCCAAATCCCTCCATTTTTGTGCGTACTCTTTGAATCCTTCGCCTATTCCTAACGACATACCCTGAAGTTGGGTACGAGTAGGGGCAAGGTCAGAATTGTATTGGTATTGTTTGTAGAAAGCGGTGGCCAAATCTTCCCAATTTTGAACGCTGGTTCCCTCTAGCTGATAAAACCACTCCAACTGAGCTCCAGAAAGACTGTCTTGAAAGAAATGAATCCAAAGGTTTTTATCTGCCGTATAGGGTTAAATCTTTCTCACGTAGGACCTGAGATGCATTTTGGGACAGGACAGCCCATCATACCTTACAAACAATGGCACTTTGAATTTTGGGGAGATCACAATCCTGGCAACCAAACCCAAGTCTTCAAAATCCAAACCCGGTACTCTTTGTAGCTCCATGGCGGTCAACCTGTCTTCTAGCCCTTTGTATTTATCATCAGCTGAAGGGTATTGTTGATCGGTATAATCTTCATCATCTTCGACCTCCCCCTCTTCCGCATCAGACTCGGAAGGTACCGCAGCCCCACCTCCTTTGCTGGTTCCTTCATCAGAGATAGGAGGAAATTCAAGCACTCTCCGAGCTTCTCCGTCAAATCTTCTCCCCAAAGTAGCCACCACGATTCTCTTTTTCTTCTTTTTTACTGGGTCTTTGTTCCCCAATTGAGTCTTGATATCCTCCTGACCCTTAGCCAAGGTCATCAGGAGTTGCTGGAACTGTGCATTCTGAGCTTGTAGGTCTTTGACTGTTTGCTCGAGATCCATCCTGACTGACATAAACAGCAGATAGATAAGGAAACTTGGAGTGAGACCTGCTTATGCACATGATGAATGGTATGCTTATGTATGCAATGCATTCAAGGATTTAGGACATTCAAAATTATTTCAGACAAAGAAGAACGCACGTCATATTAATAAGAAGAAATTTGTTAGTACATAAATGCCCCATGGGCCAAATATTACAAAATAACTTCTCAAGGTAAAAAGACATTGCGCATCCTTTTTGGTGCAATGTAGGTGTTGAGAGCCTCTTGCTCGTGGAGTTGGCGGGTAAGCTCTAGAACCTTCTTCTCACTGGCGTAGAAGCTAGCTTCGAAAGTATTCCGTTCCTCCTTGAGCTGGATCCAACTTTTCTGCATTTCCTCCCACGATGTAGGCATGTCTGGATGTAGGATGGTGTAGGGAACCTCTCCTTCATTGACGGGCTCTTTAATCACTAGGAGTACATGAGGATAAGGCATCATCAAACTTTGGGCTCGGGCTCGTACCCACTTGAGATAAGGCTCAAGAGGGATGGAGTTCTTGTGTCCCAGAGTCTTGCTGTCAACCTTGTGGAGTTTTCCCCAGGCTCTGATGAATCTTTGGCGAAGTCCTTGCGCATCATTGTCGAAGTCAAAAACTAGGTCAGGAATCAACATGTCATGAGGACCATCCCTCCGGGCATATCCAAATTGTCTTAAAGCTAGGCAAGGATTGTAGGTGATACCTCCTCTAATTCCAAGTAAAGGAACATTAGGAAATTCTCCGCAACGATCGACAATGATGACATTTTCTCTGGACCGAGAACACCAATGCACATCAGAATGAGTAAGAGTCATCAACCGTTGGGACCACCTTGTACCTTGGTCATTCTTCAAGACAGATTGCGGAAGGTGCGAAATAAACCACCTTGCAAGGATAGGAGTACAACACATAAGAACACCCCTCTTTCTCATTGTTCGTGTGTAAAATGAGTGAAGGATGTCTCCAAGCAATGTTGGTATTGGATTTCTGGACAAGAAGATTTTGACGGTGTTGACATCTACCAATTGGTCAGTGTGATCGGTGGATCTGGAACTGACTGTTTAAGGCTGGTTCGCGAAATGTCGCGGAAGCAAGAGTCGCCACCGTCTTTTATTTTCTCCAAATGGAAAGGACAAAAGCACATAAAAATTCCTTAAAGAGATTGCTCTCGGTTCGGGAGGTAGGTTATAGAAAGGGAAGGTGTTAGCACCCTTTCTATCCATGGTTATCCATGGGCTCTTAGATATTTGCTCATTGTGTTTTCAAAAAGGTTTGTTTGCTTTTCAATGTGGGTTTTAAAAAAGTTTCTTTGAAAATTTCAGTTCGACTCTTGTATTGGTCCTCAAGAGTGTTTGAAAAATTGCTTTCGAAAGCTTTTTGAAAATGTGTTGGTGTGAAAAGTATTTTTGAATTTGTTTTGAAATTTAGAGCAAGTATCTAGAGTCGTCTACCTACCCTAAGGAATTCTTCTGTGTAAATGTCCTTTAAAGTAGTGCCATCCCACCATTGAGAGGTAGGTAGCACCACCATTGGAGGTGTTCGAGTCAATTCGAGGTTCGGGACATGGTGATCACCAGAGCAATGGGAAGACACCTTAGAAGCTACCCTCATGCCAGGTTCCCGGATCATGAGGACTTACTAAGACATCCTCTACTCGACGATCATCTTTCGAGGCAAGGCAACAATGAGGCGTACCCTAGGGATGGTGTGTGATTTGTGTGTCATGTTCAGTTATTTTGTCTTATTCATGTCAAGGTGATCTATGCGTTTGTTTTTATTTTATCATTCATTCTTGCATGCATTTATTAACAGTTAAAAAGATGCGGAAATTAAAAGTTCTAAACTATTACAAAGGCGCGGGTCCACAACGCCAAATTTAATCTAGGACCCGATTTGACAGAAAATAAAGAAGTAAAGTGCGAGAAATAAAATGTCCGAGTTTACAAGGCTTTGGGAGAATTACATTAATATTATAAGAAATAAAATAAAATGCGCGAATTGGAATTAAAATTGGAAGCGAGGGCGTTGGACCCTTTTTAATGAAATTAAATTAAATGATTAAACTAATGAAATTAAAGAGAAAAAAGAAATTATTATTTTTTTTGAGTTTTTGGTATTTATGTTTTTTATGTATTTTTATGAGAAAGATTAAATGAAATTAAAATATTAACCCTAATTCTAATTTTTTTTATTTATTAAGAAAAACATGTTAAAATTAAACCTAAAATTAATCTAATTATTTACATGCAATTTTGATTTATAAAAATAAATAATTAATTATTAGTGAAATTTATTTACAAAAAAAACATTAATTAAATAAATATATTTTGATTTTTATGACTTTTCTGTTTTTTACTATTTTTTATATTTTATGAAAATAAGTTAAATTAAAGGAATTAATTAAAAAAAGAAATAATTGAAATAAATAAAATAAGGAAAAGAAAGAAAATACAATACCTTGGGGGGTTTCTGTCCCCTTTTTGGAGGTGAATTGGAGTGGTTTGACCATTTGTGTTCTGGCCTCATCATGCATAAGTTGTTCTACTTTGGCCATTTGGCTTTTGGCTTTTGATCATTTGCGTTTTGGCCTCAACGTTCCTTAATCTTCTCAGGATGTTTGTCTCGCCATGTATTGGGGTCATGTGTAAAATGTTCTGTTTTGGCCATTTGGCTTTTGGCCTTTTGGCCATTTGGCTTTTGGCCTCAATGTTCCTTAATGAACCTGCATGGGATCCTGTCTAAATCTACAGTGTTGAACCTCATGAACACATTAAATAAAATCATAAAAATTCAAATAAAACCAACATATGAAGAAATTTAATGTTTAGGCACAATATGGCATGTATGAATGATTATACCATTTTGATCATGGAGATCAAATCAATCTTACCCTTACTGGAAGATTAGTGACCTGAATGCTTTTATGCCTTACTGGAAAATTAGGATCATGGAGATCAAGCCAGTCTTATCCTTACTGAAGAAGTAGTGAGGTATTGGTTTATAACTGTGATGGCTTGTTTGTAGTGAGAGAGGGATTTGTAATAAGGATTTCAGGGTTTTAGGGTTCTTGAAAGAGTTTGATATTCCAACAGTGTTGTGGCAATGTTTTTTTCTCTCTTTTTTCTCTTCTCTTTTCTCCTCTTTTTCTTCTCCTGGTTTGTGTGAAAAGAAGGTGATTATATAATGGAAATTAGGGTAAAGCAAATGGGCTTTGAATGTGCAATTGGGCCTCCAATATTCACTTGAATTCGTCACTTTCCAGGCTAAATCGCAGGGACTTAAGTGCATTTTTTGAAGTTGAAATGTGAAAACAAAATGTAGCCTACATCGAGAACTAGCTCCTGTCCGAAAATCGATTCAATCGGATAAACGGTGAATTAGTTATGAATTTTTGAAGTTTCAGCTCAGACAGACTTATTTTGGGCTCCAGTGTCGACTCTGACACGTTCTTCAATAAAAAACTGGTATTGATTGGTGCATAATTTGGTCTCGACTTTTGAAGCAAAGTTGTAGATCTACGAGTCAGGGACCTTGTGTAAAAATATGAGCCCAAGCCGATAAAAATTGACCGAGTTATGAATTTTCGAAGTTTCGGCCCAGATGAAATAATATTCAGCATTCAGGATTTTCAGCGTATCACGCACTCTGAGCAAAAAACGAAGGCCTTTTGAATACCGTCTGAACTCAATACCTTCTGAGCAAAAAACGAAGGCCTTTTGGCACCGGAAACAACTCGATACGATGAAAATCGACCAAGTTATGATTTTCTGAACATGACGCAAATAAACTTCTGTCACAAATTTTCTGCACGAAAATACTTGATAAATCCACATTTTTGAAGACCTTATGATCGAAATTGGCTTCCAGCCGTGAGAGATGAAAACGTAGATAATGTCAAGACGGAATTTTGTCCACCGGAACGGGTTCAAAACGAGTCACGATCTTCAAGTTATGAATTTTTTAGCGCGTAAAAACTGCACTTTCAGCACACTTTTTCACCATATTTATTCGAGAAAACTCACACATTCGGATACCTTCTTTAAAGAATTGACTCTTGAGCCGAACCTGAATTTGAGAATACGTTATCAGAGATATCTTGGCGAAAGAATACCTGAATATGACGCGATGGGTTGGACTTGTGAATTTTTCTTGAAATGTTTTAAGAAATATGGGAGGGCAAATTTTAGGGTACAACAGTCAGGATTTGGGAATAAGACCAAACCATAGATAAGGAGTGCCACAATCTCCTCAAAGGCTTGTAGGTCCAATGAGTTCCAGCATTCTTGTGCCTTCTCAAACAAGAATTTTGCTAAGAATCCTTTGACGCTGCTTCTGGTTTCCCAATGCCCCTTGATGTCGGATGGTTGTAGATGTAATGCTCGAGCAACATCTTCCGGCTTTGGTTCCTTTTCCGTACCGTTGAAGGGTAGTTGATTAAGGATATGGATTCTTAGGAGTTGAGAAAACTCCTCCAAAGTGGGCACCAACTGGTAATCGGGGAAAGTGAAACAGTGGTGAAGAGGGTCAAAGAACTGGAATAGCACTTTCACCATGTCTTCTTCAATGTTGGTGTTGACCAGACTGATCAGTCTACCATGTCTTTCACTGAAGGATGAGCTTTCCGGAATTCTTGAGGTGAGCTCCTTGAGTTGAGGAGAGATTCTCACAAGGTTGACTTGAATGGTTTTTCTGCGAGGAACTTCCATGACCTACAAAACAGGAACAAAGATGAAGATCCAAAACCCTTGAAATGGTTAGTATATGCATATGATGCTTTATGATGTTCATGATGTATGCACAAACATATGTACAAGCAATTCACACCAAACCCTAGTTTCAGGCTTGCATGGGGTTTCATAGGTAAGTACCCTCTTGAGTGTAGTTGGCTTAAAAACCTGTCCTATAAATAGTAACCGGGTTCTAAGGAGCTCAATATCATTGGATTGCTTTCCATGTTCATTGTTTTGGTTTAGCCACTTAACTAGCGACCAAAATATTCCAAGAAAACAACCCTCAATGAGTGTAGTATCGAGTATCTACCAACTTCGGACTGCACCAAAGCTGGTTATCTCACTACCCCTAATAAAAGGCCAAGATGGTCAAGTAAGGTTCTAGGTCATTAGTGCTTGGTGACATCACTCAGCGGCCCCGTACTCTCCTTGATTGAACTCAAGGGTTACCGGTACTCACAAATATGTCGCACTAATATAACTATTGCTTCGACCGTGTCGGTATACCCCACACAGTTTCCACAATGTATTGCTATCTATGAATGTTTCCCAAAATCCGGGTGTAGGATTGCAAACCCAAACAATAGAGCCAAGATGTAAAGCAAACCATTCAAACAATTTGTCATGCAAGAGGGTGATCTAAGCCCTAAGGTTACTCCACTTTTAAAATATTCCCCAGCAGAGTCGCCAGTTCTGTGATACGGTGGGAGAACTGACTTGAGGTTTGTGTTTTTTATTCGCAAATGTTTCGGTTGAGCAAGAGTCGCCACCGACTTTTTATTTTATCCTAAGGAAAGGTTTAAAAAGCACAGTAAAAACCTTTGAGATTTTTCTTGGGTTCGGGGAGTAGATTATAGAAAGGGAAGGTATTAGCACCCTTTCTATCCAAGGTTATCCATGGGCTCTTAGTTACTTGCTTAGATCAAACTTGCCTTTATTTTCAATTGTTTGAAATGGTGCTTTGTGTGTGGGTTTGAAATTTTTTTTGAAAAGAGGCCAATATGGTGGCAACCTTTGTAATGATCCGTGTTGGGATGTATACAAAGGTGTATGTCTTTTGAAAAGTTTCCAATGTTTTTGAAAGTTGTTTTGAAAGTGTTGTGAGGTGTGGTTTAAAAAACAGGCAAGTGTTTTTTGTTTTGCAAGTTGACAAGTACTTAAGAGCGATCTACCCTAAAGTTCTCAAAGATTTTTGTTATGTTTTAACTCTTTTAACAATTTTGTTCCACCATTGTATTTGGTGGACAATCTTGTGTTAGGATGTGAAAGGGACAGGCGCGGGTCGTCGTTTAGACCATAATTGCAATGGTGCCAAGTATCTTTGGGCATTTTCTTTTTGATCATTTTAGTTATTTGTTTTGCCCAAAGAGACCTAACATGCAATATGGCCTAATTTTTTGAAAGGCAATAAGTGGATATAACCCTAGGAGTGTTAGTGTGCAAGTGTATTTTATTGCATACAAGAGTTTTTCTTTGAATTAGGTTTTTCTATTTCATTAATTTTATCTTGCCATACATGTCCTAATTACTAGCAATAAGAAGCGGAAATATAAAATCCTACGCTATTACAACAATTAGGGGAGGGGGATACACATTTGTACATGGGGGGTTCAACGAGAAAAATAGACAAAAAAGAAAATAGCAAAAAACAAGATATATAGAGAGAGAGAGAGGGAGCCCGCACGCTGCTGGGAGGTCATCAGAAGTTCTGACTCAGATCCGCTGCCAGATGATCAACCTGTTAGTGAAACGGGATGAGTCAGAACTTCTGACTCTAGCACCTGCAAAACAGAACCTTGTTAGTGGGGAAATCAGAAGTTCTGATTTCCCTGCGCTGCAAGACAGAAGTTTGTTAGTGGAGAAACCAGAAGTTCTGATTCTGTTGAAAAGGCAATAACTCTCAGAGGTTATGATATCATTGACAGCAAAGCAGGCTTCAGATGTGCTAACGTCAAAGTCAGCACTTGGCTTTTTCCTGTACTAACCAGAACATCTGCAATTCTGTTGTTATTCCATAAAACAGGAAACATATTTGGAACAGATCCAGCAAATAGCAAAAATGTTTCAGAGGTCAGAATCACCAAGGTCACAGGCAAGTCCTATACTGGCTCAGAACGTTCTGAGGTATGAAAATCCTCAGAACATAAACAGTAATAACATGAATATTTACATTATGTTACTTGAATATGCACAGCTAATGATGCTTAACAGTGTGATGAGGGTCAGCAGGTGCTTACCTGACTGTTTGGAAAAGTTGGTGAGTGAAAGTTTAGCTTTTGTTTCTGGTTCTGGTGGTGTTCTGGACAGATTTTGAAAAGGGGAAGTAAAGGTGTATACGTGTGTAGGGTCAGAAGTTTGGAAAGAGTGTTTTTGGTTTACAGAAAAGAACTGGATATTTGATGAAGTTGAAGGTGAGAAACTCAAAGTTATGGAACAAAACTGGAGATTTTGGCAGAGTTTCAGAACGCTATGTTGCTAGGAATTCTGTTTTTCTCTTAGCAATTTTTCTATTTCTTTTCTTGAACACTTTTTGCAGTGGTGAAAGCTCTCTATTTATAGGCAAAGTTCTTGTGAATGCCTTGAACATTTAAAGCGCCAACAGAGTTTGAATTTGTTCTTTGACAGAAATTCCTGGGAAGTTGTGATACAGATAGCTTTCAGCCTAGGTTGCAGCAGCAGGCGTAGATTGGGGAGAAGTGACCTCTGAAGTGGGCGGTGGCGTGAAGACCCATGCCAGAATCTGTGCAAAAGCGTTTTCCAAGCCACACGTGAATGCTCAGGAGTGGTTGGAAGCATTAATGGGCATTAAATGGTGACAAGACCTGTCAATACCAATATTCTGGTAATGGAAACCAGCGTTGAATCAGCAGCGTAAACCATGCTCTGGCCTTGGCTACCTGTTGTCTTAGTAAGCTCTGGAGATTCTCCTGGTTTTCTGGTACGTTTCTTGGATTTGCTTCTGGACAATCTGGACTTAGAGATTCTGTATCAGTGTAACACCCATTCTTCTGATCTTTCATCTTCTGATTTCAACCTGTTTTGAAGGAGCCTTCAGACTTTCCTGCTTCTCTTGCATTCCTTTAGCAAATTCTGACTGAGCTTGTGTAACTGCTGAAGGGGCATGTTCTGTTTGAGGCTTACATTCTGAACCACGTTTACAACTTCTGATTGATCTGATGTAGCTGCAGAAGAGCCAACTTCTGACCACGCTGGGCCAAGCTTGCAACTTCTGACCGTCTTCATCTGGAATGGGTCCAGAAGTTCTGAAGCGCTGATTTTTCTAAAAAACACTTATTTTAAAGAAACATTCTAAGTACTTAGAATTTGATTTTTTTCTCAAAATAAAAGCGTTGCTTCTGGAGTTCGTGAGATCATCTTGCTCTTGTAAGTGGCTTGCTTTGGCAAAAAGGATAACTCAGGACTTGGATTTGTTTCAGGGGGACTTTGAAAAATCCAGGATGGTTTCCTGGAGAAAGGGAGGGAAAATTTTGGGGTACAACACCTGCTCTTACTGGGAGAATTGTCTGTTCGCAGATGTTGTTGTCTGAATATGATATTGAATACTATACTTAGAAGGCTATAAAAAGTATTGTGTTGGCTGACTATCTTGCTCACCAACCAGTTGATGATTATCAGCCTATTAAATATGATTTCCCTGATGAGGATGTAATGTTTTTGAAAATAAAAGATTGTGATGAGCCTTTGCCTGAGGAAGGTCCTGATCCTGAATCCTGGTGGGGTATGGTTTTTGATGGAGATGTAAATGCTTATGGGAAGGGAATTTGTGCCGTGATTATCACTCCACATGGATCGCATATCCCTTTTATTGCAAGATTGGCATTTGATTGTACCAATAACATGGCAGAGTATGAAGCTTGTATCATGGGTCTCGAAGAGGCTATAGATCTCAGAATCAAAATTCTAGATGTATATGGCGATTCGGCTTTGGTAATAAATCAGATTAAATGAGAATGAGATAATCATCATGTTGGCTTGATTCCCTATAAATAATATGCTACAAGAATATCACCCTTCGTTAATAAGGTTGAATTCCATCATATAGCTAGAGATGAGAATTAGATGGCAGATGCTTTAGCCAATATGGCTTCTATGTATCAATTAAATACTCGGAACAATGTGCCTCATATCACAGTTTGACATTTGGATAGACCGGCTCATGTGTTTGCAGCAGAGGGAACGTCAAACGAAAAAACTTGGTATTATGACATCAAGCATTTTCTCCAGACTCAGGAATATTCGGCTGGTGCGTCAAACAAAGATAGAAAGATATTGAGAAGGTTGTAAAGAAGCTTTTTCCTCAATGAAGGTGTGTTATACAAAAGAAATTATTACATGGTCTTGCTCAGATGCATGGATAGATACGAAGCAGACATGTTGATGCATGAAATCCATGAAGGTTCCTTTGGTACTCATGTCAATGGACATTAGATGGCAAAGAAGATGCTTATGGAAGGTTACTATTGGCTGACAGTGGAATCTGACTGTTACAAATTTGCAAAGAATTTCCATAAGTGCTAGATTTATGCTGACAAAATTCATGTGCCTCTGACGCTTCTCAATGGTATTTCTTCCCCGTGGCCTTTCTCTATGTGGGGGTATTGACATGATTGGAATGAATGAACCCAAGGTATCGAATTCACATCATTTCATCTTGGTGGCAATGGAATACTTCACCAAATGGGTGGAAGCAGCTTCCTATGCTAATGTTACTAAACAGGTGGTAGTACGCTTTATCAAGAACAATCTTATATGTCGGTATGGTGTGCCAAGAAGGATTATCACCGACAATGGCTCGAATCTCAATAACAAGATGATGACAGAACTTTGTGCGAAATTCAAGATTGTCCATCATAATTCATCTCCTTACAGGCCAAAGATGAATGGGGTTGTTGAAGCTGCTAACAAAAACATTAAGAAGATCATCCAAATGATGGTTGTTACTTATAAAGATTGGCATGCGATGCTCCCTTTTTCTTTGCACGGGTATCGTACATCCGTCCACACTTCTACAGGGGAAACTCCATTCTCTCTTGTGTATGGTATGGAAGCATTGCTCCCCGTTGAGGTAGAGATTCCCTCTTTATGTGTGATAATGGAAACCAAATTGTCAGAGGCTAAATGGGTCCAGAACAGGTTTGACCTATTGAATTCAATTGAAGAAAAGAGAATGACATCCTTGTGTCATGGCCAGTTATACCAAAAGAGAATGAAGAAAGCTTTTAATAATAATATCAAGCCTGGTGAATTCAGAGAAGGCGACCTCGTGCTCAAGAAGATCGTGTCTTTTAACACTGATTCTAAGGGCAAGTGGACTCCTAATTTTGAAGGCACATATGTTGTCAAAAAAGACTTTTCTGGAGGTTCACTGATTCTTGAAACTATGGATGGCGAGGAGTTCCCACATCCTATGAATGTTGATGCAGTCAAGAAATACTCCACCTAAAAAAATAAAAGAACAGCTTGCTAAGTCAAAAACCCGAAAGGGCGGCTTAGGAAAAAAAGAGCGTATCGGTAGGCTGAAAACCCGAAAGGGCGGTCTAGGCAAAACTAAGAGACACAAACATAATAGATTTTCCCTCTAGGTTAAAAACCCGCAAGGGCAACCTAGGAAAAAGTTATGGATTTCTTGGAAAGTAACTGCGTCAGACAAGACTTGATCAATGAAGCAACAATCTTCTCGGATCCTCACCACACTTCAACAGAAGTCGCTGCTCAGGAATTCAAAGTTGTTAGGGAGAATAGTGGTCATTTTATTTCAATGTATCTTTTCTAATATATTACCATTTTCTAAACTTTGTAATCATCTATGGGGTCTCGCCATTCATATACTACCATTATATTAAATAAGTTTGAGCTTTTATCCAATTCTTATTTTTATTCTGTTTGCAAAGATTCCATTTATTATTGATAGTTATTTTCAAAACAAAGAGATTTAACAATAAAATTGTTTTTGAAAAGAATTTACAAATTACTTTTTACTTTAGGATTTTTTATTCAAAAAAATAAAAAATAGTGATTCCGAGGATGGACGAACTCTGAAATTTTGGAAATACATATTCCCCAGGAAAGTTATCCCAAGTCTCTCTTTCTGATATGCGCATGATCTTCTTGTGTTTCTCAAATATTTAGAGTTGATACCAATCGAAGTATGGTGCGGTGTTGGGTTTGTAATCCCATTTTCCCTAGTCAAGTCTTGGTTCAGGTTTTCTCTAAGGTGTTATATAATGTTGGGTTTGCATGGTTTGAAACCTCTATCCCAGATCCCCCAGTAAGATCTTTGCTCATACGACGAAAGTCCCTTCTTCCTTCGTGTGCTAAGGTAGAATCATTGGCAAATCATCGCCCTTTGCAGTGATAGCATTATTGTTGTTTTTTGTTTCCCAGGCAACTAGACAAGGGTAGTATCTTTTCTAAGTGTTGAAACAGTTGTCAACTTTTTGGGTTTTCTCCCGGCAAGTGTTGGGTTTGATTTAAAATCCCCATTATTTTGATTTCTCATTGTATTGTTTGACTTCTTAAATCCCCAAGTAAAGCTGAGATAATGTTTCTCTCTGAAAGTTGTTATCCCCATGTGGTTTCATAATTTCTCCCTAGGGAAGTTTGAGTAATTGTCACTCTTGGTATTAAAGAATGTATTTTGGGCTCCCCTCGATGATGTGGTGTTCAACTCCCCAATGAAGCCAGCACAAGATCCCATTTGATATCTCGATAATGTGGTTTTCATCTGCCTAGTGAAGTCAGTATTATAATCTCAAGTGGAAGTCTAGACGTTGAGACGCTGTTTTCCCCATCAAAGTCTGTGAGATATTACCCGATAAAGTCTGGAGGAGGATGTTATATCCATGTATCTGTACTGATTTATAGTTTTGATTTGATTATTTCAGACTATGTTTCTTCCCAGAGGAGTTAAGCCGTGAAATAGGAATTTGTTTCCTCAGTTGGTGCTTACTTTCTTATGAAATTTTCATCCTGAATGTGATTTAGCCGAGTGTTGACTTTACCCAAACTTGTTTTTTCTAGTTATTCCCAGTGTTGTATGTCTGTTTTATCAGCATATACATGATAACATTCATACATTCATACATACATCATGCATAACTGAATTTAATATTCATTTCTCATCTGCATTCATTAATATTTTGTTGGCATATTACCCTATTTTTCAGAGTTATGTTACCCTTTCTCCAATAGAGTGTCAACCTTAAGGAGAAAGTGTATATTCTTTCAATTTCCCGACTAAGCTATCCCTCGTGGAAGAATTTTACTTCAGTCTTGCTATTCAACTCATTGTCTGGTTTGATCTGTGTTTATCTTTTGAGTTTATTTCTCATCAGGTGTTATCTTGGTTGACTATTTCACTCCAGTTTATTTCTGGTTTGGATCTGTGGTTTCCAGCAACATTATTATTCTGTTTTCTGCAGGCTTTGAGCCCTGGTTTGAGAATGTGCATTTATTTTGCACGAGAAGACTTTATATCCTCAGCATGAATATATTGGCACTTCCACATAGAAGTCATATTTCTTTGCCCAAAGGGTTTCTCATAGCAGCAAGTGGCGGTCTCTTTATTTGAGCAACCTATTCTTCCCTAGTAAGTCTGTTAGTTCCTTGAGAAGATTCATTTTGTTACTCCAATGGATGGTAGTCTCGTCATTATGGGAGATAGTTCACTATGGAGATTTATACTCTGATGAAATGTAGTCTCTTCATTATGGGAGATAGTTCGTTGTTGAGATTTATACTCCGATGAATGGTAGTCTTGTCATTATGGGAGATAGTTCGTTATTGAGATTTGTACTCCGATGAATGGTAGTCTCGTCATTATGGGAGATAGTTTGTTGTTGAGATTTGTACTCCGATGAATGGTAATCTCGTGATTATGGGAGATAGTTTGTTGTTGAGATGTTTACTCTAATGGATGGTAGTCTCGTTATTATGGGAGATAGTTCATTGTTGAGATGTTTACTATGATGAATGGTAGTCTCGTCATTATGGGAGATATTTCATTGTTGAGATGTTTACTCTAATGGATGGTAGTGTCGTCATTATGGGAGATAGTTCATTGTGGAGATTTATACTCCGATGAATGGTAGTCTCTTCATTATGGGAGATATTTCGTCAGTGATATTAATTTTTCTTTGAAGAATTCATTTGCTTCCAGTCATAAGAACTGATGTTAATCATTTGTTTGCCTACCCTAATATGGGTATTTATCGGTATTATCTTACCACTTCTTTTCCCGGTGAGGCGACATTACTTTGTTGCTATCTTCTCAGTGAGTGGGTAGTTCGCAGTTATCTGTCGATCTTTGTCATCCATTACTTTTTACTCAATATTTGAGTTGATTTTGCTTTACCTCCTCCTTGGGATTTACCCCAATAGAGTCGAGTCTTTTGTTCATCAATGATTTATTTTCCTTGTCGGATTTTTCCTTTTGATCCTTTATTTTACTTTCTGCTTCCCCAATGGTGTCCTGTGTCACCTTTTGATTTGTTTGTTTACATGCAAAATCATATGCATTGCATGGTATCTTCGGACCAAAAATAGGGTTTGTTTTATATTTAAGTATCTTCAATCGCGTCGACACGAAGATTTTAACCTTCGTATCTTTAGATAGAAGACACTTAAATAAGGGAAGTTGTTGTACCCCAATTTTTCCCCTAAGATTCCTCTATCATCTCACATCAACTCAATCATATCAAGATCACACTTGGGTTTGGTTCTTCTCCCTATCTCTTGGTTTTCTCATGGAGGATCACCAAGCACTTTGATTTGTATATTGTGATCATATTTTTCTTGTTTTGATTAAATTTTAACTAACAAATACAATGAATGTTTTCTCTAAATCATGATATTATAGGTGAGGGCACAACACATTTCATTAGATTGATTCATAGGTTTGTGATTTTATTTCCATGTCTTCTTCATCAAAGTTTCATCATTGAGAGTGCTTTAAAGTAATATCATGACAAGTTCTACTATGATTCATCATGCCTCATTTTAAGTCATAAGATACAAGAATTGATTGAAGAAGTTTGACCTAATTGGACAAGTTCTTGATTCCTTTATCACAAGTGCATAACTCTCAATTCTTAATATTTTGAAGTGGTTATTATTGCTATGGGTTCTTATTATTATCCACAACAATGTCTATTCACATGGAAAAAGTGATTGTGCAAGAAAGATTATCAAAATTTAAAGGGGTTTCCAAGTCATCTTGTTGCTTTAGGAGCTAGGGTTTTAACTTCTAAGGGTTATATCTTGTTCATCTTTTGAGATTTTTGATTGATTCCAAAGATATGCTTCACTTTAAAGGGTTATCAACCAATCACTTCAAAAGTTTCAAGCAAATAATATGTGGAAGATTCGTAATGATGGAGAAATATTACAAGTTCTCTAGATAGGTCATCAAATTCCCTTATGTGACTTCAAAAAGTCATAAATTGATCAATTTTTATCTCCTTGAGCCCATTATTTTTCAATAATCATCTTAAGAATGTGAACTTTAACTCTTCTTTTATGTGCAAAGCTTGAAAATTGTTGGAAGATGCCTCAAAAACTCAAAAGATTATAGGTCACCTCATGGATTTTCACCAAATTCAAAGGATCATAACTTGTTCAATATTCGGAATTTTTGAGTGAAACAAGTTTCACCAAACTCTTTAAAGAGTCCACTTCAAGCTAGAATCAATGATAAAAGCTAAATTTCTAATAAGGACCTTGTTTGGAGCCAAAACATTATAGGACATTTTTTGAGTAAAACTTAGAATTTTTCTAAGTACAAAAAGTCAGCGCATTATTCATGACTTTGACCAAACACAACTCCTAGCTCAAGCATCCAAATTATCTCTCTCTTTGCACATTGTAAGGTTTATGACCTTATCTTTTAAATGCTTCAAAAATTATTCCCTAAGACCTCTTGAGCTGTGAACACCATGGATTCAAAGTTGGTACCTTGGAACTGAAGTTTCACTTAAGCATGATCAAATTGCCATGCTTTTCACTTAAGCATGATCAGCAAAGATAATTGGATTATTTAGAGTGATAAAACGCATCAATTAGATGAGTTTTGATGCACATGTGAACACACTTTGCTCGTGTACACAAGTGTGCACGAATTCATTTGAATTTGCATCGTTCACTCCTCCTCTTGATCCCATTCACTTCTCCTATAAATACAGGCTCTATTCCACTCATTTTGGAAAGCTTGAACAGTCAAAATCACCCTGACAAACTCTCTCCATAACTCACAATTCTGCAACTTCGAATTTGGTTTTACAATCTTCTTCAATCCATTTTCTTTGCTAATTCTTCATCCTTGAACTTCACTGAAGCTAACAGAATAAGAACCAAGCCTTGAAGCATCCTAAATCGTGTTAGCCAAGTTAAGTTTCAGAGCTCTGAATTTGAACTTCAATGGATAGATTCCTTCATCAATTCTCTCAAAATTTGCTACTACAATGAAACTCTCATCATTCTGATACTCGTCGCATCATTTGTTTTTAACTGGAAGTGAGTTTTAGTCATGAACATTCAAATCCCTATTCAACTTTTTGCTTCTAGTTTTTTGCAAATCGACTGAGCTACACCTTAAATAAATTTTTCACGAGGATACGGTTGTCTTCGTCTTGATGAGACAAAGTGAATAGCATTGGTCTGAACCTCTAATTTTACAGTTTGAGGAACCCGGTTTTATGTTTGGCTAGAGGTTGAAGACAACCACGCTGGCGTCTTCAAGCAATGAAAATTTGCCACATGTTTTTTCAAAATCTGTTTTTAAATATTTGATCCAGTGGTTTATTCACTAATGACCATGATATGCACAACATGCAAGATCCCTTGGATGTGATTACTAACGCGTTTTTACATTAATCCAATGGTCTATATATTTTTGGTTTTATTTTTATTTTCTGATTTTATATTTTAATTGATTTAAACTTCAAAAATTCATTAAAAAAATCATTTATGACTAAAAAATCTTAAAAATACTTTGGATTTTTCTCTTTTCTGATTTATTTTTTCACGATTTTATTTTATGATTTGATATTTTTTATGATTTTTCACTTTAATTAACTTGTTTTAATAGATTGAAAATATTTTCCTTAGTTTTTAAATTTCTGAAAAAAATTTTGGAAGGATCCAATGAGCTCTTGACAAATATTGGTGACCTCATTTTACTTTTATTTCTGATTTTACTTTTTTTCACAAATTTTGGTTTATTTTGCTTATTTTCTCCAAATTTTAAAAATAGTTTGACTTAAAAAAATTTTGAAATTTTTTGTCAACTATTATTGAATCATATTTGACCTCTGACTATTTGTTAGGATTTTTATTTGGTAATTTAATATAATTTGGGTATTTTACCATTTATTTTCTTTTTTTATTAACCATTTAAATATTGTTTTACTAAATTTTTTTTTGGGTTCTGACTTAGATTTCATTTGGTGACAAATTCTTCAACCTCATTGGATCTTGGGTGCTGATAGGTTGAGAAACCAAATCCACCAAAATGGATGATTGATGTTGATGATATTTGAAACCCTAATTCCATATAATACATCCCTTCCCTCTTCATCTTATCCCCTTCTAACTTGTACTACATGTTGTTAGAGGATGATCTACATATCATTTCTCCAAACATATGGTACATAGATTACTATTGACCGACCTCAAAATAGGTGCGACTTTGCAATAAGTTTATTTACGATTGCTTAACATAACGCGAAATTTTATCCCGGTTCGAGAAATCATCATTCGTGGCCCAAACCTCTATTTGTAAGCCCAAGTATGTTTAATTTGAAACCTTTGATCCAATAACCTTGAGGTTCATTATTAGGAGGCTTTGGTCTTATCAATACTCTAATGAATCTTTATAAAATTTGGTCTAAGTGAATCATTTAAACATCGTTGATCATTTGTTATTGCCTCGAGAATTTGAAATGAACAATATACTTGACAAAAAGCAAATAAAACTTGTTGTTGAGAGGCTTTGATTTTATCAATCTTCTAATGAGTTTTCAAATGCAAGATTCAAGATGGTCATTCAACTAACCTCTAATTTCTAACCCATTAACAATTGACCTTTACTTTTATGCTTTTACTTTACGCCTTTACTTTTACGCACCATTTATTTTAGCATTTACATTTCATGTTATTTTCATCTTTGCTCACTTGAGCATTTATCTTTATGTCATTTTGCTTTGCTCACTTGAGCTTTTCATTTTCTTTTTGAAGATACATAATAACCAACTTGAACAATAAAAGCTTTAAGGTTACTTGGACTATTTGGTTACTATCCTTGGCATGATGGAGTTATGGACTTCTTAGACTTAGGATTAGAGACCTTGACTACCTTGGAACCTTGTGACTTCTATTGATATTTTGTCTGGAGTTCTTGGGGTTTATCCCAAGACATTGGGTTGTTTTTTCTTTGTGTGCAGGTTATTCTGATTATATGTTTTGTCTATGATTGGAAATTCCTCTGTATACAGCCGTTACTCTGCTCAATTTTTGTGAAGACTTAATGCATTTGAAGTTTGGTTTTCTCAAGAGGTTTAATATCTTTGCTTGTTTGGTTCAAAATCCAAAGGATGGGAATTCTACATTGACTCATTGTGTCAAGTGTTAGCTTCTTGTTTGTTAGATGGTTCTTTTCCCTAGATTTTACCTTAAGCTTTAGGATAGTCCCATCATCTCCTCCCATCTTCTTAAATTTCAAAATTCTTCTCCCTCCTTTTGAAAACTCTTCTTGTTTTTCTAACTTGAACCACTTTCACAATAAACATGGACTTAGGTCCATGCATTTTCAAAAATATTTTCTTAATAAAACTTTAAAAAACTTAATAATACCTTGACATTTTTATGAGAAGACTAAAAGTCAATCAATCTCATTCAAACCATTTTTGCCATTTTTGCTTTTATTCTTAAAATTTTCTCAAAAGATTAGACTCTTGTCAATCTTTGTAGTGATGCAAGCTACTATACTTCTACAATATGTAGTGAAGTGAGATATTTTCCACTTGGGTGTTGAGTGAGTCTTTGTTGATTTTAAAATCCAAGCTATATCCTCCACCTTGAGATGACGAAAATTCTCCTTTCTCATAATCATGGGTAGTAAGTATGTTTTTCCACTCGGATAAGACAATGATGTCTCGTCTCTTAAAATTAACCAACACATTTGTGTTTCAAAATTTTTAAAGGTGAACTACGAGTACCCTGATCCCTTATTGCATGGAAGGTGGTACGTAGGCACTAAAGGTTTGCAACCGCGGCGGGTGCAAAAATTGTAAAAAAAATATTTCTTTTCTCACCTCCACCATCTATTTTTGTAAACAACATTTATAGCCAAAATACACAAATTTTTAAAGAGATTCTTGTGGAGTATCGTAGATGTTTAGGGTGCTAATACATTCCCTTTGCATAACCAACCTCCGTACCTAGATTCTCCCCCCCCCCCCCCTCTTTTGGGTTATTCAATATTTTCCCATTCCTTTGGAAACAATAAAGCGCGATGGCAATTTTAATTTAATCTGTGCGAGTCAAGTTAATCCAATGGCTTAGGCTCAACATTTCTACCGCTACATGGTGGACCAGCAATAAATGCAGTCGAAGTAGTCACTAACTGTGGGGCAGTCAGACAAGTAAAGGCTCTGATAAATTTGTTGAAAAAATATCTATTGGAATGTGGGTTCCTTTTGGAGCATACTGAAGCTTTCGAAAGGACACTGCAATAATTTGTGGACCATGGGATAGTCGAATTCAGACCATACCTTGAAGGTGAATATGTAGCAGCAATCAAAGGAGGTGCAAAAAATCCATTGGTGATTCCTTGCCAAGGGCCGAACCATAATAAGAAGACTCTTGTGATCTCGTGGGGGGATTCAACAGAAACTCCCACAGTAAAACAAACTATGAGGATACCAATAATTCCAAAGACTACGATGGTAATTAGGGGGCCATCTCTTAGCCCTTACAAAACTGATAAAGCAGTATCATGGAGTTATGATTCGACTGTATATATCAATGGATTGAAAAAGGAATGTGAGCCATCATCAAGTCAAGGACCTGTAATCTCAAATATAGCAGGGACAGGGGGCATGACCCGCAGTGGTCGAGTGTTTGGATCTGAACCACCAAAGAAGAATGATAATGTGGTGAAGAGTAAAAATGACATGTTAGCAAAAGAAAAAGGAAAAGCAGTGGTGGAGGAAAATCGAGAGCCTCCAAAAAAAACTTTACAGATCAAGAGGCAGAAAAATTTCTGAAAATAATCAAGACAAGCGACTATAGGGTGGTGGATCAGCTTCACCAAACCCCGACCAAAACTTCAATACTCTCGTTGCTCATCAATTCAGAGGCCCATCAAGATTCACTGATTAAAGTTTTAAGTTCTACTCATGTTGTAGAAGAGATTACTATGAACCAATTTGATAATGTCGAGGAAAATCTGACGTCTGGGTCCTATATAGGTTTCCACGACAGTGAGTTACCTCCACAAGGCCGAGCTCACAAAAAAGCGCTACACATCTCGATTCAGATAGTTATTACAAGCCTATCCATGGTGCTTAGAGATACTGGTTATGCCCTCAATATGTTACCAAAATCTAGTCTGATGAGGCTAACACTAGATGGTGTTGTGATAAGACTGAGTTCCATGATAGTTAAAGGTTTCGATGGTTCTCAAAGTACGGTATTCGGAGAAGTAGATCTTCCTGTCAAGATCAGTCCACACATTTTCTATATCACCTTCCAAGTCATGGATATAGAACCAGCAAATACATGTTTGCTCGGACGACCTTGGATTCATGCGGCAGGGGCGGTCACTTCGACCTTACATCAAAAACTGAAGTTCTTGGTTGAGGGAAGATTGGTCATAATTGATGGAAAAGAGGACATCTTTGTAAGTCACATTGACTCCTAAAGGTATATCAGTGCTGATGAAGATTGCATAGCCACGCCATTTCAAGTCTTGGTGGTTGCTTCAATGGTGATCTCACCAGTGGAAAAGATCAAGAAACCTACTGTAACTTCGCGGAGGTATTTACAAATGGAAATTGAGAATGGTGACTCAAAAGGCTGGGGAAATATCATAGAAATATATGAGAAGAAGAACCGCTTTGACTTGGGTTACGAATCATCAAAGGCTACTTTGAAAGGAAAAGCTCGGTTTCCACCAATCCAATAAACCTTCATTGGTAAAGGGATAGAGCATGGAAGACGGGGGAAATGATATCCAACAAAGAAAACATCAAAAGGGCATATGATTTCATTCATGAGTGTGCCCCAAGAGAAGAACTCAAGAACTGGACAATTATGAATATTACTGAGATTTTCTTTCCAAAGTAATTTTCTTTGTTTTTGAAAAAACCTATGTTAAGCCAGAGGCATATGGGTTGTTTCTAAGGGTCCCCCATTTGTTTCAACCAATATACATGATTAATAAAAATATGTTTTATATTCAATTAAGATCCTTGTTTTTCTTTTTGCATTTATACTTCATATTTAAAATGTCAATACTTCCCTTCATATGCATTTTCCAAATTCACATACTAAAGAAAAATTGCACCAAAACATGATAAATATGCATATCCATGACCAAAATCACTGATAATGTTAATGCTGCTATCTGATATGTTTTGATGCACCCATCAACCAAGCTGAAGAGGGAGATGATGAGGATCTTGAAATTTCTAAAGAATTGGCGAGAGGAATAGAGAAAAAAGCTGACAGCATACAACCATACCAAGAATCTATTGAAACAATTAACCTTGGCACAGAGGAAGATCCGAAAGAGATCAAGTTGGGGGAAACATTATATGAAAGCGTCAAAGAAAGGTTGGTCAAGTTGTTACATGAGTACGTGGATATATTCGCCTAGTCTTACAAAGATATGCCAGGGTTGGATATAGACGTTGTGGTGCATAGACTACCTCTCAAGGAAGGTTTCTCTCCAGTCAGGAAAAAGCTCAGGAGAACTCATCTAGACATGTCCAACAAAATTCGAGAAGAGGTCCTTAAACAATTTAACACAACATTCTTAGCGGTTGTAGATTATCCACCTTTGATAGCTAAAATCGTGCCAGTACCCAAAAAGGATGGGAAAGTACGTATGTGTGTAGATTATCGAGATCTAAACAGAGCAAGTCCTAAAGATGATTTCCCGCTACCTCACATAGATGTTTTGGTTGGTAATACAACTCAAGCTTCGGTATTCTCATTCATGGATGGTTTCTCAGGCTATAATCAAATCAAAATGGCACTCGAACATATCGAAAAGACTACCTTCATGACACCTTGGGGAACTTTCTGTTATAAAGTAATGTCGTTCGGTCTAAAGAACGCATGGGCAACCTATCAGTGAGGAATGGTCACACTATTCCATGATATGATTCACAAAGAAGTTAAGGTGGTAGATGATTTGATTTCCAAATCTCATACGGAGGAGGATCACATCATACATTTACAAAAGTTTCCCGATGGAAGATGTTATTATCGGAGTACGACTTAAAATATGTTACTCAAAATGCCATCATGGGTAGTGTACTAGCTGATCACCTATCTCATCAACCGTTACCGGAATATCAACCAATGAAGTTCAACTTCCCAGACGAAGATGTTATGGTTATAGATGACTACGAAATACCAGGGCTCAACGAAGGACCTGAACCAGGAGCACGTTGGACACTCATGTTTGACAGAGCTTCAAATGCATTGGGGCATGGTATCGGGGCAGTTTTGACTTCTCCAAAGAAATTTCACAAACCTTATACTGCAAAGTTATGTTTTGACTGCACCAACAATATCGCTGAATATGAAGCATGTATCTTGGGTTTGGAAGCTTCCATCAATATGAGAATCAAATATCTCAAAGTGTTTGGAGACTCTGCACTAGTAATATTCCAAGTCAAAGGTGAATGAGACACTAAACACCCCAATTTGATTCCATACCGAGATCATGTCTTAAAGCTAGCTACAAAATTCACCGAGATTACCTTCAGTAATATCCCACAAGAAGAAAATCAGATGGCAGACGCCTTAGCAACCCTATCAGCCATGTTCAAGGTAACTTGGCCTAACCACGAGCCACGCATTATGATCATAAATTTTGAAGAGCCTGCACAGTGCCTCACTATTGAAGAAGGACCGGATAACAAGCTCTGGTTGTATGACATCAAGAGGTATCTTGAAAAACAAGAATATCCAGAAAATGCCTCTATCACTGATAAACAAACTCTATGAAGGCTAGCCTCAATATTCTTTCTAAGTTGTGATGTGTTATACAAAAGAAACTATGATATGATGCTACTCAGGTGTGTGGAGAAACAAGAAGCAAATACGCTAATGAGAGAAATCCATCAAGGTACTTTTGGAACCCATACAAATGGGCATGTTATGGCAAGAAAAATCCTACGAGCGGGTTATTATTGGTTAACAATGGAAGCAGATTGCTATCATTACACAAAAACTTGTCACATGTGCCAAACCTACGCTGATAAAATGAATGTTTCACCCATTCCTTTAAATGGCCTGAGTTCTCCTTGGTCGTTCTCGATGTGGGCAATTGATATGATAGGTATGATCGAACCAAAAGCATCTAACAATCACTGATACATACTAGTCTCTATTGATTACTTCACAAGTGGGTAGAAGCGGCATCATATGCAAATGTGACTAGCCAAGTGGTCACTCGATTCATCATGTAAAATCTCATACAAATATTGGCATGAAATGCTTTCCTTTCCTCTACATGGCTATCGTACCTCTGTACGCACATCAACAGTCGCAATTCCTTTTTCTCTAGTATATGGCATGTAGGCAGTACTCCTAGTTGAAATTCAAATTCCATCACTTCTAATCTTAAAAAAATAAAGCTTGAAGAAGCCGAGTGGGTTCATACGCGACTTGATCAACTCAATCTCATTGAAGAGAAATGCTTGATAGCTTTTTGCCACGGTCAATTGTATCAGAAGAGGATGAAGAAAGCCTTCGACAAGAAAGTCCTCCCTCGAATATTCAAAGGGGATTTTATGCTCAAGAAGATTTTTTTGCCTCACCTTGATTCATATGGTAAATGGACACCCCACTACGAAGGTCAATATGCGATAAAAATAGCATTCTTCGGTGGTGGTCTCATCCTCACAACAATGGATGGGGAAGAACTACCGCACCCGACAAATTCAGGCGCAATCAAAAAATACTATGCATAAGAAAAATCGTTAAGATCGAACCTTAAACAGGCGACTTAGGCAAAAAGGAGCATCCTAGTGGATTAAAAATCCAAAAGGGAGATCCAGGAAAAAATTAGGGACATACACACAAAAATTATCCTGGTGGATTGAAACCCCGAAAGGGCGGTCCAGGAAAAAATTAGGGATCTTATTCAAAAGAAATAAAGAACAAAAAGACAGCGATCTAAGAATTGCGACCATAAACCATGATGAAAGAGATGGATCCAAATCATTCAACTCAGAAGCAAAAAAGATTGGAAGCTATCGAGAGAGCATTGGGGAAACAACAGTGGCAATTATCATTTTCATTTCCAATTACAGTTTTAAAAACTTTATGAAATTACCTCTTTTAAGGAATTACATCTTGTACTCGAGCCTATTCAGAGGCTTATCAATAAAACATTTACTTTTTCCATCTTGCAAAGTGTGCTTTTTCCTTTTCAGACTTGTCTATAAAATACTACGATTATTTCTTTTGAATATTGCGTTGAAATCATTTCGGGGATTTGACAAATAAAAGCACTTGATAAAACATCAAAAAAGAATTTTGGTTAGGAAACATCGAAAGAAAATCCACACATACGTCCATGTATACACCTGCGTCTATGCCTACGTCCATACCTAAGCATGCACATACGACATAACTATCAAGATCTTGCTGATGCTTTCCAACATGTTCAAATCATTTCAAAGTTACCAAGAAGATGTAACAAGCAATGTCAGAGAATTGGCAACTCAAAACCAATGGTTTAAAAGGAGAGAATATCCGAAAAACATTTTTCATAATATTTTGGGGGTATATACACAAATTTTGCACATATGTAATTATTTGGGGCATGCGCACATTCATTGCATATACACTCTGGGTTCCATATTGATCAAAGACATCATGCATATACATCATGCATGGCATTCCTCGAAAGATATTTTGGACGGAGCCAATATCTTGGGGCCCTCCATCAATTTATTACCTTGGCTAAAAGAAACCAGTAAAAATCCAATCTCATATTTGATTTAGTTATCTAACATTTGGAACATCAAAATAACTTCCTCTACATTATAACTCATTGCATCAGTCTCCATGAAACAATTTGTTTTCCCTCTTTGCAGTATAACTCATTGCATTAGTCTCCACACAACAATGTGTTCCCTTCTGTGCGATCTAACTCATTATGCCAGGCTTCTTGTAGTAATGTGCAGAATCTGCAATTCAACTCATTATGTCGGTCTCCATGCAACAATAGGTTTCCTTCTTTGTGATATAGCTCATTGTGCCAGTCTCTATGTAGTAATGTTGGGAAGTCTGTTATTCAACTCATTGTGTTAGTCTCCATGCATCAATAGGTTTCCTTATTTGTGATATAGCTCATTTTGTCAGTCTCCATTTAGCAATGTTGTAAAACCTGTAATTTGACTCATTGCATCAGTCTCCATGCAGGGATGTGTTCCTTATCTATAATATAATTCATTGCATCAGGCTCCGTGCAGCAGTATGTTTCCTCGTTCGCGATATAGCTCATTGTGTCATACTCCATACGGAAATGCTATTATCAGACTTTTCCATTGCATCAGTCTCCATGAAGCAATGTCGTTATCACGCTTTTACTGCGATATAATCCATTGCATCAGTCTCCAGGCAGCAATGTCATTATCAAGTTTCTTCCTCGATACAACTCATTGCCTCAGTCTCCATGCAGCAATGTAGTTATCAAGCTCTTTTCAAATATCTATCCCCCAGGTTGTGATAGAGATGTGGATAAATAAGCATAATCCATTGCATCAATCTCCATGCAACATTGTGTTATCAGACTTTGTTTTATTCATCGCCTAGATTGTGATGAATAAAAAAATAAAAAAAATAAAAACTTACTATATTAGTCTCCAAGCATTAGTAAGTCAACTTTTTCAAAACTTGTATTATTTTCCCCCTATATTATTGTAAATATGCAAACGATCTCTTCTTAGATACTGGCGAGTTATTCGTGTCGTCGTGTCTAAAGTTCTGTCAAACAAACTTTGGTGCAAATGCTGGTGGGATGATACATCATCATTTATGCCTATCCTTCATACTCATGAGAGCGCTGTACAGTGTATCCTTATAATCTCTTGGACAAATCTTGAGGTCTTCCAATATTTAATAAACTTTCAATCAAACGTTTGAGACCTGCGTATTCTTGCACTATTCAATCGAAAGATAATTAAACATGGGTAGATGTCATACTCCAAATTTTCCCTACCCTTATATTATATTTAGGTCTCTAACTTAATATATTGTATTATATAGGTTTTATTTCTATGGGGGTCTAAATTCAAAGTTGGGTGTACTAATCCAAAATGGACCATCAATATCTGGTGGGCCATTAGTTTTCTAAAAATAAAAGGAGTCCATTTCAAGTTAAAACAGGCGATGTATAAAACAAATCGTTTTTTGTTGAAGCCCAATATTTAAAAACAGATAGGCCCATTCAGTTTTGAAAAAAAAATCATTTTTTGTTGTTGTTAAAATTATTGTTTTACTATTTGGGAAGAATGACTAAAAAAAGGTTTTTTGGCCCATCAAGTTATTTTCGTATGACCCATTTTAACAGTCCATTAAAATTGGGTTAGATTTTGTTTAAAATCATCAGGCCCAATAAAGGCAGTGGCCCGTTCAGTTCATTTTGTTTTGAATTATTTTGTTTTACTTATAATTATTAACAATTATCATTATTCTCTATTATGTTAAAATGGTTTTGTTTAACAGTATTATTGGTTTTGCTTAACAGTATTATTGTTTCTCTTTATATTGTTTTTAAATATTTTTATTAGTTAAAAGGGAAAAACATATAAAGCCATCGCATGATTTGTTACCAGGCCCAAGACCAAAACCCCTTGCGGGCCCAATCCAAAGCTCACGCTCCAAAAATTAACAAACAATCATTGTTTCAATCATTAAGGAAAAACAGTCGTTGTACGAATTTAAGAAGATTAATGAATGTTTACAACGACATCAAATTGGATATAACTTTCAAAGTTCTTCCAGAAACACAACAAATTAGAGAAAACTTGCCAAAACGAAAACAGAAACGAATCATAATTTGTAACAAACTTAATACAAAATCAAACGAATACATAAACAAATTAAGGCTTTATACAAAATTACAGACAAACTAATGTTCTTCCCTAATCTGCTAGTCAAAAAACAGACACATTTATTTGTTTCCTAATCTAATAATCCCTAAAAACATGATAAAATAAAATAATCAAGAATAGTACAAGGGATGGAGATCATTACAGACAAAAAGAGAATTTACAGAACAAAAAAGGGTTACAGAGAGAAGGATCTTGGGAAGCTTCGTCTTCATCACGCCGTAGATCCGCATTTGTGACTGTGTTCGCTTAGGGTTTCAATATCTGAAACCCTAGTTATTCAACTGTTGCTGCCACTACATCCGTTGTCGTTGCTACACCTTTCATCCTTGTACCTTCAAAACACACGAGAAAAGAGAATCAGCCGCGACTCAAACACGGAATAGAAGAAACTACGATCAAAGGTAATGGTTTTGGTCTTACCTGATCAGACTTGGACCGTCACGACTGGCTCCGAGCAGAGGTTGAGTGAGATGGGGGGGTACCTGCAAGGCACTCTGATGCTAAAGTGAGTGATGGTGCGAGCAGGCAAAAAGTGTATGTATGGGTAAGAGAATGAATACCTGACCCTCTAGGAATAGAGGGTATTTATAGCCCCCAGCGCAGGGCCAAGGTCCCTTCATTGGGCCGACCAGAACTGGCCCAATAAAGGAACTGCCAGGTTCTACGTGTGTAGTAGGGACCCGCACGTGGTCTCCTTCCTGGTGATGCTCTGCGAGAAATGAGGAGGGACGAAGACGCGATCTTTCCGGAGTTCAGGTTATTTGGTAACGGTCAGAGTCTGCCCTACGAGGAAGGTGCTCGAGCTGGGCTCGAGCTGGAGTTCCCCATGGTCGAGGACACCATGTTCGCGGGCAACGGCGGGCACGGCTGCCATTCTGGTCGGGCGCATTGGCGGGAATCCTCGGGCGCGCGCTCCTCGAAGAGTTGCTTGGGTTGGGCCTTTGTTCTCGCTTTTGGGCCAGGGCGAGCCCAGTCCACAATAGGAGCCCCCCAAGTCGTGGCTCCTAGAGCAGGAGTTATGACTTGACCTCAGCTCGCCTTTGCCACGGGGTCTGATGCCCGGCCCAGGGTATTTGCTTCCCCGTGACTGCTCGAGAAGTTTCTCATGAGTTGCGCTCGTGGCGTAATCCTTGACGATGCGTGCTCGAGGGATTCCTCGTGGGCTGTGTTCGTTGAGTACACGAGGCAACCCTTGGGAACCGTGAAGCCACCCTAGCGAGAGTAGGGCCATCATTGCCTAGGGGAGTAGACGTCGAGGAGGGGAAGTTTGTAGTTCCCCGGGGTGACGTTTCGTATTCCATGTCATCCCTATAAATAGGATCCTTGGGTCCCATAATTCGTTTTTCCTCTTCGCGCTTCTCCTTCTTCCTCTGCCTTTGCCGCTGTTGTTTCTCTACAACTTTGCAAGATTACCGTACCTTCCGCCATTGATTTCCTCCACCGCTGCCGTACCTTCTTCCTAACTTCCAAGTAAGCGTTTATCCCTCCTATTTTTCTCCGATGTAGGTAATTTTTCCGTTATTTGGATGCTAGAAACCCACATTTTGGATTAGAGCCCGGTGCATTCATGTTTGTGCCTGGCGCATTCATGTTTGTGCCCGGTATATTCATGGTTTAGGTATGTGACTCGCGATGCTGCCCGAGACCTTCATGGTTTTGGGCGCATAATTCTATGATACTTCCCGGTAAACCCATAGTTCTAGGATTAGGATTCATGATATTTCCCGTCACATCCGTAGTTTAGGTTGGCGTACCCATGGCTGGCCGGGACGTTGGCCCATTAGGAAGTATGTAGGACAACTCGTCGTGGCACCTTAGCATCGGGGAGGCAAAACCAGGATCTTGTTCGAGTCCTCAACGTTTTAACGCGCGCAGAGTGCGCCTTAGCTTGTCGTGCCCTACTTCCCGTCAGTTATGGCGAGCATATGGATTGGCTCTCGAATCTCACCGGTTTCCTGTGCTTTGCAGGTAAATGGCTGATGAACCGGAGTCTTCGGGGCGTAATGAGGTCGAGGACCAGAGTGCCGAGGAGAATGTAACCCTAGTTGACACTGTTGATGATCCTTCGCTGGATTGGGTGGGCGCCGAGCCCCGAGGGATTGCCTCGGCATATAGTCGGTGTAGTCAGAGCGCCTACACTATCGTCGAACACGGTAGTAGTCAACCGGGCTTCCCGAAGAACTTTGTTGTCACAAGGCCGTCTCTCGATGCGCGGATCTGTTCAGAGTTCTCTGAGTATGGTTTTCCCATGTATGAAATTGCGTTCAAGGACCTCGGCCTTAAAATCCCTTTCAGTGATTTCCAGATCGGGGTATTCTGCCATCTGGACTTGGCCCCCTCGCAGCTTCACCCCAATTCGATCGCCTTTCTTCGGGCGTTCGAGCTGACATGTCGCTTCTTAAGGATTGGGGCGACCATTCCTCTCTTCTTCAGAGTATTTCACTTGCAACGCCAGTCTCGAGGAGGCAGGCATAGTTGGGTTTCCATGAAACAGTCGAAGAGGCTGTTCAAGATGTACATATTTTCGGTCCGGGGTTCCAAGGACAAATGGTATGTCGTGCGACCGATCACCCAAACTCCTCTGTATTCTATATATAAAGAGGAGACCGCAGTGGCCGACGAGAACGGGGAGCCTCTTATGGACGACGAGGGTCGCCCGATGCTGGGGCGTGTATCCAAGTTCCCGTTGCATTGGTGCTTGCGCCATTACGAGCATGGTACCGGGCACTACCATACGCTCGCGGGAGGGATGAGTGCCGAGGATGAGGAAGCCTACGGTACCCTTTTCAAGTATGTCGACAGCTTCTTCCCTGCCCGGTGGGTCACGAGGGAGGGGAAAGACATTCTTGACGAGGAAGGTTACCCGACCTTCGAGGCCCGTCCTATAGATACCAAGGCGCTTGTCGAGTGCCAGTCCTACGGGCAGGCCGTGGACCTAATAGGTTGCTTTTTGTCTTATAGTTTTGTTCTAGTTTCTTTGTTTGCAACTTGCTCGTAACTAACCCTGGTTTTTTTTCTTTGCAGGCAATATGTCTGGACGAAAGGAGAGGCTTTTAAAGCTGACTCAGGACAAGAAAATAAATAAAAGGTTGGTGCGAGCTCCCCAAGCAACAAGGATGGGACCACCAACCAGTTCAGGCGACGCTTCCAGCGGGTCCTAAGGTTCCCCTGAAGTCGAGCAGCCCCCCGAGCTGATAACGAGGAAGAGAAACTGGGTAGAGAACTAGTCGGAAGTCGGTGACGAGTCTGTCGCGGTGAGGGCCTTTGGCTTGCCCCCTTCTTTAAAGAGGAAGGTTTCTTCGAGGGGTTTCCCTTGACAGTGAGTGCTGAGGATGTTGAGACCATCAGGAGGCTCGACAAGGAGAGTCGGAGAAAACACCTGGCCGCCAGTATGGTCGGGATGGTCAAGATGGCCGAGATGGCCATTATCCTCGCTGAGGAGGGGTCGGACTTCTCTGATCGCGTCAGGGAACTGGAACTGGAAAAAGCTGCCCTCGCCGCTGGCTCTCGTAAGTTGAAGGCTGCTCTGGAGAGATCTGAGAAGATGTTCTGCGAGCAAGCTGAGTTGTTGGCCATGGAAAAGGAAAACTCGGGGAAGGTTGCCGAGGAGAGGGACTGTTTTCGATTGGACCGGGAACGCTTGGAGGCCGACAATGAGCGTCTGTCTAAAGAAGTCGTGGATCTGAAGGCCGCCATGCTTCCCGCCGAAGACGAGTCGGAGGAGACGACCCTCTTGCGGAGTCTCTCGGATCTGGTCGCGCGCATCCATCTCCTTGAAACGGACTGTGTTGGCGCCTTGGCAGATGGTTTTGAGGCCGCGGTTAACCCGCTCACTTTATTGAATCTGGGACTGAATACCGAGGGGGTGGGTTTCATGTCCCAGATCATCGACGGCCAGGTCGTGCCTCCTCCCGAGTCTTCTGTCGTGGATGCTGGCAGCCCCGGGGAAGTCTAGCCGTGGAATGCTGGTCGGGCATGCGCGCCTGTTTTACTGGTAGTTGTCTTTGGGGCCTGCGTGCCCGTGCCTGTAATTTCTGAACATCGTCAGCCTTCTTGGTTGGTTTATTTTTATTTGCTTTTGCTTTTGAGTGGATGTTTATTTCGACCTTTAATATTTGCTTGTGTCTAAGTTTTTATATTTGTGATGAAATTTGCCTAAGTTATGTCCCCGAGTCTCGCCTGTGCTCGGCTGTTACTTTGTGGTGGAATTTGCCTAAGTTATTTCCTCGGGGCATGCTTGTGCTCGGCTTGTTTATTTTTGTGGCGAAATTTGCCTAAATTACGTCCTCGAGTGGAGATTCTTTCGACCCATTTGGTGGTCCGACGTACTTCGAAATGCGTCGGTCGTGCGGAGTAAAGCCGCTTTCTCGGGCGTATGACCCAGATCGGGGGCGCTTGCCCGTGGTGTGAACTGCCTCATCGCGAGCAGGGTGTTTTGCCATGTGTGTACTTCGACAGTGGAGCTCGATTGAGGTGTCCATGTCGGGCACTATCGTTCGTGCTCGCTTGGCTGAACGACGCTATATCGTTTGGGCGTAGATTGGGCCCGTACCTTGGCCTATCTACGTGGTCGAGACATTTCTCTCCGTTGACTGGATGTGGGTGTCCGACGACGAGAGTCCTTAGTGTTAAGGTTTTTTTTAACTATAGTACTGCTTTAGCTTAGCAGCATTCCAGGGTCGTGGCAATGGTTCTCCGTCTAGTTGCTCGAGGTAGTATGCCCTGGTACCTGTGGTGCCGTGGACGCAGTAAGGCCCTTCCCAGTTCTCGGCCAACTTCCCTTCGGGGGAGTCTTTCTGGTTTCTTCATAACACCAGGCTGCCGATATCGAACTCGCGTTTAATGACCTTGTCGTTGTGACGCATGGCCATTCATTGTTTTAGGGTGGCCTCGCGCAGGGCTGCCCCCGATCGAATTTCCTCGACTAAGTCGAGTTCGTCCCTAAGTGCCTCGTCGTTCATTTCTTCTTCGAGGGGAGTTTCTGTCTGCCTGGAGGGTTCCCTGATTTCTATTGGGATGACGGCCTCAGTGCCGTATGTTAGTCGAAAGGGGGTCTCGCCCGTCGTCGAATGGGGCGTGGTGCGGTACGCCCACAAGACACTGTGCAGCTCCTCGACCAAGCCTTTCTTAGCTTCGCCGAGCCGGCGTTTGAGTCCTCAGAGGATGACTCTGTTAGTGGCCTCGGCTTGCCCGTTGGTTTGAGGCTGCTCGATCGAGGTGAAGTGTTGTTTTGTTCCCAGTTTGGTGACGAAGTCTTGGAATCTGTGGTCGGTGAACTGGGTGCCATTGCCGGTGACCAGTACTCTTGGGATCCCGAATCTCGCGAGGATGTTTCTCTTGTAGAAATGGAGGATGTTGTGCGAGGTGATCTTCGCGAGAGCCTCGGCCTCTATCCATTTTGTGAAGTAATCCACGGCCACAATTAGAAACTTATTTTGGTAAGTTCCTTGCACGAAGGGTCCGAGGATATCCATCCCCCACCATGCAAACGGCCACGGGGATGACAGTATGCTCAGCTTGTGAGGGGGAGCGAGGTGCATGTCGGCGTGCCTCTGGCACTTGTCACACTTCTTAACGTGTTCCTTGGTGTCCTGCTGCATCGTCGGCCAATAGTACCATGCTCGAAGGGCTTTCCTCGTCATGGACTTACCGCCCATGTGCTTGGCGTTAATCCCTTCATTTATCTCTCGTAATACCTCGGGGATTGTGGATTCGTTGATGCATTTCAAGAGGGGAATGGAGAATCCCCTGGGGTATAGTTTATGCTCGAGCACCACGTAGGAGCATGCTCGTCGCTTCGTGATGGTCGCCTTTGTCTGGTCCGAGGGGAGTTCGCCCTTTGTCAAAAAATTGTACACCGGGGTCATCCAGGACGAGGCGTCTCCTATGGCGTGTACCTCGACTGGTGTCTAGGATCTTTCGATGCTCGGGCGTGACAGGGATTCTTGTATGACAGATTTGTTTCCGCCCTTCTTTCTCGTGCTTCCGAGTTTGGACAATATGTATGCCCTCGTGTTTTGCTCGCGCGGGACGTGTGATATTTCTACTCGCTCAAACTTTGTCATGTGTTTTTTGACTAAGTGTAAGTATTCGACAAGGCTGTCGTTTTTGGCTTGGTAACTCCCTTGGACTTGGGAGGCAACGAGTTGTGAGTCCGTGAAGATTTGTATCTCGCAGGCTACCATGTCCTCGGCTAGCCTTAGTCCTACGAGCAGGGCCTCGTATTCTGCTTGGTTATTCGACGTCGGGAAGGAGAGGGTTAGCGAGTGTTCGATCACTACGCCTTCCTCATTTTCCAGGAGTATCCCCGCGCCGCTTCCAGACGAGCTGGAGGCTCCGTCGACGAAGATGGTCCATTTGTGTTCTTTCCTCGCGGGCGGGTCGTGAGCGGTCATTGATAACGAGAAATCGTATCATATAATTACTACGCTTTTTACCAATTTTATAATACATTGAGTCGTCTAACTCCCGATTATTCCGAGTTTATTTGTCTTTTCACAGGTATAACATTTGCCAACTCAAACCAATGAAAAAGGACTACATGAAGGAGGCTAGACAATAAACAAAGAGAAAAGAACTAAATCTGCAAAGTTTGGAGATTTCGAAGCAGTGACGACCGTCACACCCTGTGACGACCGTAACGACCCCCAACTTGAAACAACGCTCGTCACACATCATTGACGAGCGTAATGCGTTATTTAATGGCATTACGACCGTCACCCACCTGTGACGATCGTCACGCGCGTAAAGATGAACGTTGTGAATTGGTGGAGACGTGGGCAACGTGAGGGCAGAAGTGTTCTCCTATTTTCCATCCACTCAGTAACCATGCACCTTATATTTCCTCCACTCAAGCCTTTTTCCAGGATTCTTTTCAACTGCTATATTTTCTCCTATATATATGTGTGGTAGTGCAAAGGGAAAAAGGTCAAAGGAATTCTCCCAGAACAAAATTACTACTTTTTGCAATTATTTCTATTTCCTTGTTTTTGAGCATTTTCTACGTACTATAATTTCTACTTCCAGCATTATTTTCCAGCATTAGTTTTAGAGTGTTAATTCTTCATTTAAGAATTAACACAATTTATTTATTTCAATCAAGCTACAAGGAATATTGTAACATCCAAGATTACCATAGCAACCTTACTTCCAGGTTTTTTATTGCAATTAATATTTATTCATTCTTGTATTATGCCAATTATTTCTATGGATTATATTTTGAATTGCATTGCTATTAAATATATTATGCCCGGCTAAATTATTCGTACCGGTATGTGACTCTTAAGAACCGAAAGAATTCAGTGATACCTTGGCCAAAAATATTTATAAAACAATTTCTGGTTTCCAATTTCCATGTTTAATTTAACTACCCTTGTCACGAGAGTGAGAGGATAATTAACACGATTTTTCCACGAGAGTGGGAAATTAATTAAGGCAAGAACCTGCATGCGAGAGCTGGGGTTCAACCCAGATAGTGGTAACGAAACATTAATTTTTAAATACACGAGAGTGTTTTAATAAATTAATTAAACTCAAATTGTTTTCAAAAAGTGTTATTAAATTTAAAGTGCATCCACTAGGTTTAGTAGCATGACTTATTTCATGAACACGAGAGTGTATGTCTCAGGTTTTTAAACAATTAGTTTTTACCGAAATACTTTATAGTCCAAGCGATTCACCGAATTCCCGAAGTCCGACTATCACATACCGGTATGACTATTACTATTATTTTTAATTAAACTATTTCCTCCCTAAAATCAAATATTCATCGCTTAGTTAAACAAACTGTAACATTAGATCGTATGCGATTGATCCTCAGTCTCTGTGGGTTCGATAATAATTTAAAACTAGAATGACTAAACTGTATACTTGCAGTTAGTATCCCAATAGACTCATAAAGTCCCGATCAAGTTTTTGGCGCCGTTGCCGGGGACTAATTAGTCAATTAATTACGATTCTTCTGTTGCGCGTTTAGACTAGGCAACAGAAACCCTTTTTCGATTTGTATGCCAAGGACCCGCTCACAAGGCGAACCACTTGACAAATGGACGGACGAACCTGAATGCATCCTTTCCGTAAGACGTGCAGTCAGGGATTACTGTTTAAATCACGCTATTCCTTTACCCAAACCCGAAATCAAGATTGATTCTGAAACAGATTCTAATTCTTCCTCTGAGACCGAAACTAATCCAGAATTAGACATGGCCGAAGAACAAAGGACCCGTGCACTGAAGGAGTACGCAGCTCCATCACAACAATAACCCCACAACAACATTGCTGCTCCAGCAATAAATCGAAATGATTTTGAGTTGAAACCGTCATTGATATCAGCTATCAAACAACGCCAATTCTCTAGAGATCCTACCGAGGATCCAAATGAACATCTTACAAAATTCGTTCAATTTGCCGACACAGTTATAGCAAATGGTGTTAGTAAAGATGCAATAAGATTACGTCTTTTCCCTTTCTTGCTAAGAGATAGAGCTTGGGCTTGGTTTTAATCCTTGCCATCAAATTTCGTCACTACGTGGGAAGGACTTAAGATTGTATTTTTAGCACGATACTTTCCTCCAAGCAAGACTGCTGCACTAAGAGCCCAAATCAACGGATTTAGGCAGAAGGATACTGAATTGCTATTCGATGCATAGGAACGCTACAAAGATATGATGCGAATGTGCCCATATCACAGACTAGAAAAATGGCTGATCATCCACACGTTTTATAATGGACTCTTGTACAACACAAGACTCTCTATAGATGCCACCGCAGGTGGTACACTGATGGACAAGCCTTATGAAGAAGCTAACCAACTCATTAAAAATATGGCTCAAAACCACTATCAGTGGGGAGGAGAAAGAACATATGTGGAGAAAACTCAAACCAAAGGTGGGATGTACGAGATTAGTAGCCTAGATAAATTTAATGCTAAGGTAGATGCTCTTACCCAAAAGATAGAAAGCTTGACCTTACCTCCTGCAGCCACCGTGGCTGCACTTACCCCAAACTGCGAAGTTTGTGGAGTTCCTGGTCATGTTGGAACCGAATGTCAAATCTTAGCGGGAATATCAGTTGATCAGGTAAATTACGCTCAAGGGAATCCTTATGCTAATACCTATAATCCTGGTTGGAAGAACCATCCTAACTTCTCGTACAAGAGCAATAACGCTTTATATGCACCTGGCCAAGCACCTGCTCTACCTCCAGGTTATCAAAAACCCGATGTTAATGTTCCTAATATTCCTAAGAAATCTAACCTTGAAATCCTAATGGAAAATTTTATCGCTAATCAAGCCCAACAAAACAAAGAATTCCTCAATAAAAACATTCACACCGGTGAACAGTTGAAGCTATTAGCAAATAAGGTAGATGCCCTAGAAACTCACAATAAAATGTTAGAAACCCAAATCTCCCAAGTAGCACAACACCAAGCTAGTTCTGCCGCACCTGCTGGTACATTTCCTCGACAGCCACAACCCAATCCTAAAGGACATGCAAATGATATCACATTACGAAGTGGGATAACCCTTGATGGACCGATAGATCCTAGACTCCAAAACCCGACCATGTATCAGAAACCTGAAAAAGAAGTAGAGAAGTCGAAAGATCAATCTGAGAATGTAGAGGAAGACGCGAATGAGAACAGAGAGGCTTCAGAAAAACCTTACGTGCCTCCACCACCATATAAACCACCAATTCCATACCCTCAAAGACTTGCAAAAACCAAGAACGAGGGGCAATTCAAGAAATTTGTAGAACTTCTGAAACAATTAAACGTTACTATTCCGTTTACAGAAGCTATAACCCAAATGTCGTCATATGCTAAATTCCTAAAAGAAATATTGTCTAATAAGAAAAAAAAATCGTTGAAAACGAAACCGTTATGCTAACTGCCGAATGTAGCGCCATAATTCTAAATAACATGCCTCCAAAGCTAAAAGATCCTGGTAGCTTCTCCATACCATGTGTAATTGGTAAATCTGTCATAGACAAAGCTCTATGCGATTTAGGAGCAAGTGTTAGTCTAATGCCCTTATCGATTTGCGAGAAACTCAAACTAGGTGACATGATACCTACCAAGATGTCCCTACAACTAGCCGACAGATCCGTCAAATTCCCTGTTGGTATGCTAGAAAACATCCATGTCCGAATAGGACAATTTTACATACCGACTGACTTTATAATAATGGACATCAAGGAAGATTCAAACATTCCCATCATATTAGGAAGACCATTTTTAGCTAATGCAGAAGCCATCATTGACGTTAAGAAGGGAAAGCTTACCTTCGAGGTAGGAGAAGAAAAAGTAGAATTCATTCTTTCCCAATTCTTTAAAGCCCCTGCTATAGATGACTCATGCTGTCTCCTAGATATTATTGATGAATGTGTCAAAGAACTAGAAAGCCAAGAAGACACCTATTCTGAGATGCTAAAAATTCCGACACCGACTATCCTCAAGGATGATGACTGGAAACAAGAACATTTAGATGTCAACCTAAGCGAATGTTTCGCCTTAACACCCGATCCTGCCCCAACTGATAAGAAAACTGGTATAGAACTTAAAACATTACCTAAAGATATTAGGTATGAATTTTTAGATAAAGAACTAGAACGACCAGTTATAGTTAATGCCAAATTAGGGAAGATCAAAACCGAAAAACTTCTTAGTGTGTTAAGGAAATATCCAACCGCGTTAGGCTATAATATATCAGATCTAAAAGGAATAAGCCCTTCTCTTTGTATGCACCGCATTATGCTGGAGGAGGACTGCAAGACTTCTAGAGAACATCAGAGACGAATAAATCCTATCCTAAGTGAAGTCGTTAAGAAAGAAGTGCAGAAACTGCTAGAGGCAGGCATCATATACCCAATATCAGATAGTAATTGGGTCAGCCCAGTTCACGTGGTGCCTAAGAAAGGAGGTGTTACGGTTATAACAAACACAAAAGGCGAATCGGTAGCACAACGTACCCAAACAGGATGGAGAATGTGTATCGATTATAGAAAACTAAACAAAGCTACACGCAAGGACCATTTCCCATTACCATTCATTGATCAAATGCTCGAGCGCTTAGCCAAACATTCCCATTTCTGCTATCTTGACGGATACTCAGGATTCTTCCAAATTCCCATTCATCCTGATGATCAAGAGAAAACCACGTTCACATGTCCCTATAGTACCTTCGCATACCGAAGAATGCCATTTGGACTATGTAACGCACCTACAACTTTCCAACGATGCATGATAGCGATTTTCGCAGACTTTTTAGACGGAATTATGGAAGTATTCATGGACGATTTCTCTATCTGTGGAGAAAGTTTTGATGGATGTTTATCAAATCTTGAATTAGTACTGAAATGTTGTGTCAATGTCAACCTAGTGCTCAATTGGGAAAAATGTCACTTCATGGTGAGACAAGGAATTGTGTTGGGTCACATTGTATCAAGCAGAGGGATTGAAGTCGACAAAGCAAAAATCGAAATTATCAAAAACCTTCAACCACCCAAAACAGTTAGAGAAATAAGAAATTTTCTAGGACACGCTGGTTTTTACCGACATTTTATAAAAGATTTCTCTAAAATCACCAAGCCACTAACTGAATTATTAATGAAAGAAGCTGAATTTATTTTCGATGATAAATGCTTAAACGCATTTGAGACGCTTAAGGAAGCCTTAATTTCAACACCTATTATGCAACCCTCCGATTGGAACCTACCATTTGAAATAATGTGCGATGCGAGCGATTATGTTGTAGGCGCAGTCCTAGGACAACGCAAAGATAAAAAGCTTCACGCTATCTACTACGCAAGCAGAACACTCGATCCCGCACAAATGAATTACGCCACTACGGAGAAGGAACTCTTAGCTGTTGTATTCGCATTGGATAAATTTCGTTCCTACTTAGTGGGCGCCAAAATCATTATTTACACGGATCATGCAGCGATCCGATACTTACTAAGTAAAAAGGACGCCAAACCGCGACTACTCAGATGGATCTTACTCCTACAAGAGTTTGACTTCGAAATAAAAGATAAAAGAGGGACTGAAAACGTGGTAGCTGACCATTTATCAAGATTAGATGGAATCCAAACCGAGAGTGTTCCCATAAACGAAGATTTCCCTTATGAACGCCTTATTGCTAAGCTAGAGATGGCTCCTACCGACAATTTAGATCAACACAATGAACCTTTAACAACTGCGGTAGTAAAAACCATTTGTACAAACACCACATTACCATGGTACACTGATTTCGTCAACTATTTAGCTGCCGGTGTTTTACCACCTGATTTAACGTACCAACAGCGGAAGAAATTCTTCCATGATCTTAAACACTACTTTTGGGATGAACCATTACTCTTTAAAAGAGGCACCGATGGTATATATCGTCGTTGTGTTCCTAACGATGAAATAGACGACGTCATCTCCCATTGCCATTCCGCCTCTTATGGTGGACACGCTAGTACATCGAAAACTTGTGCAAAAATACTTCAAGCTGGCTTCTTTTGGCCTACTTTATGGAAAGACGTCCACGTAGCAACTATGAACTACGATAGATGTCAACGCACATGAAATATATCTAGACGCGACGAAATGCCGCAAAAAGGGATTCTCGAAGTAGAAATTTTCGATGTGTGGGGAATTGATTTCATGGGATCGTTCCCCGCATCTTTTGGAAATAAGTATATATTGGTAGTTGTTGACTACGTATCAAAATGGATTAAAGCCATCGCTGCACCCACAAACGATACACGAGTGGTACTTAAACTATTCAAGCATGTTGACTTCCCACGCTTCAGTGTACCAAGACTAGTAATCAGTGATGGAGGTTCCCATTTTATCTCTAGAATTTTCGAAAAATTACTTTCAAAATATGACGTTAAACATCGCATAGCCACAACATACCACCCTCAAACGAGTGGACAAGTGGAAGTGTCAAATAGGGAGATAAAACAAATCCTTGAGAAAACCGTAGCCACATCCAGGAAAGATTGGTCCTCCAAGTTAAATGATGCTCTTTGGGCATATAGGACAGCCTTTAAAACCCCTATCGGAACAACGCCGTTTAAATTAGTTTATGGAAAATCTTATCGTTTTCCAGTAGAATTAGAACATAAAGCTTATTGGGCCATTAAAACCCTTAACTTAAATTACAAGATTGCTGGCGAGAAACGAGTATTAGATATCCATGAATTAGAAGAATTGCGTTTAAAAGCTTATGAAAATGCTAGAATCTATAAGGAAAGAACAAAAAAATGGCACGATAAGCGTATCTCGCGGAAAGAATTTAAGGAAGGAGACATCATACTCCTATTCAACTCTAGACTGAAACTTTTCCCGGGAAAATTAGGTTCCAGATGGTCAGGACCATTCGAAATTAACAAAGTTTTCCCAAGTTGTGCGATAGAAATTAAAGGAAATTATATCAAACCATTCATAGTCAATGGCCAGCGCTTAAAGCACTACTTTAACGTCGTAAATATCGACTATTCGGCTTATCTTCAGTTAAGTGAGCCACCTACCCCCATACCTAATTGAATAGGTATTATCTGTCGAGCCGTTGACATAAAACAAAGGCGCTTCGTGGGAGGCAACCCATGTTTTATTTTAATTATTTTTATTGTTTTAACATGTTTTTATTTTTCTTTTCTTTTTCTTAATCTTTAAAATTTTCATGATTGCATCTCTTACTCCTTTTTGTTTTCTTTTTCTTCTATTTTTATTTTCCCTTTAAACTTTCTTTTTCTTTTTGCTTTAACTTCGGCAATTTTTAACCTGAAAAATACTAACTTAGTTTTTCCAAACATTTATTAAATATTTTCAGGGGGGTAATTCTTTTGCTCTCATATTTAGCTCCATGGCACGTGTAAACTTCATGAATATCACTTTGAGAAGCAGACACCAAAGAAGACGCTTTGAGGATCTGGCTGAGCGGGAAATGTGCCCTACAATCTACGCTGATGACCATGCTATGACTGCTCTTGGCATTCGTGAGAGTGTCATGTATTTGCTACATCAGATTGGCTGGGACACTGCTCCTATCCGAAGACGGTATTGTACTTACAAGAAGCTGACCCTTGAGTTCCTGAGCACCCTCAGCTACATTCCAAATCACGGGTTAGGATTCAACCGTGGGTTGATCACTTTCAGGTTGTTTGACATGGACTATAGCTATAACCTTAGGGAGTTTGCCCACCTGCTAGGATTCCCTTTTGGCCCTGATGTTATCACTATGACCTAGGAGGACCTCTTGCTTGATTCTGACCTTGATTTTTTCTGGGGAAGCATTGCTGGCAATAACCATCCAGAGTCGTCCGACCTTTATTCTGAGTGCATCCACAACCCGGCTATCAGGTACTTTCATAAGATCATCGCCCATACCCTTTTTGGTAAACAGCAAAATGTTACATCTGTGTCCCGCGATGAGCTCTTCATTATGTATTGTGCCTCCCAGAGCCGTCCGGTAAACGGTGCCGCTTATATGCTAGCTAACATGGAGCGTATTATCCAGACTCTGAATGCACCAATCCTATTGGGTGGTTTAGTCACTATGATATCAAATGCAATTGGACTCCGCAGGCCTATGCTAGGATTAGCCCCGCATTATGGAATAAAGCCGATGAACATTGAATTTTGCTTCAACACTAGCTTTATCGAGAATCTTGGGCCAGATCAATTTGAGCTGTTAATTAATCATGAGACTGTCCACCAGTTTATGCTCCCGAACCCTATCACTAGTGTGCATAATAGAGCAAACTGGCTTTTTGACCTCCACCATCCTGCTACACCGCCTTCGTCTTCTTCTACTGTTGACATTTACGAAGTACCCAACACCTCTCACGATGATGAAGACCCTGCCACACCACCGGGATACCATCAGTTCCCCGATCCATGGGAACAGCAGGTAGCTTCTACTGAGACCGCCACCCAGGCTCCCGAGATCCCACCATCGCCTCCACCTACTGTTACCCTGCACTCTTTGCATGAAGAAATTACTGAAATGTGGGGCGAGCTTACATCTCTCCGAGTGGACTTCATCGCTTTCATGGATTTGGTGACCGACCAGCTGGATTTCATGCACCAGTAGGTGGAGGCGGTGGTGTTATCTTGTTTTATTCTCTCGCATTTGTACATACAGTGAGGACACTGTTTAGTTCTAGTATGGGGAGGATTCTAGTTGTTTTAGCATTTTATCATTTTTATTTTTAGTTATTTCGAAACAATTTTTATGGATTAATTTAATTATTTATCAAGTACCAAGTTTATTTTATTTTTCATTCATTTTCATTTTCAGTATATTCTTTATTTCTTTTAATTTACTGTTTATATTTCACGCAAATATTATTTCATTATGTGTTAGTAAATAATATTTCAGAACTTTAATTATTAGAATATTTCAAAATATTTCAAAAACTTTAATTAATTAGAATATTTCAAACTTAGAATATTAAGAAAATAATAAAAAATTATATAAACATCTCTAACGGTCTTGTAACGGTCTTCTCATTAATGACATTGAATGTGTTACGACCGTCACACCCTCATGACGAGCGTAACACACATTTTTTACGTGTTACGACCGTCACACCCTCGTGATGACCGTCACGCGCACAATATATCAGAACGGCTATTACAGAACCGTTCCAACCATTCTCTTCTTAACCATATTTCCTCTATTGTTACAGAACCACACAAAAAATACCCACTCCACTCCATTTTTTTTCTCAAACTCCCAAATTTCCAACACTAAAATACTATCCACCCACTACCCCAATTTCATTCCAAACCTTTTGCAATCAGTTCTACAAACACCATGGCCAACAATCAACAAGCTCCCGCCCTCACTTTCAGATCCGGCGAACAAGGAGAAAACTAACGGGTCAAATTTCAGAAGTTTCAACGTCGAGGTCTCCAACCTACATGGTACGTTGATATTGACTGTTTGAGGAGTTTGGGACTACTTGACAGTGTCCGCCAACTATTGCAGAGTGTGGATTTATGGAACTTGTACCGCGAACCAAGACCGATTTATGAAACTCTTACTCTTGATTTTTTGAGTTCCTTTGTTTACATCACTCCGCCAGGTGCCACGAACCAACTGTCAGGCCTGGCCAAATTTCGCATGTTTGGCATTGAGCACGAGTTGCCCCAATCCGACATCGCGCGGCTTTTAGGCTTCTATTCGGACGAAGGTGTCCATTTCCGGGTGCTGGATAATTTTGGTGAGGAAGCCTTCAACGTATGGCACAGTTTTACGAATATCCGTGCCGGATCCTACGACCACCTAAATGCCACCCACATTCATAATCCGGCCATCCGCTATTTCCACCGCATCCTCAGCAACACAATCTTCACCCGTGACAGCAACTACAAGCTCAACTCCAAGGAGCTCTTCTTTATGCATTGCGCGTTCACAGGGCAAAAGATCAACGCCGCCCCGTTCTTACTCGCTCACATCCACTCTATTTGTGATAGAGGCGGAAAACCATTTTATTTCGGAGGGCTGGTCACTTCACTTGCCATAGGTATGAACTACGGTGCTGCTCTCGCGACTATGCCTTCTATGGCACCGGCTTTGCTAACTTTGGATCACTGCAAAGCCGCACATCTCATTTATGAGTGGGAGGATGGCAGATTTCACCCTGTGATCAGGAACACTGTTTATCAGAACATCATTTTGCCTTGCAGGGACCGAATCGATCCACGAAACCGAGCAAACTGGTTGTTCGATCCTGCAGCTCCCGCGGGGCGTGCACCTACTCATGAAGACCAACCTGCAGCCCCCGCAGACGAAATGCAAGAAGAGCTGGATAGTGCTCCTCCCGTCCACGACATTCCAGGATACTCATTTGCACCACCTCCTATTACTCTTGAAGAGATCCTCCGCGCCATTCATATGCAAAACCAAATGAGTGCAGCGCTTGAAAGAAGGCAACATGAGCAATATGAGTCTCTGTGCGCTCAAAACGCTCAGATCTTGACTGGGCAACGAAACATGAACGGGAGGTTAGATGAGGCCCTGTCAGAGCTCAACGCCTTAAGGCTGGACGTCAACACCCTTGGTTTCCAAGATACTGACAAAGAAGCCACTCCTACCAGACGCTCTCGCACCAGGAGTAGAGGTCGTGGTCACCAGTAGTTTTTCTTTAATTTTTATGTAGTTTATTATTTTTTCTGTTTCATTTCCTTTCCGTTTGATTTTGTAATTGTACTTCCCCGCCTATATACCGCAACATTGAGGACAATGTCGGATTTAGTGTGGGAGAGGTACCTTTCCTTCCGTTATAAACTAGTAATTTTTATGATATATCTCGATTTAAATTCTTCACTTTATTCAGCCATACGAAAAAAATTTATCTTCGCATTAGCCCGACATACCTATTTTAACGAAATCCCCAATTAGGAAAGCCGAAAACGACATAACAAGATCGATACGGTTATGACACCGTAGACTTCCTACTTACGCGATCCGTTTCAATAACCATTATACCGACATCTAGAGTTTTTAGTTCTACAATAACCCCTAGTAGTTTATACTAGCAGTCAGCACCGTCTTGACACAAACCACGTGGAGAATCGATGAATATAAGTGTTTGATGCCTGATCATTAAAATATCCTTCCTATCTCGCTGCTAAAAGAAAAGAAATTTTTTGCACCAAAATATACGGTCACATATAAGAGTTGAGAAAATAACGAAGGAATCCAGTGTTGGTTGGTTCAGAGGTATCTGGTTCTGAACTCGGTAGGGCGTGCTACGGCCCGATCCCCCACAACCTCCAACTTGGATAACATATGTAGGGTTGCCACATTCGTGTACCAGACCCCGTGCTAAAAGGATCAAAGTCACTAACCGGTTACTCCACTACGTGCGTGCTAAGACAAAGGGCTTAATGTGATTGCGCCAGAACGAAACTGGGTGAAATAGATACGAGGAACTCTGGGCAGAATTATAACGGAATTGTTGGATAGCTCTTTTAAAATGGAAGCCTACGACTAAGCTTATTGCTTGTGTCATTAGCGTATCTGTGATACGGTGGGAGAACTGACTTGGGTTTTGCGTTTGTTTTCGCAAATGTTTCGGTTGAGCAAGAGTCGCCACCGACTTTTTATTTTATCCTAAAGGAAAGGTTAAAAAGCACAGGAAAAACCTTTGAGATGTTTTCATGGGCTCGGGGGGTAGGTTATGAAAAGGGAAGGTGCTAGCACCCTTTTCATCCATGGTTATCCATGGGCTCTTAGTTACTTGTTTTAGATCATTTGCCTTTGCTTTTCAATTGTTTGAAATGGTGCTTTGTGTGTGTGTTTTTTGAAAATGTTTTGAAAAAGATGCCTTGTCTAGGCAACCATTGTAATGACTCTTGTTTGAGTATATGCAAAGGTGTTTGTCTTTTTGAAAAGATATTTCAATGTTTTTTGAAAGCTGTTTTGAAAGTTGTGTTCTGGAGTGTGTTTTGAAAGTAGGCAAGTGTGTTTTGCAAGTTTGATCAAGTAACTAAGAGTTGTCTACCCTATTATACTCAAAGGTCTTTCTTATGTTTTAACCCTTTTAACAGTGTTGTTTCACCATTGTATTTGGTGAAAAACCTTGTGTTAGGATGTTAACGGGACGGGCGCGGGTCATCGTATACAATCATTGAAGGCAACTTGTGAGACGCTTTAGCAATATTTGTAAGGGACGAGATCATTTTATCGAAGGCAACATTGAGGGTCATTGAGGGACTAACGATCTTTGTTTATTGAAGGGACGTTTACTAGAGTGTCTCATACTCGAGGGACATGATTGCATTTTTCCGAGGCAACAGGCGAGGTTACCCTAGAGGTGCAAGTGTGAACTGTGTATTGATTTTCATGCATTTATCTTTGTGTTTAGGTTATCTAGCGGTTGATTTTGAATCTTCGCATACAAACCCTAATTACTATACAATATATAGAAAGCGATAAATTGCGGGAATTTAAAGTCTAAGCTATTACAAATAAGTATCCGGGGATGGGGGTACAAATGTTTACAAATGGGGATGAGTCTTATCAGGATAGTAGTGTCCAAATAATATTTACAACCAAATAGAATCGCATTCTCAATGTAAAATATAGCAATGTATAAGAATAAAAGAGAATCAAAAGGATTGTAAAATGTATGTGATTATTTACAAATGATGCAAATATTAACCTAATGTATTTATTAAGTATTTATATTTTTTTTTATGTTTTTGTTAATTATGTATAAACAAAAGTTTTAAAGAAAAGAAAAGAAAAATGTTTTAGTTTAAAGAAAACTATTATTTATGTATTTTAGTTAATCTTTTTATGTACAAGAAGTTCTTAAAAGAAAAAAAAAATATTTTAACTTAATAAAAGAAATCTAATATTTACAAATTTTTTAAAGTATAATAAACATTAAGAAAAGTTTTTATACAAAAAATAATATATTATTTTTCTTATCATAATAAATTATATAAAAGAAGGGGAAATAATATGATAAAATAAAAAAGGTTGATTTGTGAACATAAACAAAATAGTTAAATGGGCTTAGGGGTATGTTTGGCCCAAACAAAAAATAACAGAATCAAAGAACAGGGGGGGTGCACGCCAGTTTCGTTGGGCTTAAGGGTTTGGATGGGGCAGGCCCAACCGGGTTTGATAATGTTTGTTAGGGTTGGAATTGTTTTGTATCAGAATAGGGTTTACAGCGCTTTGATAAACGGCGCCGCTTCTCCATCGTCTTCTTCATCTTTCTCGTTCTCGCTCTCAAGCAAAAGCCATTGATGCTCCTCCAACCGCCTCAGTTGCCAGAGCGCCACCGTCCATCTCCCTCTCTCCATGGTTGAGCAAGGCAGTGATGAGAAGGTATATGATTTCTGTCTTAACGCGTTTTTTAGGGTTTTCAGTTTCTTGTCTCTTGTCTGTTATTAACTTTGGACACGTTTTTGATTTTCTGTGTTGTCTATGTTTGTGTGCGGTGTTAAAGAAAAGGGAAGAGTTACTACCTTTGGAGAGGAGACAGAGGAAGACAGCGGCGCGTCTCAGGTGGCCGAGGCGTGGGGACCGGTGATGAGGCTTGCTGGCTTCCCTGGTACTTTGTATCTTGCTTTAGTTTAATGATGATAGCTTTTTGAAAACCCTAGCTTATTTGCTCCTGAGTTCCTCTCCTCTTTTGCTTATCTGAATGCTTTGCTTATTGTTGTGATTCTCGATGATGAGCTTTTGCTCTGAGAGTATGTTTGGATATTTGTTTGTTGCTTCTGAGTTTGATGATGTTATTGTTGCCTTACTCTGAGATGCTTGCATTTTCCTCTTGGGCTTGCTTTGTTCTGATAACTTGATGATGGCAATTCTGAGATTGCTTTGATTTTTGTATGTTGCTTTTGATGATGTTGATGATGCTTGTTGTTTGATCATGTGATGAGCTTAGCTCTGAGGATGCTTGTGCTTCTGTTTAGCCTATGATGAACCTTGGTTCTGAGGCGTTTTGTTGGTTATTTGGATATTGGATGATGGTTGATGATTCTGAGGGTGGTTGTGGGTTTGGTAGTGAAACAAGTTTTGACAGGCTTGCCTTTTTTAGGCTTGCTTCTGGTTTTTTAGCAGGTTTGGAGTTTGTTTTTGAAGTAGGCAAGCTTGGAGGTTTGAAACAGGTTTACTGTGTTTTTTGAGTTTGGTGTTTGAAGGCAGATTAGCAGGCTTCAGGCTTGTGTTTTAAGGCTTGTAGTTGTAACAGGTTTATGTGTTCTGTGCAGGCTTTTAGTTTTATGCAGGCCTAAGGTAGTTAGAGCAGGCTTGTGGTGTTTTGGCTTGTTTTGAACATAGGTTTGAAAGGCTTGAGCAACTTGACAGGTTTTTAGGCTTTGACTTGAAGCAAGTTTTGGTTTTCTTAGGCTTGAGCAGGTTGGAGGTGTTATGCAGGCTTTGAAACTGAACAAGCTTTGATTTGTTGTTCAGGCAGGCATGAGGCTTGAGGCAGTTTTTCAAGGCTTGAGTTTTAGCTTTGTGTTATTTGTTTCTATGTGTTTTTCTGCCTCCTTCTTCTCAACTCAAATCTTTGTTATATTTATTTGTATTTAAGCCTGCCTGAAACTGTAAGCCTGCTACTTTTCTCTCTTTTCTCTCTCCACAGAAAAAAGCATTTTTATTGCTTTAAACTGTACTTATTTTCTGAAAAAGTGTTTGGCCTGGAAAATGATGAAGAGATTTGAAACATTGCTTGCAATGTTAGCTTTGCATATTGTACTTTCCTCTTTTTCTTTGATGACAGCTTGATATCTTTTGATATCTTTTGATATCTTCTTGACAGTTTATTTGGACAGTTTATTTGGACAGCTTAGTTGACATTTTGACAATGCAATTTGGTTTTGGCATTTTAGTTTGGTTTGCCTTTTCAGTTTGCAATTTGGTTTGAAATTATGCAGCCTTGTACATTTTGTTTAATATGCTGCCTTGTATTAATTCATATATTTGCAAACATATTTCCTTTCCCTCTTTGTGAACCAAGAGTCTTCTTGTGATTTGCAGAGAGGGCGAACAAACTGATTCCGGCCAACACTTTTAATGATGAGTTTTTTTTTTGATTGACTGTCTGAGGATGCTCTTAATTTATCTGTACTGACTTCTTCCTTTTTTTTGTCTTTGCAGATAAATATCAGTTGAGCAATGGGGAGCAGCAGTAGAAGATGAAGATTTCCAGAGATTTAGGATATAGTTTTAATTTACTTTTAATCATTGTAATAATATTATTGTAAACAACTGTAAATAAATTTACAGTGTTCAAATAATATTTGTAACAAACAATTAAAAATGAATAAAAATCTTTCTTTGTCAGATATCTCTTTTAAATCACTGTCTATTTAATTATTTAAGTTTCTTCAATTAAAATAACTGGAAGTAAATCCCAATTATTCTAACTTAGATAAAATAAATAATTAATAAACACCGTAGTCTTGCAACTTCGCATTAATCAATAATAAACATGGCGTCCCAATTAACCAGATGTATTGCACAGTCAATCAAAACAAATGTCCATACGCCTTTCATTTCACTGATTAGACCAATACTTCAAACTCTCAATCAGAAGCCTCAGCATATGTCCCAGATGTTTAGACCTTGAGAAACAAACAGAAATCTTGAGCAAACGTCAAAGCAGTGTAACAGCCAATTAAGACACTGTGGATTCAAATTCTTCTGAAAATGCGCGTGCAAACCCTAATTCTTGATTTATTATCAAAGAAGCGTCTGCCTGATCAAACCCTGAGCCAAACTCAACCAAATCACTAAAAACCCTAATAATCAGCTTGGACTTATTCAAAAGTTAATGGAAACCCTAATTTTGTCTGACTGATGAGAAAAGTCTGTTTGACCGATTCTTAAGCCAATCTGAAAAATCAGGAAAAGCCCGAAGCTATGATTTCTTGTGGAAAAGAGAGAGGGCAAATTTTGGGGTACAACAGTATCTTTAGTGTTTCACTCAAGTATTGGCCGAACCGACGAGGATTTCCCGAAATTGCTTTAAAAATCCAAGGTATGTCATGCATATGCGCTTGACAAAACTTATCCGACCTTTCGAATGACTATTTGCTTGAGGACAAGCAAAGGTTTAAGTATGGGGGAATTTGATAACGAGAAATCCTATCATATAATTACTACGCTTTTTACTGATTTTATAATACATTGAGTCATCTAACTCCCGATTATTCCGAGTTTTTATGTCTTTTCACAGATATAACATTTGTCAACTCAAACCAATGAAAAAGGACTACATAAAGGAGGCTAGACAATAAACAAAGAGAAAAGAACCAAATCTGCAAAGTTTGGAGATTTTGGAGCAGTGACGACCGTCACACTCTGTGACGACCGTAACGACCCCCCAACTTGAAACAACGCTCGTCACACATCACTGACGAGCGTAATGCGCTATTTAAGCGCATTACGACCGTCACCCACCTGTGACGACTGTCACGCGCGTAAAGATGAACGTTGTGAATTGGTGGAGACGTGGGCAACGTGAGGGCAGAAGTGTTCTCCTATTTTCCCTCCACTCAGTAACCATGCACCCTATATTTCCTCCACTCAAGCCTTTTCTCAAGATTCTTTCAACTGCTATATTTTCTCCTATATATATGTGTGGTAGTGTAAAGGGAAAAACGTCGAAGTAATTCTCCCAGAACAAAATTACTACTTTTTGCAATTATTTCTATTTCCTTGTTTTTGAGCATTTTCTTCGTACTGTAATTTCTACTTCCAGCACTATTTTCCAGCATTAGTTTTAGAGTGTTAATTCTTCATTTAAGAATTAACACAATTTATTTATTTCAATCAAGCTGCAAGAAATATTGTAACATCCAAGATTACCATAGCAACCTTACTTCCAGGTTTTTTTATTGCAATTAATATTTATTCATTCTTGTATTATGCCAATTATTTCTATGGATTATATTTTAAATTGCATTGCTATTAAATATATTATGTCCGACTAAATTATTCGTACCGGTATGTGACTCTTAAGAACTGAAAGAATTCAGTGATACCTTGGCCAAAAATATTTATAAAACAATTTCTAGTTTCCAATTTCCATGTTTAATTTAACTACCCTTGTCACGAGAGTGAGAGGATAATTAACACGATTTTGCCACGAGAGTGGGAAATTAATTAAGGCAAGAACCTGCATGCGAGAGCTGGGGTTCAACCCAGATAGTGGTAACGAAACATTAATTATTAAATACACAAGAGTATTTTAATAAATTAATTAAACTCAAATTGTTTTCAAAAAATTTTATTAAATTTAAAATGCATCCACTAGGTTTAGTAGCATGACTTATTTCATGAACACGAGAGTGTATGTCTCAGGTTTTTAAACAATTAGTTTTTACCGAAATAATTTATAGGCCAAGCGATTCACCGAATTCCCGAAGTCCAACTATCACATACCGGTATGACTATTACTATTATTTTTAATTAAACTATTTCCCCCCTAAAATCAAATATTCATCGCTTAGTTAAACAAACTGTAACATTAGATCGTATGCGATTGATCCTCAGTCTCTGTGGGTTCGATAATCATTTAAAACTAGAACGAATAAACTGTATAATTGCAGTTAGTATCCCAATAGACTCATAAAGTCCCGATCAGTCATTTCCGCGACGAAGTCGGCCAGGGCTTGTGCTTTCAGAGCTTTCCTGCTCTCGTATTGAATGTCGAATTCAGAGAGTTCTAAGGACCATTTCAACATCTGGCCTGCCACGTCACGTCGACCTAAGAGTTGTTTCACTGGTTGGTCGGTTCGCACGATGACTGTGTAGGCCAGGAAGTAGTGTCTGAGTCTCCTCGCTGCATTGACGAGGGCTAGAGCCACTTTTTCTATCTGTTCGTACCTGATTTCGGGTCCTTGTAGGGCTTTGCTCGTGAAATAAACAGGTTTCTGCCCGTCGATGGTCTCGCGGATGAGAGTCGCGCTGATGGCTTCGTTCGAGACGTCCAAGTATAGTAATAATGGATCCCCGTCGACTGGTCGAGATAGCACGGGCGGTTGGGATAAACTTTGTTTCAGGTGGCGCAATGCCTGTTTGAATTCCTCGGTTCATTCGAAGGCTGCCTCTTTGCGAAGGAGCCTGAAGAAGGGGAGGGCGTGCTGGGCGGATCTTGCGACGAAGCAGGACAATGGAGTGCGCATGTCGTTCATGACTTGTATTTATTTCTTCGATGTCGGTGTCGGGAGGTCGGAGAATGCTCGACATTTGTCGGAATTGGCTTTGATTCCTCGTTCTGTCAGGTAGAAGCCGAGGAATTTCCCCGCCTTGACTCCGAACGTGCATTTCTCGGGGTTGAATCTCATCTTACATTGTCTTGCTTGGGCGAAGACTGCCTTGAGGTGCGCTGTATGATCGGTGTCTGCTCAGGATTTGATGATCATGTCGTCCATGTAGACCTTGAGCATGTCTCCGATCTGCTTGTGGAACACCCTGTTCATCATACATTGGTAAGTTGCCCCTGCGTTCTTTAGTCCAAAGGGAATTACGTTGTAGTAATAATTGCCCGAGCTGGTCATGAAGGTAGTGCAATGCTTGTCGCCCATGGCCATTGGGATTTGGTTATAGCCTGAATAGGCATCCATGAACGACAATGTTTTGTAGCCGGCCAAGTTGTCGACCAGCATATCTATGTTTGGTAAAGGGAAAGCATCCTTCGGGCATGCCCGGTTGAGATCGGTATAGTCAACACACATCCGCCATTTTCCATTATTATTTTTAACAAGTACAACGTTTGACAGCCAGGTTGAATACCGGGCTTCAGAAATAAAATTCGCCTCTAGGAGGTCTTTTACAGCTTTTTCAGCAGGCTCCGTTTTCTCCGGAGACTGCCTACGCATATGTTGTACTATGGCCTTAGCGACAGGATCTATGGCGAGACGGTGGCAGGCGACCTCAGGGTCGAGTCTGGGCATCTCCGCGGCGCTCCAAGCGAACAGGTCAGCATTCTCGCGCAAGCAAGCTTTGATTTGCTTCCTTGCCAGGTCAGGGAGGTCGATGCCAATCTTCACTCCTTTGCTTGGGTCTGCGCCGAGGGGGACGAGCTCGAAGTCCCCGTCTGGGATTGGTCGGAGGGGGATTTGCTCGCCGTTGGGAGGTTCGTCCTGGTCGAAATGAGCATCCAGAGCTATGGAGTCGACCTTTTAGGGAGCTCTCCGGTCTTCCTCTTTGGCGGGCTCTGGCTTGTTGGGTTCCTGTCTCGTCGTCGCCGGTCTCTTGGCGGGCCTTGTCACGGCGTCGACAGTGTCGCGTCCTTTAGATGCGGAGTTGAAACACCTTCGAGCAGCGGCTAGGTCCCCCTGGATGGTAGCTACCCGAGCCCTCTTTGTGTAGAACTTCATCTTCAAATGGACGATGGAGGGTACCGCGGTCAGTTCTGCCAGTGTTGGTCTCCCCAGGATACAGTTGTAGAGGGACGGGAAATCGATGACGAGGAAGCGTACTTTAACTTGCCTCGTCGTCGTGCCCTCGCTGAAGGTAACCATGAGCTCGACATACCCCCAAGGCTTGGAGGTCGAGCCGTTGAAGCCCTCTAAGTCTGACCCTACATATGGCGAGAGGTGCGAGTCGTCTAGATGCAAAGTCCGAAATAACTGATTGTACATCACGTCGACGGAACTTCCTTTGTCGAAGAGGATGCGATGCACATCGAAGTTAGCCATTCTCGCTCTTATTAGTAGAGGAATGACTGCATTGGGGGCTCCTCCGGGGAGCTCTTCGAGGTAAAAGGTGATGGGCTCCGACCTACCTTTTACCCTTTCAAAGGTCACTGTTTACGGAGGTGCCGCGTCGACCAGTTCATCCAGCTTTCTTTTAGCCAAATTGATAGTGAGGTCGTTGAATCCCCCACCATTGATGACCATGGCAGAGGGAAAGTATTCCCACCTGCTGTGTGTCGTGAGCGGCTCCTGCAGGTGTTCGGGGACGTAGAAGTCCTCTGGTCTGGTGACGGAGAAGGCGGTCTGAACGGGGGCCTACTCGTCCGATGGTCGGGCGTCTTCCTCCGATTCTCTTGTCTCCCGGGTGTCACGACGGGGAGTGTCATTTCGCCGATATTGGGAGAGCCTCCCTCCATTGATGAGGGTTTCGATGGCGTCCTTGAGGTGGACGCAGTCTTCAGTCAGATAACCATGGCTCCTATGGTACTGACAGTACTTACTTTTGTCTGCTCCGGGCTTGGCGGGGGCAGGTCGGGCGCGTTTGACGCCGCCGTCTTTAAAATCCAAGCTGTCACACTCTGCCAAAATGCGCTCGCGGGAAGCTGTGAGCGGAGTGTATTCGGTAAAACGCCCCGAGGGTCCTCTTTGCTCTTGGACTTCTCGGGGTCTGTCCTCTTTTCTTTTCTCCCCGGCCCGTCGAGGATGGGCGGCTTCCTGGCGTGGGTTGCTGCTGGATCCGCGAGTTCTGGGGTCCCGAGCTCTGTTGGCCGCCTCCCTTTCCTCGTAGACCATATATGCCCGGGCTTTTTCGAGGAGGGCATCGAACGTTCAGGGCGGCTCGATGCTTACTGCCTTTCTGAATTCTGTGTCGGGGAGGAGCCCCCTCTCCAGCAAATACCTTTTCATGTGGTCCGCACAGGGGACCTGTATGGCTTCGCGATTGAAGAGATTGATAAACTCTCTCAAGGTTTCATCCTGTCTCTGGATGATGGCCTCGAGAGCCGCCTCAGTCTTTGGGTGTCGCCGAGACGCAGTGAACGAACTTATGAATTGGTTCTTCAGGTTTTGCCACGAGGTGATTGATCCCGGAGCGAGGCCTTTATACCAATCCATTGCTGCCTTTCTGAGGGTGGTGGGGAACAGCCGGCATTTGATGGGTCCCCTGATGTTGTGATAGTGCAACATAGCCTCGAACCCGTCTATGTAGTCAACCGGGTCTACGACTCCGTCGTATTCCTTCATATGTGGAGGCTTCTCCATGCCCGGGGGAACGGGCGCCTCCATGATGGCTTGTGACAGGGGACCGCGGGGGTCGTCGTCGTCACTTTGCTTCGGGGACAGGGATGGGGACCTGTAATATTGTCGAGCCCGATGGTCCTGGTCGTGCTGGGCATCCCTTGAGCGTGGTGCTCATTGGTTGATTCTTCTGTGCCCATCTCGAGAGTGTCTTCTTTCTTTCCGTATGGGGGCGTGGCCGCGTCCCCCAACTTCAATGACGGGTTGCCTCTCCAAAGGGGGTCGTCTCCCCGAGGGTCGGGGTGACGGGCTTCTGGAGGTGTCTCTGTATTGTCTCTACGGGGGAGACGGGAGATGCACCTCTGTCACTCGAGGAGGTGGAGTCTGGGGCCTCCTGTGTCTCCTCGCGGGTCTTTGATCGTCTTCTAGTGCCCTTAATCTTTCCCCCTGGGCGAAGATGAGGTAATTCATTTGATTGATCGCCGCGAATAGTGTGCGGGTGGTAGCATCTGCCCCGGCGGGGACAGGGACTTCCTGAAATTGGGCAGCTCGATGGCTTGTGGGAGCTGCGTTGTCTTCTTCGAGCAGCGGAGGGACTGAAGAAGATGAGGCAGTAAATCCGTCGCGGTGGACTGAGGGCCCGGGGTTGGTACTCCCGGGGAGTGTGTTATGACCGGGGTTACCGGTGTTGTCGGGGAGTCCATTCTTATCTGCGAGGCTGTTGTTGGTGTCGACGACGCGGACGTTTTGGTCATCACGAACTTGGTCACCCATGACGGTAGGAAGTGAAATTGAGCTTTGGTCTTCGAGGTTTTGCAAGACAGGGAAGCTAGATTCCCACAGACGGTGCCACTGATCTTACCTGATCAGACTTGGACCGTCACGACTGGCTCCGAGCAGAGGTTGAGTGAGATGGGGGGGGGGGTACCTGCAAGGCACTCCAATGCTAAAGTGAGTGATGGTGCGAACAGGCAAAAAGTGTATGTATGGGTAAGATAATGAATACCTGACCCTCTAGGAACAGAGGGTATTTATAGCCCCCAGCGCGGGGCCAAGGTCCCTTCATTGGGCCGACCAGAACTGGCCCAATAAAGGAACTACCAGGTTCTACGTGTGTAGTGGGGACCCGCACGTGGTCTCCTTCCTGGTGATGCTCTGCGAAAAATGAGGAGGGACGAAGACGCGGTCTTTCCGGAGTTCAGGTGATTTGGTAACGGTCAGAGTCTGCCCTACGAGGAAGGTGCTCGAGCTGGGCTCGAGCTGGAGTTCCCCGTGGTTGAGGACACCATGTTCACGGGCAACGGCGGGCACGGCTGCCATTCTGGTCGGGTGCGTTAGCGGGAATCCTCGAGCGCGCGCTCCTCGAAGAGTTGCTTGGGTTGGGCCTTCGTTCTCGCTTTTGGGCCAGGGCGGGCCCAGTCCAGAACAGGTTTCAACTTAGCTTTTGTATTTTATTCGGGGTTTGATTTACAGTAAAGGGTTAGGAGCGTCGCCGCATCAATTTTGGTATGAATCGGGTGCCGCCGCTTACGAATTAGGGTTTTTGTTTAGTTTGTTTCAATAAGAGAGATAGGAGAAAGTGATGAGGGTCAGACGAAGAGAAAGATAACAAATGAGTTTTTTGTTTGATAAAACGAAGATATAATATTGTGTAATCATGTATGTGTGTCCCTATTGTCGTTACCACGCGCCCCTCATTCACAACCGCCTGATCTTAATCGTTTGTCCCTAACATGCATACCCATACTGTTATCGTGTGTCCACCCACACAGAGTCCAAGCGGATTCCTAAATATCACTGGGCCTGGCCCAATGTTAATCGCACCCCGTCTCCCTTTGTTTTTCTAGCCGCGTACAAAAAGCACACCCCCCAACCAGATGGGTCCAGTCCAAAATCTGGACTTGAGCCCCCCTACTTCTCACGCCCCGCAATTTGCTGCACAGGCCAGAAATACTCCCCCTTGCCTTTTGGGCCTGGATTCAATATCTAAATTCAGGCCCATGCTATTAAGACCCCCCTCTTTACTAGCTTGGTATAACCTGCACCCCCTTGCTTTTTTTTCTTCTAATTTTTATTTTATTTTATTTTATTTATTTTTATAATTTTATTTTTATATTTATACTTTCTTATATTTTTATTAATCATAATTTTATATTTATTTTATTATTATTTATACAAATCCATAATATTATTTTTTCTTAATACAATCAAATTTGTTTTATTGCATTAAATTATTTCTTTTAATCATGCATTTAATTAAAATATTTTCACAATTAGTATACTAAAAAATACTTAACCAACGACACCTTATTTTCGTAAATCAAATTAATCCAACAATTATTCTTCAAAAAGGGTTACAAGTATATTTGAATCAACTGCATACTCCATCTAATATCTTCGTTACTCGTACACCTAGGCAGAGTATGCGGGAAATTCAAATGTAATTCTTAACCCATAAAAAATACAAACCAACTGCGAACCACGAAATGGGACTCTGATTCCTCCTATGAGGATACATAGGCATGCGATTAAAATCGTGGCGAGTTCCCCTAATAAAAATTAAAACCCTATTTCCTAAAATCACGCTTCTAACCCTAGTATCCTTGTGACAAGGTAGAGGAGGGGTTCCTAACACCATTCCTTCGTCTAAAACCGAGTCATAAAAACCTAGAATCTCTAACTTTTAGGGTTATTCCTTTATATTCCATTCCTTAGGATAAAAATTAAGGGAGGCGAATCTGATTAAAAAACTAGTTACGACAGTTGTCCATTGACCTCAAGAATGTTATCATTTTATCCTTCCAAAAGAAAGAAGTACCTGAAAAATCTCCCTGAAACTCACCTAATAACAGACCAGGGTGCCTGCTCTGATACCAATTAAAATTCTGGAACTTGCAACACATACTAATATTGATGACTCAACTTCAGAACATAATGTCAAGATAGATGTTAAGACATATGTTCTTGATACAATAACATCAGAATGTAAAATATGCAGAAGGATAAATTGTAGAATGATAAAAAACACAGTCAGTTATTAATCCGGTTTGGTGCAACGTCACCTACTCTAGGGGCTACCAAGCCAGAAAGAAAATTCACTATGATAGTATTACTTTAAATCCTAAGCATTCACAGTTTACAACTTCTCGCCTAATCACTACCTTGTGTAACTTCTACCTAGAAATCACCATCTAGATATGAGATCCCCCTCTCACTTTCAATCACCGATGTAATATCTACAATCACAAACCTTGTGACTAGAATCAAAAGAAACAAATAGAAGATTACACTTCTAATACAATAATACTTAGTTTTGCTTAAAAGCTTCAAACAAGAACAATACTAAACTCCATGCTTAAAATCTTAAAGAGTGAGAACAATAACTTGATAAGAAATCATGTAACAATCAGTCTACCACATTGTATCAAACGATGCGTGGGTGAAAAGTTAAGACTTTCAAAACCTAAGACTAAAGACTTTCCTAAATTTTACAACTGTGAAAAGTTAAATTACATTAGGTCTATGGTTCTATTTAAATACTCCTTAGCAATTCATGGGCTTCAAAATCTTCCCCAAATGTTTTCATTACTGTGAGATATTGGATCGAAATCTATTGGGTCAAAGAGTAGCTTCTTGTTCGACAGGATTTATGCATGCCCTCAAAGTATGTTCACATGTTGGTGTCGAAGACCTACATAATTTAGTGGAAATGTGTTCTAGTACGTAGGTGTCGAAATGTTAGGGTTGTTACTATTTCAAATTGGGTCAATTTCTTATGTCCAATTGTTTAAGTTAGTTGGTACCCTAAGTTAGCTTGTAATGAGTAGTTTTGAAAAAACCCATTAGTTTAGTATGTTAGATTTGTTATAAATTGCATACTAGTCTCTCATCATTGCAGACAACAAATCCTAATTTAGGGTGAGAGGGTTATTTGTTATTCTTGTGTACTTGTAATCTTGGTTAAAGAGAAAGTAAAGAATAACAGTTAATAACCAATTCTTTATATTCTTCTTGCTTTCCTAATTCATACCTTTTTGGTTTCTTGCCGCAAAGAAACATGTTATACTTTGTTCTTGGCATCGTTTTCACAACACTTTGGTACCAAATTTATTGGAAGAACGTTTTGGATAGGTGGAGAAAGTGTTTAAGTATTTCGGAGAGGATATGAAACTTTTGGGAAGGGAAGGCTAATTGTGTTATTGAGTGTTTATAATTTTTGGCTTGATACAAACTCAAGTACATCGCCTCTATTTATACTTGTGGCATTCCTAAATCAACAACTAAAGCTTTGCCACCACAAACTTAATCTAATGACTATAAATCAGTCTCTTGAAGTTTCTCCACTATTTTACCAAAATTCAAATTTATCCTTATTTTCTAGAGAACTCTATGAATCTCTATAGAATAAATTTTTAAAAGTTGAACCTATTACAACACAAATTTGTGATTAAGATTCTTACAAGGCAAAAACTAACAAACCTACAATCAATTTAAATATTCAAGAGAACCTTCTCCCTTTTTGGTAAATTGTATCTCAATAACATATTTTCGATGGATGTAGGTATTGAAGTTAGGGTTATTGCTCTTGTTGAATATGAAGTAAAGGGCGTTGGTGGTTTAACCTAAACGTAAAAACGTTGCACAATCGATTGACCTCAGGGGCGTAACATGGTGGATTGAGCATGAGCCAGAGTAATAATTTTAAGTTTCATAGTTCAACTTTTTTTCGAAAATATTTAAAATATCATTAGTGCTACTTTAATTAACAAAATTTTCAACCATCCATAACTTTTTGAAAGAAAAATATTAAAGAAAAGAACTACATTAATAAAGGAAACTTGTAAAAAATATTTTACCAAAATTAATAGTAATTTTAAATTACCTTTGTTTTATGATATAAATAACATTTTTATTGAGATAAAATTAGTAAATCATTTTTTGTTTTGTTCAATCAAAAAGAAGAAAATCACATATCCATACAATAACAATTAAATGAGAAAAAACAAAATATAATCGTGCTGCCACACTGATTTGGATTTTTTTTAGCAATAACTATATTTTAAAAAAAATACATAAATAATCGTGTTTCGGAGAAATTTATACAAATAACCATGTTTCAGAAAACGTTATAATATAGTAGCCATCTCAGATGGCGCATGCATTGATTTTGTTAAAGGAGACGCCAAGTGAGATGGCGCCTAGCCATCTCCTAAATTTTTTTCAATTTTTTCTATTTACCTGTGGATTTTCCTGCAGATTTAACTTTTCCTGTGGATTTATTTGCGGATTTACCTGCAGACTATTTTCCCGCGGGTAATTCTGTAGGAAAGTCCGCAGGTAATGTTAAATTTGTAGGAAAATCCACAGGTAATTGAAAAAGTTTGAAAAATATATAGGAGGCGCCAATTCAAGTGACACCTCCTCTTTAATTCACTCTTTTTTAAAACATAGTTATTTGCGTAATTTTCTCCGAAACATAGTTATTTATGTATTTTTTTTCCAAAACATAGTTAATACTAAAAAATATTCACTAATTTGAGCACGTGACCTCATCAATGAAAATGACACTTCAACTAACATATATGTTTTCAACCACGTTGTTAATTATAATGTACCAATGTATATTTTGGAAGCCTAGAACACTTTAGAAAAGTGTATTACTTCATCCACTCTATGAGATGAGGGTAAACGCATTTAATGTCTGAATTTATCGTTTTATATTTCGAAGATGTATCTTCGAAGATATTTATAATACATACACTTTTATATTTTATGAGTAAGTCACTCTATTTTTTTTTTAAATTTGTACGAATATGTATCTCCGAAATATTTTAAAGATGTAGCTTTATAACCTAGTCTTTAGAGTGTTATGTTGGTGCACACGGTGATGAGAAACAGGAAGAATGGAAGAATATATTTATTTCTCTGTAATGACGGCTACAAAAGTTGTAAAGAAAGATTAATACATATGACAACTGTCACTAGTGTATTTATACACACATACTAGGGTCACATAGGCCACATACTAAAATACTATATTAACCTTCAATACCATCCCTTAATTTAGGATTGCCTAATAAAAAATAACAACACAAATTTCATCCCTTAAGTGGAGAAATTGATCCGTCTTGACCGCCTTTGACAAAACATATGCAAACTGCTTATGGGTGCTACAATGCATAACTTATAGTACTCCATTATTGGCTTGACTTCTTAGAAAATGATACTTTGTCTCAATATACTTACTTCTCCCATGCGTCACTGAGTTCTTGGCAAGATTGATCGTAGACTTGTTATCAATCATTCGCTTCATGGACTTGTGTACCTTGATCTTCAGATCCAGCAGTAGATTCAGAAGCCAAACAGGTTGACATAGAGCTACAACACGTGCAATATACTCAACTTCACACGTTGGCAGTGCAACACCATATTGCTTCTTAGAACACCAAGAAATACGACCTCCCAGAAACTTAAACAAATATCCATAAGTACTTATTTTATCAACTATATCTCCACATCAATCAGAGTCTAAGTAACTCATCAACTCTGAATTAATCTTTCTTCCATAAGGGAATAATAATCCATACTTCAGAGTTCCCTTGATATACCTCAGAATCCTAACGACAACTTGGTGATGGAATCACTTAAGTTTACTCATGAACCTACTAATTATTCCAACTGCATAGGAAATATCAGGTATGGTATTACACAGATACCTCAGAGAACCAACCATTTGTTTGAAGGTTGTAGCATCCACATCTCCCTCAGAATCAGAATCCAATTTATGATTGGTTTCTTAAGGTGTGACAACAGCCTTACAATTATGCATCCTAAATATCTTTATAAGCTCAAGTTCATACTTTAGCGGATGCAAAATTATACCCTTCTCAAAGTATAATACCTCCATCCCTATAAAGTATACCAACTTTCCTAGGTCAGTCATCTCAAACTCCTTCATCAGAACCTTATTGAACTTGACTACCTCTTTTGGACAACTCCCTGTCAACATTATGTCATCAACATAGAGACACATCAGAATCATATTGCCTCCATAATGCTTCACATAAACTCCATATTTCATCTCACATTTCTAAAACCACTGCTTCTTGAAAAATGAATCAATCTTCAAGTTCCAAGTTCTAGGCGTTTGCTTCAATCAATACAAGGCTTTATGCAACTTATACACCATCCCTTCTTGATTATTTTTCACAAATCCAGGAGGTTGTGACACGTATACCTCTCCTTGTAATATACCCTTCAGAAATGCAGATTTCACATCCAGATGCATTAGAGGCCAATTCCTATTTGTAGCTATAGTAATTACCAGTCTAATTGTTTCATGTTTAGCACATGCGCAAACACCTCAAAGTAATCTAGCCCAGGTTTTTGAAAAAAACCTCTAGCCACTAGCCTTGATTTGTTCTTGCCAATTGATCCATCTGGTTTAAATTTTACCTTGAAAACCCATATGACACTGATGATTTTCTTCTTTTTTGGAAGCTTAGTCAACTCTTAAGTGTTGTTTCTTTCTATAGCCTCAAGTTCTTCTTTCATGGCATTGAACCATACATGTCAAACTCTACAAACCTTCTTGGTATTTGTATGATTCTTTATGGGATCTGAACTTGTTCTGAATCTTCTCCAGAACCTAGAACAAAGTAAGCTTCTGGACCTTGTCCAGAGCCACTACCTTCAAAAGTACCATCTTCAGAAACATGATCATCTCCAGAAGCTTGTCCTTCAGAACCTATGTCTTCAGAATTTTCCCTTCTAGAAGCATGATCATTATCAGATTCTGGATCATTATAAAAATCTAGATCAGAATCAAATTCACCATCTGACTCATCTTCAGAGTCTCCAGAATCATGGGGTGACTCTGACTTGTCTTCAGAACTTTCAAGTTCTGACTCATCTTCAAAACCTTCTGAAGTATTTTTATAAGTTACCGTGAGTGCAACTTGTCTCTAGATCTGTTTTTGCATGATGTTAAAACTGCAAGAATATACAATGTTATGTATATTGGGCGGTATCTCTGAGTTTTGGTGGCACCCTACGCATTTAAAGGTCTTAGGAATCATTGGAAACATTGTCAAAATTGACCCTCTAAAAATGCATTTACAGGCCGACTCATAAGTCATTACAGGTCGACTCATGTATTGTCCTAATAATTTGTTTTCTTCTGTCTTGGTCAGACCAACTCATAAGCCATTTCAGGCCGACTCATGTATTATCTTAAATAAGTAGTTCTTTTCTATTTTGATCAGGACGACTCATAGGTCATTTTAGGCTGGCTCATGCTGTTAAAATTAACACTATGAGCCAATTGATCCAAGCTACAGGTCGACACATACTATTCCAAGGGTAATATTTTATATTTTCTTTTAATTCCAAATTTTCCTCTTTTTCCTCAATATTTCCATAACTATAAATACATCTTTCATGCATCATTCCATCTTGATGATACCATAAAAATTTCTTGTAATTGCTCCTCACCATCAACCTCCAACCTATGCATACTAACAAATCATTGTAACGATCTTTTATTGGGGTTCCATCTAGACAATGTTCGATAATGTCCAATTAGGTTCTTATGTAGCCAAGAATATCGGGTTGAGATTTTCAGGGGTCTTCATCTGGAAAAACTGTGGATTTATCCTCCAAGATCATTCATTGGTTTGGGGGTTTTCGTACAAGACATTCAAAAGAGGATTGCAGCCTAGTGAAAGCCTTTGGAGATAAAGATCGCAAATGATCCTTTGGAGATAAAGAACGCAAAGGATGCAGCACGAGAATGAAGAATCAAATTAAAGTCTTATGTTGAAATAGTTAAAATTGGTGGTGTGTGAAAGCTTTGGAGATAAAGTACACAAAGGAGTAGCAAGATCCAGATAATCAATTCATAGCTATTATGTCTTGGAATTTATCAAGATCAAAGGAAGATAAGGGGTTGAATCAACAATAAACGTTACGATTTATGGAGTTACTATTGAAACACTTCTCTTGTATCAAACTTTTTCATAGCAAGAATTATACTAATTCCATTAGAATTAGACGCAGACGTACCCACACGCGAGGATGAAAGTGAGGAACTGTCTAGACAAATCATTGTGTCTCTTTTCTTTTATTGCTTTACTTGCTTTAATTTTCATATATCAATTTGTCAAATAGAATTAAGTAATCTATCGACGTGTAAGAATTTTCCAAGATTGTTTCTGTTTTGAATTGTGTGTCGAGTTGCTTAAAATCACTTCTGATTATAAGTGATTTTTTCATATCAACACTACTCAAAGGAAAATTCTAAAACTTTGATTGCACACCAAGTGTTTGATAAATTTTTTAGCTTGTTCAACTCAAAAGAAAATTCTGAAAATTCTGTTGTACACCAAGTGTTCGAAAAATTGTTCAGTTTGTTCTTTTGTGTGTTATAATTGGAAATAGTATTGCTAGTAACTTCCTATAAACGCTAAATAAGATGGAAAGTGATTGAAGTATATTAATTCCAATTTATTCCTTTCGTTCCATATTTAATTTTTTATATTTACATATCCGACTTCCAATAACTCGGTTCGTATAGATGACTCACTTTGAAAAACTTCCATTTGCACTCTTTTGTTAAACAAATTTAAAAACTAGAATTTTTATGGAATTTTGGCTTGGTGATCTATTCACCCCTCTAGATAAGGCGTTGTCATCTAACAGTTACCTCTGGTGTTTGTACTACCCCAGAAGTGGATTGAGACTTTCTCTAATCCCATGCTTCTGACTCTTTTAAAATGACGTCTCTGTTGACTTCAACTTTATTTGTTTTTGGACAATAAATCTGATATGCACCTGTACTACGGTACCCCACCAGTAACATTACTTTGCTTCTATCATCCAGCTTCTAATATCTAGCTTCTGGAACGTGTTTGTAACATACAGAACCATACACCTTCAGATGACTAACAATTTTCTTCTCTATAGTTCACTTCTCCAAAGGAACAATTTCCTTCAGCTTCTTTGTTTGACACCTGTTGAGCACATTCGCTGAAGTGGCAACAACTGCTCCCTACAAAGTATGAGGTAACTTCTTCTCTTTCAGCATGCTTCTTGACATATCAAACAAAGTTCTATTTCTTCTTTCAACAATACCATTGTACTAAGGAGTGTATGGAGAAGTAACCTCATGTTCTATTCCATTCTCCTCACAGAACTTCTATAACTCTATAGAGTTATACTCACCTCCATCGTATGTTATGAGAGTTTCCAACTTCTGACCACTTTGTTTCTCTGCCTTCACCTTGAACTTTTGGAATTCGTTACACACTTCATGCTTAAATTTGATGAGTGTTACCTACGTCATTCTTGTAAACTCATCCACAAAAGACACAAAATACTTGTTTCCTCCAAGGAAGTTTATGGAAATGATCCACACACGTCAAAATGCACTACTCCCAAAGCATGCTTTGCTCTTGGGGTTACTTTTGACACAAATGCCAATCTGGGTTGCTTTCTTTTCATGCATATCTCACATAACCTCTCAGGCTTCATAATCTTCAGAATTCCATGCACGAGCTTCTCAGAACTCAGATGCCCTAGACTTCTATAGTTCAAATGCCTCAACCTCTTGTGCCACAACTTACTATCACCTTTGGCGCCTTCTACACTAAGACACTTTGTTTCAGATGTCTTCATGTTCACCTTGAATGTTTTGTTTCTTCTCTTCTCAGACTGCATAATCAGCTTATGAATGGAATCATACAACTTCAAGAGATTTTCCTTCATAAAAACTGAGAAACCTTTCTCAATGAGCTAACCTAAACTCATCAAATTGATCTTAATGTCAAGAACATACTAAACATCCTTGATCAAAACAATTTTCCGATTCTTTTGTTTGACTTTGACATTTCCCATACCTTCTGCATTAAGGTACTTATCATCAGCACATCTGATCTTTGTCCTCTTTCTGGAGTCAAAATCTATCAACCATTGTTTGTTTCCAGTCAAGTGATTTGAGCAGCCATTGTCCATATACCACCTGTCTACCAAACACCTTCTATTAGAGTCAGAAGCCATTAGTACCACAGGTTCATCATCATAATCTCCTCTGGCTACATTTGCTTATTTTGATTTTTTCCCCTTGTTTGACCAACAATATTTAGCAAAATGGCCAAACTGCTTGCAGCAGTAACATTGAACCTTCTTCTTGTCAAACTTCTCATTTCCTTTTTGATACTTCTTATCATCAGAGTTTGAGGCTTCTGACTTTTGGAAACTACCACCATCTCTCTTATTACTTCTGACCAAGAATGCTTCGGTCCTTCTTGACGAAAGAAGCTTTCAGATCCTACTAAACTTCTATTTCAGAAGTTCTCTCAGTCATATGCAACTCTTGCGCCTCTAAAATACTTTGCAACTCTTCAATTCTCATGGTGTCCACAAATTTAGAATGTTCAATTTCTACAACAATGTAATCAAATTTAGGAGTAAGTGACCTCAATATCTTCTCAATGATTACTTGTTCAAAAAGGGTCTCTCCATAAACTTTCATCTCAATAGTGATCATAATCACTCTAAAGATGTACTCTGGTACCTTCTCATTGTTCTTCATGTTGAGATTCTCATATTGCTTACGTAAGGATTAAAACTTCACCTTCTTTACTGACGCATACTGAGTCAATTTTCTCATGCAGCCTTCGCCGTCGTTGAATCATTGATTTTCTCAAACACATTCACATCCACACACTAATGAATGTAGAACAATGTCTTCTGATTTTCCTTCCTTGTATCTCTCTATGCAGTCCTCTGTTCCCCCGTTGCATCTACTACAACCGAAACTTAACCTTTAGTTACGAGATCAAGCACATCTGGAGCACCAAATAACACACGCATCTAAATCATCAAACGATTTCAGTTCTTGCCATCGAACACTGAAAGTTTGGTATTCATACTACTTCCGCTCATCTTCAACCTTATGCAAATCACTCAGATCTCACCAAACACAGTGTTTCCTAATCACGCAGAATGAGAAAATGTGATTCTGTTACGATCCCGTTCAAGATTCAACATGAATTCAAGGAAAAAAATCAATCACACAACACCTTACCATTTCACTCGTGTTTCCCGTGTTTCCTTGTGGATCTGAACCAGAGCTCTAGATACCAATTATTAGTGCACAAGGTGATGAAAAACACAAACAATGAGAGAATATATTTATTGATCTGTAATGACGGCTACAAAAGTTATAAAGAAAGATTAATACATATGACAACTACCACTAGTCTATTTATACACACATACTAGAACCACATAAATAACATACTAAAATACTAAATTATTCTTTAATATTTTATACGATTATAACTTCTTTTATTTCTATTTATTGGAGAAGAACATATAAAATAATTTAGAGTTTTATATCGATTGATTAGAGAAAAACTCTGTAATCTAGTTCATCATCTTCTAAATCTATTGATGGAAGAAAAATATTTAAGACAATTTAAAATTTTATACGAATGAACAATTTTTTGCACTACAATTTTTTTATATTTAGAGGTGAAAATATCCAATGTAATTAGTTTTCGAGCTATCTATAAATATATAATTATGTTGTAAAGTTCTTAATGATAAATTTGTCAAAAGAAATATCCTATCAAGTAAAAATACTAATACTTTTGAAGTTGATGAACAGGAAGAAATAAAAGATCATGAATAAGAAAGAAATAGAAGAAGATAATCTGGATTATAGAATTCTACCTCCGAAATATTCTGAAGATGTATTTCAACTTAAATTTGAACAAAATGGAGTGAATTTAAATATATATCTGAAATTTAAATTTTTTTCTGATTTTTCAGCATTGTGAACTAATACTATTAAGGGTGGGAAAAGTAATACCCTTAGAAATATATTAATTTGGAAGGCCAAGAGCAGGAGTTTGGTCCACTTTATGTTTGGGTCAGTTTTGTGTAATATATATTTGCAAGAAAATAATGAAGAAATAATATTACGATAAATTTCAACCATGTTTTATAAGATTTTGTAAATTTACTGAATTTATGAAGTAAACTAAGAAATTCACACTTGTTTGGCGACTGTAGTAGAATAAATATAAAAAAATATCGGAGTTTGATAAGAATATGTGATACTCTCATAAGTTCCAAGTCACTCAAAGAAATTACTCTAGGAAGTTACTTTGGTGGGGACTGGTGTACTATTTTTAGTAAGAATAAGTTAGATCAATTAATATAATGGATTTCTTTTAGAAGAAATATTCCCTCTATATCAAGCTACCATATTTCATAGAAAAATTAAATATTTATTGGAATGAATTTGAAAACTTTAAATTCCAACTCAATTTTGTTGATAGTATAATTCTTTGTGTCAAATCAACTTGACCGACAAATAACAAGGAAAATCAAAGTGTGGAAATAATTTGTTACACACATATTTGATTTAGATATAAAATAGATAAATTTGATTTAGGTCTAAAATAAATAGATTTGATTTAGGTCTAAAATAAATAGATTTGATTTAGTTCCGAAATAGGTATTTTGGGCTTTTATAGTTTTCAGCTTTGGTTTAGAGAGCAAGCTAACCTAAAATTATAAATAGAGGGAGTAACTCTTATTTTCATAATCAATCAAGTTGTATTCACAGAATTTGCAGTTGCTAGTGAATAAGAAGCCACAGTTTGTGGGCAGAGAGAAACTGTGCAGAAAATCATTGTCTTTCTTTCTTTCATATTTGTTCATTATTATTGTGTGGTGATAACAATCTTGTTCATTAAGATTGATAGAAATTTATCATACATTTTGGTGGATTTGCGACATCTGGTGTCAAGAGCTTCAGTTGAGCAATCAAGGGAAGAAGAAGAAGAAAATCACGATGGTTATGATTCATCGAAACAGGCATTTTCCGGCAAGTCTTCCAATTCTTAAAGCTGATAACTATGAGAATTAGTGTAAGCAGGTGAAGGTTATGTTTTGTTGTCAAGATCTTTGGGATCTTGTGAAATATGGATTAGAACTGCTTGAAGAAGACGCCTCAAAAAAAGAAGAGAAGGAATACAAAGAATCAAAAAAGAAAAATTATGAAGCTCTCTTTATAATTCACCAATGTGTCATCACATACAATTTCCAAAAGGTTAGTGATGTAGAATCCGCAAAAGAAGCCTGGGAGATTCTTAAGAAATTTTGTGGAGGTGCAGATAAGGTGAAGGATGCGAGGTTACAAATTCACAAAAGAACGTATGAATTGATTTAGGTGGAAGATATCAGAAGCATATTCGATTTCTTCACTAGGGTTACGAAACTATTGAGTTAAATCAAGACTTGTTAAGAGACGTTAACAACAAAAGTAGTTGTTTCAAAGATCTTGAGATCTTTGGCTCTGAAGTTCGATCATGTGGTGGTTTCCATAGAAAAGTCAAAGGATATGTCAACTTTGTCGAAAGAAGAGCTTCAAGGGACGCTTGATCTCATGAACAAAGAATGGCTGAAAGAGCTGCATGCAAGTCGAAGAGTGATGTGGCTCTGCTGGCTCAATCAACAAAAGACAAGAAAGACAAAGGAAAGTGGTTCGACAATAAAGGTAAAGGTGGCTACAACAATTCAACTAGTAGAGGAAACCAACACGAAGAAAACATGTCGAATCAGAGAAGACCATACCAAGGCAACCAAAGAGGTGGTGTTGAAAAAAGAGGAATATGTGGTGGTAGAAAACCTAACAAGAGTCACATTTAATGTTACAATTGTCATAAGTATGGTCACTATTCTAGTTATTGTCCAGAAAAGCGAAAGAATCAAGAAAGTGATGCAAAGTTTGCAAAACATGAAGAAGACGAGATGTTGCTAATGGTCATAATAAGGGATGGGAATAGATTAAGGACCAATGGCACTGGATCCAGGATGCTCATCAAACATGACTGGAAGGAAAGATTGGTTTGTCAATATAAAACCCTCGATGAAGAACACAATGAAAAATGCAAATGACAATACCCTAGCAGTTGAAGGTATTGGTGATGTTATGATTATGAAGAGAATTTTCTTAGTATATGACAGTTGGCCAAAAAGAACTACAAAGTATCGATCAAAGACAAGATGATTAGATTCGTCGACGCAAATGGAATATTAATCTTGAAGGCTCCCATGTCTCAAAATAGAACCTTCAAGATTAAAATAATTGTGATGGAGCACAAGTGCCTTTCGACTGCAGCTAGCAGAGATGAATAGATATGACACTACCGACTAGGCCATCTCAACTTCAGAGACATCAGAGATTTGGAAAAAAGAAATATGGTTTTAGAACTTCCAGAAATAGACACTCCAAATGTAGTGTGTGAGGAATGTGTGCAGGCGAAGCAACATAAGAATATCTTCAACAAGGATGCAGGAAGTAGGTCGAAGGCTATTCTCGAAGTCATATACTCTGATGTATGTGGACCAAATCAGGTGAATTTGATGGGAGGTAACAAATACTTTGTTACATTCATATATGATTTCAGTAAAAATATTATGGACTTACATGATCAAGAAGAAAAGTGAAGTGATTGAGGTATTTGCCAAGTTTAAGTCTATGATCGAAAGACAAAGTGGTCAAAAGCTCAAAGGCTTAAAAACTGATGGTGGTAAAGAGTATGTGTCGAATGTAACACTCCAATTCTACCCGGCAATTATAAATTTAAATTAGAGTTATGAATATTCATACAAACGAATCAGGATGCCACAAATTCATATTTAAAAACACATTGCATTCAACGTGGATACATAACACTTTAAAACTTCGGATGAACTATCAGTATAATAATTCTATCTCTTAATTCAATAATTTAAACATCTACGCAGTGGAATTATTAACAACATCTTTATCCATCGTTACAGCAACTTCAAAATAACGCATACTTAGCAAAAATCAAATTAAAGTTCAACAACTGAAATAATAAATAATTAAAAGCAACAAGCGTTCATTCCCCCGAGTGTTACATATCAGAGCAATGACACCGACTCGAACTACTGAAGGTATACAGCCTTCACTCAGGATTACCTGTATGTTACCAACGTAAGGGTAACATTCAAACAGAAAGGGTGATATATCTAACAATATAATAAAACGTATGATAATTAATATATTAAATTAGATCACATAACATCACCAATTCTCATCTTATAACGACAATAATCACAACAGAAATACCAACAATAATACACATTCACCACATCAATACACAACTTCTTTATGCAAACATATAATGTGACTCAATACTATGAAAATGCATGTGGTACCATTGGAGAAGAACTCCCATCTCAAAATAATTGCCAATAAATAGAGGCATCAACAAGGCATAAGCCTTCATCTTAATATTCGCCAATACAGGCCATCATAACGAGCATAAGCTCCATCTTGAAATGCAATGTATGCAACACAATCATGAATGTAATGACAACACCATAATCATCAACATCTCAATCACCACATCATCGTTGGCCAGAAGCCTACATCTTAATAGCTGCCAATTATTAGAGACATCTCAACATCTTTCATCAACATCATTTATCATCGTAATTCGTCAAACATCATTTATACATCATAATTCATCAAACATCATTTATACATCAACAACTCAACCATTACAACAATATAACAATAAATCATCAATCTTGCAACGTTGGCCATAGGCCTACAACATGATATTGCCTATAATTTATTAATCATCTAAGGCTTACTTCTAATTTACCAAACTTCTACATATTATTCATTCTATAATACTACACTATTATCCTCATTAATCTTGCTATTATGAACCAAACAGTAATCTATAATCATCTCATCCTCATCATTCTTCACAAAAATCAACATAGTGATTAACGCGGGAACTAACTCTAATCCTAATTTCGATACCAGGATTATCCTTCCTATTCTTCATTTTTATCCTTAAGAATGAAGTTCATCGCATTAGCTATTCAACGCTTCGAACGACACCTCAAACGAAGTCCGAAAACTCAAGTTACAGCCTCTGGAAAACGAATCTGTCAAAAACCAGACAACATGGATCGACGCATAACGTCTTGAGTCGACGCGTACTGGACTTAACACGATACATGAGTCGACGCGTACTCCCTTTGTATCGACTCATACAGAGTTTGCAACACTGCATGTATCGATACATGCTCCTTCGTATCGACTCATCCTGAGTCTAAAAGCCTTGATATATCGACGTATGACTCCTTCGTATCAACTCATCTTGAGTCTAAAAGCCTTCATGCATCGACGCATGGCCTTTGGGGTCGATACATATTGTTATGTCATGAATATTTTCTGCAATTTCACTGTGTTTTCACTATGGTTTTCATACTTTAGGCCCTAAAGACATCATCTAATCATAGATAATCATCAATTATAATTATCCTATAATTCTACATCAAATATACAACATTAGGGTATCGTTATTCATCCTTTAATCATCAATTTTCATCATACAACAATGTATATAATTCAATCATAAACCAAACAATATTCCACATCTAATCCCACATACCAATTATCATAAACCCTATTATAGAGTCAGAACCCCACCCTTACCTTAGATTGAAGGTTGCTCAATAACTTTTTTCGGTTGATTTCCGTTCTGCCTCTTTTCCCCCTTTCCAACAACTTTACGTTCTCTTCTTCCAACCCTCATTTCCTTCTCTCTTACTGCTTCTTCTTTTCTATTATTCTAACAATAATAAAATGACCCTATTATTCTCTTTATGCCTTAATGGGCTTAAGACTATTACACCCCCTTTTTACTACTTCTATTCCTTTAAAAAAAGCCCACATCAAATAATATCATCATTCTAATATTATTTCACAACTTAATAAAATAATTAAATCCAACTAATCATAACACAATATCTCATAACAAAACAACTTCACAAATATTCCAAAATTAATTTAATTAAATAATTAATTAAATTACGGGCATTACAACTCTGCCCCACTTAGAATATTTTCATCCTCAAAAATTTACCTTAATCAAACAACTCAGGATAGGAGTCCCGCATCTTGCTCTCCAACTCCCAATTCATGCTTTCTCCGGCAGCTCCTAGCCAAACCACTTTAACCAAAGCAATCTCTTTACCCCTCAGAGTCTTTATTTCACAATCCGCGATCCGTACACGCATCGTCTCCACCGTAAGATTATCACGTACTTGCACATCGTCCATATGAATCACATGAGATGGATCTGAAATATACTTCCGGAGTTGTGACACATGAAACACATCATGAAAATTCGAAAGATTAGGCGGTAAAGCCACTCTATAAGAAACATTCCCCACTCTCTCCAAAATCTGATATGGTCCAATAAAATAAGAAGTGAGCTTCTTAGACTTCAATGCTCGCCTAACACCAGTCACAGGTGTAACTCTTAAAAACACATGGTCACCCGCTTGAAATTCTAAATCTTTCCTTCGCTTGTCATGATAACTCTTATGTCTACTTTGGGAAGCTTTCATCTTTTCTCGAATCAACTTCACCTTCTCAATAGTCTCACGAACAAGTTCAGACCCAAGTACTACACTTTCACCAGATTCATGCGAACATAAAGGAGTTCTACATCTTGGACCATACAACGCTTCAAAAGGTGCCATCCCAATACTGGAATGGTAACTGTTATTATAGGTGAACTCTATCAACGGAAGATAAGTATCCCATGAACCTCCCTGCTCAAGAACACATGCCCTCAACAAGTCTTCCAATGATTGAATAGTCCGTTCAGTCTGATCATCTGTCTGAGGATGATACGCTGAACTCAACCTCAACTTAGAACCCAACGCTTCTTGCAAACTCTTCCAAAAATCAGAAGTAAATCTTAAATCTCTATCTGACATAATGCACAAAGGAACCCCATGCAGCTTCACAATCACACTACTGTAAATCTCAGCCAACTTTGACACTGGAAAACTGATGTTAAGAGGAATAAAATGATCCGACTTTGTAAGCCTATCAACAATCACCCAAATCTAGTCATGTCCTCTTAAAGTATTAGGTAAAATCGTCACAAAGTCCATTGAAATGCTATCCCATTTCCATTCTGGAACTTCTAACGTTTGCATCAACCCTGTTGGCTTCTGATGTTCAACTTTCGACTTCTGACAAGTCAAACATGCATACACAAACCGAGCCACATCACTCTTCGTCCCAGGCCACCAAAACAAACCTTTCAAATATTGATACATCTTTGTAGCTCCTGGATGAATACTTAACTTACTTCTATGACTCTCTTCAAGTATCACTTTCTTCATCTCAGCATCATCAGGAATAAAAATACAGTTACGAAATCTCAACACACCTTGCGCGTCTATCTTAAAATCATTATTCTCAGACTGATCGATCCCAACCATCGAATCTACCAGTTTCACATCCAGCTTCTGAGCTTCTCTGATGCTGTCTAGAAATTCATTATTAATCTTCAAAATACCCAACATATCACTCTACATCGTAACCTCGCAAACTAAGCCCATATCTCTGAACTGTTCAATTAATTCCAACTTATTAACCATCATTACCAACATATGTAAAGTCTTTCGACTCAATGCATCATCTACCACATTCGCTTTTCCTGGATGATAATTCAAACCGAAATCGTAATCCTTTAACAATTCCAACCATCTTCATTTCCTCACATTCAACTCCTTCAGATTGAATAAATACTTTAAGCTCTTATGGTCACTAAACACTTCAAATCTAGAACCATAAAGATAATACCTCCAAATCTTCAACACAAAAACAACTGCAGCAAGCTCTAAATCATGCCTAGGATAGTTCTTCTCATGAGTCCTCAAATTCCTTGATGCATAAGCAACTACCTTATCATTATGCATAGGCACACCTCCTAAACCCATCTTAGAAGCATCACAATATACCACGAAAGGCTCTCCTGGATTATGCAACATCAAAATCGAAGCCGACGTCAACCTCTTCTTCAATTCTGTGAAACTTTCTTTGCACTGAACAGCCCATACAAAAGCTCTACCTTTACAAGTCAACTTAGTCAACGGAAGTGCCATATTAGAAAAAACTTCGATAAACCTTCTATAATAACCAGCTAACCCCAAAAATCTCCTAATCTCAGTGGTTGATTTTGGAGTTTCCCATTGCAACACAACATCAACCTTCAATGGATCTACAACAATGCCACTACCTGAGATCACATGACCAAGAAAACTAAACTCCTTTAACCAGAATTCACACTTGGACAACTTTACATACAACTGCTTCTCTTTCAAAACTTGCAATACTACCCTTAAGTGTTTTGCATGCTCTTCTTATGACTTAGAGTAAATCAAAATATCATCAATGAACACCACTATAAACCAATCCAAATAAGTATGAAAGATACGATTCATATATTCCATGAATACTCCCGGCGCATTAGTAACATCGAAAGGCATCACCGAATACTCATAATGTCCATAACGCGTTCTGAAAGCCGTCTTCTGGATATCTGTATCCTTCACTTTAATCTGATGGTAACCTGACCTCAAATCAATCTTACTAAACACACGATCATCCACCAATTGGTCGACCAAGTCATCTATTCTTGGAAGCGAATACTTGTTCTTAATCGTCACTTTATTCAACTTTCTATAATCAACACAAAGCCTCATACTTCCATATTTCTTCTTTACTAACAACGCTGGAGCACCCCAAGGCGACACACTTGGTCTTACAAACTTCTTTTCAAGTAACTATTCCAATTGCTTCTTTAACTCTGACAATTCAGATGCAGACATCTTGTATGGTGTCATAGACATAGGTCTGGTACCAGGTAAAAGATTAATAGCAAATTCAACTTCCCTCTCCGGCGGTACATCAGGAATTTCATCAGGGAAAACTTCAGGAAATTCACACACCACCTGAAATTCCTCAATTATAGCTTGAGTCTCTATAGATATCAACGCCATCACCAAGAACATATGGGCTCCTTCTTGCATCAACTTCCTCAACTTTCTAGCAGACAACAAACTATCTTCCTCTCCTTCAGGAGTAGAAAACCTCACAGACTTGTCATAACAGTTAATATGAACATAGTTATGCTCTAACCAGTTCATACCCAAAATCACATCCAAACCTCTTAATGGTAAACAAACTAAATCAACAGCAAAGTCTCTATCGAAGATCGACAAGGGACACTTTAAACACACAAAAGAAGTAGTCACCTACCCCTTGGCTGGAGTATCAACGAACATTTCTCCATTCATAGAAGACAACATAAGACCCAATCTTTCAACACAATCAGCAGCAATAAAATAATGAGTAGCACCGGTATCAATAACAGTAATTAAAGGAGTACTATTAATGAAACATGTACCTCTGATAAGTCTTTCCTTAGCAGCTATCTGATCCTTAACCAAAGCGAACACTTTACCACTTGTCTGCCCCCTCTTTGGTTTCTTACGTTGACTACTGATGTGCCCTTCTTCACTACAGTTGAAACAAATCACATCCTTATGCTTGCACTCAGATACAACATGTCCGTTCTTACCACAACGGAAACACCTCTTTACTTCAATAGTACACACATTACTCTTATGACCAGGTTTCCCACATTTAAAAGAAACAACACCAACAAGAGCATCTCCCCCACTAGTTCTCTGACCCTGAGCAACTTTCTGTTTACCTTTACCAGCTGGGGTATCATAAGGCTTACCACGATTCTGTTGGTGCTTACCCCTCTTCTCACTGATAATCTTGTAATGAGCATTATTATCCTCTTCATAAATTCTACAGTTATCGATCAAATCAGCAAAGACACAGATCTTCTGGTATCCCACTGCCTTCTTGATTTCTGGGTGCAACCCGTTCTCAAACTTGATGCACTTTGAAAACTCAGCATCTGCTTCAGCGTAGTGCGGATAAAACTTAGCCAACTCAGCAAACTTGGCAACATACTCAACAACCGACATATTCCTTTGCTTCAGCTCAAGGAACTCAATCTCCTTCTTACCGCAAACATCTTCAGGAAAATACTTCCTCATTAATTCCTTAAGGAACACAACCCAATGCCTACAGCTTCCAATCTCTGACAAGTCTCTAACCACCAGTCATCAGCCTCAACTGCTAGCATATGAGTTACATATCGAACTTCTGCACTGGAGTGCAGTCCATCACACAGAAGATTCTCTCAATCTCTTTCAACCAATCCAATGCACCGCCAGGATCATAATTTCCCTTGAACGTAGGTGGATTCTCTCTCTGGAAAGTCACCAAGATACGAGATCCAACATTCCCGTCAGCATTCGACTGATTTTCCATCGCATGCGCCATTGCTTCTAAAGCAGCAGCCAGTGCAACATCATTCCTTCCATCCATCTCAACTTATCACTACAACATAAACAAAGGTTAGAACTCAAATCAACAATACTCGATTGTTAGACAACTACGACTCGACAACTTGGTCGGACAGACCAAACTTTTACTCTGATACCAACTTTGTAACACCCCAATTCTACCCGACAATTATAAATGTAAATTAGAGTTATGAACATTCATGCAAACGAATCAGGATGCCACAAATTCATCTTTAAAAACACATTGCATTCAACATGGATACATAACACTTTAAAATTTCGGATGAACTATCAACATAATAATTCAATCTGTTAATTTAACAATTTAAACATCTACGCAACGGAATTCTTAACAACATATTTATCCATCGTTACAACAACATCAAAATAACGCATACTTAGAAACAATCAAATTAAAGTTCAACAACTGAAATAATCAATAATTAAAAGCAACAAGCGTTCATCCCCCCAAGTGTTACGTATCAGAGCAATGACACCGACTCGAACTACTGAAGGTATACAAACTTCACTCTGGATTACCTGCATGTTACCAACGTAAGGGTAACACTCAAACAGAAGGGATGAGATATCTAACAATATAATAAAACATATGATAATTAATATATTAAATTAGATCACATAACATCACCACTTCTCATCTTATAATGACAATAATCGCAACAGAAATACCAACAATAATACATATTCACCACATCAATACACATCTTCTTTATGCAATCAAATAATGCGACTCAATACTATGCAAATACATGTGGTACCATTGGAGTAGAACTCCCATTTCAAAATAATTGCCAATAAATAGTGGCATCAACAAGGCATAAGCCTTCATCTTAATATTCCCCAATACATGCCATCTTAACGAGCATAAGCTCCATCTTGAAATACAATGTATGCGACACAATTATGAATGTAATTACAACACCATAATTATCAACATCTCAATCACCACATCATCGTTGGCCAGAAGCCTACATCTTAATAGCTGCCAATTATTAGAGACATCTCAACATCTTTCATCAACATCGTTCATCAACATCATTTATCATCGTAATTCGTCAAACATCATTTATACATCATAATTCATCAAACACCATTTATAAATCAACAACTCAACCATTACAACAATACAATAGTAAATCGTCAATCTTGCAACGTTGGCCATATGCCTACAACATGATATTGCCTATAATTAATTAATCATCTAAGGCTTACTTCTAGGTTATAAAACTTATACATATTATTCATTCTGTAATACTACATTATTATCCTCATTAATCTTGCTGTTACGAACCAAACAGTAATCTATAATCATCTCATCCTCATCATTCTTCACAAAAATTAACATAGCGATTAACGCGGGAACTAACTCCAATCCTAATTTGGATACCAAGATTATCCTTCCTATTCTTCATTTTGATCCTTAAGAATGAAGTTCATCGCGTTAGCTATTCAACGCTTCAAACGAAACCTCAAACAGAGTCTGAAAACTCAAGTTACAGCCTCTGGAAAACGAATCTGTCAAAAACCAGACAACACGGATCGATGCATAATGTCTTGGGTCGACGCGTACTGGATTTAACACGATACATGAGTCGACGCGTACTCCCTTTGTATCAACTCATACTGAGTCTACAACACTACATGTAACGATACATGCTCCTTCATATCGACTCATCCTGAGTCTAAAAGCCCTCATGTATCAACGCATGACTCCTTCGTATCGACTTATCCCGAGTCTAAAATCCTTCATGCATCGACGCATGGCCTTTGGGGTCGACACATACTGTTCTGTCATGAATATTTTCTATGATTTCACTGTGTTTTCACTATGGTTTTCATACTTTAGGCCCTAAAGACATCATCTAATCATATATAATCATCAATTATAATTATCCTATAATTCTACATCAAATATACAACATTAGGGTATCGCTATTCATCCTTAAATCATCAATTTTCATCATACAACAATGTATATAATTCAATCATAAACCAAACAATCTTTCACATCTAATCCCACATACCAATTATCATAAACCCTATTATAGAGTCAGAACCCCACCCTTACCTTGAATTGAAGGTTGCTCTATAACTTTTTCCGGTTGATTTCTGTTATGCCTCTTTTCCTCCTTTCCAACAACTTTCACGTTTTCTTCTTCCAACCTTTATTTCCTTCTCTCTTACTGCTTCTTCTTTTCTATTATTCTAACAATAATAAAATAACCCTATTATTCTCTTTATACCTTAATGGGCTTAAGACTACTACACCCCCTTTTTACTACTTCTATTCCTTTAAAACAAGCCCACGTCAAATAATATCATCATTCTAATATTATTCCACAACTTAATAAAATAATTAAATCCAACTAAACACAACACAATATCTCATAACAACACAACTTCACAAATATTCCAAAAATAATTTAATTAAATAATTAATTAAATTATGGGCGTTACATCGAAGGACTTCGACAAATTATGTGAAAAAGAAGGGATTGTGCATGAGGTGTTGCTACGCTACACTCCCCAGCAGAATGGAACTGCATAAAGGAAGAATCGAACCATCATGAATATGGTGAGATGTATGTTGAAAGTCAAGCATTTACCTAAAGAGTTTTGTGGTAAAGCTGTGTCGACTGCAACATACATATTGAATAAATGTCCGACAAAAAATCTAGAAGGAATTACGCCAGAAGAATGTTGGTCTGGTGTAAAGCCTTGCTTGAGTCATCTAAAGGTATTTGGATCTATTGCACATAGACATGTGCCAGATCAATTGAGTAGAAAATTTGATGACAAGTCGAGTCAAATGATCCTAGTAGGATATCATTCAATAGGAGGTTACAAGTTGTTCAACCCAGTGCACAAGCACATTGTGATCAGAAGGGATGTAATCATAGATGAGCTTAAAGAATGGGACTGGACAGAAAATGTCAAGAAAGATTAAATAAGAATCTTATTCAATGAAACAGTAGTTGAAGTCGAAAGAGAAGTTTAACAAGAGGAACCAACAATTATAGGTCAACCAGGACCAAGAAGATCTTAGAGAACAAGACACATGCCCGTAAGGTTGCAAGATTATGTTATTACATTAGATGATGTGGTCGATAAGGAAGGTGAGCTGGTACATTATTATTTCTATGCAGATGTCAAACTTGTCAATGTAACTAAAGCATTGAAAGATTCTAAGTGGGTGAAATCAATGGACGAAGAAGTGAAGTCAATTGAAGACAACAACACTTGGTCACTTGTCGAATTTCGTTAAGGCAAGAATGCAATTGATGTCAAGTGGGTATACAAAGTAAAGATGAATCCAAAAGGAGAAATAACTCGACACAAAGCAATACTCATGGCGAAAGGATTTCTCCAGAAATAAGGAATTGACTTCGATGATGTTTTTGCACCTATGGCTAGGATCGAAACAATCAAGTTGGTTGTTGGTCTAGCATAAATGACTAGTTGGACCATATGTCAGATGGACGTAAATTGTGCATTCCTGAATGGACCCTTAGAAGAAGTAGTTTATGTTTCACAACCAGTTAGGTTTGTGAAGCATGGAAAAGAGATAAAGGTGTACATGTTGCATAAAGCCCTATATGGATTGAAGCAAGCTCCAAGACATTAGAATAAGAAGATAGATAGCTTTATAAGGGAGAAGCAATTTTCAAAGTGAACAACTGAACATGGAGTATATGTAAGAAGAAACAATAGTGAATTGCTTATACTATGTCTCTATGTTGATGATTTGTTAGTAACATGTAGCTGTAAGAAGGAGATCAAGGACTTCAAAGGTGATCTCAGCAAGGAATTTGAAATGTCTTATCTGGGTGACATTTTATATTTTCTTGGCATTGAATTTTACAAGAGAAGTAGAGGTTTGATGATGCATCAACAAAGATATCCAAGTGAAATTATCAAGAGATTTGAGATGAAAGAATGCAACTTGACATCGAAACGTGCTGAACCAAGGTTGCAACTGTCAAAAGATACACATGAATATAATATCGACCCAACCCAATACAAAATACTTACTGGGTCATTGAGATACCTTTGTCATACGAGGCCTGACTTAGCATACAATGTAGGTATGGTAAGTAGGTTCATGCAGAAACCAAAGGTATCACACCTAGCAGCAACGAAGAGGATATTGAGGTATATGAAAGGAACTCTTAACTATGGCATTTTATTTTTTACAAACTGATAAAGGAAACAAATGCAAGTTAGTTGGATACATTGATTCAAGTTGGTATATTGATGTTCAAGATCGAAAGTCCACAGTAGGATATATGTTAATGCTAGGTGGTGCACCAGTTGCTTGGAGTTTGAGAAAAAAACCAGTATTGGCATTATCATCGTGCGAAGCATAGTACATAGCTAATTCTCTTTGTGAATGTCAAGCAACATGGATGGTGAACTTGGTCGAAGAGATTATAGGGAATGATCATGGAGCAATTACCATGAAGATCGACAACATGTCAGCTATCAACCTGGCGAAGAATATGATAGCACATGGTCGAATCAAGAACATCTAAATATGGTTCCACTATCTTCGAGAACAGGTAGCAGATGTGAAGATGAACTTGGAACACGACAGAACTGAGAATCAAATTGCAGACATCATGATGAAGGGAGTGCAAGTCGAAGTGTTCAGAAGACTAAGAGCTATGGTGAATATAGATAGCTTAGACACAACGAATTAGGCGGTGTGTTAAAAGTATAATTTCTTGTGTCGAAGTAGCTTGCTCGAAAGAAAACAAGTGTCGAAGTGTGGAACAATTTATTACACACAGATTTAGATCTAAAATAGATAGATTTCATTTAGGTCTAAAATAGATAGATTTGATTTAGTTCCAAAACAGATACTTTGGGCTTTTATAGTTTTGGGATTTGGCTTAGAGAGAAAGCTAACCTAAATTTAGAAATAGTGGGAGTAACCCCTATTTTTGTAATCAATCAAGTTGTATTCATAGAATTTGCAGTTGCAAGTGAATAAGAAGTTTTTCCCAGTTTGTGGGCAGAGAGAAATTCAGCAGAAAATTATTGTCTTTATTTTTTTTCATATTTTTCGTTATCATTGTGTGGTGATAACAATCTTATTCATCAAGATTGATAGAAATTCATAATTGATTTTGGTGGATTTCTGACAAATTTGACAATGTTTTATTATATGTTCTTGTGGTGTATTATAACTTCCGCAAGATTAGCAAGAATTAGATTTGATAATTAGATATTTCAAGGACCTAAACAAATAATTTACCAACGTAGAATGGGAAAAAAAGAGTCCTTCCGGTACCATTAATTATAGTGTGACTTCACCATGTGTTAGTCTTAATAAAAGAAGTATTAAGGCATCATGAGCCCTCTTCAACATCCTACAATGACAGAAAAATTTTAAAGTAATCCAAATCATATCATGTAACACTATTATAAAATACATATTTTACAACTATTAAAAGAAATATTTAATCACGACTGATGGTCTGTGGTAAAGTAAGATGTGATAGTAAATGAGATACTTATCACTACAGACTATTGACTATAGTAATAAACTGCAAATCACACTACATATCACAACAAGTGTAATAAACAATCATAGTGAAAACTCAAAGGTCATTGGCTTGATACTCAACAACGTCATTTTTTGAGTTTATTAAATTAAATAGTGTGCTACATATAACCATGATTGCAATTGCAAGAACCAACTATGATAAAAATAAATTTTAATATATATTTTTTTACAGAATTTTTATTTTTTAACTTGTACTTTTGTGAATCATAAATATACCATAAATAAAAACACAAACCATTTATGAATAAAAACAAATTACCAACTATTAAGAATAAAAATTTGTATTACATCAAAACAAAAATTACACAAAATAACATACAATTTACACATTATTACAACAAATAAGATCCGCAACATGACCGAAGACGTCTTTTGGTGTCTTGCTTTAAACACCTATAATTTCAAATAATAACACTTGATAATATATAACACTTAGAAATTATAACATACAATAAAATATGAATAAACAATAAAAAATATTTATTTGTTAATTTTCTCATATACCTTGTACATGATCAATATTGAGATTTAAACCTAATACAAGTTGTATAATCTAAGCCCAAGCCCAATTAGGTAAACCTAATCATAGTTTGTATCATTATTTGTAACAATTTAAGTGAATAATATAATCCTTATTTTCTTATTATTTTCTCTTTCTCTCCGCACTAAAAGTGTCTCACACACTAACAAATTGGTATCTAGAGCTTCTGGTTATTGTTCTTGATCGTGTTTTCAAGAACTTCACGTCAGAGATCGTGTTTCTAGGGAAGGTGAATCAATCGCTGCAAAGATGATTGGTGATAAGGGCATTCTGAATTCTCTTCCAATGCTTGATGGTAAAAATTGGATCCGATAGAAAAACAGATGCAATCCTTGTTTGACTTTCATGATACCCAAAAGTGGTTATTCTAGCGATAAAAATGTAGCAGGGTAAATCAGAGATCTATTTATTAATTTACTCGTCTCGCAAAAGCAAGAGTCGCCACCGTGCTTTATTATTTCCAAGGCAAAATGGAAAAGAGCAAAATAAAATCCTTAAATATGCAATATAAAATATACTTAAAAGTAATGAAAATATAATGCATTTTTGAAAAGAGATCTAGAGTTCGGGGGTTGGTTATGCAATGGGAAGGTATTAGCATCCAATGCATTTGCGGCACTCTGCAGGAACCTTTTGAAATATCAGTTTTTTATTAAATATGTTTGTTTGATTAAAATGGTTTGTTTGACTAAAAATGGTTTGTTTGGACGATATTTCGAAGATACGACGACCTAGTGTTGATGTTTTGACTTAAAAGGTATGGGTTTTAAAATTGAATCTTTTGGAAAAATTGACTTAAGTTTAGCAAAAAGAGTAAAATTAAAAAGAGTGAAGGGGTTCGCTCTATCGGATAAGATGTATTTAATGACATGAAGTCAACAAAGTTAAAAAAAAAAAATTTGCCTTGGATTTGCGACGATTGAACAATTAAATAAATAACAAAAATTAAATTATACTAGCATGCATTTTCAAACAAAAATTAAATAAAAGATTAGTTTATAAGCATGTATTTAAACAAAAAATAAATAAAGGATTAGCATGTACAATTAATAAACAACAAAATTAAATAAAGACTAATTTGATAATATGTATTTAAACAAATAATAAAAATTGAATAAAAGATTAATTAAAAAAAATGTTTTGTATTTTTATCAAGAAATAATTATTAAAATGAACTAAGTTAATATTGTGAATTTTTTTTATTAATAACCAAGTATTAAAATAATATTTCGCAAATAACCGCGTTTCGGAAAAAAATATGCAAATAACCATGTTTCAGATGACTCCCCAAAGGAGGAGCCATCTGAAATGACGCATGCACCTATATTTTAAGGGGAGGCGCCATCTCACTTTGCGCCTATGTGCTTAGGGCATGCCCTAAGCCAAGTGAGATGGCGCCTAGGTGTATTTTTAGGGCAAAAAGTAATTTATTTATTTTTCCGGTGCGTTGCGTGTTGGACAGAGATCAACAAAATGGAATTTTTATTAAAAAAATAAATAATTACATCCAACTGTATTACATTAAAATAACAGTAAAAAAAACAGATTAAAAAAATGGATACAAAAATACTAGAAAAAAAAACGGATACATCAGTGATCCCCCGGAACCTGGTAATGACCCCCGGTTCCGCATCCCCTCCCTCGCCTTTCTCGTGCTGGGTGTCGTCGTGTTTCCTGCTGTGGCAAGGTCAATGGCCCAGCGAAGTCAATGCGGTCTGAATCCATAAAATCAGTCAAATCTCCATATCTAGAAGATCCGCTCTGGTACAGTCGGTTACCCATACCCTCAAAGTTTGGTCTTATTGGCGGTGGGTGCGGTTCCATAGTGAGTCTGTAGCATTGATCGTCTGAGTACGGTGGGTAGAAAGGAAATGGATCTTGGGGTGTTTGGTATTGAGGATGTTGGGTGGTTTGGTGATATTGTGGGTGATGGTAGGTTGGGTCGGCTTGTTCGTAATCTTCCGACATTCCCATATCAGGGCTAAGGCTGGATGTTGAGGGCGCCATATTGGGATATATGGAAGACTGAAATTGTGTATGGGGTATGCGGGTGTGCTGGTATTGGGATTGGTATTGTGGTTGGGTTTGAGGCATATCGGGGTATTGGTAGTTTGGTGGTGATTGTGGTTGGTTGTGCGGCATTTGATTGTAGTTGTGTTGTGGTGGGGACTGTGGTTGGGTGTTTGTGGGTCTGTTTCTTCTTGGGGGTTGGTGGGAGGTTGATGGGTTTTGGGTTTGTTGATGGGGAATCGAGGGTTGTGCCCATTATGTGCGTGGGTCAACCAAGTATCTTGGATGAGACACGTGCATTTCTGGGTTACTAACCGACATGTACCAAGACAAATATTGATCCGTGTGTCACATATTACCTTGAGTAAGGAAAACCGGGAATTGCAAGACGTAGCGGTGACGCCTCTGCCACATCTTACACCATTCCGGAGCGAAGTCTTTCCAGTTGGTAAGACCCCACTAGGCATCGACCCTTTTAAGATGCCATGGGGACAAACAAGTTGGATCGCTTGGTATCTCTTGATGCATTCCGAACTGCATCTTCACACGGTCGCTGTGGTGCATCTCCACAATGCTGAACCGAATGATTGCAGTCTTCGCGGTCCAAGTTGCTGCATCCTCCGGGTTTGGAACATGGCTCAAACCCAAATATGGTCTCCAGACGAACTGCGATAAAATGTAAATCAGGTTAATGCAAAAGTAATGTATAAATAATTTAGTTGAACAAAAGTTAAAAGCTACGACGTACGTCATCCGGGCCTAAGTGATCCAACAGGTTGCGGTAGAGTGCGACATTGAATCTTGGATTCTTGCCGTAATCCATACCCCTCACGCAGTACCTAAAGGAAATGAGAAACATTTTATTCTTAGCATATATTTTGGGAAGAGCAGAATAGTTATAAATGCTATAACTTGATGACTTACTTTATTGCATACGGGAAACCGAAAGTGTTGTTGTTGACGGGGTTTAAGGACTCCATCCTCCACCAACCCCAGACTTGTAGTAAAAAAGCGCACCCATAAAATGTACATTTTTCCTTGACTGCGTTTTTGCACAAGGAACTGTATAGGTGGGCTAAAACTGCAGAACCCCAACTATATTTTCTTGTTTTTTCAAAATTTGTTAGTAAATGTAAGTACATAAAATTTACACTATTTCCCGTACTTTCGGGAAATAAAAATGTACCAAAAAGTATCATAAGATAAGTTATGGCTTTTACTACCCTGTCATTCTCTGAGGAATTTTCATTTAATTCCAAACTTGCATAATGACTTTTCAGCTCAGTGAGTAGTATTCCCTGCCCTCTTGCACCACCACCTTCTACCATATCCCTGCCCAACAGTTCTTCACACTGAGAGTTGGGTTATTGAACCGAGCCGTTCACGTCCTTACCGTCGACAGGGAGAGCTAGTAGCATGTACACATCCTCTAGCGTGATGGTACATTCACCTATTGGTAGGTGAAATGTATGGGTCTCCGGTCTCCACCTTTCCAACATTGCAAGAATGAACTTCGAGTCAATGGTGCAGTTGGAGATCTTTATGACATGTCCAAAACCTGCGTATTCCAGATATGGGACGATAAATGGGTCGGGAGCCAGGTAGTTGTGCGAACGGATTCTGAATCTTTTTGTGTCCTGAGTTCATAATGTAACATATGTAAGATTAATTAAGATGAACAACGCGTTATTTGAAGTATGAAAAATGTATAACCAAAAAAGAAACTTACAAATGCGGCAATGTTTTCCCTTGTGCCTCTGTGAGTATCGCCCATTGTTAGAAGAGCCATTGTTTAAAATGCTTGAGAGTATGAAAGACTTAGGAAGAGATAGAGAGTATGATAGACTTATGAAATATTTCGTAGCAGAGAGTGAGACTTGTGTGGGTGTGAGAGATGTATGATATGGTATGTATTTATAGGCAAATAAGTTTGATATAGTGGTTGCTTGTGCTTGCATGCCTGCGAAGTGTCACACTTGCATGCTTAGGGGGTTACACATATGCATGCATGCATGTACAAAAAATGAAAGGTGTCACTCTTGCAGGCTAGGTGGCAGCCCATGCATGTATCACGATTGGGCAGTAAGGGAGGCGCCATTGGACTTGGAGAAAGAGTACAAAAATGAATGGTGTCGCCACCCCAATTGGCGAATAAGAGGTGTCCTTTGTTACAGCCTAGGCTCAGGCTACGTGACAGCCTTTGGGATTCCTTTCATTATTGCATGTAAGCCCATTGGAGTTGATGGGAGGAGTCTTACAAAATACATGTATATGTGCAGACTAGGGGCAGGCTAGGTGGCAGCCTAGGGGGTTACATAAGCCCATGCATGTATCACGATTGGACAGTAAGGGAGGCGCCATTGGACTTGGCGAAAGAGTACAAAAATGAATGGTGTCGCCACCCCAATTGGCGAATAAGAGGTGTCCTTTGTTACAGCCTAGGCTCAGGCTACGTGACAGCCTTTGGGATTCCTTTCATTATTGCATGTAATATTATTGGAGTTGATGGGAGGAGTCTTACAAAATACATGTATATGTGTAGACTAGGGGCAAGCTAGGTGGCAGCCTAGGGGGTTACATAAGCCCATGCATGTATCACGATTGGACAGTAAGGGAGGCGCCATTGGACTTGGAGAAAGAGTACAAAAATGAATGGTGTCGCCACCCCAATTGGCGAATAAGAGGTGTCCTTTGTTACAACCTAGGCTCAGGCTACGTGACAGCCTTTGGGATTCCTTTCATTATTGCATGTAATATTATTGGCAGCCTTGGGGGGTTGCATCTTTACTTAATTGAAATTTTTAGCCTTACGGTTATCATAACATTGATTCACATAATCTGTCAAATCTTCCAACCTTCAAACGTTCTTACAACCAAACCTTCAAACCTGTAAACAATCAAACATTCCAACCTTCGAATCACTCGTCAAATTCAAACATTCCAACCTTCAAACATTACAACATTCAAACCTTCATACAATCAATAAACCTCAAACATTCCAACCTTCAAACCTTAAAACAATTCTACGCAATGGCCTCTTCACCATAATTTGTCGTCAAAGCACATTTCAACGGTGAGACATACATTTGTCCCACAGCTGGGTTTTTGTTTAGAGACACAGACAACATCCAATTTCTCTTAAACGGGAAAGCCAATTTCTCGTACTTCAAAAAAAGATTGGAGGCCAAACTTGAACGAGGCCCGGTGTCCCAGATATTTTATCAGAATCCAGTTTTCTTTGGAAACAACCAAGTAATTTTTTATAAGGTTGAAGTTCAAGATGACGAGGATCTCCAGAATATGATTTCCAGCCATGTCTATTCTGGATACGACTCTATTGAGTTGTACGTTTTGCTTCAAGAGCCTCAGGTGACACAGGAGGTTGATCCTTTGGAGAATGAACAAGATGAGGTAGATGCAGTTGATGATGAAGAAGAAGATAACGAGTTAGAGTTTGATGAAATGGTGAATGATGATTCCGACGATGATGGCATCCCTAGTATTCCTATAGACAAAATCTACACACCACCTCCGCACATGACAAACTTCAACATGGGCGGAGATGAACCTTCTACTAACTTATTTTTCAATCTGTATATGCAGTCGGATGAAAATTTAAAAGAGAAGGACAAGTTTCGTAACAGAGAGGAATGCATCAGGGCCATTAAAAATTTTCACATGCTCAACTCGGTTGATTTTAAGGTGGATCGTGTCAACCCGAAAAGGTACAAGATCAAGTGTGTCCACCCTGACTATATGTTCAAGCTGACCGCATCATACAGATTAAGGGGTGACTGCTGGGTCATAGGTTCCATGACTACCCACACTTGTGTAAGTTCCACTCAATCACAGGACCACCGAAAACTCAACTTTGATCTAATCTGTCAAGAAATCCTACCCCTGGTCAGCAACGACCCATCTTTGAAGGTGAAAACAATCATCTCCCATATCACCACGGTTTTTAACTACACTCCGTCTTACCGTAAGGCGTGGTTAGCAAAGACTAAGGCGATTGAAAGGGTGTACGGAAACTGGGAGGAGTCATACCGAGAACTTCCCCGCTACCTGAATGCACTCAAGACGTATTCTCCAGGTAGTGTTTACGTTCTGGAAACATTGCCAGCATACGCCCAAGATGGTAGTCTACTGCATGGCAACGGAATATTCAGTCGCGTGTTTTGGGCATTTCAACCATGCATCACAGCGTTTGCATCATGCAAACCAATTTTACAAATTGATGGGACTTGGTTGTATGGGAAGTACAAAGGCACGCTATTGATGGCAGTTGCACAAGATGGCAACAACAACATTTTCCCCATTGTGTTTGCCCTTGTCGAGGGGGAGACCGGTGGTGCTTGGAGCTTTTTCCTGAAAAATCTTCGGACACACGTGGCTCCTCAACCAGATCTCTGTTTGATCTCGGACAGACATGCCTCCATTGAAAGTTCCTACAATAATCCAGCAAATGGTTGGCATGACCCTCATTCTACGCATGTCTATTGTGTTAGGCATATCGTCCAGAATTTCTCGAGGGAGGTCAAGGACAAAACATTGAGGAAAGCGGTTATGAATGCGGGATATGCATTGACACAACCCACATTCAAATATTATCGCAACGAGATCCGTTTGTCTAATCCGGAAGCCGGTAGGTGGATCGACAATATTCCGGTGGAAAAATGGACTAGGTCATACGACAATGGCCAAAGATGGGGGCATATGACAACGAATCTTATTGAATCAATGAATGAGGTATTCAAGGGCATACGAAACCTCTCAATCACTGCCTTGGTAAAATCTACGTATTTTAGGATGGCTGCGTTATTTGCAAAAAGAGGTGAAATGTGGAATGCGGTGTTGCAATCTGGACAACTATGGAGTGAAAGCTGCATGAAATACATTAAGGCTGAAAGTGCTAAAGCCAACACTCACATGGTTATACGGTTTGACCAACACAGCCACAACTTCATTGTGAAAGAGACAATCGACCACAATGAAGGCCTGCCAAGACAAGAATACAGGGTTATTTTACCTTCTCAATGGTGCGATTGTGGCAGGTTTCAAGTATTTCGTATGCCTTGCTCTCATGTCATTGCCGCTTGTGCTCATACCCATCAAGACGCGCTTCAATTGTTGTCAAACGTTTACAAATCTGAAACGTTTCTCAATGTTTACAACAACAACTTTCCTTTGGTGGCAAAACCAGATTATTGGCCTGAATACGACGGCGAAATAGTTTGGCACAATGACCAAATGCGAAGGAACAAGAAGGGACGTCCCAAAAGTAGGCGCATCACAACAGAAATGGACGATCTTGACAGGTTGGAAAGAAAGTGTGGTTTATGCCGTCAGGTCGGACACAATCGCAAAAACTGTCCGAATCGGGCGTCTGGCTCGACCACATAAATATTGTAATACATAAAATCTTTTCATAATTGTATTGTAAACATTTGGGTTTTCCGTTAACAAATTTTGCTACAATTAATAAAACGCGTACAACAATAATTAACGATATTCAATCTAGGAAATTACAACTGTTAACACAATTTCATCTGACCCATGCATCATCAACATTACATCACTGTCTGTTTTGACTTCCTCCAACCACACATTAGGTCTTCCTGTCGCATGTGAGGTTGTTGTTCGTTTTCGCTGGATCCTTCGAATTTTTCCCCCCTCCGCAATGTCTCCATCTAGCCACCGCATCAACTCCCGCTTCAGACGCTCCATGGAGTGAATGTGCCAGAATTTCATTTTCATCGCAGGTTTCGTGGCGGAGAAGATAACGTAACCATCTCTACTAAAAATCATAGGCGACGTCATGATGCAAATAACGGAGTACAAAATAAAAATACAGTGCGAGAAAGTGTGAGAAATTTCGGAGAAACGGGCGAATTATTTATAAAACAGCATTTTGCCCTAGTTTTGCCCTAGGAGCCAAGTGAGATGGCGCCTCCCCTCACTTTTAAGGAGCATGCGCCATCTCACTTGGCTAAAAGCCAAGGGAGGCGCCAAGTGAGATGGCGCCTAGGGCAAAACCCTAGGTGGAGGCGCCAAGTGAGATGGCTCCTCCTTTGGGGAGTCATCTGAAACATGGTTATTTGCGTAATTTTTTCCGAAACCCGGTTATTTGCGAAATATTATTTTAATACATGGTTATTAATAAAAAAAATTCTAATATTGTTTATCATATATTAATGAAATGGGAAATAATAGCTAAAAGAAACAAGAAAAAATGGGAAAATGAGGGTTGAACCCAGGTCCTCTAACTTACTGCAAGTGTGCCTTGCCAAGTGAACTGAGTTATTTATTCGTATTAATAATGATTTAATTAACACATGAGGGAAAACGGTAATTGGATTGGGCCAGCAGCCCAATGGGCTGACACGGTTTGGATGAAGGGAACAAGAAAAATGTGGGAAACCCTAAAGATAGAGGGACGCCGCGGCTGGAGTTTTGTTTCCTTGGGAAGAGGATATATTTAATATTATTAACGGTAAAATCTATTTTTTCTATGTCTTTATCTTTAAAAAAAATAAAAAATTTCTCTTCCCTAAACACAAATGTTCTTTCTTCCCTTCAATCTACTTTCTCTGTCCATTCTTAGCATTATCACGTTCAAGAAGAGCAACTTTACAACGTCTTTTAGCCTCATTAAGTAAATCAACCAGTCGAACAATTGTTTACAGTGATTTCTGGTAAACAACCGCTATTCCTCCAAACTATCGAATAATCTTAATGACTGTTATTCAATCTCTCTGGTAACTCGCAGGATCGACTAGATTGATCCTAGGATGTATTGGTCATTTGGATAACTCTCATTATAGAACTGGTATTCATGGTTGGTATTTAGAATGTTGTGTAGGTGTTTAACTTACTTCGATTACTCTATTAAAGATCTAAAGGCGTGATCAAGTAAATGTGCGCGAAACTAAATTGCATGAATAAAGTTTAATTGTAAAGACGTATAAAACTGCATAAAAGACAAGTAAATGACTTTGAAGCATAAAAACATGTAATGTAAAAGATTCTCTGGAATGTAAAAGATTCGAAATATGAAGAAAGCGTTTAAATGCAAGAAAACAGTAAAATGACTTTAAGTGAAAAAAGGTGTTCGAATGATAAAAGCTTGAAGATAAAGGCATGAAATGTACAACAGTTTCTGAAATGTAAAGTATTTGAAATGGAAAGAAAGCATTTAAATGTAAGGCATCAGTAAAAGACTTCGAATGAAAACATTTTAGTGCAAAAGCTTTTGAATGGTATTGACATGAAGATAAAGGAAAATACTAGAAATGATAAAGAGTTTCATTAAATCATAAACACTTGGTGTTATCGTACGTACATTGCTCGTGCATTCGTTTCCCTAGCCATGTGGTATTTTGAATGTTTACTGAGTTTTTTGTATAATAGATATGACACCCGAAATCCTAATGCTAAGACTCCTATTTATACTACTTCGACCATAACGGTCTTGCTATAAGATTCTGCCACATTCAGAACATGCAGAGCAATGCCTCTCTCTAGCTTCCACGCGTCTTCGAATGCTCCAGCGCATATATTTCAAATTTCGAACATCCCGCTTGCATTTGAATTTCAAATGTTTTGGCACTTCTTCGCTTCGAACGTATTTCTTGGACACAGCCTTGTTAACATTTCGAGACTTCTTTGAATATATCCTCATAACTGTCACTCGAAGCTCCAAGCTTTGATATGCCCATTCGAAGCACTGCTTCTACCATTTCGAAACATGACATCTTGCTTTATTCCAATCGAAACGTCCAATTTGCTTCGCTTCTAATAATATCATCAAAATCTTCAGCCAACAAAATGCCCCTTTAAAATATGTATTTCGATTCCTTTGAGAAATACTTATTTTAAACATATACACAAGATTTTGATGCGACCTTCGAATCATCGTAACATTTATTGCATATGACTTCAATCACGTCAATGACAACGCTTTTCAGATTCCTTAACCGCCTTGAACCATTTCACAGCATGGTGCAGTTACAAAACAATGATTATCTTTAATCACGCCTATTACCAATATTAACTTTACGCCACCTCCTTCTCAAACCAACCCACGACTACCACGTATCACAATCTTACTCAATGGATGCTTAAACTTCCACACTATAAAAACCCATCAACTTAGTCTTTTCTTTTCTTCCCACATTCTGAATCTTTTCTTCCTCTTTTCTCACCGAAATCCTAAACTTCTAACATTCTTCCAACAATGTCTTCTTCAACTTCATCTCAACTGAAAAAGGCTTCCAAAAAGAAAGGAAAGACCACAGGAACCATAATGGAAAGCAAGGTTGGCACCTACCAAGGTCAATCTGTTCTTGTTCCCCAGATGATCTCAAAAGAGAAGGAAATGATTTATGCATCCCAGGTACTAATTCTTACTAACGCCGCTGGCAAGAGGTTAGCTTTAATGGGCCCTCTTACAGTCTTTGAAATCTTAAAAGACACCAGAAAATTTTTCCCTGTTTGTTATAATTTCAAACCTCTGTTTAATAAAATGGATACCCCTAAGACAATAGAGTCTTCTGATTCAACCACCGTGGAAAATCCAATCATTCCCCCTAAGGACCCTTTTGTGCTAGATTATGTAAAGAGTAACTTCAAACCATTTCGATCTTGCCCCACCTCTGACACAGCTTATCACAACTGGTTTAATAAAGTAGAAGCTAAGAAATCCCAGCAATGGGAAGAATTAGGTATTTACAACTTGATTAAACTATCGAAACCAGGCTTTACTTATAGCCACCCATTATTATTCGCGTCCCTATATTTCTGGGACAGTACTTACAATACTTTCCATCTCCCTGGTGGGATGATTACACCCACCTTTTTTGACATAGCAGCCATTACTGGGTTATCACCAATAGGAGAAACCTATATTCCTGACAATGAAGAGCATTCGAGTATTATTGACTTCGAAGTCAAGCTAGCTAGCTTTTCAAAGTTTATCAGCCACTATCACACTGAAGGAGACAGTGTGTCGGATGTGGAACACATTGCTTTCCTTACCTTATGGTTGTCAAGGTATGTCTTTTGCAGCAGATCCCTACAGGTATCCAGTAGGTTTATTCCTCTAGCTAGAGATTTGCATGAGAATCGGAGGGTGTGTTTAAGCGAACTGCTATTAGTTGATCTTTACGAAAGTCTAAGGTCAGCTGTTTCGAGTCTGAAATCTCACAACTCCAAGAACATCCTGCTAGCTGGCCCTTTCTGGTTACTCCAGTTATGGCTCAATGCCATGTTCGAACCTTCACTATCAACTGCCAACACTATTGCTGAACAAGACCCAGAAATAGCGGATAGAATCATCGAAGGCACTAGGCTGCGAAGACTTACCCCAAACGATGATAAGGATGACTTCCAAGTTCTCTTCTCAAAATATATCATGATATTCTCCAAGATGCATAAATTCTAAGAGACCATGGCGCCTTTCGCTTCAAGGACTCATGGACCCTCATGGTTCACCATGGCTCTCTCAGAAGCTGTCAAAAGCAAAGAAATTCAAGATGTATGGAGAGCCTTTTTGCTACCCAGATTAATCTCTTCACGAATTACTCCTGCTAAGAATCAAATTTTCCTTTTTTCTTATCAACCCAACTTCGTTTCGAGACAATTTGGATTGTGCCAACTAATTCCTGAACCCCTATTCCAAACAGAGAATGCCATCACCTCTGGGCAAACCTTCAAGGCAAGAGAAGCCAAACTACAGCAGGAACAATACCAAGGCTTCTCCCACTTTGAAATAATAACTTTCGAACCTACACACCTTACAGCAAAGGGGTTTTTGGAATGGTGGACAAAGTTCTATCAGACTTATATGTTCGATACTCTTACTATTCAGCAAAAACTAACTGATGCATTCGATGTGCAGGTACCATCCAAGAAAGGTATGTTCACTCATGCCAAAGAGATTAAGGCTTTTCAAAATTATTTCGAAACTACTTATGATCCCACACACTTGGAATCCACTGTGCATCAAGCGTCTGAGACCTTGAAGGAAAAATTCAAAGAAAAAGTTTCTAAGTTAAAACTTCCTTCAGGGTTGTCACCTGAGGATAAGTATAGGTTGGCATTCGAAATGCATCCACCTAAATTTCCTAGATTACCTACCTCAGAACTGGCTCTGGCTTGGTTTCCTCCATACCCTTGGTGGTTCACTTGCAAAGAAATGTTCAAATATCTTCAAAAGAAACCAAAGCCATCTGAGACTGTGACATGGGCTCGACATTGGCTCCATGATTTCCCAGGACATCTTCGCTATGACCTTTCTGCCATGTCAATTAAATCTGATCAAGGCACAGGTGCGAAAGCTTGGGAAAATCCAAAATGTTTCTCATTTTCTATATTTTTAACTTTTGCCTTAATTGTTTCGATTTTCAGCCATCAGGATAAAGACTGCTGCTTCAAAGTCAAAAGAAGGGAGCGCCTCTCAGGCCTCTGTCGAAACCATTGATAATGTGACTCTATCCAAACCAACAACAATTGCTGCAACAACAACAACAACAACTACACCAGTAATAACCAGTGCTCCAACTCCACAGGTAATCACTTAGCCTTGATGTTTCGAATACACTAATGTTTCATGATTTGCATCTAACTTATTGTTAAATCTTTTCAGACTCACAAACTCCCCCCAACAACTCCAAAGAAACGAAAAACAAATACTACTGAGGAAGACCCCAATGCTGGAGGGAATTTACCAGCTGCTTCGAAGAAGAAGCAGAAGAAGGAAATTTCCAAAAGCGCTGTACCAACTAGTGTCTCTGGACTCGATTCCAGGGATGCTGCTCCCTCACCTAAATCCAAAATTCCATCTTCGACCTCCAACGTAATGTTGGAACGCATAGCTAGCAACCTCTCTTCTGAGAGTCCACAGGTAAATTGAACTTTAAATCTTTGACAAAATTATTATTCATTACCTTGGTGCATGATTTTAATATTCTTTTGCCTCTGCAGGATATTTTGAATCCGGCTCTTACCACTTCGACCTCACCATCAAAAGTTGCTACTCCGATCAACTCTTCTCCCCAAGGGGATTCCAGCAATCTTGTGCAGAACAAAGGATCCTCCAATATGGCGGTTCTGGATGGGGCTTCGGAGCAGCAAGATGATCAGAGTACTTCTCCTCCTCTAAAAGAAACAAATGAAGCAACACTTCATGAATCTGCAGAGATTTTACAAAGAACTTCTCTTCAAAAGTCCCCTCTTGAAACCCTTCAAGAGGATCCAAAGGACATTCCCGCTGAAGGAGAGAAAGCTGATTCTGATCAAAGAAACGGAGAATCTGCAGAAGAAGGGTCTGAGGAGGAAGATGCCAACGATGGTTCGACTGCTGGGATTGAGTCAGATGCAAATAGCAGCGAGAACAAAGATATCGAAGTGGTGGATTGGGATGATAATGAAGAAGACGACGAGCATGAAACGAATGAAGGTGACGGTGACGCGACCAATAAATCCATGGAAGTCGAAATGGATGTGACTCCCCTGCGCGTGGAACTCCCTCAACCGTCTCTGTCCCGAATGAATGAAGAGGAGCTTGCTCTCCTGAGACGAAATGACCCTATTGGGTACATGAAGGCGAAGCTGGCTCAAAGGGATATTCCACCTGCTAGGGCTGGTACAAGTTCGACTAGCCATCCGTTGCCCACAGATGACATAATTGTACTTCTTAACAGGATCAGGAGAACAATTCTTGATGTGGATTTGTTCGAAGTTCTCAAACAGGATAGCACAGCTTGCTACACTATGAAGGAGTTGCTTACAAAAGTCAACCTTGCTACCTGCTCCTTGCCAGTTAGCACTATCTTGTTCGATCTTCAATCTTTGCTAGACAACGTGACTGGGTACCATCTCCAAGATAAATTTGCTGCCAGAAAGGTTCAAAAAAAACGAACTGCAATGGATGCTGCTTATGAGCATGCTTCGAAACTCTCTAAAGAAGCTGAGGATTAAGCCATGCATCTAAAGCAAGCAAAAACTGATTATGAGGCTCGAGTTGAGTCCATCCTTCTCTGGGAAAGGAAAATTCAGGAACTTCAACAGAAGGTTAAAGAGGCTCAAGAACAACAATTAGCCTACGAAACCAATACTGCTGGTAACCAATTCGAAGAGCTCCTTAAAAAGGGGCTTGCAGAAATGGAAACTGCAGAACAACTCAAAGGAGAAGTGGCTACCTTAGAGGGAGCAAGACGTTTTGCTCAACAAAGGCTTGAGTCTTTTCGAAGTACCTTCAACAGATTGAAGAATAATTCCTATTTCTAAATCTTAGTGTTGATTTGGTTAAAATTTGGTTTTTTTTGTATGTAACATTTGAACAACGCCATTTTGGCAACCCCATATTGCCATTTTGGCATTTTTATGATATTCTGATTACGTTGTTACTATTCGAATCTCCTGCAGGCGTGGCTTATATTTCTTTAAATATTTCCCATTAACCTTTAGGATACGTTTATCATCCATCAGCTCTTCGATTTCACATGCATTGTTTGAGAATACCTTTATTATTCGAAAAGGCCCTTCCCAATGAGGTGACCATTTACCTAACGTTTTATTTTTTTTGTCCATGGGCAATATGACTTTCCAGACTAAGTCATTAATAGTGAATGCTTTTCTTTTCACCCTTTTGTTATATGTCCTGGCCACTCTTTCTTTTTGTCTCATCAAGATTTCCAATGCATGTAATCTAACTTCGTCCAACTCAACTAACTCATTCATCATCATCTCCCAATATAATGCAGCTGGAATTTCGTTTTGTCTTTGAATTCGAACTGATTGTAGATGAATTTCTACTGGCAGAACTGCATCATGACCAAATGTGAGTTGGAAAGGCGTGGTGTTAGTAGCTTCTTTAGGAGATGTTCTATAGGCCCATAGTATTTGGTCCAATGTTTTGTGCCAATTCCTTGGCTTTTTCCCAATATGTTTCTTGATTAACCCTATTATCACTTTATTAGCTGCTTCGACTTGACCATTTGCTTGAGCATAATATGGCGTTGATGTTAGTAATCTAAATCCCATTTCTTGAGCAAATTCTTGCATCTTTCTACCAGTAAACACAGAACCTTGGTCTGTGGTTATGCTCTCTGGCAATCTGAACCTATAGATAATTTGTTTCTGTATAAACTCAATAATAGCCTCTTGATCAACAACTATTAATGGTATTGCTTCGATCCACTTGGTAAAATAGTCTATTCCTACCAAGATATATTTTTGTCCTTTAGACGAAGCAGGATTTATTTCTCCTATTAAATCCAATGCCCATCCTCTAAATGGCCATGGTTTGATGATTGAATGCAACTCACTTGCAGGGGCATGTTGAATCCATGCATGTTTTTGACATTCTTCACAACCTTTAGCAAAGTCTATACAATCTTTGAGCATGCTGGGCCAATACATGCCATATCGAAATAACAGCCATTTCATTTTATGACCTGCTTGATGTGCCCCACATGCCCCATTGTGGACTTCTGACAATGCTAAGTATGCCTCACTTTCTCCTAGACACTTCAGTAATACGCCTTCTTGGGTCTTTTTGAACAATTCGTTTCCCATGAGGACATATGACAATACTCTATATTTTATCTTCCTATCAACATTCAGAGTTGGGTTTGTTAAATAACTCACCAGTGGACTTCGCCAATCTGCATCTGATAAAGTGTTTATGGCTAATATTTTGAATCCCTGTTTCTCAGCATAACCCAATTTCATACTCTCTAGATCTGATGGTGTGAATCTAGTAGCCATAACTCTACCCCTTAATTCAACTAAGTCCTCAAAGTTTCTGGCAGAAACTTTATAACCTGAAGCCAACTGTGCTAAGTCATTTGCTTCTTGGTTTTCTATTCTTGGTATATGTTGAATATCCATGTATTCAAATTTCCTAAGTAGCCTGTTAACTATGACGAAGTATATCATCAGGTTTTCCTTTATGCATTTATACTCCTTTGTAATTTGCTTGACCACTAATTCTGAGTCTCCTTTAATTTCGACTCTAGTTGCCCCCAATTCCAACAAAGCTTCAAGTCCAACAATGAGCGCTTCATACTCAGCTTCGTTGTTCGAGCAACGAGGACCATCTAATTTATACTTGAATTTTGTTGGAATTCCTTCAGGAGAAATTAGAAGGACTCCAACACCACTTCCATTCCTGTGGGTCGAACCATCAAAGTATAATTTCCATGGTTGCATTTCGACGTAACTCATGACAGTCTGTTCAACCAATGAATGGTCCACAATGAAATCAGAAATCACTTGGCCTTTCACAGCTTTTAAAGGCATGAAAGTCAAAGAATATTCTGTTAAGGCTAAAGCCCATTTACCAACTCTGCTATGCATTATTGGTTTCGAAAGCATGTGTTTAATGACATCGAAATGAGATGAAACATAAACATCAACAGGCTTTATATAATACTTGAGTTTCATACAAGAGAAGTACAAACAGAGAGATAGCTTTTCTAAATTGTTATATCTGGTCTCTGCATCATTCAATACTCTACTTAAATAGTATATGGCTCTTTCAATGCCATTGCTATCTTCTTGTGCTAACATACTACCTATACTAACTTCAGAGGCAGATATGTACATTCTCATGGGCTTTCCCCATGAAGGTGGAGACAAGATGGGAGGCTGAGAGAGGTATCCTTTTATCTTGTCAAATGCCTCCTGATGGGCTTCGTTCCACTCGAAGGCTTGGCCTTGCTTTAAACGAAGCAACGGAGAGAAAGCTTGGGTTCTTCCACTCAGATTCGAAATGAACCTTCTGAGAAAGTTAATCTTCCCTAGAAAAGATTGCAGCTCCCTTTTTGACGTAGGTGCTTTTGTCTCCATTATGGCTTTGGTTTTGTTCTGGTTGATCTCAATTCCTTTCTTGTGAACCACAAAGCCAAGGAAATCTCCAGCCTGCACAAAAAATGCACATTTAAGGGGATTCATCTTTAAGACATGTTTTCTCATTCGTTCGAATGATTGGCTCAAATGATGCAAATGGGTTTCTGCAGATATAAATTTGATGACTATATCATCAATATACACCTGCATAAAGGTTTCAATGAAATCATGGAAAATCGAATTCATTGCCCTTTGATAAGTTGCCCCAGCGTTTTTTAAACCAAAAGGCATCACCACCCATTCGTAGGTGCCTAAGGCTCATGGGCAACAAAATGTTGTCTTGGCAACATCTTCTTCAGCAATAAAAATCTGATTATACCCAGAGTATCCATCTAACATACTCAAATATTCGAATCCTGCAGCAGAGTCTACTAGCATTTCTGCCACAGGCATGGAGTACTCATCCTTAGGGGTTGCAGTGTTTAAATCCCTAAAATCTATGCAGATTCTCAAAGAACCATTTTTCTTAATAACAGGTACTATATTTGCTAACCATTCGACATACCTTGTGGTTCTGATGAATCTGCAACGTAGAAACCTTTCGATCTCAGCTTTAATCTTTGTGAGAATCGCTGGTGCAAATCTTCTAGGAGTTTGCTTGATGGGCTTCTTGCCATCTTTGATTGGAAGTCTGTGTTCGACTAACTCCCTCTTTAAACTAGGCATTTCGTCATAATCCCATGCGAAGCAATCTTTGTTTTTCTTGAGGACTTCGATCACTTCCTGCTTGAGGCCTGGGCTAAGTTTTGCACTTATGTAGGTTATTCTTTTTGTGTTTTCATCCCCTAAGTTCACTTCTTCGAGTGGATCCTGCGCCAATATTTTGGCACCTGAGTCTATGGGGTCCCTTTCGAAGCCTAAGGGTTCTTTATCATAGATGGCGTCCAGCCTTTGATCTATCTCAAGTTCTTTACAGGGTGAGCCTTTCGAGCTATCCCCATTTATTTCGTTCATCTTTACAGCCAGTTTATTCATTTCAGCCTCTAAGGCCGCCTTTGATTCGTTCTCAGCCATATAGGCCGAAATCCTTTCGAAAAAGGAGGAATCAGTCATGAGTAAGGTTGTCGAAGTCCCAGCCTGCTGGCCGTCTTTGTATAGTACTTTCGACTCCTTCGTCGTCACTAATTATTCTTCTATCCCAGTATAGGCCATCATGACGAAGGGTCATATAGTAGTGGGCGTTTCTGGTTTCGTTGATTTCATCATTTGGGACACAAGGAGCAATCTTTGCCAGATGTTTGTCATAATTCCTCTTGTCAACTAATTTGACTGTTGACATGAAGTAACTCTGGTCTGCTTCAATGTTTTCCAGGATCCCATCTTCTCTCCATAAAACTAATCGCTGGTGCATTGACGAAGGAACTGCCCCTACGCCATGGATCCACTCCCTTCCCAGCAACAAGTTGTAGTTGGCCTTGGCTTCGATCACCATGAACATGGTGGGCCTACAGCTTGAGCCTATTGTCAAGTCCAATTGAACCACCCCCAGTGTTTTGCCTACTTTCCCTTCATAATTGGACAGAACCATGTTGTGTGGTTTGATATCCCCTTCGCGTATTTCTAAGCTTTTCAGCATGAAGTGGGGTATTAAGTTGACTGCAGCGCCCCCATCCACTAGAACCTTATTCACGCCATGGGCACCAACCTTTTCCCGAATAAATAGTGGCTTAAGATGGTTCTTTATAGCTGGTTCTGGACACTCGAAGAACGCATTCTGCTCCTCGACAGCTCCATTATCCATCACATAGTAGCACACAGGCCTATGCTTCATCAGGTCTATGGTATCTTCTTCCTCATATTCATCAATTTTAGTTTCCTGTCCAAACTCACAAGGAAGCACAGATACCACGTTGCAATTGAGGTTGAACGAAGACTCCCCCTCTGATTCGAAGTTGTCCGTTATCATATCTTCGTCTTCTTCTGGACCTGGAGTGTATTCCTTTGGTTCATCTAGTTCTACTTCAGAAAAGAGCCTCCTATTAACTGGGGGTTTGTCTTCAGTTTGATTTTTTGGTGTGGGTTTGTTGGTGCTAGATTCACCTTGGTTCTTTGTTGAAGTTGCCCCTTTATTTGCCACGACTTCCCTCTCAGCTTTTCGAATCCTCTGTTGCCTTCGCCATTGAGATCTTGACATGGGGTTTCTTCCTTTGTAGTTCTCTAATCTCACCTCTTCCCTCTTTGCTATGTTGAATTGCCTTATATATGTCATAGCATGGCGTGCATTTCGTTCAGTGTTTCTCCATTTGTCTTTGTCTTTGTCATTTCTAACTTGCAGCCATCTGTCTGTTGGCACTTCGACAGGGATTATGAACGTCACTCTTCGAGCACCCTTGGGATGAGGACTATCAGGCCTTCGTTGTTTGTATTTGCTATCGAAACGTGGGCCCATCTGAACAGTTTCTTGGTGGTTCCATCAAGGGGCGAAGGGAATTGTTTCGAAGGCTCTGGCCATGCTTTGATCATACACAGCGGAACACCTTGGGCATATCAAGCACTTGGTTGCCCCTTTGTAGCAGCGAAACACAAATTCCAGCAAACTTTCTCCAACCTTAGGATAACACCTGAATAACTGGTTATCCTGGCGCCAGTTGTTGCCAGTTCGCGCCCTTTGTACCCTCTCGAAGTTTGCAGCGATTCTCTGGTTGCAGAGGATGCTGCACCTAGGGCATAGTATCATTCATGTATATCCTTTGTGGCACATCATGAGGTAATCCTTGAGACTAGCATCTCCAACATGATTATCCTCCATTTTATATTTCTCTTTTTCTAAGTATCTTTCTACCTCCTCCATCTCAGAGCAAGGTCCCTCCATATCCACCATGTTTACCTCAACATCCTCCCCCTTAACTTCGTCATCTCCCCATCCTGTGGGTTTTATATCTTTAATGTGGACCTTTGAACTCTCTGGGGCAGAATATTTGATCAAGTAGTCAAACTTTCCACTAGGTTCCCCTAGAGTATCCCATATTTCTTTCTGAGGGGAGGTTGGCTTCGTGATTTGGACTTTCTCCAATTCTAGCCTCAGGCCTTCAGTAACCTGTGTCAATTCTTGGTTTTGGTTTTCCTGGCCTTCAGTAGCCTGGATTTCTTCTGCAACAACTAGAGGTGCTGCTTCAATCGAAGTCCCTGGTTGCTTGTGGACGTCTTCAGTGACCTCCTTATTGACTTCGACTATCACCCAGCTTTCATTTTCAGTACCTTTCTGTTGTACCCCAAAATTTGCCCTCCCATATTCTCCAATAAACTGCCAAGCCAAGCTACAAAATTCCCCAAGAGTTGCACAATGCAAAGGCCTCCATACAGTCAAAACTAGGGTTTGTGTTCTGATCAAGAAAAGGAAGTTTTCAAAGGCTCAATCAAGTCTCATATTCTTACAAACATGGTCAAGCATCCCCATATCAAGTTTCAAGGCATTCAGCTCAAGATTGCACAGTCAAAACCCTAAATTGCACTACAGTCAACTATAGGGGCAAAATGGTCATTTGACAGTCAAAAGTTCAAATTTTTGGTCAACGTATCATTTTGAAGCCACAAACATCATTTGATCAATGCTTGATCATGATTCTCAAAGTTTGGCTCAGAAATCATCAAAGATGCAAAAGTTGCTATATTTGGACAGTTGAAAAAGTCAACTGAAATTGACCAGGGCATAACTTTCACATGGATTATCAGAAAAATTCCATCCAAAGCTCATTTTGAAGAGAAAGACATTTCCTACAACTCATCTTCATACTTCAAGTCCAAGAAATGCTCTCACAAAAAGTTATCAATTTCAACATTACAGGTCATTTTCAAAAGTCAACAAAAAGGGACTTTAAGTCAAAGACCATAACTTGAGATTGGTAAATCAAAATGACATGGGACCAAAGGCATTGGTTAAAGGACTCAAAGACCTTTCCAAAATGTCCAAGAACATGTGAAAAGCTTAAAAATTGAGCAAGTTATGCCTTGTAGAAGTTGGGAAAATTTTGTGAAATGGCAAAAGTCAACTATCTTTGAAAATCCAATTTTTGACAAAAGGGCCCCATTTTTTCCACTTGGTCCATCCTTGTCATGCCACACACGTGTCCCATGGTTAATTTCAAGACCAAATATTGATTTTTTTATTTTATTTAATTTTTGATGATTTAATTCATTTTAATTCTTTGAAAGTTCAAATAAAATTTAAAAACCAATGGAATAGTGTCAAATGAACTTGGACAATTTCTATGTATCATGAACCAACTCAAGAAATCAGGCTAGGGTTCATTTGCACACTAGGTCTAGGTTTTGGCTAAAAAGTAGGAAAATGGTTAATGGAAGAAACCCTAAGACCAATTCTTTCCCAAGCATGGATTAAGGTAAAATAGCAAGCCTATTCCATTCCATGATGATCACTGAGTCCAACCCTAACTAGAACATAGCAAAAGACTCGCTCAAAAGCCATTGGACAATTTGAAATTTTGGCCATATAATGCAAAACTGAAATCACTACTAGGGGAGCTTCCAAGCCTTAATTTTTGTTCCATAAGCATCCTGGACAATCACTGAACACGTTCCAATTCAAAACATCTTCCAAAACTCCCTGAACTGGTTTTCAGGATTCAAAATTAGGGGTTCCTAAAATAAGCAAAATTGAACGTTCCCAACACCATGGTTGCATTCAGGGCATGGAGACGAAGAAGAATGTTACCTCGCGCCTAATTTATGTTGAGAAACGAGCTAATCGTTATTTTTTGTAAACTGGCCTAATGCAACGGGTTAAAACCGTTGCTGTATGCTTATGTTTCAGAAAAAATAAAAGAAGAACGAAGATGATGATGTGGTGGCATGCAGGGATTGGGAGGTTTAAAATTTCGCGCGCCCTCTCCAATACGCGTTGGTTTTAGTTTTTGTTATTTATTAATCATTATATATTAATTGAAACTCAAGTGCTTCAGTGGTACAGATGTTACTCTTGCATTGCCTAAGACCTGGGTTCGAGTCCCAGGTCTGAATAATTCTCATATTATTTTTCAATTTGAGTTCACATGCAGCGCTAACATTGAGGCCTACCATACACTTCAACATCAGCTCATCCACGCGTCCCAAAAGGTCTATCAAAGGGTCCAGAACAAAGGCACATCATGGACGCCAGTCAACATGCCACACCGGAGTGGAAAAGTCAACAAATTGCCAGCAAATGGGCCAGGCTTTTCAGGCCTGCACCTCACAAATTTGGGGCTACACCCCCCTGGTTTGCTTTATCATTTTTTATTTTTTATTCTTTCTTTAATTTTTTTCTTTTTATTACTTTTACTTAATTATGTTTATTTAATTAATTATTTTTTTTTAACAAAATACAAAAATACATAATAATCAAAAAAAAAATAAATATAAAAAATATAATATTTATTTTATTATGATTATTTTCAAATAAACATGTAAATATTTAGTTTTAATTAGGTTTTCAACTTTAATTCCTTTTAATAAAAATCAAAACAAAAACATAGAATTAGGTTAATGACTTTTTCCTTTTAACTTTCCTTGTTTTTTGCCACAGTATTAGTATTTTTCATAATTAAACTAGGGTTGCATTTTAGGTTAGATTTTAATTCTTTTAATAACTAAAATCCAAAAAATAGAGTTTAGGTTTAATAACTTTTTATTTTCTTTTTTTTTTAATAATAATATTATTTATTTATTTAATGCACATAAATTAATTTAGAATTAAATTAGGTTAAAAGTCAATATTTTCATAATAAACTTAAAAGACATTAGAACTAGGATTTTAATTTTAATTAACTTTTCTTTTTTTCTTCTTTTAAATCTAAAAAACACAAAAACACCATTTTTCATTTAATTTTAATTTTAGATAACTTAATTATTTTAATTCTTTTAAAGGGTTCAACGCCCTCGCATTTGATTATTTTCTTTTTGCGCGTTTCATTTATTTCTTTTGTAAATAATTATGTATATGTACCAAAGCCATGTAATAGCTATTAGAAATTTCTTTTCTGCAATTTATTTTAAAATGGGTCTGGATTAATTTGGCGTTGTAGACCCTCGCCTTTGTAATAGCGTAGGACTTTTATCTTTTCCGCACTTTAGATTCCCGCACTTTTAACTGTTAAAATAACATGAAAGAATGAATGCCCAAAAATAAAATCGAATCGTTAGATCACCAATGCATGACAAGACAAACAATAAACTGAAAATGACACACAATTCGTACACACCACCCCTAGGGTACGCCTCACTGTTGCCTTTCGAAAGGTGGTCGCGAGTATAGGACGTTTTAGTAAGTCCTTATGTCCATGACATGATTCAGTTGCCTCGAAACGGTTGCCTCGGAAAATAAAGGATCAATGGCATAAGGGTAGCTTCTAAGGTGTCCTACTGTTGCTCTGGTGACCACCACGTCCCTAAAACTCGAATTGACCCGGACACCTCCAACGGTGGTGCTACCTACCCCTCAATGGTGGGATGGCACTACTTTAAAGGACATTTACACAGACGAATTCCTTAGGGTAGGTAGGTTCTCGTAGATACTTGCTCTCTTCAAAAACAAAACAAATAACACTTTTCACCAACACATTTTCAAAAACTTTCAAAACAAACTTTTCAAACACTCTAACGTACGAGTTGAACTGGAACTTTTCAAAGAATATTTTTTGAAACCCACATTGAAAAGCAAGCAAACATTTTGAAAACACATTGAGCAAGTATCTAAGAGCCCATGGATAACCATGGATAGAAAGGGTGCTAACACCTTCCCTTTCTATAACCTACCTCCCGAACCGAGAGTAATCTCTTTTAAGGAATTTTTCTGTGCTTTTGTCCTTTCCAATTGGAGAAAATAAAAGACGGTGGCGACTCTTGCTTACCGCGACATTTCGCGAACCAGCGTTAAAACAGTCAGTTCCAGATCCACCGATCACAGAACTGGCGACTCTGCTGGGGACAAAAACTTAAAGTGAGGTATACCTTAGGGCTAGGTCATAACTATGTTTTCAATTGTCTTCTTTGCTTGCTTTATTATTGTGGGTTGCTTGGGAGTTCTATAGATCCTAACCCGGATCTGGGGGATACCTTTTTAGAAAGTAGCAACAAGGCTGTGAGGGAACTGTGCGGGGTATACCGACATGGTTGAAACAGTCTGCTACGTTGATGTGGCACTTTGGTGTGTACCGGTAACCCTTGAGTCAGTCAAGGAGAGTACGGGGCCTCCATGTGGTGTCATGAAGCATCAACAGACCTTAGGAACCTTAATTGAACCATCTTGGCCTCTTTAGGGTAGTGAGATAACTGACTTTGGTGCAGTCCGAGGTTGGTTGATACTCGATACTACACTCAATTGAGGGTTGCTTTCCTGGAATATTTCGGTCGCCAGTTCAGTGGCTAAATCGAAACGATGAACAATGAAAGCAATCCCGTGATATTGGGAACCTTAGAACCCGGTTACTTTGATTAGGACAGGTTGAACCCACCAACTTCAAGAGGGTACTACCCAGACCCCATGCTGGCCTAAACCTAAGGGCTCTCTCTTGTGTGACTTGTGTGCCTTAGTACTTGACTATCTGCATGCTTGTGATCTAACACTTGTTTCTTGCAGGTTTGTTTCAGTCCTTAATTAGGACTCATAATAGGGTTACTGACATCACCCCATGCATACCATGACATCATACCATTGCATACATCCTAACCCATTTCAAGGATCTCAAGGGCTTGTGATGCAGGTCAGGACGAATCAACTGTCCCAGCAAGGGGCAAAGAGGATTTATTTTCCTCTAGACCAGGTTGTCAGGGGCTATGACCCACTTGATATGGTGAGCTTTTGACCCTTGGAGAAGGACTCTCAACAATATGAAGTACCTTCAATCAAGCCACCAGTTTCCAATGCTAACTATTTTCTTGTTTACCCCACGAGATTCTTGAAATCATTGCATGCATGTCATACATCTCGTTGCATTACAGGTATCCCCTTGACAGGTTGCTTACTGTTCTTCGCTGTTTATTTCAGCACTATGAACCCTGAATCATCAACCGAGGCATCTATCAAGGCTCTTCAGGCGCAGAACGCCCAATTTCAGGCGCAGAACGCCCAATTTCAGGAGCTGATCAAGGGCTTGGCTCAGGGTCAACAAGAGTTGAAGACCATGCTGCTGAAGAAGACTAAGAAGAAGAGGAGGACTGTGCTATTTAACACTGGGCGCAGACTCGGGAACACTTTGGTTGAAGCTGAAAGGACTCCTCCATCTGTGACGGAAGGTAGTCACCAAGAAAGGGAGGTCCCTACTCCCGTGGGCTCTGATACTGAAACAGACTTCAACGACGAACAGTACCCTCCTGCTGAAGACCGGTACAAACAGCTGGAAGACAGATTAAAGGCTATGGAGGTTCAGCAAGTGCCTGGACTGGATTTCGGAGACTTGGGGTTATCTACTGGGGTGGTGATTCCACACAAGTTCAAGGCACCTGCCTTTGTGAAGTATGACGGGGCTTCCTGTCCCAAGATGCACCTCCGTTCTTATGTAAGGAAGATCCAGCCTTACACAGCAGACAAGAACCTTTGGATCCATTTCTTCCAGGAGAGTCTTTCAGGGACTCACCTCGATTGGTTCTATCAGCTGGATGGAATCAGCATTCGTAACTGGGAGGATCTGGCCACTGCTTTTTACAAGCAGTATCAATATAATGCCGACCTTGCCCCCACACGTACCCAACTTCAGGGTATGTCGTTAGGTGCAAGTGAAGGTTTTAAAGAGTACGCTCAGAGGTGGAGAGACCTAGCTGGCAGAGTGCAGCCACCGTTGACTGATCGGGAGTTGGTAGACACGTTCTTGGGGACCCTGTCTGGTCCATTCTTCAACCACTTGATTGGGAATTCTGCTGCTGGGTTTACAGATCTAATCTTGACCGGAGAAAGAATCGAAGCGGGCATCAAGTCAGGGAAAATACAGAATGGTGACTCCTCGAACACTGAAAAGAAACCATCCAGGAGGGAATCTAGTGCTGTCAACGCATTAGCTATCGCAAAACCGGCCGGTGCTCCTCAGCGTCACCATCAACAAAGGGAAGAGAGACCTAAGAGGCAATTTACTCCCCTCGGCATGACCTTGTCACAAATATTGCCACAGTTGCTGGAAACCAAGTTGGTAACCCTCATGGACCCTCCAAAGAATCCTAACAGGACACCCTCGAGGTACAATCCCAATGCTCGCTGCGCCTATCATTCCGACAGCCCGGGGCATGCTACAGATGACTGTTGGAATTTGAGAAACAGGGTTCAAGATCTGATTGACGCAAAGGAAGTCCAGCTCGACTCTCCAGAGGCTCCCAATATGATCACTGCTCCCTTGCCAAGACATGGCTAGGATTAGTTTTTGTTCATTCAAATATTCAAGTTGTAATTTTCTTTCAATTGTTCAAACATTTTATTTCATGTCAAACTTGGTTATTTCATTAATGCGTTACACATGTCTGTTTTGAAGTAATTATTTCATATTCACTATGTGCAAATTATTTTCATATTTTTTTTCTGATGATCAACGTTCGACTAATAATTCTAAGCCTCTTGAGGGAGGATGACGAAAACGATACCACGATTTACAGTATGCTTTTGAACAGACCCCGCTGATGAGGTACAGGCATTGTTTCAACCCCTAAACACTGGAGTTATAAGGATGATAATCCCTCGCCAACCCATCAGAGCCAAAGAAGTAGGAGTTTTATTTTCGAAAATCAAAACCCTTAATCATAACCTGGGGCAGGGTAGTTCTCTCAGTTGATCCAAGTACATAACGAATGGCACCAAAGAGGTCCTTACAAAACAAAAGATAGTGATGATTCCAAACAATCATACAGATAGGCAGTCATTATATCTAAAAAAATAAAAACCCATTAAGTCAAAACCTATGAAGGAGACTTACAAAACTGGGGCATCCCGCTGACTGTAATCACAAAAGAAACAGTTCAGGCAAAAAATAGGGATCACAAAATCAAAAAAGGAGGTCACACAAACCCTCGACAAAAATGATGACTGCCTATTCAGAATAAATCATCAACATCCGAACCATCACCGGAAAATCAGAACGAAGACTCAAACAAGGTCTAACGCATGATCAACTGAGTTTAGGTTTGAAGAACGTCACGAAGAGTGGGTGGGTACAAATAATTTGAGCCTTTATTCTTTGTTTCTCAAACCATGAACCAGGCCACGTTATAACCCTCAAAAGTCCCAGCTGAAGCAGGGGTTAGTTCGAAAGCATACTGTCACGAAAGGTATCCTGACTCCTGAAGGCCTACGGTAAATACGGACTTGACATCATGTTTTTACAAACATTTACTTGTTTTATGAAAAAAATGCATTTTCAAAATCTTCAAGACAGACATAAGCTTTGCATTTTTAACATAACTCTGTTTGCATATGACTTTTTGTGTGAACAGCAAGGAAATTCGCACGACGAATGCCTAATGAACAGAAGTACCTCCAATCAAGGGGCATGGCATGACTACTGTCCATCATCTGGGGCAGTTAAGTCAAGATCCAGAGAATCTCTCAAAAGGCCAAAAAGCCTGGGGCAAATCTCTGCCTGAGTCACTTGGGGCAATCCAGCAACGAATCTTGCACGATCAGACACCTTCTGACAATATGGCGACACCACCAGCCTGGGGCAAATCTCCGTCTAAGTCACCTGGGGCATTGGACGATTAAACGAAGATCTTCTGGGGCATGGCAAAATACTTCCAACAGGGGCAACTCCCCACATTCTGAGAAATATGGATATAGTCGAAAGAATACTACGCAAAATCAAAGACCCGCTAGGTTGACACACCTAGGCAAAAATAAGGGATTCCCGACGAACCAAAAGGGTTCGGGCAAAAATAAGGGATGAAATGAAAAAATCTGTACACCCGGCAAGTCGAAAACCTGAAAAGGCGGCTTGGGCAAAAATGGGTATCCCGGTGGACTGAAAACCCGAAAAGGCGGTCCAGGCAAAAGTTAGGGATCAAAGCGTACGAGTATGTCCCAGCATCTCGGCACCTGCCTACCAGAAGACTCGTCAAGTACTCCCACAAGTGCCTCCTCCCACTGAAACTGGGGCAATAAGGAGTTGTCTAAAAGATCCGGTTGCTCTGTCCATCATAGGTTCGGCTAAAGAATGTAACCCAGATATTTTCACTCCCCGCAGAACACGAACGCGTCGTCCGGCTTTATTCAAAGAGTTATTTCCTTAATAAGATATAACTGGGTTATCCTCAGCCAATAGCCACGGAAAAGACCGTCCTCAGTAAAGTCTTATCATCCCCAGCGGAAGCAAAAGCTTATTCTCCAACATCAGCCCAGGAGTGACTTCCCGGCACCCGTCAAGGATTTATTTTCCTAGACGAAAGCATACATTCATAAACATCACATTTTCGTACATCATGACACATGCATGTACGCATCATGTCATACAATTGCATTTATGCCGTTGCTTGATTCATATCACGTACTGCATATAACTGACCTTTACCTTTCAGGAAGGATACAGTTGAATGATCAGCTATGTCAAAATAGACAAAACACCGTCAGAAAAGACAAATCCTGTCATAAGAGACAAATCCGGTCAAAGAATACAAATCCAGTTTAAATCAATGCCTAAAGACTCGTCGTGATAGACACTCGTCGTGATAGACACTCGTCGTGATAGACACTCGTCGTGATAGACACTCGTCGTAATAGACACTCGTCGTGATAGACACTCGTCGTGATAGACACTCGTCGTGATAGACACTCGTCGTGATAGACACTCGTCGTGATAGACACTCGTCGTGATAGACACTCGTCGTGATAGACACTCGTCGTGATAGACACTCGTCGTGATAGACACTCGTCGTGATAGACACTCGTCGTGATAGACACTCGTCGTGATAGACACTCGTCGTGATAGACACTCGTCGTGATAGACACTCGTCGTGATAGACACTCGTCGTGATAGACACTCGTCGTGATAGACACTCGTCGTGATAGACACTCGTCGTGATAGACACTCGTCGTGATAGACACTCGTCGTGATAGACACTCGTCGTGATAGACACTCGTCGTGATAGACACTCGTCGTGATAGACACTCGTCGTGATAGACACTCGTCGTGATAGACACTCGTCGTGATAGACACTCGTCGTGATAGACACTCGTCGTGATAGACACTCGTCGTGATAGACACTTGTCGTTATAGACATTCGTCATAGACACTAGTCGCTATAGACACCCATCGTTAAAGACCACTCGTCCTTGGAAACAACCTGTCAGTAGAGACAACTTCATCACCGTTTGAAGATCCAGACCCAGCTCCTGTAACCAGTCAGGACATATCTATACCAAGCATCTGAAAACCAGCTCCTGCGACGTGTCAGGTACTCATTTTCTTTTGCAGGTATGCAGGTTCTCGCTAAGGAATCTCTTACGCGATCAACATCCAGATGGCATCTATAAGCCCATCATCCTACCCATCAATCTCTAAATGGCATCTATAAGCCCATTCCCCCACCACACTGCTACCATGTGAGCGCAAATTTCTGGGCACTCTAGTGTCCAATCATCTTCTACCCTCGGATTACAAAAGGCACGTCAGCCAATCTCCATCCTCAGGTCTAAGAAGATTGAACAGGGGCAACTGTTGTACCCCAAAATTTGCCCTCCCATATTCTCCAATAAACTGCCAAGCCAAGCTACAAAATTCCCCAAGAGTTGCACAATGCAAAGGCCTCCATACAGTCAAAACTAGGGTTTGTGTTCTGATCAAGAAAAGGAAGTTTTCAAAGGCTCAATCAAGTCTCATATTCTTACAAACATGGTCAAGCATCCCCATATCAAGTTTCAAGGCATTCAGCTCAAGATTGCACAGTCAAAACCCTAAATTGCACTACAGTCAACTGTAGGGGCAAAATGGTCATTTGACAGTCAAAAGTTCAAATTTTTGGTCAACGTATCATTTTGAAGCCACAAACATCATTTGATCAATGCTTGATCATGATTCTCAAAGTTTGGCTCAGAAATCATCAAAGATGCAAAAGTTGCTATATTTGGACAGTTGAAAAAGTCAACTGAAATTGACCAGGGCATAACTTTCACATGGATTATCAGAAAAATTCCATCCAAAGCTCATTTTGAAGAGAAAGACATTTCCTACAACTCATCTTCATACTTCAAGTCCAAGAAATGCTCTCACAAAAAGTTATCAATTTCAACATTACAGGTCATTTTCAAAAGTCAACAAAAAGGGACTTTAAGTCAAAGACCATAACTTGAGATTGGTAAATCAAAATGACATGGGACCAAAGGCATTGGTTAAAGGACTCAAAGACCTTTCCAAAATGTCCAAGAACATGTGAAAAGCTTAAAAATTGAGCAAGTTATGCCTTGTAGAAGTTGGGAAAATTTTGTGAAATGGCAAAAGTCAACTATCTTTGAAAATCCAATTTTTGACAAAAGGGCCCCATTTTTTCCACTTGGTCCATCCTTGTCATGCCACACACGTGTCCCATGGTTAATTTCAAGACCAAATATTGATTTTTTTATTTTATTTAATTTTTGATGATTTAATTCATTTTAATTCTTTGAAAGTTCAAATAAAATTTAAAAACCAATGGAATAGTGTCAAATGAACTTGGACAATTTCTATGTATCATGAACCAACTCAAGAAATCAGGCTAGGGTTCATTTGCACACTAGGTCTAGGTTTTGGCTAAAAAGTAGGAAAATGGTTAATGGAAGAAACCCTAAGACCAATTCTTTCCCAAGCATGGATTAAGGTAAAATAGCAAGCCTATTCCATTCCATGATGATCACTGAGTCCAACCCTAACTAGAACATAGCAAAAGACTCGCTCAAAAGCCATTGGACAATTTGAAATTTTGGCCATATAATGCAAAACTGAAATCACTACTAGGGGAGCTTCCAAGCCTTAATTTTTGTTCCATAAGCATCCTGGACAATCACTGAACACGTTCCAATTCAAAACATCTTCCAAAACTCCCTGAACTGGTTTTCAGGATTCAAAATTAGGGGTTCCTAAAATAAGCAAAATTGAACGTTCCCAACACCATGGTTGCATTCAGGGCATGGAGACGAAGAAGAATGTTACCTCGCGCCTAATTTATGTTGAGAAACGAGCTAATCGTTATTTTTTGTAAACTGGCCTAATGCAACGGGTTAAAACCGTTGCTGTATGCTTATGTTTCAGAAAAAATAAAAGAAGAACGAAGATGATGATGTGGTGGCATGCAGGGATTGGGAGGTTTAAAATTTCGCGCGCCCTCTCCAATACGCGTTGGTTTTAGTTTTTGTTATTTATTAATCATTATATATTAATTGAAACTCAAGTGCTTCAGTGGTACAGATGTTACTCTTGCATTGCCTAAGACCTGGGTTCGAGTCCCAGGTCTGAATAATTCTCATATTATTTTTCAATTTGAGTTCACATGCAGCGCTAACATTGAGGCCTACCATACACTTCAACATCAGCTCATCCACGCGTCCCAAAAGGTCTATCAAAGGGTCCAGAACAAAGGCACATCATGGACGCCAGTCAACATGCCACACCGGAGTGGAAAAGTCAACAAATTGCCAGCAAATGGGCCAGGCTTTTCAGGCCTGCACCTCACAAATTTGGGGCTACACCCCCCTGGTTTGCTTTATCATTTTTTATTTTTTATTCTTTCTTTAATTTTTTTCTTTTTATTACTTTTACTTAATTATGTTTATTTAATTAATTATTTTTTTTTAACAAAATACAAAAATACATAATAATCAAAAAAAAAAAAATATAAAAAATATAATATTTATTTTATTATGATTATTTTCAAATAAACATGTAAATATTTAGTTTTAATTAGGTTTTCAACTTTAATTCCTTTTAATAAAAATCAAAACAAAAACATAGAATTAGGTTAATGACTTTTTCCTTTTAACTTTCCTTGTTTTTTGCCACAGTATTAGTATTTTTCATAATTAAACTAGGGTTGCATTTTAGGTTAGATTTTAATTCTTTTAATAACTAAAATCCAAAAAATAGAGTTTAGGTTTAATAACTTTTTATTTTCTTTTTTTTTTAATAATAATATTATTTATTTATTTAATGCACATAAATTAATTTAGAATTAAATTAGGTTAAAAGTCAATATTTTCATAATAAACTTAAAAGACATTAGAACTAGGATTTTAATTTTAATTAACTTTTCTTTTTTTCTTCTTTTAAATCTAAAAAACACAAAAACACCATTTTTCATTTAATTTTAATTTTAGATAACTTAATTATTTTAATTCTTTTAAAGGGTTCAACGCCCTCGCATTTGATTATTTTCTTTTTGCGCGTTTCATTTATTTCTTTTGTAAATAATTATGTATATGTACCAAAGCCATGTAATAGCTATTAGAAATTTCTTTTCTGCAATTTATTTTAAAATGGGTCTGGATTAATTTGGCGTTGTAGACCCTCGCCTTTGTAATAGCGTAGGACTTTTATCTTTTCCGCACTTTAGATTCCCGCACTTTTAACTGTTAAAATAACATGAAAGAATGAATGCCCAAAAATAAAATCGAATCGTTAGATCACCAATGCATGACAAGACAAACAATAAACTGAAAATGACACACAATTCGTACACACCACCCCTAGGGTACGCCTCACTGTTGCCTTTCGAAAGGTGGTCGTCGAGTATAGGACGTTTTAGTAAGTCCTTATGTCCATGACATGATCCAGTTGCCTCGAAACGGTTGCCTCGGAAAATAAAGGATCAATGGCATAAGGGTAGCTTCTAAGGTGTCCTACTGTTGCTCTGGTGACCACCACGTCCCTAAAACTCGAATTGACCCGGACACCTCCAACGGTGGTGCTACCTACCCCTCAATGGTGGGATGGCACTACTTTAAAGGACATTTACACAGACGAATTCCTTAGGGTAGGTAGGTTCTCGTAGATACTTGCTCTCTTCAAAAACAAAACAAATAACACTTTTCACCAACACATTTTCAAAAACTTTCAAAACAAACTTTTCAAACACTCTAACGTACGAGTTGAACTGGAACTTTTCAAAGAATATTTTTTGAAACCCACATTGAAAAGCAAGCAAACATTTTGAAAACACATTGAGCAAGTATCTAAGAGCCCATGGATAACCATGGATAGAAAGGGTGCTAACACCTTCCCTTTCTATAACCTACCTCCCGAACCGAGAGTAATCTCTTTTAAGGAATTTTTCTGTGCTTTTGTCCTTTCCAATTGGAGAAAATAAAAGACGGTGGCGACTCTTGCTTACCGCGACATTTCACGAACCAGCGTTAAAACAGTCAGTTCCAGATCCACCGATCACACTTTCTCTCCTATTGGGGCGTCACTCTGGTCAGCTTCCACCATGTTAATTTCTCCAATGCATGCAAGCTCGGAGTAATTGGTGTCTGCGATGTCCAAAGGGTCTTCGTCCACTTTCATTTTTGCCTTATCAGCAAACTTCAGTCTGCCATCTTTAATTGCATTATGAATTAGGTCCCTGAAAAGAAAACACTGTGAGGTTTTGTGGCCTAGGAAACTATGATATTTGCAAAATCCTCTTTTCTTTCTTTGATCTAAAGGAGGTATTTTGACATTTGATGGCACAATGAGTTGGCCATCTTTGACAAGTAAATCAAAAATCTCGTCACATTTAGTGACATCGAAGGTATAAACCTTCTTTGGGAATTTGTCACTTTTCTCATTTTCAACAGTTTCTTTCCCTTTTGTGGGAACTAATAATTTGCAGGAGTAAGGTGGTGCCTGTTTTAATTCAGCGAGGTCGATTTCGACCTCTTCGAATTCGAATTCAGGATAATCTTCCGCTTCCTCAGTTCCATCATAGGAGATCCTTTCCTTCTTGTTATTTTTAAAGACTCTGGCCTTTTCGGCCTTTAGCCTTTCGACCTGTCGAACCCTATCGGCTAATTGAGCCATATCCCTCAAGTATTGAGTGTCTAATTTCTTTCAAATAGAGTAATCCAGGCCGCCAGCAGCCATTTCGACTAACTCATGTTAAGGCACTACTGTAAAGCATCTAGATTTCAAGAGCCTGAATCTATTCAGATAATCATCTATGGGCTCAGTGAACTTCCTCTTGACATTGGCTAGTTCCTTCAGACTTATTTTTGATTGTCCCATGTAGAACTGTTCATGGAATAATCTCTCCAAAAGAGCCCAAGTATCAATGGTCCCAGGAGGCAAAGTGGTGAACCATGTGAAAGCGTTCTTAGTCAGGGAACTTGGGAAATATTTGATCTTGAGGTCTTCATTATTGGCTATATCTCCCGCTTCGGTTAGATACCTGGCTATATGTTCGACTGTTGACTCATTGGTATCCCCAGCAAACTTTGTAAACTTAGGGACTTTATATCCCCTTGGTAAATCAGTGTGCATTATGTAATCTAATATATGGGAGGCATAATTTGGCCTTCTAATTCCTGTGTTGAGGCTATTCTGGGCCATGATTCTCTCTATTATGGTGGTTAAATTATTTTCTGCCAAGATGTTATCGTTTCGAATTCTATGAACGACTGCATCAGCATCTTGATTTCGACCCACCATGACAACCCCTCTAGGTTGTTCTTCTCGAAACTCTGGGACTTCCAGCCTTTCGAACCTTGCCCCTGGTTCCATAATTTCCCTTTGTGGGCCTTGGATCATTGGGGCTTCTAGCCTTTGTGCCCTTGCCCCCACATTAACTTCCTCTCTGGCTGGTCTATAGGGTGGGTCGTTAGCAGCTTGTTCTATAATAGGTACGTTCGCTCGAACTCCCGCCTGATTCTGCCTACGCCTCTCTAGGGGAGCGAAGAAATCTACTATTCGACTCATGTTATCTGCGTTTTCTCTGTTTGTCACAGTCACATTTTGTACTATTGGGGCAAATATCTCCTGCATAGTTTGTGCTAATACTCCTATCATATTATGGTTACTGTCATCCATCAATTGCCTAAAAGCCAACTGGTTTTCTGTGGTTAAAATAGGCATTGCACTATAACCCACTAATCCTTGGTTATTTGTCATAAACTGATTTTCCCCAGACTCAGACCCTAATTATGGTGATGAATTCGATGTGGAATTGTGTAAGCCTGCCATAAAAGATGTTGGCATTCCATAAGAGGAATTTCTGGTTCTATTATCATCGAAACCGGGTGGTCTAGTTAGTGGGGTGACGAAATGGGTTTGTGTCCTTGATGGTGGGACGAATCCCCCAGGATAACCAATGGTTCCAGTATTTCCTAGGATCGAACTGTTAGTTGATATGCCACTTGTTCCATTGGTGGCTATATTACTGGTAGAGGAAGCAACAGACTGTGCATTCGAAGGGATCACATTAGATGTTCCCATCGAAGCAGACATATTAGTGCCTGTTGCATGTGGGATATTTTGTTCCCCTTGTTGATTGTCAGAATTAGACATCTTGTTCAAACGTTTTCTTCTGGATAAGGGTTGGTTGCTATTGGTTATTCTACCCCACTTCTAAGGTTCATAAAACAACAAACTTATCACTCAGAGGGTATTTTTACAATGGTTACGTTTCAACAATTTTTATTTTGTTCTAAATTCCGTAATGTCCAATGACGCGTCCCACCGGGTGTTCCAATTTGTTTACAGTGATTTCTGGTAAACAACCGCTAGTCCTCCAAACTATCGAATAATTTTAATGACTGTTATTCAATCTCTCTGGTAACTCGCAGGACCGACTAGATTGATCCTAGGATGTATTGGTCATTTGGATAACTCTCATTATAAAACTGGTATTCATGGTTGGTATTTAGAATTTTGTGTAGGTGTTTAACTTACTTCGATTACTCTATTAAAGATCTAAAGACGTGATCAAGTAAATGTGCGCGAAACTAAATTGCATGAATAAAGTTCAATTGTAAAGACGTATAAAACTGCATAAAAGACAAGTAAATGACTTCGAAGCATAAAAACATGTAATGTAAAAGATTCTCTGGAATGTAAAAGATTCGAAATATGAAGAAAGCGTTTAAATGCAAGAAAACAGTAAAATGACTTTAAGTGAAAAAAGGTGTTCGAATGATAAAAGCTTGAAGATAAAGGCATGAAATGTACAACAGTTTCTGAAATGTAAAGTATTTGAAATGGAAAGAAAGCATTTAAATGTAAGGCATCAGTAAAAGACTTCGAATGAAAACATTTTAGTGCAAAAGCTTTTGAATGGTATTGACATGAAGATAAAGGAAAATACTGGAAATGATAAAGAGTTTCATTAAATCATAAACACTTGGTGTTATCATACGTACATTGCTCGTGCATTCGTTTCCCTAGCCATGTGGTATTTTGAATGTTTACTGAGTTTTTTGTACAATAGATATGACACCCGAAATCCTAATGCTAAGACTCCTATTTATACTACTTCGACCATAACGGTCTTGCTATAAGATTCTGCCACGTTCAGAACATGCAGAGCAATGCCTCTCTCTAGCTTACACGCGTCTTCGAATGCTCCAGCGCATATATTTCAAATTTCGAACATCCCGCTTGCATTTGAATTTCAAATGTTTTGGCACTTCTTCGCTTCGAACGCATTTCTTGGACACAGCCTTGTTAACATTTCGAGACTTCTTTGAATATATCCTCATAACTGTCACTCGAAGCTCCAAGCTTTGATATGCCCATTCGAAGCACTGCTTCTACCATTTCGAAACATGACATCTTGCTTTATTCCAATCGAAACGTCCAATTTGCTTCGCTTATAATAATATCATTAAAATCTTCAGCCAACAACAGTCTCGCTGCTACGAGTCCGAAATTGTTTTCCATCATCGCCAAGAACAAGACCAAAACCATAGTGATGCTAGATCGGTTGTAAAGTAGTTGAAGCCTTGGTGAAGGATTATGATTTGGTGGGTTGCAGACCAGTCCGGAGGGAGGTGGATGTTGGGAGAAAGACATAGATATCGTGGGTGGTTGAGCGGTGAGTCGAAGGTGTGGTGTTGGGTTTGTGGCCGCGTGAAGTTGAAGGGTGGTTTATGGTGAAGATGAAGAGGTCTATTTGGTGAGGTGACGATGAAGACAGATAAACGTGAATCTGCTTGCGGATACAGGTGGTTGATTCATTGAGTGAAGGGTGATTCCGGATGGTAGTGTGGAGGGGATTGACGATGGTGTAAGAGGATGAATGTGGAGGTGAGAGGGATCCTTTAACAACTAAATCATATCTAAATACAAAATATTTACAATTTCTCAAATTCTAATAAATTACAGCAACCAGTTTCTTCATTCTGTTTCGGACCAGCATCATACATGCAGGGAAACCTAGAAGAACGAAGTCCAAAAATAGAGGTTTATTAAAATCTTGTCATCTGTTGTAGCATTGACCTGCATTTGGTTCTTTATGCCAATGCGACCATCCTTGGTAGCCACAACAATTGGCTGTGATGATCCAACTACTATAATTGCTCCAGTTCCAGGAGGCAGAATAACATCAAAGCGGTCAACGCCAAACATTTCAAGGTTGGAAAGGGTGAAAGTACCTGTGGTGTATTCATGAGGCTGCAGCTTCTTAGCTCGGGCCTTATCAACCAACTCCTTCCAATTTCTTGACAAAGAATAGACATCAACCTTATCAGCATCCTGAAGCACTGGAGTAATAAGTCCGCCATCTATAGCCACATCAATTGCAATGTTGATGCTGCTATTGTAACTAAAGCTATTACCATCCCTATAACTAGAGTTTATAACAGGGTGCTTAGCTAGCGCAAGTCCTGTAGCCTTGGCAAGCAATGCAGTCACAATAACTCCCTTTGATTTAATCTTCTTATAGAGAACATCAAGTGCATCAGGGGTGAAAGTGTAACCGACTCTGAAAGTGGGAACAACCAAACTCTCTACCATGTTTCTACTCGCATCATTTTTCATTGTTGTAAACGGCACCACACTTCCTAATTCAACACCTGAAACAGTAGTCTTCGCTGGCTCGGCCGCAGCCGCGACATCATTAGCCACAATCCTCCCTGAAGGTCCAGTCCCAACAATTTGACCCAACTCCAACTTCAATTCCTTAGCCAGTTTCTTCGCATAAGGCGACACCACTATTCTCTTCCCTCGCTCCGAAGCAGGATGTTTAGACACAACCGCCGCTGCAACAGGGAGATGCTGAAGGTGATGAAGATGAAGATGATGAATAGAGGGCTTTAGACCTGGCTTGTTCGATTTCTTCTTCAGTTTTAGCAAGAAATGCTATCGGATATCCAACGGCAGCGACAGTGGTGGAATGGAGGAACGGGGTTTGAAGAAGCTGAGACATTGTTGAGGGTGATAACGGCGAATTAGGTAGGAATAAAGAAATGAGGAATGTGGGGAGGTGTTCGTTTTTTTAAAGGGAAATAGAAAGGATGTTTCCTCGTGTTCATCGAAAGATGGAGGAGGTTTCAACTACTTGTATCACTGAATCTAACATCACTTACTCACAACTGTGTTTTATGGTTTTTAACGAGTTACATTTTAGAATTTTTTATCAACATACACCTTTTTTACCAATTAAATCTCAATATACCATCTCCTACATTCAATAATCTCAATCTACCCTCTTTTCAAACAATTTTTTTTGCCACAACTCATCCGCCAATACAGTGGACGGAGGAGTGTAATTTTTCTTCATTCTGCATCTGTATTGGGCGAGGGTCCGTCCATTGGATGGGCGGATGTGTGCAACCGTGTTTTTTTTTATTTTCTAAATTAAATTGATATAATTAAATAATATACATTATAATTAAACAAAATACACTAATTAAACAAAATATACTATAAATAAACAAAAATTTCACTAAATTACTTAAATTTTTTTTTTCATTTTAAATTATATAATTCCAAGACACATCTACTGTCGATTTTGACTGGGTCGTGTCAATCGTTGGTGAGTTCCACAAGCAGGTGCTCGTCTAGTACGTTGGCCTGTTTTGCGATTTCCTTCTTCATTTTGTGGTTGAGTTGAAGTTGAAGGTCCCGCGTCACACCCGCCCATTAAAAATTCCTCAATCATGTCCTCATTGGTATAGTCTGTCTCGGCTGCACTGCCATAACTTAATCTGGTTCCCTCCCAATTTCAATTTGGTATGGAATTAGAAGACATTGAGCTATTTATTGAGGGTTGGTAACAATCTTGGGAGGTAAATTGTTGTGGCCGGGGAATAGGCATTTGTTGTTGGGGTGTATGATAGTTGGGATTATGTGGGGTTTGTAGTGTTAGTGATGTTTGTGGTAGACTGGTTGATGTTGATTGGGTAAGATATGAGTATTGTTGTTGGGTGCCCCATTGGGTGGGGTTAGATGAAGGATATTGTTGTTGGGTGCCCCATTGGGTGGGGTTAGATGAAGGATATTCTTGTTGGGTGCCCCATTGGATGGGGTTAGATGAAGGATATTGTTGTTGGGTGCCCCATTGGGTGGGGTTAGATGAAGGGTTTTGTTGATGGTATTGTTGGCTTGGGGTAAAAGGTGGTTGTGTTGGGAAGAAAGGTTGTTGCGTAAAAGATGGTTGTGTTGGGAAGAAAGGTTCTTGGTTGCTCAGGAATGGTTGTTGGGTGTAAGTGCTTGATGATGGTCTGGTGTGTTGGACGTTTGAAGATGTTGGCAAATTACGAGGGTCATATAAGAAGTTGTTTGGTGACAGATACAAATTTGTAACAGACTTATACCATTCCATGTATTCCTTACTCGGTTTACATTCTTCTGACATGACATCTCCTTGTAAGACTTTATCTTCGCGGTTATGCCATTGAAGACGCTCCTGTTTGTAACAATCTTTCCAATTATATGCCCATTGGTCGTTTACCACACTTTTGTGATACTCCTCCATGCACAGTGGAGCATCCGGTATGCCTTGCTTAATGCTAAATTGTAGTTTTACCCGATCAGAATGATGCATTTCAACAGTAGTAAAACAGATGATAAATGTTTTTGCACTCCACATATGACTCTCGGTCGGATCGGTATCATCAAGTCCTAGATAGGGCCTCCATGTAAACTGTTAAAAAAATCAGTTATTAGTTTAACGAACTATATAAAATATGTAATACTTAAAATATGGTTAAGAATATTACATCAGCTTCTTCGAAATGATCGATGAAAGTCCGATAGCCAGGTGCACAATGATGAGGAGTCTTTTCGTAATCCATCCCATAGGCAGACCATCTAAAAAAATGTAATACTTAAATATTGTTCACATAGTAAATAAGTTTAAGACAAAGGAGTAGTTACAACTTACTTGGTTGCGTACGGAAAGTGAAAAGGATTACGATTCCTAGGCGCTAGATTCGACATCCTGGACCATCCCCAAGCTTGTAGTAGTGTTGAACAACCAGCAAAATTATGAACATCTTTTTTGGCGCATCTACAGAGGTTTCTGTATAGATACGATAAAACTGTAGATCCCCAACTGTATCTACCTATTTTATTAAAGTCAGCTAGTAATGGTAAATACATTAGATGTATTGTGTTACCATTAGTGTCAGGAAATAATAAACCAGCGAATAACAATAAAATATAAATTATAGTTTTCTTATGAATTTGTTCTATAGTGGAATCTTTGTTCAAGTCAAATGCATCATATCTTTCCCCGAGCCAAGTAATTTTGACGAATTGTCCCTTTCTAGCTCTTTCGGGCAATTCTTCATCCAAGAGTTCTTGAGTTATGGAGTAGTCAACATTTGTTCTCCCATTCACTGCCAAACCGTTTACACGTAAACCCATCAACATGTGGACATCTTCAAGGGTGATTGTGGATTCACCGGTAGGAAAATGGAATGTGTGTGTCTCCGGACGCCATCTTTCACATAAAGCGAGAATAAATTTCCTATCAACACCATCTGACGTTATGTTGATAAAATATTTTCTCATTCTAAAAAATAAAATAGTTAATATTAGAATATGGTTAATGTCAGAAGTATATTCTAAAAATTTAAAATTTTTTATAAGTAAATATATTCAATACTTACATATTGGAGTATGTTTGACAATGTTCCTCGATGCTCCTCTCCATAAGTTAACAGAGACATTATAGAAAATTGAGTTTGGTGTAGAATTATGATGAGAAAGAACATATAAAGATTGAGTATGATGTAAATTTTGAAAAAACAAATAGTATTTATAGAGAAAAAATGTAGGGTTTTATGCAAAATATTTAATGGAAACAAGTAAATGGTTGGGAGTAATAAATTTTCCATGCATGCTGTGTACGTAAACTGTGTTGCATGCACAACTTTACAGAATCTGCCTCCTCAATGGGCGGAACCATTGGCATTTTCTGACACGCCGCTGATACGTTGGGTGGACACGTTACTTTTTGGTCTGCCATCCGCGTAATTAATGGGCGGAAGCGTGTTATTTGACCTGCTAATGTCGCTGGAGCAATGGGCGGAGCCTATACCAACATCAATGCTTCCGCCTTCCCATTGGGCGGAGCCCTTACACACATTGATGCCACCGCATCTGCATTGGGCGGATGGGTTGATTTTGTCAGTTTGACCATTAAACAATAAATATTCCTACGTTTATTTATTATAATATATTTACTAAAGACAAAATATATTTCATTTAAATTCAGTTCTTCCTCCTACAATTTTTCATCAACCCAACCCATTTCAAAAACAAATTTTCCTACAATTCAGCTCTTGTTCACTAACAAATCATCATGTCTCAAACACCTCAATATGTAGTTGTTTACCGTGGGAATTGGTAAACAACCGCTGATCTTCCAAATGGTTACTTATTTGGTGACTCGCAGGATCGATCAGATTGATCCTAAGACATGGTTGATTTTGGGGTTTTGATTAAGTTTGATAATGGTTAAATGACAAGGAAATAAAGAAGCTTTATGTAAATTGCATGAAGAAGAGAACTTGATAAAATAAAGGAAGGCTTGAAATAAAGGCTTTCGACTGGAAAAGTAAAGGAGAAAACAAGTAAAGTTTCTGGAAAATAAATGACTTTGATTAATAAAGTGGTGTTTCACACATACATTCTCAACAATTCTTTCTCACACGCTGGGTACTCGAATCTATATGAGTGACTTGTATATAATTGTGAACACACGCGAAAAACTGCGTGAACTACTAATATTTATACTAAACATCCCAAGTAACCGTCGGGCAGTTACACTGCTTCGAGATGACTCCACTTGGCACGTTCTCAGCGTTCGACGCTCCAGATCTTTGCACGTTGCACTTGGTAACAGCTGGGAACCGTTTTCCCTCCAAACGTTTGAATTTCAAACCATCCCACTCTGAGCAATCGAACACCTTCATCGAGAGGCATCTTCGACGAGCCACACCTTCGACGTCGAAGGCAACCAAATTCTCCCTTGGAAGAAATCCTCTAAGTACATTGCCATCTTCTGATGGGCATTTCGACAGACCCAGCTGGTCGAAAACATCCTTCAGCTTTAATGGCTGATATTAATAAAAACAAGGGTGTCGAATTTAGGAGCCAACAAATTGCCCCCCAAGAATGCCTTATTTCGACTCTGAAAAGAAAAAGGCATTCTTTGAAACTCCATTCGACACCTGTCTTTTCATTCTTAGTCACAAATTAAATTGTGCACTTTTTGTCTTCTACCAACCACTGACAATCCCAAGAAAAAGCCATCATTTCATCCGTACCTAAGATGTCACCTCAGTACGGCGTGCAGCGTGCCAAATGTCTTTTCACAAATTGTCATCATGACAATTCCCAAAAACGAGGGCGCACGCTGCACCCTTTCATTTCTGCAGAACGGCTATGTCAACAGGGGGATGCCACGTGTCCCACTATCTTCTGCAACATTAAATGGCATTAAATGGCCTCGAATTTGGGGATTTCCCAACTACTATAAATAGCGCCAAGTACCCATTGTGGGACTTTTTCATGCTACCTTGCCTTCAAACTTCCTTATTGAATACAAACTCTCTGCAAACTTTGCAAACAACTTGTTCTTCACTTCATCTTTAACCTTAACATCAACAATGGCATCCGGTTCTTCCACCGCTCCTAGTTCTAACATCCCCTCCAGAAATGCTAAACCCAAGATTTTCTCCACTGCCCCCGTAGTTACTCCCACAGGCCAACGAAGGGTCCCTGAGCCCCTAGACATTGCTGAACGTGACGATTATTCACGCCAACTCATGATTCCGGTTGGATACTCCAACCAAATCTTCGCCATGTCTGGCCCGCTCAACCCAAGCATCGCTGAAGCCATGAAGATCAAAAGCTTCTTTCCAGTGCTCGAAAAGCTCAAACCTGTTGGATGCTCTAAGAAAGATGCAGAGGATAATGAAGATCCCGCTATGGAGAAAATCGATCTTCGCTTCTTCAATATGGGTGTTAGGGCTTTCAGGTCTAGCCCTAGCCTCACTCCTGACTACAGTGCTTGGCTGGAAAAAATGGAGAAAAGCCAGGCTTCGATCTGGAAAGACCTGGGGATATTCGACCTAGTTATGTTGTCGAAGACGGGACTCAACTACTCCCCAGAAATGTTGATAGCTTCCTTACTCTTCTGGGATTACACTCATTTCACCTTCCATCTTCCCTGTGGAATGCTGACACCCACGCTGTTCGACGTGGCTGCCATCACTGGCCTTCGACCCACTGGGGATTATTTCGACCCAGAAGAAATGTCGGAGGATCAGATTGGATTTTCTGCCACAAAACCAACCTACACCACCTATATCAACCATTACCACGATAAGTCGACGACCACTGTGTCGGATGTAGAGCATATCGCATTTCTAGCCTTATGGCTGTCACGCTTTGTGTTTTGCACCAAGTCTTTACAGGTGACCAAGAAGATGGTCACCCTCGCCACCCAACTCCACCATGGCCAAAATATCTGTTTGGCAGAATTGATCTTGGCGAATCTGTACGAGTCGATTAGCAGCGGAGCGACTCTTTTGAAGATCATCGAGAACAGAGCCAATCTGCTGCTTGCAGGACCTTTTTGGCTACTTCAGCTGTGGCTCAATGCCACCTTCGAGTCTTTCTTACCTCAGAAGACTCAAATAAATGAGCAAGCTCCGGAGATAGCAAATAGGTGCATCGAAGGCACCAGATTGGCTCTGCTGACCCCAACTGAAGATGGGCTGGAGCTTCAACAAACTTTTACAAACTTCGTCTTGATGTTTGCAAAAGGAAAGAATTTGTTTCGACCATGGCTCCCTTTGCTCGACGAAAGGTTGGTCCAGAGTGGTTCACGAGGCCCCATCCTAAATCGTCGAGTGGCCCTCAGGTCGAAGAACATACAACAGTGTGGGAAGCATTTCTCACACCAAGAATAATTCCCCTGCGATTCAAGAGCTCCAAGACTCACTTGAGCCTGATCGCGTATCAACCAAACTTGGTTTCTTGCCAGTTTGGTATCATTCAGACACTTCCTTCTCCTATTTTTCCCAGGGAGAAGTCTATGTTATATTTTTGCAACGACTACACTGAAGAGGCTGCCACCAAGCATATCGGCAGGTATGCTGGTCGAACAGTCCTTTCGTTGTTCGACTATCAACTTAACTTTCTCTGCTCACCATCCTTCGAAGAGTGGTGGAAAAGTTACTACGCTGAAGAGTTTTTCGACGAGAAGGACTTCGTGGACGAACTTCAGAAGTCTTTTGTTCTTGTCTTGGACAAAATAAAGAAATGTAAGTTCATCCTTCCAAATTATTTTGTCCTTCCCTTTCGACTGGTAGCCTGTTAATTATTTTGTCTTCTTTCAGTTGTTCGAAAGCCTGCAGCCAAGAAAGCTGCAGAAGGCCATCAGGGAGGAGGTCCCTTGACAAAACCTCCACCACCGGCGAAGACTATAGCACCGGCGAAGACTACAACAGGCCATCAGGGGGAAGGTCCTTCGAAAAAGCCTTCTACACCGGTAACCAGACTTTTATTATTTTCTTCTGGCTTTAACATTCTGACTTTCTATGTAGCTTCTAAATCGAACTCCAATTGGTTTTTTAGGCACCTTCACCCAAGAAACGACCAGCACTGACGGTCGAATCTGGGAGTGACGAAGAAGACGATTCTCCCCCTGCTCCTCTTAAAAGGCGAAAGCTGAAGAAGGACGTTCCTTCTCCTGAGACTCGAACAATCAGAATAAAGGTTGCTGGGAGAAAGCCCAGGCCACCTCCAGTAATTATTGAAGAGCCAACGGAGGAGGAACTAAATGTTCTTCTCAATAAACCTGTCGAAAGCGACAATTCCAGCCCTGGGGCTGAAGTTCCTCTGCAGGTAATTTCCTTGACCCTTTTTTAACTCAGGTGTCGATACCCACGTTCGATTATGTCCCTTCCTAACTTAGAAGATTCTTCTTCTGCTTTTCCCCAGGAAACCACTGAAAGCTCAGCGCCAAGGACTTCTGAAACATTGGACTCTGCTGAACTCAGTAGGCCACAAGAGAAAGACTTGGCGAACGATGAAGCCAATGCTGAAACAAATGAAGCCAGTGCTGAGACAGAAGAACAACAAACAGAAGATCCACAAACAGAAGAGCAACAACCAAAAGAGATTCAAGTGGTTGATCTGTCGGAGGAACAGCATAACGAAGGAGGTCATGCTGATGCTGGTACTGCTGATCTTCAAGTCGAAGAAAATCAAGTCGAGGCAAATGCTACTCCACAGCCTCAACCCCAAGACAACGCTGCTGCAAAGGTTATCACCTCAATAAAGCATAGGTCGAAAGAAGACTTAGAACTCTTGAAGCAAACTGATCCTGTTGGCTATCTGAATGCCATTATCGAGAGCAAGGGAAGTTCGTCTGATATTAGTCAGGAGGCTTCTACTCAGTCGGGGAAGTCCACTGAAACTTCTCCTCTCGATGAGGCTTTGACGAAGGTTAAGGCTTAGTTCTTCAAGAAAGATTTGATGAAAGCTTTGGAGGGGGACCCTACTGCTCCATCGTATTTGGGGGCTGTTTTGAATGCCGTAGACTTGCTAGCTGTGCCTCCGGAGGTTTCAAGCTTTATCATGGAGCTACACTCCATTATTGATCAAGTCTCAACAGACTATCGGTGACAAAGGGGCTTCAACAGCCAGCTTGAAGCGTTATATGGCAAAAGCTCTTCTGCATGGACTGCTGTAGCAGAGACGACTTCTCGAATTGCGGAGTTGTCGAAGCAAAAGGCATCTAAACAAGAAGAAGTTGATGCCATAGATCGAGAGAATGCTTCCATAAAGGCGCAAATCGAAGAACTAGAGGCCAAGATGATTGCCAATACTAAGCACAAAGAGGAACTTCTCTCGACTGTTCCAGACACCGAGAGTCAAGCTGAAATCACACAAGGCCTAGAATTTTCTGAGAAAGCTTAAGCCTTCGACGACCAAATTGCCAAGCTTGCCCAGGCGAATGCCTTGTGCAACAAAAGATTGGAGTTGCAGCAGGCGAAGTACCTTCGACTCAAAGATTCGATCCCCTTCTGATTGACTCAGCCCTTTAACCATATATTGTAATATGTATTTGACAATATTGCCATTTTGGCTAATTTATAAAATTTTCCATTTTGGCTTATTTATGGTTAATTTAGTCGTTACTTGTTATTTATTTTTATCTCTTGGAGCATAGGTTTATACTTTTTCAAATATTTGCCATTTACTCTCAAGAGCCTTTTATCGTCACCTAACTCTTCGACTTCATAAGCTCCACCAGAAAAAGTCTGGATAATTCTGAATGGTCCTTCCCATTTGGGTGACCATTTTCCCATGCTTCGATCCCTTCGATCCATGGGAAGAATCACCTTCCAAACTAATTCTCCAGGCGAGAATGCCTTAGGTTTCACTTTTTTATTATAAGAGTCTTCTACTCTTTTCTTCTGAAGCCTTAGTAGGTCAAGAGCGCGCAATCTTTCTTCGTCTAAATCTACTAGTTCGTCTAACATCATATCCCAATAAACTTCAGATGGAATATCATGGTGTCTCTGAACCCTTGCAGATTGAAGACAAATTTCTGCTGGCAACACTGCGTCATGACCAAAGGTTAGCCTATATGGTGTTGTACCTATGGCTTCTTTTGGGGACGTTCGACAGGCCCACAAAATCTGGTCTAACGTCTTATGCCAATTTTTTGGCTTCTTCCCAACATGCTTTTTTATCAAGCCAATCACTACTTTGTTCGCTGCTTCGACTTGACCATTTGCCTGTGCATAATAAGGCGTTGATGTTAGGAGTTTAAAGCCTGTTTCCTGAGCGAATTCCTGCATCTTTCGACCGGTGAAAACTGATCCTTGATCAGTAGTTATAGTCTCAGGGATTCCATATCTAAAGATAATGTTCTTTTGAATAAATTCAATGACATTTTCTTGGTCTACATTGACTAAAGGAATAGCTTCGATCCACTTAGTAAAATAATCAATGCCTACCAATATATACTTCTGGCTCTTTGATGATGCTGGTCGAATCTCTCCAATAAGGTCCAACGCCCATCCTCTAAAGGGCCAAGGTTTCACTATCGAGTGAAGTTCGCTTGCTGGTACATGTTGGTTGCTTGTATGGACTTGACATTCTTGACAACCCTTGGCGAACTCGACACAATCTTTCAACATGGTGGGCCAGTATAGTCCTTGTCGAAACAACAACCATTTCATCTTATGGCCCACTTGGTGAGCCCCACATGCTCCAGCGTGCGTAGTCGAAAGGGCTATGTATGCTTCAGTTTCACTTAAGCATTTTAGCAATACACCTTCAGGCGTCTTTTTAAATAACTCATTCCCCATGAGTACGTAACTCAATGCCCTATACTTTGTTTTTCGTTCTGTCGAAGCTACTGGATTTTGAAGATAATCCACAATGGGTTTCCTCCAATCCTGCTCTGACAAATTGTCTATGAACGAAATTTTGAAGTTAGTTTGATCAGCATACCCTAGTCTTGTCGATTCCAAGTCTGTTGGTGACAAACAGGTTGCTTTTATCTTTTGTCGAACTTCGATTGCTCTTTGTAATCTCGTTTTTGAAATTTTGTACCCAGATGCAATTTGTGCCAAATCGTTGGCTATTTGATTTTCCAATCTGGGTATGTGTCGAATATTGACCATTTCAAATTTTTTCAACAAACGATTTGCTATCACAAAGTACATAATGAGATTTTCTCGTATGCATTTATATTCTTTTGTGACTTGCTTAATGACTAACTCTGAGTCTCCCATTATTTCGACTCGAGTTGCCCCCAATTCCAACAATATCTCAAGGCCAGTAATTAGAGCTTCATACTCAGCCTCATTGTTCGAACAAGAACCTGATATCTTGTACTTGAATGTTGTTGGAATTTTTTCTGGAGAAATAATCAAGACTCCTACTCATGTTCCATCTTTATGGCTGGAACCATCGAAGTAGAATTTCCAAGGTTCTATCTCCACATAATTAATACTCTCAACTTGAATTGAGTGGTCGACTATAAAGTCTGCAACCACTTGTCCTTTTACTGCCTTAAGAGGCATAAAGGTCAAGGAGTATTCAGTTAATGCTAGTGCCCACTTGCCAATTCGAATGTGCAAGATGGGTTTCGACAACATGTACTTGAAAACATCAAAATGAGACGAAACATACACATCAACTGGTTTTATATATTGCTTGAGCTTTGTACAAGAGAAATACAGACATAGACACAATTTTTCAACTTCACTATATCTAGTTTCTGCATCGTTCAAAACTCTACTAAGATAGTAAATGGGTCTTTCGACTCCATTTTCATCTTCTTGGGCTAACATGCTTCCCAAAGTTTTGTCGGACGTAGCTATGTAAAATCTCATACTCCTGTTGCTACAAGGAGGCACCAAAATAGGTGGCTTTGTGAGGTGCCCTTTGATTTTGTCGAAGGCTTCTTGCTGCTCCTGCCCCCATTCGAATCCCTCTTTGTTCAGTCGAAGCAAGGGTGAAAAGGCTTGAGCTTTCCCACTTAGGTTAGATATGAATCTCCTTAAGAAATTTATCTTGCCTAACAGAGATTGCAGTTCCTTTTTATTCGATGGCGCTTTCGCTTCCAGAATTGCCTTCGTCTTGTTCTGGTTGATTTCGATTCCTTTCTTGTGGACAACGAAGCCCAAGAAATCTCCAGCTTTCACACAGAATGCACACTTCAAAGGGTTCATCTTGAGACCATGTTCTCTCATTCTTTCGAATGATTGTCGAAGGTGGTCAATATGGTTCTTCCTGGAAACAGATTTTATAACAATGTCATCAATATATACTTGCATAAAAGTGTTAATAAAATCATGGAAGATAGAATTCATTGCTCGCTGGTATGTTGCCCCAGCGCTCTTTAGGCCAAAAGGCATCACTACCCATTCGTAAGTGCCTAAAGCCCCAGGACATCGAAAAGCTGTTTTCGACACATCCTCTTCAGCAATGAATATTTGATTATATCCTGAATAACCATCGAGCATACTCAGATACTCGTAGCCAGCGGCAGAATCGACTAGCATTTCCGCCACAGGCATAGGATATTCATCTTTGGGTGTAGCAGCATTCAAATCTCTGAAATCTATGCACACCCTCAATGTACCATTTTTCTTAATTACTGGCACAATGTTGGCAATCCATTCGACATACCTCGTGACGCGTATGAATTTGCACTTCATCAGTCTTTCGACTTCCGTTTTGATCTTCGACAGTATTTCTGGGGCGAAGCGTCTTGGACTTTGCTTGATTGGCTTCTTCCCAGGTTTGATTGGCAACTGAAGTTCCACCAATCCTCTGTCGAGACCAGGCATTTCGTCGTAATCCCATGCAAAACAGTCCTTGAACTCTTTTAACAATTGGATTACTTCCAACCTGAGTTCTGGGTCAATTTTGGCACTGATGTAAGTTGGCTTTTTCTCTGACCCTTCGCCCAAGTTGATTTCTTCTAAAGGATCTTGCGCTAACATTTTGATGTTGTTCGCCAAGGGGTCCTTTTCGAAGCCCAAAGGCTCATCGTCATAGATGGCGTCGAGCCTCTGTTCCCGCATCCCTTATGGCATGATATCAGGAGGTTCTGGATCGAAGTCCTTTCCAGGACCTGTAGAAGATAACTGTTGATCATTGGCCTGTGTGGCCATGTACTTTACTTCGGCTTCGAGAGCCGTTATCATCTTTGTTTCGGCTACGTAAGCCGAAATTCACTGCAATAATTGTGACTCAGTCATTATCACTGAATTCACTTCCCCAACCAGTTGGTTGGATATCAGTTAACCCACTGAAGTCTATGTGGGATAAGTCTTCTCTATCCCATTGAAAACCATGCTCAGGGTGCAGGTATAGGGAACAAAAAGTATTTGGCGCTGGCGCCAAGTCGAAGTCAGGTGTTGGGCATGGCCCAATGTGAGCCAAGTTCTTGTCGAAGTCTGCCAGCCCTAGGTGATTCACCTTGCCCAGTTAATAGCTATGGTCCGCTTCTATGTTTACGACCATCCCATCAGGACGCCATAGCAGCAACCTCTGGTGCATTGATGATGGTACAACTCCAACACCATGAATCCATTCACGACCCAACAAAAGATTATAGTTAGGTTTGGCCGATATGACCATAAACATAGTTGGTCGAAGGATAGATCCCACCTTGATATCCAGTTGGATCACACCCATTGTGGTCCCTATGCCGCCTTCATAATTCGACAGGACCATGTTGTGAGGCTTGATATTCTCATCACTTTGGCCTATTTTTCTTAGCATAAAGTGAGGAATAATGTTGATAGTTGCCCCACAATCCACCAAGATTTTATTCACTGTGGTTTCTTCGAGTTTAGCCCTTATAAATAAAGGCTTGAGGTGATTTTTCATCGCCTCTGTAGGTGGTTCGAAGAACCCATTCTGCTCCTCAGTAGTGCCATTATCCATGACGAAATAGCACACTGGCCTATGTTTGGCCATTTCTTGCTCCACTTCCCAATCGCTTGTTTCGACCTCCACCTGGCGGTCGAACTCTCTGGGCAGAACTGAGATTATGTTCACCATGATGTCTAAAGTGTCATCAGACTCAGAACCATCTTCGTTATCGACTTCACCTTGGTTAGGCCAAACTAGCCTATTGGTTACTGGTTCTCTTTCCAGAGGTTTCCTTTGCTTTCTTTGAGGAACATTTGAACTGGTTTCCGCCTTTGGTTCATTAGCAGCCTCCCTCTCAGCTTTTCGACGCCTCTGGTATCTCCTCCATTGAGATCGAGACATGGCATTTTTCCCTTTGTAGTTGCTTGACACCTGTGTCACTTTAGGGGCAGCAACCTGAGGCTCTTTCTTATGTGTTAAAGATGAACCTCTTGGCACATCAAAGGAGTGCCATCTTTCCTCGCTTGGCCTCTTTCGACCAGATGTTTTGTACCACGTATCTACTGGCACATTAGTTGGAGGCCTGAAAGTCAGTGGCCTCTTTTCTTGGTTTGAACCTCTTTGGGAGGCTCTTCTGGGATCATGTCGAAGATCAACACTTTCCCTTTTTTTATTTGCTGCTCTTACACCTTGAATATGTTCAACAACTTTTTTGTCGAAGATCGAACTGCATCTGGGACACAGCATCACTTCTGACTTCTTTTTCTGGCATCTTTGCAGGAAATCTGCCAGATTTTCATTTTCCCGAGGGAAAGCAGTTTTGTTAGCTTGTTCTTGCCTCATGGCCTCCTCTGATGCTTTTGGTTCAGAGACTTCGACCATGTTGACATTCATGGTATCTTTGTTGGCAAGAGTCAACTGCTTCATTTGAATCTCCAAGTCCTCCGTCTGGCCTTGAACTGCAGCCAAGTGAGAACTGGGTTTTGTTCCAGGTTTTTGGGCTCCAACTGTCTCCAGCTTCGGGCTTTCGACCTCTTTCTGAACCGCTTCAATTGTCTTTCTGGATAGATTCCCAGAAAAACTGCCAAAGATTGGCATGTTGACATGGTCCTTTGAGACTTCGACCATTGTGATTCCTGGCCTCTTCGACTGTCTTCTGGATGCCTTGATCACGTTCACCTCTGAAGGTTCAGCATAATGGGCTTCAGCCTGCAGTGGGTTAGAGTCCACAGTCATGGGGGTCTTGTCAGCAAACTTCAACCTCCCTTCTTTGATAGCGTCTTGCACAAGATTCCTGAAAAGAAAACATTGAGACGTTTTATGGCCTGGAAAATTATGATATTTACAAAAGCCTCTCTTCTTTCTTTGATCAAGAGGAGGCACTTTTACCCCTGGGGGTATTATCATTTGGCCATCTTTTACAAGCAAGTCAAAGATTTCATCACATTTTGTAATATCAAAACTATAAGTCTTTTTGGGGAACCTATCGTTGGTCCTTTCTGGACCAGTGGGATTTTTTCCACTTGAGGGGACTAACAGTTTGCAAGAATATGGTGGTCCTTGTTTTAGTTCCGCTAAATCGACTTCGCCTTCTTCGACAGTTATAGTTTCGTCGAAGGTTTCTGGATCTTCGTCATCCATCTCAACATACTCTATCCGCTCTCTTTTATGAGTTTTCGTTGCCTTGGCTTTCTCAGCTTTAAGGCGTTCGACCTGTCGAACTCTATCGGCCAGTTGGGCCATGTCTCTCAGGTATTGAGTGTCTAACTTCTTCCTAATGGAATAATCTAAGCCTCCTGCGGCTATTTCGACTAACTCATGTTCTGGCACTTGTGTAAAACATCTCGCTTTGAGCAACCTAAACCTATTTAGATATTCTTCTATAGGTTCAGTGAAACGTCTCTTTACACTGGCCAATTCTTTCAGGCTTATCTTGGTTTGTCCCATGTAGAATTGCTCATGGAACAGTCTCTCCAACTGGGTCCAATGATGGATCGAATTGGGGGGAAGAGTTGTAAACCAAGTAAAAGTGTTCTTTGTTAAAGAACTTGGGAAGTACTTGATCCTCAGGTTTTCGTTGTTTGAAATATCTCCTGCTTCGATCAAGTATCTCGCCACATGTTCGACAGTAGACTCTGTCGTGTCCCCAGAGAATTTAGTGAACTTAGGGACTTTACATCTAGGAGGTAAGTCTGTTTGTAACACGTATTCTGACAGTAGGGATGTGAAGTTGGGCCTACGAAAGCCCATGTTCATCCCATTTTGCGTCATGATTCTTTCGATCATGGATGCCAGATTATTTTCCAAACCCATATTTTGGTATTGGATATGCTGAACTACTTCGTCAGCATTTTGGTTTCTGTTAACTAACCTTACCTCTGGGGTTATCACCCTAGGTTCTTCGACAGGCTGCTCCAATCGTGCCCTAAGGTTTTCTTCGACAGGCTGCTGGACTTGGTTGATAGTGGTTTCTTCCTCTAAGAGTATACCTTGGTTTCCCCTTATTGGCGCCCTTTGGGGCTGTCGAATAGGTTGGGGTACTCCAAAGAAATCAGCCAAACGCGTCATTTGCGCTGTCATCTGCTGATTCGATTGGGTGGTGTTTTGTATTAGAGGATTCAACACTGTACTTAAAGTTTGTGCCAGCATTTGAACCATATCATGGTTGCTTTCGTCCATTTGTTGCCTCAAGACTACTGTCGAGGCATTTGTAAGGCCATGCGCTACTTGGGATGTTCCTCCTAAGAGTTGGGTCCTATTTGTGTTCGCCATACCTACTCCAGAACCTTGGAGTGGCGAAGAGGCACTCACTAAAGGGTCTGAAAAAGTGGACACAGCGTTCGTCAGGCTAGCCAAGTCAGAAGTTGGCATGCCATAGAGTGGTTCTCGATTGTGACCGCCTGTCATAAATCCTGGGGGAACATAAGGCCTTGTGCCTAAATTTCCCCTTGGTGGGGGGGTTCCCAAAGGCACTCTGGGGCCTGTGAACGGAGGTAATGGCCCCGTCGTTGTGACCGTTACTGCTGGTGTTGAACCAGCGGTTATCGCTTCACTTACGGTTGGGATAACCGTTGATCCCACATTCGTTTGTGGGATTTCGTTATTGTTTGGCAGATTCACCATCTCTTCTCTTCTTCTGGCAGTATTGGTATTGTTAGTGTATATTCTACAACTTCTCAATAACATACAACACTCCTCGAAAAAGATGATATTTTGTGTAAAAAGATTAAACTTCAAAAATCAACACACAGTCCCACCAGGTGTGCCAATTTGTTTACCGTGGGAATTGGTAAACAACCGCTGATCTTCCAAATGGTTACTTATTTGGTGACTCGCAGGATCGATCAGATTGATCCTAAGACATGGTTGATTTTGGGGTTTTGATTAAGTTTGATAATGGTTAAATGACAAGGAAATAAAGAAGCTTTATGTAAATTGCATGAAGAAGAGAACTTGATAAAATAAAGGAAGGCTTGAAATAAAGGCTTTCAACTGGAAAAGTAAAGGAGAAAACAAGTAAAGTTTCTGGAAAATAAATGACTTTGATTAATAAAGTGGTGTTTCACACATACATTCTCAACAATTCTTTCTCACACGCTGGGTACTCGAATCTATATGAGTGACTTGTATATAATTGTGAACACACGCGAAAAACTGCGTGAACTACTAATATTTATACTAAACATCCCAAGTAACCGTCGGGCAGTTACACTGCTTCGAGATGACTCCACTTGGCACGTTCTCAGCGTTCGACGCTCCAGATCTTTGCACGTTGCACTTGGTAACCGCTGGGAACCGTTTTCCCTCCAAACGTTTGAATTTCAAACCATCCCACTCTGAGCAATCGAACACCTTCGTCGAGAGGCATCTTCGACGAGCCACACCTTCGACATCGAAGGCAACCAAATTCTCCCTTGGAAGAAATCCTCTAAGTACATTGCCATCTTCTGATGGGCATTTCGACAGACCCAGCTGGTCGAAAACATCCTTCAGCTTTAATGGCTGATATTAATAAAAATAAGGGTGTCGAATTTAGGAGCCAACAGTAGTGGATGCTCATTACAATGGAGAGATCCTTATCTCTGATGATATGGGCATTATATTCGAAAATACCGATATATGTAGGTTCAAATTAAGTAGAAATGCAAAGTTTGAATATTTGAGGGAGAGGATACAAACAAGGATGCAATCTGGAGCTGTCTCACAAATTATATATCGAAATGCTGTTAATTTCAGTGTGAACCAGGTGAAATATGTTCCATTGAAAATCCGAGATGATGATGATGTGGAAATGATGTTTTACAACCATGAATTATCTGGGTTACATGCGATAGATTTATACATAAAATTTTAACTTTCTCAATAATCTCAAATCTCACAAGTGGCCAATCCCAATGATGTTAAGCCCGTGTCCATAATTCCCGAGGAAGTCGTTGTCGAAGTTGACGAAGAAGAAGAGACTGAGTCATAAGCTGATGATTTGTTCACTACCTTATTTGAAGACGATGGCCGTGACGAGGCGGATGCAATCAACGAAACTGAACAACATATTCCACTTGAGAATGTCTATTGTCCACCCGCCCACATGACCACTCTGGAAACAGCTGGAGACGAATCATCATTTCAATGGCCCTAAAATCCTCGTCTTCTGCTGGAGGATGACATAGCTGTTAGGAACCAGTTCAAAAACAAATCTGATTGTGTCTTTGCGGTATCCAGGTACCATATGAAACATGTCGTTGATTTCAAGGTTACATGTTCTGACACGAAGAGATATAAAATTTGTTGTAAGCGTAGTGGTTGCAACTTTTGTCTAGTGGCATCCTATAGGAAAAGGAGCGACCTATGGGAGATAGGAATCATGGAGCCCCCACATAATTGTTCAACTACCATCTTTAATCAGGATCATCGACAACTAAGATCTCGACTGATGAGTGAATGATTAATTCCTCTTGTTGAAAAGGATCCCTCTATCAAGGTGAGTGTATGTATTAACGAAATTGTTTCTTTTTTCAAATACACTCCATCTTACATGAAAGCATGGATTGCTAGAAACAAAGCAATCAAACAAGTGTTTGGTAATTGGGAAAAGTCATACAATGAACTTCCAAATTACTTGTTGGCCCTTAAGAAGTTTGTTCCAGACACTGTAGTAGAAATGCAAACACTACCAGTATATACAGATGACGGGACTGTTATTACTGGGAAACAAATCTTCCACCGACTATTTTGGGCTTTCCAACCATGCATACGTGGCTTTGCATATTGCAAGCCTTTACTACAGATTGATGGTACCTGGTTATATGGAAGGTACAAAGGTACACTACTAATGGTTGTAGCACAAGATGGAAACAACAATATTTTCCCAGTTGCCTTTTCCTTAGTGGAAGGTGAGACGGCGGATGGTTGGGGTTTCTTTATAAAAAACTTGAGAATGCATGTAGCTCCTCAACCTGGCTTGTGTTTGATTTCTGACCGACATGCATCTATCAAAAGCGCTTATAACAATCCTGAAAATGGTTGGAATAACACTACATCTGTCCATGTGTATTGTATCAGGCATATTGCGCAAAATTTTATGAAGGATATCAAAGACCGTATCCTCCGGAAAAAAATAATCAACATGGGTAAGTACCTTTTATGAAAACATTACATGCTCGTTGATAGTATACCATTATATTAACCAATATTTTTTTTTAAATGTAGGGTATGCGCTGAACCAACCAACGTTTAAATATTATCGTAATCAAATTGGGATGGCTAATGGTGATGCTTTGAGGTGGATAGACAAAATTCCAGTTGAAAAATGGACGAGGGCATTTGACGAGGGTCGTCGTTGGGGGCACATGACAACAAACCTTGTCGAGTCACTAAATTCCGTATTTAAAGGCACTCGTAATCTCCCCATCACAGCGTTAGTAAGTGCAACATACTATAGGATGGGAACACTCTTTGCTGAAAGGGGTGCAAAGTGGAGTGCAGTTTTGAATTCTGGACAAACATTTACAGAGCGGTGCGTGAAGGTGATGAAAGAAGAGACGTCAAAATCCGCCACGCATCAGATAAGCATTTTTTACTATAATAATAACACTTTCAGTGTGAAGGAGAAAATTAACCACAGTGAGGGGAAGCCATTGGGGCATTACAAGGTCAACCTAATGGAAGGATGGTGTGACTGCGGAAAGTTTCAAGCATACCGTGTTCCTTGTTCACATGTTATCGCAGCATGTTTCGTGGTGCACCAAGACACATTTCTTCTATTGTCTGACGTTTACAAGGTGGCGAACTTATTTGGGGTTTACAACACGAGCTTTCCAGTTCTACCATACAATGAGTATTGGCCCACTTATGAGGGAGATCAAATTTGCCATAATCCAGTTATGCGGAGGAACAAGAAAGGTCGTCCCGTGAGCACCCGTATTACAACAGAAATGGACGCATATGATAAGTTGGAGAGAAAATGCACATTGTGTCGTCTTCCAGGTCACAACCGAATGCGATGCCCCAATGTAGGAACTAGTAATAATTAGTTATTCATTTTGTTATCAATTTGCAAAGTTGTATGTATAATGATGCCGAGTAATTATGTTTCATTTCACTAATACTTCTGCATTTAATATAAATAACAATTCGAAAAAACAACACATAAATTAAAATACTAAGACGAATAGTAGAACTTAGAAACAACATTAAACGTAAACAATATCAACATGTTCAAACAAAGACATAAGCATTTCTAGGATATTACAACCAGCAACACAATATCTTTTTGTTGAAGCATCATCATAAGAACACATGCGTCGTTGTGAACAAGTCTCCAAGAACGAGTGGGTCCATTTAGGCCAGGCACCGTAACTAGCCTCTCAATTTTTTGGATCTTTTCACCTTGGGCAATTTCTTCCCCTAACCATCCCTCCAAGTGCCTATGCAGATGCTCAAATGTCTGCGTGTTCAACAATTTGATCTTCATCGGAGGCTTTACTAGAGAAAAAAATCAGTTCTGCGTCTTTTTTCATATATGGAAACGTTGGAAACTCTCCGGATGTTGAAGACATTTTTAAGATACAACTAAAGAAAAATAATTTAAGTGTAGCTAGGATCATTCAACATCAACGATATTTATAGTTCACAGCAAAAAATTTAAATTAATAAAATAATAAAACCCTCCGCCCATTACAGTGGCGGAGCCGTGCATAAATAATAAAGTAACGAAAGCTTCCGCCCATTGCACTGACGGAACTGTACTTAAATAATAAAATAATAAAATCAATAAAACCCTCCATCCATTGCAGAGGATGAGCCGTACTGCAATAATAAAATAACAAGACCCTCCGCCCATTACACTGGCGGAACCGTACTTAAATATTATATTTAATATTGATTTTTTATTTAATAGTAATTTTAATTTATTTTTAAAATTATATTAAAAAATAATTTATTTGTATTATAATATTTTAATATTTTAATAATTTCATTAAAATGACTTAAATTTGAATATTTCAAAGTCATTTTATACAAATATATTGACTTTTTATTTAACAGTAATTTTAATTTATTTTTAAAATTATATTAAAAAATAATTTATTTGCATATTAATATTTTAATATTTTAATAATTTCATTAAAATGACTTAAATTTGAATATTTCAAAGTCATTTTATACAAATATATTGATTTTTTATTTAATAGTAATTTTAATTTATTTTTAAAATTATATTAAAAAATAATTTATTTGTTTATTAGTATTTTAATATTTTAATAATTTCATTAAAATGACTTAAATTTGAATATTTCAAAGTCATTTTATATAAATATATTGATTTTTTATTTAATAGTAATTTTAATTTATTTTTAAAATTATATTAAAAAATAATTTATTTGTATATTAATATTTTAATATTTTAATAATTTCATTAAAATGACTTAAATTTGAATATTTCAAAGTCATTTTATACAAATATATTGATTTTTTATTTAATAGTAATTTTAATTTATTTTTAAAATTATATTAAAAATAATTTATTTGTATATTAATATATTAATATTTTAATAATTTCATTAAAATGACTTAAATTTGAATATTTCAACGTCATTTTATACAAATATATTGATTTTTTATTTAATAGTAATTTTAATTTATTTTTAAAATTATATTAAAAAATAATTTATTTGTATATTAATATTTTAATATTTTAATAATTTCATTAAAATGACTTAAATTTGAATATTTCAAAGTCATTTTATACAAATATATTGATTTTTTATTTAATAGTAATTTTAATTTATTTTTAAAATTATATTAAAAAATAATTTATTTGTATATTAATATTTTAATATTTTAATAATTTCATTAAAATGACTTAAATTTAAATATTTCAAAATCATTTTATACAAATATATTCATTTTTTATTTAATAGTAATTTTAATTTATTTTTAAAATTATATTTAAAAAAAAACGTTATTCAAACAACTCCGCCAATGCAATGGGCGAAAACTGTATAACTTTAAGACCATCTGCCCATCCATTGGGCGGAGCCTCCTAATATCATTTTTTTTTGTTTTGAAAAGGTGGTATAGTGGGAATATTGGTTGAAATGTGTGGTATATTGGGATTTAGTTGGTAAAAGGGATGTATGTTGGTAAAAAAATTCTACATTTTATTGTTATAATAGGTTGTAGCATATATGGATATAACATTATTATTTTTTATCATAACAGGTTGTAGAAAAAAACGGTGATTCAAACATAAAAATTATTATGCAAATAAACTCAGCAGACATAGATGTACATGTGAAAGAGCTGTGCAGAAGTAATAGAGAGGAAGAAAAATATTTATCAGAGTCTCTCCGATGGGGCTTCAAAATAGTAAGTTTTCCTCTATTCTGTTTTCTCTTGTTGAGTTTTTCTGTTGACCCCCTTGAATTTTCCTCTCTTCAGTTATTTGTTGTTCTTCTCCTTTGAATTTTTTTATGTGTGTTTTTCTAATTTCTTCTTCTTTGTGTGTCCTCTTTCTTCTCTACACAAGGTCCTTTTTATAGGCACATTGAAGTGAAATTTGGAGGCAAAACTAATAAGTTTTTGAATTGTTTTTGCCTACTGTTTTGATGTTTTCTTCACACAATTTTATTTAGCCATTTTGATGCAAATTTGTGGTTGTTATGATGCGGGTTGGAGCAGACTGTATAGAGCAGTTTTGGACTGATTTACAGGCTGTTTTGAACTGATGTGCTGCATTTTTATAACAGTTTTGGGAGTGTTATGGTTGCTGTTTTTTTTATACTATTTTTGTAGCATTTTCACAAAACTTCTTGGGGATATTTTGCTGCATTTTTGGGCAGAAAAAATACAACAAAATTGGACTTTTTAATGCATTGTAAAAAGGCTGGAAAATGGGCTGCATTGCAGCAACTTGTTGGGAAGAATTTTGAAAATATTGGAAGTAATATTTTGTACAAACTTGTAACTTTTCTGTGTAACTTTGTAATAATAATTCCAATAAATTTGTAACATGAGTGGATCTTGTCTTCAATATAATTCCTCAATTCTTTTATTATTGTAAACAAATTTGAATCTTAATATGTCTTAATAAAATTCAAAGTCTTCCATTTGAATTTGGAGAATAATTGATTGACACTTGAATGTATTGTTGAATGATGAATAAACCAAAAATGCAAGCCTTAAGACTTGAATCTTGCATTTTGTATTAGAGATTCAAATAAACTACATGAATTAATCTTGTGCCCATCATGTATTTATTCTTGTGATGAATGAAAAGTTTAAATCAAATTTCTTTTTCCAACATCTTCTTGAATAAATGCTTCATGTGAATTCAAATAGTCATGATGTAAATCCACCAAAATAATCACACAAAATAATCTTGAATAAATATCTAATGCGATGAACGATTATTCTTGAATGAGATCTCTTGGTAGCTTCTATTAAATTAACACTTGAATTCAAATAAAGAAAATTCCAAGTATTCCGAATAAATTCTTCCAAAAACGACCTTGAATTTAATGAACTCACTTTAACGAAATTCAACCCGCGTCATGTAAGTATAAGAAATCGAATCATACTTAAAAGCTTCAAATAATCACTAGAAAAGGAATTTGAGGCGAAATGATATCACGTTGAGAAACTGGCACAGTGAATTGAACTTAGAGATTCAAAAATTCTTAAATCATGACAAATGTTCCATAAAGTCTTCTCATGGATTTCTAAACACAATTCTCTTCAACTCTTTAAAGAAAATTTGCAGATGATTTTTGGTCGAAGCGTTTGGAATTGACCTGCATAGCTTGATTTTTCCTGTATTTCAAGGCAAAGGTAAAACACATGTGTACCAATAATCATGGAACTTTGACTGTTCTTTTTCTTTGAGGAGACGCTTGAGGCCACTTGTTGAAATAGAGTGTGGAAATAAACACACGACTCTCTTAATGAATCAGTCTTCGAGAATCAACGATTAACTATACTTCTGGATTGAGAGGCTCAAAACCCTAATTGAGGCGTGACGCCTGATGATCTTAATTTAGGCCTGTTTTTGCACATGAAATCGAAGAAACAAAAAAACATACACTTTGTGCTTGATTAGAAGTTAGTCATGTATAAGATAAAATGCTCGCAACACTCGATAATCTCTGCACAGGCAAATGCTCGAAGGTGAAATGTTCAAAATCGACCATATTTCGTGGCCTTGATGTATATAACAAAAAATGCAAAACGAAGATGGGATCTTAGGTAAAAAATTGGGGTATGACAGCTGCCCCTATTTAAGTTTCTTCTATCCGGAGATATGAAGGTTGAAATCTTCTTCTCGACGAGATTGAAGGTACTTAAATACAGAATACACAATTTTTGGCCCTAAGATACCGCCATTGTGTTTATGATATAATTGTAATATTTGAATTTTGTGGAGAATGATGCCATACGATACAAAGTAATGTTGGAGAAACCAAGCACGTGATAAAATAACCCACATGGAAGAGATTATAACCCTATTGGAGAAACAGAGCCACATACTTCAAATGATAGACTCTTATCGGGGAATAAATTCGAGAGAAAACAACTTTCTGACCCTAACAAAGAAGACGCCTTGCATAGGCCACGGAAAATAGATGGCTACTGACCTAAGATGATGGTGAGTTTAGAACTCAAGGTCAAAGGTAGACAAAAGATATACCAACTTTTACTGATAGGGAACTACCGATTTTTACTGAAGGTAGATATTTCATAACAAACTTCTCTGCAGGACTTTTCCAGAGAGATACCATTTGCTGCTGAATTAACATATGGTTGTAGATACACAAGTTGCTCAAATAAAGAGGCCGCCACTTGCTGTCTTCAAAGGATATTAGTAAACACACAAGCTGCTCAAATGAAGAGGCCGCCACTTGCTGTTTGAAAGGATGATAGTAACACGCAAGTTTCTCGTGAAGAGACCGCCGCTTACTGTCTTCCAAAAATATCCTTAACATACAAGCTGCTCATGAAGAGACCGCCATTTGCTGTCTTCCAAAGATAATAATAACATACAAACTTCTCATGAAGTGACCACCGCTTATTATTCTCCAAAGATGTCAATAACGCACAAGCTGCTTATGGAGGGACCACCATTGTTCGTTCTTAAAAATATGTCAATAACGCACAAGTTGCACAGGAAGAGACCGCCGCTTATCGTTTTTCAAAAGATGTCAATAACGCACAAGTTTCTCATGAAGAGACCGCCGCTTGTCGTTTTTCAAAAGATGTCAATAACGCACAAGTTGCTTATGAAGACAACGCCGCTTATCGTTTTTCAAAAGATGTCAATAACGCACAATTTACTCATGAAGAGACCGTCGCTTGTCGTTCTTCAAAAGATGTCAATAACGCACAATTTTCTCAGGAAGATACTGCCGCTTGTCGTTTTTCAAAAGATGTCAATAACGCACAAGTTTCTCACGAAGAGACCGCCGCTTGTCATTTTTCAAAAGATGTTAATAATGCACAACTTGCTCATGAAGAGACCGCCGCTTGTCATTTTTCAAAAGATGTTAATAACGCACAAGTTTCCCATAAAGAGATCGCCACTTTTCATTTTCCAAAGATGTCAATAACACACAAGCTGCTCGTGAAGAGACTGCCACTTGCTATTACGCCGATATTCCAGAAGGATGTTGTGATAACACTGCTAGGGAATAAAGTTCTTCTTCAAAGGGAACCATGAAGAGGTCCTTCCTGAGGAGACCAAGTATTTTAATGCGCAAAATAAATGCCCTCCTCATCCAAGTTTCACAGCCTAGAGAAAAACCAAGATGTAGCCTATGCAAGAGACAAAGCTCAATCCAGGAATAAACCGGAGATAAAACAATCAAACAAGACTCCACCCAATGAGGAAACAACTCAGTTGGGGATTTATCGTATCCAAAGATGGAAAGGAAGGCTAAAGAAAAATTCTTCCACGAGGATTAGCTCAGTTGGGGAATTAGAAAGGAGGCACATTCTCTGCCTAAGTTGAAATTCTATTTGGAAAGAGCAAATATGATGTTTGAGTAGATGTAACCAAGGTATACGAACCCAATAACATTAACAAATATGAATGTGCATGCATGATGCAAGTGTAAATGAATAAATGAATGTCATGTATGTGCTGACAAAATAGATATAGGAAATAAATTGAAGATGATAAGACATCACAAAACAACTAGATACTCGAGCAATATTCAAAGAGATGGGAAAAGGCATCGTCAGAGCGTATCCTACTACAAGGCTTAAGTATCTTCGGGGAGGAAGATATTCAACTCTCAATCTTCTAATATCAATAAACCACTGACATGATAACAAAATGTACTTCACTTTGGTTAGGGAGAAAAAATCTTGCTCAACTAGAGATAACTGAATCAAAGCTTAACCGAGATTGCTGGGGAGTCACCAAGCTTTGTACGCTATTGAGAACACAAGATCACACAACAAACACCTCATGATGATTTTAAGGTAAGAAACCATTATTCATCATACAAAGATGAATTACTATATTGTTTTGCGTTTTAAGGCTTAACCTTTCTCGGAGCAAATGTTAATATTCTTTCCAGTATTCATGATACATTTCAAGATAGGAATACTCTAATTAATTTTGTTTCAAATATTGCTATAAAAATGAAATTTTGCCCGATAAAAACACAAAAAAGGATAAATACTCAACTTTCATTAATAAGATGGTAATCCTCTAATGGCGCGACTCTAAAGGTTTACAGAGATTTGGAAAGTAGTACATGAAATAAAAGGTTACAAAAACAATGACCACTATTTTCCCTAACACCTTCGAATTTCAAGATGTGCTCAAATTTGCCGTGACTGGTCTGATCAAAAGGCTGCCTAAGCCGCCCCTTCGGGTTTTCAACTTAGCGAGCTGTCATCTCAAATTTAAGCGAAGTACTTCTTGACTGCGTCAGCATCCACAGAGCACGGGAGTTCCTCATTGTCCATATTTGTGAGAATCATGGCGCCTCCAGAGAAAACCTTCTTAAAAACATACGGTCCTTCATAACTCTGAGCCCATTTTCCCCTAAAATCAGGTTGGAAAGATAATATCTTCTTGAGTACAAGGTCACCTTCTCTAAATTCGCGTGGTCGAACCTTCTTATCAAATGACTTCTTCATTCTCCGCTGATATAGTTTACCATGACACAATACTGTCATTCTCTTTTCTTCAATTAAATTATATTGGTCATATCTACTTTGACACCATTCAGCCTCAGAAAGCTTAGCTTCCATCAAAACTCTCATAGACGGGATCTCAACCTCCACGGGGAGTACTGCTTCCATGCCATATACTAGAGAAAATGGGGTTGCTCCTGTTGAAGTTCGAATTGAAGTACGGTACCCATGTAGAGCAAATAGAAGCATCCCATGCCAATCTTTATAAGTTACCACCATCTTCTGGATGATCTTCTTGATGTTTTTATTAGCAACTTCAACATCCCCATTCATCTTTGGTCTGTAGGGTGAAGAATTATGATGTTCGATCTTGAACTCTTCACAAAGCTCTCTCATAATTTTGTTATTCAAATTTGAACCATTATCAGTGATGACCTTGCTCGGAATGCCATATTGACAAATGATCTGATTCTTGATAAATCTAACTACCATTTGTCTGGTTACATTAGCATATGATGCTGCTTCCACCTATTTAGTAAAGTAATCAATAGCCACTAAGATGAAACGATGACCATTTGAAGCTTTTGGTTGGATCATTCCAATCATATCAATGCCCCACATAGAGAAAGGCCAAGGTTAAGAGATAACATTGAGGAGGGTCGTCGGCACATGTATCTTGTCCGCATAAATCTGGCATTTATGAAATTTCTTGACATACTTGTAGCAATCTGATTCCATCGTCATCCAATAGTAACCATCTCTCAACATCTTTTTAGCCATTGCGTGTCCATTGGGATGAGTGCCAAAGGATCCTTCATGTACTTCTTGCATCAACATGTCTGCTTCGTGTCTATCCATGCATTTGAGCAAAACCATGTCATAATTCTTCTTGTATAATACTTCTTCATTGAGGAAGAAACTACTTGCCAATCTCCTCAACATGTTCCTATCTTTATCGGATGCCCCAGGCGGGTACTCTTGAGTTTGAAGAACACGTTTAATGTCATATAACCATGGTTTGTCTTCGGTGACCTCTTCTGTTGAGAAGACATGAGCAGGTCTATCGAGGCGCATAATTGTGATTGAAGGCATATCGTTCCAATCATTCACTTGGAACATAGAAGACAAAGTAGCTAAAGCATCAGCCATTTAGTTCGCATCACTAGGAATATGATGTGATTCCACTTTGTTGAAGAAAGTTATTCATCTTCTAGCATAATCTCTGTAAGGGATCAAACAAGAATAGCGAGTCACCCATTCTCCTTTGATTTGATTGATTACTAAAGAAGAGTCTTCGTATATGTCAAGAATCTTGACCCTCAGATCCACTGCTTCTTCGAGACCCATAATACATGCTTCATATTCAGCCATGTTTTTCGTACAATCAAACTTCAACCTCGCTGTGAACGGGATATTAGTACCTCCGGGAGTGACGATGATTGCCCTAATTCCATTGCCATAAGAATATACAACCCCGTCAAATATCAAACCCCAACAGGATTTGGGATGTCGTCCTTCTCCAGGTAATGGCTTCTCACAATCTTTGGCTTTCAAGTACATAACATCCTCATCTGGGAAGTCGAACTTGATGGATTGATAATCGTCAATTGGTTTGTGAGCCAAATGGTCGGCTAGAATAATTCCTTTGATTGCTTTATGGGTATGATATTCAATGTCATATTCAGATAACAACATCTGCCAACAGACTATTTTTCCAGACAAGGCGGGCTTCTCGAAGATATACTTGATTGGATCCATTTTGGAAATCAACCAAGTGGTATGGTTAATCATATACTGGCGCAGACCGTGAGCAGCCCAAGACAAATCACAATAGGTTTTCTCAAGCATTGAGTATCGAGACTCACAATCTGTGAATTTCTTACTCAGATAATATATGGCATGTTCCTTTCTTCCAGTATCATCTTGTTGACCAAGCACACATCCCATGGAATCTTCCAATATGGTCAGATACATAATCAAAGGTCTTCCTTCCACTGGAGGAATCAAGATGGGAGGCTCAAGTAAATATTCTTTGATGCTATCAAAAGCTCCTTGACAATCTTATGTCCACACACATCCTTGGTTCTTTCGAAGAAGCTTGAAAATCGGCCCACATGTAGTAGTCATATGAGATATAAATCTGGATATATAGTTCAACCTTCCAAGGAATCCTCTTACTTGCTTTTGTGTCTTGGGTGAGGGAATCTCTCGAATAGCTTTGACTTTATCAGGATCTACCTCAATACCTCGTTGGCTGACAATGAAACCCAAAAGTCTTCCAGAACGAACACCAAAAGTGCACTTGTTAGGATTCATACGGAGTTTATACTTTCTCAAACGTTGGAATAATTTTAATAGATGCTCCAAATAATCTTCTTCAGTCTGCGACTTGGAAATCATGTCATCTACATAAACTCATATCTCTTTATGCATCATATCATGGAACAAAGCGGTCATGGCTCTTTGGTATGTTGAACCAACATTCTTTAAACCAAACGACATTACTCGATAATAAAATGTTCCCCAAGGTGTAATGAAGGATGTTTTCTCCATGTCTTCAGGTGCCATCTTGATTTGATTGTAACCAGAAAAACCATCCATAAAAAAAGAAAACTTTGAACTTTGCGGTGCTGTCGACCAATACGTCAATGTGAAGTAAAGGGAAATCATCCTTTGGGCTAGCTCTATTCAGATCTCTGTAGTCCATACACATTCAAACCTTGCCATCTTTCTTAGCAACAGGAACTATATTAGCTAACCACTGAGGATAAACTAATGTAATGAGGAAACCTGCATTAATTTGTTTCTGAACCTCTTCTTTGATCTTGTCAGCCTTATCTGGATGAGTCCTTCTCAACTTCTGCTTAATCGGCGGACATTCAGGTCTCAACGGTAATCGGTGCTCCACAATATTGTTATCCAAACCTGGGATATCTTGGTAGGACCAAGCAAACACATCTACATACTCTCTAAGAAGCTCCACCATTCCTTCTTTGACCTATGGGATAATCAACTCTCTGATCTTGACTTCCTTTTTGTCTTCTTCACTACCCAAAATGATTATCTCCACGGGCTCTTCGAACGACTGAGTAATATTTTCATCGTGCTCAAGTAAACGGGAAATATCATCAGAGATTTCTTCACTATCCTCTTCCTCAACTCTGAACACAGGGAATTCGAAGTTGGGAGGGGGCATAGGGTCATTTTTTAATGGTTAAGTCATGGATTAATCTGCACACATGATTATGCTTTATTTTAGAAATCGATTAATGTGAAGGTTGTATAGATATAAAAAAAATTATATTTCTCTATTATTACTATTTAATTTTTGTTACCATTTTCCAGAAAAATTGAAAAATAAAAACAGTATGGGACAAAATAACACTCTTATTCATGATTAGAAATACTTGAAACAAAAGAGCGTAAACATCTTCTCTTTTTCCTTTGGCAGAGCAAAAGGATTTATTTTCAACAAAGCCCGACACAAATACTCTTTCGCCTTGGGCAGAGCGAAAGGTTTTTTCAAAATAAAACAAAGCATTACTCAGAAATGTGCATCACAACAGGAATATAAAAAACAATCCAGTTCTAGAAAACCACTCCATGCGATACAAAGTCAGGTAAATCCTCTTCAGAATCATCTTCTATTATAGCATCAACTTCGGGCGGAGTCGGATGGATAAAACCTGCGCTTTAGAAAACTTCTTGTATCAGACGGGTAATTGTATCTTTCTTAGCTCTTGCAGACACGGGATAAAAACCAAGACCTTCTCCAAACTTGTTCTTAGGCAAAGTCAACACCTGGCTCCAACTTTCAGCCGAACCACTCTCAACCACTCATCGCACATCTTCAAGAGAAGAGATAAATGTCCCTTGCCTCTTTGCTTAATTACTAGAGACATATAGAGCTTGTAATTAGGTTCCAACATCCTCATCAGCATCAATATAAGAGAAAGATGACAAGTGGCTTACCACCATAGCCTGTTCTCCACCAATTGTTACCAGCTTTCCATTCCTCACAAACTTCAATCTTTGATGGAGCGTGGAAGTGGCTTCCCCTGCATCATGGATCTATGGGCGACCCAATAGGAAAATGTAGGAAGCAAGAATATCCATTACTTGAAAAGTGATCTAAAAGGTATGAGGACCAATTGTTATGGGGAGATCAACTTCACTGATGACAGTTTTCCTAGAACCATCAAATGCTTTGATAATTACCCCACTTGGTCTCATAGGAGTGCCTTGATGTGATAGTTGAGATAATGTAGTTTTGGGAAGTACATTTAATGATGAACCTATATTTACCAGCACACTTGACAAAGTATCATTTCCAAAACTTATTGAGATATGAAAGGACATATTATGGTTCCTTCCCTCCTCCGGAAGCTCTTCATCAGTGAAACCAAGATTATTACATGAGGTAATATTTCCCATAATTCCATAAAATTGGTCTACCATCACATCATGATCTATGAATGTCTGGTCCAAGACCTTCATCAAAGCTTCCCTATGGGCACCAAAATCTCTTAGTAAAGCAAGCACATAAATCTTGGAAGGATTTTGCAATAGTTGGTCCACAATCTTGTATTCACTTCTCTTAATGAGTTTAAAAATCTCATCATCATCAGGATATGGGTTAGGTCCACCGAATCGGCCTGCCTCAACCATTGGTTCAACATTCATCATCAGAATTTCTGTGGTATAGGTCTTCTAACTTGAACTTCAGGACTTTTCAGTGGTACGACTACAAAGATACGTTTTCTCCTTGTGACTCTACTCACATCAGCAATATTGACAAAAGATGGCATCGGTGGTATATGGATTTCTACTCCATTCTCAATCATTGTGTCATTATACTTGTATGGTAGGGCTTTGTCCGAGTTGTAAGGCACGGGACCAGGTGGACAGATAATCAAAGGAGCAGCGGATGAAGTCTGACTATCATAAGCAATCTCTATTGGCTCAGGCATGTTGAATTCTGGCACTACAACATTCACTTCATCATCTGGATCTCTATCATATGTGATGGTAATAACCCTTTAATCTAACAACTTCTGAATATCTTCTTTCACAATAGGACAATCATCTTTTACTGAGCAAAATTCGTAAACTTCATAATCATGTCGACGTTTAAAGAAGGCCAGTCTACTTAAACTTTGATGCATTCTGATAAGTGATTCCCTTATATGCTCAACATGGTAGACTCAAAACTTTCCAGGACATCCGTGCACCATGTTTATCGATGCTGCCCCATGTTGAGGCAATGGATTAGCATGAACATTCGGGTTAACATCTTTGAAAGATAAAATACCACTCTTGATTAACCTTTGGACATCTTCCTTCAAAGCAAATCAATTTTCAATACTATGTCTTGGAGAACCTTGGTGATATGCATAGAATTGATCAGCCTTGTACCAAGGGGAAGTATTATTTGGTGCAATAGGAGGAGGCTTCGTTGTTATGAGATTCTTTCGAATCAAAGTGGGGAATAACTCAGTGTAAGTAATTGGGATTGCATCAAATTATGGTTTTCTCGGCAAACAATTCTGATTGTTAAATTGAGGAGCCTGTTGTCGAGGCTGTTGCTGAAACTGTCGCTGTTGAATTGGAAAGGTTTGATAAGTTGGAGTTACCATTGTTGGGCGGATAGCAGGAGTGACTGCCGCAATGTGTGAATATCCTCTTCTCGGCCTTCTAGGAAAAAATTGCACTAACGTCTTGTTCTTTTCTCTTGGGCAAGACACTTCCAAATTTCTTGACACCACTATATATACCTCCTTCCTCGACTAGACGCCCTTCACAAATTCCTTCTTCAAGTCGCATGCCCATGTTCACCATCTTAGTGAAGTCGCTAGGCGCACTCGTAATCATTCTCTCATAGTAGAAAGAACCTAGTGTTTTCATAAAAATCTTCGTCATCTCTTTTTCTTCAAGGGGAGGGTAGATTTAAGCGGTAATCTCACGTCACCTTTAGGCATAATCTTTAAAATATTCCCTATCCTTATGGAACATAGCTCAGATTTGGTCTCGGTCCTGGGCCATGTCAACATTATACTTGTATTGAAGAACAAAAGCTTCACGGAGGTCGTTGAATTTGCGGATTCGGGTGCTATCCAAACCCATGTACCTTTTCAGGGCGGCACCAGTTAAGCTGTCATGGAAGTAGTGAATTAATAACTTATGATCATCAGAGTAAGTGGACATCTTCCTCACATACATGGTCAAGTGACTTTACAGACACGAGTCACCTTTGTACTTTTCAAAGTCTGGCACTTTGAACTTAGTTGGAATTTTCACGTTCGGGACCAAACACAAATCATGAGCATTTTTCATGAACAAGTATTTCCCTTTAAGTTCTCTAATTTCCCTCTACATCTCTTGGAATTGGTCTTGGAACTCCTCCATCCTATCAAAGATGCCCAAACTTTCAGTAGGTTCAACTTGATAAATGGGCTCATTTGTATATGGAATAATGTGAACCACAGGAGCAACATTATTCATTACAGGCTTAGAGAAAGATACCATAGGCTGGATCACAGGTTGCATAGTAGTCATCTCAGGTTGAGGAAAGGACACAACCGGTTGAATCTTGGGTTGCACAGCAGGATGGTACCCTTCTGGAATGATATTGTAAGGAATACCTCATGGAAAACCTTTCGGCATTTGATGTTGTGGAGAGTGGACTTGAGCCAAAGATGATGGAGCAGTGACGATCTCGAAAACCGCAATAGTTTGAGCTTAAATTTCAGTGGCCGAAGTCGATGGCTGATTCTGAGCAGCCATCAAGCTTTCCACCAAAGCAGTCAACTTTTCCATTCAAGTACGAAGAGTAGTAACCTCCTCGCGAAGCTCATGATTTTCTTACTGTAGATCTTCCATTCTCTTTTGACGATTGACCTGAGTATTATACCGGTGAAACAACTTGATGATCTATCGGAGTGGAAAAAGAAACAAGAATAAGACTCTAGAAAACATGTGAAATTGAATGTTGGATGATGCATGATATGCGATGCAAATGATTATTTATTTTGATAGTTTTTTAAGGAACTTTAGAACTTTGATAACTTTGCACACATTAATGGTAAAGGAATTTGGAATAACAAAAACTCATTTCATTAATAAAAAGCAGTAAATTACAACTTTGGGACAACAAAACTCATTTCATTAATAAAAGCAGTAAATTACAACTTTGGAACATAAAATCCCTCTTAAAGAGTTTTACAAAATGACATAAGTAATAAAACTAGGAACTAAAGATCACTCAGAATCATCATCGGATGAAGGACCAAATGCGACTTGTAACTTGAGCTTCCTAATATTCTTCTCATAGAAGTCTTACATCTCTGTATTCTTGGCTACCATCTGATCAACGACTTTCTTCCATGGATTAGGAATGGGAGTAACACCTACCAAATCTTCCTTCTTTCTCTTCTTTTCCTTAGCATATTTCTTGAGTAATGCATCCTTTTGACGAAGCTTCTCATCAAGATCAATAAACCAACCATCTTGAATAAATAACATATCCTCCTTCTCCTTCAGCTTTCGAGTCAGGACCCTGTTTTTGTATTCAGACATACTATACTTTTCCTTCCAAGCATCTCTTTCAGATTCCATTCTAGCCAGATTTTTCTGATACTCTCTCATGTTCTCAATATGAATAGCAGTTGATGATGATGTAGCATAAGGGAATAGAGGTTTCTCGGGATAATAAGGCATCTTGATAACACAAGCCCTAGCATGAACCCATTGAAGGTAAGGCTCCAAAGAAACAACACCTCTATGCCCTAACATGTCTCTCCCCTTTCTATGGATATGACGCCACACCTTTTCAATCTCCTCCTTAGCTGCTTTGTGATATTTTCCTTATTGTAGAAAGAAACCCCTTAAATGAATGTTATTTGGCTTGTCCTTCATTGGGTATCCAATATGGCGGTGCGCAAGAACAAGATTATAGTTAATTCCTCCCCTCATACCAAGAATAGGAACGTTGGGAAAAACACGATAACTATCAATGATCTTCACATCGTAGTAAGCTTGATTATACCAATCTATGTCGGAATGAGTAAGAGCCATAATTTTTGGCTCCTTCTTGAGATCCCAGAAAACATCAGACCCAGGTAAATGGAATAGAAGGTATCTCCTAGCAGCGCAGGGACCTGATTTCCAATCAAGAAGATTCTAATGGCATTGATATCCACAAACTTATCGATGTTAGGGAACAAGAACAATCTAGAATTGACTTGATGGTTTGATGTAGAGGCGTGAATCTAGAATTCTTTGACCAATTTTGGGAAAACTGGACCCAGTAGACGATAAAAATATTTGGTCCATCCTTGAAATTCCACATCAGGTGTAAGATCATAGCCGTTTTCCTTCATGCTTTCAAAATCTATAATGAGTTCGCAGAGAACATCTAGTGAATCAATGGGGGTCAGTAGAGTTCTTGACGGTTCTTCATATCATTATGCTATTGACGAAGATGAACTAGGAACACATTGAGAGCTTTGAGTGCTTGAAGATGAATCTATTGTTCACACAGATTGTTGAGGGTTTTTGAAAGAAAATTTTGCACACGAAAAGTAGAGAGAAAATAGTAGCGAGAAGAAGTGAGAGTGAAAGTGAATGGTGTATTTATAAGCAAATTGAAAACTTAATTAGAAAGAAAAGAGTGAAAAATAATAATGATTACATAGCATTATTGATTCCTGAAAATAGGGAGATAGCGTGGAGATATAGAACAATTACCAATATAACACGAGTCTCAATGCATCCAATCAAAGCTTTAATCCCTTCAGAATTTGAATACATGTTCAGCCTTAGAAGAACGCTTGTGAGATTATGACAAATGTTGATGGTGTGAACTACATGCTTCTATATTTGAAATGAACCATTTGGAAACTATTCAGATCTTATTAGATAGATCCTGATGCAACTGTCCTTCTAACTTCGAAAGAATTGTTGATAAGATGTTCACAAGAAAAACATAAAATTCCGAGGGTTAAAGAATATATAAATAAAAATCTTATTCTGGACATTATTTCATGCTGAGATGTTTCAGAATGAAATGAAACCTATCTTCAGAAAGTGGTTTAGTGAAGATATTAGTCCATTGATGGTCTGTGTCAATAAATTTTAAGGAAAGAATTCCTTTCTGAATATAATCTCTAATAAAGTGATATTTTATTTCTATATGCTTAGCCCTAGAATGTAAAATGGTATTTCTAGATAAACAAATTGCCGAAGTGTTATCACAGAGTATATGAATGTTACTCTCCAATATATTGAAGTCTTCAAGATGACTTTTCATCTAGAGCATCTGTGTGCTGCATCCAGTCGCTGCTATGTATTCAGCTTCAACAGTTGATAATGCAATTGTGGATTGCCTCTTGCTGGACCATGAGATCATATTTTCTCCCAGAAACTATAAGCTTCCAGAAGTTCTTTTTCTTTCTACTCTGTCTCCAGCGAAGTCAGCATCACAGTACCCTACTAATTTGTATTAATTGGTTTTTCTATAAAACAAACCAAGATTAGTAGTACCTTTCAGATACTTGAAAATTCGCTTAACAACTGTTAAGTGAGATTCTCTAGGATCTGATTGGAATATGGCACATAAACATACATTATACAAAATATCAGGTCTTGAAGCTGTAAGATATAAGAGAGAATCAATCATACCTCTGTAGATCTTATGTTCTACCTTTTTACTTACCTCTTCCTTTTCCAGAATGCATGTAGGATGCATTGGAGTCTTGGATGGCTTACATTCTGATAAGTTGAATTTCTTCAGAAGTTCTTTGACGTATTTGCTCTCGTGTATGTAAGTTCCTTCCGGAGTTTGATTGATCTGAATGCCCAGAAAGAATTTGAGTTCTCCCATCAAGCTCATTTCAAACTCTGCCTGCATAGACTTAGAAAATTCTCTTCCCATAGAGGCTTTAGTAGATCCAAAAATAATATCATCTACATAAATTTGACAAACTAGAATGTCATTTTTAAATGGCTTATAGAATAAGGTTGTGTCCACTTTCCCTCTGGTGAAATCATTTTCTAACAAAAAACTCTTAGTCTTTCATACCAAACTCTAGGAGCTTGTTTCAGACCATATAGTGATTTCTTTAGTTTAAAAACATATTCTGGATGTTTGGAATTTTCAAAACCAGGGGGTTGGTGCACATAATCTTCTTCATCAATGTATCCATTTAAGAATTCACTTTTGACATCCATCTGATAGAGAGTGATTCCATTATTTACAGGTTAGGAAATTAAAAGTCTGATAGATTCTAACTTGGCGACTGGAGCAAAGGTTTTTGTGTAGTCTATCCCCTCTTGCTGACTATAACCTTGTGCAACCAGCCGTGCTTTATTTTTGATGACTTCTCCTTGTTCATTCAGCTTGTTTATGAATACCCATTTGGTTCCAATGACGTTGAACCCTTTTGGTTTGGGAACCAGATCCCACTCATCATTTCTGGTGAATTGGTTTAATTCCTCCCGCATAGCCAATATCTAATCATTGTCCAGAAGAGCTTCATCAATGGAAGTTGGCTCAATCAGAGACACTAATCCCATGAGAGATTCTTCAAAGTTTCTGAATATGGATCTTTTTCTAATTGGGCCTTCCTTCTTTCCAAGAATTTTGTCTTTAGGATGAGCTAAACTGCTTCTGGATTTTGTTTTCTAGAGAGGTTCTTCAGATGTTGCTGTAATATTTGTGACATCTCCTTTTAGTGTTGTTTGTGATTCTTTGTGAGGAACTTCTGATGCAGTGTCTTCAGTACCTGTAAATTATACTTTTATATCTGTAAAAGATTCATCTTGCTTTGACTTTTGAGAGCCAAGCTTGTCATCAAATCTAACATTGATTGACTCTTCTATAATTTGTGTTTCTGTGTTGTATACTCTGTAGCCTCTTGAAAATTAAGAGTATCCTAACATAATAAACTTTTGTGCTTTAGAGTCAAACATGTTCAAATGTTCTTTGGTGTTAAGAGTAAAAAAAAACTTCCAAATGGATGGAAATACGAGATGTTGGGTTTTCTGTTCCTCCACAGTTCATATGGAGTCTTATCCAGAATATGTCTTATGGAGATTCTATTCTGAATGTAATACACTATGTTAATTGCTTCTTCCCAGAAGTTCTTAGCAATGTTAGTCTCGTTGATCATGGCTCTGACCATTTCTTGTAAAGTTCTGTTCTTTCGTTCTACAACTCCATTTTGTTAGGGAGTTCTAGGACAAGAGAAATCATGAGAGATGCCATTATCATTAAAAAATATTTCAATTTTTTTGTTTTCAAATACTCCACCATGATCACTTCTGACTTTAACATTTCTAAGATCTTTTTCATTTTGGGCTTGGTTACAGAAAGCAAAGAACACAGAGTGTAACTTGTCCTTATGTCTTAAGAACTTTACCCATGTCCATTTGCTATAGTCATCTACAATCACTAATCCATAATTCTTTCCACTAATGGATGCAGTTTCCACTGGTCCAAATAGATCTATATGCAGAAGTTTTAATGGTCTAGAGGTAGAAACAACATTTTTTGCTTTAAAAGGGGGTTTTGCAAACTTGCCTTTTTGACATGCTTCACACAGAGCATCTGAGTTGAACTTCAGGTTAGGAAGTCCTATGACCAGATTTAGTTTGTTAATCTGAGAGATTTTTCTCATACTAACATGCCCCAATCTTCTGTGCCAAACCCATTGCTCATCGTTAATAAACAATATGAATTTTACATTCTGACTTTTCAGTTCAGAAAGATTTATTTTGTAAATGTTGTTCTTTCTCTTTCCATTAAAGAGGATAAATCCATCTTTCTGACTAACTACTTTACAAGACTTTTGATTAAAGATTATATCATAACCGTTATCACTTAATTGACTTATGGATAATAAGTTATGCATTAATCCATCTACTAACATAACATTATTAATAGAAGGAAGATATTGTTACCAACTGTTCTAGAGCCAATGATCTTCCCCTTCTGATTGCCTCCAAAACATACGTAGCCTCCAGATTTAAGCTCTAGGCTTTGGAACATATGCTTTCTTCTCGTCATGTGTCGAGATCATCTAGAGTCCAGGTACCAGGATTGGTCTTTCATTCTTGCTGTCAAAGATATCTTCTACATAGACAATTTTATCCTTAGGTACCCATATCTTCTTGGATCCTTGTTTGTTAGAGTTACCAAAATTCTGTTTGAATTTTGGTTTAGCAGAGAAATCATTACTAGTATATTTTAAATCATGTGTGTGCCTATAGGTAAAGTGAGATTTCAAAGGAGTGCGTTTAATAACCAAATCCTTGACATTCTTAGGTTGGGATACATTACCTTTGTATCCTATACCTTTTCAGCCATTTCTTCTTACTCCATAGATCATTGAAGCCATCTTGCTTCTATATATGTTTTTAGCAAGGAACTTCTGAAAGTTGTGATCATATTCCTTTATGATTTTATCAGGGTTACTAGGAACTGTAGCGATAAAAAATGTAGCGGGGTAAATCGGAGATCGAATTATTGATTAATTCGTCTCACAAAAGCAAGAGTCGCCACCGCGCTTTATTATTTCCAAGGGAAAAGGGAAAAGAGCGAAATACAACCCTAAATATGCAATGTAAATAATACTTTTTAAAAGTAATAAAAATACAAGGCATTTTTGAAAAGAGATCTATGGTTCGGGGGTTGGTCATACAGTGGGAAGGTATTAGCACCCAATGTATCTATAGTACTCTATAGGAACCTTTTGAAATATCTGTTTATTAAAATTGTTCGTTTGATTGAAATAAATTGTTTTGGCCGAAAAGGGGTACGGACGGGTTTTTGAAGATACGACGACCTAATGTCGAAGTTTTTGCTTAAAAGGTATGAGTTTTGAAAAGATCGAATATTTGAGGAAAAATTATCTTAAGTTTTAATGAAATGCAAATATTCGCGTGATTGGATTTGAGGACATGAAGTCAACAAATTTAATCGTTTTTCCCTTGGATTTAGACGTAAACAGAATAATCATGTAAATATGAAATGATTAAATAGAAAAATTATGCGGATAATGATATATAACAATTAAATAAAAGACTAAGTGTGTGAACGTGCATTTTTGTATTTTTGTTTAATATTAATAACGCAAGGGAAATAATAAAATGTTTTTTAAGTTTTTTATTATATGTTTTTTAGGGTTCTATATAAGGCATTATTTTTAAAGAGTTATTAAATAATCAAACTAAATGAATACTTAAAAGTTATTAACTTAAACCTAATTAAAAAAGGGAATATTTAAAATTACCAAATAAACCTAAAATTAAACTTAATAAACAAAAGGTAAAATGATTAAAAATGTTTTCATTAAATTTATTTGACTAAGTTCTATTAATTAACTAAACTAATAATGATCTAAAAAACTAAAGGGAAGTAAATAGAAAAGGGTATCAAAATAAAAAAAAAGGGTAATATAGTTTATGGGCCAAAAAAGGTCTTAAGGGGGCCTAACCAGAGGTAACAACAAAAAAGGGGGGTGTGTCTTGTTAGATTCGCATGGGCCTTAGGCAGAACCGGTTGTGGTCCAAACATAATTCCATTAGGGGTTAAACATTGTTTTAGTTTAATTGAATTAGGGTTAAACGAATTGGTTTAGGTTTACAGAACGGCGCTGCTCGTGCTTGTCTTCTTCGTCTTCTTCGTTTACGCGTTCGCTTCTGAGTTCCATCTTCTTCTCCGATCGTCCTCGTCGCCTTTGCTTCGCTTCCGAGCTCTTTGCCACGGCCACCAGCTTCTCGACTTTCTTCTTCCCTCCAATGGACGTTAGGGGGCGAGGATTTACGGTATAGTCGTTTTCTATTTCGATTAGGGTTTTGTTACAATGCATGTTTGTGATTTGATTCTGTTTTGATTCTTACTTCATTTTTTTTCCACATGATTATTGAGGTATTATGAAAGAAAACAAAGAGGGTGAAAATGCTACCTGGAGAAGGAGGAGGGAGGTAGGGGCGAGCTAGGAGGCCGGGACGGCGAGGAGCGCGCGTGATGCTTGCTTCAGATTACCGGTATTTCGTTCTTATTTTGTTTGATGATGAGTAAAACTGTAAACTTTTGTGCAATGTGTTCTTCTCTTATGCCTTTACCTTACTTTGCTTAAACTGTGGCCTTCGAATACCTTTTCTCTCTTCTTCTTTACTGCTTCAGTTGCCTTCAGTTGCCTTCTTATTTTGCCTATGATGATGTATTCTGAGGCTTGGTTGCCTTGAACATTGGTTGTTGGTGCATTGGTTTCATGGTTTATGCTTAGTGGTTATGGTTGATGGTGTTCGAGCTGGCTTATCAGTTTTCTAGGCCATGGTTACTGGTTTTTTCGTTGGAGATGGCAGGTTTTGAATGGTTTTATGCAGTAGGTTCTAACTGGTATATGCAGGTTAATGGTTGTTTTAGCTGGTATATGCAGGTTAATGGTTTTAGGCCATATTATCTGATGGTTTATGTAGATAGCAGGTTTTGAAATGGTTTAGGCCGTGTTATTTGATATATGGTTTTGATTTTTGTGATGGTTGTACTGGTTTTATGCAGTAGGCTCTATGGTTTTTATTTATGTTTTTGGTTTGGCAATGTTGGTTTTTGGTTTTATGTATGTTGATGGAAACTGGTTTATGGTTTATGTTGATGGTGTTTGAAAAATGGCTATGGTTTTAATGCAGGTTGTGTATGGTTGAGGCCATGGTTGAGGTTTTGACAAATGGTTATGGTGGCAGGTTTGAACGTTTAGGCTATAAGGTTTTGGTTTATGAGATAACAGGTTCTCTCCTTTTTTGAGAGCTTGGTTACAGGTTTTGTATTGTGTTTTTGACCAATTCAGTGTTGGAGGCTTTTGGGTAGATTTAACTCTCTGAATCTTGAAGGGGGTTTTGTTTATTGTTATAACCGTTCCTGGCTTTTTGGTTATGCTACATGTTTGAATATTTTAACTATATTTCCTTGGCCTCTGCACAATACTGTTTCATATGGTTTGTTTGTATTCCTTTTTTATGCTTTCTTTTCCTTACTGCAATACTGCTGATTTGTTTTGTATCTCTTCCTGCCTAAACCAAAACCTGCAAAACCATACTTCTATCTCTTTTCTCTCTCTTAGTACAAATTGATACATTAAAATGATGTATGCTGTACATTGTTCTGAAATTGCATAGGCTGGAAAATGATGAGAATGGAATATTTCATGCTTGCATATTTGATTTTAAACTGCACACTTCTTTTTGACTTGCAATGTAACAGTAAGAGCCTACTATTTTGGCCTCTTCCTATATGGTTGCATGTTTACGTTGGAATTTCTTTGTGTACATTGCATATGCTGTTTGAAATTATGCATGTGATGCTGATTTTGAAATATGCTGTGGACTTTTAAAATGCAATTGATTTTTAATTATGCAGTTTTGAAAACAAAAATGAATTTGTGCATCCTTTTAAATTGTGCATTCATTTTGAAAATAAAATCCATCCCTTTTTGTGAACCGGGAGAAATCCCGCGATTTGCAAAAAGGGTAAAAACTGATTCCAGCCGTTTGCTTTTAATGATGAACACTAAAAATAATTTTTTTGCTTTTAATTATTTATTTATTTCTAACTTTTCTTTTAATTGTTTTTGCAGGTAAAATTAAATGAGCAGTCAAAGAAGCATTGGATGGAAGATGAAGATTTAGAATTTAGAAAAAATTAGAATAGTTTTTATTTTACTTTAAGCATTTTATATAATTGTTATTGTAAATATTTTTGTAAATAATACAATATTTAAATAACAACTGTAATAATTAGAATAAAGTAAATAAAATTCCAATATTTTACCAATTAATTCTTTCTTCTTTCCAATTATTTATTTATCGTTTATAATTCTTTAAATTATATAGTAACTGAAAATCAATTTCAATTACTTAAATTCAGAATAATAAACAAATAAATAAACATCACTGATCAATTAATAACTTCAATTATTTACTTCACTATTTTTAATTCTTCTAAATTATAATAACTGAAAATAAAATTTCAACTATTTAAACTTAGAACAATAAATAATTAAATAAACATTGCCTGATCAATTAATAAACTCCTCTTCAAATGTTTATTTCATTATTCATAAATCTTTAAATAATAACTGAAAACAAATTCCAATTATTTAACTTTAGGATAATAAATAATCAATAAACATTGTTTGATCAATTAATAACCTCTTTTCCAATATTTATTTTATTATCTATAAATCTTTAAATTATATAATAATTGAAAATAAATTCCAATTATTTAAATTTAAGATAATAAATAATTAATAAACACTGTTTTAGCATGGATCGATTAATAAATTTAGCGTTCAACAATAAACAGCTCTCGACTCGAAAAAGTTATGAATTTTAAACCGCTTTGAAAAATTGATAAAAAATAGGTCAAAACCCTTGCAATGCAATGATGCAGATGGGAGATGGTATCTTAGGTCAAAATTTGGGGTACAACAGTTGCCCCTATTTAAGTTTCTTCTATCCGGAGATATGAAGATTAAAATCTTCGTTTCGACGAGATTGAAGGTACTTAAATACATAATACGCAAATTTTGTCCTAAGATGCCGCCATTATGCTTGATATGAATGTAGTAATTGAATTCACAGAGAAAGATATGTATGAGACAAAACGATGCTACAGGAATCGAACACCAACAAAACACAGAGACGTAGATTATACACTACTGGGGAAACGAGCTATCGACTTCAAACGACAGACTCTTGACGGCGAATAAAATTGAGGGAATACGACCTCTGAACCTAACAAAGAAGGCATCTTTCATAGGCCATAAAATAGATTATTGACCCAAAATAACAGTGAGTTCGCAACTCAAGGTCAGCGATAGACAGAAAGTATCAAATTTGCTGATGATGGATTACCAACTTCTGAAGGTAACGATTCATAACAAACTTCTCTGCGAGATTTCCCGAGATATACCAGTTGATGCTGAGATAATAATAAGATTGTAGATACGCAAGCTGCTCAAATAAAGAAGCTGCCACTTGCCGTCTTCCCAAAAAAATTATGACATACAAGCTACTCAAATAAAGAGGCTGCCACTTGCTGTCGTCCAAAAACTATGACATACAAGCTGCTCAAATAAAGAGGCCGCCACTTGTTGTCGTCCAGGGGTGTCAATAACACACAAGCTGCTCAAATAAAGAAGCCGCCACTTGCTGTTTTCCAAAGAAAATACCAATAACATACAAGCTGCTCAAATAAAGAGGCTGCCGCTTGCTGTATTCCAGAAGAAAAAATGACGTACAAGTTGCTCAAATAAAGAGACTGCCGCTTGCCGTTTTCCCAAAATAATAATAACGTACAAACTGCTCGTGAAGAGCTGCCGCTTGTCGTTTTCCGAAGATAATAATAACGCACAAGTTGCTCATGAAGAGCTGTCGCTTGTCGTTTTCCAATAATAATAACGCACAAGTTGCTCGTGAAGAGCTGCCGCTTGTCGTTTTCCAAAAAAATAATAATGCACAAGTTGCTCGTGAAGAGCTGCCGCTTGTCGTTTTCCGAAAAATAATAATGCACAAGTTGCTCGTGAAGAGCTGCCGCTTGTCGTTTTCCGATGTCTATAACGTACAAGTTTCTCGTGAAGAGCTGCCGCTTGTCGTTTTCCAAAAATAATTCAGAAGGGAATTACAATGACACTGGCAGAGAATAGAATCTTCGTCAAAGAGAAACATGAATCAATCCTTCCCGAGGAGATCATACTTAAATGTGCAAGATAAATGCACCATTCGTCTAGGTCGCGACTTCACTGGGGAAAATCATGAGATAGCCTACGCAAGAGACAACAACTTCATCCATGAATAACTAGAGAGAAAACAGTCAAACAAGACTCCACCCAATGAGAAAGCAACTCGATTGAGGAATTCATCCTATCCAGAAATGGACAAGGTGAGCTAAATCAAAAATCATCCACGAGGATTAGCTCAGTGGGCGAATTTAGAAAGGACGCACATTTTCTGCCTAAGCTAACCTTCTACTTGGAAAGAAACATGTACATTATTTGAATAAACAAAGTACAACCCAAAATCGATGGCAAATGTGAATATGCGTGCGTGATATAAGTGTGAATGAATAAATGAATGTTATGCTGACAAAACGAATAGAAGGAATATCCTGAAGACGATAAGATGTCACAAAAAGATAGATACTCGGCCAATCTTGAAAAAGACGGAAAATAACTGGAACTGGAACCACACAGCAACGTCGGAGCGTAACACACTATGAGGCCAAGTCTTCTGAGGAGAAAAGCATTCAAATCCAATCTTACAATACCAATAGACCACTGGCAAGAGACAAAGCGTACCACACTTCCGAAATCTGCTCAAATAAAGGTAGCCAAACAACGCTTAACTGGAAAAGCTGGGGAGTCACCAAACTTAGTACCACCAGGAACACAAGCTTACACAACCAACACCTCAATGACGATTTGAAAGAAAACAAGTTCAACAAGCAGGGATAAAATACCGTACTGTTTTGCATTTCATGGCTTGACCATCCTTGGAACAAACTGTTAATATTCCTTTCGTTATTCACGACACATTTTTAAAATAAGAATATTTTAAGTAAATTTGTTTCAAGTATTTCCATAAAAATTAAAATTTTGCCCACAAAAGGTAAATGCTCAAATTTCATTAATAATATGGTAGTTCGCTAACAATGCGACTCCAACGGTTTACAAAAGTTTGAGAAATAGTACATGAAAGAGAAAAGGGTTACACAAAAAACAATGATCACCATTCTCCCTAACAACTTAGAATTCCGAAATGTGCTCAGATGCCAAGGCTGGTCTGACCAAAAGCTTGCCTAAGCCGCCCCTTCGGGTTTTCAACTTAGCCAACTGTCAACTCAAACCTAAGCGAAATACTTCTTGACTGCATCGGCGTTCATGGGACGTGGGAGCTCTTCACCGTCCATATTGGTGAGAATCAAGGCACCTCCAGAGAAAACCTTCTTAACGACATATGGTCCTTCATAGTTCGGAGCCCACTTGCCCCTAGAATCAGGTTGGAAAGATAATATCTTCTTGAGCACAAGGTCACCTTCTCTGAACTCGCGTGGTCGAACCTTCTTATCAAAAGCCTTCTTCATTCTCTGCTGATACAATTGACCGTGACACAATGCCGTCAATCTCTTTTCTTCAATTAAATTCAACTGATCATATCTACTTTGACACCATTCGGCCTCAGAAAGTTTAGCTTCCATCAACACTCTCAGAGACGGAATCTCAACCTCCACGGGGAGTACTGCTTCCATACTATAAACTAGGGAAAATGGGGTTGTGCCTGTTGAAGTTCGAGCTGAAGTACGGTATCCGTGCAGAGCAAACGGAAGCATTTCATGCCAATCTTTATAAGTTACCACCATCTTCTGGACAATCTTTTTGATATTCTTGTTAGCAGCTTCAACAGCCCCATTCATCTTCGGCCTGTAAGGAGAAGAATTATGATGTTCGATCTTGAACTCTTCACAATGCTCTCTCATCATCTTGTTATTCAAATTCGAACCATTATTAGTGATGATCTTGCTCGGGATACCGTATCGACAAATGATCTGATTCTTGATAAATCTGACTACCACCTGTCTGGTTACATTAGCATAAGATGCTGCTTCCACCCATTTAGTAAAATAATCGATCGCTACCAAGATGAAACGATGACCATTTGAAGCTTTGGGTTCAATCATTCCAATCATATCAATGCCCCACATAGAGAAAGGCCAAGGTGAAGAGATAACGTTGAGGAGGGTCGGTGGAACATGCATCTTGTCCGCATAAATCTGGCATTTATGACACTTCTTCACATATTTGCAGCAATCAGAATCCATTGTCATCCAATAGTAACCAGCTCTCAACATCTTTCTAGCCATCACATGTCCGTTGGCATGAGTGCCAAAAGATCCTTCATGTACTTCTTGCATCAGCATGTCTGCTTCACGTCTGTCTACACATCTGAGCAAGACCATGTCATAATTCCTCTTATATAAAACTTCTTCATTGAGGAAGAAACTGCTTGCTAATCTTCTCAATGTCTTCCTATCTTTATTGGATGCCCCAGGCGGGTACTCTTGAGTTTGAAGAACACGTTTAATGTCATAGAACCACGGTTTGTCGTCGGTAACCTCTTCTACTGAGAACACATGAGCAGGTCTATCAAGGCGCATAACTTGGATGGTAGGCACGTCGTTCCAACCATTCACTTGAAACATTGAAGACAAAGTAGCTAAAGCATCAGCCATTTGGTTCTCATCTCTAGGGATATGATGTAATTCCACTTTATTGAAGAAGGTTAACAATCTTCTAGCATAGTCTCTGTAAGGGATCAAACCAGAATGACGAGTCTCCCATTCTCCTTTGATTTGATTAATTACTAATGCCGAATCTTCGTAAATATCAAGAATCTTAATCCTTAGATCCACCGCCTCTTCGAGACCCATAATACATGCCTCGTATTCCGCCATGTTGTTCGTGCAGTCAAACTTCAATCTCGCCGTGAACGGGATATGAGTACCTCGGGGAGTGACAATGATTGCCCCAATTCCATTTCCATAGGAATTCACAGCTCCGTCAAATATTAAACCCCAATGCGATTCGGGATCAGGTCCTTCTTCAGGTAACGGCTCTTCACAATCTTTAGCTTTCAAGTACATAACATCTTCATCTGGGAAATAAAACTTGATGGATTGATAATCTTCAATTGGTTGGTGAGCCAAATGATCGGCTAAAATACTCCCTTTGATTGCTTTCTGAGTGTGATATTCAATGTCATATTCAGATAACAACATCTGCCAACGGGCTATTCTTCCAGATAAGGCGGGCTTCTCAATGATATACTTGATCGGATCCATTTTGGAGATCGACCAAGTGGTGTGGTTAATCATATACTGGCGCAGACGGCGAGCAGCCCAAGCTAAAGCATAACAGGTTTTCTCAAGCAATGAGTACCGAGACTCACAGTCTGTGAATTTCTTACTCAGATAATATACGTCATGTTCCTTTCTTCCAGTCTCATCTTGTTGACCAAGCACACATCCCATAGAGTCTTCCAATATAGTCAGGTACATAATCAAAGGTCTTCCTTCCACCGGAGGAATCAAAATGGGAGGTTCAAGCAAATATTCTTTGATGCTATCAAAAGCTCTCTGACAATCTTCTGTCCACACACATCCTTTGTTCTTTCGGAGAAGCTTGAAAATCGGCCCACAGGTAGCAGTCATATGAGATATGAATCTAGAAATATAGTTCAGTCTCCCAAGGAATCCTCTTACTTGTTTTTCCGTCTTGGGTGCGGGCATTTCCCGAATAGCTTTGACTTTATCAGGATCTACCTCAATACCTTTCTGACTGACAATGAACCCCAGAAGTCTTCCAGAATGAACACCAAAAGTGCACTTGTTGGGATTCAGACGGAGTTTATACTTTCTCAAGCGCTGGAATAACTTCAACAAATGCTCCAAGTGATCCTCCTCAGTCTGTGATTTGGCAATCATGTCATCCACATACACTTCTATCTCCTTATGCATCATGTCATGGAACAAAGTTGTCATGGCTCTTTGGTATGTTGCGCCAGCATTCCTCAGACCAAACGGCATAACCCGATAGCAAAAAGTTCCCCAAGGTGTAATGAAAGTTGTCTTCTCCATATCTTCTAGTGCCATCTTGATTTGATTGTAACCAGAGAAACCATCCATGAAAGAAAAGACTTTGAACTTGGCGGTACTGTCGACCAATACGTCAATGTGAGGTAATGGGAAGTCATCCTTTGGGCTAGCTCTGTTCAGATCTCGATAGTCTACACACATCTGAACCTTGCCATCCTTCTTAGCAACAGGCACTATGTTGGCTAACCACTGAGGATAGACTGATGTAACAAGGAAACCTGCATTAATCTGCTTTTGAACCTCTTCTTTGATCTTGTCAGCCATATCGGGACGAGTCCTTCTCAGCTTCTGCTTAATCGGCGGACATTCAGGTCTCAACGGTAAACGATGCTCCATAATATCGTTGTCCAGACCCGGCATATCTTGGTAGGACCAAGCAAACACATCAACATACTCTTTGAGAAGCTCCAACATTTTCTCTTTAACCTCTGGGATAAGCAATGCTCCAACTTTGACTTCCTTTCTATCTTCTTCATCACCCAAGTTGACTAACTCTACAGGTTCTTCAAACGGTTGAATGATCTTCTCATCATGCTCAAGCAAACGGGAAATTTCAACAGGAACCTCTTCATCATCCTCTTCTTAGGCTCTGAACACAGGGAATTCAAAGTTGGGAGAGGGTATATGATCATTGTTTTCGATGGTTAAGTCATGGATTAATCTGCACACATGATTATGCTTTATTTTAGAAATCGATTTGTGCAAATCAAACAAAAGGTTATTATATTTTCCTATTACTACCAATTAATTTTCATTACTATTTCCCAGAAAAAAAATGAAAAGTAAAACAGTAGTGGACAAAATAACATTTTTATTGATTGAAGGGAAATACTTGAAACAAAGGGCCCAGACATTTCTCTTTTGCCTTGGGCAGAGCAAAAGGATTTATTTTTATCATAGCCCGACACAAAATACTTTTCGCCTTGGGCAGAGCGAATTTTTCAAAGAAAAACAAAGCAAAACATTACTCAGAAATGTGCATAACAATAGGAACATCAACAGCTATCCAGTTTTGGCAAGCCAATCCAGGCGTCACAAAATCGGGCAAATCTCCCTCGGAATCGTCCTCTATGATAGCATCAACCTCAGGATGTATAAAACCTGCACTTCGGAAAACCTCTTGAATCGGACGAACAACCACTTCCTTCTTGACTCTTGCAGACACTGGATGAAAGCCAAGACCTTCTCCAGATTTGTTCTCGGGCAAAGTCAACACCTGGCCCCATCCTTCGGCCGAACCACTTTCCACCACTCGCCGCGCATCCTCAAAAGAAGAAATGGATGCCCCTTGCTTCTTCACTTCATTCTTGGCAACAGATAGCCCTTGGAACTGGGTTCCAACATCCTCATCAGCATCAATAAAAGAGAAGGATGATAAATGGCTTACCACCATAGCCTGCTCTCCACCGATCATTACTAGCTTCCCATGCCTCACAAACTTCAGTCTCTGATGGAGCATGGAGGTGACTGCCCCCGCATCATGGATCCATGGGCGACCCAATAAGCAACTGTAGGCAGCACAAATATCCATCACTTGGAAAGTGATTTGAAAAGTATGGGGACCAATTACTATAGGAAGATCCACTTCACCAATGACTGTCTTCCTAGAACCATCAAACGCTTTAACAATTACTCCACTAGGTCTCATAGGAGCACCTGGATATGAGAGCCGAGATAACGTAGTCTTGGGCATCACATTCAACGACGAACCTGTATCTACCAACACACTTGACAAAGTATCATTTCCACAACTTACTGAGATATGCAAAGCCATATTATGGTTTCTCCCCTCCTCCGGGAGTTCTTCATCACTGAAACCAAGATTGTTACACGAAGTAATATTTCCCACAATTCCATCAAATTGATGAACCGTCACATCATGATCCACGAATGCCTGGTCTAAGACCTTCATCAAAGCTTCTCTATGGGAACCAAAATCTCTCAGTAAAGCAAGCAAGGAAATCTTGGAAGGAGTTTGCAAAAGTTGGTCCACAATCTTATATTCACTTCTCTTGATAAGCTTTAGAATCTCATCATCCTCAGGGTGAGGGATAGGTTCACCGGATCGGCCTATCTCAACCCTTGGTTCAACATTTCTCGCTGGAATTTCAGCCAGTATGGGCCTCCTGACTTGAACTTCTGGTCTCTTCAAAGGTACTGCTGCAAAAACACGTCCACTCCTTGTAACTCTACTCACATCAGCAATGTTAACAAAAGACGATCTAGTTGGTATAGGGACTTCTACCCCATTCTCAATCATTGTGGCATTATACTTATACGGTACAACTTGGTTTGAGTTGTAAGGCACAGGACCAGGTGGGTAAATAATCAAAGGATCAACAGGTGCAGTCTGACTGTCGTAAGCGATCTCTACTGATTCAGGCAAATTGAATTATGGTATGATAACATTCACTTCATCCTCCGGATCTCTGTCATACGTAATAGTGATAACTCTCTGGTCTAACAACTTCTGAATATCCTCCTTCACAATAGGACAATCAACCTCTCTTGAACAAAATTCACAAACATCATAATCATGCTGATGCTTAATAAAGGCAAGTCTTCTCAAACTCTGATGTAACCTGATCAACGACTCTCTTATGTGTTCAACTTGAAAAACTCGAAACTTCCCCGGACAACCTTCCACCATATTCACTGAAGCCGCCCCATGTCGAGGAAAAGGATTATCTCTAACATTTGGATTAACATCCTTGAAAGACAAGATACCATTCTTAATCAATCTCTGCACGTCTTCCTTCAGAGCAAAGCAATTCTCAAGGTTGTGCCCCGGTGACCCTTGATGATATTCACAAAACTGATCCGCCTTGTACCACGGAGAAGTACTATTTGGTGCGACAGGAGGAGGCTTTGTCGTAATGAGATTCTTTCTGATAAGAGCAGGGAACAATTCAGTATAAGTCATAGGAATGGCATCAAACTGCGGTTTTCTGGGTGAACGGTTCTGATTGTTGAATGGATAAGCCTGTTGTCGAGGCTGCTGCTGAAATGGCCATTGTTGAGTTGGTGGGGTTTGCTGAGCTGGGGTCATCAAAGCTGGGCGGACAGCCGGAGTGACTGCCGCAACGTGAGAGTAACCTCTCCTCGGTCTCCCTGGGAACAATGCACTGACATCCTGCTCTTTTCTTTTCGGGAAAACATTTCCAAACTTCTTAGTACTTCTAGACGGACTTCCTTCTTTAACCAAACGCCCTTCACGAATCCCTTCCTCTAACCGCATGCCCATGCTTACCATTTCGGTGAAGTCACTGGGTGCGCTGGCGATCATTCTTTCATAGTAAAAGGACCCTAAAGTCTTCAAAAATATCTTAGTCATCTCTTTCTCCTCAAGAGGTGGATAGATTTGAGCAGCAATTTCACGCCACCTCTGAGCGTATTCCTTAAAAGATTCTCTGTCTATTTGCGACATCGCCCGGAGTTGATCCCTATCCGGCGCCATGTCAACGTTATACTTATACTGGTGGACAAAAGCTTCGCTAAGATCGTTGAAGTTGCGGATCCGAATACTGTCTAAACTCATATACCACTTTAGAGCAGCACCCGTCAAACTATCTTGAAAATAATGAATCAACAAGTCATGATCATCGGAATACGTAGACATCTTTCTCACGTACATAGTCAAATGACTTCGAGGACACGAATCACTCTTATATCTTTCAAAGTCTGGCACTTTGAATTTTGCTGGAATCTTGACATTCAGAACTAAACAAAGGTCATGCGTGTTCTTCCCAAACAAATCCTTCCCCTTTAACGCTCTGAGCTCCTTCTGCATTTCTTGGAACTGATCTTGAAATTCTTCCATTCTATCAAACAGACCCAAACTTTCAGCAGGCTCGGCAGGATAAGTAGGTTCATTCAAGTATGGCACGGAGTGGACCACAAGAGCGACAGTTATCATTACCGGTTGCGGAAAAGGTGTCACAGACGGAATTACTGGCGGCATGGCAGTTGTCTCTGGTTGAGGAAGAGACAAAGCAGGTTGAAACAAAGGTTGTACGGCAGGCTGATACCCCTCTGGCACAAAGTTGTAAGGCATTCCCCACAGAAAACCTTTCGGCATCTGATGTTGAAGCGGAGAGTTGATTTGAGTCACAAATGTTGGAACAGTGACAATCTCGGAAACCACTGGAGTTGAAGTCTGAATTTCAGCTGCTATAGTCGATGGCTGGTTCTGAACAGCCACCAAACTTTCCACTAGCGCAGTTAACTTTTCCATCTCGATACGAAGGGTAGCAACTTCCCCATGAAGCTCATGATTTTCCTGTTCTAGATCTTCCATCTTCCTCTGACGATTGGCTCGAGTGTCGTATCGGTGAGACAGCTTGACAACCCTTTAGAGTGGAAAAAGAAACAAGGATAAGACTCTAGAAAACATGTGAAGTGGAATGTTGAATGACGCATGATGTGTGATGCAAATGATGATTCATTTTAATAGTTTTTCAAGGAACTTCGATAATTTTGCACATATCAATGGTAAAGGAATTTGGAACAACAAAAACTCAATCCATTAATCAAAAACAGTAAATTACAACTTACAATTTTGGAATAACAACACAACAAATTACAACTTTGGGATAACGACCCAATAATAAAAGCAGTAAACTACAACTTTGGAACATGAAGCCCATAATAAAGCACTAAATTACAACTTTGAAACATGAAGTCCATAATAAAGCAATAAATTACAACTTCGGAGCATGAAGCCCTTTTACATAGTTTTACAAAATGACATCAATAAAATAAAACTAAAAGCTAAAGATCACTCAGAATCATCGGATGAAGGACCAAATACCAACTGTAACCGGAGCTTCTTGATCTTCTCTTCATAAAAGTCTTCTGTCTCTTTCTTCTCAGCTACCAGTCGATCAATGATTTCCTTTTGCGGATTAGGAACAAGAGCAACGCTTACCGAACATTCCTTCTTTCTCTTCCTTTCACTAGCATACTTCTTCAAGCATCCTTTTGACGAAGCTTCTCATCATGATCAATGAACCAGCCGTCTTGAATAAAGAGTAAATCCTCCTTTTCCTTTAGTTGTCGAGTCAGGACTTGATTCTCATATTCAGACATATTATACTTTTCTTTCCAAGCATCCCTCTCGGACTTCATCCTAGCCAGATTTCCTTGGTATTCTCCTATATTCGCGATAGGGATAACAACAGATGATGATGCAACGATAGGGAATAAAGGTTTCTCAAGTTTATATGGCATCTTGAGAGCACAAGCCCTAGCACGGACCCATTGTAGGTAAGGTTCCAAAGAAACGGCACCCCTATGTCCTAACATATCTCTCCCTTTCCTATGGATGTGGCTCCAAGCTCCTTCGATCTCCCTCTTAGCTGCCTGATGATCTTGTCCTTCCTGTAGAAAGAAACCACTCACATGGATGTTGTTTGGCTTATCTCTCATCGGGTACCCAAACTGACGGCGCGCAAGAACAGGGTTATAGTTGATTCCACCTCTCGTACCAAGAAGAGGCATGTTAGGAAAAGCACCACAGCTATCGATGATCTTCACGTCATAGTAAACTCGATTATACCAATCAATGTCGAAATGAGTGAGAGCCATAATCTTTAGCGCCCAACGCGGCTCCTTCTCGAGATCCCAGAAAACATCAGACCCAGGTAGATGAGAAACATACCACTGATACAACAACGGTGCACAACAAATAATCATCCCTCCTTGATAAGAGTTTCGAAGATGGATGGAGTAGTAGGTATCTCCTAGCAGCGTAGGGACCGAATTTCCAATCAAGAAAATTCTGATGGCGTTGATATCCACAAACTTATCAATGTTAGGGAACAAGAATAGACCATAGGCGAGTAAAGCAAAGATGTCTTCAAAGGCAATAGTATCTTTCATCTCAGCGAAATGACGAGCTTTCCTCAACAAAAACTGCGCAGACAAGCCTCGGATTCCCCCTTTTGTAGTCATGTTCTCCTTTATCTCTGATTTCTTCAAGTGGGTGATGGTCGCTATCTCGTGAGATTTGGGGTCCTCTTCTAAGCCATAAAAAGGAACACGGTCGGTGATCGGCAGACCAAATATGTATGAGTACTCTTCTAAGGTGGGCATCAACTGGTAATCCGGAAAGGTGAAACATCGGTACAAAGGATCGTAGAATTGAACCAACGTATTGAGGATGCCTTCCTTCATCTTGTGCTTCATGAGAGGTATAATGGACCCATATTTTCTCTGAAAATCCGTCGGGTTCTCGATCTTAGGAATCAAACTCTTCAGTTCTTCAATCTCGGGCTCTTTAAAACTAAATCTTCGAGTGTTTCTCCTTCCAAATTCCATAATACCCTGAGATGTCTGGAAAAATCATTCCGAAGTTCCTTGAACAACAAGTTTTTTACAAAAATGTTGATGAATGCATGAATGAATGATAATGCAACAATCACACACAAGTTCACAAACATGGGGTTCAAAGGTTCAACGTTCAGCATGGAGTCGAGGGTAAAGCCCACCCCAAGGTATGTACTAATGGTTCAATCACACCTGTAAGACAATGTTCTAAGAGTTCCCAGAGTCTACATTCCTCCTTCAGATATTACCAACGTCTTGATTACTCAATAATTATCAATATTCTCAAGAGAAACCCGTCCGAGCGTAGCATCGCGTGACAACTACTTCCGAATTACTCCGTTATAGTCTCCGCGCTACACCTAAAAAGGCCAAGATGGGTTAGGGTTCTACGTTCCTCAACTTCTCGGGCTCCTAGGTCGAAAATAATAATGTCTTCCCGATTACTCGGTAAACAAATATTAAGTTCAAGAGGGCCTTCCATTGAGTGGGGGATCTCATGCCTCCTTTTTCGGGATTACTCCCTCAAAGTTAACATGACTATACCGCCCGTCCTATTCCTTAAGTGTAACTTAATCCGGGTATAGGATTCGTCCTTTGCAAAAAACCCAAACACCCCAGTTTAAACTCATAATCAAGCAAATCAAATAATAATAAAACAGATAAAACAAATTAGGCTTAACCCACTTAGGGATGGACCAGCAAGAGGTCAATCTCTCCCCAGCAGAGTCGCCAATTCTGTAGCGATAAAAAATGTAGCGGGGTAAATCGGAGATCGAATTATTGATTAATTCGTCTCACAAAAGCAAGAGTCGCCACCGTGCTTTATTATTTCCAAGGGAAAAGGGAAAAGAGTGAAATAAAACCCTAAATATGCAATGTAAATAATACTTTTTAAAAGTAATAAAAATACAAGGCGTTTTTGAAAAGAGATCTATGGTTCGGGGGTTGGTCATACAGTGGGAAGGTATTAGCACCCAATGTATCTATAGTACTCTATAGGAACCTTTTGAAATATCTGTTTATTAAAATTGTTCGTTTGATTGAAATAAATTGTTTTGGCCGAAAAGGGGTACGGACGGGTTTTTGAAGATACGACGACCTAATGTCGAAGATTTTGCTTAAAAGGTATGAGTTTTGAAAAGATCGAATATTTGAGGAAAAATTATCTTAAGTTTTAATGAAATGCAAATATTCACGTGATTGGATTTGAGGACATGAAGTCAACAAATTTAATCGTTTTTCCCTTGGATTTAGACGTAAACAGAATAATCATGTAAATATGAAATGATTAAACAGAAAAATTATACGGATAATGATATATAATAATTAAATAAAAGACTAAGTGTGTGAACGTGCATTTTTGTATTTTTGTTTAATACTAATAACGCAAGGGAAATAATAAAATGTTTTTTAAGTTTTTTATTATATGTTTTTTAGGGTTCTATATAAGGCATTATTTTTAAAGAGTTATTAAATAATCAAACTAAATGAATACTTAAAAGTTATTAACTTAAACCTAATTAAAAAAGGGAATATTTAAAATTACCAAATAAACCTAAAATTAAACTTATTAAACAAAAGGTAAAATGATTAAAAATGTTTTCATTAAATTTATTTGACTAAGTTCTATTAATTAACTAAACTAATAATGATCTAAAAAACTAAAGGGAAGTAAATAGAAAAGGGTATCAAAATATAAAAAAAGGGTAATAGAGTTTATGGGCCAAAAAAGGTCTTAAGGGGGCCTAACCAGAGGTAACAACAAAAAAGGGGGGTGTGTCTTGTTAGATTCGCATGGGCCTTAGGCAGAACCGGTTGTGGTCCAAACATAATTCCATTAGGGGTTAAACATTGTTTTGGTTTAATTGAATTAGGGTTAAACGAATTGGTTTAGGTTTACAGAACGCCGCTGCTCGTGCTTGTCTTCTTCGTCTTCTTCGTTTACGCGTTCTCTTCTGAGTTCCATCTTCTTCTCTGATCGTCCTCGTCGCCTTTGCTTCGCTTCCGAGCTCTTTGCCACGGCCACCAAATTCTCCACTTTCTTCTTCCCTCCAATGGACGCTAGGGGGCGAGGATTTACGGTATAGTCATTTTCTATTTCGATTAGGGTTTTGTTACAATGCATGTTTGTGATTTGATTCTGTTTTGATTCTTACTTCATTTTTTTTTCACATGATTATTGAGGTATTATGAAAGAAAACAAAGAGGGTGAAAATGCTACCTGGAGAAGGAGGAGGGAGGTAGGGGCGAGCTAGGAGGCCGGGACGGCGAGGAGCGCGCGTGATGCTTGCTTCGGATTACCGGTATTTCGTTCTTATTTTGTTTGATGATGAGTAAAACTGTAAACTTTTGTGCAATGTGTTCTTCTCTTCTGCCTTTACCTTACTTTGCTTAAACTGTGGCCTTCGAATACCTTTTCTCTCTTCTTCTTTACTACTTCTATTGCCTTCAGTTGCCTTCTTATTTTGCCTATGATGATGTATTCTGAGGCTTGGTTGCCTTGAACATTGGTTGTTGGTGCATTGGTTTCATGGTTTATGCTTAGTGGTTATGGTTGATGGTGTTCGAGCTGGCTTATCAGTTTTCTAGGCCATGGTTACTGGTTTTTTCGTTGGAGATGGCAGGTTTTGAATGGTTTTATGCAGTAGGTTCTAACTGGTATATGCAGGTTAATGGTTGTTTTAGCTGGTATATGCAGGTTAATGGTTTTAGGCCATATTATCTGATGGTTTATGTAGATAGCAGGTTTTGAAATGGTTTAGGCCGTGTTATTTGATATATGGTTTTGATTTTTGTGATGGTTGTACTGGTTTTATGCTGTAGGCTCTATGGTTTTTATTTATGTTTTTGGTTTGGCGATGTTGGTTTTTGGTTTTATGTATGTTGATGGAAACTGGTTTATGGTTTATGTATGTTGATGGAAACTGGTTTATGGTTTATGTTGATGGTGTTTGAAAAATGGCTATGGTTTTAATGCAGGTTGTGTATGGTTGAGGCCATGGTTGAGGTTTTGACAAATGGTTATGGTGGCAGGTTTGAACGTTTAGGCTATAAGGTTTTGGTTTATAAGATAACAGGTTCTCTCCTTTTTTGAGAGCTTGGTTACTGGTTTTGTATTGTGTTTTTGACCAATTCAGTGTTGGAGGCTTTTGGGTAGATTTAACTCTCTGAATCTTGAAGGGGGTTTTGTTTATTGGTATAACCGTTGCTGGCTTTTTGGTTATGCTACATGTTTAAATATTTTAACTATATTTCCTTGGCCTCTGCACAATACTGTTTCATATGGTTTGTTTGTATTCCTTTTTTATGCTTTCTTTTCCTTACTGCAATACTGCTGATTTGTTTTGTATCTCTTCCTGCCTAAACCAAAACCTGCAAAACCATACTTCTATCTCTTTAATCTCTCTTAGTACAAATTGATACATTAAAATGATGTATGCTGTACATTGTTCTGAAATTGCATAGGCTGGAAAATGATGAGAATGGAATATTTCATGCTTGCATATTTGATTTTAAACTGCACACTTCTTTTTGACTTGCAATGTAACAGTAGGAGCCTATTATTTTGGCCTCTTCCTATATGGTTGCATGTTTACGTTGGAATTTCTTTGTGTACATTGCATATGCTGTTTGAAATTATGCATGTGATGCTGATTTTGAAATATGCTGTGGACTTTTAAAATGCAATTGATTTTTAATTATGCAGTTTTGAAAACAAAAATGAATTTGTGCATCCTTTTAAATTGTGCATTCATTTTGAAAAAAAAATCCATCCCTTTTTGTGAACCGGGAGAAATCCCGCGATTTGCAAAAAGGGTAAAAACTGATTCCAGCCGTTTGCTTTTAATGATGAACACTAAAAATAATTTTTTTGCTTTTAATTATTTATTTATTTCTAACTTTTCTTTTAATTGTTTTTGCAGGTAAAATTAAATGAGCAGTCAAAGAAGCATTGGATGGAAGATGAAGATTTAGAATTTAGAAAAAATTAGAATAGTTTTTATTTTACTTTAAGCATTTTATATAATTGTTATTGTAAATATTTTTGTAAATAATACAATATTTAAATAACAACTGTAATAATTAGAATAAAGTAAATAAAATTCCAATATTTTACCAATTAATTCTTTCTTCTTTCCAATTATTTATTTATCGTTTATAATTCTTTAAATTATATAGTAACTGAAAATCAATTTCAATTACTTAAATTCAGAATAATAAACAAATAAATAAACATCACTGATCAATTAATAACTTTAATTATTTACTTCACTATTTTTAATTCTTCTAAATTATAATAACTGAAAATAAAATTTCAACTATTTAAACTTAGAACAATAAATAATTAAATAAACATTGCCTGATCAATTAATAAACTCCTCTTCAAATGTTTATTTCATTATTCATAAATCTTTAAATAATAACTGAAAACAAATCAATTATTTAAATTTAGGATAATAAATAATCAATAAACATTGTTTGATCAATTAATAACCTCTTTTCCAATATTTATTTTATTATCTATAAATCTTTAAATTATATAATAATTGAAAATAAATTCCAATTATTTAAATTTAAGATAATAAATAATTAATAAACACTGTTTTAGCATGGATCAATTAATAAATTTAGCGTTCAACAATAAACAGCTCTCGACTCGAAAAAGTTATGAATTTTAAACCGCTTTGAAAAATTGATAAAAAATAGGTCAAAACCCTTGCAATGCAATGATGCAGATAGGAGATGGTATCTTAGGTCAAAATTTGGGGTACAACAGGAACTTCTGAGACAATTTCTTTCTGAGTATTTTGTAAATCATTTTCAAGTTTCAAAATGTTTTCTTTCAGCTCAGAGTTTTCCAGTCTCAGATTCTTAGTTTCTCTAGAGTCAGAAACTAGATCCTTTTTCAGGTTCTTGTTTATGACTCGAAGCTTTTGATACCTTTCTAGAATTTCTGAAAGACTCTCTTCTAATTGAGATCTAGAAAATTTAGAGAATACCTCTTCTGTCTCTGAGTCTGATTCTGATCCAGATGATTCAGTATCTTCTGATATGTTAGCCATTAGGGCAATGTTGGCTCTTTCATCTTCTGATTCAATGTCTGCTTCTGAAGAGTCTGAGTCATCCCACGTTTCGATGAGACTTTTCTTCTTCTCCTTAACGAAGTTCTTTTTAGGTTTCTCCTTCTGAAGCCTAAGACAATCGCTTTTATAGTGCCCTTGTTCATTGCACTCGTAGTAGACAATGTCTCTGTTTCTTGACTTTCTGTATTCAGAAGATGGTTTAGATTTTCTGTATTTAGACGATGATTCAGACTGATTCCCTGTTCTTCTAGAATTTCTGAACTTCTTTTTCCTGTGCTTCCACAGCTGATTTTCTCTTCTGGAGAAAAGGGATAATTTGTCTTCTTCTGATGAGGAACCACCCGAGTTTTCTTCTATTGCCTGCAAAACTTTATAATCATATTTTTGTTAGATTTAAGGGCTAAAGGCTTACCTTGCTTCTGAGGTTCATCATCTTCTAACTCTATCTCATGACTTCTGAGAGAGCTGACAAGTTCTTCTAAAGATATTTTGTTCATATATTTTGCCAGTTTGAGAGCAGTGACCATGGGTCTCTATTTATTTGGTAAGCTTCTGGTGATCTTCTTCACATGATCAGCAGTTGAGTATCCTTTGTCCAGAACTTTTATCCCAACAACTAGAATTTGAAATCTCGAGAACATTGTTTCAATGGTTTCATCTTCTTCCATTTTGAAGGCTTCATACTTCTGAATGAGCACAAGGGCTTTAGTTTCTTTTACTTGGGTGTTGCCTTCATGCGTCATTCTCAAGGAATCAAACACGTTCTTTGCTGTCTCTCTGTTTATGATCTTCTCATACTCTAAATACTAGATGGCACTCAAGAGAATAATTATGGCCTTGTGATGATTTCTGAAGTCTCGCTTTTGATGATTTGACATTCTTTTTCTGTCAATCTTCTGACCACTTTCATCAACAGGATGTATGTACCCATCAATCACCATATCCCAGAGATCAACATCATGAGCCAGAAAGAAGCTTTGAATTCTATCTTTCCAGTAATCAAAGTTCTCTCCATCAAAGATTGGAGGTTTTCCACTGATTCTGTCTTTCTCATCATGGTAGTCATTGATGATGTTCTGACTTGGTCCCACCATAGTGTTTTTCTTAGCTTGGATCTTTTACTGACACGATTAAGTGCTTGAACTCAGAACCAGGTGCTCTGATGCCAATTGAAGAATGGAAAAACACACGAAGGGGGGTTGAATTGGTATTTTAAAACTTAATGAAAAGAACATGTTGATTTTTTCCTGGTTCGTTTAAACTCAAACTACTCCAGTCCACCCACCCAGGTGATTTCGCCTATCTCCAATGAGGTCTTAATCCACTAATCAATCTTGATTACAAGTCTACTTTGACAACTCCCAAAGTCTTCTTGAGTATAACCACAACCCGGTTTTTATCAAGGAAATTCACTTAAATAATGTATGACTAAACAATGTACATTAGTGTTTCTAATAAAACTGTATCACAATACAATGATGTTTTACACAGTTTGAAAATATTGAACATTTGAGGACGAGAGATTATAGCAACGTTGTTATATGTGTGAAATCATAAACGATTTATCCTCAAGGCTTGTTTAAATAGGAAAAGAATGGATGATCATTTGGAAACTTGATTAATGATAATTAAGGTGCTTTCCAAAAATAAAGATCCTTGTTCCCATCCAGCCGTTACTCTTGAAATGGAAATATTTGATTTGTAACGCTTCAGAACATTGAAGTATCCGTTGCTGCTTGCTTCGGAACTTTTGGAGATCAGATCCATAAAATCCTATTTGTAGCGTTAGAACTTCTTCCAAAGAGTTTTATAATCATAGTTGAAACATCCTTTTAGCGAATCTTCTGATCTTCTCTTATCAGATCTTTTTGAGAGTTGTTTACAATCACAATAGAAACAACTTTGTAACTTATCTTCTGATCTTCTTCCATAAGAACTTCTCTACAAAACAAAATATAATTTTAGAGTGCATAATTGTTCTTTGTGTTTGTTATTGTCAAAACTCTTACAAGGGTTGTAGAATCAAACTATGTTCTAACAATATCCACATCAGTGCACCTTTGTCTGAGGTCCTGCGTAAAAGTAGAAAATTTGAGGACCATGAAACTAGGGAAACATTAGTATTAAGAGTGGGAGGTCAGCCTTTAAAGTTGTGGATGAAATAACTAAGCTCAAACTTGAAAAATTGATACGCAGGATAGATCCAGAACCACTACCACAAGTTCAAAAGAATGAACAACCCCACTAAAGAAAGAAAAGAAAAGGCGAGGGATGTGTGTGTATGGATAACAAGCTTAATGTGATTGTGCTTGAATGAAAAAGAGTGAAAGAAAGCGAGAGATATAGGTTGAGTTATAATGGTATGATTCAAAATGTATTACATAAAGAGGGAGTTTTTGAACATTATGTCATTACGGTATCCTTGTTATTGATTCTTAGTCCCGATTGATTTGACATAGCCTAGAAACCGCATACGATTAGAGTTGTGTGTATTTATTTCAAATTGCGCTTAATTATTTCTTTTTACCAGGTTGGTTAATTGCTTGAGGACAAGCAATGGTTTAAGTGTGGGGGAATTTGTTAGCGTGAAAATGTATCATATTTTTAGACCCGTTTCACATGTTATTTGATGTCATTTTGTTATGTTTTATCGCTTTATGTCTTCTTCTATTTGTATTTCAGGTATAAATCAATTATGGAGCAACTATGCGAAGAAACCAGAAAAGGAACAAGAAAGGAAGAAAATGCAGCAAAAAATAAGTGTCTGGTGCATGGTGTTCTCCATGGGCCTATGGCGTTCGCCAAGGACTCAAAATCCATATTCTCCATATTTTAAGGCCATGGCATTCACCATGTCTTGGTGGTAGTCGCCATGATGTTGCAGTTCATAAAAATAACCGCCCACTAACAACACCACTTTGGAGGTTTCTCCCACTTTTTCCACTACTCACACATGATCTATGGAAGTTAGATACGAAAGCCATCCTATAAATAGACATTGGAATCACACTTTCAAGGCATCCAAGTTTGTGCGCAAAAGCGTTTTTCATAGTTTTAGGCTGAAATTACCATTGTAAAAGGGGTAGTTTTCTCACACTGAGGAACTACTCCACCATTAGTGTTTAGGTCTATAATTTGTGTAACACTTGGATCAATCTTTCTGCTATTATTTGAAGTCCTTTATTTCAGTTTTATATTACAGTATTTATTTTCAGGTTCATTTACTTTTACGCTTTTATTTTCTTGCATTTATTCTCTCCATTTATATTTTTCTTTACAAGTTCTGCCATTGTTATCGGTTAAGCTTTTATCACTTTACTTTAATTTCCAAACATCTCTTTAATTATTTTAAACCTTTTGGTATGTCTTATTTTAATTTGAAAACCCAAAATAGTTTATTTATTTATGCAATCATGTCCCGCTAAGTCTAAGAGTCTGGTATGTGGAGACCGTTGTTTCCGATGTGACTCGGTAACAATGTTGGCTTAATCTTTTTTTAAAATTATGTTTTGGTTCTTGTGTTTAAACTTAATTTAAATATCCCTGTCATGAGAGTAAGAGGTTACTTAAAAATATTTTGTCCTGAGAGTGAAAAATTAACTAAGGTTTGAATCAACACAATGAGAGTGTGGGGGTCAAATCAGATAGTATAAACGAGTCATCGATCTTAAAGAGGGCGAGATCAATTTATGTATGAATTAGGACTTGTTCAATTTTCAAAACACATTCCTTAATTAAAATGGGTGAGCGAGAGAAAAATATCATGATTAAGGAGTGTGGCTTTATTCAGTAGCGCGAGAGTGTGAGATTTAGTCTTTTATTTGTTATTTTCTACTAAAGACATTTTTATTATCAGTATAAGCCAACGAGTTACAGAGTCTCTTAGGTACACGAGATCCACATTCTGACCTCTCTTTTCTTATATATTTTCTTAATCTTATTTTAGTTTTTAATCTAGTCTAGTCTATAGGTTTGACAATCTTTTATATTACTTCGATATTTCCATGCACTTGTGGACGCATCAACTACAAGGACAATTGGTTATGGCATTTGAGGTTTGGACATTTTAACTTTTGATTACTCAATCAGCTAATTAATCAAGATATGGTAACTGGTATCCTAAGTCTTGAGATGCTTGACAAAATGTGTGAAGGTTGTTTAGTCGGAAAGTAATTCAGAAATTCCTTCGTTTCGACTATGCCAATGAGATCATCCTGTATACTAGAAGTTGTACATTCAGATGTATGTGGTCTATTCGAAGAACATACCATTGGTGGAAACATATATTTTGTTTCGTTTTTCGATGAATTTAGTCGAAAACTGTGGATCTATGTGATTAAGAGAAAGGATGAAGTATTCAAAATCTTTAAGATATTCAAGATGCTTGTCGAAAACTAGAGTGAGAAGAGGCTCAAAGTTCTGCGAACAGATGGAGGTGGGTAATACACTTCCAAAATGTTTGAAAATTTCTGTGCAGAACATGGTGTCGATCATGAGGTAACTTCTTCTTATACGCCACAATATAATATAATTTCAGAAAGAAAAAATAGAACCATATCATATATGGAGAGATGCATGCTAAAGCAGAAGAATTTTCCAAAATCTTTATGGGGTGAAGTTGTTTCAAATACAGTTTATATCCTGAACAGGTTCCCTACCAAGAAGTTGAAGAACAAGGTTTGTGAAAAAGTATGGAGTGGAAAATGACCATTAGTGAGTTATCTGGAGGTGTTTGGCTCTATGTTTTATAAGCATGTTCTTGATGCGAGAAAAAAGAAGCTTGATGACAAGAGTGAACCTATGATTATGGTAGGATATCACAAGACTGGTGCATACAGGCTATTCAATCCAATTAATGACAAGATTGGGTTGAGTCGAGATATTGTGATTGATGATAATTTTTCCTGGGATTGGAATTCTAGTAATGTAATTAACAAGCCATTGATGATCACTGAATTCGATGAAGAAACTGATGAAGTTGAATTTGAAAAAATTACAAATATTCAGTCGAAGTTAACACAAAACCAAATGAAATGTCAACTGATAATGAAATCAATGAATTTGCCATCGAACGTTTTTCATCCCACTGGACGATAATCGCAAACATCAAGTAAACCTAAGAAGGGATAACTCACGGTCAAAGAACCGAGAGATCGGGTAAGGGAGTCTGTTACGCGAGGGAAAGGTATTAGCACCCCACACTCCCATAGTACTTTACGGTATTATTGTACCCAAAAATTTGCCCTACTATATTTCTCAAAACATTTCAAGAAAGATCCTCAAGTTGCTCAAGGAAGTCCAAGGGTTGACCAGACAAGCTCTCTCCTAAGGCAGTCTACCTCAAATTAGGGTTTCATATTGCATCAAGATACTTGAGTCCAAGGGATCCCAAATGCTCATCATTTTCCTAATATGTTCTCAAGATCATCCATGTCAAGTTTCAAGCCTTGCAGAGGAAGTTTGCTCAGTCAATTGCTCAAAGGCCTGAAAATCGACTATGCTAGGGCAAAAGTCAACTGTGGCCTACATACAGTCAAACTTCAAGATTTTTGGTCAACATCCTCGTTTTGAAGTATCATTCATCATTTTATCAAGGGTTGATCATGATTCATCAAGGATTGCTCACAATTCATCAAGAACCAAAAGTTGCTAAATTAGGGTTTTGTAGGAAAAGTCAACTCAAATTTGACCAAGCATAACTTTCTCATACTTTATGATAAATGACCCATCCAAATCTCATTTGAAAGAGGATGCAATTCCCTACAATCCATATTCAACTCCCAAGTTAAAATTATACACGCACAAGAAGTTATGAATTTGGACATTATAGGTCATTTTGAAAAGTCAACAAAAACACCTTTTTTGTAAAGGCTTCATACATGAACATGGAATACCAAATTGAGATGAGACCAAAAGGGTTGCTTATAGGACATCTCAAGCTTTCTAAAAAGTCAAATAACACCTTCAAAGAGTCAAAATTGAGGAAGTTATACATTGGTGAAGTTGACCCTTTTTGTAAAGTTGTCAAAAGTCAACTATGCCTCAAATTGCAATTTTTGCTAAATGGGCATAACTTTTTGCACTTGTCTTGAGTTGGTAGCATGGTTCACGAGCCCTAGCTCATTCCACTTGTATTTATCTTGTTTTTATTATTTATTTTGATTATTATTTGAATTAAATCAATTTTAATCAAAACAAATCATGAAAAAATCTAAAACATTGAAACCTCAAGATATTGTGCATGTTTCAGGTCTTATATCCAGTTGGCAAGTGATTGAAATCGTGGAAAGCCTTGGTGTGCACAAAAAGATTTAATTTGGCCTATTTTTGGAAGTATCTTCAAGTGAATCAAATCCAAATCAAAAGCTATAATGGAGGAAGATTGAGATCATGTTTGCAACCCTAATTCAATCATTGATATATATTGAACAATTGCAGACCTAAAAGAAAGGTTAGAGAGGTGTGAGAAGTCAGAACAAACTTGAAAAAAACACACAAAAAATGCTGAGTCGAATTCATAGTTCCATGCATTCTGAAGACCCTCTAGCCATCCCAATCGCTTCCTGGGATCACAAGCAAGCGAAACCAATCAAGAACAAGGAGTTTCCAGCACTGTAACTCACTGTAAGTCAGTCACGACCTTGGACTTTTTTTGAAATCGAATTGCATCATTCTGGCACTTATAGCACGAAATAATTATATATTCTTGATCCTTGGAACATTTTCAAACTATCTATAACATTTAATTGCATTTTTATGGACTGTATCAAGAGTTGCCATTGTTAAGGTTTTAGGCTTTGTTTTAGGATCTTTTTACACAGGAAAAATTGGCCGTCAAGAAGGGCACCATCGTGCTCAGCCGGCCAAGACGAATCAATCCATGGCCTTAGATTTTATTTATCTTGCTTATGTTTTATTTTGAGAATCACAGGGTTTGTAGCTACGGACATACGTCCATAGGTAAAAGTCTTTGACTTTTACCAACAAAGAGAGGACAGGGATGACTGGCGTGGCGCTACCGTATTGGTCTATTTGAATTCTAGCGCGGTTTTTTTATTTTCTCTCCACTAACCCACATTATTATATATCATCTTTTAATATTATTCTATGTACAAATAGAACATGCAGCTCAATTGGTGGCCAGGCGTTGGAAAAGTGCTTTGGGGCCTGGGTTCGAATCCCAGGTCCCCCCAATTCTTTCATATTATTTTATTTCAGGTGATCAGGCGCGCATATAGGGACAAAGGATCACCATATGCCCTCAAGATCTAACCTTTGGATCTCCAGATGGCCAAATCTGATGACCATCATTTGAGGGACCATGATACGCCTCAGTCAACGCATAGCATGGAGTCCAGAAAGTCAAACGTGGGTCACCTTCTTTTGGGCCCAAGCTTGCTATTCACACCCCCATTTTGCTAATTTCTCAAGCCCAATTATTCTTCTTCTCTTTTTATATTTTTCTTTTCTTTAATTTACTTATTTATTTTACTAACAAATTATTTCCCTTTATCAAAAAAAAATCACAAAAATAATATTTTCATCAAATTAGATTTAGGTTTATTTTTTTTATGAAAAAATTAATTAATTAAATTAGGTTATTTAATTTTAGGTAACTTTAATTGTTTTTGTAAATAAATTAAAATTAATTAGAACAATTAGGGTTTTTGTTTCTAACTCAATTATATTTTCTTTTTCTTAAAATAACCAAAAACATAAAAATAGGTTAAATTTAGTCATTTTCTTTAATTAATTTAATTACTAATTAATTTTGTATTTAATTTAAAAACCTAATTCTTTTTCTTAGAAATAATTAAAAACAACAAAAACAATTTTTTCTTTAGATTAGGTTAGAAGGGATCAAAACCCTAATTTCTTATCGTTCTTAACTCGTCGCGCACGCTTTATTATTTTATATTTCTATATTAATGTAATTGCCCACACGTTGTAATAGATTAATTAGGTCTTTTGCTTTCGTTTATCGTTTTTTTATGGGTTTGTTTTTGGCTATGTAAATACCCGAAGCCTTGTAATAGTGTAGTTTACTTTCCGCACTTTAAAATTCCGCAAAATATTGACTGTTAGATGTATGAACAATAGGGATGCATGACAAGAATGTATGTAAACTTTAAAACAGTTAGCAAACCCTAAATGTGCAAAGATAATAACTTGAAATTGAATCACTCGCACATGCGCACTCCTTGGGTATACTCTCACTTCGGTTGCCTTCGGTAAACGGTCATTAAGTATAGGATGCTTTAGTGGTCGCTCTCTTGTCTAAACAAAGATCAAAGTCTCATTCGGAAAAGTTGCCTCAGAATGGTTGCCTCGGATTTTGTTGCCTCGAATAATTGATCTAAGACATTAGGGTTACTACTAAGACGTCCTAACATTGCTTTAGTGACTGTACGTCCCTTTCGAATTGACTCTCAAAACTCCAACGACGGTGCTACCTACTCACTAATAGTGGGATAGCACTGTCTAAAGGAAACGAACATGGAACAATTCTTTTTTTGAGTAGGTAGATTAGCTCTTAAGTACTTGCACAAAACAAACAAACTTTTTCACACTTACACTCCTTTTCAAACAAAGTTTTTAAAAACACTTCGTAACATTCTTGAAGACAAAAGCAAGGATTAAATCGAAGTCAAAACAAAAACTTTTCAAATCACACAAACCTAAAGAAGAAATTTTGAAAATGATGAGCAAGTACCTAAGAGCCCGTGGAAAAAAACTGATAGAAAGGATGCTAATACCTTCCCTTTCTATAATCTACCCCCCGTACTCAGAATATCTCGAAAAAGGAATTTTTCTGTGCTTTTTTCCTTTCCTGTTGGATAAAATAAAAGTCGATGGCGACTCATACTTACTGCGACATTTTGCGAACACAAACGCAAAACGCAAACCAGCATTTCAAAACAGTCCGGTTCTGGCCACCGTATCACAGAACTGGCGACTCTGCTGGGGAGTAATAAGTGGGGTATACCTTAGGATTAGTTCATCATATTGCTTCTATTGTTTGATTTGATTGCTTTATTTTTGTGGGCTTTGTATCGGAGTGACTATAGATCCTAACTCGGATATGGGGAACACCTTTTAGGTAAGTAGTAATAAACTTTGAGGGAACTGTACGGCGTAGACCGATACGGTTGAAGCAGTAACTACGTTGATGTGGCACATTAGTTGGTACCGGTATCCCTTGTGGAGAAACAAGGAGAATACGGGGCTGCTATATGGGCCGTTAAGCATCAACTGACCTTAGAACCTATAATTGACCAACTTGGCCATAGGAAGTAGTGAGATAGCCGGCCTCGGTATAGAGCTGAGAACTGGTTGATACTCGATACTACACTAATTGAGATGATACTCTCGAGATAGTTCCGGCCGCAAGAAAACTTTGCGTGAGCTGAAACCATGACCGATGGAGGATGGTCAGTGATATTGAGAATCTCTAGAACCCGATTACTATTATTAGGACAGGTTGAACCAACTGAACTTCAAGAGGGTAGTACCTAGACTCCATGCAAGTCTGAAACTTAAGGGCTATTGTGTGACTTGTGTGCCTTTACCATGTTTGTTACCTGCTATACCTGTTGTGTGTTTTATCATGACATCATGCATCATGACATAGCATGCATACTTCATTGCACTAACCATTTCAAAGACCGAGGGGATTTATCTTTGTCATGTTTTGTAGATTATGGCTTCAGTACGCAAAAATACCATTCGAGTCAACATCGTGCAGATACCTGTTCAGCTCAGAGAGTTAGTCTCAAAAGTTCCTGATACTTCTTCATTTGTTAGAAGACATGGTCATCTCTTTAGTTTGGTCACTTCAAAGTTGGATGAGCAAATGATGAGTGTGCTGTTCCAATTCTTTGATCCATTGCATCATTGTTTCACCTTCCTGGATTATCAGCTAGTCCCTACTTTAGAGGAGTTTTCTAATTTACTAGGCATATCTATCCTCGAGCAGACACCATTCACAGGTTTGGAGGAGGTTCCTAGACCTGAGGACATTGCTTCAGCCTTACATCTAAAAAGGGTTGATGTAGTATCTAATTGGGAAACACAGAGCGGGGTTAAAGGTTTCTTGGCCAAGTTTCTAATTGACCAAGCTCAACAGTTCTGGGATAACTTGGATTTTCAAGCTTTCAAAGACATATTGGCTCTCCTAATCTACGACTTGGTTCTTTTCCCGAACCCAGATTCCTTCATAGATGTGAATATGGTCAAGATCTTCTTGTCTCGTAATCCAGTGCCTACTCTTCTGGGTGACATTTTACATGCTCTCTATACCCGTACTATGCAAAGAAGGGGGACCCTCATGTGTTGTACGTCGCTGCTGGTGAGGTGGTTTATTTCTCACCTCCCCAAGTCTGTATTGAAGAATGAGGAAGGTGTAGGTTGGGTTTACAGAATCATGTCCCTGGATCATACGGACATTCTTTGGAGTTCTAAGGATATGGAAAGAGTAGCTGTCATTGATCGATGTGGGGAATACCCTAATGTTCCGTTGCTTGGAATTAGAGGGGGAATAACCTACAATCCTTGTTTGGCCTTACGATAGTTTGGACGCGCTCGGAGAGACGGTCCTCATGAACTGCTTCTTACAGACATTGTCTTTGACTACAAGGGGGACGTTAATGAGCATCGCCGAAGGTTTATACGAGCCTGGGGCATGGTGAACAGGTCTGACCCTCAAGAGCTAGGACTAAATACTTCTCTCCCTATGCAACCTTATCTCCAGTGGGTTCGAGCCCGTGCTTAAAAGTTGGGGATGCCTTATGAAGCTGTTTTGCCGGTGATTATAGAGCATACTAATGAAGAAGGTGTTCCTTACATAGTCCTTCATCCCTACATGCCTACTGATCTGGGGGAATTGAAGAGATCTTGGATCCAGTTAAAGGAAGAAAGGGATACCTACCGAGAGAAGTATCATGAGCAGGAAAGGAAGATCTTGAAGCTTACAAGGCAACTTGAGAATGAAAGGACAATCAATGATTATGTCAGCACGAAGGGAAAACGACCATGGGATTTCTGATGACTTTTATTGTTTCTAGTTTAGATTTGTTTTTCAGTTATTTCTTTTATAACGCCTTAAAGGCATTGTTAAACATTGTTACAAGTTTGAATCTAATAAAGTTTGTTTATTTCTTGGTTTACAAATTTGAATCTCCCAAAGTCTTTGAAATCATTTAATACGCATTCCATTACCATGCACCTCATTACAGGTACCATTACAGGTTTCTTATCTTCTTCGCTGTTTATTTCAGCACAAAATGTCTTCTGAAACACCTATCGATCAAGCTATCAAGGCTCTTTAAGCTCAGAATGCTCAGTTCTAGGAGATGTTCTTGAACTTGGCTAAAGGACAACAAGATTTGAAGACTCTCATCTTGAAGGACAAGAAGAAGAAGAAGAAGAAGGTGGTTCTGCTGAATATGGGTCACATGTTTGGGAATAGGTTGCGACAGGAAACTAATTTGTCTCATTCATCTAGAGTAGGAGAGAATCAAGAGGAAGGAAAGGGTCCTAGTCCTGTGGTCTCTGATAATGACACTGATTTTGATGACGAACAATACCCTCCTGCTGAGGATAGGTACAAACAACTTGAAGACCATCTGAGTGCTATGGAGATTCACAAGGTTCTCGGTTTGGACTTCGGAGATTTGGGACTAACATCTGGGGTGGTGATTCCTCACAAGTTTAAAGCTTCGATTTTTGATAAGTACGATGAAGCATCCTGTCCAAAGCTCCATCTTCGCTCATACGTCATAAAGATTCAACCCTACACTGCTGATAGGAATCTGTGGGTCCATTTCTTTCAAGATAGTTTGTCAGGGACTCAACTTGAATGGTTCTATCAATTGGAAGGATCTAATGTCCGCAACTGGGAGGACCTTGCTACTGCTTTCTACAAGCAGTACCAGTATAATGCCGACCTTGCTCCCAATCGTACTCAGCTTCAGGGTATGTCCATGGGTGCAAGCGAAGGTTTTAAGGACTATGCTCAGAAGTGGAGAGATCTGGCTAGAAGAGTGCAACCCCCTCTGTCTGATAGGGAGTTGGTGTATATGTTTCTGGGGACTTTGTCAGGTCTGTTTTTCAATCACTTGATCGGAAGTTCATCATCTAGGTTCACTGAATTGATTTTGACTGGGGAGAGGGTAGAAGCTGGTATCAAAAGTGGCAAGATACAGAAAGGTGCTTCATCAAGTACAGAAAAGAAGCCTTTCAGAAAAGAAGCTAGTGCCGTTTACAGCTCGAGGAGCCAAAACCGACCTGAACGCCGCCAAGCAGTTAATGCGGTAGTAATATCAAGACCTACAGTTGCCCCACAACGCAACAATCAGCAGAGTAGAGAGACCTCAAAGACAGTATACTCGGCTCAGTATGACCTTGTCTTAAATTTTACCGCAATTGTTGAAGACTAACCTGTTAACTCTGAGGGAAGCTTCGAAGAATCCCAGTACCACCTCTCCGCTGTATAATCCGAACGCCCGCTGTGCCTATCACTCCGATAGCCCAGGGCATGATATGAACAACTGCTGGGCCTTGAGGAATAAGGTGCAAGATCTGATTGAAACTAAAGAAATTGAATTCGATGCACCGGAAAAGCCTAAAGTCATAACTTCTCCTATGCCAAAACATGACTCGGGAGTCAATGCAATTGGAGATGATGAGGAAGAGTCAGATTTCGACAGCTGGATCTACCCGACTACCGACGGTGGATTGAACAATTGGATGGCGAAGGACTTCGTGCCCGTTTCTTTTATTACACAGTAATAGACTTTTGTTTTGAGATTTGTAACAGATAATTTGAGACTTTATGGCCCGGTGCCTTGCCCGAGACACCGTGGCTTTTTTTGTGAGGGCTTACTATTTGCCATTTTCATATATCATCAATAAAGCATTGGACGTTTTCTTGCATTACAAATTTTGCGCTCCTTATTTTTCTTTTTTATCTTGCACTTTATCAAAACGGATATTTGTCTTACACACACTTGTATATCATAATACAGGTCCACATCCACTTTGGATCCCATTGATAACGACTCTGCTACTGCCAGTTATGACTTCGAAAATCCGATCAACCAAGCCGAGGACGAAGGTGAGGATGATTGTGAAGTGCCTGGGGAACTTGCTAGATTGTTACTTCAGGAAGAGAGGGCCATACAGCCGCATGAAGAGCCAGTGGAATCAGTGAATTTGGGTACGAAGGAAGACAAGAAAGAGGTCAAGATAGGTGCAAACTTGGAGCCTAGTGTCAAGCAACGGTTGATACAGATGTTACGCGATTATGTTGAGATCTTTGCTTGGTCTTATGAAGATATGCCTGGGTTAGATACTGATATCGTGGTACACCGCTTGCCAACCAAAGAAGACTGTCCTCCAGTGAAGCAGAAAGTTCACCGAATGCGCCCAGAGATGTTTGAGAAAATCAAAGATGAGGTCATGAAATAGTTTGATGCCGGTTTTCTAGTAGTTACTTCTTACCCGCAGTGGGTTGCCAACGTGGTTCCGGTGCCGAAGAAAGATGGTAAGGTACGTATGTGTGTAGAATATAGAGATCTGAACAGGGCGAGCCCCAAGGATAATTTCCCTCTGCCTCATATCGATGTTCTGGTCGACAACACCGCACAACATAAGGTCTTTTCCTTTATGGATGGTTTATCTGGTTACAATCACATTAAGATGGCTCCCGAAGACATGGAGAAGACAACTTTTGTTACGCAGTGGGGCACGTTCTGTTACAAGGTAATGCCTTTCGGGTTGAAGAATGCTGAAGCAACTTATCAGCGCGCCATGGTCGCTCTGTTCCATGACATGATTCACCATGAGATTGAGGTTTACGTTGATGAAATGATTGCCAGATCCCAAACTGAAGAAGAGCACCTTGACCATCTTCAGAAGCTATTTGATAGGTTGAAGATGTATAAGCTGAGGTTAAACCCGAAAAAGTGCACCTTCGGGGTAAGGTCTGGTAAGCTGTTGGGTTTCGTCGTTAGTGATAAAGGTATTCAAGTGGATCCTGCAAAGGTGAAGGCTATACAGGAAATGCCAGCTCCCCGAATAGAAAAAGAAGTCAAAGGCTTTTTGGGACGTCTGAACTATATTGCCCGATTCATTTCACATCTGACTGCTACTTGTGAGCCAATCTTCAAGTTGCTGAAGAAAGATCAAGTGGTAAGATGGAATGATGAATGTCAGGCCGCTTTCGAAAGGATCAAGCAATATCTCCAAGAGCCTCCTATTCTGATGCCTCCAGTTGAAGGAAGACCTTTGATCTTATACTTGACAGTACTTGACAACTCGATGGGGTGCGTGCTGGGGAAGCATGACGAGTATGGCCGAAAAGAACATGCTATTTACTACCTTAGCAAAAAGTTTACCAACTGCGAGACCCAATACTCGTTGCTCGAGAAAACTTGCTGCGCTTTGGCATGGGCTGCTCGCCGACTGAGATAGTATATGCTGACTCACACTACCCTATTGATTTCAAAGATGGATCCAATCAAGTATATCTTCTAAAAGCCCGCTTTGTTCGGAAGAATAGCAAGATGGGAGATGATCTTGAATGAGTATGACATCCAATACACAACCCAAAAAGCAATCAAGGGGAGTGTGTTGGCAGATCATTTGGCACATCAGGCCGTAGATGATTACCAATCTATGAACTTCGAATTCCTGGATGAGAACATCATGTTGGTGACCGACTATGAAGAACCTGGACCGAATGAAGGACCTGAGGAGGGATCCCGATGGTCTATGTATTTTGACGGAGCTTCAAACGCGTTGGGTAATGGCATTGGTGTCGTAATCATATCTCCTGAAAGCTGTCATACTCCATTCACCGCTCGATTATGTTTTAACTGCACCAACAATATGGCAGAGTATGAAGCGTGCATCATGGGCCTTCGAGCAGCTATTGACCTGAGGATTAAGTTCTTAAGTGTATTCGGAGATTCCACTCTAGTGATCAGTCAGATCAAAGGAGAGTGGGATACGAAACACCCAAATCTTATTCCTTACAAAGAGTATGTATTTACGTTGCTTCCACACTTTGAGGAGATAAGCTTTGAACACTTCCCCAGAGAGGAGAACCGGTTAGCAGACGCGCTAGCTATAATGTCTTCTATGTTCAAGGTCAGGTGGGACAACGAAGCTCCACAGATTACCATTGAGAGGTTGGATGAACCCGCACATTGCTGTGACATCGAGACTGAAGAAGTAACAGATAAACCCTGGTTTCATGAGGTAAAGAGGTATCTTGAGGCTCAGAAATACCCCGAGGGTGCATATGTTAATGATAGGAAGTTTTTGAGGAGGTTCGCTGCGAAGTTCTTCATCAGTAATGGTGTCCTCTACAAGCGTAACCATGATTCGACCTTACTGCGATGTATGGACAAGAACAAGGCAGAAAGGATTATGGCAGAGTTACATGAAGGTACCTTCGGAACTCATTCCAGTGGACATACCATGGCAAAGAAAATCCTACGGGCCGGATATTATTGGTCTACCATGGAAGCCGATTGTTATCAGCATTCTCGGACCTGTCATAAGTGCCAAGTCTATGCTGATAAGGTGCATATACCTCAAGTTCCTCTGAACGTCTTGACAACTCCTTGGCCTTTTGCAATGTGGGGCATCGATATGATTGGTGAGATCAGACCTACTGTGTCTAACGAGCATCGTTTCATCCTGGTAGCTATTGATTATTTCACGAAATGGATTGAGGCAACTTCCTTTGCTAAAGTGACCAAGAACGTCATGGCACGATTTATTCAGCACAATTTGAGTTGTCGATACAGTGTACCAGAGAGGATCATTACGGACAATGGTACAAATCTAAACAATACAATGATCATTGAGCTCTGCAAGCAGTTCAAGATACAGCATCACAACTCTTCTCCCTACCGGATGAAGATGAACGGGGTTGTTGAGGCAGCTAATAAGAACATCAAGAAGATTGTGCAGAAGATGACGGTGACATACAAATACTGGCATGAGATGTTACCATTTGCTCTTCATGGGTACCCTACCTCAGCATGCACGTCAACAGGGGCAACACCCTATTCCTTAGTGTATGGCATGGAGGCAGTCTTTGCCATTGAAGTTAAGATACCCTCTCTTCGAATTATGAAGGATGCAGGTTTGAGCGAGGACGATTGGATCCAAACCCGGCTTGATCAGCTGAATTTAATCAACGAGAAGAGGCATACTGCTATTTGTCATGGTCATACGTATCAAAAGCGAATGATCAAGGCATTTAACAAGAAAGTCAGACGATAAGAGTATCAAGTCGGGGATTTGGTGATCAAATGCATCATACTGCCACAAGGTGATCCTAGGGGAAAATGGACCCCTACGTACGAAGGGCCATTTGTGGTTAAGAACATTTTCTCAGGAGGAGCTATGATTCTAACCACCATGGATGGTGACGAACTTCCTCACCCCGTCAATGCAGACATAGTGAAAAAACACTATGCATAATCAAAGACCCGCTAGGTTGATCGGCCTAGGCAAAAATAAGGGCTTCCCGGCGAACCAAAAGGGTTCGGGCAAAAATGAGGGATGAAAATGAAAAAATCTGTACACCCGACAAGTCGAAAACCTGAAAAGGCGGCTTGGGCAAAAAAGGGTATCCCGGTGGACTGAAAACCCGAAAGGGCGGTCCAGGAAAAAATTAGGGATTGAAGCGTAACACTATGTCTCATTGGATCATCTTGCAACCAAAATTCGGTATCGACTATCAAGCTCGGACGACACTAACTAATCTAATCTACCTTCAACCAAGTAGAAAAGTGATGAGACGCTCAAAGACATATGGGCAATAGCGGAGTTGGAACCTAGTGGGATTGTTCACATGGCTGTTTTCTTTCTTTTACACAAATTGTATAAATTCTATTTGTTCAGCGGTGCTCTCTTACTAGGACGTCAACCTCTTGTACAAAAAACGTCTATTTACAAGCCAACTTCAAAATCAATACAATTCATTTTTCACAAAGAAATTTCAAATTGTTTTTCTTTTTCTGTTTTGTTTTGCAAGAATGTACAATGGTTCATTTTTGATATATGCATTTGACAATGATTGCTGCTCATAAATATTTACATGCGAAACAAAAGACTATTACTCGTAATTTCAGAAACAGTGGCAAACAAGAAATGTCAGAGCCTTACAGTTGCTCTATTCACCAGGTACAGGGATAGACCCGACTGAAGAATATAACTAAAAATGCATATCCTCCCCGCAAAGTAGGAAGTACCAGAATACAGTATTATCCACTCTCCCCAGCTGAGGTTTGCAATCGCGAATGAATCGGAAAGTTTCTCCCCAAGCAGAGTTCATCTCTCACCAACAATGGAAAACCATCCCTAGTGGAGTTTATTTCTTCCACAAATAGAAACTTTATCCCCGACAGAGTTTATCATCACCAGCAATGTTAATTCATCCACAGCCGAGGTTATTTCTCCAAGACAACGGATCTTCTAGTAGAGTATCTCTTCCCCACAAAGTCATTTTCTCGCCAATGTATTCTCCATCAGGATTATTCTCCAAATCATCTTCGATCGTTATCCCCAACGAGAGAAATTCTTTATACTCTCCAGCAGCAATCCGGGATTTATTTTCCCCCAGCTAGAGAACATCATAAAAACATTACACATCCATACATCATGACATGCATATACGCACCATACAACACAATCTCATTTATTTTGAGAACATCATTGCTTGATACATGTCATGCATTACATACGACTAACTTTTACCTTTCAGGAAAGATGCAATCAAATTCTCACAAAGTTCAAGCTATGAAGCCCGGGTACCACCGGATAATATTTTGATTCTTCCATTATATTGTGAAGCCCGGAGAACGACCGAATAACAGTATCAGAATATCGCGAAGCCTGGATTACGACCAGATAGCGGTATCTCTTGAAAGTAATCTATGAAGCCCGGATTCGACCGGATAATAGTTTAATCCCTAGCAAGTTACTGTGAAGCTTGGATTACGACCAGATAGCAGTCCGAGACACCATGAAGCCTAGATTCTACCAAATAATGGTATATCATAAACACAAGCCGTGAAGCCCGGATTATGATTGGATAACAGCTCAGCAAGTTATTGTGAAGCCTGGATTACGACCAGATAGCAATGCAAGTTTCTGTGAAGCCTGGATTACAACCAGATAGCAGCCAAGAATACTACGAAGCCTGGAGTCGACCAGATAGTGGTATATCTTTAATACAAGTTATGAAGCCCAGATTCGACCGGATAGTATCTTGATTTCTCCGAACACCATGAAGCCTGGATTTCGACCAGATAATGGTATGAGACATCGTGAAGCCTGGATTACGACCAGATAGCGGTAAAAAGACACTAAAGCCTGGATTACGACCAGATAATAGTGAGGGACACTGTGAAGCTTGGATTTCGACCAAATAGCAGTTTACCCAGCCAATTACTATAAAGCCCAGATTCAACCAGATATTAGTAGGCCCAACTGTCAAAGGGAAGCCCGGATGCGACCGGATAACCACTTGATTTTCTTCTGAAGCCTGGATTACAACTAAATAAGAAGTAAGGTATTGTGAAGCTTGGATTACGACCAGATAGTAGTACAGGACACCATGAAGCCTGGATTTGACCGGATAATGGTATAAAATATCGTGAAGCCTGGATTACGACCAGATAACGATAAAAAGACTGAAGCCTGGATTACGACCAGATAACAGTACAAGACACTGTGAAGCTTGGATTTCGACCAAATAGTAGTTTTACCTGGACAATTACTAAGAAGCCCGGATTCGACCGGATATTAGTGTGCCCTAAATTTAAGTTAAAGCCCGGATGCGACCAGATAACAACTGAGTTCCTTCTGAAGCCTGGATTACGACCAGATAAGAATTGAGAAATTGCAAAGCCTGGATTACGACCAGATAGCAAGTTTAATCTCATCTCCCCAATAAGTCACTGTAAAGCCTGGATTATGACCAGATAGCAATCGGTCTCATCACTATGAAGCCTAGATCACGACCAAATAGTAGTTCATTTTCACCTCTTCGACCAAGAGACGATTCCCCAGTAGAATAACAGACGACTGAAGCTCCTAAAATTCTATTTCTCTCAAGACAGAGATCAACATTCCCCAGCTTAGTCTTCCTCAACAACAGGTATACAAGCTCTCGCTAAGGAATCTCTTATGCAATCGACACTCCTTCGGATGGCATCTTTAAGCCTATCTCCTATCATTCATTTCCAAATGGAATCTATAAGCCCATTCCCGACATCACAAGACAAATATTACTTCATGCGAGTGCAAATTTCTGGGCACTCTAGTGTTCAATCATCTTCCACCTTCGGATCACGAAAGGCAAAAAAGCCAATCTACATCCTCAGGTTTAAGCAGATTGAACAGGGGCAGCTGTTGTACCCCAAAATTTTCCCTCCCATATTTCTCAAAACATTTCAAGAAATATCCTCAAGTTGCTCAAGGAAGTCCAAGGGTTGACCAGACAAGCTCTCTCCTAAGGCAGTCTACCTCAAATTAGGGTTTCATATTGCATCAAGATACTTAAGTCCAAGGGATCCCAAATTCTCATAATTGTCATAATATGTTCTCAAGATCATCCATGTCAAGTTTCAAGCCTTGCAGAGGAAGTTTGCTCAGTCAATTGCTCAAAGGCCTGAAAATCGACTATGCTAGAGCAAAAGTCAATTGTGGCCTACATACAGTCAAACTTCAAGATTTTTGGTCAACATCCTCATTTTGAAGTATCATTCATCATTGTATCAAGGGTTTATCATGATTCATCAAGGATTGCTCACAATTCATTAAGAACCAAAAGTTGCTAAATTAGGGTTTTGTAGGAAAAGTCAACTCAACTTTGACCAAGCATAACTTACTCATACTTTATGAGAAATGACCCATCCAAATCTAATTTTGAAGAGGATGAAATTCCCTACAATCCATCTTCATCTCCCAAGTTTAAATTATGCACTCACAAGAAGTTATTAATTTGGACATTATAGGTCATTTTGAAAAGTCAACAAAAACACCTTTTCTGTCAAAGCTTCATACATGAACATGGAATACCAAATTGAGATTAAACAAAAAGAGTTGCTTAGAGGACATCTCAAGCTTTCTAAAAAGTCCAAGAACACCTTCAAAGAGTCAAAATTGAGGAAGTTATGCATTGGTGAAGTTGACCCTTTTTGCAAAATTGTCAAAAGTCAACTATGCCTCAAATTGCAATTTTTGCTAAATGGGCCTAACGTTTTGCACTTGTCTTGAGTTGGTAGCATGGTTCACGAGCCCTAGCTCTTGCCACTTGTCTTTATCTTGTTTTTATTATTTACTTTGATTTTGATTTGAATTAAATCAATTTTAATCAAAACAAATCATGAAAAAATCTAAAACATTGAAACCTCAAGATATTGTGCATGTTTCAGGTCTTATATCCAGTTGGCAAGTGATTGAAATCGTGCAAAGCCTTGGTGTGCACAAAAAGGTTGAATTTGGCCTATTTTTGGATGTATCTTCAAGTGAATCAAATCCAAATCAAAAGCTATAATGGAGGAAGATTGAGATCATGTTTGCAACCCTAATTCAATCATTGATATATATTGAACAATTGCAGACCTAAAAGAAAGGTTATAAAGGCGTGAGAAGTCAGAACAAACTTGAAAAAAACACAAAAAAAGTGCTGAGTCGAATTCATAGTTCCAGGCATTCTCAAGACCCTCTAGCCATCCCAATCGCTTCCTCGGATCATAAGCAAGCGAAACATATCAAGAACAAGGAGTTTCCAGCACTGTAACTCACTGTAAGTCAGTCACAACCTTGGACTTTTTTTGAAATCGAATTGCATCATCCTGACACTTATAGCAGGAAATAATTATATATTCTTGATCCTTCGAACATTTACAAACTATCTTTAACATTCAATTGCATTTTTATGGACTGTATCAAGATTTGCCATTGTTAGGGTTTTATGCTTTGTTTTAGGATCTTTTTACACAGGTAAAATTGGCCCTCAAGAAGGGCACCAACGTGCTCAGTAGGCCAAGACGAATCAATCCATGGCCTTAGATTTTATTTATCTTGCTTGTGTTTGATTTTGAGAATCACAGGGTTTGTAGCTACGGACATACGTCCGTAGGTAAAAGTCTTTGACTTTTACCAACGGAGAGAGGACAGGGATAACTGACGTGGCGCTACCGTATTGGTCTATTTGAATTATAGAGCGTTTTTTTTTATTTTCTATCCACTAACCCACATTATTATATATCATCTTTTATTATTATTCTATGTACAAATAGAACATGCAGCTCGGTTGGTGGCCAGGCGTTGGAAAAGTGCTTTGGGGCCTGGGTTCTAATCCCAGGTCCCCCCAATTCTTTCATATTATTTTCTTTCAGGTGATCAGGCGCGCATATAGGGACAAAGGATCACCATATGCCCTCAAGATCTAACCTTTGGATCTCCAGATGGCCAAATCTGATGGCCATCATTTGAGGGACCATGATACGCCTCAGTCAACGCATAGCATGAAGTCCAGAAAGTTAAACGTGGGTCACCTTCTTTTGGGCCCAGGCTTGCTATTCACACCCCCATTTTGCTGACTTCTCAGGCCCAATTATTCTTCTTCTCTTTTTATATTTTTCTTTTCTTTAATTTACTTATTTATTTTACTAACAAATTATTTCCCTTTATAAAAAAAAAATCATAAAAATAATATTTTCATCCAATTAGATTTAGGTTTATTTTTTTTATCAAAAAATTAATTAATTTAATTAGGTTATTTAATTTTAGGTAACTTTAATTGTTTTTGTAAATAAATTAAAATTAATTATAACAATAAGGGTTTTTGTTTCTAACTCAATTATATTTTCTTTTTCTTAAAATAACCAAAAACATAAAAATAGGTTAAATTTAGTCATTTTCTTTAATTAATTTAATTACTAATTAATTTTGTATTTAATTTAAAAACCTAATTCTTTTTCTTAGAAATAATTAAAAACAACAAAAACAATTTTTTCTTTAGATTAGGTTAGAAGGGGTTAAAACCCTAATTTCTTATCGTTCTTAACTCGTCTCGCGCGCTTTATTATTTTATTTTTCCATATTAATGTAATTGCCCACAAGTTGTAATAGATTAATTAGGTCTTTTGCTTTCGTTTATCGTTTTTTTATGGGTTTGTTGTTGGCTATGTAAATACCCGAAGCCTTGTAATAGTGTAGTTTACTTTCCGCACTTTAAAATTCCGCAAAATATTGACTATTAGATGTATGAACAATAGGGATGCATGAAAAGAATGTATGTAAACTTTAAAACAGTTAGCAAACCCTAAATGTGCAAAGATAATAACTTGAAATTGAATCACTCCCACATGCGCACTCCTAGGGTATACTCTCACTTCGGTTGCCTTCGATAAACGGTCATTAAGTATAGGATGCTTTAGTGGTCGCTCTCTTGTCTAAACAAAGATCAAAGTCCCGTTTGGAAATGTTGCTCGGAATGGTTGCCTCGGATATTGTTGCCTCGAATAATTGATCTAAGACATTAGAGTTACTACTAAGACGTCCTAACATTGCTTTAGTGACTGTACGTCCCTTTCGAATTGACTCTCAAAACTCCAACGACGGTGCTACCTACTCACTAATAGTGGGATAGCACTGTCTAAAGGAAACGAACATGGAACAATTCTTTTTTTGAGTAGGTAGATTAGCTCTTAAGTACTTGCTCAAAACAAACAAACTTTTTCACACTTACAGTCCTTTTCAAACAAAGTTTTCAAAAACACTTCGTAACATTATTGAAGACAGAAGCAAGAGTTAAATCGAAGTCAAAACAAAAACTTTTCAAATCACACAAACACAAAGAAGCAATTTTGAAAATGATGAGCAAGTACCTAAGAGCCCATGGAAAACCACAGATAGAAAGGGTGCCAATACCTTCTCTTTCTATAATCTACCCCCGTACTCAGAATATCTCGAAAAAGGAATTTTTCTGTGCTTTTTTCGTTTCCTGTTGGATAAAATAAAAGTCGGTAGCGACTCTTGCTTACCGCGACATTTTGTGAACACAAACGCAAACCAGCATTTCAAAACAGTCCGGTTCTGGACACCGTATCACAGGTATCAACTCTTGTTATTATAATCTAATGGGTGTGATCAAAGTCTATGTCTAAGGTTTAAAGTGAAAATAAAGAGGGAATGCATGCAAAATAAAAGGAAAAGAAAGTGTGGGGGAAAGAAAGAGCTTTTTACAAAGATATGCTCGATTAGGCCCCACAAAAAACCTCCACCTACGTATCCCTTTTAAGGAATCAGAGCAGCCATAGTTTGGATCAAATATTTGGTTTGTTTGCATTTTTTAGTTAAAAAGACAAAACCTCAAGAAATATAGATGAACATCAGACAAGACGACAAAACATCAGATAAGACAGCTAAACATCAAACAAGATGGAAAAACATCAAACAAGATGGTAAAACATCAATAATGATAAAACATCACACCTAGCAGTGATATTGACAATCAAAGTATGATAGAAAAATAAATGGTGAAGCATAGGAACAAAGATGACAACTCATCGTGGCAAAGATAGTAAAATATCACGACAAAGATGGCAACACATCATGGTAAAGATGATAAGACAACGTAGCATGGATGATAAAACATCACAACATGGATGGCAAAATATCTTAGCATGGACGACGAAACATCAAAACATGGATAGCAAACATGGATGGAAAAACATCAAAACAGAGATGATAAAACATCACAAATTAGATGATAAAACATCACACTTAACAATGATATCGAAAATCAAAGTAGGATATCAAACATACGTGATGGCGAAACATCGACACAAAGATAGCAAAATATAATGGCAAGGAATGAAAAAATATTACAATTTAGGTGATAAAACATCACACTTAACAATGATATTGAAAATCAATGTAGGATAACAAACATAAGTGATGGCGAAACATCGACACAAAGATAGAAAAATATCATGGTAAAGGCAGTAAGATGTCAACTTAATAAGGTTTAAAACAGAGACAAAAGGCGCGCAAACAATTAAGACGGGTTTGTATTTTTTACCTTGAAGAAGGATTTAAGTTCATTAGAGATGTTATATGATTTTCAAAAATAAAAGAAACTTTTTTTTTAGTATACAATCACGCAAAAGGGGAAGAAAAATTCTACGGGAGACTATCTTAATTTCTATCCTAATGTTGTCATACAATGGTGGACCTAAGGTTTGGATTAACAAAAGGGAAAAATCTACCTAATGTTATCATAAATTGATGAACATAATAGGATCTACTTAAATCAATATAAACCAAGAAAGAATCAAGAATCCTATGGGGAGCATGGCATAGAAATCAGATAACCACTCAAACAATCAAGTAAATACTTTGGCAAAAGCACACACACATGGCATGAGTAGTGACAACTAACTCATGTAAAATGCCTAACCAAGATATCAAAGATCGAGGTAGGAAATGAAAGACACATATGATGGGGAAAAAGGGGGAAATCTCTAGCCAGGGGAAATATATCAACTGAGTATGAGAAAGCTTAATTGTGGGATATCAAAACTATACCATGGCACTAGAAGTTGAGGCAAGCAGACTAATATGGTATGCATAATCACGGAGCATTAGCATTGACCAATGAGAGCTCAAGACAAATTATGGGGGAAAGAACCAATCCCCTTTCCACTAGATCGACTTTATATACATGATCTTGGGAACGTGTTTAGAGCTCAGAATTTATAAAAAGTGAGCATAGGAACGACATAGACAAAAACTGGTGGGGGTTGATTACTAACCCTTTCTACATGCCTCTCCTTTTCTTTGGGAGGAATTAGGGATGGTTACCATAAAAGGACCTAAAACCATCATTCCGCTATACAAGCATAAATGTAAAAACACCTGCAAAATACCTACTTCAAAGGTAGGGTTTTAAAAAAACACAAATAGGAAACAAATGCACATAGTACATAATTGCCTTAACCAAGGTCTTTAAATAAACCAGAGGGAATCCTGACATGCTCCACAATGGATATCCCTTCATGCAATGAAAGCGGTAAAATCTACTTCTCATGCTCTCTAGAAAGTGGTGAAGAAATCGGTAAAAGGATGGGAAAATACTGAGCGTATAACAATATGTGTAGTCTAAACAAAGAACAGAAGAAACCCAGAGAACTTCATAAGCTGCTAGCATCAACAAAGAAGATCCAATGATAATATATGTCGAAGCATCAATAAGCAAGAACAAATTGTGTAGCGAACACATCTGAATATCCATAAAAAACCTTGCACCGGATAACCATCCTAGCAATGAAAGATAATAGTGTGCACAACGCTGTGTGTACAAGACAAGGAACATGTGTCGACATATCCGAGTAAAACAAAACACCTGCATAAAATACATTGACCAATCTACTATGGAAAACCAAAATAGAATGTGTATCGACATATCCGTATCATAAAATACCCGCATAAAAATACAATTATGCGAAACCAAAATGGAATGTGTATCGACACATCCGTATCACCGAGTATCTGCATAAAATATATTCATACCAGATACAAGGCACAAAATAATGGCATGCGTATCGAACGCAAAATTGGAGCACTAATCAATACTCCAAACAAGTTTTTTGATCAAATAATCGAGCGATAATTACATGATCAGGAATTACCTCAATGTATCTTGCATAATTAACACACATGTTAAAAATAACAAGGAAATTGCACGAAGAGATGAGTTAGAAAAGCTTAGGAAAAAGCATGTCAAAGCAAGTCAAACAAGAAAAATTCATCTTCTGTTCTTGTACTGGGTAACTAGTTACCATCTAGTGGTAACCGGTTACCACTGAGAAAATTTGAATTCTGAAGGCAAAAATGAGCGTTGCATGGCTTGGGGTAACCAATTACCCTTAACTGGGCACCCGATTACCCAAGAATTTTGAGAAACAGAAGCTAAAACATGAACTAGGGGAACTGGTTACCCCTAGATGGGAACCCAGGTTCCCCAATATTTCCATAAATAGAAGCGAAACATGCTTTAGGGTAACCAATTACCCTCCTAGTGGTAACCGATTACCACTGAGCCAATTTGAAAATTTTATGCATTTTTTGGAAACTTTGGGGTGCCATAACTTGGGCCTCGGGCAATCGTTTCACGTATCATTTGGACCATTGGTAAGCTTGAAAATCGTAGAATGTTCACGGAACGATGCAGAACACAAAACAACAAAAATTTACACGATAAATTTCCTGATCACGACATGATCGACATCTGAATTCATGATCTAATTTCATGAGTTTCGACGCATTTTTATCGGATCAAAAACCAAATTCACATTAATTATGCTATGACCATAGCACAAAGAAATTTGTATGCATCCAAAAATCAACGAATTCATGTGTTAAAATCAAGGCACGACGACTCAAGCATTTCATCAAACACATAAAATACCCCAATTTTCACATGAATGACTTTACATGTATCAAGCTTAAGATCAAGGTAAATTGCACACAATTCAAGATCTCATATCAATTGCAAATGGTAACCATAATAAGTAACTTGAATAAGCATTTTTCTTATGAAAATCAATTAATCAATAAGTGCTTTTTGATCATCCAATTCCGGATATAAACATTAGGATCACATTGAATTACAATTCAACTATAGGATCCGCAATCCTAATATGATTCTTCAATCAAAACTTAATTTAATTATCAATTCTGGAAAAGTGCTTATTAAAGAATCAATTATGCAAAAGTGCTTAAATCAAGAAAGTTTACCGTAGAAACGTAGAGGAGATTGAGAAGATGAGATGGCCGATGTCGGATCGAGAATCGGAGATCTTGGGAGGGAGAGGGAGGGGCGCGCCTCTTGCTAGAATGAGGGAGAAATTTCTCTTCCAACTTCGTGTTCTTGATAAAAAAAGTGTAGAACCTTGATTTAATCTTTTAGTCACTTGAGAGAAAAGATTAGATTGTTTTTGTCGATTTGTCAATTATGAGACCCCCCCCCTATGAAAAATCTGATTTCAAGGTTATACACATGGGCCAATTGGGTCTTGGATGTGCAATTGGATTGGGCCTTGACTTGAAAGCGTAAGCCTGACAGGACCATAAAGTGCCATGTCCACATCCGTAAAGAATATTCAAAAGTTCCAACACAAAAAATAAAGTAATCTAATTTGTGACGCATTGCCGAAAGAACAGGCACAATCGGATAAATGATGAGGAAGTCATGAATTTTTGAAGTTTCACTGACGTTGTGTCAGGCAAAAATAATTTTATGTGCAGAATTTTATTGCGTCACGCACAAAGAAGATAAAAAACGAGATCCTTCAGGTCACCGTTTGCTTTTACCATCTGAAGATAAGTTGTAGTAGACGAAATTTTGAAGCAACGCCATCGGACCCAGCTTAATATGATAACAATTGAGTGAGAGATACATTTTACCGTATTAAACATTAATACAAATTAATTTCGGTTCAGCACAAACATGTCTTCAGAAACTCAAAATTCACGGGTCTTTCCTTCGTGAATAAGCTTTTAGCCTCCAAAGAAGACATGAATATGACATCGAGATAAAATTTTGGCAATCAAAACCATGCACATACGACATTCCATCCGTGAGTTACGAATTTTTGAGTGCACACAAAATAACAGTTCAGCCCACTTTTCCTTTGTATTTTTTCAATGTATAACTTCCAAAAGAATGGCGTATTCGGAGACATTCCTTCGAGATTTAGTTTTTGGTCCGAACACAAAAGTTGAGACGATTTCAAAGCCTTAAGAATCAATAAAAAACACCATTCCAAACGAGAGATATGAATTTTCAAACTCAAATTAGCTGGAAAATTATTTCCTATTCGCACTGCTTAAAATTCACTAAAAACACCCAAATAATCCACAACCCGACCCGTGTTGAAAAAATATGGTAGCTTTGTTGTGTTGACAAAAATACCTTGATCCTGTGAGCATGGATCCAATGATATGTATGTTTGTGCATGTTAAAAAAGTATAAGCCAATTAGAGATAGAAAACGAAGAGGCCAAATTTTGGGGTACAACAGTTGCCCCTATTCAATCATCTTAAATCTGATAAGTGAGAAAACACGACAAATTTCAAATGTTCAAGGTGGAAGAGGATTGAATACTAAAAGAACCTGAAAACTTACGCTCTGAATTAAACAGGAATGCATAAACACTGGTAATTGTATTTTTTAAGGACGACACCATGCAATACTGGATGAAAGAGGAGAAGATTAGTGAACACTAAATCTTACCAAAAACGCCAGATAACAACTGGACTTAAACATGTGTCAGGACACAACCGAAACACAGACAACAAATATTAAGATGAAAACTCAAGCCAAGAGAAGTTAGACATATCTAGATTCCAAAGAGTGCATTAGGATAAAACCATATTGTACAAAGTGATATGCAACTAAAACCGAGAAGACTAGATAAATCCAGGTTCCAAAGAATGTGCCAAAACAAAATGGTGAGATAAAACTCACCCCATGAAGACTAGATAAAACTAGATTTCCCAAGAATGTGCCAGGTAAAACATAACATAGGTCGCAAGATTGAGATGAAAATTCAACAATGAGATAAAACTCAACAATGAGATAAAACTCAACCCATAGACTAGATAACACTAGACTTCAAAGATATGAATAAAATCAGATCACAACGGCTATACCAGAAATAAACTGGTCTTGACCATCAAGGACAAATAACATTGAAATTATCAAAAACACGCTAGAGAAACGCTGGGGGTTCAAGTAGAGGTTGTTGAGATAAAACTCGGCCTCGAAGAATGCACCGGGTAAAAAACTGGTGAGCAAAGTTAAGATATAAAGACTTGAACCAAGAGTAACTAGATAAAACTAGACTCTGAAAAACGTACGCAGGGTAAGGTGGCTAGAACGCGTGATTCTAGGAGCACCTGCTAGTCTCAAACCATGGGTATATAGTAAATAAAATTGATATAGACCCAAAGAGATATACAAGAGAATAGTCAACCAAGGATACAACAAATGAACACTGAAATACAGTAATTAAACACTATTAAAGGCTTAGTAAACAAACACTGAATGATATCCAAGGAATGACAATAAACGAGGAAATACTCGAACTCGAAGATACTAGAAGATCGAAGATTTTATAGAAACAAGTACCATGACAAAACAAACTAGATTCCACACACGTGTGACGAGGAAAAACTTAACCCATAGCAAAGTGTTGACAGTGCATGTTTCTTAGAGCACTTGTTGGTCTCAAACTAAGGGTAGACAGTAAGACAAAACTGAAAGAACCCAAGAGTTATAAAAGAGACATCTCAACCAAGGATAGACAGTAAGAAGAAACTGAAAGAACCCAAGGTGTAAAGGAGACTGGTTTCAACCTAAGATAGACAATATGAAGGATATGAAGAAATCCCAAGAGTAAGAAATATAATGAGATAATACTCGACTCACGAACACTAGTCGGACGAATCGTAATTAGAAATGAGTACCAAGGAAAAACAAACTGGATTTCATGCACAAGTGACGAGATAAAAAACGAACCCAAAGAAAAGTGATCAGAGTGCATGTTTCTCAGAGCATTTGCTAGTCCCAAACTAAAGGGTAGGCAGTAAGACAAAACTGAAATAACCCAATAGTTATAAAAGAGACGTCTCAACAAAGGATAGCCAGTAAGAAGAAACTAAAAGAACCCAAGGCATAAATGAGATAGGTTTCGACCCAAGAAAGATAGTATGAAGAAAATGATAGAATACCAAGAGTAAGAAACAAAATGAGATAACACTCGACTCATAAAGACTAGTTAGAACAAAACCAACTAGATGAGTACCAAAACGACAATTGGATTTCATGCGCGGGTAACGAGGAAAAAATCAATCAAAAGTAAGGTAAATAAGGCGTATTACTAAAACACCTGCTGATATAAACCCGAATGTAGGCAGTAACGAAAACTGATGAAAGAGATCCGAAGAAAGGAACAAAACAAGGTAATACTAGACTTACTGGGGATAAAACCGTAGGGATAACCATATGAATAAAAACCTGGGGCACTGAAGATGAAGTGAGCGCACTGGGGATATAATTCAAAGGTTCTAATAAATCTTCCTTAGAACAAAGAAACTACAAGTGGCTTATGTTTCGATGCATGTTTCGAATTATTTTTCTATGGAGTAATGTTCCAAAAGAGAATGTAAACACTACACTTTAAGGATGCACTATAATGATGCATGATTTTGCTAGAGAAGCAAAGAAGATACAAGGAATCGATGAAGAGATATCCTTGAGAAACTGAAACTCTATGGGGAATACCAACTGGGAAAAGCTGCAAAAATAAATTGCAAACTCATGTTGGAGAAGGTCAGATTTAAGCTGTAATCTCTGGAAAAGATATGCCAATCAAAAATGGACGTTGCTAGAGAATATTAGGGAAAAACTGTAACTTTTGAAGGAGAATACCAAATAGAAATTGGCTATTGCTGGAGAAGTTTTCCATCACAATGGAGCCTGCAGGGAAACAAAATCCACCTTAAATTGCTTGAAGAATAAATTGTCAATCTCTAGCATGGGGGAAAAAACTTATTCTGATGAGGATATGAAAATCCAAAATGGAGATAAGATGACTTATGCGCAGAACTCTTACTGAAGAGGAAGTTTTCTCGGCATAAGATACTCAATTGGGGATTTATGGACAATCTTCAATAAGAATGAATCCGTTGAGAGTACGAGAAAACTCGAATAAGAAATCACGATAGCGCAATTCTATGGGGATATGGCACTTCTCATCATCCAGGATCAGACTCTACTAGGAAAAGGGAAAATTCTTGAACAAGAACTTCCAAATGAAATGACTTAACTGGGGGAATGTAAATTCCTCAGTAAATGATCTCCAATAGGCAGTTTAGCCGGGGAGATGAAAGAATTCTTGAATAAGAAGTCATCAATTGACAACTTTATAGGGTAGATGAGAGAGTTGTTGAATAAGAAATCTCCGTGAAGCGATTTTGTCAGGAAATAAGAGAAATCCTCAAAGGCCACTCTACAGGGGAATAAGAAAATTCTCAACCTGAACTTCTGGCTGGGGAATAAGACATACTATGATGAGGCAAAGCTTGTTGGGGATGATATGTTCTTCGATAAGAAAACTTGATCAAAAAATATTACTGTTGGGGATACACAAATCCTCGAACAAACAATATAGTCAGAACTACACTGATGTAGACTGAAGATACTCTTATAAGATGGCCAAACCTACTGGGAAAACTTATGTCGGAAAATACTTTACTAATTGCTGAAGATTAACAAAATCTCAATTAATCGACCAGTATCAAATCTATTAGGGGTAAGGAGAAAACCTTAAATAAGGATGCCCCAAGCAACAAATCAACTGGGAAATGAGAGATCTGGATGAGGAATCTCTGATTGGAAACTCCGCTGGGAACACGAGACATCTTAAAACTTTGAATTCTCATCTAAGTAATTCCACTGGGGACATGATATATCTTCAAACTTGAAGTCTCAAAATGAAGCCTTTCTCTTGAAAAAGATTTCTAGGCAACATAAATCTGCTGAAGAAACAAAACTCTACCAAGAATATCTTGTTGGGGATTCCAGAATCTTTGGTTTCAACCTCTCGAAACATCCTTTTGAGGAAAGAAACTCTGGGGAATTCCTATGTGAACTCTAAATCAATTAAAGTTGTTGCTGGGGATAAGAGATACAAAACTCTAAAAATGGCAAGGTCTGTTAGGAATACTTCTGCCATGGATTTCTTCCCAAAGAACCTGACTGCCAGGGATTAAAGGAATCTTCGATATGCAGTCATAAAATAGACCATGAAGATAGTCAAACAATATAAACTCTATTGGGGATACATCAATCTCAACCAGCATCAACTCTACTGAGGATGATAAAAGATTCATTTGATAAAGAAATGCCCCAAGTCACAACTCAGGTGGGAAAATGAGAATTTCTGAATGCAAACTTCAATGATAATTCAAATCAGAAGGTAAACTCCGCTAGGAATAGTCTTTATTAAGAAATGAGATAATGCTCATCAAGACTTGGTTGGGGAATGAAGGTATCCAAAAACCTTATCCACCTCAAGAATTCCTCACATGACAATGCTGGGAGAAACAATTCTGCGGGGAATTCCCTATTCCAGAGTTCAAAAGTTAGAGGTAAGACTCTTACGTTGGTGATGACAAGGTGCAACTTACAGAGTGAACGACAGTTCTTGCAAACAAAATCATAACACGAATGCCCGAAGTATGGTATGAAAACCTTTGAGCAGCTTTCTTATTCAACTCATTCATAGAGGTTTTTGTTGAATCTCAACGTAACTGCTTATGATTAATTGAACTTTGAGAAGATTTGCCTCGACAGGACTACATGGGATTTGTACCATCATTGATATGTTCCCCCGGAGTAGCGAAACTTTGAGAGATTGATCCTTAACTTGACTGCCCCAGATTGGCGAAACTTTGAGAGATCAAACCTCACTTTGATTACCCCAGGTTGGAGGAACTTTTATTGGGGAAACATCTAGCACAATTCTCAAAGGAATCCTTAGGCCCCATGCATTTTAGTATTACCACCTCTCATGAAATGGTTGACTTTTGATTCAACGGAATGATCAAGTCTTTATTCTTTGACAACTTAGGCTCTCCACTGATGTTCATTGTGTAAGCTCCCTATTGTCAAGCAATTGTTTTGCATGCAGAAGAATTTTTATTATAAGAATGACAATTCTAATGCAACAATTATGTAAGCCTTGAAGTTGAAAACATTGAATGAAAAGATGTCACAACTCTATTGTGAATGATCGTCGATCATTATGGAGAATTCCCTAATGTCCCCTTACTTGGAATTAAGGGAGGTATCACCTACAACCCTTGCTTAGCCTTAAGACAGTTTGGTTACGCCTGAAGGGATGGCCCACATGAGATGCTCATTCAAGGTTTGGTATTTGACTACGAGAACGACGATCAAGGTCATCGCCAGAGATTCATCCGAGCTTGGAGGATGTTGAAGAAGGTAGATAGCAAGACATTGGGGCATAAGAATTCTATCCCTCTTGAGACTTACCTCAAATGGGTACAAAATCGTGCTCAGAGTCTTATGATGCCTTATCCCTCCATTCTCCCGGTAATCATTGAGCCTGTTATGGAAGGAGAGGTTCCATACATTATCCTACATCCTGACATGCCCACCTCTCTTGAAGACTTACAAAGAGATTGGATACAACTCAAGGGGGGAGCGAGACACTTTCGAGGCCCAATTCTACGCCAGTGAGAAGAAGGTGTTGGAACTCACTAAGAAATTACATGAGGAGCGGAGCCTGAATGCCTACATCACGCCAAAGAGGATGCGTACAACTTTTTTATCTTAGAGTTTTTGTACTTCTTTGTAAGCCCAAAAGAGGCATGATTTACTCAAGCTTTTATTTATTAATATGACATGTGTTCCGTTTTTGGTCTAAAGCACTTTTAAATCTCCAAGTTCCTTGAAATCATTGCATATGCATTTACCATTCATCATAACATAAGCAGGTTTCTTACGATAAGTCTCCTCATCTTTCTACTGTTTATTTCAGTAAGATAGATCTCGAGCAGGCGGTGAAAGACCTCCAAGCACAAAATGCTCAGTTTCAACATATGTTCTTAACTCTAGCCAAAGGACAAGAAGAGTTGAAGACCTTGCTGGTTGAATAGAAAAAGAAGAAAACAAAGAAAATAACCAGAGTTCTAAATATGGGAAGAAGATTCCAAGGACAAGAAAGAAGGACCCTAGACTTTGCAATGTCATCTGGTTAGAAAGACAATCAAGATGGGAAAGGCAAGGAAGCAGTTGTCCATCCAGATTCATAAGAAGAAGAGAAAGAAGAAGATTATTCTGAAGAAGAATACCCTCCGGCCGACGACAAGTATAAGCATCTGGAAGAGCGGTTAAGTGCAATGAAAATTCAAAAAGTGCCTGGACTGGACTTTGAGGAGTTAGTTTTAGTGTTTGGGATTGTCATTCCTCCAAAATTCAAGGCACCGGTGTTCTCCAAATACGATGGAGTTTCATGTCCCAAATGGATCTCTGGTCCTATGTGAGGAAAATACAACCTCACACTGCTGACAAGGATTTATGGGTATAATTCTTTCAAGACATCCTGTCCGGAACTCAACTTGATTAGTTTTATCAGCTAGAAAGATCCAATGTTCATAATTGGGAAGATCTTGCCGCTGCCTTTTACAAACAATACCAATACAATGCTGACCTTGCTCCCACCCGTACTTAACTCCACAGTATGACTATGGTTTCAAGTGAAGGCTTCAAAGACTACGCTAAAAAATGGAGGGATTTAGCAGGAAGAGTCCAGCCTCCCCTATTTGAAAGAGAGTTAGTAAATATGTTTTGGGTACACTGTCTGGTCCTTTCTTTAATCACTTAATTGGGAGTTCCTCGACAGGTTTTACCGAATTGATATTGACCGGAGAAAGGGTGGATGCCGGGATAAATAATGGGAAGATTCAAAAAGATGAATCCTCTACTGCTGTAAGAAAACCATTTATTGGAAAAAAAGAAGTTGTTGGTGTATATCCTTCGAGAAATCAAGATAGGACTGAACACCGTCCAATGGTGGGGGCTGTCATAATTCCTAAACCCGCACCTGCTCAGCAAAGAAGCAACCAGCCAAGAACGGAAAGACCAGTCAGACAGTTCACCCGAATTAATATGACACTATCTCAAGTATTGCCACATTTGTTAAGATCCTATCTAGTGACTTTGAAAGAAGCTCCAAAGAATCCTAACACAACCTCTCCTCATTATCATCCTAATGCCCGCTGTGCATACCATTCTGAGAGTCCCAACCATGACACTAACAACTGTTGGGCTCTGAAAAACAAGGTACAAGACCTTCTTGAAGCCAAAGAGATTGAATTCGATGCGCCAGAAATTCCCAATGTCATCACTGACCCTATGCCCAAGCACGACCGTGATTTCAATGCCGTTGAGGAAGATATGTTTGTTACTTTGGTTGATGAACTTGTGACCCCACTCCTGACTATCAAAAAGAAATTCTTGAATGCCAGTGTATTCTCAGGCTGTGATGAAAGTTGTCATTTCTGTTTATCCTCACCAACCAACTGTCATTTGTTAAAGGCAGGCGTTCAATGACTAATAGATGACAAGGAGATTTTGTTCGAGAAGACTTCTATTCCAACTTTTTCTTATAATGATGTTTCCATAGTGACCATTTCCGCTAATTCTTCCAGCGTCTCCACCAAAAGACCCATTAGAATTACACCAGTTCCTAAAGTAGCTTCGTTGATAATTACAATGCCTGGACCAATCCCGTATTCGTCAGACAAAATCGTCCCATGGAATTATGGAGGTGATGTCTACTATCACGATATCAAGCAAGATTGGTCAACTGCTGAAAATTCAAGTTCTGAGAAAGTTGACTCAGATATCAGTAATATCGCAGGGACTAGTAAGATAACCCGAAGTGGAAGGGTATTCTCGCCAAAAATTTCTCCTCCAAAATCTATTTCTGGACCTGTAATCATTCATGTTGTTGTTGCTCCTCTAAAGGCTATTCCCAGTCTTGCAATCATCTCTGCTGATACTCCTGTTGATAAAACTGTTGCAGTCCCTGTTATCACCCCTACTGACATTCCTACTGCCGAGTTAACCGATACTCGAGGCAAAGGTATTCTGGTTGAGCCTGTCCGGATGAAGGCACAATCAGTAGCTATCCCTGAGACCCCCCGAAAAGAGACGGAGGAAATTCTAAAGATTATAAACAGGAAGCGACTACAACATAGTCGAACAACTGGGGAAAACTCCATCAAAAATTTCCATGTTGGCTTTATTGTTATGTTCCTAGGCTCATGCAAAGGCCTTGTTAAAATTCCTTAAAACTGCCCATGTACCCCAAGAAACATATGCCGATCAGTTCCAAGACTACGTAGCCAACTTGACCGCAGATAATGGTTTAGGTTTTTTGGATGCTGATTTAACGCCAAAGGGGAGGAGGCATAACGAGGCATTGCATGTCTCAGTCGAATGCAGGGGCACGACCTTGGCTCATGTTTTGGTTGATACTGGTTTGTCTCTGAATGTGTTGCCTAAAAAAGCTCTTGATAGGCTTGACTGTGAAGGATTGACCTTGAAACCAAGCAACATAGTAGTGAGGGTCTTCGACGGCTCAAAAAGGATGGTGCATAGGGAAGTGGACATCCCCATAAAAGTTGGAATCCAAACATTTGATTCAACTTTTTATGTAATGGATATTCGCCCTTCATATTCCTACTTATTAGGCCGACCGTGGATTCACAATGCTGGTGCCGTTACCTCTACGTTGCATCAAATGCTGAAATATCCAATTCATGGGAAAATCATCACTGTTCATGGACAAGAAGAGTATATGGTCAGTCATCTAAATTCCTTCAGATATGTGAAATTAGATGGTGAATTTATTGAAACTCTATTCCAGCACTTTGAAGAAGTCCCGCAAACTGTGGCAGTAACCAAGGCTATTTCCCAAGTTCCAAAGATTACAAGGCCTCCGCTCAAGATGTCATCTTTGAAAGATGCCAAGGCAGTGATAGAAGAAGGTGGGTGCACTATTTGGGGGCAACTCCCAGATATCCCATACAAATCTGAAAAATTTGGTTTGGGTTTCACTTCAGGAGCCCAGAAAGCTGTGCGCTGTACTCGTGTCGGGGAACCACCGTTGAAGATCAGCAACCACAAACTCAATGCGGTAGAGGATGATGAAGACAACTATAACCTGGAGGGTTGGATTTTCCCAACTGTCAATGTAGGGCTCAGCAATTGGGAAGCTAGAGATTTTGTCCCGATCACTTTTATCCAACAGTAATTTGTCTTTAAATTTTGTCGGATATGTAATATTAAACAATTCAGACTCTTAAAACCTTGTGTCTTAACCAAGGCACAATGGTCTGTTTGTAAGGGTTATTATCTCATTTACATATGACATCAATGAATCATGGATGTTTTTGCATACAAACTTTGTGCTCATTATTTTTCTTTTCACATTTTCATTTCTTTCAAAAGATAGCTATACTCTTACACACACTCACATTCAAATTGCAGATCTACATCCATTCGGGATCCCATGGGTAACAGTTCTGCTATGGCCTTCTGTGATTCTGAAAGTCTAATCTACCAAGCCGAAGATGAAGGCGAGGAAGATTGTGAAGTACCAGCGGAACTCGCCAGGTTACTACAACAAGAATATAGGACCATACAGCCCCACAAAGATCTAGTGGACACAATTAACCTAGGTACCGAAGAAGACAAGAGAGAAGTCAAGGTGGGTGCCAATATGGAACCCACTGTCAAAGAGCGTCTGATTCAGTTGCTACATGATTATGTTGAGGTCTTTGTCGGGTCGTACGAAGACATGCCAGGACTTGATGCAGATATTGTAGTACATCGTCTACCAACAAAAGAAGACTGCCCACCGGTAAAACAAAAGGTCTGTCGCATGCGACCAGACATGTCAGAGAAGATCAAGGCGGAAGTCATGAAACAATTCAACATCGGATTCTTGGCCGTCACATCCTATCTACAATGGGTTGCCAATGTTGATCTCGTGCCTAAAAAGGATGACAAGGTACGAATGTGCGTGGACTACAGAGATTTGAATAGGGCAAACCCTAAGGATGATTTCCCACTTCCCCACATTGATATTCTAGTTGAAAATACGACACATCATAAAGTGTTTTCCTTCATGGACGGTTTCTCATGCTACAACCAAATCAAAATGGCGCTCGAGGACATGGAAAAAACAACCTTTGTCATACAATGGGGCACATTCTGCTACAAGGTTATGCCATTCGGGTTGAAGAACGTCGGGGCAACCTATCAGCGTGCCATGGTAGCTCTATTTCATTACATGGTAAATCATGAAATAGAGGTCTATATGGACGACATGATAGCCAGATCTCAAACAGAAGAAGAGAATCTTGGTCATTTGCAGAAATTATTTGAGAGGCTAGAAAAGTACAAGTTGAGGTTAAACCCAAATAAATGCACATTTGGGGTGAGGTCCGGTAAAATCCTAGGCTTTGTTGTCAGCAATAAAGGTATCGAAGTGGATCCCGCCAAGGTGAAAGCGATATAAGAGATTCCTGCTCCTCATACTGAGAAGGAAGTCAGAGGGTTCTTGGGACGGTTAAACTACATTGCCAAATTCATTTCTCACCTGACAGCACTTGTGAACCAATCTTAAAATTACTGAAGAAAGATCAAGTATTCAAATGGAATGATGAGTGCCAAACTGCTTTCGACAAGATCAAAGAGTATTTACAAGAGCTTCCGGTTTTGATGCCACCAGTCGAGGGAAGACCCTTGATCATGTATGTAACTTTTTTGGAAAATTCAATGAGGTGTGTGCTGGGGCAGCATGACGAGTTTGGCCGAAAAGAGCATGCTATTTATTACCTGAGCAAAAAGTTTACCGACTATGAAACCAGATATTCACTGCTCGAGAAAACTTGCTGCGCTCTGGCATGGGCTGCTCTCCGGCTAAGACAGTATATGCTGACCCATACTACCTTATTGATATATAAAATGGATCCAATAAAATACATCTTCGATAAACCTGCCCTCTTTGGGAGAATAGTGAGATGGCATATGATCCTGACAGAATATGACATGCATTATACTACCCAAAAAGCAATAAAGGGTAGTGTACTAGATGATCACCTTGCTCATCAAGCTGTGGATGACTACCAATCCATGAAGTTCGAATTCTCAGATGAAGACATCATGATGGTAAACAACTGTGAAGAATTTCGACCATATGACGGACCTGAACAAGGATCCCGATGGACCTTGGTTTTTGATGGGGCATCCAACGCACTCGGCAATGGTATAGGTGATGTACTCATATCTCCTGAAGGATATCATACCCCCTTTACGGTAACACTCTGCTTCAATTGTACAAATAACATGGCAGAATATGAAGCGTGCATTTTTGGTCTCAAAGCTGCCATAGATTTGGGGATCAAATCCTTAAATGTATTCGGAGATTCAGCTTTGGTCATCAGCCATATCAAAGGGGAATGGGACACCAAACAACCTAACCTTATCCCCTACAAAGAACATGTGCTGACATTGATCCCACATTTTGAGAATATTACCTTCGATCATTTCCCGCGAGAAGAAAATCAGCAAGCAGATGCACTAGCCACAATGTCATCCATGTTTAAACTTAAATGGGATAACGAGGCTCCCAGGATCACCATTGAACGAATGGATGAACCAGCTGACTGTCACGATATTAATATTGAAGAAATAGTGGACCAGTCTTGGTTTCACAAAGTCAAGAGGTATCTCGAGGCTCAAGAATATCCGGAAGGAGCTTCAGTCAATGATAAGAAGTTCTTAAGGAGATTCTCTGCTAAATTCTTCCTTAGTAATGGCATTCTCTACAAATGAAACCATGACTCTATTTTTCTCCTTTGCATAGACAAGGTTGAGGCAGAAAAGATCATGGTTGAGTTACATGAAGGAAATTTTGGCACCCATTCCAGTGGGCATACGATGGAAAAGATCCTACGGGCAGGCTATTACTGGTCTACCATGGAAGTAGATTGCTATCAACACTCTCGAACCTGCCATAAGTGTCAGATCTATGCTGACAAGGTACACATACCTCCGGTTCCTTTGAATGTCTTGACAGCTCCTTGGCCCTTTGCTATGTGGGGCATAAATATGATTGGGGAAATCAAACCAACAGCTTCTAATGGACACCACTTCATCTTAGTGGCCATTGACTATTTTACAAAGTGGGTTGAGGCAGCCTCTTTCGCTTCCGTTACCAAGAATTTTGTAGCCCGGTTCATTAAACAGAATCTCATCTGTCGGTATGGTATCCCAAAGAGGATCATCACAAACAATGGTACAAATCTAAACAATACTATGATCACCGCCCTGTGCGAGCAATTCAAGATCCAGCATCACAATTCTTCCCCTTACCGGCTAAAGATAAATGGTGTTGTCGAAGCCGCAAATAAGAACATCAAAAAGATCATACATAAAATGGCATTCACGTACAAAGATTGGCATGGTATGCTACCATTCGCTCTCCACAGGTATCGTACCACAACGTGCACATCAACCGGGGCAACACCCTACTCTCTGGTATACGACATGGAGGCTGTCTTGCCTATTGAGGTCCAGATTCCCTCTCTGAGAATTATGAAGGATGCAAGGCTGAATGAAGAAGATTGGATCCAAACTCGTCTTGATCAATTGAACTTGATTGATGAGAAAAGGCTCACTGCTGTCTGTCATGGTCAAATGTATCAAAAACGGATGATTAAGGCTTTCAACAAAAAGGTCAGACGCCAAGTATATCAAGTCGGGGATCTGGTGATCAAACACATCATACTACCACAAGGTGATCTCAGGGGAAAATGGACTCCAACATATGAAGGACCGTTTGTAATCAAAAGCATATTCTCGGGTGGAGAAATGAGCTTGACCACCATGGATGGTGACGACCTGCCGCACCCTGTGAACGCAGACATAGTCAAAAGATACTATTAATAAGAGACCCGTTAGGTTGACACACCTAGGAAAAACAAGGGCATCCCGACGAACCAAAAAGGTTCAGGCAAATATTAGGGATAAAACAAAAAATCTATACACCCGGAAAGCTGAAAACCCGAAAGGACGGCTTGGGCAAAAAAGGGTATCCCGGTGGACTGAAAACCCGAAAGGGCGGTCCAGGAAAAAGTTAGGGAATTAAAGCGTATGACTATGTCCTGTTGGATCACATTACGGACAACATGCAAACTCGACAGTTCTGATCAATTCAATCAGCTCCAGACAAGGCAATAAATAGATAAGATGCTCGGAGACAGGAAGGCTATAGCAGAATGGGAAGCCCATGGGATTATTTCACATAGCTATCTTTTCTTTGTATCAAATTTTAATTTTTTTACGACGGCATTCTCTTACTAGAATGTTTGTCTCATTGTACAAAAATACTTACTCAAAGTCAATACAAAGAAATCCCTTTGAAAGTGCAAAACTATCTGTTTTTCTTTACTCTTGTGTTCTGTTTACGAAAACGTCCAATGATTTATTTTTGAACATATGCATTTGAACCTAACTACCATTTAAAAATGAGCAAAATAGAAAGACAATCACTAATGGCTTTAGAGAGATAGGGAAATCTCTCTAAGCTATTTCCATAAAATTCCCCGCAGTGTGCAGTTTAATCCCTAGTGGAACAAAACTTCCAGTTATCACTCCCCGGTAGAAGTCGCCAAATTTCTCAGGATTCCCCAACAGGATTTTACAAGCAGTACACGGCATTTTCCTTATAAAAAAGTTTATTTCTTTAAATGGAAATTCATCAACACTTCAAAACATGAAGACTTGCACTCCGTATCCTCAGCAGCAGTGGGGGATTTATTTTCCCCAATCCAACAAGCAGTGCAGCAAATTAGCTCACATATGCATACATCACATCCATATACTATAAACATCAATAACACGAATGCATGTATCACAATCTCATTATACCATGCATTTCATACAACATGACATTGCATATTAGCTAACATTTTACCCTTTTCAGGATAAGGTTAATCAACAACTACCATTAACAATGTTCAAAGGCTTTTCAGATACAGTTCAGATACGCTCCAGACACGGATGCCATCCTGATACTCATTCAGATTCATCTCCCAGATACAGTTCAAATACGCTCTAGATACAGATGCCATCCTGATACTCATTCAGATTCATTTTTCAGATACAGTTCAGATACGCTCCAGATACAGATGCCATCTTGATACTCATTCAGATTCAACTTTCAGATACAGTTTAGATACACTCCAGACACGGATTCCATCCTGATACTTATTCAGATTCAGTTTTCAGATAGAGTTCAGATACACTCCAGATATCGATGCCATCCTGATACTCACTCAGATTCAAGTTTTAGATACAGTTCAGATACGCTCCAGACACAGATGCCATCCTGATACTCATTCAGATTCAACTTTCAGATATAGTTCAGATACGCTCCAGATACGGATTCCATCCTGATACTCATTCAGATTTAGTTTTCAGATACAGTTCAGATACACTCTAGATACGGATGCCTTCCTGATACTCATTCGGATTCAACTCTCAGATACAGTTCACATACGCTCCGGACACGGATTCCATCCAGATACTCATTCAGATTCCACTCTCAGCAATCATTTTTGAGTGGAATCTTTAATCCAATTCCCTATACCATCAACCATCACATCACCGAATGCAAATTTCTGGGCACTATAATGTCCAATCATCTTCCACCTTCGAGTCACGAATGGCAAAACTCGCCAATCTAACTCTTCAGGCTTAAGAATATTGAACAGGGGAAGCTGTTATACCCCAAAATTTGCCCTCTCATTTATCAAAAATTTGCTCACAAGATCTCCTTTGGCTCAAGACTAGACTAGGGTTGATCAACTCAAGACACCTCTTTAAACATTGATGACCAAAATTAGGGTTTGAGATTGCACAAGGATATTTGAATTTACAATTCCCAATGTGACTTTCATAGATAATTATGGACCCTCAAGATTACTCATGTCAAGTTTCAAGCTTCGGATCAAACTTTTGCCTAGTCAATTGAGTAGTTGACCTAACAATCAGTTGTATTGGGGAAAAAGTCAATTGTGGCCAATTTACAGTCAAACTTCATAATTTTTTATCCATATCAACATTTTAAACTCACGTGTATCATTTGATCAAGTTTGGATCACAATTCCTCAAGAAATTTGATCAAATCTTCAAAAGGGCAAAATGGTCAAAATTAGGGTTTTGACTAGGAAAGGACAATTTCGGATTTTTGACCTAGAAAATGATCAATTGGTTTAAGGAATGATCTCAAGAGTCCAATTGAATCATTTTTACCTAATGACATGGCTCAAAATATTGCTCAATTCCAATGGATTGATAGATGAATTTTCAGTCAATTGATCAAAAGTCAACTGTATACTAAAAAGTCAAACTTTGACTTTTTGGTCAAAATCAAATGTCAAAGATCACAATTCATCAAAGCATGTCAAAATATGAAACTTATTCATCAAGTAATAAAAAATTCAAGATTTCATTTTGAAAAGTTAAAATTTCTAAACTTAGAAATTATTCTAAGTGTTGGAAATTTCTTATTTTTTCATAACTTTGAGCAAAATTTTCACCATGATGCAAGATGATTCAAAAGAAACTTTCAACATGAAAGTTGTATATATCCATGAAATATACAACATTTATTTACACAACTCCTTCCAAAAGTGCTGGGATCTCAAGTTATAATTTTAAGAACACATGGTCATGAAACAAACCACTTAGTGAAATTTTGCCCTAATTTGGTCAGGATTTTGACCTAACTTCATGGCACTTTTTCATATAGTTACAAGGGGAATTTTCAAAAGTGATTCAAATATGGGTTGTAGAGCACATTACGAGCTTTCCAAAATGTCCAAGAACTCCTTGAGATCATTTTTGAGTAGGGAGAACCGAAGAGATGAAGTTAGGGTTTTCACACTTGAATTACAAGTCATTTTGTGATGAACAAGATTCAAAATTCAAACTTATGCTGCATAACCTCTACTTTTCTGGCCTCAAACTTGTTAGGATATCCATAATTAATTGCTTGCACAGATGTTAGAGGTCTCAATTCAAGCATTCAATGCAAGGGCATGCTTTCTATCCATTTTGGGAAGAATGTGCACAATGCCATTTTGATAAAGTACCTTTTTGCACAAAACTTATTCTTGAGCCTTGAAATTGCTTTCTTATAATGATACAAGTCCCATAACTCAAGAGAAGCTTATCTAGACACTTACAATCACTCAGCCCATGCTTGTACTTCCTCTTGAAACTTGTTTTCCCACTTTTTTTGAAAATCAAGTAACATAGCCATTAGCCTATAACTTGTACTTCTGACTCTCTCAAGCACTAAGACCTTTTGCTTATACATACATAAGTGATTTTCCACAAATCCCACGGATGCTTGAGCCCTGAAAACACCAAGAACACATAATCACCAAAAACACCTCAAAACTTACCATTTCTGAGTTTTGAATCCAATCTCCAAATTTGCTCGTGCGTTTCTTGGCGATTTAATTTCAAAAGCTTCTAAATAACATACACAAACAATTCCAAAACTTGCAAAACCACTGTAACACCTCCATCATCATCCACCATTTTCAAAAACAACACCTTGCACCTTGACTTCTCCAGAACTCCTCAGGCACTTTCAGCTCAAGCTAAGCATCACATTAGCTTCCTGGGAACTTCAGGAAGCTAATCCAATTATTGGAACTCACTAAAAGCTACTCAAACTCCAAACACGATACACTCTTCCAAGGTGAGTTTTCTGACTTTTGAACTCTTCAAACAAGCATCATTAATGCTTTATTTGTGAATGAAAAATGTAGATATCATTGCCCTAAAGCTAACCATGTCCATAATTTTCATTTTTGTTGCTTAAGCTTAGGGAATTTTATGATTGAAGTATCTGAAATTGGTAGGGTTCAGATTAGGGCCATTAAAATTCATGTTTGTCTTTGATCTATAATTTTATTTATTTGCATTTCTGAAATCGTGAGGAAATTTGCCACAAGTTTCCTGTTTACATTTTTCATTTTTGTTGAGAATTGAATAAGATACAGAGGTTCAGGCTGGGCGTGAGGTTGAATATGAAGTTGGCCTCAGGAATATGTTTACCATATATATTTTATGGTTTAATATTAATAAACGGATGTATAGCCACCCTAGTGGTAGAAGCGCGCGCCTGTGACTATATGGACCTGGGTTCAAGCCCCAGTGGTACCCTTTTGGATTTTTTCTCATATTTTTCACATATTCTGACTTTTTTGGCAGCGCTGGGCCTCATCCCCTTGGGCCTTATGTTTTTTCACTTTTGACCCCCCTTGCTGGCTATTCACACCCTGGCCTATCTTATTTTCTTTTTTTCATTTTTATTTATTTGTTTTCTTGAATATTTTATCTAATACTAAAAAAAATCAGAAAAAATATAAAAACATTAGATTTATATTTTGATATAGTTTATTTATTTTTTACACAAAAAATTATTTTATTTAATCATACTTTATTTATTTTACTAATTGGTTTGTAAATTTAATTAAAAACTAGGTTTTTAGTTATTTTCTTAAAATATATTATTTTAAAACCAAAAAAGACCAAAAATATTTTATAATACTACAAATTATTTTTAAGACAAAAATACCAAAATATATTCTTCTTATAAACTTAATTTCTTTTTTAATCAATTAATAGATTAGGGTTTTATTTAAATTCTTTTCCTAGTAAATTTAGGTTTTATTTTTTACTGATTTACTTAATTATTTTTCTTTTAGTTAATTAGGTTAAAACAAAACCCCTTTTCCCTAAAAAATCCAAATAAAAGTCCATTTTCTTTCCATTTTACATTCTTGTATATTTATTCATTTTTGTACAAATTCAATATGGTTGTAATAGATAATTAGGCTTTATTTTCTCGCAATCCCCATTTGTAATTTTTACACCCCCTCCCACAAGTATTGTAATAGCGTAGTAATTTTAAATTCCGCAATTTATCGCTTTATATACAAATGCTAGTAATTAGGGTTTGTATGGAAAGACTAAAATCAATCAATTATAAAATCCTAATCAAATACAAAACCAAGCATGAAAAACAATACACTTGCACACAAGCACCCCTAGGGTAAATCCACTTGGTTGCCTTACAAATGGCCATATTACCCATGTGAAGTATCTTAGCAAAAACAAGCAAAAACAAAGATTATAGTCCCTCAATGACGCTATCCATGTTGCCTTTCAAATGATCTTAGTCCCTAAAGAGAATTCTAAGATACCTTGCAACATTGCTAATCATGGTTATACGATGACCCATGCCCGTCCCGTTTACATCCAAAGATAGGGTTACTTACCAAATCAATGGTAAGATAACAATGTCAAAGGAAAGAGGAAATGAACATGAAATAATTTTGAGTAGGTATAATGTTCCTAGTTACTTGCTCCATTTCAAAACAAAAACATCCTTGCTATTTTCAAAAACAAACACCTACACTTTCAAAACATCTTACAAACTTGAAAACATTTTCAAAAGATCAAACACTTTGTATACATTCTTACGAACAAGAATCATTACAAAGTTTGCCTAAACAAATGACCTCTTTACAAAATACTTTCAAAAACCACACAAAGCACAATTTCAAACAAAAGCAAGTGATCTATCAAGTAACCAAGATCCCATGGAAAACCATGGATGAAAAGGGTGCTAATACTTTCCCTTTTCATAATCTATCCTCTAAACTCAAGAAATAATCTCAAAGGTCTTTCATGTTCTTTTTCACCTTTCCTTTTGGATAAAAGAAAAGTCGGTGGAGACTCTTTCTAACTGCAACATTTGCGATCAAATGCAAAACACCCAAGTCAGTTCTCCCACCGTATCACAACGTCTTAGGCAAAAAAGAGCGTCTCGGTAGGCTGAAAACCCGAAAGGGCGGTCTAGTAAAAAGTAAGATACACAAACAAAATAAATTTTCCCGCTAGGTTGAAAACCCGCGAGGGCAACCTAGGAAACAATTAGGGATTTCTTGGCCAGTAACTACGTCAGACAAGACTTGATCATTGAAGCAACACTCTTCTCAAATCCTCATCACACTTCAACTAAAGTCTCTGCTCAGGAGTTCAAAGTTGTTAGGGAGAATAATGCTCATTTTATTTTAATGTATGTTTTCCATATATTACCATTTTCCAAACTTTGTAGCCATCCATGGAGTCTCGCCATTCGCAGACTACCATTCTATTAATAAAGTTTGAGCCTTTATCTAGTTCTTTATAGTCTTATTTTATTCTGTTTACAAAGATTTCATTTATTATTGATAGTAATTTTCAAAAAAAAAGATTTAATAATAAAAATGCTTTTTGAAAAGAATTTATAAATTACTTTTTACTTCAGATTTTGTGATTCAAGTAGAACAAAAGTAGTGATTCCAAGGATGGACGAACTCTGAAGTTTTGAAAAGATTCCCCAAGAAAGCTCTCCCAGGTTACTCTTGCTGATATACACATGATCCTCTTGTGTTGCTTTCCTCGGATAATTGGAGTTCATACCAATTAATATATGGAACAATTTTGGGCCTGTAATCCCATTTTCCCCAGTTAAGTCATGGTTCATATTTTTCTCCAGGTTGATTATTTGGTTTGGTTGGTTTGATACCTCTATCCCATATTCCTCAGTCAGGGCTTGACATGGATTTTCCACAACTGAGTAGCCAGACAAGGGAAATATCTTTTCTAAGAAGTGTTGAGACAACTGTCAACTTTTTGAGTTTTCTCTCGCCAAGTGTTGAGTTTGATTTAAAATACCCATAATTTTGACTTCTTGCTGCATTATTAAAACTTCTTAGATCCCCGAATGAAGCCGAGATGATGCTTTTCTCTGAAATTTGTTATCCTGATGAAGTTTCATAGTTTCTCCCTAGAGAAGTTTGTGCAACCATTACTCTTGATATAAAAGATTGTATTTAGGCTTCCCTCGATGATGTGGTGTTAGCCTCCCCAATGAAGTTAGTTTGGAATCCCCTGTTAAAGTCTAAAACAGTATGCAACATTACCTTCCCTGGTGAAGTCTGTATGATATTCCCCGGTGGAACCTGGAGGGGGGTGATGTATCCCTGCATTTGTATCGGTTTATTGCTATCCGATTGTGCTTTGATTATTTTAAGCCACATTTCTTCCGAGTGGATTTAAGTTGTGAAGTAGGAATTTTTTTCCCTAGTTGGCGCTTAGTCTCTTATGGGATCTTAATCCTAGAAGTGATTTAGTCGATTGTTGACTTCACCCAATGTGGTTTTGTCTGGTTATTCCCAATGTTGTATGTCTGTTTTGTCACAATATACATGATAACATTCATACATTCATAAATACATCATGCATAGCGGAATTTAAAATTCATTGCTTATTTTCATTTTGTTGTAAGCCAAAATTTTCCCTCCCATTTTTGAAGACAATTGATTCAAGACACCTCCTCATGCTCCTAGGGTTCTAAATTACTCAATACTCATGGGTTTGAACATACCAGCACCTCTTCTAAGCAATTGACCTATAACTAGGGTTTTGTGTTTCTCAAAGAAAATTGAGCTTCTAATGCCTCAAGTGAGTTTCATGGTTCCTCAAATACTTCAAAGAATCCTCATGTCAAGTTTCAAGCCTTGCATCACATGTTTGCTCAGTCAATTGCTCAGATGAGTGAAAGTTAATTGTATCGAACAAAAAGTCAACTGTGGTTAACATATAGACAAACTTCAAGATTTTTGGTCAACATAAATATTTTTAGGTCACATTCATCATTTGATTAAGAGTTGATCATGATTCATTAAGAAAACTCTCAATTCATCAAAAGTCAAAAGTTACAAAAAAATTAGGGTTTTCTTAAGGAGAAGTCAACTAAACTTTGACCAAGCATAACTTTCACATGCTTCATCAGAAAATTCTCAACTAAAGCCTATCTTGAAGGAAATTCAAATCTCTACAACTTTGTCTTTATAAACTCAATTCCAAAAAATGATTCATTTGAGAGATATGAGCCAAGACATTACAAGTCATTTTGAAAGTCAACAAAACGTCATCTTTTGTCAAAGAAATTTACACAAAGATAAAGACTTCAAATGAAAAAGTGACCAACGTGAGCGTTGTAGAGGACATCTACAGATTTCCATGAAGTCAAAAATCACCTTCATATGACAAAAATTGAGTGAGATATGATTGGTTCAAGTTGAGAAATTTTTGAGAAATGCATGAAACCTCAATTGAGCAATTTTGAAGTTTTGAACTAGTGGACCTATCTTCTAAGGTCTAAACATGTTCATGACCTTATAGAGGACTCTTAAACTCATTCATATATTAGCATGATTTTTATTTATTTATTTATTTATTTATATTTATTTTGATTTTTATTCAATTAAATACAAAATAAATTAAATAAAATAACAAATGATGGACCAAGGCATGTGGGCTTGGTTTTGTATCAAATTTGAGGTCCGAGAATACATATCCAACTTGCCAAAACCGTGGGAGGAAAGATTTGGACATAATTTTCTTAAAATGGAATATTTGAAAACATGTTTTTTGTGTTTTGGAAAGGCATTGAATACTTGGTATTTTCCTCTTTTGTTTTGATCTATTTTCTTCCTCTATAAATACACACAACATCAGTGAAAAAGACCACGAATTGATACCTCAAGAGCAAGCTCAAGAATTAAAAAAAATTCTCAAGAACAAGGGCAAGGTTGAAAACCTTTTTGCAGCCTCTCCCAAGAAATTTCAAGCATTCCGTTACACTCCTGAAGATCCTAAGAGTCGTTTCCATTCTTTCAACAAGCTTGAGACATCCCAGAACGTGATCTCTCAAGAACACTGGTTGGGTAACTTTTCCAAAATCCTAAACTTCTATTTTATGCATTGTTAACTAATCTTATATGTTCATGTATGTTTATGATGATGTTTAGGACAGTTCAGGACCATCACACGGGGTTTATAATGTCAAAATCCTGATTGGCCATTGATGAACCGATTCCCACCCCATGCATTTTTTAGTTCCACTTATTTCAAACTTTCTTTCTTTACATTTTCATACTCATTTAATTATTTCTATTAATTAAAAATTCATAAAAAATATAATAAAATTGGATTTTGACTTATAATAGGTTAATTTAACTTTTGACAATATTATTCTTAATTAATTAATTACACATATGTTTTTTTTAATAATTAATTAAGTGTTTAATTTAGGTTTAAAATCAATGTATTTTATCATCATATCAAACCAAAAAAACGCATAAAAAATTAAATTCTAACATTTTAGATAATAGGACTTTAAAAATAATTTACTAACATTTTAGATATTAGGACTTTAAAAATAATTTACTAACATTTTATTTTATTTTGCTATTTATTTTATTAGATAAATTGTATAAGATGTACAAATTTTGTAATAACCTAGTTTAAATTCTTGCACAATTTCTTTATCATGTAACTTCCCCAAGGCCCTGTAATAGCCTAGGAGTTTACTTTTCTGCACTTATTCTTTATGTCTTGTATATATATAATTGTGTAGTAATAGACTTGTATGGAAAGATAAAATTAAACGGTACATAACCTTAAATAATTCAAAGATAACATAACTGAACTGAACTCACTTTGAACACACATACCTCTAGGGTAAACTCATATGTTGCTTTCAGAAAACAATGGTTATTTCCCTTAAAAATAGGGATGTTGTAGCAAAAGACCCTCGAATAAATGATCTAGTCCCTTCGATGACCCTACGAGAAAAATGATGATAGCCCATTCGAATTGCTAAAGTATCCTTACATGTTGCCTTCTATGATCATACGACGACCCTACGCATGTCCCTTCACATCCAATGATAGGGCTTCGTACTAACTAATGGTACGGATATCACTATCTAAAGGAGAAGGAAAGGTTTAAGAAAGACCTTGAGTGGGTAGAATACTATTAATCGCTTGCTCACACTTTTCAAAACAAAAGCATCTCACACAAATACTTTCAAAGTTATTTTCAAAACACTTTATATGCAATCTTGAGGACCGATACAAGAATCATTACAAAGTTTACCTTACATTGGCATTTTCAAAATATTTTTAAACACACACAAAAAGAAAATTTTCAAAGTGAGCTAAGAGATAGAGAGCCCGTACTCAAAATCTTTAATGGTCTTTTCTGTTCTTTTCACCCTTTCCTTATTGGATAAAATAAAAGTTGGCGGTGACTCTTTTTATCCATAATATTTGCGATAAAACGGAAAACAAGTCAGTTCTCCCACCGTTTTACAGAACTGGAGACTCTGCTGGGGATAAAAATGAAAGAGGGGTTACCTTAAGAATTTAAATCACTTTACTTTTGCTTTATTTTCATTGTCTGCTTTATCTTTAAGGGTTACTTGGGTTTCAATACTTGTAAAGATCCTACACCCATATCTAGGGATGCCTTAGGTAAGTAGCAATAGATCATGGAAACTGTACGACATAGATTGATATGGTTGAAGTGATGGCTATGTTAGTGCGACACTTTGGTTTGTACCAATGTTCCTTGAGTTAGTCGAGGATAACATTGGGATACCGCATGGTGTCATAAGCACTAGCTGACTTTTAGAACCTTAATTGACCCATCTTGGCTATTAGAAGGTAGTGAGATAATCGAATTTGGTGCAGCATGAAGTTGGTTGATACTCGACGCTACAATCATTGAGATTCGACTCTCAGGTTTTTTTGGTGGCAAGTCAGTTGTCGTGCTAAACAAAACCTATGAGAAAAACCAGTGATATTGAGATACCTAGAACCCGATTACTATTTTAGGATAGGTTGAGCCAACTTAACTCTAATAGAAAAGGGTACTTACCTATGGACCTCATGCAAGCCTTTAAACCTATGGCTACTTATTTTACTTGTTTGTATTCACTATCTAACAACTTAAATTCCTCATAGGATTTGTTTCTATAAACTCATTTGTTCTCATCGCCTTACACTTTAGCTTAGTGCATGACATACACATCATGTCATCTCATAACATAACACTGTTACTAAGCATTTCAAGGTTCTTAGGGATTTATGGTGCACTATTTTCAGGATTGTTATAAGCCAAATTTCTATCAAGGGGCAAGAGGATTTATTTTCCTCTAGCCAGATGTCGTCAAGATCAAAGTGCATTTTCTTGAGTCAGAGGCTATGACCTAGTTGATATGGTGAGCTTGATTCTTATAGAAGGACATCCAAAGATGAAAACTCAAAGTTCTTCAAAGACAAAGCTGAAACCAGATTCTTTTCTAATATTTTAAATCACATAAGATCCTTGAAAATATTGCATATGCATCTACATGTCATGCATATCATTACATAACATGTGTTCTCTAGACAGGTATTCTCATCTTCTTGTTGTTTATTTCAGTAGAAATGGCTCTCGGACAAACAATGAAGGATCTCCAGTCTCAGAATGCTCACTATTAGGAATTGGTTTTAAGCCCATACAATGGGAAAGAAGAATTGAAAGCACTCCTAGCTGATAAAATGACCCAGAAGAATCCTGAAGACAACAAGGATGACCAGTTGGAACAACTGTTGGATGAGATGAGAATCCAGATGATTGGTCAAATGACTATTATCCAAAATTTAGCTCGGAGACAAGAAAAGTTGAGAATCCTCATCAGCGAGCTTCATCAGAACGGATATGACCGTATCGGACGAACTACTAGAGTTGGGGATCCGATCATTAACCAGCCTCCAATGAGATAGGAAACTAACTTGGTTGAAAGTAGGAGGGGAATAAGAGAGGGAAAGAGAAAAGCTGACATTGTTAATCCCCCGGTTAATGGAAAATGGCCTGTCAAGTTTGTTATTACATCGCCAACTCAACAACGACCTTGCCAACAACAACAGGGTAATCAACGTAAGCAGGATACACCCAAAAGACAATTTTCCAAAATCAACATGCCGATGTCGCAAGCTTTGCAACACATGTTGATGCTGAAATTAGTCAAATTGAAGGATCCTCCTCGGAATCCCAATACTTCCATCCTAGCTACAATCCTAATGCAAGGTGTGGATATCACTCCAACAATCCTGGACATGACATTAACAGTTATTAGACGTTGAAATATAAGATTTAGGACCTGATTGACAAAGGAGTTTTAGAATTCACACATGATGGTCAGATTGAGTTTTTCTATCATCCCTCAAATATGAAAATTGCAAGGCACACCATTCTGAAGTGACAAGTTCAGGCGGAGAAGCTTCAAAATCATTTGAATTTTTATTTGTAATTTCTTTAGTTGTTCAAACACTTATCTTTATGTCAAAGTTTGTTTTTTTTCATGAATGCATTGCATATGTCTATCTTGAATTAATCCATTCGTTTTCACTATATTTAAACAGTGGTTTTTACTTGTTTTTTGTGATATTCAACTCATTAAAAGCTATAAGCCTTTAGAGGTAGGATGATGAAAACGATTCCATAATCTCATACAATGTGATTTTGAACATGCCTTACTGACGATGTGCAGGCGTTACTTTAATTCCTAAATAGTGGATATATAAGGAAGTTAATCCCTAGTCAATCCCTTTGAGCTTAAGAAGTAGGAGTTTTCTTTTTCACGCAAATTAAAACACTTAATCATAACTTGGGCCATGGTAGTTTCTCAGTTAACTCAATTGTGCATTCAATCGCAAGCCTTTCCTTCGTACATAGCAGGTAGTATCGAAGACATCCTTCCAAATAAAAAGTCTATGATGGTTCCCCGTAATCATTAAGCCGGGAAGTAATTATCTTTCAAAATAAAAGCCCGCTAATTCAAAACCTTTGAAGGAGACTTAGGAAAAAACTGGGGCATCCCGCTGACTGTAATCTCAAACAAAACAGTTCAGGAAAAATTTAGGGATAATAAAGTCAAAAAGAGGTCGCTACAAATCCTCAACAAAATAAAGATGTTACAAGAAAAAATGACTGCCTTCTCAAATAAACTTTCGATTTCTGAACCATCACCAAGTTTCATTGCAATAATTCCAAACTCTATTGGAACCTAAATGCATAATTAACTGATTGTAGGACTGAAGGACATCATGGAGAATGGGTTGGGTACAAATAAACTTTGAGCCTTTATCCTTTGTTTCTTAAACCGTGAACCACGCCATGTTACAACCCTTCAAAGTTCTAACTAAAGCACGGGTTAGTTAGAAAACAAACTGTTACAAAAAGGTATCTTGACTTGTGTAAGGCTTACTATAAATCCTGAGTTGATATCACATTCTTACAAATTGTTTTACTAAAAAATACCTTTCTTTAAACTTCAATAAGAACATAAGCTTTACATTTTAATACCACTGTTTGCATATGGCTAAGTGTTTGACAGCAGCGAAATTCGCATGACGAATATTCAATGAATGAAAATCCTCCCAATGGACAAAATTACTTCAGAGGATTGGTCAAAGAGAAAGAAACTTCCAGTAATAGGCCTTTCATGGACACAATTGGTTATAAATCAAGGGGCATGACATGTTACTGTCCAAGTCATCTGTGGCAGTCAAGCCAAGATTCAAAGAATCTCTCAAAAGTGCTGAATAGCCAGGGGCAAATCTCCATCTGAATCACTTAGGGCATGTTACATTGATTATGAGTTTCAGCAAAAGGCACTATGAAAATTGAATTTTCGGTATCACCGAATTTCTTGTCTATGTCAGCAGTCTTAAATGGTGTCATTCCGCCGTGACAGTTCTTAGAAAAATACTGAGGAAGGTCAAGACTATTAGAAACCTGGTAATCAATGATTGATCAATAACTTCAAACATCGGGTGCACAAGAATAATCCCAGGGGAAAATGGACTCCCACATACGAAGGGCCACATATGATCAAGAAAATGTTTTCTGGCAGTAATACAACACTTACTACCATAGACAGTGAAAATTCCCTGCGCCCTGTGAACGCAAACATAGTCAAAAATACTACACATGAAAAAGAGATCAGCTAGGTTAATTGGCGTATGAAAAAATAAAGGCATCCTGATGAACCAAAAGGGTTCCAGTAAAAATTAGGGACATATAAATATAATTGTACACCCAGCAAGTCAAAAACCTGAGAAGGCGGCTTGGGCAAAAAGGGGTATCCCGGTGGACTGAAAATCTGAAAAGACAGCCCAAGCATAAGTTAGTGATTAAAGCGTACAACTATGTCTCGTTATCTCATAACTTAGATTAATGTTCAAAGTTATCCACAAATCCCCACAGAGCAATCTCCATGGAACTATCTCTATAAAACTACCTTTACAAGCTCATCCCCAACAAAGATATATTCCTCAGCAAGTTCAATGCCCTCAGGAAGAAATTAGGGCATCTTCCAGCAGTTTACCTCCATATTCCTAATGGATAGCTTGACTCGATCACCATCCCAAAAATGTATCCTAACGGATAATCATTTCCCTAACATACAGTGGAGACTTCCTCGGCGCAGCCTATCAAATTCCAATCTCTATCAGAGTTTATTTCCTCGACACAGTTTACATAAATTTAATTCCCCAACAGAGTTTATTACTCCAACACCGTAAATATCTAACAAAATTCTCTTCTCCATCAGGGTTTAATCAAAGTTGCTATCCCTAGAAGATTTTCTATGATATATGAAACCTTGACATATAGCATGCTAGAGGAATATCCTTCACTTTTATCCCTAGTCAGGGTATGTAAGAATCAAATCCTTCAACAAAAAGAACGACGAACGATCGACTCTCCTTGAATGATTCTATCCTCAAGTAGAAGTCGAAGATACCCAGAGAAATATCCTCAAACAGAAAGCATGAATCCCCAGATAAATTGTCCCCAGCAGAAATTGAAGAATCACTTTCTTCATCCCCAACAAAAGTCCGAGATTTATTTTCCCCAGCTATACATTCTTACAAGGAGATACCGATACGCTTCAACGATATATTGCATCCATACATCATTTCACAATACATCATAGCATATTCATGCCGAAATGCACATAACATTCTCATTTATTTTGAGAGCATCATTACACAATGCATTACATACATCATGACATTACATAAACTAATTTTGTATTTTCAGGTAAAATTCACAAACAGACGAATATCATCAGCAATTTTCGAACAGGTCAGAGATTAATTCCCGAAACAGAATGGGGCAACTATCTATATTACCAAGCGGTATGAATTCTCGAAACAAGATGGGTTTACCAACAACAAATAGGTCGCAGACTAATTCCCAAAACAGGACGAGGCAACTATCTATAAGACCAGGCGGTATGAATTCCATAAATAGGACGGGTTTACCAATAAAGAACAAGTCGCAGATTAATTCCCGAAACAAAACAGGGAAACTATCTATATGATCGAGCGGTATGAATTCCCGAAACAGGATGGGTTTACCAACAAAAAAGAGGTCACAGATTAATTCTCAAAACAGAACGAGGCAACTATCTATATGACCAGGCGGTATGAATTCCCGAAACAAGATGTGTTTACCAACAAAAAACAGGTCAAAGATTAATTCCCGAAACAGAACGGGGTAACTATCTATATGACCAGGAGGTATGAATTCCTGAAACAGGACGAGTTTACCAACAAAAAATAAGTCAAATATTAACTCCCAAAACAGGACGAGGCAACTATCTATATGACTAGGCGGTATGAATTCCCGAAAGAGTTTGAGTTTACCAAGGAAAAACAAATTGTAGATTAATTCCCGAAACAGGACGGGGCGACTATCTACATGACTAAATGATCTCCTTCAGGGCCTCCATTCTGAAAAAGAACCACACCTAGAGACTGAATTCTGGCAAGCATTCCCCTTCTGAAAAGCATTCTACAGATACAGTCAGGCGTAGACTCATTCTGATACTCATATCAACATTTACTTTGGATGACATCTGTAAGACCATCTCCAGCAACACTCTATCATCTCTCCAAATGGCATATTTAAGCCTATTCAAGCAATACTATCAACCAATAGCATTAATCTGTGTGTCGGCAAGTGCAAATTTCTGGGCACTTCAGTGTTCAATCCTCTTCCACCTTCAGATCACGAATGGCGGACATGCCAATCTAACTCTTCAGGTTTAACAAGATTGAACAAGGGCAATTGTTGTACCATAAAAATTTCCCTCCCATTTTTGAAGAAAATTGATTCAAGACACCTCATCATGCTCCTAGGGTTCTTAATTGCCCAAGAATACTCAAGGGTTTGAACCTACAAGCACCTCTCCTAAGCAATTGACCTAAAACTAGGGTGATGTGTTTCTCAAAGAAAATTGAGCTTCTAATGCATCAAGTGAGTTTCATGGTTCCTCATATACTTTAAATAATCCTCATGTCAAGTTTCAAGCCTTGCATCACAAGTTTTCTCAGTTAATTACTCGGTTGAGTAAAAGTCAACTATATTGAACAAAAAATTAATTGTGTTCAACATATAGTCAAAGTTCAATTTTTTTGGTCAACATCAATATTTTGAGGTCACATTCATCATTTGATCAAGGGTTGATCACGATTCATCTAGAAAACTCTCAATTCATCAAAAGTTAAAAGTTTCCAAATTAGGGTTTTCTTAAGGAGAAGTCAACTGAACTTTTACCAAGCATAACTTTCACATGCTTCATCAGAAAATTCTCAACCAAAGCCTATCTTGAAGGAAATTAAATTCTCTACAACTTTTTCATTATAAACTCAATTCCAAAAAATGCTTCATTTGAGAGATATGAGCCAAGACATTACAAGTCATTTTGAAAGTCAACAAAAAGTCATCTTTTGTCAAAGCAATTTACATCAAGATAAAACTTCAAATGAAACAGTGACCAACATAAGAGTTGTAAGGGTCACCTCTAGCTTTCGAAAAAGTCCAAGATCACCTTCAAATGAAAAAAATTGAGTGAGATATGATTGGTGCAAGTTGAGAATTTTTTTAGAAATGCATAAGACCTTAATTGAGCAATTTAGAAATTTTGTACTAGTGGACCTATCTTCTAAGGTCTAAACATGTTCATGACCTTATAGAGGACTCCTAAACTCATTCATACCTTAACATGACTTTTTTATTTATATTTATTTTGATTTTTATTCAATTAAATACAAAATAAATTAAATGAAATAACAAATGATGGACCAAGGCATGTGGGCTTGGTTTTGGATAAAATTTGAGGCCCAAGAATACATGTCCAACTTGCCAAAACTATGGGAGGCAAGATTAAGACATAATTTTCTCAAAATGGAATGTTTGAAAACATGTTTTTTTTTTGTGTTTTGGAAAGGCATTGAATACTTGGTCTTTTCCTCTTTTTTCTTGATCTATTTTCTTCCTCTATATATACACACAACACCGGTGAACAAGACCACGAATTTCTACCTCAAGAGCAAGCTCCATGAATCCCAAAAAATTCTAAAGAACTAGGGTAAGTGTGAAAACCTTTTTGCAGCCTCTCCCAAGAAATTCCAAGCATTCCATTACACTCCTGAAGATCCCAAGAGTCATTTCTAGTCTTTTAACAAGCTCGAGACATCCCAGAACATGCTCTCTCAAGAACATCGGTTTGGTAACTTTTCCAAAATCCTAAACTTCTATTTTATGCATTACTAACTAATCTTCTGTGTTCATGTATGTTTATGATGATGTTTAGAACATGTCGCGACCATCACATGGAGTTTATAACGTCCAAATCCTGGTTGGCCATTGATGAACTGATTCCCACCCCCATGATTTTTTAGTTCCACTTATATCCAACTTTCTTTCTTTACATTTTCTTACTCATTTAATTAATTTTTGTTAAATCAAAATAATTCATAAAAAAATATAATAAAATTAGATTTAGACTTTTAATAGGGTAATTTAATTTCTGAAAATATTTTTCTTAATTAATTAATTAGACATAGTTTTTTTTATAATTAATTAAGTGTTAATTTAGATTTAAAATCTATGTATTTTATCATTCAAATCAAACCAAAAAATGCACAAAAAAAATAATTTCTAACATTTTAGATATTAGGACATTAAAAACAATTTACTAACATTTTATTTTATTTTGATATTTATTTTATTAGACAAATTGTATAGGATGTACAAATTTTGTAATAACCTAGTTTAAATTCCCGCACAATTTGTTTATTATGTAACTACCCCAAGGCCTTGTAATAGCGTAGGACTTTACTTTTCCTCACTTCTTCTTTATGTCTTGTATATATATCATTGTGTAGTTATAGACTTGTATGGAAAGATAAAATTAAATGCTAGATAACCTTAAACAATTCTAAGATAACATAAGTGAACTCGACTCACTTTCCACACATACACCTCTAGGGTAACCTCCTTTGTTGCCTTCGGAAAATAATGTTCATATCCCTCAAAAATAGGGATGCTTTAGAAAAAGACCCTCGAATAAATGATCTAGTCCCTTCGATGACCCTACGAGAAAAATGATGGTAGTCCCTTCGAATTGCTAAAGTATCCTTACATGTTGCATTCTATGACCATATGACGACCCTACGCCTGTCCCTTCACATCCAATGATAGGACTTCCTACTAACTAATGGTACAGATAACACTATCTAAAGGAGAAGGAAAAGTATAAGAAAGACCTTGAGTGGGTAGAATACTATTAATCGCTTGCTCACACTTTTCAAAACAAATGCATCTCACACAAACACTTTCAAAGATATTTTCAAAACACTTATTACGCATTCTTGAGGACTGATACAAGAATCATTACAAAGTTAGCCTTACATTGGTATTTTCAAAATATCTTCCAACACAGACAAAAATCAAATTTTCAAAGTGAGCTAAACGATTAAGAGTCTGTAGATAACTATGGATGAAAAGGATGATAACACCTTCCCTTTACATAACCTACCCCACGAACTCAAAATATTTAAAGGTCTTTCCTTTTATTTTCACCCTTTCCTTATTGGATAAAATAAAAGTCGGTGGCGACTCTTTCTATCTGCAATATTTGCCATAAAATGCAAAACAAGTCAGCTCTCCCACCGTATTACAGAACTGGCTATTTTTTAACATATTACCCTATTTGTAGAATTATGTCATCCTCTCTCCAATAGATTGTCAACTTTAAGCAAAAAGTGTACATCCTTTCAATTCCCCCGTCGAGTTATCCCTCGTGGAATAATTTGTTTTAGCGTTCCTTTTAAGCTCATTATCTAAATGGAATATGATCCCTTTTTTAGTTTTTTTCTTCATTGGGTGGTGTCATGGTTAACTGTTTCACTCCAGTTTATTTCTGGTTTAAATCTGTGGTCCCTGACAACATTATTATTCTTATTTCTGCAGGCTTTGAACCCTGGTTTGAGAATGTGCATTTATTTGGCACGAGAAGACTTTGTTAACTAAGCAGGAATGTATTGGAAGATCCCCATAAAGCCAAGATTAATTTCCCCACAACATTATCGCAATCCTCTTTAAAGACAGCAAGTGGCAAATCTCTTTATTTGAGGAACTTGTTCTTACCCAGTAAGCCTGTCAATGCAGAGGAAATGTTTTACTCCGATGAATGGTATTCTCATCATTATGGGAGATAGTTCATTATTGGGATGTTTACTATTATGAATGGTAGTCTCGTCATTATGGGAGATAGTTTTGTGTTGAGATGTTTACACTGATGAATGGTAGTCTCGTTATTATGGGAGATTGTTCATTTTTGAGATTTGTTACTTTGATGGATGGTAGTCTCGTCATTATGGGAGATGGTTTGTTGTTGATATTTGTTTACTTTGATGAGTGATAGTCTTGTAAGTATGGGAGATACTTCATTGTTGAGATTTATTTACTCTGGTGGATGGCAGTCTCGTTATTATGGGAGATAGTTCGTTGTTGAGATTTGTTTACTCTGATGGATGGTAGTTCGGGATTATGGGAGATAGTTCGTTATTGAGATTTGTTACTGCTATGAATGGTGGTCTCGTCATTATGGGAGATATTTCATTGTTGAGATGTTTACTCTGATGAATGGTATTCTCGTCATTATGGGGGATAGTTCATTGTTGAGATGTTTAGTCCGATGAATTGTAGTCTCGTCATTATGGGAGATAGTTCGTTGTTGAGATGTTTACTCCCATGAATGGTAGTCTCGTCATTATGGGAGATAGTTTGTTGTTGGGATTTGTTACTCCGATGAATGGTAGTCTCTACATTATGGGAGATAGTTTGTTGTTAAGATTTGTTTACTCTGATGGATGGTAGTCTTGTCATTATGAGAGATAGTTTGTTGTTGAGATTTTTTTACTCCGATAAACGGTAGTCTCGTCATTATGGGAGATAGTTTGTTTTTGAGATTTGTTTACTCTGATGGATGGTAGTCTCATCATTATGGGAGATAGTTCATTATTGATATTTGTTACTCCGATGAATGGTAGTCTCGTCATTATGGGTGATAGTTCATCGTTGAGATTCACTTTGCTCTAAAGAAGTTCATTTGTTTTCAGTCATAAGTATTTATGCCAATCATTTTTTACCTACCGATAATATTGGTATTTACTAGTATTATGTTACCATTTCTATTCCATGTGATTCGACGTTAATTTTTTCTATCTTCTCTGTGAGTGGATAATTTGCAGTTATCTGTCGATCATTATCATCCATTACTTTCTCCTCATTATTTGAGTTAATGATGCCATATCTCATCCTTGGACTTTACCCCCGTAGAGTTAAGTCTTTTGTTCCCCAGCGGTTTATTTTCCTGGTCGGACTTTCTTTTGATCCTTTATTTTATTTCCCGCATCCTCAGTGGTGTCCCGTGTCGCTTTTGAAGTGTATCAGTTTGCATGCAGAATCATAACCATTTCATGGAATATTAGGGCAAAAAATAGGGATTTTTATATTTAAGTATCTTCAATCGCATCGAGATGAAGATTTTAACCTTCGCATCTCCGGATAGAAGACACTTAAATAAGGGCAACTGTTATACCCCAATTTCCCCCCCTAAGATTTCTCATCGTCTCACTTTTATCAATACAACAAGATCACACATTAGGGTTGGTTCTCCCTATCTTCATATTACCTTTAAGTTTTCTCTTGAGGGATTACCAAGCACCTTAAAGTGTGTATCTTGAACATGTTTTCCTTGAACTAAGATCAAAATATGTATATATGTTTCTTTAAATGTTCATATTGTAGGAGCATGATACAATTACATTCATCTCACCATCTAACCTAGGATTAAGGGTTTGTTCTCAATAAAATGACTCTTCGATGTATTGCAAGAGCTCAAGTTTCAAGGCTATGTCCATGATGTCAAATATTTGTGGTTCAATTAATTCCTTCACCTTATTTAGATCAAACGTTCTTCAAGGTTGGGGTTGATATTCATCAAAGAGATAGGTTCATGTCTTTTTTTCATGCCTTCTTCAACAATATTCATTGAGACTTAAGCTCCATGTTTTGAGTGTGCTTCAAGACAATAACATTTCAAGACCTATTATGATTCATTATGCTTTATATTTCCAAGAAAAATCAAAAGATTCAAGGTTGGTTCAACAAGTTTTACCTAATTGAGCAAATGTTTGATCTAGTGATCACAAGTGCATAGCTCCCTAAATTCTCAACATTTTGAGTTGGTTATTTTTGCTATGGATTCTTATCATCATAAAAAATAACTTCTCCTCACATGGCAAGATCCAATTGTACAAGAAAAATCATCAAAAGTTGAATAGGGTTTCAAGTCATTTTTGGCACTCTATGGGCTAGGGTTTGATGACTTCTAAGGACTATATCTTAATAATTTTTAGATATTTTTGAGTGAATCCAAAGCTATGGTTATATTTAAAGGATCATTAACAAGGTCTCTTTATAAATCTAAGGATAATTTTGAATGGAAGGTTATTAATGATTGAGAAAGATTATAAGTCTCCTTGAAATGGCTTTGAATTTTAGGGTTTGACTTCAAATGATAATAATTTGGTAAATTTTTATCTCATTAAGCCCATTATTTATCAACAATGATATTAAGAGTGTGAAATTCAAATCTTCTTTTATGTGCAAAGTTTGAAAATGGTTAGAAGATACCTAAAGAGTTCAAAAGATTATATGTCACTTCATGGATTTCCATCAACATCAGAAGCTCATAACTCTCTCAATTTTTGGATTTTTTGGATGATTTAAGTTTCACAATACTCTTTAAGAAGTATAATTCATTCCATCTTCATTCATAAAATTATAATTTTTAGTGGAAGGCCATGTTTGAAGGAAATAGATTATAAGTCACTTTTGAACTCAAAACTTGGAATTTTTCTAAGTCTACAATTCAGTGTGTTTTTCACGATTTCAATTGATCATAACTATTTACTCAAGCATCCAAATTCTACCTTTCTTGTCACATTGTGAAGTTTGTGGTGAGATCTTTCCATTACAAAAAGAATGAGATCATAAAGCCCCTCGAGCTACGTGCACCATAGATTCAAAGTTGGCACCTTAAAATTGATTTTGTCAAAACAATTAGATTTTGATTTTCATAATGTGGCTTCTGAACACCAATTTTGTGCATGTTTTCCACTTAAACACGTTTAACAAAGTTGCTAAGGCCGGATTAAATATTAAAACACAAGAAATGGTTGAGTTTTGACAACTAGAAAGTCACACTTTTGTCATGATCAGGGTTGCACGATTTCACTTGATTTCTTATCATTCACCCTCTCTCAGCATTGCATTTACTTCTCCTATAAATATAGACCCCATTCCACTAATTTTCGTAAGCTTGGAAAACCAAAATCACCCTGCCAAACTCTCTCTATAACTCATAATTCTGTAACTACGAATTTGGTTATACAACCTTTGTCAACCCATTTTCTTTGCTAATTCTTCATCCTTGAACTTCACTGAAGCTAACAGAAGAAGAACCAAGCCTTGAAGTGTCCTAAATCATGCTAGCAAAGCCAAGTTTCAGAGCTCTGAATTTGAATTTCAACTGATAATTCCTTCATCAATCTCTCAAAATTTTTTACTACAATGAAGCTCTCATCACTCTGATATTCATCGTATCATTTATTTTTAACTGGAATTGAGTTTTAATCATGAATTTTCAAATCCCTATTCAACTTTTTTCTTCTGGTTTTCTTCAAATCGACCGAGCTACATTTTATATAAATATTTTGTGTGGGTACCATTGAAATCTTCTTAAAGAGACGAAGCGAATGACACCGGTCTGAACTCCTGATTTTACAGTTTGTGAGACCTATAATCACGTGGATGGAGGTTGAAGATGACCAATATGTCATCTCTCAACCAATGACAAGGCGCCACTTGTTATTTTCAAATCTATTTTTTAATTAATGATCCAGTGGTTTATTCACTAATGCCCATGATATGCACAACATGCCATATCCCCTGGATTTGATTACTAACACGTTTTGACATTGATCCAATGGTCTACATCATTTTGGTTTTACTTTTATTTTCTGATTTTAGATTTTAATTCTTTTAAACTTCAAAAATTCATAAAAAATTCATTCAACTTTTAAAATTCTATAAAAATTCTTAAAAATACTTTAGATTTTTCTCTTTCTAATTTTTATTTTTTCTCAGTTTTATTTAGTGATTTGATATATTTTATAATTTTTCACTTTATTTAACTTGTTTTAATTGATTAAAAATACTTTCCTTAATTTTTAAATTCTGGAAAAATTATGGAAAGATCCAATGACCAATTGATAAATATTGGTGACCTCATTTTATTTTTATTTCTTATTTTACTATTTTTTACAATTTTTGGTTTATTTTGCATGTTTCTTAAATTTTAAAAATAGTTTCTAGTTTTAAAAAATTCCAAATTTTTTTGTCAACTCTTATTAACTCATGTTTGACTTTTGACTATTTTTTGAGATTTTCATTTGCTGTTTTTATATAATTTGTGTATTTTACCAATTATTTCCCTTTTATTAACCATTTGAATACTGTTTTATTAAATATTATTTTGTTATTTTTGTTTAGTCTTGATTTGGATGTTATTTTAGGACAAGTTCCTCAACCTTATTCGATCTTGGGTGTTGATAATTTGAGAAACTAAATCCACAAAAATGGATGAATGATGTTGATGATATTTGAAACCCTAATTTCATTTAATACATCCTCTCCCTCTTCATCTTATCCCTTTCCTACTTGTGTTACATGTTGTTGGAGAATAATCTATATATCATTTCTCTAAACATATGGTACATAGATTGCTATTGACCAACCTCAAAATAGGTGTGACTTCTACATAAGTCCACTTACGATTGTTTAACATACCACTAAATTTGTCCTGATTCGAGAAATGATAATTCGTGGCCCAAACCTATGTTTGCAAGCCCAAGTATGTGTAATTTGAAACTTTTGATTTAATAACCTTGAGGTTCATTGTTAGGAGGCTTTGGTCTTATCAATCCTGTAATGAACCATCATAGACTTTGTTCTAAGTGAACCATTTAAACATCATTGATCATATGTTGTTGCCTCGAGAACTTGAAATGAATGATATACTTGACAAAAAGAAAATGAAACTTGTTGTTAAGAAGCTTTGATTTTATCAATCTTCTAATGAGTTTTCAAATACAAGTTTCAAGATGGTCATTCAACTAACCTCTAACTTCTAATTCACTACTAATTAACTCTTACTTTGTGCTTTTACTTTATGCCTTTATTTTATGCCTTTACTTTTATGGCCATTTACTTTAGCATTTACATTTCATGCTATTTTTATCTTTTCTCACTTGAGAATTTATCTTTATGTCATTTTAATTTTTCTTACTTAAGCTTTCCTTTTCTTTTTGAAGACACTTAATAACCAACTTAAACAATAAAAAACTTAAAGGTTACTCAGACTATTTGGTTACTACCCTTGGCATTATGGAGTTGTGGACTTTTTGGACTTATTATTAGAAGCTTTGATACTCTTCGGGACCTTGTGACTTTGTTGTTATTTTTTCTAGAGTTTTTGGGGTTTACCCCAAGACATTGGGTTAATTTTCTTTGTGTGCAGGTTATTCTGATTATTAGCTTTATCTGTGATAGAGAATTCTTCTGTATACAACTGTTACTATGCCTAATTTTTTAGAAGACTTAATGCATCCGAAGCTTGGTATTCTTAAGAGGTTTAGTATCTTTGCTTGCTTGGTTTCAATCCAAAGGATGGAAATTCTACATTGACTTCTTTATGTCAAGTGTTGGCTTCTTGTTGTTTAGATCATTCTTTTCCTTAGCTTTTACCTTATGCTTTAGCATAGTCCCTTCATCTCTTCCCATCTTCGTTAATTTCAAAAATCTTCTCCCTCCTTTTCAAAACTCTTCTGGTTTTCTAACTTGAACCGCTTTCACAATAAACTTGGACTAGGTCCATGCATTTTTAAAATATATTTTCTTAAATCAAACTTTAACCAACTTAATCATACTTTGATATTTTTTGTGAGAAGACTAAAAGTCAATCAACCTCATTCAAACCATTATTTAAACTTCGGCTTTTTACTTTAAAATTTTCTCAAAAGATTAGACTCTTGTCAATCCTTGTAGTGATGCGAGCTACTATACTTCTACGATATATAGTGAAGTGAGATATTTTCCACTTGGGTGTTGAGTGAGGCTTTATTATTTTAAAATCCAAACTATATCCTCCACTTTGAGATGAAGAAAATTCTCCTTTCTCATATTGAACGGAAGGTGGTACGTAGGCACTAAAGGTTCACAACCGCGGTGGGTGCAAAAATGGTAAAAAAATACTTATTTTATCACCTCCACCATCTATTTTTTATACGACATTAATAGCCAAATACACAAATTTTCAAAGAGGTTCTTGCGGAGTACCCTAGATGTTTAGGGTGCTAATACCTTCCCTTTGCATAACCAACACCCGTACCTAGATTATCTCCCCCTCTATTTTGGGTTTATTTGCACCTTTTCCATTTCCTTTGAAAACAATAAAGTGTAGTGGAGATTTTTATTTGATATGTGCAAGTCAAGTCAGTCTAATGGCTTAGTCTCAATATTTCTACCGCTACAACATCTTTTTGAGTCTTTTGACTTCTCGTCTCTATGCAGCAGCTTCATTATATTCTGCACCTGAGGTGGTAATATCTAGACCTGCAAATATTCCAACTACCTTTGACTTTTCAAGGTCAAGCTTTATCATTAAATCCACCATATATTGATTCCTCAACACTAAGTGATTCATAGTTGTATACTCTGCAACCTTTTGAGCGAATAAAATATCCTATCATGACACAACCTTGAGATTAAGAAACAAGCTTGTTGAGGAAATATAAAAGAAAAGAGTGACCTGAATATGTATTCCGCGTACCTCAGAGACTCTGTAACTTCTTGGCTTACACTGACGTTAGAAAAGTGTTTAGTGGAAAATATTGATTTAAAAGCCTTTATCTCAACTTTCGTGATTATATATTCAGACTATATTGTTAAACTTAAATGATCACTCTCGCTGTTTCATTCAAGATTTAAAAATACTTTTTGAAAACGAATAAATTCTAATCAATCCTAAAGTTCTCTCGCTGTGTTTAGAATTAATGCCTAATTTCTACTATCCGATTCGACCCCCACGCTCTCGCTGTGTCGGCTCGAACCTTAGTTAATTTCCCACTCTCGTGGCAAAATCAAGTTAATTAAACTCTCACTCTCGTGACAAGGCTACTTAAATTAAGTTTTAAAAACAAAAGACTGAAACATAATTTTCAAACAAAGATTTAAGCCAACTTCATTACCGAGTCCCGCCAGAGACGACGGTTTTCACATATCGGGCTCTAAATTTTTTTGCTAGACATACATTTGCTTGAAAACAAATTAAAAATAGAAAATTCAATTAAAAACAACATGGTAATTAAATTAACAATCATAAACAAAACTAATAATAAAGCAATAAAAGAGAACCTTTAAAAGATAAACTTGAATTAAAACTGGAATTAATCTTCAATAATCCAGCAAGCTTATGATCCAAGAGTACAAATGAAAGGTCCTAAAACTAATGGTGTGGTAGTTCCTGCATACGATGGCGAAATAGTGTGGCACAATGACCAAATGCGAAGGAACAAGAAGGGTCGTCCCAAAATTAAGCGTATCACAACCGAAATGGACGACCTTGACAAGCTGGAAAGAAAGTGTGGTTTATGTCGTCAAGTCGGACACAATCGCAAAAATTGTCCGAATCGGGCGTCTGCCTCGACCACATAAAAATTGTAATACATAAAATCTTTCCTTAATTATGTTGTAAACATTAGGGTTTTTCGTTAACAGTATTTGCTACAATAAATATTGCGTGTACAAGAAAAAAAACATGATCTTCCATCTACGAAATTACAACTGTTAAAATAATTTCATATGACCCATGCATCATCAACATTACGTCATTGTCTGTTTTGACTTCCTCCATACATACATTAGGTCTTCCAGTCGCATGTGAGGTTGTTGTTCGTCTTCGCTGGATCCTTCGAATTTTTCCCCCTCCACAATGTCTCCATCTAGCCATCGCATCAACTCCCGCTTCTGACGCTCCATGGAGTGAATGTGCCAGAATTTCATTTTCATCGCAGGTTTCATGGAGGAGAAGATAACATAACCATCTTTGTTAAAAATCATGGGCAATGTCATGACGCAAATAACAGAGTAAAAAATAAGAAAACAGTGCGAGAAAGTGTGAGAAATTACGGAGAAACGAACGAATTATTTATAAAAACAACATTTTGCCCTAGTAGCCAATTGAGATGGCGCCTCCTGTCACTTTTAAAGTGCATGCGCCATCTCACTTTGCTAAAAGAGAGAGGAGGCGCCAAGTGAGATGGCGCCTAGGGCAAAAATGTTGGTGGAGGCGCCAAGTGAGATGGCTCCTCCTTTGGGGAGTCATCTGAAACATGGTTATTTGCGTAATTTTTTCCGAATCGTGGTTATTTGCGAATTTTTTTTTAATACCTGGTTATTCAAAAAAATAATTCAAGATTATGAACCTGGACACTTTTGGGATTTCTTCTCAATATTGTGATTGATTTGGTGATTAATAAAAATTTATTTTGAAACATTTCAATTATTTTTAACACCTTGACTATTAATTAAGTGTATAAAATAAAAGATTTTAAAAATTAAAATAATTTTAAAATACCCTTAAAATAGAAAACAAAAATAATAATAAAATAATTAAAAAATGAATTTTAGTATCCATTTTATTAAAATAATTAACAAAAGAACAAAAATACCAAAAAGTAATATAATGAAACTTGAACTTAAGACCTTCCAATTAGAAGCCTTACTCCCTGATTAACTGTGCTATGTCATTCTTTAGAGACAAAACGGCTCATAGAAGCATATGAAGGTTGAAAAATATTTTGCAATTTTAAAAATACAAATAATTTAAAGTAAATTATTATATATTTTAAATAAGAAAAAATAAATTATTGTTAAACCAAATGAGAGTAATACCCAAAAAAATTATGAAACCAAGTTTTAAAATAATTTGATTATTTCCAAAATGGGGCGGACAAATTTGGGGTATGACAACTGCCCCTATTTAATTACTCTTTGATTGAAGAGTGCGAGAATACGAATGTTTCACACATTCAGATCGAAGGATTGTGAAATAACGGAGAACCCCAAAATTTGACCAAAAGATTATAAGGATACATTGTACAGTGTTCTCAAGAGTACAGAAAAATAGGCAAAGATGATGATGTATCATCCTACCAGAGTTAGAGAGAAAAGTGAGATTGACCTAGATATAACGATGCAGACAACTCGCCAATACCTAGAAAAGAGATTGTAGATTTTGCATATTTACCGTAACCTAGAAGGTAAATAACACAAGTTTGAAAGTTGACTTACTAACGCTTCGAGACTAACATAGTAAGCTTATAACGTAGATTTTGTCTATTCATCATAACCTAGGGGATGAGTAAAATAGAGTTGATAATCCATTGCCTCATGGAGACTTAACACAATGAATTATATCGCAGAGAGACAGATAAACCTATTGCTGCTTCAAGACTAATCCAATGAGTTATATATACAAATTTCATATATTTACTACAACCTAGGGAGTAAATAATATAATTATAGATTTGTGTATTTATCATGACCTAGAGGATAAATAACACAAATTTGATAATTAATTATCGCTTAGAGACTGGCACAATGAAATATATATTTTCGCATACCTAAGACAACCTAAAGGATAAATAATACGAGGATAGGTTTGTGTATTTATCACGACCTAGAGGATAAATAACACAAACCTGATAATTCATTATAACTTAGAGACTGATGCAATGAACTATAGATTTCCACATACCTACCATAACCTATAGGATAGATAATACAATGATAGGATTGTGTATTTATCATGACCTAGAGGATAAATAACACAAACCTGATAATTCATTATTTCTTAGAGAATGACACAATGAACTATAGATTTTCACATACCTACCACAACCAATAGGATATATAATACGAGGATAGGCTTGTGTATTTATCATGACCTAAAGTATAAACAACACAAACCTATTAATTCATTATCGCTTATAGACTGACACAATGAACTATAGATTTTCACATATCTACCACAACCTAGGGGATAGACAATACGAATTAGATAACTTATCGCTGCTTCGAGACTAACGCAATAAGTTATATCACATATTTTGCATATTTATCATAACCTAGGGGATAAATGACACAAGTTTCAAATTTGAAAATTGTTTTGGTAATCGAATCTTAGATAACTAAACCAAATATAAGATCGAAGTTTATCGATTGTGTCTATTCTCAACCAAGGTGTTTGTTTGTTTTGCATAGATAAGCTAATTCAACACTAGGCCCAAGAAAATTCATAGTAATCTTACCCAAAGTAGATTTGAAAATACCAGGCACGTTGTATATGCACGATGGCCTATATCGATATGAAACCCAAATGTATATGTATATGCACCAAATGTTTCTTATGTTCATGCACCAAATGTATTGTAAATACTTTTGATATTATTCTTCTTTTAAACCATTAGATCTTTTTATTTTGTCACCAACTTCCCAACACTGCATGTTGTTTTTTCGTGGTATATCCAAGTTGATTTGACATAACAAGGTGAAAGTGTCAGCAAGATTTGAAGATTGTATTAGGCGTAGGCATAGTCGTGGACCTCTCTCACCATTTTTTCTAACCAAAATACACTGTGATGTTTTATCAAATGTTTTTTTGATGTTTCTGTATGTCAGATGTATCAAATGTTATGAATGATCTTGATACTTTTATATGCTTATGTGCATGTTATGCATGACGTGAGGATCTTAATGAGAAATCTACTATCGATATTTCCAAGGAATCCACTGCCGATATTCAATTAAGGACTACCTACTACTGAGATCTTTTGGAAAATCATCTGTCGAGATCAACTAAGGGAATCTACTATCGAGATTCTGTTAAGAACTAACTTCTACCAAGTTCTTCTAGAAATTCATCTACCGAGATTAACTAGGAGAATCTGCTGCCGAGATTCTGTTAAGAAACTACCTTCTTCCGAGGTCTTCTAGAAAATCATTTACCGAGATTAACTAGGGGAATCTGCTACCGAGGTTCTGTTAAGAAACTACCTTCTGTCGAGGTCTTCTGAAAAATCATTTTCCGAGATTAACCAGGAGTATATACTACCTAGATTCTACTAAGAATAGATAACCTGATTGACAATGATGATTGTCTTCACATGAAACATGGTTTTATGCTATGCGTGTACATTTTGATTAATGCATGAGATGTAATGATTGATTGATGCATGTAATGAGTGACTTGTATATGTATCAATGGATGTTGTATTTTGAAATTCCAATGTGTGATTGGGATTTTTGAGATATGCTCGATCCATGCTGTCGGAATTCGTCAGATGGATGAGATGATAAGTATAACTTGATTCTGGATCGAAGAGCCCTAATAAAGGATTTATGCAGACTCTTATTATTTTGAAGGATGCCCTTGTTAGGGATCGTAGATGGTTAAGACGTAGAGAGGTTGATATGTAATAAGGCTTCTTGTCACATGGTGGAAGAGTTTTGATTGCATGATTTCCTGATACTTGTTCCGAACTCGAAGATTGCTGATGTAGGAGGAGAGTTTGCCCCTTCGTGGTCTGTCTTGCCCTAATTTATTGGTAGGGTTTTGGATGGATTCTTCTTGACATGATTTTAGAAGTAGCTTGATCGTGAATGACCTTACTATCTATAAATATGCCCTTAATTAACAGACTTTTAAAGACAAACATTTCTGATCAACTTCTCTTGATCAAGCCTCGCAATGGTTTGCCCTTATATTTGAGTTCCTTGAAAGGTATGCCCCTTAATGTCCATAATTTGGAGGAGGTACTCTTGGATCTCCATGATATAGGTTCGATACGAATTACCCCAAGTATGCGAATCTTTCAGAGTTTGTATCTAAAGTCGCTTGAAGGGGAACATGACCCCTACATTCTGTCTTGGAGAGCCTTGAGAAGTTTTTTGAAAAGATGAAATCGAGCCATACCATGTTATGATATGACTTGATTAAGGAATTATCCTTCAAAAGGTATGCCCCTGATTGGTCCTTTGAAATATGATCCAAGTTGATTGAATCTCAAAATGATCAACTCTAGTCAATAGGATCTTCATGTGATATGCCCCTACGATCAATAGTCTTGCTTATGATTATACGGTTCTTTTTTGGATGCTTTTACGCTAGTTAGAAGCTTCCTAGAAATGATCACTTTTGATTAAACCAATTTTGAGATCTCCTTTTATGCTAAATGTCTATTCGTAGATAAAATTGTACATTTTGAAAAGTAATTTTGTTTGATTTGCATGCAATTTTTGAAAATGAAGTTTGTTATGGAATAGAAATAGATAATTAGAGATGGATATTCGAAGAATAGAAGTGCTTAGCAATAATTTTAACAAAAATAGGAGTCAATTTAACACAAACTATGCCGAGTATGCTTTCATAGTTAACCTTGCTTCAATTAGGACTTTTGAAGGTTGTAACGTGGACATGGTTAGTGGTTCAAGAAACAAAGGATATAAGGCTCAAAATGTATTTATCCCACCCCTTTCTCCTTGATGTTCTCCAATCCTAAATCCAATTAATGCAACAAATGCGTTCAATCTCCAAGAGAAATTTCGTAGTCACGCCGATGATGAGAAACATAGATAAAGTTCAAGCACTGATGAGAAGCACTAATAATCCTTGATGTGGTATTCACAAACTTATTCTCTAAATTCTTTTCTTTGAATCCCTTATTTTTGCATGGACGGGTTATTTTGAACTTGACGGTCCATCGGGATGCCCTAACTTTTGCCTAAGTAAAAAAATTTGGATTTCTTTTCTTTGACTTAGCAGACTTTCTCTTTTTTTTTTGAATTTTTTTTTTTGATTTTTAACACTTGTGACTATCATGTTAACTTTGTAAGCTCATCTTCATTGTTTCCTCGATCTTTAATGATGTACTAAGGAGGAAGACATTGTGGACTTTATCTTCATTGATTCCTCGATTTTGGATGATGAATGCGAGGAAAACGATGTGCTTGAACCTTTTCTTAGATTGACTTGATTCTCTTGAGATTTTAAATGCATCATTTAATTAATTGAAAAACTACCCTTCCCCTGGTTAAAAATAAGGGTTTTTTGAAAAATTGAAAAAACTCCAACTCCTGGCTCGAGGGGGTTAAATACGGATTAACTCCTTATTTCTCCATTATTTAGGAATTGAAATAATGCTTTACATCATCAGCTCGATCTTAATATTAAAAGCATAGTTTAGTAAAATTCAGTTATTTAGTTTTTTATCATTCTCCCTTAAAGTTTGTTAAAGTTGAAAAATTAAAATGGAAAAGAAGAGTGAAAATGGAAAGTCGTTGATTATTTATGGAAAATGATATAATAATGAATACAAATGGATTTACTTCAAAAATATGCATGATTATTTATTTGAATCATTAGTCAAAAGATACAAATTTACATTAATTACAACTTAGAAACATAGAAATTATAATTTGAAATTAATAAAGTCTAATGATCCTATGGAAGAGCTTCTTTGTTGATCCTCTTGACTTTAGGAGTGCTTTTGGATGTTCTTAGACTTGTCAGAGCATAGGGGTAACCCTTGATGTTTCTTAGGGATACCTATTCTACCAATATGGCAGATGCTCTTGATGTGGAGGAGTCACCAATGATTGTTGCATTTGAGGCATTGTAGGCCTATGACTTGTATGATAAAGGGCCGCCTTATCTCCTTAACAAGATTTGTAAGACCAAGCTCAGTAGTTGACTTTCTTCTTCACAAATTATGAATTTCTTGAGTTCCATCAAGCTTTTTTGAAGCACGCTTGGAATTTTTTCTTTGAGTATCAGGAAACATGTTAGCTGGATGATAGTTGGACAAGGGCGAAGATAGAAATGCGTACGTATGAATATATGGTATGCAAAAATATTTTTGGCTTTAAGGGTATGAAAAAAAAGTTTCATGCATATGCAATGCGACACAGACGTAGTATGAAGGAAAACATAAGGGTACACTATACAGGTTTAATGATAGACATGGAAATGAGGATACCCTACACTGACTCAGACTTTAAGACAGATAGGAACTCTTTAAGGATTATGAATAATGAAAGACGAAGAGGAACCCCTACAAGCTATGGATTATAACAGAGAGAAGAGAATTCCTATAGGCTAGGAATTATGATAGACCAATGGACATTTGAGACGAAGATTAGACTTGAGGGAAGAGCGTGGAAGAGAGAACGTGGCGACCGGTCAACGGTCACCAAATCCCATGGACTGGTATAGGCTAAGTGGCATGCATCAACGAAGACATCCTTCGTAGGAAGGTTCCATATAGGGAACAAGATCCTATAAAGGTTCTAAGGATAATGATAGACAAAATGGGATCCCTACAGGCTAGGGATTATGACTAAATAGAAAATCTTACGAGCTAAACCAAAGAATACCCTTACGAGTTTAGGGTATAATAATAATAATAAGAGGTCACCCCACATAGGTTTAAAATTACAATAGAATGTCCCTCGCGGGAAGGCTTCCTATGAAAGATGGGACGCCAATAGTTTCCTTAGTACATATCTTCCTAGTTTCGGCCTAAGGATATTCTACGCTCCCCATAAGGTGGATTCCTTAAGGGTATCATGGATAACACTAGAGGAAATGGCACAAGGGCCTCCCTTAAATGGAGCCTCAATGTAGGCTGAAACTTTCGTCTCTAAGGTCGTATAAGGTCTCACCATGAGATTTTGGTTTAGGGTTATACAAAGAGTTAAAGGTTTCATTCCAAAGTCGTATCCCCTAAGAGAATACCTCTTGAGACATATTCTTTTTTTGGAATTCAACCGACTCTAGGCGAAGTGGTCACAAAAACTCATAGGGATAATATATCCCCTTGGCTAATAGACGAAACTTTTTTCTAAGGTTTTGAATTTTCGAATTTAAAATTCCACCACAAATTAATGAAATGATAAACAATATAATAATAAATAAATAAAATAAGTAAATAAAACAAATATAGAAACAACACCAACAACCCTAACAAAACCCCAGACCTAAAAGAAAAACTTTAAACCCTAGGGTTGAGTCCCCAGTAGAGTCGCCAACTGTAATAACCGGAAAAAAATATAGAGTCTCCACCATTAATTTTTATCCTAAATACGAGAATATAAAAGAATAACCCTAATTGATAATACAAAGGTTCTAAATTCTTGATTCACTTTAGACGAAGGGAAGGTGTTAGACACCTTTCATCTACCTTGTTCACCAGGATACTAGGGTTTAGGTTTAAGGTTTAGGAATAGGGTTTTAATTTTTTAGTTAGGGGAACTCGCCACGATTTTGAGTCGTATGCCTACGTATCCTCTTATGAGGAATCAGAGTCTCAATTCATAGTTTGAAGTGTTTGGTTAGTTTTTTCATGGACTGTGGGAATATTTTGAATTAATCCTTGAACCAACTGTGAGTTGAAAATAGCGGAATCGTAGACGTAGTCCGAAGTTAATGAAAAAGATCTCCATAATCATTTTTGAAAATATCTTGAATTTAATTATGTTATAGTAGGAAAAAAGGTTAGTTTTTGATGGGTTAGTTGTCTTAGATGTGCTACGTAATTATGCAAAATAGGTTTGAATGAGACAAAGATTTAATGCAATTAGAAAAATAGGGTTACTGTTTTAGAAAATATTTAATTAATAAATAAGTATTTTTTCTAATTATTAAAGATATACTAAATATTTTAATAAAAAAAATCCAATAATCATTTATTAATAGTTTTTATACAAGAAAATATTTTAATGCAAATTATGCTAAAAAAGTGATAATGTGACAAAAATAAAATAAAGAGAATAAGAAAATAACGTAATTAAAATTATTTAACTTAGTCTCATGGGTTGTAAAAATGGAATTGGGTGGTGTATTTATTCAGGCCCAAATGTACATCTGAGCCCAATTAGCTAGGGGGTACGAATTATTGTTGAGTAGCAAAAACATGGGATGTAAAGAATAAGGGCCCAAGTTAAAAAATTGAACTTGGCCCAATTGGTAGAGAGAGGTGTATAATTAGTTTGGTAGTAATTTTTGAGATCTAAGTAACAATGGATTTGAGATCCAATTTATTTCTAAATGAATCTAATTAACTTCTATAAAGTAACCAATTAAATAATTATAATTAAGTTCTATGATAATAATGTAAAAAGAACAAACAAAAACTAAAATTGAAAATAACTTAGTGTGTGAGGGGAAAGTGAGTGTTTGTTCTTAGGCCATTGTCTAATCAAGATAACGATCCAAATATTGTTGAAAATTGTTGATTTTTCAAATGATTGTTGATTCTCCAAATGGTTGTTAATGGAAATTTTTTAGGTGTTATGTGAGAGAGAGATAGAAAATTTTAGGTGTTTGTGAGAGAGAGATAGAAAATTATTGATGTAATTATTGATCTCCAAATGATTATTGATGGAGACTTCAGAGTTTCTTTGTTGGTGTTCTTCGATGTGAAGAGCAACAACTTTTAGTAGAACTCTAGTGAGTTGTTGATTTGTAAATGATTATTGATTCTTTAAATGATTGCAGGTGGAAAATTTAGGATGAAGAGAGTACCATTTATAGATTTGAAATTAGGTTAAAGACACCCTAAAAAAGATATATTTCACACCAAGAAAAGCCCAAAGTTTATCATTTTATTTTGGTCAGCAAATCTACAAACTCTGACCAATGATAAATCAGTTTTGTCAACATGTGACCAATTAGAAAGTGACAAATCATATGATTTTGTTGTTTTTATATTTTATATGATTTTTTGGTTACTTTTTAATTAAAAATTGAAAAAGTGAAGAAAAAAAAGCAATTTTTTGTGAAGATTTATACCAATTGAGACTTGATTGAAACTTGGAGGACAAGATTATGAATCTGGACACTTTTAGGATTTCTTCTCAATATTGTGATTGATTTGGTGATTAATAAAAATTTATTTTGAAACATTTCAATTATTTTTAACACCTTGACTATTAAGTGTATAAAATAAAAGATTTTAAAAATTAAAATAATTTTAAAATACCCTTAAAATAGAAAACAAAAATAATAATAAAATAATTAAAAAATAAATTTTATTATCCATTTTATTAAAAAAATTAACAAAAGAACAAAAATACCAAAAGGTAATGTAATGAAACTTGAACTTAAGACCTTCCAATTAGAAGCCTTACTCCCTGATTAACTGTGCTATGTCATTCTTTAGAGACAAAACGGCTCATAGAAGCATATGAAGGTTGAAAAATATTTTGCTATTTTAAAAATAAAAATAATTTAAAGTAAATTATTATATATTTTAAATAAGAAAAAATAAATTATTGTTAAACCAAATGAGAGTAATACCTAAAAAAATTATGAAACCAAGTTTTAAAATAATTTGAATATTTCAAAAATGGGGCGGACAAATTTGGGGTATGACAACTGCCCCTATTTAATTACTCTTTGATTGAAGAGTGCGAGAATACGAATGTTTCACACATTCAGATCGAAGGATTGTTAAATAACGGAGAACCCCAAAATTTGACCAAAAGATTATAAGGATACACTGTACAGTGTTCTCAAGAGTATAAAAAAATAGGCAAAGATAATGATGTATCATTCTACCGGAGTTAGAGAGAAAAGTGAGATTGACCTAGATATAACGATGCAGACAACTCGCCAATACCTATAAAAGAGATTGTAGATTTTGAATATTTACCGTAACCTAGAAGGTAAATAACACAAGTTTGAAAGTTGACTTACTAACGCTTCGAGACTTACATAGTATGCTTATAACATAGATTTTGTATATTCATCATAACCTAAGGGATGAGTAAAATAGAGTTGATAATCCATTGCCTCATGGAGACTTAACACAATGAATTATATCACAGAGAGACAGATAAACCTATTGCTGCTTCGAGACTAATCCAATGAGTTATATATGCAAATTTCATATATTTACTACAACCTAGGGAGTAAATAATATAATTATAGATTTGTGTATTTATCATGACCTAGAGGATAAATAACACAAATTTGATAATTCATTATCACTTAGAGACTGACACAATGAACTATATATTTTCACATACCTACCACAACCTAAAGGATAGATAATACGAGGATAGGTTTGTGTATTTATCACGACCTAGAGGATAAATAACACAAACCTGATAATTCATTATAGCTTAGAGACTGATGCAATGAACTATAGATTTCCACATACCTACCATAACCTATAGGATAGATAATATAATGATAGGATTGTGTATTTATCATGACCTAGAGGATAAATAACACAAACCTGATAATTCATTATTTCTTAGAGACTGACACAATGAACTATAGATTTTCACATACCTACCACAACCTAGAGGATAGATAATACGAGGATAGGCTTGTGTATTTATCATGTCCTAAAGGATAAATAACACAAACCTAATAATTCATTATCGCTTATAGACTGACACAATGAACTATAGATTTTCACATATCTACCACAACCTAGGGGATAGACAATACGAATTAGATAACTTATCGCTGCTTCGAGACTAACACAATAAGTTATATCGCAGATTTTGCATATTTATCACAACCTAGGGGATAAATGACGCGAGTTTCAATTTTGAAAAGTGTTTTGGTAATCGAATCTTAGATAACTAAACCAAAGATAAGATCGAAGTTTATCGATTGTGTCTGTTCTCAACCAAGGTGTTTGTTTGTTTTGCATAGATAAGCTAATTCAACACTAGGCCCAAGAAAATTCATAGTAATATTACCCAAAGTATATTTGAAAATACCATGCACGGTGTATATGCACGATGGCCTATATCGATATGAAACCCAAATGTATATGTATATGCACCAAATGTTTCTTATGTTCATGCACCAAATGTATTGTAAATACTTTTGATATTTTTCTTCTTTTAAACCATTAGATCTTTTTCTTTTGTCACCGACTTCCCAATATTGCATGTTGTTTTTTCGTCGTATATCCAAGTTGATTTGACATAACAAGGTGAAAGTGTCAGCAAGATTTGAAGATTTTATCATAGGCGTAGGCATAGTCGTGGACCTCTCTCACCATTTTTTCTAACCAAAATACACTGTGATGTTTTATCAAATGTTTTTTTGATGTTTCTGTATGTCAGATGTATCAAATGTTATGAATGATCTTGATACTTTTATATGGTTATGTGCGTGTTATGCATGACATGAGGATCTTAATGAGAAATCTACTATCGATATTTCTAAGGAATCCACTGCCGATATTCAATTAAGGACTACCTACTACTGAGATCTTTTGGAAAATCATCTGTCGAGATCAACTAAGGGAATCTACTATCGAGATTCTGTTAAGAACTAACTTCTACCAAGTTCTTCTATAAATTCATCTACCGAGATTAACTAGGAGAATCAGCTGCCGAGATTCTGTTAAGAAACTACCTTCTTCCGAGGTCTTCTAGAAAATCATTTACCGAGATTAACTAGGGGAATCTGCTACCGAGGTTCTGTTAAGAAACTACCTTCTGTCGAGGTCTTCTGAAAATTCATTTTCCAAGATTAACCAGGAGTATATACTACCTAGATTCTACTAAGAATAGATAACCTGATTGACAATGATGATTGTCTTCACATGAAACATGGTTTTATGCTATGCGTGTACATTTTGATTAATGCATGAGATGTAATGATTGATTGATGCATGTAATGAGTGACTTGTATATGTATCAATGGATGTTGTATTTTGAAATTCCAATGTGTGATTGGGATTTTTCAGATATGCTCGATCCATGCTGTCGGAATTCGTCAGATGGATGAGATGATAAGTATAACTTGATTCTGGATCGAAGAGCCCTAATAAAGGATTTATGCAGACTCTTATTCTTTTGAAGGATGCCCTTGTTAGGGATCGTAGATGGTTAAGACGTAGAGAGGTTGATATGTAATAAGGCTTCTTGTCATATGGTGGAAGAGTTTTGATTGCATGATTTCCTGATACTTGTTCCGAACTCGAAGATTGCTGATGTAGGAGGAGAGTTTGCCCCTTCGTGGTCTGTCTTGCCCTAATTTATTGGTAGGGTTTTGGATGGATTCTTCTTGACATGATTTTAGAAGTAGCTTGATCATGAATGAACTTACTATCTTGAACTATGCCCTTAATTAATGGACTTTTAAAGATAAACATTTCTGATCAACTTCTCTTGATCGAGCCTCACAGTGGTTTGCCCCTATATTTGAGTTCCTTGAAAGGTGTGCCCCTCAATCTCCAGAATTTGGAGGAGGTACTCTTGGATCTCCATGATATAGGTTCGATACGAATTACCCCAAGTATGTGAATCTTTCAGAGTTTGTATCTAAAGTCGCTTGAAGGGGAACTTGAACCCTACATTCCGTCTTGGAGAGCCTTGAGAAGTTTTTTGATAATATGAAATCGAGCCATACCATGTTATGATATGACTTGATTAAGGAATTATCCTTCGAAAGGTATGCCCCTGATTGGTGCTTTGAAATGTGATCCAAGTTGATTGAATCTCAAAATGATCAACTCTAATCAATAGGATCTTCATGTGATATGCCCCTACGATCAATAGTCTTGCTTATGATTATACGGTTCTTTTTTGGATGCTTTTACCCTAGTTAGAAGCTTCCTAGAAAGGATCACTTTTGATTAAACCAATTTTGAGATCTCCTTTGATGCTAAATGTCTATTCGTAGATAAACTTGTACATTTTGAAAAGTAATTTTGTTTGATTTGCATGAAATTTTTGAAAACGAAGTTTGTTATGGAATAGAAATAAATGATTAGAGATGGATATTCGAAGAAGAGAAGTGCTTAGTAATAATTTTAACAAACATAGGAGTCAATTTAACACAAACTATGCCGAGTATTCTTTCATAGTTAACCTTGCTTCAATTAGGACTTTTGAAGGTTGTAACGTGGACATGGTTCGTGGTTCAAGAAACAAAGAATATAAGGCTCAAAATTTATTTATCCCACCCCTTTCTCCTTGATGTTCTCCAATCCTAAATCCAATTAATGCAACAAATGCGTTCAATCTCCAAGAGAAATTTCGTAGTCACACAGATGATGAGAAACATATATAAAGTTCAAGCACTGATGAGAAGCACTAATAATCCTTGATGTGGTATTCACAAACTTATTCTCTAATTTCTTTTCTTTGAATCCCTTATTTTTGCCTGGACGGGTTATTTTGAACTTATCGGTCCATCGGGATGCCCCAACTTTTGCCTAAGTAAATAAAAATGGATTTCTTTTCTTTGACTTAGCAAACTTTCTCTTTTTTTTGAATTTTTTATTTTTGATTTTGAACACTTGTGACTATCATGTTAACTTTGTAATCTCGTCTTCATTGTTTCCTCGATCTTTAATGATGTACTAAGGAGGAAGACGTTGTGGACTTTATCTTCATTGATTCCTCGATTTTGGATGATGAATGCGAGGAAAAAGATGCGCTTGAACCTTTTCTTAGATTAACTTGATTATCTTGAGATTTTAAATTAATTGAAAAACTACCCTTCCCCTGGTTAAAATTAAGGGTTTTTTTGAAAAATTGAAAAAACTCCAACTCCTGGCTCGAGGGGGTTAAATACGGATTAACTCCTTGTTTCTCCATTATTTAGGAATTGAAATAATGCTTTACATCATCAGCTCGATCTCAATATTAAAAGCATAGTTTAGTAAAATTCAGTTATTTAGTTTTTTATCATTCTCCCTCAAAGTTTGTTAAAGTTAATAAATGAAAATGGAAAATAAGAGTGAAAATGGAAAGTCATTGATTATTTATGGAAAATGATAGAATAATGAATACGAATGGATTTACTTCAAAAATATGCATGATTATTTATTTGAATCTTTAGACAAAAGATACAAATTTACATCAATTACAACTTAGAAACATAGAAATTATAATTTGAAATTAATAAAGTCTAATGATCCTATGGAAGAGCTTCTTTGTTGATCCTCTTGACTTTAAGAGTGCTTTTGGATGTTATTAGACTTGTCAGAGCATGGGGGTGACCCTTGATGTTTCTTAGGCATACTTATTCTGCCGATATGGCAGATGCTCTTGATGTGGAGGAGTCACCAATGATTGTTGCATTTGAGGCATTGTAGGCCTTTGACTTGTAAGATAAAGTGCTGCCTTATCTCCTTAACAGGATTTGTAAGACCAAGCTCACTAGTTGACTTTCTTCTTCAACAACTTATGAATTTCTTGAGTTCCATCAAGCTTTTTTGAAGCACACTTGGAATTTGTTCTTTGAGTATCGGGAAATCTGTTAGCTGGATGATAGTTGGACAAGGGCGAAGATAGAAATGCGTACGTATGAATATATAGCATGCAAAAATATTTTTGGCTTTAAGGGTATGAAAAAAAAGTTTCATGCATATGTGATGCGACACATACGTAGTATGGAGGCAAACATAAGGGTACGCTATACAGGTTTAATGATAGACATGGAAATGAGGATACCCTACACTGACTCAGACTTTGAGACAAACAGGAACTCCTTAAGGATTATGAATAATGAAAGATGAAGAGGAATCCCTACAAGCTATGGATTATAACAGAGGGAAGAGAATTCCTATAGGCTAGGAATTATGATAGACCATTGGAAAGTTGAGACAAAGATTGTACTTGAGGGAAGAGCGTGGAAGAAAGCACATGGTGACCGCTCAACGGTCACCAAATCCCATGGACTGATATAGGCCAAGTGGCATGCGTCAACGAGGACATCCTTCGCGGGAAGGTTCCATATAGGGAACAAGATCCTATAAAGGTTCTAAGGATAATGATAGACAAAATGGGATCCCTACAGGCTAGGGATTATGACTAAATAGAAAATCTTACGAGCTAAACCAAAGAATACCACTACGAGTTTAGGGTATAATAATAATAATAAGAGGTCACCCCACGTAGTTTTAAAATTACAATAGAATGTCCCTCGCGGGAAGGCTTCCTATGAAAGATGGGATGCCAATAGTTTCCTTAGTACATATGTTCCTAGTTTTGGCCTAAGGATATTCTACGCTCCCCATAAGGTGGATTCCTTAAGGGTATCATGGATAACACTAGAGGAAATGGCACAAGGGCCTCCCTTAAGTGGAGCCTCATTGTAGGATGAAAATTTCGTCTCTAAGGTCGTATAAGGTCTCACCATGAGATTTTGGTTTAGGGTTATACAAAGAGTTAAAGGTTTCATTCCAAAGTCGCATCCCCTAAGAGAATACCTCTTGAGACATATTCTTTTTTTGGAATTCCACCGACTCTAGGCGAAGTGGTCACAAAAACTCATAGGGATAATATATCCCCTTGGACAATAGACGAAACTTTTTTCTAAGGTTTTGAATTTTTGAATTTAAAATTCCACCACAAATTAATGAAATGATAAATAATATAATAATAAATAAATAAAATAAGTAAATAAAACAAATATAGAAACAACACCAACAACCCTAACAAAACCCCAAACCTAAAAGAAAAACTTTAAACCCTAGGGTTGAGTCCCCAGTAGAGTCACCAACTGTAATAACCGGCAAAAAATATAGAGTCTCCATCATTAATTTTTATCCTAAATACGAGAATATAAAAGAATAACCCTAATTGATAATACAAAGGTTCTAGAATATTGATTCACTTTAGACGAAGGGAAGGTGTTAGACACCTTTCATCTACCTTGTTCACCAGGATACTAGGGTTTAGGTTTAAGGTTTAGGAATAGGGTTTTAATTTTTTAGTTAGGGGAACTCGCCACGATTTTGAATCGTATGCCTACGTATCCTCTTATGAGGAATCCGAGTCCCAATTCATAATTTGAAGTGTTTGGTTAGTTTTTTCATGGACTGTGGGAATATTTTGAATTAATCCTTGAACCAACTGTGAGTTGAAAATAGCGGAATCGTAGACGTAGACTGAAGTTAATGAAAAAGATCTCCATAATAATTTTTGAAAATATCTTGAATTTAATTATGTTATAGTAGGAAAAAAGGTTAGTTTTTGATGGGTTAGTTATCTTAGATGTGCTACGTAATTATGCAAAATAGGTTTGAATGAGACAAAGATTTAATGCAATTAGAAAAATAGGGTTACTGTTTTAGAAAATATTTAATTAATAAATAACTATTTTTTTTAATTATTAAAGATATACTAAATATTTTAATAAAAAAAACCCAATAATCATTTATTAATAGTTTTTATACAAGAAAGTATTTTAATTCAAATTATGCTAAAAAAGTGATTATGTGAAAAATAAAATAAAGAGAAAATAAAATAACGTAATTTAAGATTAATTAACTTAGGCTCAGGTGGTTGTAAAAGTGAAATTGGATGGTGTATTTATTCAGACTCAAATGTACATCTAAGTCCAATTAGCTAGGGGTATGAATTATTGTTGAGTAGAAAAAAACATGGGATGTAAATAATAAGGGCCCAAGTTCAGAAATTGAACTTGGCCCAACTCCGTAGGGACGGGTGTATAATTAGTTTGATAGTAATTTCTGAGGTCTGAGTAGCAATGGATTTGAGGTCCAATTTATCTCTAAATGAATCTAATTAAGTTCAATAAGGTTAAAAATTAAATAAACATAATTAAGTTCTATAATAATAATGTAAAAAGAACAAACAAAAACTAAAATTGAAAATAACTTACAAATTGAGGGGAAAATGGGTGTTTGTTTTTGGGCCATTTTCTGTTCAAGACAACGACCCTAATATTGTTGACAATTGTTGATTCTCCAAATGATTGTTGATAGAAAAATTTTAGGTGTTCTGTTGAAAATCCTAAAATTAACCAAGAGAGTTGAGAAGAAAGAATGTTTGTGAGAGAGATAGAAAATTGTTGATCTCCAAATGGTTATTGATAGAGACTTCAGGGTTTCTTTGTTGTTGTTCTTTAATGTGAAGAGCAACAACTTTTAGGAGAACTCTAGTGAGTTGTTGATCTGCAAATGATTATTGATTCTCCAAATGGTTGCTGATGAAAAATTTAAGGTGAAGAGAGCCCTATTTATAGTTTTGAAATTAGGTTAAAGACATCACAAAAAAGAAATAGTCCACAAAAATTTAGGGTGAAGAGAGCCCTATTTATCTTGGTCAGCAAGTGTACAAACTCTGACCAATGAGAAATCCATTTTTTCAACATGTGACCAATCAAAAAGTGACAAATCATGTGATTTTGTTGTTTTTATATTTTATATGTTTTTTGGTTATTTTTAATTAAAAATTGAAAAAAGTGAAAAAAACTTTTTTTTGAAAATTGATTAATTAAAAAATACGAAAAACAATAATTTAATAATAAAAAAGTGATTTTTTGGAAAGATTTATACCAATTGAGACTTGATTGAAACTTGGAGGAAAAAATTATGAACCTAGAGACTTTTGTGATTTTTTTTCTTCAATATTGTGATTGATTTAGTGATTAATAAAAATTGATTTTGAAATATTTCAATTATTTTTAACACCTTGACTATTAAGTATATAAAACCAAAGATTTTATAAAATATAATAATTTTAAAATACCCTTAAAATAGAAAATGAAAATTATAATAAAATAATTGAAAAATCACTTTTTTATCCTTTTTCTTAAAAAAACACAACAAAAAAAAAACCAAAAAGTAGTATAATGGGACTTGAACTGAAGACCTTCCACTTAGAAGCCTTACTCCCTTACCAATTGTGTTATGCCATTTTAGTCGAGACAAAAAGGCTCATAGAAGCATATGAAGGTGGAAAAATATTTTGCTATTTTAAAAATACAAATAATTTAGAGTAAATTATTATATATTTTAAATAAACAAAAATAAATTATTGTTAAACCAAATATGAGTAATACCCAAAAAATTTCTGAAACCAAGTTTAAAAATAGTTTAAATATTTTAAAAATTGGGCGGAGAAATTTGGGGTATGACACAATCATAAAGAAGCGAGACCTATGGGCGATCTGCTAGGAGAGTTAGGCATACAGACAACCTACAAGAAAGGCTAAATCTACATGCGACCTACGATCCTAAGAGAGTGAAACCTACAGATAATCTGTATACTGAAATCCAGGTCTACGGGCGATCTAAAACCCTAAAGTGCAACCTACTTCTAGGGGAACTAGGCCTACAAGATGAACTATAAGTAAAGCTTGATCTACGAGCGACCTACGATCCTAAGAGATATCTACAGATGATCTGCAGAATGGAAGATCTACAGATGATCTAAAATCTTAAGGCGAGACCTACGAGCGATCTACACGAGGAAAGCTAGATCTATAGGAAATCTACAATCCTAAGAGAGATACCTACAAGCAATCTACAGGAGGAAAACTAGATCTATGGGAGATCTACGATCCTAAGGTGAGACCTACGGGCGATCTACCGGAGAGCAAGATCTACGGGCGACTTACGATCCTAAGGTGAGACCTACAGGCGATCTGCTGGGGAACTAGGCCTACGGATGACCTATAAGGAAAGCTAGATCTACGGGTGATCTAAGATCCTAAGACAGAGACCTACAAATGATCTGCAAACTGAAATCTAGATCTGCGGGCGATCTAAAACCCTAAAGTGAGATCTACGAGCGTTCCACCAAGAGAACTAGGCCTACGGGTGACCTACTAGGACATATAGACCTACAGGCAATCTAAAATCCGTAGGTAAGACCTACCAGTGATCTATCGAGAGAACTAGGCCTACAGGGGAACTATAATTCTAAGAAGGTGATAATATCGTGTTGTAATGAATTAAATCCGTATCGGTATCAACAAAATTCGGATCAAGTCAAAAATTATTTTACGCGTCGAAATCAATAAAACATATCAAAATTCGATTCTGATATGTAAAATCATTAATTATGCACAAGGCACCGAATTAAAATCCAATTTCGACACATTAATTAAGAATTATGAGCAACTTACCAGTTTCGACGCGTAACCTTCACATAATTCTCAAACAATTAACCAATTCCACATTTATGCAACATTCATAATTCAAGAATCAATGTAATCTACAATTCTCAAATAAGCACTGATCACAAAATCAATTAAAAATAAATTCTTAATTCCTCAATTCAACCGATTCTGGATTTGTTCAACATCAACAACTCAATTAACAATTGATTTCAAGAATTCAATCAACATTCAACTCATGAACAATTAATTAAAGAAAATAACTTATGCACAAAATCAATTATGTAAAAGCATTTAAAATAAGAGAATGAGAAATTACTGAATTGAAATCAAAGAGGAAAAGAGGAAGGATGCCGAAATCACGAAATCAGAAGGAGCACCACAGAGTTGCACGAAAAAAAGAGAGGAAATTGCGGCGGATGATTCGCTGGAGATGCGCGGATGACAGAGGGAGAATCTCCGGCGATTGTGCGGAGGCGGAGGGGCTGTAATTGTTGAAATTGGATGGTGAGGAAGGACCGGTGATGGTGGCTAGCATCTTGGCTTGTGGAAGATGAAGGTTAGCGCGAGAGAGGGAGAGAGGTTCTTGGAGGGAGATTTGATTTTTTTCTCTTTTGTTCTTGAGTTTGAGAGAGAGTAGAGAGAGCTTGAGTGTGAAATTTAGCAAATGAACCAATTGTTATGTAAATATTGAGGCAAAATTGATATATAGTCTTGAAATGTTTGCCTTGGTTTGGGCCAATAGAAAGCCTAATCAATTTCTTCACAAAGCTGAATTTTCAGTGTCAACAAACGCAGTTGAGAGGAAAATCCACAAACTCAATTATAATCGGTGCATAATCTCTATGCGAGACCAACAACAAAATCGTAGATTATGAAATTTGTGACGTTGTTCCGAAAGAACAGATGCGATACGATAAAACTCGAGCGAGTTATGAAATTTCTAGTGGCGAGAATATTTGACACTGACACTGACTTTTTCAGTAATGCAGAATTTTTTACTATTCGGTTTAAGAAACGAGCCATGAACCGAAGTCTTCAGAGCTGAATCCGGACTTGAGCTTTGAAGAAAACTTGCAGTCAACATCATTTTCAAAATTATGCTACAATAATCATCTTTATACGATAAAAATCGAAGAAGTTGTGATTTTTACAGTATCAAGAAACAATGGAATAAAAATCCGATTCAGCATAATATTTCCTCTTGTAATTCGCATTTCTAGGGGTCTTCCTCAAAGAATCAGTCATTGACCCAAACTTACGGAATGAAGATGACATGAAGACGTATTTTTTCTCAAAGAACCCCTCAAAAACGTCGAACCGGGCGGAAGTTATGAATTTTGAACGTCTGAAAGTAATGGTTCAACACACCGTTTTCACTGTATTTTCAATGTATCTTCTCAAAGTATCTGCACATTTGAAGGTCTTCCTTACTGAATCAACTTCTGAGCCTATCATACAAACTGAAGATGATATTAAGACGATTTTAACACCTCAAGAAGTGCTCCAAAACAATATTCCAATCATAAGTTAGGAATTGTTAAGTGTAACACCCCAATTCTACCCCAAGCAATTTATACAAGATAAATCAGAGTTATAAAATTCAATCATACAAATGAATCGGGACGTCACAAATTCTTCTAACAAATTCATTGCATTCATCATGGATATATAACACTTATTCAAAACGTCAGATGAACCATCAACATAGCATCTTTCATTAAATAATTCAACACCTACGCAGCGGAAATCTTCAATAACATCTTTAAATAAAGCAGCAACTTCGAAACATCTCATATTTAGTAAATAAATAATTCAAAATTCAGCAACTAAAATTCAACAATCAAAAATCAGCAAGCGTTCATCCCCCGAGTGTTACATATCAGAGAAATGACACAGACTCGATCTATTGAAGGTATACAGCCTTCACTCTTGATTACCTGCACGTTACCAACATAAGGGCAACATTCAAACAGAAGGGGTGAGATATCTAACAATATAATAAAGCGCATGATAATTAATATATTAAATTAGATCAATCATATCACCACTTCTCATCTCATAATCAACAATAATTACAGCATATATATTCATTCAGCAACATCAAATACATCTCATTATTCAATCACAAAAATGCGACTCAAAACTATGCAAATGCATGTGGTACCATTGGAGCAGAACTCCCATCTCAAAAATCTAATCTGCCAATTAATAGAGGCATCAAATAAGGCATAGCCTTCATCTCAAAATTTGCCAATCCAGGCCATCTCAAAAAAATGTAATGTATGCGACTCAACATGAATGTAATAACACACTCAGTTAACAACATCTCAAAACACATCTCAAAACAACAACATCTCAATCATCAAAATGACAACATTTCAGTCATCTCAAATAACAACATCTCAATCATCAAAACGACAACATTTCAGTCATCTCAAACAACAACATCTCAATTACAACATCTCATAAACATCTCAAAATAATTTATTAAACATCATTATTTATCAACATCATTTGTTCATCATAAATCATCAAACACAACTTTAATAATCACATCTTATTAATAACTCAACTGTATATCAATAATACATTAAGTCATACTGTTATTCTGCTACTGTACATCATTATTGTCACTAAGTCCTACTGTCATATTTCAAACAGCAACCTCTAACATCTCATAACTCATCATTCTGTCCAAAATCCAGCATAACTGTCATCTACGGGAATTAATCCTAAGTCCTAAATTGTTTACTTGAATTACACCTCTTAATCATCATTTTAATCATCTAAAATAAAGTTCATCGCGTTAGCTAATCAACGCTTCGAACGACATCTCCAACAGCATCCTACAACTCAAGTTACAGTAATTAAAAGTCAATTCTGTCGAAAAAAATTAGACTATATGTATCGACACAAAACACCATGGGTCGATACATCCTGATTCATCTACACGCTATGAGTCGACGCATCCCCCTATGGATCGACTCATTCTGCTTTGAAATCCCAACATGTATCGACACATGCATTGTACCAGTCGACTCATCCTGAGTCTTGTACTCATCATGCATCGACACATCCTCCCTTCACGTCGACTCATCCTGAGTCTCACACACTCATGTATCGACATATCCCCTGCATGTATCGAATCATCCTGAGTCCAACAACCTTCTTGCATCGACTCATCCAGTTTGAGTCGACGCATCCTGTGATTTTCTGCATAATTCTCTGCATTTCTTCTGTAATTTCACTACTGGAATATAATTACAGTCCTACAAACCTCATTCTAACCATGATAACTCATTACTTAACATTAACTTATAATACAACATCGATTACACATCATCATAACATCATTTATCCATCGAGAATTCATCAATATTCACCATACATAATTCAATTCAATAACAAAACAACAATTACACCTAACCCCATATACCAAACATCATGAACCCAATTATAAATCCAGAACCCCACCCTTACCTTGGATCGAAGGTCGCTCTACAATTTCCGGGTTGAATCTTTGTTCTTGCCGTTTCCTTCAAAAACCAGCAACTTCACATTTCTACAATCCTTATTTCTCTTCTTACTGTTGCCTCCTTCTATTCTAACAACAAATAATAAAATAACCTAATATTATTAGATTATTACTTAATGGGATCCAAACTTACACCCCCTTATTACTTCTACTATCTCAAATTAAGCCCACCTTAAATAATATTAGCTTCTAACATTATTTCACATAATAATATAATACCTCAAATATATAATTATTTCTCCATTTAATAAAATAAATCCAATTTAATAATAATTCTTCACAAATATTCCAAAAATAATTTAATTAAGTAATTTATTAAATTATGGGCGTTACAACTCTCCCCCACTTAGAATATTTTCGTCCTCGAAAATTTACCTCAATCAAACAATTCTGGATAGAAGTCTCGCATCTTGCTCTCCAATTCCCAAGTCATGCTTTCACCAGTAGCTCCTAGCCAAACCACTTTAACCAAGGAAATCTCCTTGCCCCTCAGAGTCTTCATTTCACGATCTGCGATCCGTACAGGCATCGTCTCCACCGTAAGATTATCCCGTACTTGCACATCGTCCATATGAATCACATGAGATGGATCTGAAATATACTTCCGAAATTGCGACACATGAAACACATCATGAAAATTAGAAAGATTAGGTGGTAAATCCACTCTATAGGCAACATTCCCCACTCTCTCTGAAATGTGATACGGTCCAATAAAACGAGAAGTGAGCTTCTTAGACTTCAATGCTCGTCCAACACCAGTCACAGGTGTAACTCTCAAAAACACATGATCACCAGCTTGAAATTCTAAATCCTTCCTTCGCTTGTCATGATAACTCTTCTGTCTACTCTGTGAAGCTTTCATATTTTCTCGAATCAACTTCACCTTCTCATTAGTCTCACGAACAAGTTCAGGTCCAAGTACTACACCTTCACCATATTCATGCCAACATAACGGAGTTCTACATCTTCGACCATACAATGCTTCAAAAGGTGCCATCCAAATACTAGAATGGTAACTGTTGTTATATGTGAACTCTATCAACGGAAGATAAGTATCCCAAGAACCTCCCTGCTCAAGAACACATGCCCTCAACAAGTCTTCTAACGATTGAATCGTCCGTTCAGTCTGACCATCTGTCTGAGGATGATACGCTAAACTCAACCTCAACTTAGAACCCAACGCTTCTTGCAAACACTTCCAAAAATCAGAAGTAAATCTTGGATCTCTATCTGACACAATGCACAAAGGAACACCATGAAGTTTCACAATCACACTAACATAAATCTCAGCCAACTTCGACACTGGAAAATTGATGTTAATAGGAATAAAATGAGCTGACTTCATAAGCCTATCAACAATCACCCAAATCGAATCATGTCCTCTTGAAGTAATAGGAAACCTCGTCACAAAGTCCATTGAAATGTTATCCCATTTCCACTCTGGAACTTCCAACAGTTGCATCAATCCTGCAGGCTTCTGATGTTCAACTTTCGACTTCTGACAAGTCAAACATGCATACACAAACCGAGCCATATCACTCTTCATCCCAGGCCACCAAAACAAACCTTTCAAATCTTGATACATCTTCGTAGCTCCTGGATGAATACTCAACTTACTTCTATGACTCTCTTCAAGTATCACTTTCTTCATCTCAACATCATCAAGAAAACAAATCCGGTTACGAAACCTCAACACACCTTGCTCATCTAACTTGAAATCACTGTTCTCAAATTGATTGATCCCAACCATCGAATCTACCAGTTTCACATCCAACTTCTGAGCTTCTCTGATACTGTCTAAAAATTCATTATTAATCTTCAGCATATCCAACATAACACTCTGCAGAGTAACCTCGCAAACTAAGCTTATATCTCTGAACTGCTTAATTAATTCCAACTCTTTAATCATCATTGTTGACATATGTAAAGTCTTTCGACTCAATGCATCAGCTACCACATTCTCCTTTCCTGAATGATAATTCAAACTGAAATCATAATCCTTTAGCAATTCCAACCATCTTCGTTGCCTCATATTCAACTCCTTCTGATCAAATAGATGCTTTAAGCTCTTATGGTCACTAAACACTTAAAATATAGAACCATAGAGATAATGCCTCCAAATCTTCAATACAAAAACAACAGCAACAAGCTCTAAATCATGCGTAGGATAGTTCTTCTCATGAGTCCTCAACTGCCTCGACGCATAAGCAACTACCTTACCATTCTGCATAAGCACACCTCCTAAACCCATCTTGGAAGCGTCACAATAAACCACAAAAGACTCTCCTGGATTAGGCAACGTCAAAATCGGAGCCGACGTCAACCTCTTCTTCAATTCCGTAAAACTTTCTTCGCACTGAACATCTCAAACAAAAGCTCTACCTTTACAAGTCAAATTAGTCAACGAAAGTGACAACTTCGAAAACCCTTCAATAAAACTTCTATAATAACCAGCTAATCCCAAGAAGCTTCCAATCTCATTAGCTAACTTTGGAGTTTCCCATTGCAACACAGCATCAACCTTCGATGGATCTACAACAATGCCACTACCTGAAATCACATGACCAAGAAAACTAACTTCTTTTAACCAAAATTCACACTTGGACAGCTTTGCATACAACTTCTTCTCTTTCAGAATCTGCAATACTACTCTTAAATGTTCAGCATGCTCTTCTTCTGACTTAGAGTAAATCAAAATATCATCGATGAACACAACTACAAACTGATCCAAATAAGTATGGAAGATACGATTCATATATTCCATGAATACTCCCGACGCATTAGTAACACCGAAAGGCATCACCGAATACTCGTAATGTCCATAACGTGTTCTGAAAGCTGTCTTCTGAATATCTTCATTCTTCACTTTAATCTGATGATAACCGACCTCAAATCAATCTTACTAAACACACGGGCATCCACCAATTGGTCTATCAAGTCATCTATTCTTGGAAGCGGATACTTGTTCTTAATCGTCACCTTGTTCAACTGTCTATAATAAACACAAAGCCTCATGCGTCCATATTTCTTATTCACTAACAACACTGGAGCTCCCCACGGCGATACACTTGGTCTTACAACATAAACAACGGTTAGAACATCAAAATAACAATACTCGATTGTTAGACAACTAAGACTTGACGACAAGTTCGGACCAACCTTTTGCTCTGATACCAACTTTGTAACACCCCAATTCTACCCCAAGCAATTTATGCAAGATAAATAAGAGTTATAAAATTCAATCATACAAATGAATCGGGACGTCACAAATTCTTCTAACAAATTCATCGCGTTCATCATGGATATATAACACTTATTCAAAACGTCGGATGAACCATCAACATAGCATCTTTCATTAAATAATTCAATAACTACACAGCGGAAATCTTCAATAACATCTTTAAATAAAACAGAAACTTCGAAACATCTCATATTAAGTAAATAAACAATTCAAAATTCAACAACTAAAATTCAGCAATAAAAAATCAGCAAGCGTTCATCCCTCCGAGTGTTACATATCAGAGCAATGACACCGACTCGATCTATTGAAGGTATACGGCCTTCACTCTCGATTACCTGCACGTTACCAACATAAGGGCAACATTCAAACAGAAGGGGTGAGATATCTAACAATATAATAAAGCGCATGATAATTAAGATATAAAATTAGATCAATCATATCACCACTTTTCATCTCATAATCAACAATAATTACAACATATATATTCATTAAGCAAAATCAAATACATCTCATTATTCAATCACTAAAATGTGACTCAAAACTATGCAAATGCATGTGGTACCATTGGAGCAGAACTCTCATCTCAAAAATCTAATCTTCCAATTATTAGAGGCATCAAATAAGGCATAACTTTCATCTCAAAATTTGCCAATCCAGGTCATCTCAAAAAAATGCAATGTATGCGACTTAACATGAATGTAATAACACACTCAGTTAACAACATCTCAAAACACGTCTTAAAACAACAACATCTCAATCATCAAAACGACAACATTTCAGTCATCTCAAATAACAACATCTCAATCATCAAAATGACAACATTTCAGTCATCTCAAACAACAACATCTCAATTACAGCATCTCATAAACATCTCAAAATAATTTATTAAACATCATTATTTATCAACATCATTTGTTCACCGTAAATCATCAAACACAACTTTAATAATCACATCTTATTAATAACTCAGTTGTATATCAATAATACAGTAGGCCATACTATTATTCTGCTACTGTACATCATTATTGTCACTAAGTCCTACTGTCATATTTCTAACAGTAACCTCTAACATCTCATAACTCATCATTCTGTCCAAAATCCAGCATAACTGTCATCTACGGGAATTAATCCTAAGTCCTAAATTGGTTACTGGAATTACACCTCTTAATCATCATTTTAATCATCTAAAATAAAGTTCATCACGTTAGCTAATCAATGCTTTGAACGGCATCTCCAACAACATCCTACAACTCAAGTTACAACAATTAAAAGTCAATTCTGTCAAAAAAATCAGACTATATGTATCGACACAAAACACCATGGGTTGACACATCCTGATTCATCTTCACGCTATGAGTCGACGCATCCCCCTATGGATCGACTCATTCTGCTTTCAAATCCCAGCATGTATCGACACATGCATCGTACCGGTCGACTCATCCTGAGTCTTGTACTCATTATGCATCAAGACATCCTCCCTTCATGTAAACTCATCCTGAGCCTCACACACTCATGTATCGACACATCCCCTGCATGTATCGACTCATCCTGAGTCCAACATCCTTCTTGCATCGACTCATCCAGTTTGAGGACTACGCATCCTGCAATTTTCTGCATAATTCTCTGTGTTTCTTCTATAATTTCACTACTGGAATATAATTACAGTCCTACAAACCTCATTCTAACCATGATAACTCATTACTTAACATTAACTTATAATACAACATCGATTACACAACATCATAACATCATTTATCCATCGAGAATTGATTAATATTCACCATACATCATTCAATTCAATAACAAAACAACAATTACACCTAACCCCATATACCAAACATCATGAACCCAATTATAAAACCAGAACCCAACCCCTACCTTGGATCAAAGGTCGCTCTACAATTTCCGGGTTGAATCTTTGTTCTTGTCGTTTCCTTCAAAAACCAGCAGCTTCACGTTTCCACAATCCTTATTTCTCTTCTTACTGCTGCCTCTTTCTATTCTAACAAAAAATAATAAAATAACCTAATATTATTAGATTATTCCTTAATGGGCTCCAAACTTACACCCTCTTATTACTTCTGCTATCTCAAATTAAGCTCACCTTAAATAATATTAGCTTGTAACTTTATTTCACATAATAATATAATACCTCAAATATATTATTATTTCTCCATTTAATAAAATAAATCCAATTTAATAATACTTCTTCACAAATATTCAAAAAATAATTTAATTAAATAATTAATTAAATTACGGGTGTTACATTAAGCACCCGCAAAATGGTGGACGAACACTTAAATTCAGTACACTGTCTTCAAAGAATTAAAATTCTCAGAGATCTTCTTCACAAAATTAGCCTTCAATCTGAACACGAGAAATGATAAGAAAATCAAGACGGTCTCAACTCTTAAAGAATCAACTGAAAATACTGAATCAGATGAAGGTTAAAATTCTTGAACACCCGAGAAACAGATAACCAGTCATTAAACTCAAATACTGTTTCAGGGAAATCATATTCTTTGGAGACTTTCTTCACAAAATTGGCCTCCGGTATGAACAAATGAAATCAAGAAAATACTGAGACGATTCCAATGTCCGAGGAACCATTTAAAAATAGTATCCCGATTGAATGTTGCGAATTTCTAAACTCAAACTAACAAAAATGTTATTTCTGATTCGCACCATCTCAAATTCACCAAAACACTCGATTCCTCCGCAATTCAGAGCATGTTGAAATACATGAGAGCTTTCCGTGATTAATACTTGATTGATTAATGATTTGATAGCTTACGAAATATGTGGAACACATTTAAACATTGAGAAACTAGAGTTTTTCCTTATTGTGTTGTCCGATGGAACAATCTTTTTTTATGTGTAGCTTCCGAAAAGGAATACCTTGATCCTATGACCACTTACTGATTACTGATGCATGCGATGTTAAATGACCTACTGAGGAATATGTACATGAAGAATGCAAGATGCATAAGCCAAATGATCCTTATAAAGGGGTATGGCAAATTTGGGGTATGACACTCGTCAGGTCTCTCAAAGAAAGCGTTCTTCTCTTTGTCACATCCATTATTCATGACATAATAGAAACTGGCCTATGATTGGCAATTTCTGCTTCATCACCCTCTTTAGGTTCTTCGACTTCAATCACTTGGTCATACTCCAATGGTAACACCGACACCACATTACTGTTGATATCAAGCTAGGAATGTGATCCAGAATGGAAATCTTCTATGAGCATATAATCATCTTCTAGTGGCTCTTCTGACACATTTCCTTTTGGATCTTCCACCTTTGAAGGAAAGAGTTTTCTCCCACTAGTTTCTTTTCCTTAATATTGGCTTTGACTTGGGGTTTATTGCTACTTGATTATGCCATTTCTTTTTTGGCAGCTTCTCTTTCAACTTTCTTCCTCCTCTGAAATCTCATCCATTGAAATCTCGACGTAGGGTTTTTTCCTTTGTAATTATCGGGCCCGTATGTTTGTTTCCTAGACACTTGAAACTCCTTGCGATGTGATATTGAAGATCCCCTACCGACTTCAAAACTTTGCCATTTTTCTTGGCCTTGATTTCCTTTCTCAGCAAGCCTTATCCACTTTCCCTTAGAGGCATTAGCCATTGGCTTGAAAGTACAAGGCCCATTTCCCTATAGATTTGAGACCCTTTATTGCTGCTTGTGGTAAATCCCCCTCTTGTCAAAAGTAAACTGATCCCTAGCAACTTTCCAATTTCCTCTACCACTGATCATTTAAACTCTCTCCAAATTCTTAGCAGCTTTCCTGTCGAACACAGAACTGCACATAAGGCATAACATCACGTAATACCTCTTCCTTTGGCAACCGTGGATGAATTTGACTAGATTTTCATTAGTCTTGGTGTAAGAAACCCTTATTTGGTCTTTGTTGCACTGAACGTGTTCTTCTTCAACTTCCATGTCTTCTTTTTCGCTAACTTTGACCATATTAACCTCAAAGTTAAGATCCTCAGTAATCTCAACTTTCTAAAACACAACACTAAGATCCTCAATAACCTTAACCATGTAACAACATTTGTCGAGACCCTCAGCGGCTTCAATCATGTTAACCTCGATGGGCTCAATGTAACGGGTATATCCCACTTATAGAGGGTGAGAGTAGATCTTCATCCGGGCCTTCGCCTTCTCTCCAAACCTAAGACTTTTGTCTTTTATCGCATTTTGCACGAGATCCATGAAAAGAAAACATTGTGAGGTTTTGTGGCCTAAAAAATTGTGTTATTTAAAAAATCCTCTCTTCTTTCGTTGTTCTAACAATGGAGTTTTTGTATCAGGTGGCATTATGATTTGGCCATCTTTGACTAACAAGTCAAAAATATCATCGAACTTAGTCACATCGAAAGTGTTAGTTATTTTAGGAAACTTATTGTTCTTTTTAGGTTCGACATGATTTTTTCAATTGGAAGGTGCAAGTACTTTACACACATAAGGTGGACATTGCTTCAATTTAGCCAAATTAACTTCATTTTCATCAACCTCGTTAACATCGATATCAAATTTGTGACCATTCTCATCTAGGTCGACATAGGCTATTCTTTATTTCCTATTTGAAATTACAGTATTCAGATCAGAGATGTCCTAAGATATGTCGAGACATTGTAATCTGACTTCAACATAATGAACAGGATAAAACAATAAATTAGTGCAGAAAACTAAAGAACACACAGGATTGTGAATCCAGTTCGGTGTACAACAAACCTACTCTGGAGGTTACCAAGCCATGCACAAAATCAACTAGATAATATCAATTTGATGTTAAACTCCCCCATTTACAAATTCTCACTTAATCACAACCCTTGCTTAACTTCTACCTAAGACTCACCTATATCTGAAACCCTTCTCAAATCCTTTCCAATCACAGAATATTGAATGAACAATTCTAAACACTTAGAAAATAACAGAAGTTACAACTCAAAAACATAGTCCTACTCTTTTATCAATATGATAGTCGAGAGGATCACAATTAACATACAAACCCTAATAAAAATACACTATAAGTTCCACACTAAAACTAGGTTTGTGACAGACTATTTAAACTAATCTTCTGGACATGATTGGGCTTCAAAATCCCAGCAAATCAACTGCTAAAAATCAGATGAAACTTCAGCACAAAAATAGGACATCAATCTTTAGTTTCCTAAATTATCTCCATAATTAGAAACTAGGAATACTCCTTGAATTCAACTTGAATTTCTTTAATCTTTAAACTGAGAGCCACATAGAATATCATAATATTTCCAGAATATTCTACATCTGTAAAATCTAATAAAATCCAACAGTCCAGCTGTACATAGGCGCGATGTCAAATGATCCAGAATAGGACATCTTATTCAACATGTTTCTCCAGTTGCTAGAACATGTTCTTTCAACATGCTTATGCTAAGTTAGTTTTACCAATCATAATACCAATCACAAAAAATAGAGAATTAACAATTTCCCCCTTCGGCTTATTTTGGCTAAAACAACTTAACACTTCTTCGACATAACAACATCAAAACAACTCACGTTTGAAAATAAATCAAACACAAATATCAAAGACACATCATCCAACACAAACATCAAAAAGTTACCAGCAGATAAACTTTTATCAGAGTATAGTGGAAGCTACTCATTATAGAAACAAGAGAAAAAAATAAATTCTTCTCAACATGTTAGTACATCTTGTCTGACAACTCTTCAAGATTCATCACCTCAACAACAGCAACATAGAATCAAAATTCATCACCACTTTGGCACACTTTTGGCTAAAACACTTTTTCCACACAAGCACTTGGTCGAAACACCTTTTTCCCCATAGAAATACTGAAGAGGAAGACAAGACACCAGAGAGACAAAACACAAACACAACATTAGAAGGTGTACACGAGGAAGAAGATAACCTACATCTTCAGAACCATCCTAGCTACTCCCCCTAAATCTCATAACCAATTCTTGTCACAAAGCCTCAGGAAAATTTTCATGTAGCCTCAAGAAACCAAAAAGAACTCTAACTTGACTAAACCAAGATAGAAGACATGTGACAGAAGCACGAAAAATTAGAAGATCACGTGACAAAATAAAACAAAACACTAGACATGATGTTAAAACATCTGGTACGACATCCAATATAAATCCACAACATAAGAACCATCAGACTAAGAAATAGAAACCCTTATGACAAATGGTCACACTCCCCCTTAATTCTTGCATGTAAGGAGCAGCAACACTCAACAACACTAAACTCAATAAAACTAAAATAAACAACACTAAACTAAACAAACTAAACAAGACTACACTCAGCAAGACTCACGAGACTACTCTTCCCCTTTTTAGCCAAAAGATGACAAAAACTGAGTGTGATAATGAATGCAAAGACAACACAAACCCAATGAAGGACACGATTAACAATATGAGAGGGAAGAAAGGGTGAGGGGTTAGTTATAATCAAGGATGATTAATGGATTGTAATGAAGCCTTATTTGTAATGACATAAATAGTCAATGCATGCTTTTTCTGAGAAGATAAAGTCATCCTTGTTAGCTATGCACCAATCATTCCAGGATATATATTGATCTGTTCCATTTCTCTCTTTCCAAGCCTTAACCGTAGAAATATTCCAACATCATATGTGACTTCTCCAAACCATTGAAATATGATACTCACATGACAATAGATGTAGGCACACCGTCCACTATATGCTACACTCACTCTGCAGTTCCAAACTTGCCCTTCAGAATAACTTGCTTCTCACGTCATGATAAACACACCTCATTTTTGAAACCTTTGGACTGAGCTCTCCAAAACATAATGTCATGACACCTGGTTGAACATTGCAATCTTTAAACATCCAAAATCATTGAGAGTTCAAACCACCTTCAACCATAACCATAGTCCTTGAACAATACCATAATACACAAACAACCACACCTGAACTGACTTCATTAGGCTTGTCCAAACATGCCACTCTAACACTTCACCAGAATCTAACTCTCAATCAGGTGGAGATATAGTTACCAAGAAAAGACACTGAAGATAGTAGTCATGACTAGAGAGCTTTCAGATAAAGCTCCTCCTAATTTTTGGAGACTTCAAATTCTGAGATGATGTCCCAACATTGGTTTGGACATTAGTATCTTTTTCAATGATCACATCACTGGATTTACTTTTGAGAACTCCAGCTAAAACCATCCAACACACACAAAGTCCATCATGCCTTGTCCTACCATGTTACTTCTTGGAGAACCATCCAAATTATTAAACTTATGAAAGACCAAAACATTTCATGATGAACCACCTAAAACAATTGTCTTCTTTACAATAATGATCAACCACTCTCTCTTATTTTAAACAATTATTTCTCCCCATCAAGGAGAAAAACAAAGACAAAAGAAACTCCAAACTAACTAACCAAACACGATCTACCTAAGTTCACACATCAGAAAAAATGTCATAACATTTGGTAAGACATCATTCACACACGCATGCCACTATCAGTAGTAGCAGCAGAAGCACACTAGCGTTGGTCACAAAACAACCTTGATCATCTTCAAGTGGTCTTCCACCTCTTGCCCTTGTCAAATAACCTACCACACTCCTTGAACATGTCCCATGTTTTAGGAGTGTTACCACTCACTTCCCTTGTCATCACTTTAGAAAAGATCTTCCTCAAATCACCCCTTTATAGAGATATTTTGTTCCACCCTTTGACAATTTTAACCATATAACAACATGGAGGAAAAGTAGAGAATATGTTGCATTCCTCCCTATCTGTAATTTCTATAAGCCCTTGAAACCTTCAATGATATTTGATTTTTCTTTGATAGAGTTTATCAAGGTAGATTTTGAAAAACCATTAGCATTCACACTGACAAATCTCTTTCCACCAACACTGTCAACCTGCCCAGGTTCCATTAACTCCATATGATGAGTTTTTGACCTCTTAGAAGTAATTTGGTGATGCAAGTTCGGATGTGACATCTTGGGTTTCTTCCCACAGACTTTGCCTTTCTCAATTTTTATCTTGAGAATACCTATGACTCCATCCTTTGATAGGACTTTCTTCATACCTTTCAGGAGTAAATGGTCAAGTTTTTTATGCAGTAACTTCACTTCAAACTTATTTTGACATCAAGTTTGATGAGAATTTTTTTTCTTGAGAGATCCATAAGTAACAATTATCTTTTGATCTGGCTCCCTTCATGATAACTTCATTCTTCTCATTTGTTACCAGAGATTCAGATGTAGTAAAGTTAACTTTGAGATCTTGGTCAGACAGTTGACTAATACTTATCAAATTATTAGTCTTCCCCTTAACAAATATAACATCATCAAGACTAGGTTATCCTGTATAGTCCATCTTTCCAACACCTTTTATTTCACCTTTTGATCTATCTCAAAAAGTGACATAGCTAGTGGAGTGTGGTTTAATATCTACTAGAAATTTCTTGACACCTATCATGTGTCTAGTGAAGCTACTATCAAAATACTAATCCTCTATAACAGAAGATTTGAGAGAAGTGTGAGCTATGAGTCCAGAAGTACCCTTTCTTGAGAGCCACATCTACTTAGCCTTAACAAACAACTATTCTCTAATGGGTTGAGCTTCATGTTTGGGATAGCCATAGAACCTATAGCAGAAGGATTTTATATGACCAAACATTTCACAATAATATAATCTCCTTCATTCAGTGTTGTATTTCGAGTGATATTTTGTTCCAGTTCTTTCTTGGTACAAAAAATCCTCACTTTACCCTCTTTGCCTTTGTTCTTCGAAGCTTGATTGTCAAAGCCAATCCCTTTAACATTTCCAGCATTCTTCCCATACTGAAGGACCTTATCAAGCACACTAGAACTATTCACAAACTTGGTCATATTATCAAGTTGTGAATTGAGCAAGAAAACTTCACCTTTCATACTAGAGAAGGTGGACATGTGCTTCTCTTTTTCAGCTCCCAGACGAGAGATAATAGTAAGGTGCTGCACTTTTTCAACCTCCAGTGGAGCAATAATTTTCTTTTGTTTTTCCTCTAATTGGCCCACCTCTTGACTTCTGAGGCACAACTCCTTGTAGGAAGCACAAATTTCTTCAAAGGTAAGTCTTTCATAATTTGAGTCTTCATCAGAGTCACAAATTCCAGTCAAGACTGTGACTTTTTGGGAACCTTTTCCTTCATGATCACTTTCAAAATCTTCCTCTGACCATGGCACATACAACCCTTTCTTTTGATTCTTGAGATAAGTGGGACACTCAGCTCTTATTTGTCCAACCCCTTCACATTCATGACACTTAAATCTTCTTTCTTGGCTGGAATTATCATCAGTTTTGGCCCTTCTATCAAAGTCTTGGTTTCTATTTATGTCGATTGACTTGTTATTGACATTTGATCTTGACTTCCAGTCCACTTTCTTCAATTCTTTGTTGAATTTTCTTCCAATCAACACAATGGAATTAGATATCCCTTGTTTTGTATCCAAGTGACACTCATCATTTGGATCTTCAGTATTAGAGACAAAGGCAAGGCTCTTTTTCTTTTCAGAATTTTCACTGATTCGTAGCTCAAAGGTCTATAGAGACCTCATAAGCTCATCAATGGCAGTCACTTTCATGTTTAATCTCTTTGGAAGAGATATGAGAATCTTTCTCACCAACTTGGCTTCTAACATCATCTCCCCTAGGGAACTAGAAGCATTGGCTATCTCAATAATATTAATGTGGAAGACATGAATACTCTCATTCTCGTTCATTCTTTAATTCTAAAATTTAGTAGTAAGAATTTGGAGCCTAGACATCTTCGCCTTAGAGGTTCCATCATGAGCAGTCTTCAATATCTCCCAAGCTTCTTTAGCAACCGTGAAATTGCTTATCAGTCGGAAGATATTTTTATATTTTCAATTAAAAAAATCGTTCAAGGCTTGGAGTTTCTCTCTAATGACTTTTCATCTTTATCACTCCAGTCTTCCTCAACCTTCACAACATCAGTAACCTTTCCATCCTTGCCTATAATTGTTGGTGGATTGCATCCCTTGACCACGGATTTCAAGCCTTGTTGTCCAAAGACTTGATGAAATCCACCATATGAGTTTTCCAATAATCATAATTGGTCCCATCAAGAATGGGTGATCTGTACCCAAATCTTCCTTCTTTGTTCATTGTACCATAAAGTATATTCCATGAATCTCACCTAGAGTTAAAGTATGATGCTTGCTCTGATACCAATTGAAATTATAGTATTCAGATCACGGATATCCTAAGAGATGTCGAGACACTATAATATGACTTCAACATAATGAACATGATATAATAATAAAACAATGCAGAAAACAAAAGAATACACAGAATTGTTAACCCAATTTAGTATACAATAACACCTACTCTGGGGGATACCAAGAAAGGGACAAAATCAACTAGATAGTATCAATTTGAAGCTAACCTCCCCCATTTACAACTTCTCACTTAATCAATACCCTTGCTTAACTTCTACCTAAGACTCACCTAGGCATGAGGCCCTTATCAAATCCCTTCCAACCACAAAATAGTTACTGAACAATTCTAAACACTTAGAAAATAACAGATGTTTCACTTCAAAGACACACAATCATTCACTGTTTAAAATCTTTAGAATGACTCATAGAACTTACAACTCAAAAACACAGTCCAACTCTTTTATAAATATGATAATCGAGAGGCTCACAGTTAACACATAAACTCTAATAAAAAATAAACTGTAAGTTTCACACTAAAACTAGGTTTGTGACAAACTATTTAAACCAATCTTCTTGACAAGATTGGGCTTTAAAATCGTAGCAAATCAGCTGTTACAAATCAGCAAAAACTTGTTCACAAAAATAAGACATCAATCATTAGTCTCCTAAATTATATACATAATTAGAAACTAAGAATACTCCTTAAATTAAGCGTGAATCTCTTTATTCCTTAAACTGAGCACCGCATAGGATAGCGTAATATTCCCATTATATTTTGCATATGTAAATTATAAAAGAATCCAACAATCCTGTTGTACATAGGCGCGATATCGAATGATCCTGCATAGGACATATTATTTAACATGTTTCTCCAGTTTCTAGAACATCTTCTTTCAACATGTTTATGCTAAGTTATTTTTACCAAACATAATTCCAATCATAAAAAATAGAGAATTAACACTATTATTTTTACTTGCTCTGGCCTTTTTCTCCTTAAGGCGTTCCACTTGTCGCACCTTATCTGCTAGTTGGGTCATGTCCCTCAAATATTGAGTGTCTAATTTGTTTCTAATAGAGTAATCCAATCCTTCAACAACGATTTTGACTAACTCATGTTCAAGCACTTGTGTAAAACACCTTGCCTTTAGAAGTCAGAATCTATTCAAATAATTGTCTATTGGTTCAACAAAATTGTGCTTAACGCTAACAAATTCTTTCAGACTAATCTTCGACTGTTCCATGTAGAATTACTCATGGAACAACATTTCCAAACAAGTCCAATCATGGATAGAATTCACAGGGAGTATTTTGAACCAAGTAAAAGCATTTTTTGTTAGAGAACTAGGAAAATACCTCATCCTCAGATTCTCATTATTGGCGATGTCTCCCGCCTCATTCAGATACCTTGATATGTGTTCGACCATGGATTCACTCATATCGCTAGAAATCTTAGTGAATTTTGGGAGTTTCCATCCTCTAGGTAGTTCTGTCTATAATACATACTCCACCAATGGGGAAACAAATTTTGGCCTACGAAGGTCACATTCATCCTATTTTGCTCCATTATCCTTTCGACCATGGCAGCAAGATTATTTTCTCGCTCTATGTCATCTTATCAAACTCGATGGATCACCTGGTCCACATTCTGATCTTAATTAACCAAAATGACTCGCAGACGTTCGAATTCTCTAGGAATTGGTTATTCCATGACTCTAGGAATGGGCGACAAATATATATAAATTCGGAGAAAATAGATGTACAAACTCAACACATAAAGAATACACAAAGAGGAAGCGAAATGAACCATAATTTTACGGATTTGTTAGCGCCGATTAATGAGTAATCGACCCCGGATCATCCGTATGCAAGCTACAATGTTGTTTTCTAAGCTAATCCTAACAAAAAATGAAGGGTGATGGAGTTGGGATCAAAAATACCCAAAACCATCCCCAAAAAAAATGTGTTTTTACCTCCAAATACGCATTTCTGGCTGTCCAACATCGCCCGACGACCAAAAAGCGTCGCCCGGAGACCAAAACAATGTTTTTTCCATGCTTAAGCTCGCCTAGCGTCACCTGGAGACGAAAAAGTGTCGCCCGGTGTCAGATGATAAAAAGTTGAAAAACCAGCACATCATTTTGCACTGTTTCGGCCATAACTTTTGGACCGTTACTTTGATTTGCATCTGGTCGGAAGCGTTGGAAAGCTTATTCAATGCTCTATCTATCAATGCCTAAATATAAATGCTTGGATACCTACAAAAATGAGACAAAATCAATTAAAATCAATGATATTTACATGATAACGTAATATATACACTATAACGTAAACTATACAAAATGTATGCAAAAGTTGAGGTTTATTGACGAAAAGCAAACGAAATAGGATGATGAGTGCTAATTATTCATACTAAAAATCATAACAATTTATCACTCATCAAACTCTCCCCAATTTAAAACATTTTTTCTCCTCAAACAAAGTTAAATAAACTTAAAGGAGCAAAAGATTATACTCCAAGAATCACGAATCAACAGTTTTTAAAAAAGAAAACAAATGTATGGTTCAAACAAAAACAGACACGCAAAATAAATAATTACCACAATCCTACAACAACAACATATAAACAAAGAAAATCCTAAGTACAAATAGCATAATAAACATTCTAAAACAAAACAAGCTCAATCATTAATCACACCTAGCAAACATTCATCGGTAGTTGAAAAACACACAATGGTGAGAACTTTTGACACTCATCCATAATCTTGCAAACAATAGACTAAATTATGCATTCATCCAAAAACTCATATTGAAAATACAAAGGCAAGAATCACAAGGACTTTTCAAGGTTGTAATGTGACTTGGTTAACAAACAAGTGATAAGTCCTAAAGCTAATCGAAACAAAAAATTGCCTTAACCCAACGGAGTAATCAACTCACAAAGTTTCAAGCAACACAATTTCAATCAAACTTCTTCTTCATCCCAAATTTCAAACCAACACACAATACTTATTCAACACAACATTATTCCATACTCTTTTTGTTTTTTTTTTCAAATCTTTTTTGTAGTTGTTTAGTTATTGGCATGCATTTTTGGTAAAACCAGCTGTGTGAATGTCATGACTGATGTCATAACATTCTAGTTTATTAGATACTGATTTATTAGGTACCTTTGCAGAAAAATAATGTCATACAGGTGTTGCTGTTTATGAGTGTGTATATGAGCATTTTGCAAAATGATCACATTTACCAAAATCAGTAAACAGGAATTCAGATGTCATAACAAATGTTAAGACATCCTGTTCTGAACTAACAGTTATGCAGTTTGGTTAATTCTGAGTTTTTTCAGGAAAATGACTCAGTCTTTCCAGAACAGAATCTCTCGTGGTCTTGGGGTTAACCTAGCGCAACCCTAACCTGTTTGATAAAGTCCTGTGACCAAGTCTTAAGGTCAAACGGAATTAACCCTAGCTTTTTGTGGAAACCCTAACTGAAGAAGCAGCTGCTATATATTCAACAGGGCTGCTGTTTGGAATTCATCCCTTTTGACAGAAGATCATTTAGAAACTGTATAGTTTTAACTATTGTAATCCAAGCAAGTATCATTGTGATAGGTGACTTGGAATAGGTTTTAATTGTAAGGGTTTTGTATCACTCAAAGCTTTGAAGCAAGAGTGTTTTGTGTCTCTTGACTAAAGCTTTGAAGCAAAGTCAAGTTAGGTTTATGTATCACTCAAAGCTGTGAAGCAAGAGTGTTAGTGTTGCTTGATTAAAAAGCTGTGAAGCATAATCAAGTGTATGTTTTGAAGAGTGTCTTCATTAAATCATTAGTCAATTGTTTTAAGTATCACTGCTGTGATTGAGGGGGAGTGAGTAGGAACTCAGGTTTAAGTTGTACTTAGATTGAAGTTGCATTGGGTAGGTCTTAAGTGAAGGAGATAAACTGGTTGGTTTATTCCTGAATTAATATCTCTTATAGTGGATTTCCTCCTTGGCTTGGTAGCCCCCAGAGTAGGTGTTGTTGCACACTGAACTGGGTAAACAATTGATTGTGTTCTTTACTGTTTTTGTATTTACTGTCTTATAGAAAGTCAGATACGGTGTCATAACATTGAATGTGACATTGAGTATCTGCAGCCAGAATTTCAATTGGCATCAGAGCAGGCACCCTGCATGTATTACTGGGTGAGATCTAGGGATATCACTTTCTGGCACTATGGACAAAGAAGGAGTTTTTGGAAATAGACCACCCATTCTGGATGGAACAAATTATGACTACTGGAAACCTCGTATGATTGCCTTCTTAAAATCTCTGGACAAAAAGGCTTGGAGAGCTGCTGACAAAGGATGGAACCATCCCACCATAACTGAGAAAGATGGGACAATCAGTCTGAAGCCTGAGGAACATTGGAGTAAAGAAGAAGATGAGTTAGCCCTAGGTAATTCCAAAGCTTTAAATGCCTTGTTCAATGGAATTTATAGAAACATATTCAGACTAGTACATCAATATGAACTGGCCAAGGAAGTTTGGGACACTCTCAAAACTACCCATGAGGGCACTTCCAAAGTAAAAATGTCAAGGCTTCAGATGTTGACTACCAAGTTTGAGAATCTAAAAATGATGGAAGATGAAACCATTCATGAGTTTCACATGAACATCTTGGAGATTGCCAACACCTCAGGAGCATTGGGAGAAAAAATGTCAGAAGAAAAATTGGTGAGAAAGATTCTTAGATCCTTGCCTAAAATATTTGCAATGAAGGTAACTGCCATAGAGGAAGCCCAGGACATCAGAAAGTTGAAAGTGGATGAACTTATTGGGTCTCTTCAAACTTTTGAGATGGGGATCACTGAAAATGGTGACAAGAAGAACAAGAGCATAGCACTTGTATCCAACACTGATGTTGAAAACAAGGAGGATGAAGAAGAAAATATTTCAGAAGCTATAGCCATGCTTGGAAGACAATTCAACAAACTTATCAAAATAATAGATCCAAAGTCAAGGTCAAATGTTCATAACATCCCCTCTGACATTGACAGTTCCAGCAGAAGACCAAGGTCAGAAGAGAAGGGAAATCAAGGGAGAGGAATTCAATGCCCTGGTTGTGAAGGATATGGGCATATTCGAGCTGAATGTCCTACCTTTCTTAAGAAACAAAAGAAAGGAATGACTGTTACCTGGTATGACTATGATTCAGAAAGTAATTCTGAAGAAGAATCTGCCAAACTAGTTACTGCACTAACTGGTGTTTGTACCTCTGAAAGTGACACTAGTGATGAGGAAGTAACATTTCAAGAACTGGATGATACTTACAAGAAATTGTGTATCAGAAGTACTGAAGTCTGTGTGCAAAATGAGAAACAATCAAAACTCATCATAAAGCTGGAGGCTGAAAAAAGGGCAGACCTTGAAACTATAAGTCATCTAGAAAAGGAAGTTCAAATGTTGAACTCAAAACTAAACCAGGTGACCAAATCTGTCAAGATGCTGACAAATGGAACAGACAAATTGGAAGAAATCCTTCAGGTTGGACAAACTATGGGAAACAAGTCTGGTCTAGGATTTGTGGCAGCAAAGAAATCAGGTGCAGACAAGAAGATCACGTCTAATAAACAATTGTCAAAGCAGATGTCTCAACACAACTCTCAACATCAGGAACAGAGACATATGAAGAAAAGGTACCAAAGATGGAGATGTCATCATTGTGGGAGGTATGGCCATATAAAGCCTTTCTGCTTCAAATTGCATGGATACCCTAATCAAAACTCAGGTGTTAAACCTAAGTCAAAAAGGGTACCACATACTCCTCAATGGAAGAAAAAGACTACTGCCCTGATAGCCCACACTTCCCTGAGAGTCTCTGCAAAGGAAGGCTGGTACTTTGACAGTGGGTGCTCTAAGCACATGACTGGAATAAAGAACATTCTCAATCATGTTAAACCTCACACCACTAGTTATGTGACATTTGGAGATGGTGCTAAAGGTGAAATCAAAGGAGTTGGTAATTTAGACTGCCCTGAAGTTCCAAACCTGAATGAAGTACTATTGGTAAAAGGCCTGACTGCTAATCTCATTAGTATCAGTCAATTGTGTGATCTAGGATTCAAGGTCAACTTCTCAAAATCTGAATGTCTAATAATTAATGAAAAACTAGAAGTTGTAATGAAAGGAATCAGATCTAAAGATAACTGTTACTTGTGGCAGCCTGAGAACACTAATAACTCCACTATGTGTTCTATTACCAAAGAAGAAAAAGAGATGAAACGGTGGCACCATAAACTTGGCCATCTTCATCTAAGAAGAATGAAAAGAACTATCTCTATGGAAGCAGTCAGAAGGATTCCAAGACTGCAAATTGATAAAAGGAGGGTTTGTGGTGAACATCAAATTGAAAGGCTTGGTAAAAAGAGATATGTCTATGATGTGGTGAATAACCTTGAAGTTTTTAGAGAACAGTGCAACAAAACTCAAAAAGAAGGATGTATTGTCAGAATCAGAAGTGATCATGACAAGGAATTTGGAAATAACAAGTTTAATAAATTCTGTTTCTCAGAAGGAATGAGTCATGAAGTCTCTTCTCCTATAACTCCTTATCAAAATGGAGTTGACAGAAGGAAAAATAGGATCATACAGGAATCTTCCAGAGCTATGATTCATGTCAAAAGATTGCCTTTTCAACTCTGTGCTAAAATAGTTGCAGCTGGTAGTAGCTGTTCTCAAATTATCTGGACAAAACAGATGCTCACTGAGTATAATGTCTCACAAGATGTTGTGACATTGTATTGTGACAATCTGAATACAATCAATATTTCCAAGAACCCTATTCAGCATAGCAGGACCAAGCACATTGACCTTGTAGAGAAGAAGACAATTAAACTGGAACATGGTGTCATTAAGCTACAGCTGGCTGATTTGTTTACCAAGGCTCTTGATGGAAATCAACTTGAAAGCTTGAGGGGCAAGATGGGTATTTGCCAACATGAGAAATTATAGCAATTAATTTTGCTTAAAGCAAGGGTTGAAGGAGTTATTTTTGTTAAGACTATTTTTAGTGGGTTAATCATATGTTTTTCCAGTTCTTTCAAAATTATTAAGAAGTTGAATAGACTCTCATTTGCCTCCTACCTCTCTCGACTTTGCAACCTATTCCTTTCTCTCAATCAAAGTTTTCTCTCAAATTGCTACTGGTGCTCTAAGTCAATCAAAATGTCTCAAACATCATCTTCAACCAAGGCGACCACTTCATCTTCATCATCTGACCAAGATTCTCGAGCAATCACCACATGCATAGATTCTGAAGTCTTGGAGATCACTCCTCTCAGAGAAATGGCAACTGACCCCTCCAAAGTCAAAAAGCTGAGAACTAGGCATGCAGGAAGAGCTCAAGCTACTACTTCTGGTAATCCTTCTCATCCTTCTTCCTCTGTACCAAATAGGGAAGGATCAGCACAAGTACATCAAGCAATTGTTAGGCTTGTTACAAGAATACTAAGCGAAAACTACTCTGTACCGGGGATTTTTGTCCCATTAAATCAAGAATCAGCAAGCCCAAATGTTGAAGCAAATGTAGATGTCTCTGAGAATGTTGTGACACCAAATGAGAACATTCATAACCCTTCTGAGAAGACTGTTGATCCACCTGTCATTGATGTGGATGAGGAATACTCAGACAATGATCTAATTGCCAATGTAAACCCTAGCATAGCTAGGAGAATAATGAAAAGAAAGGGTAATCAGAATGCTGCAAAATGTATGACCAAAGAGAAACCTGCTAATAAGAAATCCAAGGCTGAAGGCAAGACTGGGGTAGAATCTGTGAAAACTGGTCAGTCCAAAGGGAAGGGGAAAGCCCAAGTACATACTAGTAGACAACCAATTACAAAGAAGAGAAAAGAACCCGAGTCTTCTGATTCTGATGAGGAATCAGAATTTGAAATTGAGGCTGAAGAAATTTCTATCAGAAGGAAACTCCCTTCCAGCAAAATTGCTAGAGTTCCTGAAGTCCCAACAGACAACATCTCTTTTCACCATCCTGACAATGCCAACAGATGGAAGTATGTTTGTTTGAAGAGAATAGATTTAGAAAGAGAACTAAACAATGATGCCATGGATTGCAAGGAAATCATGGACCTGATCAAAGCTGCTGGACTGATGAAGACTGTGGTAAAATTTACCAAGTGATTTGAAAATATGGTCAAGGAATTTATAGTGAACTTGTCTGATGAATATGCTGATGGAAGGTCAGCTGACTTTGAATGTGTTTATGTTAGAGGATGAAGGGTTAATTTCTCTCCATCAGAAATTAACAAATTTCTTGGAAGATCAAATGAGGATTGCCCTGAACTGGAAGTCACTGACAATGAAGTTTGTCAAACCATCACAGCAAGACAAGTCAAGTGCTGGCCCTTGAAAGGCAAGCTGAATGCCAGCAAACTAAGCATGAAATTTGCCATCCTGCACAAGATTGGTGCAGCCAACTGGGTCCCTACAAACCATAAATCTACTATCTCCACAGGATTGGGGAGATTTATTTATGTTGTGGGAACCAAGACTGAATTTGACTATGGCAGGTATATTTTTGAACAAACTCTAAAACATGCTGGTAGCTTTGCTGTCAAAGGCCCTATTGCCTTTCCCTCCCTCCTGTGTGGAATTATCCTTGCACAGTACCCTGATATCCTGGTGGCAAGAGATACTGCTTGCAAAAGAGCTCCTGCTCTTGGGTTACACTACAAGCTGTTTCAGGGATCTCATGCTCCTGATATTGTCATAACATCAGCTGAGATATCATCTGTAAAGACTCAGTCCAAAACATCTGATGTTATAGATGTATTGAAAGAGACCTGCAAAGAGCTGGAGACTAGGAAAAAGACCCTAGAAAACCTAATTGCCAGGTTAGAAAAGGAGGAAGCTGAAGGAAACAGAAGGGAAGAGGGTGCTGCTGAAGATCAACTCAATATTAAAGAAACTAGCTCCTCTGAAGGGGACAGTGCTTAAAGGTTGGTGGAGTTGATGCTGGTCCCTGGTGGATTTTCAAGTGTGTTCAAATTTTAGTTGTTGTTTTTACTTTTGGGATGACTATATAACTTGTAAGAACATGTATCTTTGGCCCACTTGTGGCTAAAGAGGGGGAGATATATTTTGGTAGACATTATTAGACTCTATTTTTCTGCAGTCATATTTATTCTGCTGCTATCTTTTCTCTGATTGCTTAGGGGCTTTAGCCAAAAATTTGCCAATGGGGGAGTTTGTAGTTGTTTAGTTATTGGAATGCATTTTTGGTAAAACCAGGTGTGTGAATGTCATGACTGATGTCATAACATTCTAGTTTATTAGGTACTGATTTATTAGGTACCTTTGTAGAAAAATAATGTCATACAGGTGCTGCTGTTTATGAGTGTGTATCTGAGCATTTTGCAAAATGATCACATTTACCAAAATCAGTAAACAGGAATTCAGATGTCATAACAAATGTTAAGACATCCTGTTCTGAACTAACAGTTATGCAGTTTAGTTAATTCTGAGTTTTTTCAGGAAAATGACTCAGTCTTTCCAGAACAGAATCTCTCGTGGTCTTGGGGTTAACCTAGCTCAACCCTAACCTGGTTGATAAAGTCCTGTGACCAAGTCTTAAGGTAAAACGGAATTAACCCTAGCTTTTTGTGGAAACCCTAACTGAAGAAGCAGCTGCTATATATTCAACAGGGCTGCTGTTTGGAATTCATCCCTTTTGACAGAAGATCATTTAGAAACTGTATAGTTTTAACTATTATAATCCAAGCAAGTATCATTGTGATAGGTGACTTGGAATAGGTTTTAATTGTAAGGGTTTTGTATCACTCAAAGCTTTGAAGCAAGAGTGTTTTGTGTCTCTTGACTAAAGCTTTGAAGCAAAGTTAAGTTAGGTTTATGTATCACTCAAAGCTGTGAAGCAAGAGTGTTAGTGTTTCTTGATTAAAAAGCTGTGAAGCATAATCAAGTGTATGTTTTGAAGAGTGTCTTCATTAAATCATTAGTCAATTGTTTTAAGTATCACTGCTGTGATTGAGGGGGAGTGAGTAGGAACTCAGGTTTAAGTTGTACTTAGATTGAAGTTGCATTGGGTAGGTCTTAAGTGAAGGAGATAAACTGGTTGGTTTATTCCTGAATTAATATCTCTTATAGTAGATTTCCTCCTTGGATTGGTAGCCCCCAGAGTAGGTGTTGTTGCACACTGAACTGGGTAAACAATTGACTGTGTTCTTTATTGTTTTTGTATTTACTGTCTTATAGAAAGTCAGATACTGTGTCATAACATTGAACGTGACATTGAGTATCTGCAGCCAGAATTTCATTTTTCATCTTTTTTTTCTTTCTTTTTCTAATTTTTATTTTTCACCTTTTTTTCTTTTCTCTTTCTTCTTCTCAACCTCATAGCAACCTCACCAGAAATAAGCAAACATTGCTCTTCCCAACATGAATTCAACTAACATTAATGTGTGAATACTCCCTACTTTCTAAGCCAAGGTAAAAATTCATACAACAACAAATAGTTGAGGGTTCAAGAAACAAAAGAATCAACATCCATAAAAAAGGTGAACTAAACACTCATAGGCAAGCATCAAGTTCGAATAAACATGGATATTGACAAAAGCTTAAATGGGATAACAAATGATCACACACTCACAAGGTGAATTACGTATTTGGCCAAGATAGTTGTGCTCAAAATCAAACAAAATTCCTTGATCACTTTTATGCATTCATACAATCAATACAAACAAAAGATTAAACATAATAAATTCCAGTTAAAACAAGAATTGTGGCCTCCAACATACATGAACAGTGGAAAACTTCCTCACATTTATGGGTAAAAAGGGAAACTAAAGTTATTCAAGTCATGAGCAAGTAATGCAAAAAGAATTAATGGTATAGTAATTATACAAATGATAAATTTCCTAAACATGTTATGCTATAGAAAGTGGTAAACGAGTACGTGGCGTGTTTCAACTTCAAAACATTATCATTACCATATATCTGCAAGTTGAAACACTCAAATTTGGAAAATCACCAATTGCACTTCAAGCTATCTAATAAAAATTCGAGTCCAAACAACAACAAAAACAAATGGATGAATGTGAAATAAACAAGTTGAAAAGTGAAGATATAAGAATTTAAAACAAGTCCAATTTCAACATGTTTAAACAATAATCAACACACTACCTACACTAATAAAATTAAAAACAATAAAACATGCTTGTTTTACGTCGTAAGCTCGACGCCTGATATTTACAACTCACACGTTTCTTCGAATGAGTCAAATGCTTCACTCCCGCCTTTTCTTTCATCTCTTCGAGCTCTAACCGGAACTACACATCTAACCACACTTTTGACATATGTGAAAAGAAACAAATATATACATTATATTCACAAGTGTAAAATATGTATAATTTACAAGTTTGGTAAACATATACAAACAAATGTACAATTAAACATAAATAATTTCATTTAAATTTCTATACAACATATAAATTAATTACAAAACTCAAAAACAAAAGAATAATCGCAATGCGATATCAATAGAACCAATCCCCGTCCACGACGCCATTTTGTTGGAGCATTATAGCGCTTCAAGCAACAAAAGTTTTGGAAATATTTATCCAGGAATTTATCGTGTCCACAAAGATTTGTTATTGAATTGTCGTTCGACAAATCTCTCGTTAATAAGTTTGGGGATAAATAGGTTTGTAAAAAAAAATGATATCAACAGAAAATAAATGTAAACAAAAGTAAAAACTAAGGAAGAACTTATCAAGCCTGCATATAATCTACTCATCAGAGACTTAAATATATCGTCCAGTTACATTTAACCTAACAATACTCATCAATGTCACTACATATCACTCACAACCTAAGTTGTTTCTAACCAAAATTGAGAGACTGGCTGTATCTTCAAGGAAATGATCTCTATACCTCCTCAACAACACAAAAGACAAATATGTAATTGCACTGACGATCTCTCAGTACATCACAACCAAACAGAGGCATTAAGCTCTAATACCCAAGTAGATGTCAGCTCTAAATCTATCTTTAGAGTTGGGAAACTAACAGATAATCATCCTAGATAAGAATCTAAGCAATATATGTCTATAACAACTCAAATCCCTAGCACATAGCAAAACTCCAGGACAACAATCAACAAATATTTGTAAAGCAAGTTTAATATATTGCAATGGGCGACAAAAATATATAAGTTCAGAGTAAATACATGTACAAAATCAACACATAAAGAATACACAAAGAGGAAGAGAAATGAACCATAAATCTACCGGTTTGTCAGTGCCGATTGATGAGTAATCGACCCCGGATCATCCGTATGCATCTTCAATGTTGTTTTCTAAGCTCATCCTAACAAAAAATGAAGGGTGATGGAGTTGGGATAAAAAATACCCAAAACCATCCCAAAAAAAATATGTTTTTACCCCCAAATACGCATTTCTGGCTGTCCAACATCGCCCAACGACCAAAAAGCGTCGCCCAACGACCAAAACAACATTTTTTTCATTACTTCAGCTTGCCAAGCGTCTCCCGCGACGAAAAAGAGTCGCCCGGAGATAGATGACAGAAAGTTGAAAAACCAGCACACCATTCTGCACTGTTTCGGCCATAACTTTTGAACCGTTAATTTGATCTGCGTCCGGTCGGAAGTGTTGGAAAGCTTATTCAATGCTCTATCTATAAATGCCTAAATATAAATGCTTGTATACCTATAAAAATGATATAAAATATATTAAACTCAATTATATTTACACGATAACGCAATATATACACTATAACGTAAACTATACAAAATGTATGCAAAAGTTGAGGTTTATTGACGAAAAGCAAACCAAATAAGATGATGAGTGGTAAATATTCATACTCAAATTCACAAAAATTTATCACACATCAAACTCTCCCCAATTTAAAACATTTTTGTCCTCAAACAAAGTTAAATAAAATTAAAGAAGCAAAATATGATACTCCAAGAATCACGAATCAACAGGTTTTTAAAACAGAAAACAAATGTATGGTTCAAACAAAAATATACACGCAAAATAAATACTTACCACAATCCTACAACAACAACATATAAATTAAACAAATCATAAGTACAAATATAATAATAAACATTCTAAAACAAAACAAACTCAATCTTGAATCACACCTAGCAAACATTCATTGGTAGTTGAAAAACACACAATGGTGAGAACTTTTGACACTCATCCACAATCTTGCAAACAATAGACTAAATTATGCATTCATACAAAAACTCATATTGAAAATACAAAGGCAAGAATCACAAGGACTTTACAAGGTTGTAATGTGACTTGGTTAACAAACAAGTGATAAGTTCTAAAGCTAATCGAAACAAAATCTTACCTTAACCCAAGGGAGTGATCAACTCACAAAGTCTCAAGCAACAAAATTTCAATCAAACTTCTTCTTCATCCCAAATTTCAAACCAACACATGTTACTTGTTTAACACAATATTATTCCATACTCTTTTTGTTTTTCTTTTTTTAAATCTTTTTCATATTTTTTTTAATTTCTTTTTCTAATCTTTATTTTTCACTTTTTTTTCTTTTCTCTTTCTTCTTCTCAACCTCATAGCAACCTCACCGTAAATGAGCAAACATTGCTCTTCCCAACATGAATTCAACCAACATTAATGTGTGAATACTCCCTACTTTCTAAGCCAAGATAAAAATTCATACAACAACAAATAGTTGAGGTTTCAAGAAACAAAAGAATCAACATCCATAAAAAAGGTGAACTAAACACTCATAGACAAGCATCAAGTTCAATAAAATATGGATATTGACAAAAGCTCAAAGGGGCTAACAAATGATCACACACTCATAAGATGAATTAAATATTTGGCCAAGATAGTTGTGCTCAAAATCAAACATAATGCCTTGATCAGTTTCATGAATTCATACAATCAATACAAACAAAAGATTAAACATAATAAAATCCAGTTAAAACAAGAACTGTGGCCTACAACATATAAGAACAATGGAAAGCTTCCTCACATTTATGGATAAAAAGGGAAACTAAAGTTATTCAAGTCATGAGCAAGTAATGCAAAAATAATTAATGGTATAGTAATTATACAAATGATAAATTTCCTAAACATGTTATTCTATAGAAAGCGATAAACGAGCATGTGGCGTGTATCAACTTCAAAACATTATCATTACCATATATCTGTAAGTTGAAACACTAAAATTTGGAAAATCACCAATTGCACTTCACGCTATCGAATAAAAATTCGAATCCAAACAACAACAAAAACAAACGGATGAAATTGAAATAAACAAGTTGAAAAGTGAAGATATAAGAATTTAGAACAAGTCCAATTTAAACTTGTTTAAATAACAATCAACATACTACCTAAACTAATAAAATGAAAAGGGATAAAACATGCTTATTTTACGTTGTAAGCTCGACGCCTGATATTTACAACTCACACGTTTCTTCTAATGAGCCAAGTGCTTCACTCCCGCCTTTGCTCTCATCTCTTTGAGCTCTAACCAGAACTACACATCTAACCACACTTTTGGCAAATGTGAAAAGAAACAAATATATACATTATATTCACAAGTGTAAAATATGTATAATTTACAAGTATGGCAAACATATACAAACAAATGTACAATTAAACATAAAAAAGTTCATTTAAAATTTCTATACAACAAATAAATTAATTACAAAACTAAAAAACAAAAGAATTATCACAATGCGATATCAATAGAACCAATCCCCGTCCACAATGCCATTTTGGTGGAGCGTTATAGCGCTTCAAGCAACAAAAGTTTTGGAAATATTTATCTGGGAATTTATCGTGTCCACAGAGATTGGTTATTGAATTATCGTTCGACAAATCTCTCGTTAATAAGTTTGGGGATAAATAGGTTTGTAAAGAAATTGTTATCAACATAAAATAAATGTAAACAAAAGTAAAAACTAAGGAAGAACTTATCAAGCCTGCATATAATCTACTCATCAGAGACTTAAATATATCAACCAGTTACATTAAACCTAATAATACTCATCAATGTCACTACGTATCACTCACAATCTAAGTCGTTTCTAACCAAAATTAAGAGACCAACTATATCATCAAGGAAATGATCTCTATAGCTCCTCAACAACACAGAAGACAACTATGTAATCGCACTGACAATCTCTCAGTACAATATAACCACACAGAGGCATTAAGCTCTGATAACCAAGTAGATGTCAGCTCTAAATTTATCTCTAGAATTCAGAAACTAACAGATAAGCATCCTAGATAAGAATCTAAGCAGTATATATCTATAACAACTGAAATCCCTAGCATAGAGAAAAATATAAGACAATAATTAACAAAGATTTGTAAAGCAAGTTTAATATAACTCCATGGGCGACAAATATACATAAGTTCACAGTAAATACATGTACAAACTCAACACATAAAGAATACACAATGAGGAAGAGAAATAAACCACAAATCTATCGGTTTGTCATTGCCAATTGATGAGCAATCTACCCTGAATCATCCGTATGCAAGGTTCAATGTTATTTTCTAAGCTAATACTATCAAAAAATTAAGGGTGATGTAGTTGGGATCAAAAATACCCAAAACCATCCCCAAAAAATGTGTTTTTACCCCTAAATACGCATTTTTTACTGTCCAGCATCGTCCGACTACCAAAAAGCGTCGCCTGACGACCAAAATAGCATTTTTTTCCATGCTTCATCTCTCCTAGAATCGCCCGGCGACCAAAAAGCATCGCTCGGCGACGGATGACAGAAAGTTAAAAAACCAGCACAACAGTTTGCACTGTTTCGGCCATAACTTTTAAACCGTAACTCTGATTTGTGCTCGGTCGGAAGCATTATAAAGCTTATTCAATTATTTATATAACAATGCCTAAATATCAATGCTTGGATACCTACGAAAATGAGATAAACTCAATTAAAATTAATGATATTTACACGATAACGCAATATATACATTATAACGTAAACTATACAAAATATATGCAAAAGTTGAGGTTTATTGACGAAAAGAAAACGAAATAAGATGATGAGTGCTAATTATTCACACTCAAATTCACTAAATTTAGCACTCATAAAAAATTTGATGAGTTATTATGCAAACTTGCCATTATCGAAGTTGGCATTCCATAAATTTGTTCACGACCATTTAACGACATTGTAAAATTGGGCATAAAATGCCTGAAGTCTTTAGCCGTTGTTAGTCTAGGAGTCCCAGGGTGACTATGGGTTATTGGTGAGGATAATATTGGCTCACTTTGTGCCAGTGACGGTATCGTCGTTGTACTGGCCATGGAAGCCATTGTCGCAATCAGATTCACAACAAACGTGCCTTCTCCGACAATATTTGGAGATTGTTCTCTATTGTTATTATTTCTAGGGTTTTCCATTTTCCTAATATATTTTCTCTTAGGAAATATTATGTTGTTCTTAGCTATCCTACCACTTCTCAATCTCATGCACACTCACGATTTTGAAAAGTTTCATAAATGAAGAACATGAAAAAACCTTTTCGAAAGAATGTAAAATTTTATAACACAGAGTCCCACAAAGCGTACCAATTTGTTTACTATGAAATTTCTTTAAACAACTGCTAGTCCTCCAAATGATAGTTTGATTGCTTGGAGGATCAACTAGATTGATCTTTTGACATATATGTATAAAATTTTCTAAATTGTTTATGATTGGGATAATGATGACTTCGATATAAATTGAAACTTGAGTAAAATATGATAATTATTTGCAAAGAGAAAATGAATATAAAAGACTTCGGTACCATTATAAAATTGCAGAAAAATAATTTAAAAGACATAATTTTGCATTAAATGAAAAATGATGTTTCATACGTACCTTTCACTTAGTTTTGACTCTTTTCTAAATTCACTAGATTCTTTGAGTAATATGACTTTTGTATACAATTAAACACCCTGAAATCTAACACCTAGAACCCTTTTTATACTAAAATCGAAATAACCGTTTTGGATGGCCATCTATTTAGAATCTGACACATTATCATTTGCATGTATCCTATCTTTGATTTCCTTTTGCGCTTCCTCAGAAGTGAATAAGGCGGAAAAACAGTTACTCCAGCCTATCTTTGAATTTCAATTTTTTTCGGTCGAAATAGTATCTAAACCAAATCTCAAAATTTACTAAGTCCCAAAACAATAAGGCATATCTAGGAACCTCAACACTTCACCGTCGAATATACCTTCAATGGAGTTTATCAAAGAACAACTAAAATGCCCAAGCTTATTTCAATGCTTCCCTAATCACCTTGGAAAGACAAGACATCAAATAATCCAACTAACACATTGCCAAGGTCAATCCATGTAAATCCTAAGTCATCAGTTTATACAACACTATTATTGCCAACCCACTTGCATTTAAATAAAGGCACTTTGAATAAAACAAAATCAATCTCCCAAATCTTATAAATTACCCCAAAGTACGCTCTAGATATCACTATAAGCCAATTATTTTGCATTTTACTACAATTATCTTTTGACTTTGTATAAAAGGAAAACTTACTAATGTTGTATGTAGTACAAGTTACTACATTAAATTTAGGAATGTATGACATCCACTTAATTGTCTCAGATACACTACCATCATTAAAAATTCTTTCGTTAAACCAACTTATGAAATTCTTTTTATGCACTTTCAACAACCACTTGTCATTCATTCGGTAATATTTTACATTGATAATTATTTTATGAGTAGATAAGTAAGGTTAAACTTCATCAACGTTATTCAATATATAAAAATGTACTTGAAGAAATATATCTCGAGTCATTGACATAACATTTGAATCTTGAGTACCTATACCTTCATATCTAGCACAATGAGACATTGAAATTCCTATATACTTTACTTCTGAAAAATAGTTTGAATTGAACTCAACATCTTCTTCTATGATGTACCTTTCAACGTTCGAAGCTTCCATTCAGTGATGGTTCTTCGTATATCCTTTAAAGATATTCATGTATCGCTCTATTGGGTACATCCACCTTAAATAAACTAGACCCCAACATCTCATTTCTCTGACCAGATGTACAACTAAGGGAACTATAATGTCAAAAAATGATGGAGGGAAATACATCTCCAATTGAAACAAGACTATTGCAGCCTCATATTTTAATTCATATAATTTTTGGATATCAAGAACTTTATTACATATATAAATAAATAACAAGCACAATGGAGTTATAATTATCCTTGCATTTTTTGGTAAGATGCAACATATAGCCATTAGTAAAAGTCGTTGCATCAAGACGTTATAATCATGAGACTTTAAGCCAATTAAGTTGAAACCTTTCCTTTATACAAGTTTCTTGATGTTTGATGAGTATCCTTGGGGAAATTTTATATAATTGAAACACTAACAAAAAATTTCCTTTTCCATTTTAGATAGAGTGTGACATGTTGAAGGCAAATAAGTTCTTTTTCCTAATTCTTTTGGATCTAATTGTTCTTGTATACCAATCCTCAAAATATCTAGACGAGAACTTTTCATATACTTAGTATTTCCTTGAATTTTTAGAAGTATTTCAAGAAAACTATCACACATATTTTTATCTACATGCATCACAATAAGACAATGTCTTACATCGAGGCTAGCCCAATATAGAAGATTTAAGAGCACCGATCTCTTTTTCCAAATATTTCTCTCAATGGACCCTTTTTTATTCTTTACAAAGACAACACTAATGTGTTCTCATCGTTTATAAACTTCATCACTAGTTAAAGGCTTATGAGCAATATCAAACTTATACTCTCTATTAAAATCCTTCCGCAATCTACGATATGGATGATTGAGTTTTAGAAATTTCTGATGCCCAAGGTAAATGCTCTTTTTCCAAACTGAAGTTGGTTAAAATATTTATTAGATTCATATATAGGACATGCTATATGTTCCTTGGCACTGTATCCAACCAAATTACCATATGCATGAAAGTCGTTGATTATGTAAAATAACATGGCCCACATCTTAAACGTTTCACCTTTATATGCATAATCAACACCAACGCTTTCCTCACACAAATGTCTTAAATCTCCAATTAATTGACTTAAATAAACATCTATGTCGTTTCCAGGTTGTTTTGGTCCCAAGATCATCATAGTTAGCAATATATATTTATGCTTCATGCACAACCAAGAAGATAGGTTGTAAATCGTGATAAGAATAGGCCATGAAGTATTGTTAATACTCTGATTACCAAAGGAGTTCATTCCATCTATGGAAAGTACAATCCTAAGGTTTCTTACTTCATGGCTTAAATTTGGAAATAACAAATCAAGTTTCTTCCATTGCAAAGAACCATCTACATGGCAAATTTTTCCATTACATTTTCTTTCATTTGCATGCCAATTAATATTCTTTGTGTCATTCGCATTAGAAAACAATCTCTTGAACCTAGGAATTATTTGTATGTACCATAACACTTTAGAAAAAGGACGCTTCTTGCTAACATCATATTAGTCATCACCATTGTTTCCCTTCACCTTGTAGCACGACTCACCATATTCTGAACATTGATCCAGTTTTTCATACTTTTTCTTGTATAATTTGCAGTCATTATGGTATGCATGTATTTTGATATACTTCAAACTCATTAGATACAATATCTTCTTGGCCTCATAACTAAGGTCCGACAAATTGTTATCTTCTGGTAGAATTTGTTTCAACAATTCAAGCAATTATGTGAAACTTTTATCAATCCACCCATTTTTTATTTTCAGATTAAGAAATTTTAACACCACAAACAATCGTGTCAAACTTGTGCACCCCTTATATAACGGTGCATCCTTATCACTAAATAAAGTATCATAAATAAGTGTTTCCCTAAAATAATATTATCCAATATCATGGATCATATCTTCTAGTCGATCATTCATATTTTCATCAACTTCATGTCTTTGTGACATTGCAGTTTGTTTTTATCTACTTTACCATGTTGCGTCCATATTGTATATTTTTGACAAATTCCATCACAACATAGGTGATAAAATATTTATTTCTTTGAATTTTTTAATATCACCGCATATAACACAAGGACAATAAAATATTCCATTATTGTCAGAAAGATTTTGTTCAGTGTATTTAAGGAATTCAATAACTCCTTTCTAATACACCGAACCTAATCTATCATCTTTCATCCAACTACGATCCATCCATAATACATTCTGAAATTTATATTAAAATCTTGTAGAATCATTTAAGAATACAAAAACTCAACAACCAACATTCTTAATACACCAATAAAACAATACAGAAACACGACAAGTAACATTCTTAATGCAAAAACATCATTGTCAACAACACGTTAACAATCTCAATACAATAACACAATAAGAATGAAACAACTACAAAAAATATATAAAATTCTCAACAACGTGTTAGAAATATCAATACAACCATGCAATAAGAATGAAACGAAAACGACAATAATATATAACATTATCAACAATAACAAAAAACAATCTCAATATCACTCAATCACAATAACATATAATATTAAGGTTTAATATCCTTTTTGGTCCCGTATATTAACCTCAAGGTTCATTTTGGTCCCTAAACTTCAAAAAGGTTCATGTTGGTTCCTTATCTCTTCAAAACGTAGAATTTCGGTCATTTCCGCCTAATTAGCCGCGAAAAACTCAGAAATTGGTTGCTAAATTTGTCACTAATTCGACGAAAGGACTAACATAATACATTCCGTTTTTAATTTAACGGACCAATATGAACCGTTTTTAATTTAATGGACCAATATGAACCATGAGGTTAATATACAGGACCAAAAATGATTTTAAACCTATTATTGAAAAACACAAAAACCTAAAACTCAACATGAATGATGATGAAATAGATAACGTACCGTAATTGTGAAGAAGACCGAAAAGGATATTAAACAACAACAAAACCTAAAACTCAACATGAATGGTGATGAAATAGATGACGTACCGTAATTGTAAAGAAGATGAAGTGGCCAGGGAATAATTTTCGTGTACGCTTCTTGAAGTTTCGTTGTTCCACTCCTTGATTCGAACCTGAAATGATGGAGTTTGGTTGGTCTTTGTTATTGCTTTCGTCTATTCATTCACTAGGGAACTTATGTTATGAAGGAAATAAACTAAAATATATTATGTTTTAATTTTAGAGAAACACTTTTCACCATGGTTGAAAAGAACAACCATAGTGATATATTAATTTTAGAGAAACATATTACCACAGTTGAAACAATTTGGAGATTTTACTATTATTGACAAGCAACTTCCGACTAGGGGAACAAGCCTTTAAATTGTAAAGTTATCTTTGGTTAGAAGGGAACGTGTCCTCTATAAAGAAAAATGGGATGCTTCGATAGGTCGAGGAAGTATTAGCCAAGAATTCTAGTCGACGAAGGCACCGGGTTTGGAGGCAGGCTCGACGGTATGCATGTGTAGACAGGAAGGATGTGAGTGTTGACATGTAGAAATAAGTGGAGACAAGAGCAGTTACCAACTCATAAGCCAATAAGAACCTGGGGAACATTGCAAAGTAGTTTTCTCCATGAAACCCAACGTGAGACTAGTAACTGTCTACTGTTACACTTTTAAATTTTCTATTTAAGAAAACATTTGTATATGTGTCAAAGGTCATATTTATTAGACTCGAAGTACCCACATCTAAGAGAGAAATGAGTTTAGGCTTAACAATGTATGAATGCTTCCATATTTAAATTCATAGCAATTTCCAGTTTTTACATTTAAAATACAAGTCTTATCATTTATTTCCTTTACTTTGCAATTGTCTTTTACTTTTTCCTGTTTTATCCAAGACCAACCAGTTTCAACCTAAAAAACACTCAAAACACTAAGTCTAAGATTATAGCAGTCGATCCTGCAAGTAACCTTTAATAATAGGCTAACGATTGTTTCACAGAGAATTAAATTGGCACACCCGGTGGGACCCGTTGTGTTTGAGTCTTCTCATTTCGTGCATAAAATTGAGAAGTGGTAGAAAGATGGTAGATCCTAGAATTCCTGAAAGGGATCAAAACCTTGGAGGAAATACCAGTGTGGCGGTGAGTGTGGTTTCTAGTTCGGTGGTCTTGTCTTCGACTGCGCCAAACATAGTTACCACAACACAGTCAGTAACTGCAAGACCACCAATGGTCAAAACTACTGGGATGTATGTGCCTAGTTTTGCAAGTAAGACACACAATGGTGTTATCCCGACTTATGGGCAGTATGTGCCTAGTTTTGCAAGAGATATGCATGAATGCAGAATGCCAACAATGATGATGGAAGGACTACATAATATTGGTATGACATTTGGTGAAATTTCTACGTCAGCGTTTCCCCATATCATACTTCAGAGTCGTTGGGAAATTAATTTGGTCGTTCGACTAGATTGGGGTTTCCCACCAAGTCATGCCTACTTTCACCCTAATTACTGTTGCCATCATGAGGCAACAAACAGATGAAAGTAATCATGAGATGGTCAATATTCTTACTCAATATATGAGTCTCATATTAAGACCTTTGATTGAGAATTAGGTGCATAGTTACCAGACTTTAGCAACTCAAATGACTCACATAGGGGATTTCCTTGGTGCCCCAAGAGTGCTAGTTCGACAAGTTGCACCTCCCCCACGTGAGGACCAGTGTAGTATGAGAAGATGGTCGACGAATCTGTCGAATAAGAACTATCGACTCCCCAGCTTGTCAATTTTATACTTAGAGTAGTACAACAGTGCCCAGTAGTAATAGAACTCTGAAACTAGAATGTCGACCAAATGGTAAAGCAGGTTCGACGAGAACCAATGGATGGGGAACAAAACCTAGAAGCCATTGTTGAAAGAATTATAGTTAGGAATGGAATGAATACTGGTTGTCAAAGAAATATGTATGTCTCGCCATTGCTAGACTTTGTTTTACAAATAGAGTTACCAAGAGGTTGAAAATCCCAAAATTCACCATGTTCTTAGGGGATGTCGAACAATCCACTATCAAACAAGTTGTCAGGTATCAAACATAACTTGGTGACCTAGTAGTGACTGAAGATTTAAGGATGATGTATTTTCCCAATTCCCTCACAAAGAATGTGTTTACTTGGTTTACAATGCTCCCCCCCTATTCGGTCCAAACGTGGATTCAGTTGGAGAAATTGTTCCATGAACAGTTTCACATGGGGCAGTCCAAAAGAAGCCTAACAGAATTGTCTAGTGTTAAATGAAAGAGCATTGAGTCGATAGACTAATACCTTTATAGGTTTATACTTCTGAAAGCGCGATGCTTTACACATGTACCTAAAAATGAGTTTGTTGAAATGGCTGCAAATGGGTTAGAGTATTCCATGAGAAAGAAATTTCTAGATACTCGGTCCTTTAAATACATGGTTCAATTAGCTATCAAAGTTCAACTAATCGAATAGTTGAAAGCTGAAAAAACTAAGCCAAACAAATACCACAAAAAAGGAAAAGTTTCTTACGTAGAAACTAATGAGTATTCTTCTGACGAAGACGAGGTAGGAGAAGAGATAGAGGTTAATGTGGCTGAACTCCGGCGTGGACCTCCTTACTCGTGTAAGGTGTTGAGACCTTTGAACGGGAAAACCCTGTCAAAACTAAAAAGAATGCAAAAGCCATCACCAAGACCTATACTTTTGACATAACCAAATGTAATGAAATATTTGATTTGTTAGTAGCTCATGGTCAAATTATGGTCCCTCAGGGCCTTAAGAATCCCCCACTTGAACAAAATAAGAAAAGGGGATTCTGCAAATTTCATAACTTTATTGGTCATAAAACTTCTCAATATGTTCTTTTCATGGATTTGGTGTAGAAAGCTTTCAAAGAAGACAGGCTTCAATTTGGCGAAAAACCAAATATGAAAATCGACACTAATCCTTTGAAGGTGGAGGAGGCTTTGTACTCAGAGCCTCTGGATTGTATGATGGTCGAAGCTACTGAGGGCCTCGACAGAGATGTCATAATTATTGGTGACATAGAAGTTATGATGGTTATAACTAATGATAGGTTCGACATGAATATTGAAGAGGGATTGAAGGCAGTGTATCCTCAACCTGAAGAGAGTTTGGCTGACTTTCAGGAAAAATGCATAGTGAGAGTGTTGAAGGAAAAATTATGTCCAAGATGTAATGCTGTTGAAACAACTGGATAAACCGTCAACTGATAATGAAATCAATGATGTCGTTATCGAACATTTTTTATCCCACGGGAAGGGAAAGGTAAACATCGAGTAAACCTGAGAAGGGTTAAATCACGGTCAAACGATTGAGAGATCGAGTAAGGAAGTCTGTTAAGTGAGGGGAATGTATTAGCACCCCACACGCCCGTAGTACTCTACAATATCCACTCATGTTCATATAATCTAATGGGTGTGTTTAAAGTCTATGTCTAAGTTTTAAATTAAAAAGAAAAATGGAATGCATGCAAAACAAAAGAGAAAACAATGTAGGAAAAATAAAGTTATGCTCGTTCGGGCCCTACCCTAATGCCTACGTATCCCTTTTAAGGAATCAGAGCAACCATAGTTCAGATTAATTATTTTGATAACTTGTAGTGGAAAGGAACTAACATGCTCTTAGAAGTGAAAAGCCGATTGGAAAAAAAGAAAGGGATTGGTTGGTGTTTTTTACCTTGAAAAGGATTTAAAAGTTTTAAATGTTTCACGCATTTGCCGAGAAAAAAGAAGGTTTTTGTTTTAAATTCAAAGAATGCAAAAGAAAAGAAAACATCTAAGGGAGACTATCTAAATCTAATCCCTAATGTTATCATACAATGATTGATCCTAAAGTTGAGTTTTGAAGGGAAATCTCTACCTTATGTTGACATGAATGGATAATGATCCTAATGTATATCTCAAATCATCATCTATAGATGAATCAAGAAGTCCTAAAGGAGCATAGCAATGGTCCATCACCTAAAACTATGTCTATCTCAAATCATCATCTATAGATGAATCGAGAGCTCCTAAGGGAACATGTCGAGGGTACATCATCTCAAAACATGCACACAAAGATGAAATCAAGTAAGCAAGTTAATAGGCTCAAGAGAGCATACATAGTGTGTCACGAGTAGCGCACGCTAACCCAGGTCAAATGCCTAACTAAGATATTGAGGATCATGGTAGCAAAACCAGTCAACAATCAAAGGCTAAAGAGAGCACACGTAGAGAAATCCTATTTAGGCTATCATGCCAAAGAAATTCTAACAAAACTATCCTATATGGAACATGCAATGAGAGTGAAGTTATGATCTCAATTTCTAAATTGAGTGACTCATCGATCAACAAAAAATAAAGTAAAGTGATAAAATCATATAGGGAGCATGCACTAAGAGAGAAGTTGTGATCTCAATTTCTAAATTGAGTGACTCATCGATCAATAACAAACAAAGGAAAATAATAAAATCCTATAGGGAATGCGCTGAGAGAGAAGTCATGATCTCAATCTCTAAATTGAGTGAATCATCGATCAACAATAAAGGAAGCAAACACAAGCACAACACATATAACAAATAAAGTGCAAAATGCCCGGTACAGGTCTTTAAACAGCGACTTTGCCACCATGGGGGCTCCCAAAACTATGTAGAAATTTGTAAAGAGTGAAAGAAATAAAAAGGAAGCAGTGCAATACCAAACGAATAATAATATGTATCAAGCAAGCAAAAATGAGAAACCCGGAGAACTTTGAGTAAGCTAGCATCATCAAATAAAGAAAGTCAGAAATTGGATGTCTAACATAAACCTCAAAGCAAACAGTGTGAAAATAAATCACAAAAAATGATGTGCATCAGACACCATCACAAAAGTCATCCTGCATAAAACACAATCCCGACAAAAACACAACAAATATGTGTGTTCCTTAAGTCAAGAGGATCAAAGCATAAACTTGTCTGAATCGCATTTGTATCTCGCAAATAAAGTATACAGATCAAATAGGATATCTTCATGTTTCCCAAATAAAGTGGAACATGAATTAATATCATCGTGAGAATCCTTTAGTATGAGTCCTTGCACAATCAACACACATGTAAAAAATAACAAGGAAAAACTAAACCAAAAGAGAAAACATAATGAACATTGAAGCAAAATAAAAAAAAGGAATTGTTGTTATTTGGCCTGGGAACCCGGTTACCAGGATTTTGGTAACCGGTTACCCTTACTCAAGAATCTGAGAAAATAGCTACTGAATTGAGGTAACCGGTTACCATATTTGGGTAACCGGTTCTCAAAACTTTGAAGATTTTTGCAATTTTCTTATGACTTGGGGTAATCGATTACGACAATTGGGTGACAGGTTACCATGTAACAGTTTTGAAATTTTTTGTGAATGAAATGGATGGTAACCAGTTACCATAATCGGGTGACCGATTACTCTCGTGTTAGAGGCAGTTCAAACAGATTTTTGAGCACTTTCAATGGCTTGGATATTTAATCAAACACAAAGTCTCCATGTATTTAACACATGATTTTGCATAATTCATGGGTTAGATCCAAGTAACACATGATTGATATAAGATCAACAATTAGGCTTCATGCAACATCAACCATTTGATTTAACCATAAAGCACCTTCATGAAACAATCACTTAAGTCAAACAAGCACTTTAATTCAATTATCCCAGGATTTACACATGATTGTCAAATCAATTCATAATTCAAGCACTAGATCTAAGTTCTCAAATCAAAATTTAACCTAGATTCAATTCATTCTTGATCCAAAAGTGCATCTCAAATAATCACTTATTTCAAAAGTTCTTAATTCAAGAAAACTCATCGATAAAAATGAAGAGGAGGCTTAGGTATAGAGATCGCAACAAACAGGTCGAAGATCAGATAAAATTACTCTTGGTTTTAACTTGGATTCTTGATAAAATTATTGTTGTGTTCTTGATAAAAAATTAGAGAAAACTTTGATTTGATCCTTGATAATTGAGAGAATTGTTAGCCTTGTATTTTTGAGAATTGATGAATTATGAGAGCCTCTTCATTTTGAAAATTCAGATTTCAAGATTATATAGTGTGAGAAAATTGGCTTTGGATGTGCAATTGGATTGGGCCTTGACTTGAAAGTGTAAGCCCGACATGACTATAATGTGCCACATCATCATCCGTACGTAATCTTCAAAAAGTTCCAACACTAAAAATTTAGATGATCAAATTTGTGAAATGTTGCCGAAAAAACGGGCTCAATCCAATAAACGAAGAGGAAGTTATGGATTTTTGAAGTTTCAATGATATTGTGTTAGAGAAAAATAATTTCTTGTGCATAATCTTAAGGTGTCACGCGCGGAACGGACCAAAAACAAAAGCCTTCGGGTCACCGTTTTCTTTTAGCATCTGAAGATGAGTTATAGTAGACGAATTTTGTAAACCAACGCCTCCAGGCTCAACTCAATATGATACAAATCGAATGAGATGCAAATTTTACCGTATCAAACATTAATACACATGAATTCCGGTTTAGCACCAACATGTCTTAAGAAACTCAAAGTTCACGAGTCCTTCCTTAGTGAATCATCTTTTGACTTCCAAAGAAGACATCAAGATGACATCGAGATAGAATTTTGGAAATCAAAATGGCGCGCATAGGATATTTTAGCCAGGAGTTATGAATTTTCTAATGCACACAAAAGCACAATACAACACACTTTTCTTTGTAGTTTTCACTACATAACTTTCAAGAGAATTGCATATTCAGAGTCATTTCTTCGAGGATTAACTTTTGGTCCAAACACGAAAGTTGGAGCGGAGATCCAGACGGTTTCAAATCTTCAAGAATCCACCTAAAAGACCATTTCCAAATAGGAGATATAGATTTTTAAAATCAGATCGGTTGAAGTACTATTTCCAATTCGCACTGCTTTAAATTTACCGGAAACACCCAAATCTTTTACAACTCAGCATGCTTTTAAAAATATGAGAGCCTTGTTGCCTTGATTAAATGCCTTTATCCCATTTGTATGGATCCAATGATATGCATGCACGTATATGCTAACAGGAGTACAAGCCAATTAGAGTTAAAAAATGAAGAGGGGAAATTTTGTGGTACAACAGTTGCCCCTATTAAATCTTCTTTAACCAGGGGGTCACATTGGAGGACGCCTTTCGAACAACTAAGGTGGAAGAAGATTGAATAATTATTAGAACCATAAAAATTTGCACTATGAAATCGATCGGGTTAGGATGAAACTTTGGTTTTTTTATCAAAAGATGTATGTTAAGTCAAGATTAGATATACGAGACAATTATTGGGTTATCATGAAAGAGACCAACTACATCAGGCTCTATTAGAGATATCAGATACGAAAGAGACCTAACGACAGGAACTCAATCAAAGAAATCTGAAATTGAAGAGATCTGCCAAATTGATCTCAATCGGATATCAAAGATGGAAGATATCTGTCAAATTGATCTCAACTGAATATCAAGATTGGATGAAATCTGTCAAATTGATCTCAACCGGATATCAAAGATGGAGGAAATCTGTCAAATTAATCTCAACGATATAACAAAGATGGAAGAAATTTGTCAAATCGATCTCAACCAGATATCAAAGGTGGAAGAAATATGTCAAATTGATTTCAACCGGATATCAAAGATGGAAGAAATCTGTTAAATCAATCTCAATCGGATATCAAGATGGAAGAAATATGTCAAATCAATCTCAAATGAATATCAAAGAGGCCTCTTGAATGAAAAGAGAAACTCAAAGATCTAACATCAAATGCTTGTATCGAAGGCGAGAATAACCCAAAAAGAGGGGAATAGAATCTAAGTTCGGGGGATTGGTTATGCAAAGGGAAGGTATTGGCACCCTAAACATCTACGGTACTCCGCAAGAACCTCTTTGAAAATGTGTGTATTTTGGCTATATGTGTTGTATACAAAAAGAGATGGTGGAGATGGGAAAAGAAATATTTTTTAAAATTTTTGCACCCGCCGCGGTTGTGAACCTTTAGTGCCTACGTACCACCTTCCATGCAATAGGGGATCAGGGTACTCGTAGTTCACCTTTAAAAATTTTAAAACACAAATGTGTTGGTTAATTTTAAGAGATAAGACATCATAGTCGTATTCGAATGGAAGAACATACTTACTACCCACAATTATGAGAAAGGAGATTTTGCATCATCTCAAAGTGGAGGATATGGATTTGGATTTTAAAATCAACAAAGCCTCGCTCAACACCCATGTGGAAAATGTCTCACTTTACTATATATCATAGAAGTATAGTAGCTCGCAATACTACAAGGATTGACAAGAGTCTAATATTTTGAGAAAAGTTTAAGTAAAAAGCCACAATGGCAAAATAGTTTGAATGAGATTGATTGACTTTTAGTCTTCTCACAAAAAATGTCAAAGTATTATTAAGTTGGTCAAAGTTTGATTAAGAAAATGTTTTGATAATTCATGGACCTAAGTCCAAGTTTATTGTGAAAGCGGTTCAAGTTAGAAAGCAAGAAGAGTTTTCAAAAGGAGGGAGAAGATTTTTTGAAATTAAAGAAGATTGTAGGAGATGAAGGGACTATCCTAAACCATAAGGTAAAAGCTAGGTAAGAGAACCGTCTAACCAACAAGAAGCCAACACTTGACACAATGAGTCAATGTAGAATTCCCATCCTTTGGATTGAAACCAAACAAGCAATGATATTAAACCTCTTTAGAATACCAAACTTCGAATTCATTAAGTCTTCACAAAAATTAGGCATAGTAACGGTTGTATACAGATCAATTCCCAATCGCAGACAAAGCATATAATCAGAATAACCTACACACAAAGAAAAATCAACCCAATGTCGCGAGGTAAACCCCAAGAACTCCAGAAAAAATAACAATAGAAGTCACAAGGTCCCAAAGGTATCAAGGTCTGTACTCCTAAGTCCAATAAGTCCATAACTCCATCATGCCAAGGATAGTAACCAAATAGTCCAAGTAACCTTAAAGCTTTTTATAGTTCAAGTTAATTATTTGGTATCTTCAATAAGAAAATGAAAGCTCAAGTGAGCAAAATAAAAATACATAAAGATAAATGCTCAAGTGAGCAAAGAATAAAATACATTGAAATGGAAATGCTAAAATAAATGGTGCAGAAAAATAATCTAAACATCTTTGTTGATCATGTTTAAGTGAAAACCGCGTGGTAATTTGATGATTAGATGTCACATTATGGAAATTGCAATTTGAATGCAAGTGAAACTTCAGTTCCAAGGTACCAACTTTGAATCCATGTTGTTCATAGCTCAAGAGGTCTTAGGGCATAATTCTTGAAGCATTTGAAAGATAAGGTCACAAACTTTACAATGTGCAGAAAGAGAGATCATTTGGACGCTTGAGCTAGAAGTTATGTTTGGTTAAAATCATAAAAGAAATGCTGACTTTTTGTACTTAGAAAAATTCTAAGTTTTTCTCAGAAAATGTCATATAATGTTTTGACTCCAAACAAGACATTCCTTCAAAATTGAGCTTTGATCATTGACGCTATCTTAAAGTGGGCTCTTTAAAGAGTATTATGAAACTTGTTTCACTAAAAAATTCCAAATATTGAACAAGTTATGATCCTTTGAATTTGGTGAAAATCCATGAGATGACCTATAATCTTTTGAGTTCTTGAGGTATCTTCCAACCATTTTCAAGCTTCGCACATAAAAGAAAAGTTGAAGTTCACATTCTTAAGATAATTTTTGAAAAAGAATGGGCTCAAAATTTACTGGAAACTTTTGAAGTGATTGGTTGATAACCCTTTAAAGAGAAGCATATCTTTGGAATCACTCAAAAATCTCAAATGATGAACAAGATATAGCCCTTAGAAGTTCAAAACCCTAGCTTCTAGAGCACCAAAATTACTTGGAAACCCCTTTCAATTTTGACAATCTTTCTTGCACAATAACTTTTTCCGTGTGAATAGAAGTTGTTGTGGATGGTAATAAGAACCCATAGCATCAATAACCACTTCCAAATATTAAGAACCGAGAGAGTTATGCACTTGTGATCAAGGAATCAAGAACTTGTCCAATTAGGTCAAACCTCTTCAATCAATTCATGCATCTTTTAACTTATTTTGACAAATTGAGGCATGATGAATCATAGTAGACCTTGTCATGATATTACTTTAATGCATTCTCAATTATGAATTTTGAATCTCAATGAAGCTTTGTTGAAGAAGGCATGGAAATAAACTCATGAACCTATGAATCAACCTAATGAAATATGTTGTTCCCTCACCTATAGTATCATCATTTTGAGTAAACGCTCATTGTATTTGTTAGTTAAAAGTTAATCAACACAAGACATATACGATCACAATATACAAATCAAAGTGCTTGGTGATCCACCATGAACAACCCTAGAGATAGGGAGAAGAACCAAACCCAAGTGTAATCTTGATATGATTGAGTTGATATGAGATGATAGAGGAATCTTAGGGGGGGAAATTGGGGTACAACACTGGGGATAAAGGTACGTATGTCTGGTCAACATTAGACACACACAAGAAAGAGACCGACTAAAACAAACTCTCGCAGGGGATATTAGCTTAGCTAACGGAAGGAAAACCCGATCAATGCAAATAAACTGAAGACAAAGAGCCGACTAAGCAGAAACCCCAGAGGACACCGATTAAAGGTGAACTCGATAAGAAACAAAAGACCAACCAAAGGGGACTCTAATAAGGATTGCCGAAACATGTTAAGCTTTAACAAGGTTGTGAATGCGCAAGAACTACAATATCTCTCTGGCCAGAAACAGGACATGATTCTTCAAGAGTAGTAATTATCTGAATTACCACAAACCAAGTATGGATACTCAAATACCGGGGAAATGGAGTATACCAAAGACCCAAATGCTGGTAAACCAAATTAGACTCCATTGGGAGAACAAATCAAATCTACGTGCATAGTAACCTGGTTACCAAAGATAAACACAATTGGCTTACACTTATGCATGTTCAAATTTTTTCTTTCTACTTTGGTAGATGCAATGAAATGATGTATGTTTTAGCGATACATTGGGAACACACGACAATAATCTGCTATTGAGGAGACACTGAACTCCCGAACGAATATCTTCGCACATCTAATCTTCTGCAAAGAGAAGTCAATTTAAACTTAAGTGAGGAATCGCAATTCAGACCTAACAACTTCTGAAGATTGCTATCACCGGGAAAATAACTTCCTAGGGAGAATAATGCAAACATAAATCACAGCTCTGAAAGAATATTGAACTTTGATCTAACTCTGAACTCCCTAGGGAACAAACCCAATCCCTTCCTGTCTATGATGAGGAAAACTTCACCGGGAATAGAAACTTTTACTAGGGATCATAGGTATTCTTAAATGAAAAGAATTATATTCAGACCATACTAGAGATAACGACTATAGGTGATAAACTTCACTTGGGGAAGAAGAGAAAACCTTCGAACCATAACTTGAAATTTTGAACTCCACTGAGGAAATTTCCATCAATACTCTCCTACTAAGGATAAGAGACCCTTGAATGAAAAACGTCAATGCATATTGCTCCATAAAAATCAAGGGACTTGATCCACTGAGGAATAAGTAGGCCTGATGACCAATCATCTCCTCAAGGAAATTTAATAGGGAGAAATTCCCTAGGGAAAACCGAACTTCACGGAGAGTCAAACAATCAATCTCACTGGAGATAACACCACCAAAATGGAAATCTTCTCTTGAGAAGAAACAAGCGTATTGGGATAGAAGCTCCACTGAGGATGTCTCAAACACATTCTATTCCAAGGGATAGAAGAGTTATGAATTGCACCATCATGTACACCATATTGGGGAAGTAGAATACCTGCTCCAATGGGAAAAGAAAAATTACTTCACTAGGGGATAAAGGCAAATTAATCTGGAGTATCCTTGAAATTTGGCTTTGACTGGGCATAAAGCCACCTCTTCCACTGATTAACAGAAAATCTTCTGATAGTGGCATCAAAAACACCCACCGTACTGGAAATAATAATTTATGCAAGATTTACGTCACCAAAGACATGCACTAGGAAGAAGAAATCAATTCAAACCGGGCAGAAAAAACCGCCTCCATGGGAATACCAAACCAGAATCTCCCATGGGTAATTGGGAATCTCTTCAAGAAAACTCTGATACAGGAAGATCGCACTGGAGAAAAGAGTGAAAACTTCACAGAGGAGTAGCATGTTTACTTCACGGGGAAGACAAGGGATAATCTCACTGGGAGAATCGAAAAAGGTCGCCTTCGAGGGTAATACGTCAATAATATTTCAAGAAACTCAGAAAGAACACACTGCCATGAAGAGGCAGAACATACTTCAAGCGAGGGTACGACATCGTTGGAGATACATGATTATGTTCTGAGCACAAGTGTGTATTGACTGAAGGAAATCGAATCCCATTCTACAGTAATCCTTATGTTGGTCGTATATGGACCCTTCTTGACTCACTTGCTGGTACGCTTAAAACATACCTGCATAAAGTAGAGATCACCATAACATTCCCCAGTATTGGATGGCTACCTTAGCCGTCATATCAGACACCTAAAAATTTAAGAAATTTCAATTATTGATATCATGTGTTGTAAAGCCTTAATGTTTTAAATGCAAAGTTTATAAAAAATATTGGACGTCTTTTGCCATTAAAATAGTGAAACTAAAAACAAATTGGCACGATTTGAAAAAACATTTTATTGATTGATTGGCCTGTAAATAAGCATTTACATCAAGAAGCAATTCCTGAAAAGAGGTAATTTCATACAAAGAATATAGAGGAGAAAACAAAATGGCAATGTGAGTACGGATTTATCGAGACTGGCTCTACTATAGCTCCTATGACCTCAAATCTCCTTAGTATATTGCTTTCTGAATAAACTGATTGGATTGATACTTCCCCAAGCCAACCCTACAACAATGTAAATTGATATTACAAATGCAACGGAAACCATAGTATTCACTTTTAATCCCTAACTTTTGCCTGGACCGCCCTTTCGGGTTTTCAATCTACTGGGATACCCTTTTTTGACTAAATTTCCTTTGACATGTTCAACTTAGTGGGTGTACGATTATTTTTCACTCATTCACTCTTTATTTTGTTCTTAACTTTTGCTTGAACCTTTGCTCACTCTTTTAGGTTCATCGGGATGCTTTTTTTTCCTGAGCTAGTCAACTCAATGGTCATGTTATGTGAAGTACTTTTTCATTATGTCTGTGTTGACGGGGTGAGGGAAATCCTCTATATCCATAGTTGTGAGCATCATAGATCCTCTTGAAAAAACTTTCTTTATAACATATGGTCCCTCATAATTAGGAGCCCATTTACCCCTAGCCTCTGTATTGTTGGGAGGCAAGATCCTCTTCAAGGTCACCAACTTGGAAAGTCCAAGGACATACCTTCTTGTCTAAAGCTTTCTTCATCCTCCTTTGGTATAATTTCCCATGAAAAATAGTTGTCAATCTCTTCTCATCAATGAGATTTAATTGATCAAGTCTATTCTGAACCCATTCAGCCTCGTCAAGCTGTACATATATCATTATCCTTAAAAAAGGAATTTCCACTTCTACGGGTAGGACTGCTTCCATGCTGTATACTAAAGAAAACGGGGTTACCCCAGTGAAAGTATGCACAATGGCACGATAACCATGTAAAGCAAATGGCAACATCTCGTGCAAATCCTTATAAGTGACAACCATATTTTGCACAATATTCTTAATATTCTTGTTAGCTTCCTCAATCGCGTCATTTATCTTAGGACGGTAAGGACGAGAATTGTGATGCCTTATCTTAAAGATTTTTCACAACTCTTTCATCATCTTATTTTTAAGATTCGAACAGTTATCGATAATAATCTTCTCGGAAACCCCGTATCGACAAATGATATTATGCTTGATGAAACGAACAACCACCTGCCTTGTGACGTTGGCATAAGGTGCTGCTTCGACCCACTTGATGAAGTAGTCAATGGCAACTAGAATGAAGTGGTGCCCGTTGGAAGTGGTTAGCTTAATCTGGCCAATCATATCAATAGCCCACATTGCGAAGGGTCAAGGAGAAGTCAAGACATTCAGAGGGTTGGGCGGCACATGAATTTTGTCGGCATAGGTCTGACATTTTTAACAGATCCTAGAATGATTGTAGAAATCATTTTCCATTGTTGACCAATAGTAACCTTCTCTCAAGATTTTATTGGCCATAGTATGCCCACTGGAATACGTTCCAAAGGAACCTTCATGAATTTCTTCTATGATTTTATTAGCTTTGCGTCTATCCACGAATCTAAGCAAAACATAATCATAGTTTATCTTGTACAAAACATCATTATTGCAGAAAAAATTGGCTGAAAATTTCCCCAGAGTCTTCTTATTATTGACAGAAGCATCCTCTGGATATTCTTTCCTCTCAAGATATCTTTTGATATCATAAAACCAAGGCTTATCATCAACCACCTCTTCTTCTATCTCATAACAGAATGCTGGCTCATCCAACCTCGTAATACGAATTGAGCGGGCTTTATTTTCCCACCTGACTTTAAAGATGGATGACAGAGTAGCCAAAGCGTCTGCCAGGTTATTCTCCTCCCTTGGAATATGCTAGAAAGTAATCTCATCGAAATATGAGGTCATCTTCATCAAATGCTCACGATACAGAATCAGATTCGAGTGACGAGTCTCCCAATCTCCATTGATTTGACTAATCACAAGATCTGAATCGCCATATACTTCTAGGATCTTGATTCGCAAATCAAAAGTAGCTTCTAACCTGAAGATACAAGCTTCATACTCCGCAATATTGTTGGCACATTCAAAGCAAATTCTGGCAGTGAAAGGAGTATGGAAACCTTCAGGAGAAGTAATAACAACACCAATACCATTACCCTATGGATTTGAGGCACCATCGAACACCATCATCCATCGTGATCCTGGCTCGGGTGCCTCTTTTGGGCTTGGGATGTTACAATCCCGTACATACATAATATCTTCATCAGGAAACTCAAACTTCATCGGTTGATAGTCGTTTTCCATTGGCTGATGAGCAAGATAATCTTCCAATAAACTACCCTTGATAACCTTTTGGGTAGTATACTAGATGTCGTATTGTGTAAGAATCACCTGCCAACGCGCTACTCTTCCCGTGAGAGCTGGATTTTCGAAAATGTACTTGATTGGATCCATTTTTGATATCAAGAGAGTAGTGTGAGTCAACATATACTATTTGAGACGCTTTGCTGCCCACGCGAGTGAGAAATAAGTCTTTTCTAGTAATGAGTATCTCGACTCACAATCAGTAAACTTCTTGCTCAGTTAGTAGATGGCATGTTCTTTCCTACCTGTCTCATCATCTTGAGCTAGTACACATCCCATGGAGTTTTCCAACACTATCAGATACATTATCAAGGGCCTACTTTCCATTGGAGGCGAGAGAATCAGAGGTTCTTGCAAATAATCTTTTATTTTATCAAATGCCACTTGGCAATTGTTATTCCACCTATCCGTCTGATTTTTTTTCAACAATTTGAAAATTGGTTCACAAGTGGCTGTAATATGAGAGATGAATCTAGCAATCTAGTTCAGTCTCCCGAGAAAACCACGAACCTCTTTCTCTATTTTCAGCACAGGAATTTCTTGTATAGCTTTTATCTTACTAGGATCAACCTCAATTCATTTTTCACTTACGATAAAGCCCAACAACTTTCCTGACCTCACCCGAAGGTGCATTTGTTAGGATTCAGCCTCAGTTTAAACTTCCTTAATCTTTCAAACAGTTTTAACAAGTGGACTAGATGTTCCTCTTCTGTCTGGAACTTGGAAATCATGTCGTCAACATAGACTTCAATCTCTTTATGTATCATGTCATGAAAGAGAGTGACCATAGCACATTGATATGTTGCCCCTGTGTTCTTCAAACCAAAGGGCGTAACTTTGTAGTAAAATGTTCCCCAAGGTGTAATAAAAATAGTTTTCTCCATGTCTTCTGACGCCATCTTGATCTGATTGTAGCCAGAAAAAATATCCATGAAGGAAAATACCTTAGCTTGAGCAGTATGTCAACTAGAATAACAATATGAGGGAGCGGAAAATCATCCTTAGGGCTTGTCTGTTAAAGTCCCTATAATCCACACACATTTTGACTTTACCACCCTTCTTAGGCATCAGTACAATATTCACGATCCACGAAGGGTAAGAAGCCACTTTCAAAAAACCCACATCAAACTACTTCTGAACCTCCTCTTTAATTTTGTTAGACATCTCAGGATGAGTTCTTCGAAGTGTTTATTTAACATGAGGACACTCTTCTCTAAGAGGCAGCTTGTGCACAACAATAACTGTATCCAGCCCAGTCATGTCTTCATAATACCAACCAAAGATATCTACATACTCACAGAGCATTTCGACCAATCTTCGCTTGACACTATCTTTTAAAGCAACCTAAATATTGACTTCTCTTTGGACCTCCTTGGTACCCAAGTTGATCAACTCAGTAGTCTCTTGGTGCAACTGAATGAGCTTTTCTTCTAGCCTCAACAATCTAGTTAACTCTTCGGGAAGCTCATAATCTTCTTTAGCTTGTTCTTCAGCCTGATAGATCAGATTTTCAAAGTTATAAAGACCATAGCATAATCATTTTTGATAATTTTCGGGATTAACGGGGGACATAATATGCATGATTATTTTTATTTTTATTTTAGTTTTAGATTAAAAAAATAATAAAAACTCACATTTTTCCAAAAATTTAAAAGAAAGACAGGGAGAAAAAGATTGAATGCAAAAAGACGTCCTTTACTGATGATAAATTTGCAATGAAAAACATCGTGGCCATACAGCATGTTCACTACGTCTTAGGAAGAACATAGGGATTATGCATGATAACAGATAAAATAAAATTACTCTTCATAACGGGTGACTTCAATGACGTCCTCGACAAACCAATTAGCAAGATCTTTACTCGGAACGGTAGGGCAAACCCACTTATCCATCTCGCAATCATTGTCCCCATCCTTGCTCATAGCCTGAGCTTCTTCATGGATAATCCCACCATTGACAAACTGAATTGGTGGAGGAATACCTTGAACCTTCAGAGGAGTAACAGTTGACACGCTTCGACCAGCCAAGAAACCTAAACCTTTATTGTCTTTCTATGTATGGAGATTCAACACTCTTCCCCAGCCTTCAGGATGACCAGATCGGACAACTACTTGTGCTTGACGATAAGATGACATGGAGACCTCTGACTTCTTAACCTCTTGAAGAGGAGTCCTGACAACCTGCATGGTTTCAAAAGCTTTCCACAGAGTCTCATGGATTTCTCCTTCCACCTCAACATAGAAAAAGGAACTCTGATGACTGATAACATAATCCTCTTCACTGTAAACGGTGACCACCTTCCCATTCAACAAGAACTTCAGCTTTTGGTGCAAAGTTGAAGTGACAGCACCTGCCCCATGGATCTATGAATGTCCCAAAAAAGAGAAATAAGAAGGATTAATGTCCATGATAAAGAAAGCGACTTCAAACACCTGGGGACCTATATTTATTGGCAAGTAGACCTCCTTGAACACTGTCCCTTTCGACCCATCAAAAGCATTGACAATTAAATTGCTTGGCCTCAACACAAGTCCATTATAATCAAGCTTCATGAGAGCAGACTTGGGAAACACATTGAGAGAGGATATCATATCAACCAGCACATGGGACAAAGTAGTCTTTGCAATCTCCATGGAGATGTTCAGCTCTTTATTGTGCTTCCTCCCCTCAGGGGGTAGATCAAAATATGTAACGCCAAGTCCATTACTTGCTGAAATACTATTCACAATCCCTTAAAATTGATTCATCGAGATCTCCTGAGGAACGAAAGAAGTCTCTAACAAATTCATAAATTCATTTCTATGGGATTCAGAATCTCTGAGCAAAGCAAGAATTAATATCTTTGAGGGTGTCAGACTCAACTAGTCAATGATCTTGTAGTCACTTTTCTTGGTGTACCTTATCAACTCAGCCACATCTTTAGCCATTTCAGCATCCAAAGCAGGAACATGAGGATTTTTCCCCGACTTATCACTATTGACCATAATCTGCTTTCCCTTAGCCTTAGTCGCGACATCTGCACTACTCTCAGGCTTTTCAAGTGCCGAAAAGATTCAACCACTACGGGTAATTCGACTTTCACTGACAATATCAAGCACTGTAGGCTTCTCTTCTTAAGACTTGTTTTCCTCAGACTTCTGAGTAACAACCTTCTTCCCCTAATAGTAGAGTTCTCCACCGTAACTCCAAGGTATTGTCGTGTCACTTACATACGGCACGGGACCAGGCACAATGATAAGTAATGGAGATTTCTTAGCAGGCACTGGAATCGTCACAGGCGCACATTTAGACTTCGGCTTGACCAGAATGGTTATCACAACCACTTCATCATTATCAACCTTGGGCTTAATGACCTGGCGATCAATATGAAGAATCCCCTTGGTAATCATACTTTGAACCACATTTTCAATAATTGACAACCCTTTGGCTGGTTCAAACACACTGCACAGTCCATCCCACAACCCAAGAATAAACCTTTACTCGGCACCTATTCTTTCACAAATGAGAGAGGTGTAGTTAACTGATTAACATCTATAACCAAATTCAAACCTTTGTCCTCCATGATGGAACCAACAGTGGCACCGCCATGAGGTGGCAAAGTTTGACTAGTAATGTTTGGCATTGGTCCAAAGTTAATGGTATGAGAGTCCAATAGGTATTGGACTTTGTGCTTGAAAGCATGACAATTATCAATAGTGTGCCCCTACCCACCAGAGTGGAAATCACGTCGTGCATTAGCATCAAAATTGTATGTCAACCTTTCTGAATCAACCTTCCAAGGGCGTAACTCAAATAGCTTCAACTCAAGCAACTAAGATAACAACTCAGAACAAGACATCGGAAGTGCGTCAAGCTTCCTGGGAGGACACCTTTGACCTTGCTGGTTACCTTTCTTAGACACATAAGCTTGCCTCTGAGGCGCAACAGTCAGTATTGTTACAACAACAATCTGATGATCTGAACCCTGATATCTGCCTTTTCCTTTTCGAGAATAGGTTGCACTGGATTCACCCTCCTTTTTCTTCTGGTGACCAACAAAAGACTTCTTGGTGTTACTAGCATTATTTCCAACAACAACATCTTGGATCTTTCCTAACTGAATTCCTATTTTAATTCTCTCTCCATGCGATACCATCTAGGAAAAAGTACCTAATGTACTACAAGTTGTGTAGTACTGGCCCTGCAATGTACTACTATACATTTCCATCATCTCTCGCTCCAACATTGGCGGTTGAACCTTCGCAACCATCTCTCGCAACCTCTGGGCATACTCTTTAAAAGACTCATCCCGCTTATGGGATATTTTATGTAATTAGGTTCTTATGGGATTCATATTAGTGCTATACTAATAGTGCACAATAAAAGCCTCAACCAACTCTCTCCATGTAAGAATGCGACTACTTTCCAACTGCATGTACCACTCGAGGGGGTCACCCGTCAAGCTGACTTGAAATAAGTACATCAATAGCGTCTCATCATCAGAATACACAAAAATATTCTGGTAGAAAGACTTAACATGGGTCTTTCGATAGGAAGTGCCTTTGTATTTCACCCAAGGCACGAAGCACAAATCATACATGTCAAAGCCCACTACACCTTAACTTTCAAACCTGCACATCCTCTCTTCAAACATACCCAACTTCTTGTAAGATTCTGTTGGTTCATCAACATTAGATATCCAGTATTCCCAGTTATCTTCTTCCATTGGCCTAACAGGAGTGCGAACAGGCCTTGCTGGTACCACAGTGTAGTGATAGAAATGTTGAGACTAAGCCATTGGATTGATTTGACTCGCACATATTAAATAAAAAATCTCCACCGCGCTTTATTGTTTCCAAAGAAATTGGAAAAGAGCGAATAACCCAAAAAGAGGGGGATAGAATCTAAGTTTGGGGGTTGGTTATGCAAAGGGAAGGTATTAGCACCCTAAACATCTACGATACTCCGCAGAAACCTCTTTGAACATTTATGTATTTTGGCTATAAATGTTGTATAAAAAATGGATAGTGGAGATGAGAAAAAGAAGTACTTTTTATGATTTTTGCACCCGCCGCGGTTGCGAACCTTTAGTGCCTACGTACCACCTTCCTTGCAATAAAGGATCAGGGTACACGTAGTTCACCTTTAAATTTTTTTAAAACACAAGCGTGTTGGTTTAATTTTAAGAGACAAGACATCATCGTCTTATCCGAGTGGAAAACATACTTACTACCCACAATTATGAGAAAGGAGAATTTGCGTCATCTCAAAGTGGACGATATGGCTTGGATTTTAAAAATAAATAAAGCTTCGCTCAACACCCAAATGGAAAATATCTCACTTCACTACATATCATAGAAGTATAGTAGTTCGCATCACTACAAGGATTAACAAGAGTATAATCTTTTGAGAAAATTTTAAAGTAAAAAAAGCTAAAGTGGCAAAATTGTTTAAATGAGATTGATTGACTTTTAGTCTTCTCACAAAAAGGGAAATGTATTATTAAGTTGATTAAAGTTTGATTAAGAAAATACTTTGAAAATACATGGAAATAGATCCAAGTTTATAGTGAAAGCGGTTCAAGTTCCAAAACAAGGAGAGTTTTCAAAAGGAGGGAGAAGATTTTTGAAATTAAAGAAGATCGGAGGAGATGAAGGGACTATCCTAAGGCATAAAGTAAAAGCTAGGGGGACAGAACCGTCTAACCAACAAGAAGTCAAAACTTGACATAATGAGTCAATGTAGAATTCCCATCCTTTGGGTTGAAACAAAGCATGCAAAGATATTAAACCTCTTAAGAAACCAAGCTTAAATTACATTAAGTCTTCACAAAAATTGGGCAGAGTAACGGTTGTATACATATGAATTCCAGATCACAGACAAAGCATGTAATCACAATAACCTACACACAAAACAAACAAACAACCCAATGTCTTGGGGTAAACCCCAAGAACTCCAGACAAAATAACAGTTGAGGTCACAAGATCTCAAGGTAGGTTAAGGTCTCTAATCCTAAATCCAAGAAGTCCATTATTTCATAATGCCAAGGATAGTAGCCAAGTAGTCCAAGTAACATTAAAGTTTTTTAGGGTTCAAGTTGATTATTAAGTATCTTTAAAAAATAAATGAAAAGCTCAATTGAGCAAAATAAAAATGACATAAAAGTAAATGCTCAAGTGAGAAAAGAGGAAAATAGCATGAAATGTAAATGCTAAAATAAAATGGTGCGTAAAGTAAAGGCATAAAATAAAAGCATAAAATAAAGGTGATAAAATAAAAGTCAAATGTTAAAGAATTAGTAATTAGAGATTAGATGAATGACCATCTTGAAACTTGCATTTGAAACTCATTAGAGGATTGCTAAAATCAAAGCCTCTCAACAACAAGTTTCATTTTCTTTTTGTCAAGTATATCATTCATTTAAAATTCTTAACAACCATAAATAATCAATGATGTTTAAGTGATTCACTTTGACCAAAGTTTATGAAGATTCATTAGAGGATTGGTAATACCAAAGCCTCCTAACAATGAACCTTAAAGTTATTGGATCAAAGGATTCAAATCAACATACTTGGGCTTACAAACATGGGTTTGTGCCACGAATGATCATTTCTCGAATTGGGACAAAATTTAGCGTTATGTTAAGCAATCGTAAGTGGACTTATATAAAAGTCGTACATATTTTGAGGTCGGTCAATAGCAATTTATGTGTCCTATGCTTGGAGAGATGATATATACATCATCCTCTAACAACATATGACAAAATAAGAAGGGGATAAGATGAAGAGGGATGGGAGAATAAGTAAACCACATTTGAACCAAAAAAAAAAATTAATCAAACTATTATTAAAATCATTCATCTATTTTTATGGAGTTAGACTCAACACCATGGATCCAATGATGTTAATAAAGCTCATGATCAAAATTTCATAGTCCAAGATTAGCCAGAATATATACAAAAAATAAAATTGTATTTAAAATAAAGAAAATTTATTTTTAAAAATGATTTTAAAATGAAAATAAGAGGGGAAATGGAAATTATATTCAAATCAACAAAGAAAAATCAAATGAGGCCATAGAAAAATCAGAAATATACTTAAATGTTTATATAAAAAATTTGGTAATTTTTTAAAGTCACAAACTATTTTTAAAATAATAAAAATGTCTCAAATAAATGGAAAAAGACCTAAAATAGTAGAAGTCAAAATAAAATTCTAAAAATAAAATTCAAAAGGTCAGAAATAATGGAAATGATGATGAATTTTTAAAGAAATTAAAAATGTTCCAAAGCATTTTTTAAGTAATTAAAAACAAACCAAAACAAAGAAAAATTATTTAAAAAAAGAAAATATAAAAAGAAAATTATGAAAAAATAAAATTCAGAAAGAGAATATCTGAAAATGTTTTTGTGAATTTTTCCATAATTTTTGAATCAGAAATGAATTTCTATGATTTTTTGAAGTTTAAACAATTTAAATTTAAAAATCAGAAATAAAAAATAAAGTCAAAAAAATGTGGACCAATGTATGAGAGTCAAAATGCATTAGTAAGCTGATCCAATGGATCAGACGCGTTGTGCATATCATGGTCTTTAGTTGAATAAACACATGATCATTAATTAAATCAGATTTTTGAAAAATAAGCATGGCACGCTTTCATTGATTGATAGATGACACGTTGGTCATCTTTAACCTCCAGCCAACGAAATCTATAGGTTTCAGAAACTGTAAAATTAGAAGACGAGACCGGTACCATTCGCTTCGTCTCTTCAAGACGATTCCAATGGTACCTTCGCGAAAAATTTATATACGCTGCAGCTCAGCTGTTTTGGAAGAGATGTTTGGAAAATGGATTTGAAGTTTCATGGTCAAAATGTACTTCCAGTTGAAAACAATTGTTGCAACTAGAATCAGGATGATGAGAGCTTCATAATAATGTCAAATTTTGAGAGAATTGGTGAAGGAATCTACCTATTGAAGTTAAGTTGCAGAGCTTTGAAACTTGACTTGGCTAGCACGATTCAGGGAGTTTTAGAGCTTAATTCTTCTTCTGTTAGCTTCAGTGAGGTTCAAGGAAGATGAATTGACAAAGAAAAATGATTGAGAAAGGTTGTAAGAGAAAATTCAAAGTTGCAGAAAATTTGGTTCAAGAGGGAGTTTGGCAGGGTGATTCTGGCTCTCTAAGCTTGAGAAAATGAATGAGGTATGACCCTCTATTTATAGGGAAGCTGATTGAATGTTCAAGCGTGTAAAATGATGAATTTTTTAGGGAAATCGTGTGAACCTGATACACGAGTAAGGTGTGATCTATTTTGCATCAAAACTCATCCAATACTTGCGTTTTAAGGCTCTAATCCACTTTGGCAAGTTGGTTAAACATACTTAGACCAAAAACGCGTGCTAATTTGATGTTTAGAAGCCAAAACATGAATTTCAAATTCTGACTTATGAAGAAACTTCAGCTTCAAGTTACCAAATTTAAATCAATGGTATTCTCAGCTCAATGAGTCTTAGGACATGATTCTTGAAGCTTTAGAAAGATGAGATTACAAGATTTACAATGTGCAAAGAATGGTATCATGTGGATTCTTGAGCTGAAAATTGTAATGAGTCAAAGTTGAGAAAAAGAGGTTGACTTTCTATACTTAGAAAATTTCTAAGTTTTTTCATCAAGAATGACTTATAATGTCTTGCATTCAAACATGGCCTTCCACTTGAAATTTTCTCTTGACCAAAAAAGATGTCATGAATTAGATCTCTTTAATGGTATTTTGAGACTTGAACCATTTAAAAAATCTAAAAATTGAGAGAGTTATGACTTGTTGAAGTTGGCAAAAATTCATGAAATGACCTATAATGTTTTGCATCCTTAGGGCATCTTCCATTCATTTTCACACTCTTCACTTAAAAGAAGTATTGAAGTCCATATCTTTAAGATCATTATGGAAAAATAATGGGATCAATGAGATAAAAATTAACCAAGTTATGAACTTTTGAAGTCACATAAGGGAATTTGATGATTCATGTAGAAGACTTGTAATCTTTCTTCATAATAGGTACCTTCCACATAAAATTTCCTTGAAACTTTTAAAGTGATTTGTTTATAACCATTTGAAGAGAAGGATGTCTTTGGAATCACTCAAAAATACAAAAATATGTGCAAGATATACCCCCTCGAAGTTCAAAACCCAAGCTCTTAGAGCAACAATATACCTTATAAATCCTTTTACAATTTTGATCAACTTTCTTGCATAAATACTTTTGTCATATAAATATAAGTTGTTGAGGATGATAATGAGGAACCATAGAAACCATAATCACTTCCAAATATTGATAATTAAGGGAAATATGCACTTGTGATCAATGAATCAAGAACTTGTCTAATTAGGTCAAACTTCTTCAATCAACCCTTGTACCTTTGAACTATTTTTAACAACTTGAGGCATGATGAATCATAATGGACTTTGTCATAATATTACTTCAAAATATCTTCAATAATGAAGCTTGAATCTCAATGAAGCTTTGTTGAGGAAGGCATGGAAATAAACTCATGAACCTATTGATCAACTTGCTAGAATGTGTTGTGCTTTCACCTATGATATCAACAATTAGGGAAAATATACATTGTACTTATTAGTTAAAATTTAATCAAAACATATATGACAACAAGATATAAATCAAGGTTTTTGGTGATTCCCCATGGGCCAAAGCTAAAGATAAGGAGAAGAGCCAAACCCTAGTGTGTGATCTTGCTGTGATTGAGTTTGATAGAGGAATCTTATGGGGAAAATTAGGGGTACAACACACAATTTGTTCAATGCTCTGACGAACAGGAGTGGGTGGAGGAGGATTCCCCACAACTTGAATCACATGAATACCCTTGTTACTTGCATTATTACTGAGATTTGCAGGCTGGCCGTTCTGAATATTCAGACCGACACTCAAATTCAGGTTCACATTCCAAGCACCTCCCGGATTCTCAACCACATTCTGAGCACCTAGAGTACCATTTGGATTGTTGATTACAACCCCTTAAGGATTCACAATCAAGGTTTCACCACCACTGTTCACAGTTTCAGCAGGCCTCACGGTCATGGCTCTCATTTCCTCTTGTTGACGAGCCATGTTCTGAATAATCTCTATCAACTGGTCAACTCGAGTATCCATGATGGTACCCATAGCCATAACATCTACTTGAATTTATTCCATTTGTCTCTTAGAAGTGCTCCGAGTATTATAACAATGAGAGTTTGTGGTAGCAATCTCTTAAAAGAAATCCAGATCACATATAAGAAAACCTATTGGAGTCACCTGTCATGATATGATATGAATGGATGAATGATCATGCATGAAATGTTTTATCATTTCCAAGAATATCCTGCAATCCTTCATCAAGTATCAATAAGCAATAGGATAAACAACAAGACAAAGCAACTAAAGACAAAACATCCGAATAGAAACTGCACATATCATAAAATCAAACAAGCATCCATACACAATATTCTTAATACAACCAAAGTCAAACATCATAAAGACCCCATCCAACAAGACTTGCGGTGATCTTATCGAAAAGTAAAACTGAAAAGAAAGTGCCAAAAAGACTCCTCCAAGAAGTCTGATTACTTTGCTAATCATCCTTTGAAAATGAATCTTCAGTCACAAAGCCTTTCTTCTTCATCAAAGCCAACAAACAATGGTTATGGATCTCCCAATCTTCGGGATCCACATTTCCCATCTCAGTTTCCTCTGTTGGAATCTTGCATTGGTTTTCTTCCTGAGCTTTGATCGTTGTTAACTCCCTCACTACTTGAGTCAACCAGACCCCTTTTTATCGGAGCTTTTTCTTCAAATCCATAACCTCTTCGCAATGTTTAACTTACAACTTATCTTTAGCTAATCGAAGCCTCTTTATCTCCTGCTGACTAATCAAAAATTTGTTAACTTGCCGACTAGCTTTACAAGAACCCTCGACCTTGAGCTTCTTCAACCGCTCAAGCAAACCATATCTTTCTAGCAACTGGTCTTTCAACCTAACCTCCTTCATAAGCTTTTTTTTGTCTTGCAAGGCAAAAGAAAGATCCATGTTCATATTTTCCTACTTAGCTTGGAGTTTTAGATTTTCAACCTTTACATTTTTAAGACACTTTATACGTACAAATTTTGATCCTCCTGAAATAGGCTCCACAAAAGACTATTCAACACGAGATAGAGAATCATTAACCTGATCATTAATTAATGGGTCAAAATCAGGTTGAGGATATAGCGACCTCCTCTTCTTGTAAGGTAGCAGTATCTCTTTAACATTATCCTTAATCCAACTTGTATAAGTATCGCGAGTTACACCTCCATTCTGGCTAAAAGAAAGTTTCCCTTTATGGCGAACATGGTCCCCATCCACTTTCACCTTTTAAAGCAAAACTACATCTTCCCCCTTACCGAAATAAATGGTTCCCGTCACTTCCCAATCATTGGGTCAATCCATCGTCGCGAATCCTAATTGAAGGCGTACCAAGATAGGATTGTAGTTAATGCAGCCCCTTGTTCATATGAGTGGAACATTAGGGGATTCTCCACACCTTATAATGATCTCTTTCATGCCCATCACGCTTTTCCAAACAATATCATACGAAGTAAGTCCCATGATATGCTGAGACCACAAAGATGACTCGACAATAGGAACAAAAGGCCCTTTTGTAGGCATGTGCATCATCAACCATTTGTAAAGCGCAGTTGCACAACACATAACTTCCCCTTTCTTCCCATGCCGGGAATGTATGGTGTAATAAGTGTCGGCAAGTAGAGTTGGTATTGGATTACCATTCATGAAGACATATAATGATGATACATGAACCAACTTCTCAGAAATAGGAAAGAGAACCAAACCATAAATCATAACTTCCAGAAGCGCATTTAATGCGGTCCAATTCTTACCTCTTGAAATAATATTGGCCTTTGATACTAAATAATTCAACGAGAGACCGCTCGTGCCACTTTTGTTAATCCAATTACTTTCAACTTCACCACAGATCAAATAAAGAGATCTGGAAATTGTCATATAGTACGGAGTCTCTGGTACTTGAACAAATGGAACACCATTAGTCAACTTGACATCCATAATGTGCACATATTCCTCAAGATTCGGTGACAATTGATAGTCCTGGAAAGTGAAACAATGCTATGGCGTATCATAGAACTGAAGAAGTGTTATCACGACCCACTATTCAAAATTTTCATTCACCAATGGTAATAAGTTTCCATATTGTCCTATGAAAACTTCTTTATTCAGCGCTCTCACAAGAGCTCATATCTCTCGTAATCGACCACCAAAGCACGAAAACTGATAAGCAGCATTGTTTCTGAGAGGCTCTGTGCTTGTCTCCATGTTTCTACCCATCCTTAATGCTAATGAAAACTTTATAATAATCCTGGAAATGACATGCACATGCAGGTTAGACACATATATATATATATATATATTTTGTATATTTCTTTTTGTAAAATAAATACGCCATGATACAAGTGCAACAAACATGGGATCAAAGGTTCTATAATGTTGATTAACTGTTGCACCCTTTTTGAACATGTTGGGTGCACTAGGATAAAAAGTGTGGAACATAAACCAAAATGAACTTCTTGGTCAACGGATCAGAAACTTAAAAATAAATATGTGAACCATCAGAACAAACGGTCACCAACAGAACATAGTCACCATATGAACAGTCACCAAACGAACATAGTCACCAACTGTACCTGTGATAATCAAGTCCCTCCCTACTCAGGGGTGAATACTAGGTCAGGATGAGGTCGGGTAACCCAGAATCAAGGGTACTCCTGAAAAACTACCGTCGTATCATCTAAGTGAAAATGATAGCCCCTCATTTGTACCTCACATGAGTGTGGATGACATGGCGGAAATAATGAAACCTAAGTCAACTGGCCGTTCATGTTCCACTCTATTCCTAGGGTTCCTATAGTTGTCACTTAGCTTAGGTATTGGGCCTTTTACCTCCTAGTAACACCCACCCAATCATGAAAACGGATTCAGAACAACAGTATCACCAATATATGGAAAGCGATAAAATGCAATGCAAACATATGCTCAGATAAAGATGTATAAATGAACAAACTGAAAGCATAAAAACAAACACCCAAAGAAAATAAAACAAGAGCTAGGATCGACTCCGTGATGGACAAGCAATAGGTCAATCTTTCCCCAGTTAAGTCATCAGCTGAAACAACCGGCTGAACTGTCAACTGATAATGAAATCAATGAAGTCACCATATAATGTTTTTTATGCCACGAGAAGGGAAAGGTAAACATCAAGTAAACCTGAGAAGGGTGAAATCACGGTCAAACAACTGAGAGATCGGGTAAGGGAGTCTGTTACACGAGGGGAAGGTATTAGCACCCCCACACGCCCGTAGTACTCTATGGTATCTACTCATGTTATTCTAATCTAATTGGTGTGTTTAAAGTCTATGTCTAAGGTTTAAAGTAAAAAGAAAGAGATAATGCATGCAAAAGAAAAGAGAAAACAATGTAGGGAAAATAAAGTTGTACTCATCCGGGCCCTACCCCAATGCCTACGTATCCCTTTTAAGGAATCAGAGCAGTCGTAGTTCGGCTTACTTGTTTGATGGGTTTGTGTTTTTTATTTGAACAATGTTAGATTAAATCATTCCACTATGGCTTTACCTTTGGAGACTTACAGCCTGTAGTGGAAAGGAACTAACATACTCTTAGAAGAGAAAAACCGATTGGCAAAAAAGAAAGGGATTGGTTGGTGTTTTTTTTACCTTGAAAAGGATTTAAAAGTTTTAAATGTTTTATGCATTTTCCGAGGAAAAAGAAGGTTTTTGTTTTAAATTCAAAGGATGTAAAAGAAAAGAAAACATCTAAGGGAGACTATCTAAATCTAATCCCTAATGTTATCATAAAATGATTGATCCTAAAGTTGAGTTTTGAAGGGAAATCTCTACCCTATGTTGACATGCATGGATAAAAATCCTAGTGTCTATCTCAAATCATCATCTATAGATGAATCAAGAAGTCCTAAAGGAGCATAGCAAGGGCCCATCACCTAAAACTATGTTTATCTTGAATCATCATCTATAGATGAATCGAGAGCTCCTAAGCGAACATGTCAAGGGTACATAATCTCAAAACATGCACACAAAGATAAAATCAAGTAAGCAGATCAATCGGCTTAAGAGAGATAGCTAAAGCGAGTACACACAATGTGTCATGAGTAGTGCATGCTAACCCAGGTAAAATGCCTAACCAAGATATTGAGGATCAAGGTAGGAAAACCAGTCAACAATCAAAGGCTCAAGAGAGAACACCTAGAGATATCCTATTTAGGCTATCATGCCAAATAAATTCTAACAAAACTATCCCATGGGGAACATGCAATGAGAGCAAAGTCATGATCTAAATTTCTAAATTGAGTGACTCATCGATCAACAAAAAATAAAGGGAAGCGATAAAATCCTATAGGGAGCATGCACTGAGAGCGAAGTCGTGATCTCAATTGCTAAATTGAGTGACTCATCGATCAACAACAAACAAAGGAAAACAATAAAATCCTATAGGGAGCATGCACTGAGAGCGAAGTCGTGATCTAAATCTCTAAATTGAGTGACTCATCGATCAATAACCAAGGAAGAAAACTCAAGCACAATTCATATAGCAAATAAAGTGCGGAATGTCGGCTACAGGTCTTTAAACAGCGACTTTGCCACCATGGGGGATCCCAGAACTATCTAGAAAACTGTAAAGAGTGAAAGAAATAAAAAGGAAGCAGTGAAATACATAATGGATAATAATCTGTAGCAAGCAAACAAAAATGAGAAACCCAGAGAACTTCGAGTAATCTAGCATCATCAAACAAAGCAAGTCAGAAATAGGATGTCAAACATAAACCTCGAAGCAAATGATGTGAAAATAAATCACAAAAAATGATGTGCATCACACACCACCACAAAAGTCATGCTGCATAAAATAAAATCTAGACAAAAATACAACAAATATGTGTATTCCTCAAGTCAAGAGAATCAAAGCATAAACTTGTCTGAATCGCATCCGTATCTCGTAAATAAAGTGAAATACAGACCAAATAGGATATTGAATTCATGTTCCCCAAATAAAGTGGAACATGAATTATTATCATCATGAGAATCCAATAGTATGATTCTTGCACAATCAACACACATGTAAAAAATAACAAGGAAAAACTAAACCAAAATAGAAAACATAATGAACAATGAAGCAAAAAAAAGGAATTGTTGTTTTTTAGCCTGGGAACCTGGTTACCAGGATTTGGGTAAACGGTTACCCTAACTCAAGAATCTGAGAAAAGAACTACTGATTTGAGGTAACTGGTTACCATATTTGGGTAACCTGTTCCCAAAAATTTGAATATTTTGGCAATTTGCTTTTGACATGGGGTAATCGGTTACCACAATTGGGTAACCGGTTACCACGTAACAATTTTGAAATTTTTGTGAATGAAATGGATGGTAACCAGTTACCATAATTGGGTGACCGACTACCCTTGTGTCAGAGGCAGTTTTAAACGATTTTTGAGCACTTTCAATGGCTTGGATATTTAATCAAACACAAAGTCTCCATGTATTCAACACATGATTTTGCATAATTCATGGTTTAGATCCAAATAACACATGATTTATGTTAGATCAACAATTAGGCTCCATGCAACATCAACAATTTGATTTAACCATTAAGCAATTTCATAAAACAATCACTTAAGTCAAATAAGCACTTTAATTCAATTATTTGATCTCGAATTTACACATGATTGTCAAATCAATTCACAATTCTAGAACTAGATCTAAGTTCTCAAATCAAAATTCAACCTAGATTCAGTTCATGCTTGATCCAAAAAGTGCTTCTTAAATAATCACTTATTTCAAAAGTGCTTAATTCAAGAAAACTCACCGATAAAATGAAGAGGAGGCTTAGGTATGTATATTGCAACAAACGGATCAAAGATCAGAGAAGAATTACTCTTGATCTTGACTTGGATTCTTGATAAAATTGTTATTATGTTCATAATCAAAAAGTAGAGAAAATTTTGATTTGATCCTTGAGAATTGAGAGAATTATTAGCCTTGTGTTTTTTAGAATTGGTGAATTATGAGAGCTTCTTCCTTTTGAAAACTCAGATTTCAAGATTATATAGTGTGAGCAAATTGGGCTTTGGATGTGCAATTGGATTGAGCCTTGACTTGAAACCGTAAGCCCGACACGACCATAAAGTGCCACATCATCATCCATACGAAATCTTCAAAAGTTCCAACACGAAAAATGTAGATCATAAAATTTGTGATGCGTTTCTGAACAAACGGGCTCAATCTGATAAACAATGAGGAAGTTATGAATTTTTGAATTTTTACTGGCACTATGTCAGACAAAAATAATTTCTTGTGCAAAATCTTATTGCGTCATGCGCGGAACGAACCAAAGACAAAAGCCTTCAGGTCACCGTTTTCTTTTTGCATCTGAAGATGAGTTTTAGTAGACGAAATTCGTAAACCAACGCCTCTAGGCTCAACTCAATATGATAAAAATCAAACAAGATACAAATTTTATCGTATCAAACGTTAATTCATAGGAATTCCCGTTCAGCACCTACATGTTTTCAGAAACTCAAAGTTCACGAGTCCTTCCTTAGCGAATCATCTTTTGATTTCCAAAGATGAAATCAAGATGACATCGAACTAGAATTTTGGAAATCAAAACAGCACGTATACGAAATTCCAGCCTGGAGTTATAAATTTTCTAATGCACATGAAACGACAATTCATCACACTTTTCTTTGTATTTTTCATTGTACGACTTCCTAGAGAATTGGATATTCAGAGACCTTTCTTCGAGGATTAACTTTTGGTCCAAACACGAAAATCAAAGAGGACATCCATACGGTTTCAAATCTTCAAGAATCCACCCAAAACCCCATTCCCAAACAAGAGATACAAATGTTTAAACTCAGATCGGTTGAATTACTATTTCCAATTCGCACTGCTTTAAATTTACTGGAAACACCCAAATCTTTCACAACTCGGCATGCTTTGAAAAATATGAGAGCCTTGTTACATTGATGAAATGCCTTGATCCCATGTGTACGGATCCAATGATATGCATGCATGTATATGCTAAAAAGAGTACAAGCCAATTAGAATTAAAAATAGAAGAGGGCAAATTTTGGGGTACAACAATTGTGTAAGATGAAGAAGCAGTTAAGAAGTATGAAGTTGTCATAAAAGAGGCTCTGAAGCCTCCAGTTCTAAGGATTGTATTCAACAAAGAAGTAATCCTCGATATAACAAAGAGTATAGAAGATTGTTCTAGCAACCTCATCTGAAAACCTTTCGCCCTCTGTTGGTCACCCACAAGAAAAATGGGTGGAACCTATAAGCCAAAAGGGGGGCAAAAGGCTGAAGTGGAAGGTGATTGTATATGAAACTGAGGCCCAGGAAAATAAGGTTGAGTCAAAGGGTTATCAAGTTTCTCATAATTATAAAGGGAAAATCCAATGAGAAGGATAAAGTGGAGGCATTATCAGAGGAATAAAAAACCGACAAAGGAGGCTTCGACTTACCAATCGAAACCTGTTGAAGCTTCTAGGCGTGTCGAAAGCACACAACCAATGGAGGTTGCAAAACTTGGAGAAGCCCCAATTCAAAAAGGATTCTATCCAAGGTCAAGGTTGACTGAAAAGGAAAAGATCAATGTTAATAAAAGGTTGGCTATAATGGTAGCTCCTTTAGGCAATAAAGCATTGATAGCAACACAAAATGTTGGATATACTCGCACACCTGAGTATACTCCTACATCTGAGGGTGAAAGAGAGGAAAAGCCTGACTATGAACCTTTGCCAGAAGATGATATGGTTGATGATGATTATGGTGAAGACTTCATAATTAGTTGTGGAAATGTGTTGATCCTGCCTACTGAATATGACAGAGTGTCATAGGTATCAGAAAATGAAGAAGACTTCACCTCCGATGAGGCGACTGATGAAAAGCCTGTGTGCTAATATGTGATGAATAGTGGCATTGTCGAAGAACAAAAGTTTTTGTTTTAGAAACCAAGCATAGGGATGTTGTATCATCTTAAGCCTTTATTTATAAGGGCAAAGGTAAATGGCATGCTGGTAAACAAAGTGTTTGTCGATGGTGGAGAAGCTATAAACTTAATGCCACATGCTTTGTTCAAGAAAATGGGGAAGTGAGGGTCACATCTTCGACCTTACAACATGGTTTTGTCAAACTATAAAGGGAAAACTAGTAGTATACTTAGGGTCATTCAAGTCGAATTAGCTGTTGGAATAACAACTAGGTTGACTTTGTTTGTGGTAATAAATTCCAAGGCAAACATCAATTTATTACTTGGTCATGAAAGGATACATTAAATAGGTGCAGTCCATTCGAATTTACACCAAATGATTTCCATTTGGAGGAAAGATGGCGTAGTGGAAAATATAGAAGCTGATTAGAGCTACTATAAGATCGATGAGGTTCAACTTGGGAAGAAGTCCTTCGACCAACACTTGGAGAATGTGGCTCTGTGTGATAATGATAATTACCCTCCTAATGAAAACTCAAATAGTTTTCTAAACTTGGATCCTGATCGTGGTTTTAGGTGGGATTCTGAAGAAACAATAGTATCTAGGGAGTTGATTCCACCTACGGGGTGGTCTTTGGTCGAAGATAATGACTAGTGAGTCAGAAATTCTGGCTCGAATTTCGGCTTATGTGGCTGAAAATAAAAGAAAATTAGCTTTAGAGGCTGAGAAACTACAAAACATTGATGTCGAAGCCAAAAGAAATAATCGAGAAAAAGGCGAACAAGGCCAAACAATAGCTTTAGAAATCCCGAGGTTAGATTATATATATGACAATGAACCTTTGGGATTTGAAAAATACATGTTAAAAGTCAAGGATGAAACTCAATTTTATCAAGTTGTTAAAGGAATACAGAGATTGCTTTTCCTGGGACTATGGTGAGATGCATGGACTAAGTCAAAGTGTAGTAGAGCATCGTTTTCCTATTCAACCAGACAAGAGGCCAGTGAAGCAACATCCTAGGAGGGTTGCTCCAGAAATCACCTTGAAGATCAAACTGGAGATCGAAAAGCTGCTCAAAAGCAAGGTCATCAAAATTACAAGGTATGTTGAATGGTTAGAAAACATTGTTCATGTTATTAAGAAAAATGGAGCCCTTAGTGTTGGCATAGACTTTAGGGATTTGAATAATTTTACCCCTAAGGATGAATATTCGATGCCTGTAGCAGAAATGTTAGTTGATTCAGCTGCAGGGTATGAATATCTTAGCATGCTCGATGAATATTCTGACTATAACCGGATTTTTATAGTAGAAGAGGGTGTTCCTAAAATGGAATTCAGATGCCCAAGGGAATTAGGAACGTATGAATGGTTAGTAATGCCTTTTGGTTTGAAAAATGCCAGAGCAACTTATCAAAGGGAAATGAATGCTATGTTCCATGATTTTGTAGAACATTTCATGCAAATATATATTGATGATATTGTGATAAAATATTCATCTGAGGATGGTCATTTAGACAATATTCGACAATCGTTTGAGAGAATGAGGAAATATGGATTGAAAATGAATCCATTAAAATTGCTTTTTATGTACATGCAGGAGATTTTTTAGGTTTTATAGTACACAAAAAGGGCATCGAGATCAAACAAAGGAAAAAAAGGAAATTTTGGATCTCAAGCCTCCTTCAACAAAGAAACAGATGCAATCTTTGTTGGGGAAAATCAACTTCTTGAGAAGATTTAAATCTAAGTGGCAAGATGAAGGTTTTGTCACTATTACTGAAGATCAGGAAGGAAAGTGACTTCCATTGAGGAAAGGAACAACAAGAGGCCTTCGATGCAATCAAAGAATATTTAACAAGGCCTCATATTTTATTGCCACCTAGTCAAAATAAGATCATGAGATTATACATAGATGCAACTGATTTAACAATAGGGAGCATGTTAGCCCAAGATGATGGTAATGCAGTCGAAAGACCCATATATTAGCTTAGTCAAGTATTAACAGATTCACAAACTAGTTATAGCATGATAGAAAAATTATGCATGTGTTTGTATTTCTTATGTATTAAACTTAAGCATTATATTAAACTAGTTGATGTTTATGTTACGTCATTGTGATGTCATTAAACATATGTTGTCCAAACCAAATTTGCATAGTCGGATTGCCAAATGGGTACTAGCCTTAACTGAGTTTTCATTGTTTTACATGCCTTTGAAGGCCATGAAAGGCCAAACTGTGGCAGAATTCATAGTCAATCATGTTGTAGTCAAACCATTGGTGAATTTGATAGATACCGAACCTTGGAAATTATACTTCGATGGGTCAAGCCATAAGAATGAAACTGGTGTCAGAGTTCTGATTATCTCTCCAAAAGGGGTACCAACAAAATTCAAATGTAGGGTAGATGGAAAATTCTCTAACAACGAATCAGGGTATGAAGCTTTTATCACCAGGCTTAACCTTTTGAAAGACTTAGGTGCAATGAGGTTCAAAATCAAAGGTGACTCAGAGCTAGGGATTAAGCAAATCACTCGAGAGTATAAGTGCATCAAAGAACACTTATTTTTGTATTTTGTGGTGGTTAATCAGTTGTTGGAATACTTTAAGGTTGTAAGCATTACGCATGTGACCAGATTAGAAAATCAAGTAGCTAATGTTTTGGCACAAATTTCCTCTGGTACAAGGTATCAACTGACAAGATGAGGAGTTTTGTCGAGGTAAAGGAGAATGTAGTTTCGACACCATCATCAACATTGTTAATCCCAAAAGCTGGGGGAGATGATTTGGTGAATTTGGAAAATTTTGAAGAAATTTTTGATGTTTTTGCCATTGACAATTTATCAGACACAAACTGGTGAAAGCCAAATGTGAATTATTTGGAAAATCCAGTTGGAAATGTTGATAGGAAAATAAAATATAGGGCTTTGAGCTACATGGGCAATGAATTGTTCAAGAAGATTTCTGAAGGGGTTTTTCTCAAGTTCTTAGGAGATACTGAAGCATATTTGGCAATGGTCAAAGTCCATAGTGGAGCTTGTGGTGCCCACCAAGTCGGCTATAAAATGAAATGGATGTTATTCCAACAGGGTGCCTATTGGTCAAGTATGTTGAATGATTGTATTGAATTTGCTAAGAGATGTACGAGTGTCAAAAGAATACAGGTATGCAACGCGTACCTCCAAGCGAGTTGCATACAATTGTTAAGCCATGGCCTTTTCAAGGGTGGGTGTTATATATCGTAAACAACAAAATTTTATCCTGCTGGGGATAGACTACTCCACCAAATGGATAGAAATAATATCGTTGTTCAATATCGACCAAGAAGTTGTGATTGACATCATTCAAAGGCACGTCATTTATATATTTAGAATTCTTGAGACAATCACTACAGACCAAGGGTCAGTTTTCATTGGGCGTAAGATGCAAGAGTTTGCATCTGAAATAGGTTTCAAGTTGGTAACATCCACGCCTTGTTACGCTCAAGCCAATGGTCAGGTTTAAGCTGCCAACAAAGTAATAATTGTTAGAACATAGTTTGATTCTACAACCCTCGTAAGAGTTTTGATGATAACAAACACAAAGTACAAATAGGCACTCTAAATCTGTGTTCTATTTTATACAGAAGTTCTGAACGGAACTGGATTATAAATTGAGATATAAAGGTATTCATGTTGTGTACGCAGACTGATATCAGAATGTTCTGATGATTGAAGATCATACCTTACGCTAAAGAGAAAGACATCTTAATTCTGAACGGAAGTCTAACGTTGCAAACATGACATTATGATTCTGACTTCCCAAGTTCTGAAGCAAAGCAACAAGCAGATTCCTTATGTTCTGAAGCGTTACTTTTCGATCAAAGCAGTATCAATTACAACGGCTCAAACAGACAAGGATCTTCATATTATGGAAAGTGCAATTACTACCAATTATCAAGTTTCCATTTTCAGATTGCCACGACCTATTTAAACAAACATTAAAGTTAAATCATTCACGATTTACAATACTGCTTCATACAAACTCTCAACGTTGCAAAATCATATTCATACTATTCTCTAAAAAAGTTGATTCTAAAGTTTTGCAAGCCATGGAAGAAACCTCTGATGGATCCTCATCAGAAGAAGACGAATTGTCTCTCCTCTCCAAAAAAGTCAATCAGCTGTGGAAGTAGAGGCAAAGAAAATTCAGAAACTCTAGAAGAACAGGGAATCATAATGAATCGCCCTCTGGATACAGAAAGTCTGAATCCTCCTCTGGATACAGAAAGTCTGAATCCTCCTCTGGATACAGAAAGTTTGAGCCCTCCTCTGGACACAAAGTATGAAGTTTCTTCTGGTCACAAAAAGTCAAGCAACAGGGACATCATTTGCTATGAGTGCAATGAACAAGGGCACGAAAAAAGCGATTGTCCAAGGCTTCATAAGGAGAAACCCAAAAAGAAGTTCTTCAAGGAGAAGAAGAAAAGTCTGATGGCAACATGGGATAATTCAGATACTTCTGACGCAGACACATATTCATATGATGAAAGAGCCAACATTGCTCTTATGGCAAATGTGACAGAAGACAGTGAAGCATCTGGGTCAGAATCAGAATCAGACACAGAAGAGGTATTTCCTGACTTTACTGTTAATTTTACTAAAGCTGAACTAGGAGAAAGTCTTGTTTCTGACTCTGAAGAAACTGAGAGTCTAAGATTAGAAAATTCTGAGTTAAAAAAAAGATTTCAAAACTAGAAAATGATTTATAAAACTCTCAGAAGGAAATAATCTCTGAGGTTCCCAGCAATGCGGATAAGATCATAAAGGAGTATGATCAAAGCTTTCAGAAGATTCTGGCTAAAAACATAAATATAAGCAAGATGGCTTCAATGATCTACGGAGTTAGCAGGAATGGCAGAAAAGGTATAGGATACCAAGGTAAAGTATCCCAACCTAAGAAATTCATGGACTTAGCCATTAAACGCACACCATTAAAATCTCACTTCACTTATAGGCACACACATGATCTGAAATACACCAGTAATGATTATTCTGCCAAACCAAAATTCAAACAGAATTTTGGTAAAACTAACAAACAAGGACCCAAAAAGATATGGGTACCTAAGGACAAAATTATATATGTAGCAGATATCTTTAACAGCAAGGCTAAAACACCATTCATGGTACCTGGACTCTGGATGCTCTCGACACATGACAGGAAGAAAGCATATGTTCCAAAGTCTGGAACTTAAACCTGCAGGCTACATGGGTTTTGGAGACAATCAAAGAGAAAAAATCATTGGCTCTGGAATATTAGGTAACGATAACCTCCCTTCTATTAATAATGTTCTGCTAGTAGATGGATTAATGCATAATCTGTTATCCATAAGTCAATTAAGTGATAACGGTTATGATATAATCTTTAATCAAAATTCATGCAAAGCTGTTAGTTAGAAAGATGGAACTATCCTATTTAATGGAAAGAGGGAAAATAACATTTACAAGATAAAAATTTTTGAACTAAAGAGTCAGAATGTAAAATTCCTTCTTTCTGTTAACAACAAGCAATGGGTCTGGCACAGAAGATTGGGGCATGTTAGTATGAGAAGAATATCTCAGATTAACAAACTCAATCTGGTCAGAGGACTTCCTAATCTGAAGTTCAGCTCAGATGCTCTATATGAATCATGTCAGAAAGGCAAATTTTCAAAACCTCCTTTTAAAGCAAAAAATGTTGTTTCTACCTCTAGGCCATTAGAACTTCTGCACATAGATTTATTTGGACCAGTGAAAAATGCGTCTCTTAGTGGCAAGGAGTATGGGTTAGTGATCATAGATGAATATATAAGATGGACATGGGTAAGGTTCTTAAGACACAAGGACGAGTCACATTTTGTGTTTGTTGCCTTCTGTAACCAAGTTCAAAATGAGAAAGATCTTAGAATTGTCAAAGTCAGAAGTGATCATGGTGAAGAATTTGAAAACAAAAAATTTGAAATATTTTTTAATGAAAATGGAATTTCTCATGATTTCTCTTGTTCTATATCTCCCCAACAAAATGGAGTTGTAGAACGAAAGAACAAAACATTACAAGAAATGGCTAGAACCATGATCAATGAGACTAACATTGCTAAGATCTTCTGGGCAGAAGTAATTAACACAACATGTTACATTCAGAATAGAATCTCCATAAGACCTATTCTAGATAAGACTCCATATGAATTGTGGAAGAACAGAAAGCCCAACATTTCTTATTTTCATCCTTTTGGATGTACCTGTTTTATACTTAACATCAAAGAACATCTGAACAAGTTTAACTCTAAAGCACAAAAGTGTATTATGTTAGGATACTCTGAACGCTCAAGAGGGTACAAAGTATACCATATAGAAACACATATTGTAGAATAATCAATCAGTGTTAGATTTGATGATAAGTTTGGCCCTCAAAAGTCAAAGAAGAATGAATCTCTTGTAGATATAGAAGTTGAATTCGCAGGTGCTGAAGGAAATTCATCAGAAGTTCCCAATAAATACACACCAAAAACATCAGAAGGAAATGTCACAAGCACTCCAGCAACTTCTGTAGAACAACTCCAAAAAAGACTATCCAGAAGCAGCATAGCTCACCCTGAAGATAAAATTATGGGAAAGAAGGATGATCTAATCAAAACAAGATCAACATTCAGAAATTCTGAAGAATCCCTCATAGGATTGGTATCTCTGATTGAACCAACTACAATTGATGAAGTTCTTTTGGACAATGACTGGATTCTGGCAATGCATGAAGAATTAAATCAACTCACCAGAAATGACGTATGTGATTTGGTTCCTAAACCAAAAGGATTCAACGTCATTGGAATAAAGTGGGTGTTCTGAAACAAACTGAATGAGCAAGGAGAAGTCATCAGAAACAAGGCACGACTGGTTGCACAAGGTTATAGTCAGTAAGAGGGGATAGAATATATAGAAACCTTTGCTCCTGTCGCTGGGTTAGAATCTATCATAATCTTAATCTCTTTTGCTATAAATAATTGCATCACTTTGTATCAGATGGATGTCAAAAGTGCAATCTTAAATGGTTACATTGATGAAGAGGTTTATGTGCACCAACCCCCTGGGTTTGAAAATTTCAAACACCCAGAATATGTTTTCAAACTAAAGAAATCGCTTTATGGTCTGAAACAAGCTCCCAGAGCTTGGTATGAAGGACTAAGCAACTTTCTGTTAGAAAAGGAATTTACCAGAGGGAAAGTGGACACAACCTTGTACTGTAAGACATTTAAGAATGAAATTTTAGTTTGTTATATTTATGTAGATGATATAATATTTGGATCTACTAAACCTTCTCTGGGAAGAGAATTTGCTAAGTGTATGTAGGCAGAGTTTGAGATGAGCTAGATGGGAAAACTCAAATTCTTTCTGGGCATTCAGATTAATCAAACTCGAGAAGGAACTTACATTCACCAGAGCAAATACGCCAGAGAAATTTTGAAGAAATTTGATCTCTCAGAGTGTAACCCATCAAAGACTCCAATGCATCCCACATGCATTCTGGAAAAGGAAGAGGTAAGTAAAAAGGTAGAATAGAAGATCTATAGAGGTATGATTGGTTCTCTCTTATAACTTACAGCTTCAAGGCCTGACATTTTATACAGTGTTTTCTTATGTGCCAAATTCCAATCAGATCCTAGAGAATCTCACTTAATAGCTGTTAAGCGAATTTTCAAGTATCTGAAAGGTACTACTAACCTGGATTTGTTTTATAGAAAAACCAATGAATACAGTTTAGTAGGGTACTATGATACTGATTTTTCTAGAGACAAAGTAGAATAAAAAAGTACTTCTGGAAGCTTCTAGTTTCTGGGAGATAATCTGATCTCATGGACCAGTAAGAGGCAGTCCACAATTGTGTTGTCAACAGCTGAAGCTGAATACGTAGCAGCTGCTGGATACATCACACAGATGCTCTGGATGAAAAGTCAGCTTGAAGACTTCAACATATTTGAGAGTAACATCCCTATTTTCTGTGATAATACTTCTGCAATATGTTTATCTAGAAATCTAATTTTGCATTCTAGGGCTAAGCATATAGAAATAAAACATCATTTTATTAGGGACTATATTCAGAAAGGAATCCTTAATTTAAAATTTATTGACACATACCATCAATGGGCTGATGTTTTTACAAAACCACTTTCTAAATATAGGTTTAATTTCATTGGGAAACATCTCAGCATGAAATTATGTCCAGAAAAAGAAGTTTTATTTACATATTTTGTAACCCTCAGAACTTTATATTTTCTTTGTGAACATCTGATCAACATGTCTTCAGAAGTTATGAGTACAGTTGCTTCAGAATCTATCTAGAAGATCTGAACCTTTCATTTCAAAGATAGAGGCGTGCAGTTCACACTATCAAACATTTGTCATCCTCTCACAAGCTACCTTCTATGGTTGAACACACGTTCAAATTCTGAAGGGTCTAAGAATCTGATTAGATGCATTGAGACACATGTCAATGGTAACTATTCAGTATCTACACGCAATCCCCTATTTTCCGGTTTCATAATTACAATATAATCATTATTTTGTTTTCTCTTTCTTATTGATTAAGTTTTCAAAATTGATTATAAATACACAAGCACTATTTCATTCACTACTTTTCGTTTCTATTACTCTCTATTGCCTTCGTTTTGCAAAAACCCTTTTCTCAGAAATCTCAAAACAAACTGTGTGAACAATGGCATCTTCCTCAAGCATCAAAAACCTTCAAAGTGTTCCTGGTTCTTCTTCAACAGCTGAACAGTACGAGGAACCCATAAGAACTTTGCTCACTCTAGTCGATTCTCTTGAAGTTTTTATGTGAGCTAATCATTGATTTTGAAAGCTTAAAGGAAAATGGTTTTTATTTTTCTGAAAATGTAACTGCTCAAGGATGGATTAAGTACTTTGATCGTCTACTAGGTCCAGTATTCCCCATTCTGGTAAAGGAATTCTGGATTCATGCAACTTTAGATAATCATCAAGTTATGCCTTACGTAATAGGGAAGAATATCATAATTACAGAAGACTTGATTGGAAAACTAATTGGGTACAATGGCGGCGGATTTAGGTGCAGCGACATAGCTTAAAAGTGTTCTGACCTAAAATCCATTGCAAGAGTTATTTTTACTTCTGGACAGCCATCCAGCAAGATAAGGGATTTGAAGGATTACTATAGAATCCGGGCCAAGATAATTCTGGGATGTATAAACCACAGGAAGCCAACAAGCTCTCCTGACTACATCAACATTGATCAACAGTTTCTGCTGTATTTTATTTCAAAGAAGACCAGAATAAATCTTCCACACTTGTTTTTCAATCATTTGAGAACAAGCGTGAAATAAACAAGGGAAGAAGAAAGGACAAAGAGGGATTGGATTCCTCTTGGCAGATTAATATCTGATATTCTAATGGAGAACAAGTTGATAGAGCATCTGACAGAAGCTCAGCAGATTGGCACACTGGAGGCATGTGCTGGAAAACCTCTTAATGCCAAAAATCTGAAGAAGATGAAGATTATTGATGGCATTAAGGAGGAACCAAAATTTGCTACTCATGCAGTCATCAAATCAAGGAGAATCCCTCTGAAAGATTTCCTTTATTTTCTGAGATTGATGCTACACCAGAGATTGTGGTCAGATTTTTAGAAGCTTGCAAGGAAGATGGAACAGATCCAGAACTTAACATTCATGATCTGCACAAGCAAGCTCCAGATGTTTTATTGAAGAAATCCAGAAGCTGCTAAAAATAAAGGTAACACTTCCTTTATTTCTGTTGTAGAATCAATAGCTTTTCCAACATCTGAAACACTCCCCTCTCAACCAATAGAAGATCCCTCACCTCAAACTTTTGAGGACTTTGACATAGAGTTTGATCCTTCTGTAACCTTAGAAAACTTCCTAAACGAACCTCACTCCCCCAATCCAAATCTAGAACAAAATCATCCAGAACTTGCAAGAGTTCTTTCTGATATTGATCTATTTAATCAAGACTTTCAAACACCTATCCCAGAAAATCAAAACCTCCATACTCCTCAACCAGAAAGTCAAAACCCTCATACTCCCTAAACAGAAAATCCAAATTTTGAAACCCCTCAACAAGAAAATACAAACGCTCCCGTAAACCAAACATAAGATTCTTTTACAGACTATGATACCACTACCCCTATTCCTGGAATAATAAAATCTCTTGTGGTTCATCAACCTCTATCCATTCCGGATATTCCAGAAATACCATCACCCTATCATTCCACACCACCAAACACACCCCGTTCACCCATCATAATTTCTGATTCTCCTACTCCCTCTCCCATTAATTGTCCAGCTGATCATCTCAGAACAATAATTGATTTGAAGCGCTGGACCACCTAGCTTCAACCTCCAATAAAATTGATATTTCCAAACCTAAACCAACCATAACCAAAACAGATGTTGGTAAGAAATTGTTGATTTTTGAAACTGAATTACAGGAATGGGTTAATTCTTTGAAGCAAGCAAGTCTAGAAAATTCAAATTTTGCTGCTTCTGATTCTCATTGGGATCGGTTCAGAAGATGGTTCAACTATAAATCCCAGAGGCTAAAAGAATTAAGTTATGATATGGCTCAATATAACTTCAGTGATCAACTGAAAGCTTTCAAAGATCAAGTTTTGAGTCACTGGGAAAATAAATTAATTCTTCTACTGGACAATGATCCCTGGAAAGAGCACCAACCTTCAGAAGTTATTGAACCGTGTTCTGATAGTCACCCTCTGGCTATTGTTCAATTAAAGGAAAATGCAACTGAAGAAGCAATTGAATCAGAAAATGTTGTAGAGTGCTTTGAAAGACTTGCATCCTCTGAGGAAACACCAGCTCCAGCTCTGGTCATGCAAACTCTGGAAGAGTTAAAGAAGGAGAATGTTGTAATCCACACAAGACTGGATAAGCAAGAAGACACAACCAAAGAAATAAAGGACATCTTGGGAAAGAAAGAAGAATCAAGCACTCAGATTAAGAGCTTGTTGGAAGCGTTGTTCACACGACTTCTCCCTTCATATTAGATTTTCTTTAACTTGTTTTCTGTATTCTTTATCTTATCTTATCTTCTTCTGATATGTTCTTGAAATCTGTTTTAATATAAATCATCCTTTTTTACTCTGATTATTTGTGATTATATTGCTTTTTGATTCCTGACAAAAAGGGGGAGAACGTAAGATATTTTCAATAACAGTATACCGGGACAAAGTCTCAAACATTCTGAATATCTTAACTACTTCTTTTTTTCTGAAAGCATAACAGGAACAGAACTTTGATAAAAACAGAAGGAGATGCATCAAAATCTCTGATCAGAATGAACTTCATGGAACTAATTCATCTCTATCTGAGTACTCAACTCAGGGGGAGAATCTCTTAAGCTTTTTGTTCTGTCTATTTTTATTGAAAAATCCTAGTTTTCATCATCATCAAAAAGGGGGAGATTGTTAGAACATAGTTTGATTCTACAACCCTCGTAAGAGTTTTGATGATAACAAACACAAAGAACAAATATACACTCTAAATTTGTGTTCTATTTTGTACAGAAGTTTTGAATGGAAGATGATCAGAAATTGAGCTACAAAGGTATTCATGCTGTGTACGCAGACTGATATCAGATTGTTCTAATGATTGAAGATCAGAACTTGCGCTAAAGAGAAAGACATCTTAATTCTGAACGGAAATCTAATGTTGCAAACATGACATTATGATTCTGACTTCCCAAGTTCTGAAACAAAGCATCAGGCAAATTCCTTATGTTCTAAAGCGTTACTTTTCCATCAAAGCAGTATCAATTACAACGGCTCAAACAGACAAGGATCTTCATATTATGGAAAGTGAAATTACTACCAATTATCAAGTTTCCATTTGCAGATTTCCATAGCCTATTTAAACAAGCATCAAGGTTAAATCATTCACGATTTACAACACTGCTTCATACAATCTCTCAATGCTGCAAAATCATATTCATACTATTCTCTAAAATTGTGTAATACATCACAAGTTTGTGAGACAGTTTTTGTAACGAAAAATAACTAGTACATAAATTTATTCTTATCTTTGTTAGTGAATTTCCTTGAGATAAACCGGGTTGTGGTTGTACTCAAGAAGACTTCGGCAGTTGTTGAAGTAGAATTGTAATCAATTTGATTAGTGAATTAAGACCTTGTTGGAGAGAGGCGAAATCACCTTGGTGTGTGGACTGGATTAGTTTGAGATCAAGCGAACCAGGATAAAAATCATCGTGTCATTTGCATTTGATTTTAATGTTTCAATTCAACCCCCCCCCCCCCCCCCTTGTTGTGTTTTTCACTTCTTCAATAATTGGGTTGATTAAGGAACACGTCTCTAAGAAATTCAAGAATTGGCATAAAACGTTATATCAAGTTTTATGGGCTTGTCGAACGTCTCCCAAGGATGCGACTGGGTCAACGCCCTTTTGATTAGCATTTGGACACAATGCAGTTCTGCCAATTGAGATATACTTGAAATCAGTACGAGTATTGTGCCAACATGAACTTTCATCAGAACAATATTGGAATATGATGCTTGATGAAATAGTCGATCTGGATGAGGAAATATTAGTTGTGTTGGATGTGCTAATTTGATAAAAAGAGTGGGTTGCAAGGGCCTATAATAAAAAGGCCAAAATTAAAATGTTTGTAGTTGGCGACTATGCGTGGAAAGTTATTCTTCCCATGGATCAGAAAGATAGAACTTCGGGGAAGTGGTCACCGAATTGGGAAGGACCATTCTGAATATTTCATACACTCAATAATAATGCATATGAGATTGAAGAGTTAGGCTTCGATAAAAGAATCTTGAAAGTAAACGGTAAATATTTGAAAAAATATAGACCTATACTGCAAGAGATTCAAATTACTACAAAATAAAGTATATCAAAATATTGTTGGCCAAAATGGATAAATTCTAAGATGGATATCCAAACTTCCCAAGGACATTACATATTCAAAAGCGAGTATCAACTAGAGTGTGAGCAACGACTAAATTAGAAAGGCTATCAGGATTTAAGATCTTTCATATGGGTTTTAACATAGGTAGCTTTCTAGTCGAGCCGAGTCTTTTTAGCTGCCAGGTGACTAATCTTGCCCCTGAGTTGAAGGGTTTTTCACCATGGAGTATTCCCTCAAAAGTGGATTTCTTGACTTCATCAAGTGAAGGTCCCTCATACGAATTCAATAAGGCTTTCTAATGTTCGACGTCAATAAATTTTTGGTCGAGCAATTCAATCTGGTTTTGGCAGCTCAAGATTTCTTGGTCAAAAGTGAAATGTTATTCAAGGAAGGTCTTTCTCGTAGCCTCAAGATCATTATAGCCTTTTGCACACAAATTTCACTCAAGTCCCACTCAAATCTTATCTCATTTGCTTTGGTTTTAAGTTTGAGGTCGGTGTGTTGGCGGTATAAGATACTTTTTGCAAGTTGGTTGAAGAAAGCCTCGAAGTCAATAAATTATTGAGCCAAGGAATTAGGAATAGGATATTGGGAAATAGTGTCGAGAAGTTTAAAACTCTCCGCTGTCATGAAAGCTTCCTCCTCTACGACAACGAAAAACTCACTCTCAAACAGATAAGACCTAAGTTGGTTAAGCGTGTGGATAGAGATACCGAGTAAGGGTTTAGTGAAGCCATTGGTGTATGACAAAGAAGGTGAATATTCCTAAATGCTGTAATTGAATCTTGTTTCTTCAAAACTTCAATTTCATTTTGGGTGACAGATTTGCGGGACGAAGCATCTTCAAGACGTGACAGGTAGTCTTGGCAAGATTTGGATGACTGGACCTTGCAGTGTTGTCACCAACAGGAATAGTTCCGGTCGAATTCAGTTCAACATTGCCTGATCAAGGAAGCCCCTGGGAAAAAATTCAAAGTTTGCATAAAGGAAAAGACTAGAGGCAGGAAAAAGAAAAAGAGGAATAAAAATACCTCTATGTTTTGTTGTACAACATTATGATCAAGTAAGACAAAGTTGACAAAAAAGATGGGCGTCGTTCTCTGTACGATTTTGGGAGAAGAACCTTGGGGAATTTCAACTGGAGAAGGGCGTTCCCGTTCCTGAGAGATTGATGATGCAATATTTTATCGAGTCTCCAGGTCATTAAAGGCGTCGATAAGCCTTTGAAGAAAGTTGGGTATAGAGAAGTATTTATCTTGGTATCGAGGCCACCACTGGTCGGACAACTCTGAAGTAAAAAATGAGTGTTCAAAGTTAAATACTGGAAGTTCAAGAGTTTGATCTGCCAAGTGGAATTTAAGGTAAGCCTGATACTCCTAAGAAGTGAGTTGTCTTCCAATTCAGAGAATGTCGACATGGCGGTAGAACAAAGACGAAGGCATCATTTGACTAAGGCCTAGCTGTCGAGACACTAATTTAGGTTGGTAACCCATGAAACCATATCTTGTTGAGCCATCATTAATACGACAAGAAACATAGTGGGTGTTAGAAAGGCCCTCTAAATTGCATTTGTACGAGCGACATTTTGAGAAGTGTTAGGAAAAGGTTCTTGAAACCAGTCTGGACCAAATTGTCGCTCTATAATAGGGTCCTTGGCTGAGATAAATTTCTTTCTTTCGACAAACATATTGATGTACTTCATGAAAACGAACCCATCAAACTTGTGGGGGTGAGTGGTCAAGGATAGCCTCAGGCCTTCGATGGCTCTAAATTTGTTTAGAAGCAGAATTGTTTCAGAAATAGGATGACCTAGTTGATATTCGAATGTGGCATTTAGCCAATGTTGAGAAGCCAAAGAGGTCCTGAGAGGGTGAAGCCATTGTCATGATCTAGAAGTGCCTTCAGCTGAGTGGAAGCATTGCCCAAAGTTTGGCAGAGAGTCTCCAACAAAAGCTTTCCCAGTGAGATGTTTTATCACTCATGAAGTTGAATCGCCAAAGGTATGAAATCTAGAACGATTATTAAAGATCATGTGCAAAATAAGAAATGGGAGAGCCAGAGGGTCAAAAAGGCTATGTGCTCAATGTCATAGACGTCTGTTCTATCCACTAGATGATGATCAGAAATATAACAGGCGAAATTCTGATGGTCGAAGAAAAATGTATGTTTCGTCGACTGAGTTGGGTTGAAAGTTATACCCAGCAGCAAAAGCCCAGCGATGGCTGCCACATCAAACAGAGTAGGCGTCAACATCCCACATGGAAGTTGGAAAGTTTTAGTTAAACTTTCCCAAAAGAAAAGTAAAGCGAGAATAAAGTTGGGATCGATTGTATGGTCGCTCTTCGAAATCTGAATTGTGTCGAAAATGCCATGCATTTTCAACTGACAGCTCTGTTGCCCTTGGACTTGATTGAGCCAAACAAGATATTCCATGTCACCTGGTGTGGGTATGGAGGTGAATATTGTGGCATCAGAGGCCATAAACCTAACATCAATGGGTTTTCTATGGTTGAAAGCAGAAGGGATAGCAGGGATAAATCAAGGATAGTATTGATTGACCGTCTTAGGATGCATTTCTTGGGTTGGATAAGGCCCATGGAATGCGAAGAGTTACTTCACAGCAACAAAAGGTATAGGCATTTGGTGTTGCCATGCCTCAATCTTGGATTTCACTTTAGAGGAGGGCTTTGGGATAAAGTTCAAACTCTGTTACACAGTAATAGAGAAAGTTATATTATTATTACTAGCGTTGAAGGGAGTATTGGATGGAGCGGCCATAATGGAAACGAAGTAAGTTTCCTTAAGATTTTCTGAAACTACATTGTTGGAAAACTGAAGCAGAAGGAGAGAAGAAAGGAACTAAGAATTTTAGAAAGTATATTTAAAGAGAAATTAAAGTCGTTAAAAGCGAAACAATTTTCACTTAAATGGCGTGAGCAAGCCAAGAGGTGGAAGAGTTGGTGAGGTTCGTTGGAAAACCCACGCCCTAAAACTTAGGAGTAATCATGAGAAGTGATTGATTGATATGGGAAACTGTTGCGCACCAAGGAGTCATGATTAAACATGACGTCATTTTTGACATGCGGTGGAAAATTGGAAGAGAAAACACCAAAGTTCTCCCATTGGCAGAGGCTCCATCGAACATGGTGTTTTGGGGGGAAATTTTCTAACAAGCAATTTTCAACTAGGGGAACAAGCCTTTAAAATGTAAAGTTATCTTTGGTTCAAAGGGCACGTGCCCACATAAAGGAAAATGGGATGCGTCAACGGGTCAAAGAAGTATCGTTCTGATAGTCCTAGACATGATACGAATGGCTATTGGGCTCTGAAGAACAAAATTCTACATATGATTGATGCCAAGAATATAAAATTTGGCCCTCCTGAGACTCCCAACATGATCACTACTCCCATGCAAAATCACTGAGAGCGTCCACTTCACTTTGATTTTCAATTGTAATTTCTTTTGTTTGTTCGAACAATTATATATTTTGTTAAACTTTGTTTCATTAATGAATTGCATATGTTTATCTTGAATTAATCCATTAGTTTTCACAATATTTAAACTATGCTTTTATTCCCTTTTTGTGATATTTAACTCTCGTTAAAAGTTGTAAGCCTTTAGAGGGAGGATGACGAAAACAATGCCATAATCTCATACAATATGCTTTTGGACATACCTTGTTGGCGATGTACAAGCGTTCTTTCAATTCCTAAATAGTGGAGTTATAAGGAAGATAATCCCTAGTTAACCCCTTTGAGCCTAAGAAGTAGGAGTTTTCTTTTTCGCACAATTGGAAACCTTTAATCATAACCTGGGGCAGGGTAGTTTCTCAGTTAATTCAAATGCGCATTTAGTCACAAGTTGTCACTTCAAAACGAAAATATCCTTATGAATCAAAATATGGTGTTGGTTTCCCATAAACTAGGTGTTGTACCCCAAAATTTTCCCTCCCATAATCTCCAAAGTTTTGACAAGCATCACCTCAAAGGGTTCAAAGTCTACTCAAAGGCTACACAGTCAAGCACCCTCCTAAAGCCAGTCAAATTAGGGTTTTGGTTCTCGCAAGGAAGTTGAGGTTTTCAAGGGCTCAATCAAGTCCCCTATGCTCATGCACATTGTCAAGCACCTACATGTCAAGTTTCAAGGCTCACAAGGTCAAGTTGCACAGTCAAAAACCCTAATTGCTCCACAGTCAACTGCAGGGGCAAAATGGTCATTTGGCAGTCAAAAGTCAAATTTTTTGGTCAACATCTTATTTTGAAGCCACAATCATCATTTGGTCAAGTCTTGACCATGATTTCACAAGAATGGCTCAAAAATCATCAAGATGCAAAAGTTTCCATTTTTGGACAGTTGAAAAGTCAATTGTAACTTGACAAAGGCATAACTTTTTCATGGTTCATCAGAAAAATCCTATCCAATGCTCATCTTGAAGGGGAAGACATTTCCTACAACTCATCTTCACATTCCAAGTCCAAGAAATGCTCTCACAAAAAGTTATCAATTTCAACATTATAGGTCATTTTCAAAAGTCAACAAAAAGGCACTTTAAGTCAAAGACCATAACTTGAGATTGGTAAATTAAAATGACATGGGACCAAAGACATTGGTTAGAGGACTTCAAGACCTTTCCAAAATGTCCAAGAACAAGTTCATAGCTTCAAAATTGACCAAGATATGCATTGGAGAAGTTGGGAAATTTTTGTGAAATGGCCAAAGTCAATTATCCTTTAAACTTCATTTTTGACAAAAGGGGCCCACTTTTTCCACTTGATTCAGCTTGGCCATGCCTCCCACGTGTCCCACAATTTATTTCAAGATTAAAAATTAATTTTTCCATTTTTATTTAATTTTATTTGATTTAATTCATTTTAAATCTTTAAAATTCAAATAAAAATCAAGAAAATTAATGGAGGGATATATTTTGTGTTGAATTGCTTTGATGCACCATGAAGTACTTACCAAACTCGTGCAAGACCTATTATGGGCATAGAAATTCAAATTTTCACAAAAATGGCAAGTTGTTTAAATGGAGGTTATGGCAAAATCTCAAACATAAGTGCAAAGGCTTAATGTCCATTATTTGGATTGATACACATTACAAAAGACATATGCAAGCTTTTGAGACAGAGGACACGACCTAGAGCACTCTAAAACAGCATAAGCAATTTCCAGTTTTCAAGAGAAAAAGTGACAAACTGAAAACCTAGTTGCAGTACAATTCAAGCTTCCATTTTGATCCAAATACACTCCTTGCATCACCAGGAACCTTTTGCAATCAGAATTAAGCCCTAACACCATCAGAATCGAAGCACATAACTCATACGGTTTGCATACATTTCCAAATTTACATATCACATTCCATACGTTTTTAATGCATTCTTTTGATTGATTTGTGTTGCTGACATTCTTCCAAAGCTATTGGCATTGTCTAATTTCATTATCAGGTACATAATCACGATTTGCCATTAAAACACTTTAGGGTTTTCAAGGTTTAAAATTAGGGGTTTTGCTATATTGTAAAATTAGAACCCTAAACAGGCACAGTCAAACTCAGAAGCTCAAGACGAACAAGGAGGACATGTCGCACCTTTTTTATATTCACCATATAGCTAATCGCTATTTTTGACATTGATGTTTTGTGGGGGTTTAAAACCCCCGCTATTTGCTTGTGATTTTTGTTTCAGAACGAAGAAGATGACTGCGTGGCAGCAAGGCATTGGTACATTCAAATCCTGTGCGCGCCTTTTTTGTTTTTTAGCATATAAACACGTTTTTTTATATTATATTTCTTTTCCATTATTCTTACAAACGCGCCTAAGTGATGCAGTGGTGGAAGGTTTGCTTGGTAATCTCTGGGACCTGGGTTTGATTCCCAGGTCCCCCTATAATTTCCATATTCTTTTTCTTAATGCTTTCCTGTGCAGTTTCCAAAGCGCTGAACACCATGCACCTCATACATCCAACAGGCCATGTGTCATCAGTGCAGATCCAAAGGACGAAAGATGAGGAATACCATGTGCTCAGTCAAAGCGTGCTGCAGACAATCAAGGAAAGTCAAACGTGGCTTGTTCCAAATGGGCCTCAAATCTCAACAATAAACCTCCATTTCAGCCCACACCCCCCTTGGTTTTACTTCTTTTTTTTTATTTTGTTTTGTCATTTTCTCTTATTTTAATTATTAACCTTTTAATTATTTTTATTATTAACAATTAATTTAATTAACATATTTTCATAAAAAATCAAAAAAATAGAACTAACATCATTATTATTATTATTATATTATTTTGTAAATAAATATTAACAAATAAATAGTTAATTAGGCAATTTTAATTTCTTTTTCCTAATAATTAAAATAATTTAGAATTAGGTTAATTTAATTTTGTTTCTTTTTATTTTATTTCATAAAAAACATAAAAAACACAAAAATATATTTTCTTTTAATTAAATTAATTAATTAGTCATTAGTTAGAACACCCTTAGAACATTCCGATTTAATTTTTATTCGCGCACAGTTTATTATTATGTAATTGCTTCCAAGACATGTAATAGTTAATTAGGTTTACTGCTTTATTTTAATTTCTCGTACTTATTTACCAAAAACGGGTCTTTGTATTTTTGGCGATGTATAGAAACGCGCCTTGTAATAGGGTAGGATTTATGTTTTCGCAATTTACTTTCTGCACCCCCTAACTGTTAAATGCATGGAAGAATGTATGGTAAATAAAAACAACTCATAGCTCACTAATTACCAAGATAAACATTAACTGAATACAACACACAATACACACACCACTTCTAGGGTACGCCTCACTCGTTGCCTTCGAAATGTGGTCATCAAGTATAGGACGTTTTAGAGGTCACCCTTAGTCTAAAGATCCAGTTGCCTCGAAACAGTTGCCTCGGAACGGTTGCCTCGGATTAAAAAAGGATCTAGGACATTAGGGTTACTTCTAAGGTGTCCTAACTGTTGCTTTGGTGACCACATTGTCCCGATAATCGAATTGACCCGAACACCTCCAATGGTGGTGCTACCTACCTCTCAATGGTGGCATGGCACTACCTAAAGGACACTTACACAGCTTAATTCCTTAGGGTAGGTAGATGACTCATGGATACTTGCTCTCTTCAAAAACAAATCAAAAATCTTTTCACACTGACACTTTCAAAAGCTTTCAAAACAAATTTTTCAAACACTCTTGAGGACAGATACAAGAGTCATTCAGAAATCTTTCAAAGAAACTTTTTCAAACCCACTCACATTTTGAAAAGCAAACATTTTGAAAACATAAGAGCAAGTATCTAAGAGCCCATGGATAACCATGGATAGAAAGGGTGCTAACACCTTCCCTTTCTATAAATCTACCTCCCGAACCGAGAAACGTTCTCATAAGGAATTTTGCTGTGCTTTTGTCCTGTCCATGTTGGAGAAAATAAAAGACGGTGGCGACTCTTGCTTACCGCGACATTTCGCGAAACCAGCTTAAAAAACAGTCAGTTCTATTTCCACCGATCACAGAACTGGCGACTCTGCTGGGGATATTTTAAAGTGAGGTGTACCTTAGGATAGATCATACTTATGTTTTCAATTACCTGATTTGTGTGCTTTAATATTATTGGGCTTGTCTTGGGAGTTCTATAGATCCTAACCCGGATCTGGGGGATACCTCTTAGAAAGTAGCAACAATACTGTGAGGGAACTGTGTGGGGTATACCGACACGGTTGAAGCAGTCTGCTACGTTGATGTGGCACTTTGGTGAGTATCGGTAACCCTTGAGTCAAGTCAAGGAGAGTACGGGGCCGCCGCGTGGTGTCGTGACGCATCAACTGACCTTAGGAACCTTAATTGAACCATCCTGGCCTCTTTAGGGGTAGTGAGATAACTGACTTTGGTGCAGTCCGAAGTTGGTTGATACTCGATACTACACTCATTGAGGGTTGTTTTCTTGGAATATTTTGATCGCCAGTTCAGTGTCTAAATCGAAACAATGAACACAGAAAACAATCCAATGATACTGAGCTCCTTAGAACCCGGTTACTTTGATAGGACAGGTTTGAGCCCACCAACTTCAAGAGGGTAGTACCCCAAAATTCATGCTGGCCTAAACTCTAAGGGTTGTGGTGTGACTTGTGTGCCTTATCATGTTTGCTTTTGTGAATACTTGTGGTGTGTTTTATCATAGCATCATAACATCATACAGCATCATATACATCAACTAACCACTTCAGGGGTTCAAATCTTCATCTTTGTTCTTGTTTTGTAGGACATGGAAACTATCCGCAGAAAGACAATTCAGGTCAACCTTGTAAGGGTCCCTCCTCAGCTTAAGGAACTTACATCCAGGATTCCCGAGAACTCTTTATTCAGTGAAAGGCACGGTAGACTCATCAGCTTGGTCAACACCAACATTGAAGAGGACATGGTGAAAGTGATGTTCCAATTCTTTGACCCTCTGCACCACTGTTTTACTTTCCCGGATTATCAACTGGTGCCTACTTTGGAAGAGTTTTCCCAGCTTCTGAAGATTCCTATCCTTAGTCAACTACCCTATAATGGTACAGAAAAGGAGCCAAAACTTGAAGAGGTTGCTAAAGCATTATACCTACAACCATCTGACATTAAGGGACATTGGGAAGTTAGAAGTGGTATCAAAGGGTTCTTGGCAAAGTTTCTGTTTGAGAAAGCACAAGAATGTTGGAACTCCCTTGACCTACAAGCCTTTGAAGAAGTTGTAGCCATCCTTGTCTATGGGTTGGCACTGTTCCCTAATCCAGATCAGCTTATAGATATCCATGCTGTCAAGATCTTCATGTCCAGGAATCCTATACCTACGTTGCTTGGGGACATCCTTCACTCATGTTACACTCGAACCATGAGAAAAAGAGGTGTTCTTATGTACTGCACTCCTCTCCTGGGAAGGTGGTTTATTTCGCACCTTCCACAATCAGTTTTGAAGAACGAGCGGGGTTTGAGATGGTCACAACGATTAATGGCTCTTACACATGCTGATATACATTGGTGTTCTCGGTCCAGAGAGAATGTCACTATCATTGATCGTTGCGGGGAGTTTCTTAATGTTCCTTTACTTGGAATCAGAGGAGGTATTACTTACAACCCCTGTCTGGCCTTGAGACAGTTTGGATATGCTCGGAGGGATGGCCCTCATGATATGTTGATTCCTGACATAGTTTTTGACTTCGACAACGATGCACAAGGACTTCGCTAGAGATTTATCAGGGCTTGGAGGATGCCCAACAGGGTAGATAGCAAGACACTGGGGCACAAGAACTCCATCCCCCTGGAGCTTTATCTCAAGTGGGTACGAGCCCGCTCCCAGAAGCTGGTGATGCCATATCCTCATGTTCTCCCTGTGATCAAAGAGCCAGTCTTGGAAGGAGAGGTGCCCTACACCATTCAACATCCTGACATGCCTACATCTTGGGAAGAAATGAAAAAGAGCTGGATCCAACTCAAGGAAGAACGGAATTCTCTTGAAACGAGACTACATGCTAGTGAGAAGAAGGTCTTGGAGCTCACCCGTCTACTCCACGAGGAAAAGACTCTCAACACCTACATTGCTCCAAAGAGGATGCGTAGTGTCTTTTGGGATTAATTATTTTGTAATGTTTTGCCCATGAGGCCTTGACGTACTAAACAATTTATTTCCTAATAAAAAGTGTGTTCTTTTTTGGCTACAATGAAATTTGAACTTTCGAACCCTTGAATGCATTGCATAAATAGCATATCATGCATCATGTGCATAACAGGTACCCCTTTTCCTACAGGTTGCTTAATCTTCTTCGCTGTTTATTTTAGCACTCAAGCATCATGAATCCTGAACTCACTACCGAGCAAGCTATCAAGGCCCTCCAGGCCCAGAACGCCCAATTTCAGGAGATGGTCATGAACTTGGCCCAAGGAAAACAAGAGCTGAAGGCTTTGCTCCTGAAGAAGAAGAAGAAAAAGAGGACTGTGCTGTTCAACACTGGGCGCAGACTTGGGAATACATTGCAGAATGAAGCTGAGAGGACTACTCCGTCTGTGGGGGAAGGCAGTCACCAAGGGAGAGAGGTCCCTAGTCCTGTGGTCTCTGACACTGAGACAAACTTCAATGACGAACAATACCCTCCTACTGAGGACAGGTACAAACAGCTGGAGGACCGGCTGAATGCTATGGAGATTCAACGTGTGCCTGGGTTAGATTTCACAGACTTGGGGTTATCTTCTGGGGTGGTGATCCCGCACAAGTTCAAGGCGCCTGCCTTTGTGAAGTATGACGGGGCTTCCTGTCCTAAGATGCACCTCCGTTCTTATGTAAGGAAGATCCAGCCTTACACAGCAGACAAGAACTTATGGATCCACTTCTTCCAGGAGAGTCTTTCAGGGACTCATCTCGAATGGTTCTATCAGCTGGATGGAACCAACATTCGTAACTGGGAGGATTTGGCCACTGCTTTTTACAAGCAGTATCAATATAATTCCGACCTCGCTCCCACGCGTACCCAACTCCAGGGTATGTCACTGGGAACGGGTGAAGGTTTTAAGGAGTACGCACAGAAATGGAGAGATCTGGCTGGCAGGGTGCAGCCACCGTTGACGGATCGTGAGCTAGTGGACATGTTCTTGGGGACCCTATCTGGTCCATTCTTCAACCATCTCATTGGTAATTCCTCTGTTGGGTTTACTGACCTGATCCTGACTGGTGAGAGGATCGAAGCTGGTATAAAATCAGGGAAGATACAGAAGGGTGCATCCTCAAGTTCTGCAAAGAAGCCCTTCAAGAAGGAGGCCAGTGCTGTGTATGGTCCCAGGAGACAGAACAAACCGGAACGCCGCCAAGCTGTCAACACGGTGGTTATTTCTTAGCCTGCTGCTGCTCCACAACAATACAACCAACCAAGAGCTGAGAGGCCCAAACGGCAGTATACCCGGCTCAGCATGACTCTCTCTCAGATCTTACCGCAACTACTGTCAACCAGCCTGGTAACTGTCAAGGAAGCTCCGAAGATGGTAAACACAGCATCTTCGAAATACAACCCCAACGCCTGCTGCGCTTATCACTCTGATAGCCCGGGACATTATACTAATGATTGTTGGGCCCTAAGGAATAAGGTTCAGGACCTTATTGATGCCAAGGAAATACAGTTCGAGGCGCCCGAAAGGCCAAATGTTGTGACCGCTCCCATGCCCCAACATGGAGTAAACGCTGTTGAGGAGGATCTGTATGTAGCTTCTGTGGATGATGTTGCTACTCCGCTGTTAACCGTCAAGAGGAACCTGTTACTAGCCGGTTTATTTCCGGGATGTAGTAAAGGTTGCCATTTATGTGCTGTTTCACCTGCTGGTTGTCCTTTGCTGAAATCAGGCGTCCAAAACCTGATAGATAGCAAAGAGATCTGGTTCAAGAAGATTTCTATTCATGTTGTTCCTGCTGCCCCTGTTGAAGAAGTTTCAATTGTTACCATTTTCAATAACCCTTCCAAGGCTCCTTCAAAGAAGCCTATCAAAATTTTGCCTGTTCACAAGATTGCTCCTATAACCATTACTGTTCCGGGGCCCATCCCCTACAAGTCTGATAAAGCTGTCCCGTGGCACTATGGGGCAGATGTTTATGTTCTGGGAGTGAAGCAAGAGTTCAATACTGGTACCGGTGTCACCAACATCACCGGGCCTGCTAAGGTCACTCGTAGTGGAAGACTGTTCTCACCAGACATTGCACCTCCAGCCATTCATAGGCCTCTTGTCATCACACCTTCCAGTGTGCCAGTCTCCCCCCCTGATCAAGTTTCTACCCCTGCTGCCGAGTCATCTGACGCTCGGGGCAAAGGGATTGCTGCTGATGTGCCTGCCCGGACGGAGGCACCAAAGACCATTGTTGAGGCTTCCAAGCAGGAGATGGAAGAGATCCTCAAGATTATAAAGAAAAGCGATTTCAACGTCGTTGAACAGCTGGGGCACACCCCCTCCAAAATCTCCATGCTATCACGGTTGCTGTGTTCAGAGGCCCATGCCAAGGCCCTGATTGCTTTCCTGAAGACGGCTCACGTACCACAAGAAACGTATGCAGACCAATTTACTGATTGTGTGGCCAACTTGACCGCTGACAATGGATTGGGTTTCTCTGATGCTGATCTGACCGCCAAGGGAAAGAACCACAATGATGCCCTGCATGTCTCCATTGAATGCAGGGGCACTACTCTTGCTCATGTGCTGGTTGACACTGGTTCTTCACTAAACGTACTACCCAAGAAAGCTCTAGACAGGATGGACTGTGAGGGTTTAGAGCTTAAACCAAGTAACATCGTTGTCTGGGCCTTTGACGGGTCCAAAAGAATGGGGCATGGTGAGGTTGACATCCCAATCAGGGTTGGGTCACAGGTATTTGATTCAAAATTCTATGTGATGGATATCCGTCCATCCTATTCTTGTTTGCTGGGTCGCCCGTGGATCCACAAGGCTGGAGCTGTGACCTCCATGTTGCATCAGAAGCTCAAGTACCCGGTCAGGGGGAAGATCGTAACAGTGCAAGGGGAAGAGGAATACATGGTCAGCCACCTCAACTCCTTCAGGTACGTAGAAATGGATGGGGAGTTCATTGAGACCTCCTTTCAACACTTCGAAGAGGTGCCTCAAACATTGGCAGCAGCAGAGACAGTGACTACAGAAGACTCTCCTTTGATGATGGCTTCCTTGAAGGATGCCCGGGCTGTGATTGAAAAAGGTGAGTGTGCAAACTGGGGCAGACTTCCTGATTTCACTCCAAAGACTGACAAGTTTGGCTTGGGTTTCACTACAGAAGCTCAGAAGGCTGTACGTAAGGCAAGAATTGGAAGACCTCCTGTGCTCATCACCAACCCGGGAGTGAATGCTATTAAGGACGAAGCGGACGAATCTGAATTTGACAGCTGGATCTACCCAACGACCAACGGTGGACCTAGCAACTGGACTGCAAAAGACTTTACACATATTACTTTTGTCACCCAGTAATGAACTTCTTTTGTTTTAAAGTTGTTACAAACAATATTACTAAACTCTATTGGCCCGGTGTCTTACCCGGGGCACCGTGGTTTTATTTGTGAGGGCTTTTGTGTGTCACTTCCATATACCATGAATAAAAGAATTGGACGTTTTTCACATTTCAAATCTTGTGCTCCCTTTCTTTCTTTATATATTGCAAAACAGCTGTATTTACACACACTCACTCATACAGGTTCCAATCCACTCTGGATCTCACTGGTAACGACTCTGCTACTGCCAGTTATGACTTCGAAAATCCGATCAACTTAGCCAAAGACGAAGGTGAAGATGATTGCGAAGTGCCTGGTGAGCTTGCAAGACTGCTACTCCAGGAAGAGAGGGCCATTCAGCCACATGAAGAGCCAGTGGAAACGGTAAATCTGGGTACTGAGACAGACAGAAAGGAAGTCAAGATTGGTGCCAATCTAGAGGCTAGTGTGAAACAACGTTTGATTCAGATGCTGCATGATTATGTGGAAATCTTTGCCTGGTCTTACGAAGACATGCCTGGGTTGGATACCGACATTGTGGTTCATCATTTGCCTACCAAGGAAGACTGCCCGCCAGTAAAATAGAAGGTCCGCCGTATGCGTCCAGAGATGTCTGAGAAAATCAAAGCTGAGGTTATGAAGCAATTTGACGCTGGGTTTCTAGCAGTGACTTCTTACCCTCAGTGGGTTGCCAACGTAGTCCCAGTGCCAAAGAAAGATGGTAAGGTCAGAATGTATGTTGATTACAGGGATTTGAACAGGGCCAGCCCTAAAGACGACTTCCCTTTGCCTCATATCGACGTTCTGGTTGACAACACTGCTTAGCACAAGGTGTTCTCCTTCATGGACGATTTCTCCGGATATAATCAAATCAAAATGGCTCCTGAAGACATGGAGAAGACCACTTTTGTTACTCAATGGGGCACCTTTTGCTACAAGGTCATGCCATTTGGGTTGAAAAATGCTGGGGCAACCTACCAACGTGCCATGGTTGCTTTGTTTCATGACATGATCCATCATGAGATAGAAGTATATGTCGACGATATGATTGCAAGGTCCCAAACTGAGGAGGAACACCTTGACCATCTACAGAAGCTATTTGACCGTCTGAAGTTGTACAAGCTAAGGTTGAACCCAAACAAGTGCACCTTCGGGGTAAGATCTGGAAAATTACTAGGCTTCGTCGTGAGTGACAAAGGTATTCAAGTGGACCCTGCCAAAGTGAAAGCCATACAAGAGATGCCAGCTCCCAAGACAGAGAAGGAAGTCAGAGGCTTTCTAGGACAGCTGAACTACATTGCCCGATTCATCTCGCACCTAACTGCTACCTGTGAACCAATCTTCAAACTACTGAAGAAAGATCAAGTAGTACGTTGGAACGATGAATGTCATGCCGCTTTCGACAGAATCAAAGAGTATCTCCAAGAACCACCCATTCTTATGCCACCGGTTGAAGGGAGACCTCTAATACTATACTTGACAGTACTTGACAGCTCAATGGGGTGTGTGCTGGGGCAGCATGACGAGTCTGGCCGAAAAGAGCACGCCATTTATTACCTTAGCAAAAAGTTTACCGACTGTGAGACCCGATACTCACTGCTCGAGAAAAATTGCTGCGCTTTGGTATGGGCTGCTCGCCGGCTGAGACAGTATATGCTGACTCACACTACCCTGTTGATTTCAAAAATGGATCCAATAAAGTACATATTCGAAAAGCCCACCTTGTCCGGAAGAATAGCAAGATGGCAGATGATCTTGACAGAATACGACATCCAGTACACGACTCAGAAAGCAATCAAGGGAAGTGTATTGGCAGACCATTTGGCACACCAGGCAGTGGACGACTACCAGTCAATGAACTTTGAATTTCCTGACGAGAACATCATGGTAGTGACTGATTGTGAAGTACCTGGACCGGATGAAGGACCTGAGGAAGGATCCCGATGGTCTATGCACTTTGACGGAGCCTCCAATGCTTTGGGTAATGGTATTGGCGCTGTGATCATCTCCCCAAAAGGCACTCATATTCCACTTACTGCCCGGCTATGTTTCAACTGCACCAACAACATGGCGGAGTATGAGGCATGCATCATGGGTCTTCAAGCTGCAATTGTCTTAAGGATCAAGTTTCTGAGTGTCTTCAGAGATTCCGCTCTCATGATCAATCAGATCAAAGGCAAGTGGGATACGAAACACCCAAACCTTATCCCTTACAAAGAATGTGTGTTGACATTGATCCCCCATTTCACAGAGATAACTTTTGAACACTTCCTAAGAGAGGAGAATCAGTTGGCGGACGCGTTAGCTACGATGTCTTCCATGTTTAAAGTCAAATGGGACAACGAGGCTCCCCGAATCATTATCTGGAAGTTAGATGAACCTGCACATTGCTGTGATCTCGAGGCTGAAGAGGTAACTGAAAAACCTTGGTATCATGAAGTAAAGAGGTACTTGGAAGCTCAAGAATACCCCGAGGGTGCATCTGTTAATGACAAGAAGTTCCTGAGAAGGTTCGCAGCAAAGTTCTTCCTCAGCAATGGCATTCTCTACAAGCGAAACCATGATTCAACCTTACTGCGTTGTGTGGATAAGACTGAAGCAGAAAGAATCATGGCAGAGCTACATGAAGGTACTTTCGGAACACATTCCAGTGGACATACCATGGCAAAGAAAATCCTTCGGGCAGGATATTTCTGGTCCACAATGGAAGTCGACTGTTACCAACATTCTCGGACATGTCACAAGTGCCAGATTTATGTAGATAAGGTGCACATTCCTCCAGTTCCTCTAAACGTCTTGACAGCACCTTGGCCTTTTGCAATATGGGGCATTGATATGATCGGCGAGATCAGACCTACGGCATCCAACGGGCATCGCTTCATCCTGGTAGCGATTGATTACTTCACAAAGTGGGTTGAAGCAGCTTCCTACGCTACGGTAACCAAGAACGTCGTGGCACGGTTCATTCGGCATAACCTGATCTGTCGATACGGCGTCCCGGAAAGGATCATTACGGACAATGGTACCAATCTTAACAACAAGATGATCACTGAGCTCTGCGCACAATTCAAAATACAGCACCACAACTCTTCTCCCTACAGGCCGAAGATGAATGGGGCTGTAGAAGCAGCAAATAAGAATATCAAAAAGATTGTGCAGAAGATGATAATGACCTATAAAGATTGGCACGAGATGTTACCGTTTGCTCTTCATGGGTATCGTACCTCAACAAGGACGTCAACCGGGGCAACCCCCTTTTTCCTTGGTCTACGGCATGGAGGCAGTCTTGCCAATTGAAGTCCAGATACCCTCTCTCCAGATAATGAAGGATGCATGCTAGAGCGAAGATGACTGGATCCAGACTCGGCTTGATCAATTAAACCTAATTGACGAAAAAAGACTCACGGCTGTTTGTCATGGTCAAACGTACCAAAAACGGATGATCAGGGCTTTTAACAAAAAGGTCAGACGACAAGAGTATCAAGTCGGAGACGTGGTAATCAAGCGCATCATCCTTCCTCAAAGTGATCCCAGGGGCAAATGGACCCCTACGTATGAAGGGCCATTTGTGGTTAAGCATGTCTTCTCAGGAGGAGCCATGATTCTAACCACCATGGATGGTGACGACCTTCCTCACCCCGCCAATGCAGACATAGTAAAAAGATACTACGCATGATAAAAGACCCGCTAGGTTGACATACCTAGGCAAAAATTAGGGCTTCCCGGCGAACCAAAAGGGTTCGGGCAAAAATAAGGGATGAAATGGAAAAAATCTGTACACCCGGCAAGTCGAAAACCTGAAAAGGCGGCTTGGGCAAAAATGGGTATCCCGGTGGACTGAAAACCCGAAAGGGCGGTCCAGGCAAAAGTTAGGGATAAAGCGTAATACTATGTCTCATTGGATCACCTTGCATCCAGAATCCGGTATCAACTATCAGGTTCAGACGGCATCAATCAATCAGCTTCATCTTTAACTAAGCAGCAAAGTGATGAGACGCTTGAAGACATAAAGGCGATAGTAGAGTTGGAACCCAGTGGGATTTTTCACATAGCTGTTTTGTGTTCTTTTCAAAAATTGTAAATTCTATGTTGTTCGGCGGCGTTCTCTTACTAGGACGTCGGCCTCTTGTACATAAACGCCTATTTACAAGCAAATTCAAAAATCAATACAAATTCACTTTTCAGACTAATTGCCAATTGTTTTTCCTTTTTTTGTTTTGTTTTGTAAAGAATGTCCAATGTTCAATTGTGATATATGCATTTGACACTAATTGCTAACTCATAAATATTCGAATATGAAACAAAGGATTAATTACAGGTGACATCAGAAACAGGGGCAATAATGAGTTGTCTAAGCAATCTAATTGCTTTGTCCACCGAGGTACCAAGGCAAGTTCGGCTGAAGAATGTAACCCGGATACCTTCACTCCCCGCCGAGTAAGATAAGACTCAACAATTCTCCCAAGCAGTTGGTCTCCCATCAACCCTAACAAGGCACCGTATCTCCAGCAAGTTAGCAATACTCTCCCCGAGCAGAGTTATCCTCAGTTAGCCCTAAGGAAGTTGGATCATCCCCCGAAGATCTCAACATTCCCCAACGGAGCATACAGACATTCCTAACAAGCATCCCTGGCAGTCTTAATATAAGATTGTTCCCCAGCGGTATACAGAACATCCAGTGGAGCCATTCCCCAGTCCAATCTGAAAGGTTTCCCTAGGAGAGTCCAATCAATCTCCCCAGTAGTAAGCTTATCCCCAGTAGATTCTGGAAGCTTATCACCTGCAGAGCACGAACGCGTCTCCCGGGCTTTATTCAAAGGTTATTCCCCACCAGGATATAACTGGGTTATCCTCAGCCAATTGCCACGGAAAGATCGTCCCCGGAGAAGTCTTCCTATCCCCAGCGGAGTTCATCAAGTCTTCCAACAGAGCTCAACAATGGTATCCCCAGCGGAGTTATCATCAACCTCAGCAAAGTACCTCTCTTTCCCCACAGAGTTCACTCCCCGCAGAGTAATCTCTCCAGCAAAGTTTATTCCCCAACGGAGTCATCTTCTCCTATCGGTTTATTCTTGCAACCATCACCCCCAGTGGAAATGAAGAACTTCACTCCCCAACATCAGCCCAGGATTCAAGCTCCCGGCATTCGTCAAGGATTTATTGTCCTAGACAAAAATACATTCATAAACATATCACATTTCATACATCCTTCTTACATACACAATGCATGCACATACGCATCATATCACACAATCTCATTTCTCCCTGAGAACATCATGACATCATGCTTTTCATACATCATGACATTGCATACAACTGATGTTTTACCTTTTCAGGAAAAGGTCAATCCAAGGATAATTACTATCAACTGTCGCAATTCCAGATTCGATACCTGTATCTAGCCAGGGCATATCTATGAGCGATTATTTCCAGACTCGATTCCTGTATCCTGCCAGGGCACGTCTGAAGAGTTTGAAGATCTGATTCCTATATCCTGCCAGGGTGTATTTGTTGACGACAATTTTCCGGACTCGATTCCTGTATCCTGCCAGGGCACGTCTGAAGAGTTTGAAGATCTGATTCCTGTATCCTGCCAGGGTGTATCTGTTGACGACTATTTTCCGGACTCGATTCCTATATCCTGCCAGGGCACGTCTGAAGAGTTTGAAGATCTGATTCCTGTATCCTGCCAGGGTGTATCTGTTGACGACTATTTTCTGGACTCGATTCCTGTATCCTGCCAGGGCACGTCTGAAGAGTTTGAAGATCTGATTCCTGTATCCTGCCAGGGTGTATCTGTTGACGACTATTTTCCGGACTCGATTCCTGTATCCTGCCAGGGCACGTCTGAAGAGTTTGAAGATCCGATTCTGGTATCTTTCCAGGGTGTATCTGTTGACGACTATTTCCAGACTCGATTCATGTATCCTGCCAGGGCACGTCTGAAGAGTTTGAAGATCCGATTCCTGTATCCTGCCAGGGTGTATCTGTTGACAACTATTTCCATACTCGATTCCTGTATCCTTCCAGGGCACGTCTGAAGAGTTTGAAGATCCTATTCATGTATCCTGCCAGGGTGTATCTGTTGACGACTATTTCCAGACTCGATTCCTGTATCCTTCCAGGGCACATCTGAAGAGTTTGAAGATCTGATTCCTGTATCTTGCCAGGGTGTATCTGTTGACGACTATTTCCAGACTCGATTCATGTATCCTGCCAGGGCACGTCTGAAGAGTTTGAAGATCTGATTCCTGTATCCTGCCAGGGTGTATCTGTTGACGACTATTTTCTGGACTCGATTCCTGTATCCAGCCAGGGCACGTCTGAAGAGTTTGAAGATCCGATTCTTGTATCCTGCCAGGGTGTATCTGTTGACTACTATTTTCCGGACTCGATTCCTGTATCCTGCCAGGGCACGTCTGAAGAGTTTGAAGATTCGATTCCTGTATCCAACCATGGCACATCTACATAAAGAGTTTGAAGACCAACCCCTGTAACAGGCCAGGTAAGTATCTTTCTTTCTCAGGTACGCAAGTTCTCGCTAAGGAATCTCTTACGCGATCGACACCTAGATGGCATCTATAAGCCCATCTTCACAACTATCCATTACAGTTCCGAATGGCATCTATAAGCCCATTCCCGACAAGGTTCTGTCACATCTCCAGATGGCATCTATAAGCCCATCCTCCTATCCACCATCTCTCCAAATGGCATCTGTAAGCCCATTCCCGCTATCACACTGCTGATACTCTACTATGTGAGTGCAAATTTCTGGGCACTCTAGTGTTCAATCATCTTCCACCCTCGGATCACGAAAGGCACACAAGCCAATCTACATCCTCAGGTCTAAGAAGATTGAACAGGGGCAACTGTTGTACCCCAAAATTTGCCCTCCCATAATCTCCAAAGTTTTGACAAGCATCACCTCAAAGGGTTCAAAGTCTACTCAAAGGCTACACAGTCAAGCACCCTCCTAAAGCCAGTCAAATTAGGGTTTTGGTTCTCGCAAGGAAGTTGAGTTTTTCAAGGGCTCAATCAAGTCCCCTATTCTCATGCACATTGTCAAGCACCTACATGTCAAGTTTCAAGGCTCACAAGGTCAAGTTGCACAGTCAAAAACCCTAATTGCTCCACAGTCAACTGCATGGGCAAAATGGTCATTTGGCAGTCAAAAGTCAAAAAATTTGGTCAACATCTTATTTTGAAGCCAAAATCATCATTTGGTCAAGTCTTGACCATGATTTCACAAGAATGGCTCAAAAATCATCAAGATGCAAAAGTTTCCATTGTTGGACAGTTGAAAAGTCAACTGTAACTTGACCAAGGCATAACTTTTTCATGGTTCATCAGAAAAATCCCATCCAATGCTCATCTTGAAGGGGAAGACATTTTCTACAACTCATCTTCACATTCCAAGTTCAAGAAATGCTCTCACAAAAAGTTATCAATTTCAACATTATAGGTCATTTTCAAAAGTCAACAAAAAGCACTTTAAGTCAAAGACCATAACTTGAGATTGGTAAATCAAAATGACATGGGACCAAAGACATTGGTTAGAGGACTTCAAGACCTTTCCCAAATGTCCAAGAACATGTTCATAGCTTCAAAATTGAACAAGATATGCATTGGAGAAGTTGGGAAATTTTTGTGAAATGGCCAAAGTCAATTATCCTTGAAACTTCATTTTTGACAAAAGGGGCCCACTTTTTTCACTTGATTCAGCTTAGCCATGCCTCCCACGTGTCCCACAATTTATTTCAAGATTAAAAATTAATTTTTCCATTTTTATTTAATTTTATTTGATTTAATTCATTTTAAATCTTTAAAATTCAAATAAAAATCAATAAAATTAATGGAGGGATATATTTTGTGTTGAATTGCTTTGATGCACCATGAAGTACTTACCAAACTCGTGCAAGACCTATTATGGGCATAGAAATTCAAATTTTCACAAAAATGGCAAGTTGTTTAAATGGAGGTTATGGCAAAATCTCAAACATAAGTGCAAAGGCTTAATGTCCATTATTTGGATTGATACACATTACAAAAGACATATGCAAGCTTTTGAGACAGAGGACACGACCTAGAGCACTCTAAAACAGCATAAGCAATTTCCAGTTTTCAAGAGAAAAAGTGACAAACTGAAAACCTAGTTGTAGTACAATTCAAGCTTCCATTTTGATCCAAATACACTCCTTGCATCACCAGGAACCTTTTGCAATCAGAATTAAGCCCTAACACCATCAGAATCGAAGCACATAACTCATACGGTTTGCATACATTTCCAAATTTACATATCACATTCCATACGTTTTTAATGCATTCTTTTGATTGATTTGTGTTGCTGACATCCTTACAAAGCTATTGGCATTGTCTAATTTCATTATCAGGTACAGAATCACGATTTGCCATTAAAACACTTTAGGGTTTTCAAGGTTTAAAATTAGGGGTTTTGCTATACTGTAAAATTAGAACCCTAAACAGGCACAGTCAAACTCAGAAGCTCAAGACGAACAAGGAGGACATGTCGCGCCTTTTTTATATTCACCATATAGCTAATCGCTATTTTTGACATTGATGTTTTGTGGGGGTTTAAAACCCCCGCTATTTGCTTGTGATTTTTGTTTCAGAATGAAGAAGATGACTGCGTGGCAGCAAGGCATTGGTACATTCAAATCCTGCGCGCGCCTTTTTGTTTTTTAGCATATAAACGCGTTTTTTTATATTATATTTCTTTTCCATTATTCTTACAAACGCGCCTAAGTGATGCAGTGGTGGAAGGTTTGCTTGGTAATCTCTGGGACCTGGGTTCGATTCCCAGGTCCCCCTATAATTCCATATTCTTTTTCTTAATGCTTTCCTGTGCAGTTTCCAAAGCGCTGAACACCATGCACCTCATACATCCAACAGGCCATGTGTCATCAGTGCAGATCCAAAGAACGAAAGATGAGGAATACCATGTGCTCAGTCAAAGCATGCTGCAGGCAATCAAGGAAAGTCAAACGTGGCTTGTTCCAAATGGGCCTCAAATCTCAACAATTAACCTCCATTTCAGCCCACACCCCCCTTGGTTTTACTTCTTTTTTTTATTTTGTTTTGTCATTTTCTCTTATTTTAATTATTAACCTTTTAATTATTTTTATTATTAACAATTAATTTAATTAACATATTTTCATAAAAAATCAAAAAAATAGAACTAACATCATTATTATTATTATTATATTATTTTGTAAATAAATATTAACAAATAAATAGTTAATTAGGCAATTTTAATTTCTTTTTCCTAATAATTAAAATAATTTAGAATTAGGTTAACTTAATTTTGTTTCTTTTTATTTTATTTCATAAAAAACATAAAAAACACAAAAATATATTTTCTTTTAATTAAATTAATTAATTAGTCATTAGTTAGTTTTAATTTCATTTTAATTACAAAAAGACAAAAAAAATCGATTTCTTTTCTTAAAAGGGTCAACACCCTTAGAACATTCCGATTTAATTTTTATTCGCGCACAGTTTATTATTATGTAATTGCTTCCAATAAATGTAATAGCTAATTAGGTTTACTGCTTTATTTTAATTTCTCGTACTTATTTACCAAAAACGGGTCTTTGTATTTTTGGCGATGTATAGACCCGCGCCTTGTAATAGCGTAGGATTTATGTTTTCGCAATTTACTTTCTGCACCCCCTAACTGTTAAATGCATGGAAGAATGTATGGTAAATAAAAATAACTCGTAGCTCACTAATTACCAAGATAAACATTAACTGAATACAACACACAATACACACACCACTTCTAGGGTACGCCTCACTCGTTGCCTTCGAAATGTGGTCATCAAGTATAGGACGTTTTAGAGGTCACCCTTAGTCTAAAGATCCAGTTGCCTCGAAACAGTTGCCTCGGAACGGTTGCCTCGGATTAAAAAAGGATCTAGGACATTAGGGTTACTTCTAAGGTGTCCTAATTGTTGCTTTGGTGACCACACTGTCCCAATAATCGAATTGACCCGAACACCTCCAATGGTGGTGCTACCTACCTCTCAATGGTGGGATGGCACTACCTAAAGGACACTTACACAGCTTAATTCCTTAGGGTAGGTAGATGACTCATGGATACTTACTCTCTTCAAAAACAAATCAAAAATCTTTTCACACTGACACTCTCAAAAGCTTTCAAAATAAATTTTTCAAACACTCTTGAGGACAGATACAAGAGTCATTCAGAAATCTTTCAAAGAAACTTTTTCAAACCCACTCACATTTTGAAAAGCAAACATTTTGAAAACATAAGAGCAAGTATCTAAGAGCCCATGGATAACCATGGATAGAAAGGGTGCTAACACCTTCCCTTTCTATAAATCTACCTCCCGAACTGAGAAACGTTCTCATAAGGAATTTTGCTGTGCTTTTGTCCTGTCCATGTTGGAGAAAATAAAAGACGGTGGCGACTCTTGCTTACACGACATTTCGCGAAACCAGCTTAAAAAACAGTCAGTTCTATTTCCACCGATCATACTAGGCAATCTTGACCTCTTAAAAAGAAAAACCCACTAGGTCAAAACCTACGAAGGAGACTTAAGAAAAACTGGGGAATTCCGCTGGTTGTAATCTCAAAACAAGAACAGTCAGACAAAAATTAGGGATAGTAGATTAAAAAAAGAGAGGTCACTACAAATCCTCGACAACATGAAAAATGTTACAAAAATGACTGCCTTCCAAAATAAACTTTCAGTACTCGAACTATCACCAAAATATCATTCCAGATTCTAGTAGGAGATAAGCGCGCAACCGAATGAGTTTGGGACTGGAGAACATCATGGAGAATGGGTTGGGTACAAATAAACTTTGAGCCTTATCTTTTGTTTCTTAAGCCGTGAACCAGGCCATGTTACAACCCTTTAAAAGTCCTAATTGAAGCATAGGTTAGTCTGAACGTATGCTTTTTTCAACAAAAAAACTTAAGACAAACATAAACTTTGCATTGACTGAATACCGCTGTTTGCATATGGCTAATTGTTCGACAATGGAGAAATTTACACGACGAATATCCAATGAACGAAAACTCTCTCAAAATCACTTCAAATGGAAAAACACTTCCAATGACAAATATCCTATAATCAGGGGGGCATGGCATGTTATTGTCCAACTCATCAGTGGCAGTCAAGTCAATATTCCAAGAAATCTCTTATAAAGTCCTGAATTGCCAAGGGCAGGTCTCCAAATGAATCACTTGAGGCATTGAACATAAATTCTAGCAAAGGGTCACGTACGACCATGCAAACATTTTTTGTTATTTCTATAACAATTGCTATCATAGACAATGATGACTCGCCACGCGGACATAGTCGGAAAATACTACGCATAAAAGAGACCCGCTAGGTTGAAACGCCTTGGCAAAAATAAAGGCATCCCGGCGAACTAAAAGGTTTGGGTAAAAATTAGGGTTATATATGCAAAAGATTATACACCCGGCAAGTCGAAAATATGAAAAAGCGGATTGGGCAAAAACGGGTATCCCGTTGGACTGAAAACCTGAAAGGGCGCTCCAAGCAAAAGTTAGGGATTAAAGCGTACGACTATGTCCCGTTATCTCATTATTTTGTCTATCTGTAAAAGATATGTAACTCTGATCAATGTTTACTAAGGACTCTAGGACAAGACAATGTTAAAGTTGTCCACAAATCCCCACAAGGCCAAATTCATGGATATCCCCACAGAATCACTTCAATAAGATTATCCCCCACAAAGTCCCATTCATTAGGTGATCCCCAGTGAAGTCTCCAAAGCCACCTCTACAAGGATATCCCCGACAAGCGCAGAAGTATCTTCAAAAAAAATTGTAGTATCCTCTAGCAGATAACATAGTCAAACTCACCAGCGAATAGAGAAGTTTTATCTTCTCCCAACGAACGCACACATCATGCCAGTTCCCAAACGGATGGAAATTTCCAGCAGTTTATCATCTTGTAGATACAATGCATATGCAGTCTAAATACAAATTTATTCTGACATTCATTCCAGACTCTCCTACAGATACAGTTTAGATATGATCCAAATATGGATGTCATTCTGATACTCATTCAGTATCTCCTCAGATACAATCAAGGCTCAGATTCATTCTGACATTCCCTAGTTGAGTTGGTCTTATTTGAAGAGAAAAAAAGAAACCTTATGGAGTTCTCCCCAGAAGAATTCATATCCCCAATAAGGTCTACAAAATATACTCCTCAATAGGGTTTATTTCCCCAACAAACTACATATTCCCCAACACAATTCTTTTCTCAGACTATTACAAATCAACGAACAAAACCCCTTGTCACCAGCAGAGTTGATATTATCCTTAGTAAGTTGCTGCGAATCCTGGAAACTGACCAGATAACAATTCACTTCAGTAAGTTATTGTGAAGCCTGGAATCCGACTAGATAACAATTAACTTCGTTCTCTAAGAAATTTGTTGTGAAGCCTAGAATCATGCCAGACAACACTTAAATTCAGTAAGTTGATGCGAAGCCTGGAATCCGACCAGATAACAGTTAACTTCAGTAAGTTGTTGTGATGCCTGGAATCTGACCAGATAAAAATTAACTTCATCCACTTCAAAAATTTGTTGTGAAGCCTGGAATCTGACCAAATAACAGTTAAATTCAGTAAGTTGTTGTGAAGCCTAGAAACCGACCAAATAACAGTTAACATCAGTAACTTGTTGCCAAGCCTTGAAACCGACCAAATAAAAATTAACTTCATTCTCTCAGAAATTTGCTGTGAAGCCTGGAATCCGACCAGATAACAGTTAAATTCAATAAGTTGCTGTGCAGCCTAGAATCTGACCAGATTACAGTTAACTTCAGTAACTTGTTGTGAAGCCTGGAATCCGACTAGATAACAATTAACTTCATCCACTTCAAAAATTTGTTGTGGAGTCTGGAATCCGACCAGATAACAGTTAAGTTCAGTAAGTTGCTGTGAAGCGTGGAAACCAACCAGATAACAGTTAACTTCAGTAAGTTGTTGTGAAGCCTAGAAACTGACCTGATAACAATTACCTTCATTCTCTCAGAAATTCACTATGAAGCCCAGAATCCGACCAGATAACAGTTATCTTCAATCAGTTGTTGCAAAGCCTGGAATCCGACCAGATAACAATTAACTTCATTCTCTCATAAATTTGTTGTGAAGCCTAGAATCCAACCTGATTATAGTTAAATTCAGTAATTTAAGCCTGGAATCTGACCAAATAACCGTTAATGTCAGAAAGTTATTGTGAAGCCTGGAATCTGACCAGACAACAGTTAACTTCAGTAAGTTGTTGTGAAGCCTGGATTCTGACCAGATAATAATTAACCTTAGAAAGTTGTTGCAAAGCCTGGAATCCGACTAGATAATAGTTTAACTTCATCCTCCCCAGAAAGTTGCTGCAAAGCCTGGATTTCAACCAGATACTAGTCAATTATCCTCTCCAAGATGAAAACTTAGCCATCTCTTTTATCCCCAGTCAAGGTAAATAAGAATTAGATTCCCCAGTAGAGCGATGGACAACCAAAGGTTCCTGAACTCTATTCCCCAAGAAGAAATCAACATTCCCCGCAGAATTTCCTCAAACAATAAGCAGGAATCCCCAATGGAAGTATTCTAGACAAAGTTGAAGATACACAAATTCTTCATCTCTAGCAGTAGTCAGGGATTTAGTCTCCCCAAACTCCACAACAGTAGTTAGCATTTTACTTTCCCAGACAAAGATACACTTCAATAACATTTCACATTTCATACATCATAACATATGCATACGAAACACATATAGCATTCTCATTCACTCTGAGAGCGTCATTACACAATACATACATCATGCCCTTGCATGAAACTAACTTTATCATTTCAGGCCAGTTCCCGAACAGGTAGATCTCTTCAACAGCCTATCATCTATCAAATACAATCAGCCAAAGATTCTCTTCTAGATACAGTCCATATATGATCCAGAGACGGATGACATTTTGACACTTATTCCAGATTCTCCTCTAGAAACAGTTCAGATGCGATCCAGATACAGATGACATTCTGATAGTTATTCCAAATTCACTCTAGAAACTGTTAAGATATGATCCAAATGCAGATGTCATTCTAATACTTATCCCAGATTTTCTACTCGATACAGTTCAGATACGATCTAGAGACGGATGTAATTCTGACACTTATTCCAGATTTGTCACTCTAGAAACAGTTCAGATACAATCCAGATGCGAATGACATTCTGACACTTATTCCAAATTCTCTCTAGAAACGGTTCAAATACAATCAGATACAGATGACATTCTGATACTTATTCCAAATCCTCTCTAGAAACAGTTCAAGTATGATCTAGATACGGATGTCAATCTGACACTTATTCCATATTTTCTCCTCGATACAATTCAGATATGATCCAGAGACGGATTTCATTCTGACACTTATTCCAGTTTCTCTCCTAGATACAATTCAGATATGATCCAGATGCGGAAGTCATTCTGACACTCATTCAATTCATCTTTCAAATACAGTTCAGATACGATCCAGATGCGGATGTCATTCTGACACTCATTCAATACATCTTTCAAATATAGTTCAGATACGATCCAGATGCGGATGTCATTATGACACTCATTCAATACATCTTTCAAATACAGTTCAGAATGATCCAGTTACAGATTCCATTCTGACACTCATTTAATACATCTTTCAAATACAGTTCAGATACGATCAAGATGCGGATGTCATTCTGACACTCATTCAATACATCTTTCAAATACAGGTCAGATACAATCCAAATGCGAATGTCATTTTGACACTCATTCAGTACATTTCTCAAATATAGTTTAGATACGATCCAGATACGGATGTCATTCTCACACTCATTTAGTACATCTTTCAGATACGAGTCAGATACAATCCAACTATGGTATCTTGCCAGGGTGTATCTGTTGACGACTATTTCCAGACTCGATTCATGTATCCTGCCAGGGCACGTCTGAAGAGTTTGAAGATCCGATTCCTGTATCCTGCCAGGGTGTATCTGTTGACAACTATTTCCATACTCGATTCCTGTATCCTTCCAGGGCACGTCTGAAGAGTTTGAAGATCTGATTCATGTATCCTGCCAGGGTGTATCTGTTGACGACTATTTCCAGACTCGATTCATGTATCCTTCCAGGGCACGTCTGAAGAGTTTGAAGATCTGATTCCTGTATCTTGCCAGGGTGTATCTGTTGACGACTATTTCCAGACTCGATTCATGTATCCTGCCAGGGCACATCTGAAGAGTTTGAAGATCTGATTCCTGTATCCTGCCAGGGTGTATCTGTTGACGACTATTTTCTGGACTCGATTCCTGTATCCAGCCAGGGCACGTCTGAAGAGTTTGAAGATCCGATTCTTGCATCCTGCCAGGGCGTATCTGTTGACGACTATTTTCCGGACTCGATTCCTGTATCCTGCCAGGGCACGTCTGAAGAGTTTGAAGATTCGATTCCTGTATCCAACCATGGCACATCTACATAAAGAGTTTGAAGACCAACCCCTGTAACAGGCCAGGTAAGTATCTTTCTTTCTCAGGTACGCAAGTTCTCGCTAAGGAATCTCTTACGCGATCGACACCTAGATGGCATCTATAAGCCCATCTCCACAACTATCCATTACAGTTCCGAATGGCATCTATAAGCCCATTCCCGACAAGGTTCTGTCACATCTCCAGATGGCATCTATAAGCCCATCCTCCTATCCACCATCTCTCCAAATGGCATCTGTAAGCCCATTCTCGCTATCACACTGCTGATACTCTACTATGTGAGTGCAAATTTCTGGGCACTCTAGTGTTCAATCATCTTCCACCCTCGGATCACGAAAGGCACACAAGCCAATCTACATCCTCAGGTCTAAGAAGATTGAACAGGGGCAACTGTTGTACCCCAAAATTTGCCCTCCCATAATCTCCAAAGTTTTGACAAGCATCACCTCAAAGGGTTCAAAGTCTACTCAAAGGCTACACAGTCAAGCACCCTCCTAAAGCCAGTCAAATTAGGGTTTTGGTTCTCGCAAGGAAGTTGAGTTTTTCAAGGGCTCAATCAAGTCCCCTATGCTCATGCACATAGTCAAGCACCTACATGTCAAGTTTCAAGGCTCACAAGGTCAAGTTGCACAGTCAAAAACCCTAATTGCTCCACAGTCAACTGCATGGGCAAAATGGTCATTTGGCAGTCAAAAGTCAAAAATTTTGGTCAACATCTTATTTTGAAGCCACAATCATCATTTGGTCAAGTCTTGACCATGATTTCACAAGAATGGCTCAAAAATCATCAAGATGCAAAAGTTTCCATTTTTGGACAGTTGAAAAGTCAACTGTAACTTGACCAAGGCATAACTTTTTCATGGTTCATCAGAAAAATCCCATCCAATGCTCATCTTGAAGGGGAAGACATTTCCTACAACTCATCTTCACATTCCAAGTTCAAGAAATGCTCTCACAAAAAGTTATCAATTTCAACATTATAGGTCATTTTCAAAAGTCAACAAAAAGCACTTTAAGTCAAAGACCATAACTTGAGATTGGTAAATCAAAATGACATGGGACCAAAGACATTGGTTAGAGGACTTCAAGACCTTTCCCAAATGTCTAAGAACATGTTCATAGCTTCAAAATTGAACAAGATATGCATTGGAGAAGTTGGGAAATTTTTGTGAAATGGCCAAAGTCAATTATCCTTGAAACTTCATTTTTGACAAAAGGGGCCCACTTTTTTCACTTGATTCAGCTTAGCCATGCCTCCCACGTGTCCCACAATTTATTTCAAGATTAAAAATTAATTTTTCCATTTTTATTTAATTTTATTTGATTTAATTCATTTTAAATCTTTAAAATTCAAATAAAAATCAAGAAAATTAATGGAGGGATATATTTTGTGTTGAATTGCTTTGATGCACCATGAAGTACTTACCAAACTCGTACAAGACCTATTATGGGCATAGAAATTCAAATTTTCACAAAAATGGCAAGTTGTTTAAATGGAGGTTATGGCAAAATCTCAAACATAAGTGCAAAGGCTTAATGTCCATTATTTGGATTGATACACATTACAAAAGACATATGCAAGCTTTTGAGACAGAGGACACGACCTAGAGCACTATAAAACAGCATAAGCAATTTCCAGTTTTCAAGAGAAAAAGTGACAAACTGAAAACCTAGTTGTAGTACAATTCAAGCTTCCATTTTGATCCAAATACACTCCTTGCATCACCAGGAACCTTTTGCAATCAGAATTAAGCCCTAACACCATCAGAATCGAAGCACATAACTCATACGGTTTGCATACATTTCCAAATTTATATATCACATTCCATACGTTTTTAATGCATTCTTTTGATTGATTTGTGTTGCTGACATCCTTACAAAGCTATTGGCATTGTCTAATTTCATTATCAGGTACAGAATCACGATTTGCCATTAAAACACTTTAGGGTTTTCAAGGTTTAAAATTAGGGGTTTTGCTATACTGTAAAATTAGAACCCTAAACAGGCACAGTCAAACTCAGAAGCTCAAGACAAACAAGGAGGACATGTCGCGCCTTTTTTATATTCACCATATAGCTAATCGCTATTTTTGACATTGATGTTTTGTGGGGGTTTAAAACCCCCGCTATTTGCTTGTGATTTTTGTTTCAGAATGAAGAAGATGACTGCGTGGCAGCAAGGCATTGGTACATTCAAATCCTGCGCGTGCCTTTTTGTTTTTTAGCATATAAACGCGTTTTTTTATATTATATTTCTTTTCCATTATTCTTACAAACGCGCCTAAGTGATGCAGTGGTGGAAGGTTTGCTTGGTAATCTCTGGGACCTGGGTTCGATTCCCAGGTCCCCCTATAATTCCATATTCTTTTTCTTAATGCTTTCCTGTGCAGTTTCCAAAGCGCTGAACACCATGCACCTCATACATCCAACAGGCCATGTGTCATCAGTGCAGATCCAAAGAACGAAAGATGAGGAATACCATGTGCTCAGTCAAAGCATGCTGCAGGCAATCAAGGAAAGTCAAACGTGGCTTGTTCCAAATGGGCCTCAAATCTCAACAATAAACCTCCATTTCAGCCCACACCCCCCTTGGTTTTACTTCTTTTTTTTATTTTGTTTTGTCATTTTCTCTTATTTTAATTATTAACCTTTTAATTATTTTTATTATTAACAATTAATTTAATTAACATATTTTCATAAAAAATCAAAAAAAAATAGAACTAACATCATTATTATTATTATTATATTATTTTGTAAATAAATATTAACAAATAAATAGTTAATTAGGCAATTTTAATTTCTTTTTCCTAATAATTAAAATAATTTAGAATTAGGTTAACTTAATTTTGTTTCTTTTTATTTTATTTCATAAAAAACATAAAAAACACAAAAATATATTTTCTTTTAATTTAATTAATTAATTAGTCATTAGTTAGTTTTAATTTCATTTTAATTACAAAAAGACAAAAAAAATCGATTTCTTTTCTTAAAAGGGTCAACACCCTTAGAACATTCCGATTTAATTTTTATTCGCGCACAGTTTATTATTATGTAATTGCTTCCAATAAATGTAATAGCTAATTAGGTTTACTGCTTTATTTTAATTTCTCGTACTTATTTACCAAAAACGGGTCTTTGTATTTTTGGCGATGTATAGACCCGCGCCTTGTAATAGCGTAGGATTTATGTTTTCGCAATTTACTTTCTGCACCCCCTAACTGTTAAATGCATGGAAGAATGTATGGTAAATAAAAATAACTCGTAGCTCACTAATTACCAAGATAAACATTAACTGAATACAACACACAATACACACACCACTTCTAGGGTACGCCTCACTCGTTGCCTTCGAAATGTGGTCATCAAGTATAGGACGTTTTAGAGGTCACCCTTAGTCTAAAGATCCAATTGCCTCGAAACAGTTGCCTCGGAACGGTTGCCTCGGATTAAAAAAGGATCTAGGACATTAGGGTTACTTCTAAGGTGTCCTAATTGTTGCTTTGGTGACCACACTGTCCCAATAATCGAATTGACCCGAACACCTCCAATGGTGGTGCTACCTACCTCTCAATGGTGGGATGGCACTACCTAAAGGACACTTACACAGCTTAATTCCTTAGGGTAGGTAGATGACTCATGGATACTTACTCTCTTCAAAAACAAATCAAAAATCTTTTCACACTGACACTTTCAAAAGCTTTCAAAATAAATTTTTCAAACACTCTTGAGGACAGATACAAGAGTCATTCAGAAATCTTTCAAAGAAACTTTTTCAAACCCACTCACATTTTGAAAAGCAAACATTTTGAAAACATAAGAGCAAGTATCTAAGAGCCCATGGATAACCATGGATAGAAAGGGTGCTAACACCTTCCCTTTCTATAAATCTACCTCCCGAACTGAGAAACGTTCTCATAAGGAATTTTGCTGTGCTTTTGTCCTGTCCATGTTGGAGAAAATAAAAGACGGTGGCGACTCTTGCTTACACGACATTTCGCGAAACCAGCTTAAAAAACAGTCAGTTCTATTTCCACCGATCATACTAGGCAATCTTGACCTCTTAAAAAGAAAAACCCACTAGGTCAAAACCTATGAAGGAGACTTAAGAAAAACTGGGGAATTCCGCTGGTTGTAATCTCAAAACAAGAACAGTCAGACAAAAATTAGGGATAGTAGATTAAAAAAAGAGAGGTCACTACAAATCCTCGACAACATGAAAAATGTTACAAAAATGACTGCCTTCCCAAATAAACTTTCAGTACTCGAACTATCACCAAAATATCATTCCAGATTCTAGTAGGAGATAAGCGCGCAACCGAATGAGTTTGGGACTGGAGAACATCATGGAGAATGGGTTGGGTACAAATAAACTTTGAGCCTTATCTTTTGTTTCTTAAGCCGTGAACCAGGCCATGTTACAACCCTTTAAAAGTCCTAATTGAAGCATAGGTTAGTCTGAACGTATGCTTTTTTCAACAAAAAAACTTAAGACAAACATAAACTTTGCATTGACTGAATACCGCTGTTTGCATATGGCTAATTGTTCGACAATGGAGAAATTTACACGACGAATATCCAATGAACGAAAACTCTCTCAAAATCACTTCAAATGGAAAAACACTTCCAATGACAAATATCCTATAATCAGGGGGGCATGGCATGTTATTGTCCAACTCATCAGTGGCAGTCAAGTCAATATTCCAAGAAATCTCTTATAAAGTCCTGAATTGCCAAGGGCAGGTCTCCAAATGAATCACTTGAGGCATTGAACATAAATTCTAGCAAAGGGTCACGTACGACCATGCAAACATTTTTTGTTATTTCTATAACAATTGCTATCATAGACAATGATGACTCGCCACGCGGACATAGTCGGAAAATACTACGCATAAAAGAGACCCGCTAGGTTGAAACGCCTTGGCAAAAATAAAGGCATCCCGGCGAACTAAAAGGTTTGGGTAAAAATTAGGGTTATATATGCAAAAGATTATACACCCGGCAAGTCGAAAATATGAAAAAGCGGATTGGGCAAAAACGGGTATCCCGTTGGACTGAAAACCTGAAAGGGCGCTCCAAGCAAAAGTTAGGGATTAAAGCGTACGACTATGTCCCGTTATCTCATTATTTTGTCTATCTGTAAAAGATATGTAACTCTGATCAATGTTTACTAAGGACTCTAGGACAAGACAATGTTAAAGTTGTCCACAAATCCCCACAAGGCCAAATTCATGGATATCCCCACAGAATCACTTCAATAAGATTATCCCCCACAAAGTCCCATTCATTAGGTGATCCCCAGTGAAGTCTCCAAAGCCACCTCTACAAGGATATCCCCGACAAGCGCAGAAGTATCTTCAAAAAAAATTGTAGTATCCTCTAGCAGATAACATAGTCAAACTCACCAGCGAATAGAGAAGTTTTATCTTCTCCCAACGAACGCACACATCATGCCAGTTCCCAAACGGATGGAAATTGCCAGCAGTTTATCATCTTGTAGATACAATGCATATGCAGTCTAAATACAAATTTATTCTGACATTCATTCCAGACTCTCCTACAGATACAGTTCAGATATGATCCAAATATGGATGTCATTCTGATACTCATTCAGTATCTCCTCAGATACAATCAAGGCTCAGATTCATTCTGACATTCCCTAGTTGAGTTGGTCTTATTTGAAGAGAAAAAAAGAAACCTTATGGAGTTCTCCCCAGAAGAATTCATATCCCCAATAAGGTCTACAAAATATACTCCTCAATAGGGTTTATTTCCCCAACAAACTACATATTCCCCAACACAAGTCTTTTCTCAGACTATTACAAATCAACGAACAAAACCCCTTGTCACCAGCAGAGTTGATATTATCCTTAGTAAGTTGCTGCGAATCCTGGAAACTGACCAGATAACAATTCACTTCAGTAAGTTATTGTGAAGCCTGGAATCCGACTAGATAACAATTAACTTCGTTCTCTAAGAAATTTGTTGTGAAACCTAGAATCATTCCAGACAACACTTAAATTCAGTAAGTTGATGCGAAGCCTGGAATCCGACCAGATAACAGTTAACTTCAGTAAGTTGTTGTGAAGCCTGGAATCTGACCAGATAACAATTAACTTCATCCACTTCAAAAATTTGTTGTGAAGCCTGGAATCTGACCAAATAACAGTTAAATTCAGTAAGTTGTTGTGAAGCCTAGAAACCGACCAAATAACAGTTAACATCAGTAACTTGTTGCCAAGCCTTGAAACCGACCAAATAAAAATTAACTTCATTCTCTCAGAAATTTGCTATGAAGCCTGGAATCCGACCAGATAACAGTTAAATTCAATAAGTTGCTGTGCAGCCTAGAATCTGACCAGATTACAGTTAACTTCAGTAACTTGTTGTGAAGCCTGGAATCCGACTAGATAACAATTAACTTCATCCACTTCAAAAATTTGTTGTGGAGTCTGGAATCCGACCAGATAACAGTTAAGTTCAGTAAGTTGCTGTGAAGCGTGGAAACCAACCAGATAACAGTTAACTTCAGTAAGTTGTTGTGAAGCCTAGAAACTGACCTGATAACAATTACCTTCATTCTCTCAGAAATTCACTATGAAGCCCAGAATCCGACCAGATAACAGTTATCTTCAATCAGTTGTTGCAAAGCCTGGAATCCGACCAGATAACAATTAACTTCATTCTCTCATAAATTTGTTGTGAAGCCTAGAATCCAACCTGATTATAGTTAAATTCAGTAATTTAAGCCTGGAATCTGACCAAATAACCGTTAATGTCAGAAAGTTATTGTGAAGCCTGGAATCTGACCAGACAACAGTTAACTTCAGTAAGTTGTTGTGAAGCCTGGATTCTGACCAGATAATAATTAACCTTAGAAAGTTGTTGCAAAGCCTGGAATCCGACTAGATAATAGTTTAACTTCATCCTCCCCAGAAAGTTGCTGCAAAGCCTGGATTTCAACCAGATACTAGTCAATTATCCTCTCCAAGATGAAAACTTAGCCATCTCTTTTATCCCCAGTCAAGGTAAATAAGAATTAGATTCCCCAGTAGAGCGATGGACAACCAAAGGTTCCTGAACTCTATTCCCCAAGAAGAAATCAACATTCCCCGCAGAATTTCCTCAAACAATAAGCAAGAATCCCCAATGGAAGTATTCTAGACAAAGTTGAAGATACACAAATTCTTCATCTCTAGCAGTAGTCAGGGATTTAGTCTCCCCAAACTCCACAACAGTAGTTAGCATTTTACTTTCCCAGACAAAGATACACTTCAATAACATTTCACATTTCATACATCATAACATATGCATACGAAACACATATAGCATTCTCATTCACTCTGAGAGCGTCATTACACAATACATACATCATGCCCTTGCATGAAACTAACTTTATCTTTTCAGGCCAGTTCCCGAACAGGTAGATCTCTTCAACAGCCTATCATCTATCAAATACAATCAGCCAAAGATTCTCTTCTAGATACAGTCCATATACGATCCAGAGACGGATGACATTTTGACACTTATTCCAGATTCTCCTCTAGAAACAGTTCAGATGCGATCCAGATACAGATGACATTCTGATAGTTATTCCAAATTCACTCTAGAAACTGTTAAGATATGATCCAAATGCAGATGTCATTCTAATACTTATCCCAGATTTTCTACTCGATACAGTTCAGATACGATCTAGAGACGGATGTAATTCTGACACTTATTCCAGATTTGTCACTCTAGAAACAGTTCAGATACAATCCAGATGCGGATGACATTCTGACACTTATTCCAAATTCTCTCTAGAAACGGTTCAAATACAATCAGATACAGATGACATTCTGATACTTATTCCAAATCCTCTCTAGAAACAGTTCAAGTATGATCTAGATACGGATGTCAATCTGACACTTATTCCATATTTTCTCCTCGATACAATTCAGATATGATCCAGAGACGGATTTCATTCTGACACTTATTCCAGTTTCTCTCCTAGATACAGTTCAGATATGATCCAGATGCGGAAGTCATTCTGACACTCATTCAATACATCTTTCAAATACAGTTCAGATACGATCCAGATGCGGATGTCATTCTGACACTCATTCAATACATCTTTCAAATATAGTTCAGATACGATCCAGATGCGGATGTCATTATGACACTCATTCAATACATCTTTCAAATACAGTTCAGAATGATCCAGTTACAGATTCCATTCTGACACTCATTTAATACATCTTTCAAATACAGTTCAGATACGATCAAGATGCGGATGTCATTCTGACACTCATTCAATACATCTTTCAAATACAGGTCAGATACAATCCAAATGCGAATGTCATTTTGACACTCATTCAGTACATTTCTCAAATACAGTTTAGATACGATCCAGATACGGATGTCATTCTCACACTCATTTAGTACATCTTTCAGATACGAGTCAGATACAATCCAACTATGGATGTTATTCTTATACTCAGTCCACTACATCTTCTGATTCAGATTAAATCACCCAAAGATTTATTCTGATACTTCTCCCAGTTATAGTCAAGCTTAGACTTAGTCTAATTTCTATCAACAATCACCTTTGGATGGAATCTATAAACCCATCTCTGACAACTATCCATCATCTCTCCAAATGGAATCTCTAAGCCCATTCCCGATAATCAACAAACAATTCACCTCATGCACAAGAGAGTCCAAATTTATGGGCACTTAAGTATTCAATCATCTTCCACCTTCAAGTCACGAATGGCGGACTCGCCAATCTACCTCTTTAGGTTTAAGAAGATTGAACAGGGGCAGCTCTTGTACCCCAAAATTTTACCTCTATTTTCTCAAGACATTTCACGAAGGATCTCCAATGCTCAAGGACTCTCAAGGAATTGATCAAACAAAATCACCTTCGAAACACTGAGACCACAAATTATGGTTTTGACTGAGAACGACTGATCACTGACTTTTGACCTAATACATAATCTATTGGTTTGAAACATGGTCTCAAGGATTAAAATGTATCATTTTGACCTAATTTCATATATGAATTCATTTCTCAAGATCAATTTATTGATAGTTAAAATTCAGTCAACTGATGAAAAGTCAACTGATACACCAAAAGTCAAACTTTGACTTTTTGGTCAATATTACGTTTCAAAGATCAAAATTCATCAAGGAATTCAAGAATATAAAAATTTATCATCAAGAAGTCAAGAAAGTCAAAAGTCAATTTTAAAAGTCAAACTTTTCAAGACTTAGAAATTTTTCTAAGTGTTTTGTACATGATAATTTCACTACTTCATGCCAATTTTTCACCAAGATGCATGGTGATTCAAAGGAAACTTTCAACATAAAAGTTGTATATCTTTATGAATTCTAAAAATTTGTATTAGAGGGTTGATGTCCAAAAAACCCTTAGATTTGAAGATATAAGCCCATGAAGTCATGACATTTTCATCTAACACTTAGAGAAATTTCCAACAGATTTTGGTGAGGATTTTATCCCAACTTCTTGGCATTTTTTTACATATTTCCAAGATGATTTTGTCAAAATGGCCAACATAAAAGTTATAGAGGATGTTTCAAGCTTTCCAAAACATCTAAGAGCATGAATTTATCAGACATGAGCTAGGAGATTCAAGGGCCTGAAGTTGGGCATCCATTCTTGAATTGCAAGTCATTTTGTTGAAGAACATATAACAAAATCCTTATTCCAGGCTGCATAATCTTACTTTGCCGGCCTTTTTGACTTGCAAATATATCCATGATCAGATGTTTACACAATTGATTGAACCATTATCCAAGTGATTCAAGTATTGTCCATTGCATCATTTCATTTATGGCACAAAGGCCCATTGCCATTCACAAAAAGCATGCTTTATACAAAGTAATCTCTCCTTGAGCCTTTCAACTAATTTTTATGCACACACAATGTTAATGCAAGAAGAAACATGCCTAAAACTCCTATCCACTTCAGATCCCTTTTGTACCATGCATTGGGACATCAAATTTCACATAACTTGGTTGTTTCATCTAAACCAAACCAGAATTCCATAGCTTATGAAACAAACTCTCTCAACCTCTCAAACCTTCCATATAAATAGAGAGGCTATTTGCAAGATAAGGGCATAAGTTTTGGTGGTGTAGACAAGTTTTCTCAAAACCCCTCATACTCTCAAAAAACCATAATTGTCCACAAAATCTCCATTATTTAGCTTTGAAGTCCAAAACTTTGAACCTCTCACACCTTTAAGTTCTGTCAGAAAGAACCATCCAAACACCCCACATACATCATATAGGAGTTGTTCAAACACAAAATCAACTTCTGATACATCATCATCACCATTTTCCAAAAAAAAAAAACAGACACCTGCAACTTGGTTTCTCCAACTCTAAATCAAAACACAAATTTTAGTTTCAAGGTAAGTTTTTCTTGACTTTGAACTCTTCATACAAGCATCATTAGTGGTTCATTTGTGAAGATAAAATGTAGATATCATTGCCTTGAAGCTAACCATAAGCTTACTTTTCATTTTCACTAACCCTGTGTTGAGAACTGACCCATATATGCAGCAGAACAATGTTAGAAGTAAAAAATAGCAATATAAGTCGATACGAAACACTATGAGTCGACACATATTATGTACAAAATATGTTATGAGTCGATGCGAACCATCATGCATCGGTACGAACTGTTATATGAGTCGGTACAAAATGTGAATGCGTCGACTCATATTGAGTTGATTTTCACTTTCCAGGAGGAAGAAATGATATGTGTCGATGCATAAGTGTATGTGTCGATACATAAAGGTTTCGTATCAATGCATAAGCTATTATGTCAATACATAAAAGTTTTTAAATAAAAAATTTTTCTTTTTTTTACCTTATCTTTATATTTATTTATATTTTTATTATTATTATTTTCATATAAAACATCCAAAAAATATATTTTATTTAATATTTATATGTATACATATACAGTTTTGTTTTATTTCTTTTTCTATACTAAAAAAAAAGAGACAAAAACATTTTCTTATTAAAATCAATTTCTTTTCTTAAAATTAATTCAATATTTAGACTTTGGTTTATCTTTTCTTTTAGCTAAAATTGAATTAGAACTTAGGACTTTTAATTAATTAATTATTTTTATATATACTAATTTAATTTAATTAAAACCTTTTCACAAAAACCCTAAACTTGTTTCTTCAATCAAATTATTTTTCTTAATTAACTTAAGTTTAATTTTCTTTGTTTATTTTATTTATTTTCTTTTAGTTAATTAGGTTAAAATCCTTTCTTCATAACAAAAACGTTTTCGTTTGTTTTCATATCATTTTATTCTTTGTACATTATATTTACATTTCTTGTAAATTATCGTTCAATTCAATATGGTTGTAATAGTAAATTAGGATTTATTTGCTTTCATCCCCTCATTTGTAAATTTGTATCTCTATCCCCTAAACTATTTAATAGGTAGGACTTTACATTTCCGTAATTTACCGCTTTCAATATAAATGCTAGTAACTAGGGTTTGTATGGCAAGACATAAAATCAACAAGTAGTAAACCCTAATTCAAGAACAAATGCATGAAAACAAACACTTTTAACACTTTCACCTCTAGGGTAATCCACACTTGCTGCCTCGGATAAAAATAGTCATGTCCCTCGAAAGTGGGATACATTAGAAATGACCCTCGAATACAAGATCGTAGTCCCTCGATGACCCTTCAATGTTGCCTTCGGAAACGATCTTGGACCCTTACAAAAATTTCTAAGGTATCCTATAATGTTTCCTTCTATGAATATATGACGACCCACGCTCGTCCCTTCACATCCAATGATAAGGCTTCCTACCAATCAATGGTAAGATAGAAATATCTAAAGGAGGAGGAAAAGAACTAAGACTTTTTGTGTAGGTAGAAGTTCATAGTTGCTTGCTCACAACCATCTTCAAAACATCTTTCAAACACACCAACACTTTCAGATAAAATATTTTCAAAAGTCAACACTTTGTATACATTCTTATAGATCCGAGAATCATTACAAAGTTCTCCTAAACGAAGGCACTTTTCAAAACTACTATTTAAAACAAATCACAAACACATTTCAAACAAAGAATTTCAAAGTGAACTAGCAAATAAGAGCCTGTAGATAACTACAGATGAAAAGGGTGCTAACACCTTCCCTTTTCATAACCTACCCCCCTAACTAAAGAAAATTCTCAAAAAGTCTTTCTTGTTCTTTTCACCCTTTCCTTTATTGGATAAAAGAAAAGTCAGTGGCGACTCTTGCTATCCGCAACAATTGCGATAAAACGCAAAACACCCAAGTAAGTTCTCCCACCGTATTATAGAACTAGCGACTTTGTTGGGGATTAAATTAAAAGTTGGGTTACCTTAGATATAGATCACCCTTAAATACTTTCTTTGTTTGATTTGTTTGCTTTACATTTATGGGTCCTAGTTTAGGTTTGCTTTGATCCTCTACCCAGATCTGGGAACATGATTAGGTAAGTAGCAATAGATTGTAGAAACTGTACGGCGTAGACCGATATGGTTGAAGCAATGACTACGTTAGTGTGACACATTTGTTGGTACCGGTATCCCTTATTTTGAATCGAGGAGAATACGGGGCTGCTGAGCGGTGTCATGAAGCACTAACTGACCGTAGAACCTTTAATTGAACAACTTGTCCATTAGGAAGTAGTGAGATAGCCGAATTTGGTGCATTCCAAAGTTGGTTGATACTCGATACTATGCTCATTGAGATTAGACTTTTGGGATATTTCGGCCGCAAGAAAAGAATGATTATGCTGAGACATTGCCCAATGAAGAAAGATCAATGATATTGATATTCCCTAGAACCCGATTACTTGGTAGGACAGGTTAAACTGACTAAACTTCAAGATGTTACTTACCTATGAACTCCATGCAAGCATAAACCTAAGGATTTGTTTTCTTTGCTTGTATATGTTTATTTTCACATAACATCTTGACATCATACTATAGCATTTTCAATAACCATTTCAAGGGTCTCAAGGGTTTGTTTATATTGAATCAGGCGTCTATCAAGGGGCAAGAGGATTTATTTTCCTCTAGCCAAATGTTGTCAAAGACCAAAGCACAATAACTTGAATCAAGGGCTATGACCTACTTGACATGGTGAGTTTGATTCTCGTGGAAGGACATTCAACGATACGAAGTTCTCCAATAAAAGTTATGATCAAAGTTTAACTTCTGACATTTTCTTGTGTTTACCCCACGAGATCCTTGAAAACATTGCATTTTACATATCATGCATGTCATTACATAAAAGATATTCTCAAGATAGGTTTCTTATTTTCTCACTGTTTATTTCAGTAAGAAAATGGCTCTAGAGCAAACAGTTAAATATCTCCAAGCTCAGAACGCCCAGTTCCAACAAATATTCTTGAACTTAGCCAAAGGGCTGGAAGATCTGAAGCACTTTTCACCAAAGGGAGCAAGAAGAAGGAAAATAAACGAGTTGGAATCCTAAACATGGGGAAGAGGTTTAAAGGGCCCTCCAAACAAGCCCAAGTTGAAGAAGATTCCTCCGAAGAGAATAAAAATCAAGAAGAAGATGCAAGGAGAACCCGTGCTAGGGGTGGCAACAATCTAAAATCTAAGGATGAGGACTATTTTGATGAACAATATCCACCGACTAAAGACAAGTATAAGCAATTAGAAGATAGAAGGCTGTGGAAATTCAAGTTGTGCCTGGATTGGATTTTGGTGATTTGGGTTTGGTGCCTGAGGTAATCATTCCCCACAAATTCAAGATTCGAATCTTTGCCAAGTACGATGGTGTCTCATGCCCTAAGCTTCACTTGAGTTCTTACGTCCGCAAAATTCAACCGCATACAACTGATAAGAAGTTGTGGGTGCACTTCTTTCAATAGAGTCTGTTTGGGACTCAATTGGAGTGGTTTTACCAATTAGAGGGTTCCAACATCCATACCTGGGAAGATTTGGCCACCGCCTTATATCGTTAATATCAGTACAATGTTGATCTGGCGCCAACTAGAGTGTAGTTACAAGGAATGACCATGGGTTCCAACGAAGGCTTCAAAGAATATACGCAGAATTGGAGAGACGTGGCTGGCAGGGTGCAGTCACCCTTAACTGACATGGAGCTAGTTGATATCTTTATGGGAACTTTGACATGACCATTCTTCAACACCTAATTGGAAGCTCTTCAGTTGGATTTATCGAGCTGATTCTAACTGGGGAGTTGAAGGAGGAATCAGAAGCGAAAAAATCCAGATAGGTGCATCTTCAAGTACTGAAAAGAAGACGTACATTAGAAAGAAAGAGTCCAATGTTGTATATGGCCAAGATGGACATGCTAGAGGTAACCACAACCAATATGTGGTAGTTGTACTAATCTCTAATCCTACAACTATGCAACAACATCAACAGGGGAATCAGCATAAGGAGGTCACACCTAAAAGACAATTCACCAAAATCAACATGTCACAGGCCCAAGCGTTACAGCACAAGTTGAAGGCAGAGCTGATTACGTTAAAGGCTCCTCTTCGAAATCCCAATACTTCTGCTCCTAGTTACCATCCAAATGAAAGGTGTGCATACCATTCTGATAGTCCTAGACATGATACAAATGGTTGTTGGGCTCTGAAGAACGAAATTCAACATATGATTGTTGCCAAGGAGATTGAATTCGACCCTTCTGAGACTCCCAACATGATCAATGCTCCCATGCCAAATCATTGAGAGTGTCCACTTCACTTTGAATTTTCAATTGTAATTTCTTTTGTTTGTTCGAACACTTATCTATTATGTTAAACTTTATTTATTAATGCATTGCATATGTTTGTCTTAAATTAATCAATTCGTTTTCACATTATTTAAATTGTGCTTTTATTCCCTTTTTGTGATATTCAACTCTCATTAAAAGTTGTAAGCCTTTAGAGGCAGGATGACGAAAACAATGCCATAATCTCATACAGTATGCTTTTGGAAAGACCTTGCTGGAGATGTACTGGCGTTCTTTAAATTCCTAAGTAGTGGAGTTATAAGGAAGATAATCCCTAGTCAACCCCTTTGATCCTAAGAAGTAGGAGTTTTCGTTTTCGCACAATTTGAAACTTTTAATCATAACCTGGGGCAGGGTAGTTTTTCAGTCACAAGCTGTCACTTCACAACGAAAATATCCTTCTGAATCAAAAGATGGTAATGGTTCCCCATAAAATAGGCAGTCTTTACCTCTCAAAAAGAAAAGCCCACTAGGTCAAAACCTATGAACGAGACTTAAGAAAAACTGGGGCATCCTGCTGGCTGTAATCTCAAAATAAGAACAGTCTGACAAAAATTAGGGATAGTAGATAAAAAAAGAGGTTAATATAAATCCTCGACAACATGAAAAATGTTACAAAAATGGTTGCCTTCCCAAATAAACTTCCAGTATCTGAACCATCACCAAAATATCATTCTAGATTCTAGTAGGAGATAAGCGTGTAATCGACTGAGTTTGGGACTTGAGAACGGGATGGGCGCAAATAAACTTTGAGCCTTATCTTTTGTATCTTAAATCGTGAACCAAGCCACGTTACAACCCTTTAAAAGTCCTAACTGAAGCATGGGTTAGTCCGAAAGCATGTTGTTAAAAAGGTATCCTGACTCCTATAAGGCTTACTGTAAATCATGAGTTGAATTCATATTCTTACAAAAATTTCCTGCTTATTAAAAATGCATTTTTCAAAAAAAATTCTCAAGACAAACATAAACTTTGCATTGTTTGAATACCTCTATTTGCATATGTCTAATTATTTGACAACAGAGAAATTCACACGATGAATATCCAATGAATGAAAACTCTCTCAAAATAACTTCAAATGGAAAAACACTTTCAAGGAAAAATCTCCCATTATCAAGGGGGCGTGACATGTTATTGTCCAACTCATCAGTGGCATTCAAGTCAAGATTCCAAGAAATCTCTCATAAAGTCCTGAATATCCAAGATCGGGTCTCCTTCTGAATCACTTAAGGCATTGAACATGAATTCCAGCAAAGGGTCACGTACGAGCATGCAAACATTTTCTGTTATTTTTACAACACTTTCTATCATAGACAATGATGACTCTCCACGCGGACATAGTCGGAAAATACTACGCATAAAAGAGACCCGCTAGGTTGACACGCCTAGGAAAAAATAAGGGAATCCCGGCGAACTAAAAGGTTCATGTAAAAATTAGGGATATATATGCAAAAGATTGTACTCCTGGAAAGTCAAAAACCAGAAAAGGCGGCTTGGGAAAAAAAGGGTATCCCGTTGGACTGAAAACCTGAAAGGGCACTCCAAGAATAAGTTATGGATTAAAGTGTATGACTAAGTCCCGTTATCTCATCATTTTATCTATCAGTAAAATATTTGTCACTATGATCAACATTTACTAAGGACTCTAGGAGAAGACAGAGTTCAAGCTGTCCACAAATCCCCACAAGGCCAAATTCATGGATATCCCCACAGAATCACTTCAATAAGATTTTCCCCCACAAATTCCCTTTCATAAGGTGATCCCTAGTGAAGTCACCAGAGCCAACTCTACAAGGCTATCCCCGACAAGCGCAAAAGCATATTCAAATAAAAGTGGGGTATCCTTTAGATGACATAGTCAAACTCACCAGCAGATTGAGGAGTTTGATATTCTCTCAACGAACGCACACATCATGCCAATTCCCAAGAGAATGTAAATTGCTGGCAGTTTTTATCATCTTCTAGATACAATGCAAGTGCAGTCTAAATACATATTTATTCTGACATTAATTCCAAACTCTCCTACATATATAGTTTAGATACAACCCAGATATGGATGTCATTCTGATACTCGTTCAATATCTCCTCAGATACAATCAAGGCTCAGATTCATTCTGACATTCCCCAACTGAGTTGGTCTTAACTGAAAAAATAAACCTTGCAGAGTTCTCCCCAAAAGAATTCATCTCCCCAATAAGGTCTTCAAAATATTCTCCTCAACAAGGTTTATTTCCCCAGCAAACTACAGATTCCCCAACACAAGTCTTTTCTCAGACTATTACAAATCAACGGACAAAACCCCTTGTCACCAGTGAAGTTGATACTATCCTTAGTAAGTTGCTGCGAAGCCTGGAAACTGACCAAATAAAAGTTAACTTCAGTAAGTTGTTGCAAAGCCTGGAATACGACTAGATACCAATTAACTTCATCCACTTCAAAAATTAGCTGTGAAGCCTGGAATCCGACCAGATAAAAGTTAAATTTAGTAAGTTGCTGCGAAGCATGGAAACCGACCAGATAACAATTAACTTCAGTAAGTTTTTACGAAGCCTGGAAACTGACCAGATAACAATTAACTTCATTCTCTCAGAGATTTGCTGTGAAGCCTGGAATCTGACCAGATAATAGTTAAATTCATTAAGTTGCTGCGAAGCCTGGAATTCGACCAGATAACAGTTAACTTCAGTAACATGTTGCGAAGCCTGGAATCTGACCAGACAACAATTAACTTCATCCACTTCAAAAATTTGATGTGAAGCCTGGAATCCAACCAAATAACAGTTAAATTCAGTAAGTTGTTGTGAAGCCTGGAAACTGACCAGATAACAGTTAACTTCAGTAAGTTATTGTAAATGATGAAATCTGACCAGATAACAGTTAAATTTAGTAAGTTGCTGTGAAGCCTGGAAATTGACCAGATAACATTTAACTTTAGTAAGTTATTGTAAAGCTTGGAAATTGAACAGATAACAAATAACAAATAACTTCATTCTCTCAGAAATTTACTGTGAAGCCAGGAATCCAACCAGATAACAGTTATCTTCAATAAGTTGTTGTGAAGCCTGGAATCCGACCAGATAACAATTAACTTCATTCTCTCCGAAATTTGTTGTGAGGCCTGGAATCCGACTAGATAACAGCTAAATTCGGTAAGTTGTTGTGAAGCCTGAAAACCGACCAGATAACAGCTAACCTTAGAAAGTTGCTGCGAAGCCTGGAATTCGACCAGATAACAGTTAACTTCAGTAAGTTGTTGTGAAGCCTGGAATCCGACCAGATAATAGTTAACCTCATAAAGTTGCTGCAAAGCCTGGAATCCTACCAGATAACAGTTTAACTTCATCCTCTCCCGAAAGTTGCTGCAAAGCCTGGATTTCGACCAGATACCAGTCAATTATCCTCTCCAAGATGAAAGTTTAACCATCTCTTTCATCCCCAGTCAAGGTAAATAAGAATTAGATTCCCCAGTAGAGCGATGGAAAACTAAAGGTTCCTGAACTCTATTCCCCAACCAGAAATCAACATTCCCCGCAAAATTTCCTCGAACAATATGTAGGAATCCCCAGCGGATGCATTCTAGAAAAAATTGAAGATACACAAATTCTTCATCTCTAGCAGTGGCCCGGGAGTTAATCTCCTAAAAATCCCCAACAATAGTCAGGAATTTACTTTCCCAGACAAAGATACACTTCAATAACGTTTCACATTTAGTACATCATAACATATTCATACGAAACGCATATAGCATTCTCATTCATTCTGAGAGCATCATTATGCAATACATATATCACGCCCCTGCATGAAACTAACTTTCTCTTTTCTGGCCGGTTCCCAAACAGGTAGATCTCATCAACAAGCTATCATCGGTCAAATACAATCAGCCAAAGATTCTCTTCTAGATACAGTCCATATACGATTCAGAGACGGATGACATTTTGACACTTATTCCAGATTCTCCTCTAGAAATGGTTCAGATACGATCCAGATACGGATGACATTCTGATACTTATTCCATATGAACTCTAGAAACGGTCCAGATATGATCCAAATACGGATGTCATTCTGATACTTATTCCAGATTTTCTCCTCTATAAGTTTAGATACGATCCAGATACATATGATATTCTGACACTAATTCCAGATTCACTCTAGAAACGGTTCAGATACGATCTAGATATGGATGATATTTTGATACTTATTCCAAATTCTCTCTAGAAACAGTTCAGGTACGGTCCAGATACGGATGCCATTCTGGCACTTTTTCCAGATTTTCTCCTCGATACAGTTTATATACGATCCAAAGAAGGATGTCATTCTGACACTTATTCCATTTTTTTCTCCTAGATACAGTTCAGATACGATCCATATGCAGATGTCATTCTGACATTCATTCAATACATCTTTCAAATACAGTTTAGATACGATCCAGATGCAGATGTCATTCTAACACTCGTTCAATACATCTTTCAAATATAGTTCAGAAAAGATTCAAATACGGATACCATTCTGACACTCATTCAATACATCTTTCAAATAAAGTTCAGATATGATCCAGATACGAATGTCATTCTGAAACTCATTCAATACATCTTTAAAATACAGTTCAGATATGATCCAGATGCGGCTGTCATTCTGACACTCATTCAATACATCTTTCAAATAAAGTACAGATACGGTCCAAATGTAGATGTCATTCTGACACTCATTCAGTACATTTCTCAAATACAGTTCAGATATGATCCAGATACGGATGTCATTCTGAAACTCATTCAGTAAATCTTTCAGATACGAGTCAGATACGATATAGCTATGTATGTTATTCTGATACTCATTCCACTACATCTTTCGACTCATATTAAATCGGCCAAAGATTTATTCTGATACTTCTCCCAGTTACAATCAAGCTTAGACTTAGTCTGATTTCGATCAACAATCACCTTTGGATGGCGTCTATAAGACAATCTCCGACAACTCTCCATCATCTATCCAAATGGAATCTCTAAGCCCATTCTCGATAATCAACAAACAGTTCACCTCATGCACAAGCGAGTGCAAATTTCTGGGCCCTTAAGTATTCAATCAACTTCCAACTTCAAGTCACGAATGGAAGACTCGCCAATCTACCTTTTCAGGTTTAAGAAGATTGAACAGGGGCAACTGTTGTTCCCTAAAATTTGCCCTCTCTTCTCTCAAGACATTTCATGAAGTCATGACATTTTCATCTAACATTTAGAGAAATTTCCAACAGATTTTGGTCAGGATTTTATCCCAACTTCTTGGCATTTTTTCATATAGTTCCAAGATGATTTTGTCAAAATGGTCAACATGGAAGTTATAGAGGATGTTTCAAGCTTTCCAAAACATCCAAGAGCATGAATTTATCACACTTGAGCTAGGAGATTCAAGGGCCTGAAGTTGGGCATCCATTCTTGAATTGCAATTCATTTTGTTGAAGAACATATAACAAAATCCTTATGCCATGCTGCATAATCTTACTTTCGAGGTCATTTGACATGCAAATCTATCCATAATCAGATGTTTACACAATTGATTGAACCATTATCCAAGTGATTTAAGTATTGTCCATTGCATCATTACATTTATGGCACAAAGGCACAATTGTCATTCACATAAAGCATGCTTTATAGAAAGTGATCTCTCCTTGAGCCTCTCAACTGATTTTTCTGTACACACAATGTCAAAACAAGAAGCAACATGCCTAAAAACTCCTAGTCACTTCAGATCCCTTTTGTACCATGCATTGGGACATCAAACTTCACATGACTTTGTTGTTTCATCTCAACCAAACCAGAATTCCATAGCTTATGAAACAAACTCTCTCGTTCTCTCAAACCTTCTCTATAAACAGAGAGGTCATTTTTAAGCTAAGGGAAAAAGTTTTGGTGGTGTAGACAAGTTTTCTCAAAACCCCTCATACTCTGAAATAACCATAACTGTCCACAAAATCTCCATTCTTGAGCTTTGAAGTCCAAAACTTTGAACCTCTCTCACCTTGCAAGTTATGTCCAAACAAACCATCCAAACACTCCACATACATCATATTGGAGTTTTTCAAACACAAGAACAACTTCTGTTACATCATCATCACCATTTTCTAAAAAAAAAATAGCAACCTGTAACTTGGTTTCTCCAACTCTAAATCAAAACACAAATTTCAGTTTCAAGCTAAGTTTTTATTGACTTTGAACTCTTCATACAAGCATCATTAGTAGTTCATTTGTGAAGATAAAATGTATATATCATTGCTTTGAAGCTAACCATATGATTACTTTTCATTTTCACTAACCTTGTGTTGAAAATTGACCCATATATGCAACAGAACAATGTTAGAAGTAAAAAACAGCAGTATGAGTCGATACGAAACACTATGAGTCAACACATATTATGTATAAAACAGGTTATGAGCCGATTCAAACCATTATGCATCGATACAAACGGTTGTATGAGTCGATACGAAATGCGAATGCGTCGATTCATACTGAGTTAATTTTCACTTTCCATGAGCAAGAAATGATATGTGTCAATGCATAAGTGTATGTGTCGATGCAAAATGGGTATGAGCCGATACAGACCATTATTTATCAATACATACCAATCTGGTTTTGATTTCAAGGGATAAGAAATTTTTTGTATCAATGCATAAGTGCATGCGTCAATACATAAAGGTTTTGTATCAATGCATAAGCTCATGTGTCAATATATACAATTTTTTTTTTAAAACAATTTTCTTTTTTTACCTTATCTTTATATTTCATTATATTTTTATTATTATTATTTTCATATAAAACATCCAAAAAAATATTTTATTTAATATTTATATGTATACGTATACACTTTTGTTTTATTTCTTTTTCTAGACTAAACAAAAAGAAACAAAATCATTTTCTTATTAAAATCAATTTCTTCTCTTAAAATTAATTCAACATTTAGACTTAGGTTTATCTTTTCTTTTAGTTAAAATTTATTTATAACTTAGGGCTTTTAATTAATTAATATATACTAATTTAATTTAATTAAAACCTTTTCGCAAAAACACTAAACTTATTTCTTCAATCAAATTAATTTTCTTAATTAACTTAATTTTAATTTTCTTAGTTTAATTAATTTATTTTCTTTTAGTTAATTAGGTCAAAACCCTTTCTTCATGACAAAAACATTTTCGTTTCTTTTCATATCATTTTACTCTTTGTACATTATACTTACATTTCTTGTACATTATCGTTCAATTCAATATGGTTGTAATAGTAAATTAAGATGTATTTGCTTTCATCCTCTCATTTGTAAATTTGTATCCCTATCCCCTAAACTATTTAATAGGTAGGACTTTACATTTCTGTAATTTACCACTTTCAATATAAATGCTAGTAACTATGGTTTGTATGGCAAGACATAAAATCAACAAGTAGAAAACCCTAATTAAAGAACAAATGCATGAAAACAACCACTTTTCACACTTGTACATCTAGGGTAAACCACACTTGTTGCCTCGGATAAAAATAGTCATGTCCCTCGAACGTGGGATACATTAGCAATGAGCCTCGAATACAAGATCGTAGTCCCTCGATGACCCTTCAATGTTTCCTTCGGTAAACGATTTTAGACCCTTACCAAAATTGCTAAGGTATCCTATAATGTTTCCTTCTATGACTATGCGATGACCCACGCCCGTACCTTCACATCCAATGAGAAGGCTTCCTACCAATCAATGGTAAGATAGCAATATCTAAAGGAGGAGGAAAAGAACAGTTTATGGCTTACAACCATCTTCAAAACATCTTTCAAACACACCAATACTTTCAAATGAAATATTTTCAAAAGTAAACACTTTGTATACATTCTTATAGAGATGAGAATCATTACAAAGTTCTCCTAAACTAAGGAACTTTTCATAAATACTTTTAAAAAAATCACAAACACATTTCAAAGTGAGATAGCAACTAAGAGCACGTAGATAAATACGAATGAAAAGGGTGATAACACCTTCCCTTTTCATAACCTATCCTCGGAACTCAAGAAAATTCTCAAAAGGTATTTCCTATTCTTTTCACCCTTTCCTTTATTGGATAAAAGAAAAGTAGGTGGCGAATCTTGCTATCCGCAACAATTGTGATAAAACGAAAAACACCCAAGTCAATGACGGTTGAGAAAACACTTAGAAGGGGGGGTTGAATAAGTTTTTTCTTCTTTTCTAGCGCAATACTAATGGAAGGACACTGGTAATTTTATCCTGGTTCGTTTGAAACTCAAACTACTCCAGTCCATCCGCCAAGGAGATTTCGCCTCTCTCAACGAGGACTTAATCCACTATAATCAAAATGATTACAAGCGCACAACCAAACTTATGTGACTAACAATATAATGCACAAGCTAACTGCAAGTGACTAAAACCTCTAAGACTCGACTAATCCTAGCCCTCTTGAGAAATCTGACCCAACTGGTCTCTCAAGGAACACTTACAAAATTGTCTCTTAATAGTAGTGAAAAAAATTTGCTTCTAAAAAGCTTTATCACAACTGTGATTTTTCACTAAGATTGTTTCCCAATACTTAAGAACTACCCACTATACAGTATTAGTTTACAAGTATGAAAATAGTGAGTGTAAGTATATTTCACGTAAGTCAGTAACCTTTCTTTGATAAAAAAAGGTCTTCTATATATAGCTTCCAATTGACCGTTGATGCCTTGATTATGGTGCATGCATTTAATGAAATGTGTTTGCAATGATGTGTGTACCGAGTAGATTTGGTCTTTATGTTTCCAATCATAGTGCGTGTAGTATAATTGAGTGTGTTAGCCGTCTTAGCATTTAATAACGTCAGAGCTTGTCTCTGGAAGTTGAAGTGTTTGCTTGTAGCGTTGCTAATTCAAAGTTTACTAGATCTATTCTTCTATCAGAGTATTCTTCAGTATGTGATCTTCAGAGTTTGCTTTAATCTTGCACTTATCAGATGTTGCTTTCAGCGTGCTTCTATCAGATCTTTGCTTCAGCTAGCTTTATCATAAGTTTCTTAGGATTGCTCTTTATCAGAGTTTGCTTTGGAGTGTTTTCTTCTGAGTTTGCTTTATACCTGCGTAGAATGTTGTTTCTTTCTAAGATGTGTAAGACAAAACTTCATATGATCTTAGAGAACATACAAGTCAAAGTATAAAATATATATCACAAAATTTATTTCATTGTTATCATCAAAACTCTAAGATATGATTAGAACCAAACTTTGTTCTAACAATCTCCCCCTTTTTTATGATGACAAAACAATTCAGATTTTGATTTTAAAAAATTTAGTGCAAGTATGAGGATCTCCCCCCTGAGATAGATAATCTCCCCCTGAGATTGATATTTCTTCTTCTGAAATAAAGATTAATTAAAAAGCATAAGGGAAACTTCCTGAGATTTGTTCTTCAGAGCTTTTCGACTTTTTCTTTCAGAGTTTATTTAGCAATTATTTTCCTGATGATGTTCAGAGCTTAGTCTTTCAGAGTTTCTTGAATTCCTGCATATCTCTTAAACAGAAAAAAAACTTTGTATTTCGTTAGAAATGTTTGAGACTTAGTCCCATAACTGTTTCATGGATCAGATCAAAATCTCATTTTCTCCCCCTTTTTGTCATAATCAAAAAGTAAAAATTGTAAAGAAATCCAAAAATGTCATATATTTAAGATTCAAGAGAAAACAGAGTTACAAAACAAAAAACAACAAGAAAAAAATTTAGAAATAAAATCTAAGAGCGACGAGAAACAAGGGAAAGCAGAAGATTCTTGATTTCATTTGAGGAATCCTCTTATTTCTGCATCCAAGATCTGATTTCCTTGTTGGTTTCATCTTGTTTATCCAGACGTTCGTGGATGGCCTTATTGTCCTTCTTCAGTTCATTCAGAGTGTCAAACAACAGCGAGGGTGCCGCAGAAGTTGAAGCAGCTTCAGATGAGACAACCTTAGGAGCAGAAGTAGCATAGCCTGAGTACAAAACATTTGAGAGAAAGGTACCAGGATCAATCAGCAGAGTAGGCACTTTCTTAGGGCTAGCTTTAGTAGAAGGTTGGTGATACAGAATCATGGCCAAAGGATGTGGTTCAGACTCAGCGTCATCTCTTGATTCATCTTCTAATATCTCCATGGGGTCAGTAGGAGGTAATGGAGCACCATTAATTTGTAGTGGAGACCTCTGATCCTAGATGTTTATGACTTCCGTCAAGAAATTATTCAGATACTTGGAGAAATTCTCAAGAACCCGGGCATAGCACAATTCTTACAAATTGAGGATTTCATCATTTATTTTTCTTTTGAAAGCGTCCCACATAAAATCACACGCTGCTAGATTAAGGCTGCTGGCACTGTTAGCTTTCAGTAGGTAAATCCGCGTCTGTATTTCTGTTATGAAGTTCTGACAGCGTACAGGAACTTCTGATTGATCAGATTTTGGAGTTGGTTTGGGAGAGGCCTTTTTGGTTGATTTTATTTGTAGATAACATAGTGATTCAAGATCAACTACAGTTCTGAGAAAGTCAGAAGGGACAGAGGGTTCAGGAGGTTGTATTGAGGATGGACTAGAGATATATTCTAGAGAGAGAGGTGAAGAGGTTTCAGATGATGAAGGGAATGGAATTTCTGGTGAGGAAGGTGGTGTGACATCAGGAGATATGATGATTGTGGTTTGAGGTGAGGAAGGAGGAGAAGGTGCTGGTGATAAATTCAGGGCAAAAATGTTTTCAGATGGTAGGATGAAGGATGGTGGTTGTGTAGCCAGAGGAACATTTATGCCAGGTAGTCTCCAAGAACCATCATACCACTCATAGGGTCTTGGTGATAAAGGTATGATGGGGGATGTTGGTAGAGGGTTGTGAGTAGGATTATTTGGATTCTGATGGTGAGGAGAAGAAGGAGGTATTTGAGTTTGAGGTTGAGTTTGTTGAGGTACTTCAGCAGCAAAATTATCTATGTCAGATAATACTTGGTCAATTTTAGGGTTGTTATCCAGGGGCTCAGATGTTTGTGTTAGGTCTATGTAAACTTCTATATTTTCAAGGTTTTGAGGTTTAGCAGATGTTTCCATGCGCACAAAATCATTAATAGAAATGGTTTTAGAGGTTGTACCTACTGATTTCTTCTTCTTCTTCTGAGGTCTAGAAGAGAGGCCAACTTCAGCTTGCCTTTTCTTCTGGAGGACAACATCTGGTGGAGGGAGATTTCTTCCTTGAAGCCAAGAAGGGTCAATGGGGATACCACTTTTTCTGTATGCTTCAATGAAGTGCAGAATGATCTCCGGATGATCACCAGAGTTGAACAGGGGAAAATCTTCAATGGGGATTCTCCTGCTGGTGACTATTGTTGAGACGTATTGTGTAGGTTCTACCAGAAGTTTCTCAATCAGCTTCCTCTTCAGTAGGTTCTTTCCGGTCAGAGGTTTTCCATACGTAGGCTCCAACTCTCCAAGTAAGTTTTCATCTTCTAAGTGGGCTATCAGACCATTCTTAGTCAGAATGTCTTAACTTAGTCTTCCTAGAGGGATCCAGTTTCTCTTTGATTTAGGGTTTCTGACCCTCTCAGCTTCCCAAGTTTCCTTCACATGTGTCCACAGATGGTTGAACAGAAGGTATGGAATATCAATCTTTACATTTGTTCCTAGACAGAACAGAAGGTACTGTTGATCAGCATTAATGTAATCAGGAGAACTAGTTTCCTTCTGGTGATGTATGCAGCCATGGATGATTCTTGCCCAGATTTTATAGTAGCTCTTCAAGTGTCTGACCTTGTTTAAAGCTTGCCCAGAAATAAAGATTTCAGCATAGACCTTGGACATATACGTGCGTCCACTAGAGATTCTAGTAACGCCATGTCCTTCAAAACCTAGAAGATTCCTGATGAGATTCTCAGTTATAAAAATCTCTTTGCCCATGACAAATGACAGGATGACTTTTGGGGAAGCAATAGCATGAATCCGGAATTCCTTAACTAGGTGAGGGAATACTGGTCCTACAAGACGATCAAAGAAGTTTTTCCAACCTTGGAACTCCACAGCTGGGAGCAAATCAAACCCATTTTCCTTCAGATTATCAAAATTTACCATAAGTTCAGCCACCACCTCCAAGTTGTCCACTGGAATCAGCGTCGTTCTCTCAGGATTAACATACCTTTTTGCTTGTTGAGTGTTGTTTGAGGACATAGGAATGCTTGAGGAAGGAGATGAAGATGAAGCCATTTGAACGTTTAGGTTTTAGAATTTGAGAAGGGAGTTGAGAGAGTTTGCACAAAAATGTAGAGGTGGTTTAAAGTTTGAGAAAGAAAGTAAAAAATAGAACAGGGATTTTGCAAGGGTATTTATAGCTAAAAAAAATATTTAAAATAATGAATAGTTTAATAATTGGAAACGATTTAGAAAACATAATAATTATAGAGAATTAATGAGATTTGACGTTTAAGGGGGTGCGTGATTTTGATCAAATCTGAACAGTTACCTAGGAACGGTGTCTCAATAACAGTGCACGCATGTGTGACCTTTCAGAATTGAAACACGCGTTCAACTTCTGAGGGTAGCATGAGACAACTGGTTTAATATAATGAACTTCTGGCCATTCTAGTAATGAAATGTTAGACACATTTTAGAACATGATGTATGGCTTCTGATGTAACTCCTCTTCTAACTTCTGAAGAGCAGTCAATCAGAACATTCATTTCAGAACATTATGGAAACACATATAGAAGAAAAAAGATATTTTTATTTAGGACAAAATTCCATGCTGATGTTTTTCAAAATGAATTTGAATCTATCTTCAGCAAGGGGTTTGGTAAAAATGTCAGCCCATTGATGATCTGTGTCTACAAAATTTAAGTTTAAAATTCCCTTTTGAATGTAGTCCCTTATGAAATGATGTTTGATTTCTATATGTTTTGCCTTAGAATGTAAGATGGGATTTTTTGAGAGACAAATAGCAGAGGTATTATCATAGAATATAGGAATCTTACTTTCATATAGATGATAATCTTCCAACTGGATCTTCATCCAGATTATTTGAGTGCTACATCCAGCAGCAAATATATATTCAGCTTTAGTGGTTGATAATGCAATAGTAGCTTGCTTCTTGCTGTACCATGAGATGACGTTATCACCCAGAAACTGACAGCTTCCAGAGGTGCTTTTGCGTTCTATTTTATCTCCAGCAAAGTCAGCATCAATGTAACCTACTAGTTTAAAATCTTTGGATCTTCTGTAACACAGTCCAAGGTTAGTAGTACCTTTCAGATACCTCAAAATTCTCTTAACAGCAGTTAAGTGAGATTCTCTAGGATCTGATTGGAATCTAGCACATAGACATACACTGAATAGAATATCTGGTCTAGATACAGTTAGATAGAGAAGAGATCCAATCATACCTCTGTAGAGTTTCTGATCTACCTTCTTACTTACCTCGTCTTTTCCCAGAGTGCATGTGGGATGCATTGGGGTCTTTGCTTCTTTACTTTCTGATAGCTGGAATTTCTTCAGAAGTTCCTTGACATACTTTGTCTGATGTATGTAGGTACCTTCTGGCACTTGATTTATTTGAATTCCCAAAAAGAATTTTAGTTCTCCCATCATGCTCATCTCAAATTCAGCCTGCATAGATTCAGCAAATTCTCTTCCAAGAGAGACATTAGAAGTTCCAAAAATAATATCATCAACATATATTTGACAAATTAAAATGTCATTTTTAAATGTTTTTCTGAATAAGGTTGTGTCCACTTTGCCTCTGGTAAAATTCTTTTCTAAAAGAAAGTTACTCAGACGTTCATACCAAGCTCTGGGAGCTTGTTTCAGACCGTACATAGACTATTTCAGTTTGAAAACATGTTCTGGAAATTTTGAGTCATCAAAACCCGGAGGTTGGTGGACATAAACTTCTTCTTCTATGTAACCATTTAAAAAGGCACTTTTAACATCCATTTGATATAATGAGATGTTGTGTTGAACAGTAAAAGAAATTAACAATCTAATTGATTCTAACCTGGCGACTGGGGCAAAGGTTTCATTATAATCAGTTCCTTCTTGTTGACCATAACCCTGAGCCACCAGTCATGCTTTGTTTCTGACAACCTCTCCTTGCTCATTCAGCTTGTTTCTTAAGACCCATTTAGTTCCAATGATATTAAATCCTTTTGGTTTTGGAACAAGATCCTACACATCATTTATTGAAAATTGATTTAATTCCTCTTGCATAGCTAAGACCCAATCATTATCCAGCAGAGCTTCATCTATTGAAGTTGGCTCAATCAGCGAGACCATTTCAAACAGTGATTCTTCATTGTTTCTGAAGGAGGATCTTGTTTTGATGGGATCTTCTTTCTTTCCTATAATCACATTTTCTGGGTGTGTGGATGTTATTCTGGGGAATTTATTTTGTGAGAGTTGTTCAGAAATTCTTAGATTTTCCAGAGCATTTTCAATAGGAGGATATTCTGAGATGTCTTTTGCTTCTGACTCATCAGAGTTTGTAAGGTGGTCTTCTGTTCCTGCAGAATTTTCAATTTGCTTTGGCTTTTGCTGGCCAAGCTTATCATCAAATCTGACTTTGATTGATTCTTCAACAATCATAGTTTCTGTGTTGTATACCCTATAGCCTTTTGAGCATTCAGAATATCCAAGCAGAAAGCACTTTTGTGCCTTAGAATCAAACTTGTTCAGATTATCTTTAGTATTCTGAATATAGCAAGTGCATCCAAAAGGATGGAAATATGAAATGTTAGGTTTTCTATTTTTCCACAATTCATAAGGAGTCTTTTCAAGAATAGGTCTTATAGAGACTCTATTTTGAATGTAACACATTGTGTTCACTACTTCTGCCCAAAAGTGTTTAGCCATATTAGTTTCATTGATCATGGTTTTGGACATTTCTTGCAAGGTTCTATTCTTTCGTTATACAACTCCATTTTGTTGGGGAGTTCTAGGACAAGAGAAATCATGAGAAATGCCATTTTCCTTAAAAAACTTTTCAAAAAAATTGATTTTCAAATTCTCCTCCATGATCACTTCTAACTTTTATGATTCTAAAATCCTTTTCATTTTGAACTTGGATCTAGAAGTCGAAGAACACGGAATGTGACTCATCCTTGTGTTTTAAAAACTTAACCCATGTCCATCTGTTGTAGTCATCAATAATGACCAATCCATACTTCTTGCCTCTGATGGATGCACTTTTAACTGGTCCAAACAGATCAATATGAATAAGTTCTAATGGCCTAGAGGAAGAAACAACATTTTTTGATTTAAAAGAAGGTTTTGAAAACTTTCCTTTCTGACAAGCTTCGCACAGAGCTTCTGAGTTAAATTTCAGTTTAGGGAGTCCTCTGACCAGATTGAGTTTGTTAATTTGAGATATTCTTCTCATGCTAACATGTCCCAATCTTTTGTTCCAGATCCATTGCTCGTCGCTAACAGACATAAGGCATTTTACATTTTGAGTTTTAAGATCAGAAAGATTAATTTTATAGATGTTCTTTCTCTTTCCAGTAAAAAGGATTGTTCTGTCTTTTTGACTAACACCTCTACAGGATTTTTGATTAAAGATAATGTCATAACCGTTGTCACTTAATTGACTTATGGATAACAAGTTATGAGCTAATCCTTATACTAAAAGAACATTAGTTATAGAGGGAAGGTTACTGTTTCTGATGGTTCCAGAACCAATAATCTTTCCTTTTTGATTTCCTCCAAATTTGACATCACCTCCAGATTTAAGTTCCAGACTTTGGAACATAGACTTTCTTCCTGTCATATGACGCAAGCATCCAGAGTCCAGGTACCATGATTGGTGTTTCAACTAAGCTGTTAAGGACATCTGCAACATAGATTATTTTCTCCTTAGGTACCCATTTCTTTTTGGGTCCTTTTTGGTTAGAGTTTCTATAGTTCATATTGAACTTTGATTTTGCATAGGAATTTTCATAGTGAAAAGTGTATTTTATATCATGTGTGTGCCCAAAATTAAATTGCTTGTGTAGTGGTTTATATATTTCTTTCCCTCTGGGAGCTTTATATCCAATACCTCTTCTGTCATTTCCACTAACGCCATAGATCATTGAAGCCATTTTGCTTCTATCTATGCTTTTAGCGAGAAACGTTTGAAAACTGGAGTCATATTCTTTTAGAATATCTTTTGAAACTGAAGCAGAATCTAAAATAGAGTTCTTTTAAAAATTTTGAACATCTTCTTTGAGTTTAAAAATGTTTTCTTTAAGTTCAGAGTTTTCTGTTTCAAGTTTCTCAATATCAGATTCAAGATTCTTTTGGAGTTTCTTGTATTTGATTTTGAGTATACTGTAGTTTTCAAGCAGTTCAGATAGGCTTTCAGCAAGTTCAGTTTTAGAGAATTCAGAGAATACCTCTTTTGGTTCTGAGTCAGAGTCTGAGTCATCTGTTGTGGTAGCCATAAACGCTAGATTAGTGTGTTCATCTTCTGAGTCCGATTCAGCTTTAGATGATTCTGAATCATCCCACGTGGCCATCATGCCTTTATTTTTACCAAACTTTTTCTTGGGTCTTTCTCTTTGCAACTTGGGACAGTCATTTCTGTAGTGTCCAGTTTCTTTGCATTCATAGCAGACTACATCTCTTCTGCTTGACTTCTTATGTCCAGAAGATTCTAGTTTATCTTCTGACCTCTTGTAGTTCCTGAACTTCTTTTGTCTATGCTTCCACATTTGATTGATCCTTCTGGAGAGCAAAGATAACTCGTCTTCTTATGATGCAAAATCTTCAGAGTTTCCTTCTTCTGCCTGAAAAGCGTTAGTTTCAAATTTTTTAATAGATTTAAGAGCTACAGACTTACCTATCTTTTGAGGCTCATGTTCATCAAGTTCTATCTCGTGACTACTTAAAGCACTGATAAGTTCTTCAAGGGAAACGTTATTCAGATCTTTTGATACTTTAAATGCAGTGACCATAGGTGCCCATCTTCTAGGTAAACTTCTGATGATTTTCTTCACATGGTCTGCCTTGGTGTATCCTTTGTTCAGAACTCTTAGGCCAACAATTAGAGTTTGGAATCTTGAGAACATAACTTCAATAGACTCATTTTCTTCCATTTTGAATGATTCATACTTCTGAATGAGAGCCAGAGCTTTTGTCTCTTTTACTTGAGCATTTCCTTCATGAGTCATCTTGAGGGATTCAAACATGTCATGTGCCATATCTCTGTTGGTGATTTTCTCATATTCATTTTTCGAGATAGCGTTTAAAAAGATGTTTCTGGCACTGTGGTGATTCTTGAAATCTAGCTTTTGTTGTTTATCCATGTTCCTTCTGTCAATTTTGTTTCCGTCTTTATCTTCTGGATGAGTGTACCCGTCAAAGACCAAATCCCATAGATCAACATCGTGACCTAGAAAGAAACTTTTTAGTCTATCCTTCCAGTATTCAAAGTCTTCTCCATCAAACACAGGAGGTTTGGTGCAGTTGTTGTTGTTTTGTTCAGATGCCATAGTGTTTTCCTTCTGGATCTTTTTCTGACATTGTTAGGTGTTTGCACCCAAAACTAGAGCTCTGATACCAATTGAAGGTTGAGAAAACACTTAGAAGGGGGGGGGGGGGTTGAATAAGTTTTTTCTTCTTTTCTAGCGCAATACTAATGGAAGGACACTGGTAATTTTATCCTGGTTCGTTTGAAACTCAAACTACTCCAGTCCACCCGCCAAGGTGATTTCGCATCTCTAAACGAGGACTTAATCCACTATAATCAAACTGATTACAAGCGCACAACCAAACTGGTGTGACTAACAATACAATGCACAAGCTAACTGCAAGTGACTAAAACCTCTAAGACTCAACTAGTCCTAGCCCTCTTGAGAAATCTGACCCAACAGGTCTCTCAAGGAACACTTACAAAATTGTCTCTTAATAGTAGTGAAAAAGATTTGCTTCTAAAAAGCTTTATCACAACTGTGATTTTTCACTAAGATTGTTGCCTAATACTTAAGAACTACCCAATATACAGTATTAGTTTACAAGTATGAAAATAGTGAGTGTAAGTATATTTCACGTAAGTCAGTAACCTTTCTTTGATAAAAAAGGTCTTCTATATATAGCTTCCAATTGACCGTTGATGCCTTGATTATGGTGCATGCATTTAATGAAGCGTGTTTGCAATGATGCATGTAGCGAGTAGATTTGGTATTTATGTTTCCAATTCTAGTGCGCGTAGTATACTTGAGTGTGTTAGTCGTCTTAGCATTTAATAACCAATGGTACTGTCAGAGCTTATCTTTGGAAGTTGAAGTGTTTGCTTGCAGCGTTGCTAATTCAGAGTTTACTAGATCTATTCTTGTATCAGAGTATTCTTCAGTATGTGATCTTCAGACTTTGCTTTAATCTTTCATTTATCAGATGTTGCTTTCAGCGTGCTTCTATGAAATCTTTGCTTCAGCTAGCTTTATCAAAAGTTTCTTAGGATTACTCTTTATTAGAGTTTTCTTTGGAGTGCTTCCTTCTGAGTTTGCTTTATACCTGTGTAGAATGCTGTTTATTTCTATGATGCGTAAGACAGAACTACATCTGATCTTAGAGAACATACAAGTCAGAGTATAAAATATATATCACAAAATTTATTTCATTGTTATCATCAAAACTCTAAGATATGATTAGAACCAAACTTTATTCTAACAGTCAATTCTCCTACCGTATTACAGAACTGGCGACTCTGTTGGGGATTAACTTAAAAGTGGGCTTACTTTAGATCTAGATCACCTTTAAATTATTTTTTGTTTGATTTGTTTGTTTTACATTTATGGGTCCTTATTTGGGTTTGCTTTGATCCTTTACCCGGATCTGAGAACATCATTAGGTAAGTAGCAATAGATTGTGGGAAATGTATGGCGTAGACCGATATGGTTGAAGCAATGGCTATGTTAGTGTGACGCATTTGTGTGTTCTGGTATCCCTTGTGTTGAATCGAGGAGAATACGGGGCCGCTGAGCGGTGTCATGAAGCACTAACTGGGCGTAGAAGCTTTAATTGAACAACTTGGCCATTAGGAAGTAGTAAGATAGCCGACTTTGGTGCAGTCCAAAGTTGGTTGATACTCGATACTACACTCATTGAGATCAGACTTTTGGGATATTTTGGCTGCAAGAAAAGATTGATTGTGTTGAGACAATTCCCAATGAAGAAAGATCAATGATATTGAGATTCCCTAGAACCCGATTACTTGGTAGGACATGTTATAACAACTAAACTTCAAGAGGGTACTTACCTATGAACTCCATGCAAGCCTAAACCTAAGAATTTGTTTGCTTTTCTTGTATATGTTTATTTGCACATAACATCATGACATCATACCATATCATTTTCAATAACCATTTCAAGGGTCTCAAGGGTTTGTATTGCAGGGTTATATTGAAGCAGACGTCTATCAAGGGGAAAGAGGATTTATTTTCCTCTAGCCAAACGCTGTCAAAGACCAAAGCACAATAACTTGAATCAAGGGCTATGACCCACATGACATGGTGAGGTTGATTCTCGTGGAAGGACATTCAACAATACGAAGTTCTCCAATCAAAGTTGTGATCAAAGTTCAACTTATGACATTTTCTTGTGTTTACCCCACGAGATCCTTGAAACATTGCATTTTACATATCATGCATGTCATTACATAAGAAATATTCTCAAGACAGGTTTCTCATTTTCTCGCTGTTTATTTCAGTAAGAAAATGTCTCTAGAGAAAACAGTTAAAGATCTCCAGGCTCAAAATGCCCAGTTCCATCAAATGTTCCTGAACTTAGCCAAGGGGCAGGAAGATCTGAAAGCACTCTTCACCAAAGGGAGTAAGAAGAAGGAAAATAAATGAGCTGGCATCCTAAACATGGGGAAGAGGTTTAAAGGGCCCGCCAAACAAGTCCAAGTTGAAGAATATTCGTCCGAAGAGAATAAAAATCAAGACGAAGATGCAAGGAGCACCCGTGCTGGGGGTGGCAATAATCCAAACTCGAAGGATGAGGATTATTTTGACGAACAATATCCACCGACTGAAGACAAGTATAAGAAATTAGAAGATAAATAAAAGGCTTTGGAAATTCAAGTTGCACCTGGCTTAAATTTTTGTGATTTGGGTTTGGTGCCTGAAGTAATCATTCCCCAAAAATTCAAGATTCCAATCTTTGCCAAGTACGATGGTGTCTCGTGCCCTAAGCTTCACTTGATATCTTACGTCCGTAAAATTCAACCGCATACCACTGATAAGAAGTTGTGGGTGCACTTCTTTCAAGAGATTCTATCTGGGACTCAATTGGAGTGGTTTTACCAGTTAGAGGGTTCCAACATCCATACCTGGGAAGATTTGGCCACCGCCTTTTATTGTCAATATCAGTACAATGTCGATCAGGCTCCAACTAGAGTACAGTTACAAGGAATGACCATGGGTTCCAATGAAGGCTTCAAAGAATATGCACAAAAATGGAGAAACCTGGATGGCAGGGTGCAGCCACCCTTAACTAACAGAGAGATGTTTAATATCTTTATGGGAACTTTGAAAGGATTTTTCTTCATTTACCTAATCGGAAGCTCTTCAGCTTGATTCACCGAGATGATTCTAACTCGAGAACGAGTTGAAGGCGGAATTAGAAGCAGTAAAATCCAGATGGTTGCATCTTCAAGTACTGAAAAGAAGACGTACATTGGAAAAACAAAAGTGCAACGCTGTGTATGGACAAGAGGGACTTGCTAGAGGTAACCACAACCAATCTGTGGGATTTGTGATAATCTCTAATCCTACGCTTGTGCAATAACATCAACAGGGGAATCAGCATAGGGAGGTCGCACCTAAAAGAAAATTCACCAAAATCAACATGTCACTGGCTCAAGCAGTACAACACATGTTGAAGGCGGTTCTGATTACGTTAAAGGCTCCTCTTCAGAATCCCAATACTTCTGCTCCTAGTTACCATCCCAATGAAAGGTGTGCATACCATTCTGATAGTCCTGGACATGATACGAATGTTTGCTGGGCTCTGAAGAACAAAATTCAAGATATGATTGATGCCAAGGAGATTGAATTCGGCCCTTCTGAGACTCCTAACATGATCACTGCTCCCATGCCAAATCATTGAGAGCGTCCACTTCAACTTTGAATTTTCAATTGTAATTTCTATTGTTTGTTAGAACACTTATCTATTATGTTAAACTTTGTTTCATTAATGCATTACATATGTTTGTCTTGAATTAATCCATTCGTTTTCACTATATTTAAACTGTACTTTTATTCCCTTTTTGTGATATTCAACTCTCGTTAAAAGTTATAAGCCTTTAGAGGGAGGATGACGAAAACAATGCCATAATCTCATACAGTATGCTTTTGGACAGACCTTGCTGCCGATTTATAGGCGTTCTATCAATTCCTAAATAGTGGAGTTATAAAGAAGATAATCCCTAGTCAACCACTTTGAGCCTAAGAAGTAGGAGTTTTCTTTTTCGCACAATTTGAAACCTTTAATCATAACCTGGGGCAGGTTAGTTTCTCAGTTAATTCAAATGCGCATTCAGTCACAAGCTGTCACTTCATAACGAAAATATCCTTCTGAATCAAAAGATGGTGTTGGTTCCCCATAAAATATGTATTCTTTACCTCTCAAAAAGAAAAGCCCACTAGGTCAAAACCTATGAAGGAGACTTAAGAAAATTTGGGGCATCACGCTGGCTCTAATCTCAAAACAATAACAGTTAGACAAAAATTAGGGATAGTAGATAAAAAAAAGAGGTCACTACAAATACTCAACAACATGAAAAATGTTACAAAAATGAATGTCTTCCCAAATAAACTTCCATTATCCGAACCATCACCAAAATATCATTCCAGATTCTAGTAGGAGATAAGCACGCAATCGACTGTGTTTCTTAAGCTGTGAACCAGACCACGTTACAACCCTTTAAAAGTCCTAATTGAAGCATAGGTTAGTCCAAAAGCATGTTGTTACAAAAGGTATCCTGACTCCTATAAGGCTTACTATAAATCATGAGTTGAATTCATATTCTTACAAAATTTTGTTGCCTATTAAAAATGCATTTTTCAAAAAAATCTCTCAAGACAAACATAAACTTTTGCATTATTTGAATATCGCTGTTTGCATATGGATAATTGTTCGACAACAGAGAAATTCACATGACGAATATCCAATGAACGAAAACTCTCTCAAAATCACTTCAAATGGAAAAACACTTCCAATGACAAATCTCCCATAATAAAGGGGGGATGATATGTTATTGCCCAACTCATAAGTGGTATTCAAGTAAAAGATTATAAGAAATCTCTCATAAAGTCCTGAATAGCCAAGGGGCAGGTCTCCATCTGAATCACTTGAGGCATTGAACATGAATTCTAGCAAAGTGTCACGTACGACCATGCAAACAGTTTCTATTATTTCTACAACGCTTGGTATCATAGACAGTGACGACTCTCCATGCAGACATAGTCAAAAAATACTACGCATAAAAGAGAACCGCTAGGTTGACACTCCTAGGCATAAAGAAGGGCACCCCGGCTTACCAAAAGGCTCGGTAAAAATTAGGGATATATATGCAAAAGATTGAACACCCGGAAAGTTGAAAACCTGAAAAGGAGGCTTGGGTAAAAAAAGGGTATCCCGTTGGATTGAAAACCAGAAAGGGCACTCCAGGAAAAAGTTAGGGATTAAAGAGTACGATTATGTCCCGTTATCTCATTATTTTGTCTATTAGTAAAATATTTGTCACTCTAATCAACGTTTACTAAGGACTCTAGGAGAACACAGAGTTCAAGCTGTCCACAAATCCCCACAAGGACAAATTCATGGATATCCCCGCAGAATCACTTCAATAAGATTATCCCCCACAAAGTCCCTTTCATAAGGTGATCCCCAGTGAAGTCTCCAGAGCCACCTCTACAAGGCTATCCCCGACAAGCACAGAAGCATCTTTAAACAAAAGTGGGGCATCCTCCAGCCGATAACATGGTCAAACTCACCAGTGGATAGAGGAGTTTGATCTTCTCCCAACGAACGAACACATCAGGATAATTCCCGAATGGATGGAAATTTTCGGCAGTTTATCATCTTCTAGATACAATGCAGATGCAGTCTAAATATAGATTTATTCTGACATTCATTCTAGACTCTCCTACAAATACAGTTCATATATGATCCAGATATGGATGTCATTTTGTTATTCCCCAACTGAGTTGGTCTTAACTGGAAAAAAAGAAACCTTGTGGAGTTCTCCCCAAAAGAATTCATTTCCCCAATAAGGTCTTCAAAATATTCTCCTCAACAGGGTTTATTTCCCCAACAAACTACAGATTCCCTAACACAAGTCTTTTCTCAGACTATTACAAATTAACGGACAAAACCCCTTGTCACCAGCGAAGTTGATACTATCCTCAGTAAGTTGCTGCAAAGTCTGGAAATCGACCAGATAACAGTTAACTTCAGTAAGTTATTGTGAAGCCTGGAATCCAACTAGATAACAATTAACTTCATTCTATCAGAAATTTGCTGTGAAGCCTGGAATCCGACCAAATAACAGTTTAATTTAGTAAGTTATTGTGAAGCTTGGAATCCAACCAGATAATAGTTAACTTCAGTAAGTTGTTGTAAAGCCTGGAATCCGACCAGATAACAATTAACTTCATCCACTTCAAAAATTTGCTGTGAAGCCTAGAATCTGACCAGATAACAGTTAAATTTAGTAAGTTGCTACGAAGCCACGAAACTGACCAGATAACAGTTAACTTCAGTAAGTTGTTGCAAATCCTGGAAACCGACGAGATAACAATTAACTTCATTCTCTCAGAAATTTTTTGTGAAGCCTGGAATCCGACCAAATAATAGTTAAATTCAGTAAGTTGCTGCGAAGCCTGGAATCCGACCAGATAACAGTAAACTTCAGTAAGTTATTGCGAAGCCTGGAATCCGACCAGATAACAATTAACTTAATCCACTTCAAAAATTTGTTGTGAAACCTGGAATCCGACCTGATAACAGTTAAATTCAATAAGTTGTTGCGAAGCCTGGAATCTGACCAGATACTAGTTAACTTCAGTAAGTGGTTGCGAATCCTGGAAACCGACCAGATAACAATAAACTTCATTCTCTCAGAAATTTGTTGTAAATCCTGGAATTCGACCAGATAACAATTAACTTCATTCTCTCAAAAATTGTTGTGAACTCTAGAATCCGATTAGATAACAGTTAAATTCAGTAAGTTGCTATGAAGCCTGGAATCCGACCAGATAATAGTTAACCTTAGAATGTTGCTGTGAAGCCTAGAATCTGACCAGATAACAGTTAACTTCAAGAAGTTGTTTTGAAGCCTAGAACTCGACCAGATAATAGTTAACCTCATAAACTTGTTGTGAAGCCTGGAATCTAACTAGATAATAATTTAACTTCATCCTCCCCAGAACGTTGCTGCAAAGCCTGGATTTCAACCAGATACCAGTCAAATATCGTCTCCAAGACGAAAGTTTAACCATGTCTTTTATCCCCAGTCAAGGTAAATAAGTATTAGATTCCCAAGTAGAGTGATGGACAACCAAAGGTTCTTGAATTCTATTCCCCAAGCAGAAATCAACATTCCTCGCAGAACTTCATCGAACAATAAGAAGGAATCCCCAGCGGAAGCCTTCTAGACAAAGTTGAAGATACACAAATTCTTCATCTCTAGCAGTAGTCTGGGAGTTAGTCTCCCAAAACTCCCCAGTAGTAGTCAGGAATTTACTTTCCCATACAAAGATACACTTCAACAACATTTCACATTTCATACATCATAGCATATGCATATGAAACACATATAGCATTCTCATTCATTCTGAGAGCATCATTATGCAATACATACATCATTCCTTACATGAAACTAACTTTATTATTTTGGGATGGTTCCCGAACAGGTAGATCTCGTCAACAACCTATCTTATGTCAAATATAATCAGCCAAAGACTCTCTTTTAAATAGAGTCCAAATACGATCCAGAGACGGATAACATTTTGACACTTATTCCAGATTCTCTTCTAGAAACGGTTCAGATATGATCCAGATATGGATAGCATTCTGATAGTTATTCCAGATTCACTCTAGAAACGATTCAAATATGATCTAGATACGGATGTCATTCTGATACTTATTCTAGATTTTCTCCTCGATATAGTTCAGATATGATCCCGATACGGATGTCATTCTGGCACTTATTCCAGATTCACTCTAGAAACGGTTCAGATACGATTCAGATACAGATGACATTCAAACTCTTGTTCCAGATTCTCTCTAGAAATGGTTCAGATATGATCCAGATACGGATGACATTCTAATACTTATTCCAAATCCTCTCTAGAAATGGTTCAGGTGCAATCCAGATACGGATGTCATTCTGACACTTATTCCAGATTTTCTCCTCAGTACAGTTTAGATACGATCCAGAGACGGATGTCATTCTGACACTTATTCCAGCTTTTCTCCTAGATACAGTTCAGATACGATCTAGATGCGGATGTCATTCTAACACTAATTCAATACATCTTTCAAATACAGTTCAGATACGATCCAAATGCGGATATCATTCTGACACTCATTCAATACATCTTTGAAATGTTTTTCAGATATGATATAAATTCATATGTCATTGTGACACTCATTCAATACATCTTTCAAATACAGTTCAGATACGATCCAGATCGGATGTCATTCTGACACTTATTCAATACATCTTTCAAATACGGTTCAGATACGATTCAGATGCGGATGTCATTCTGACACTCATTCAAAACATCTTTCAAATAAAATTCAGATACGATCTATATGTGTATGTCATTCTGACACTCCGTTAGTACATTTCTCAAATACAGTTCAGATACGATCCAGATACGGATGTCATTCTGACACTTATTCAGTACTTCTTTTAGATACGAGTCAGATAAGATCCAACTATAGATGTTATTCTGATACCCATTTCACTACATCTTTCGACTCAGATTAAATCAACCAAAGATTTATTCTGATACTTCTCCCAATTACAGTCAATCTTAGACTTAGTCTAATTTCTATCAACAATCATCTTTGGATGGCATCTATAAGCCCATCTATGACAACTCTCCATCATCTCTCCAAATAGCATCTCTAAGCCCATTCCCGATAATCAACAAATAGTTCACCTCATGCACAAGCGAGTGCAAATTTCGAAGCACTTAAGTGTTCAATCATCTTCCACCTTCAAGTCATGAATGCCGGACTCGCCAATCTACCTCTTCAGGTTTAAGAAGATTGAACAGGGACAACTGTTGTACCCCAAAATTTTCCCTCTCTTTTCTCTATACATTTAACAAAGGATCTCTAATGCTCAAGGATTCTCACGGAATTGATCAAACAAAATCACCTTCGAAACACTGAGACCACAAATTAGGGTTTTGATTGAGAACGACTGATCACTGACTTTTGACCTAATACACATTCTATTGGTTTGAAACATGGTCTCAAGGATTCAAATGAATAATTTTGACCTAATTGCATATATCAATTCATTTCTCAAGATCAATTGATTGATAGCTGAAATTCAGTCAACTGATGAAAAGTCAACCGATACACCAAAAGTCAAACTTTTACTTTTTGGTCAACATTCAGTTTTGAAGATCAAAATTCATCAAGACATTCAAGAATATCAAGCTTGATCATCAAGAAGTCAAGAAAGTCAAAAATCAAATTGAAAATTCAAACTTTTCAAGACTTAGAAATTTTTGTAAGTGTTTTGTACATGATAATTTCACTACTTCATGCCAATTTTTCACCAAGATGCATGATGATTCAAAGGAAACTTTCAACATGAAAGTTATAGATCTTGATAAGTTATATAACTTTGTATTAGGGGGTTGATGTCCAAAAAACTCTTAGATTTGAAGATATAAGCTCATGAAGTCATGATATTTTCATCTAACACTTAGAGAAATTTCCAACAAATTTTGGTCAGGATTTTATCCCAACTTCTTGGCATTTTCTCACATAGTTCCAAAATGATTTTGTAAAAATGGCCAACATGAAAGTTATAGAGGATGTTTCAAGCTTTCCAAAACATCCAAGAGCATGAATTTATCATACTTAATCTAGGAGATTCAAGGGCCTAAAATTGGGCATCCATTCTTGAATTGCAAGTCATTTTGTTGAAGATCATATAACAAAATCCTTATGCCATGCTGCATAATCTTACTTTGCAGGCCTTTTGAGTTGCAAATCTATCCATAATAAGATGTTTACACAATTTATTAAACCATTATCCAAGTGATTCAAGTATTGTCCATTGCATCATTCCATTTATGGAACAAAGGCACCATTGGCATTCACATAAAGCATGGTTTATACAAAGTCAGCTCTCCTTGAGCCTCTCAACTGATTTTTCTGCACACACAATGTCAAAGCAAGAATCAACATGCCTAAAAACTCCTAGCCACTTCAGATCCCTTTTGTACCACGCATTGGGACATCAAATTTTAGATAACTTGGTTGTTTCATCTCAACCAAACCAGAATTATATAGCTTATGAAACAAACTCTCTCATCCTCTCAAAACACCATAATTGTCGACAAAATCCCCATTCTTGAGTTTGAAGTCCAAAACTTCAAACCTCTCACACCTTGCAAGTTTTATCCAAACAAACCATCCAAACACTCAACATAAATCATATAGGAGTTGTTCAAACACAAGAACAACTCATATTACATCATCATCACCATTTTCCACACACAAAAAATAGCCATCTAAAACTTGGTTTCTCCAACTCTAAATCAAAACACAAATTTCAGTTTCAAGTTAAGTTTTTCTTGACTTTAAAATCTTCATACAAGCATCATTAGTGGTTCATTTGTGAAGATAAAATGTATATATCATTGCCTTGAAGCTAACCATATGCTTACTTTTCATTTTCACTAACCATGTGTTGAAAACTGACCCATATATGCAGCAGAACAATGTTAGAAGTAAAACACAGCAGTATGAGTCGATACGAAACACTATGAGTCGACACATATTATGTACAAAACAAGTTATGAGCCAATGCGAACCATTATGAATCGGTACAACTTGTTGTATGAGTCCATACGAAATGTGAATGTGTCGACTCATACTGAGTTAATTTTCACTTTCCAGGAGAAAGAAATGATATGTGTCGATGCATAAGTGTATGTGTCGATGCAAAATGGATACGAATCGATACAAACCATTATGTATTAACACATACTGATTTGGTTTTTATTTCCAGAGACAAGAAACGTTTTGTATCAATGCATAAGTGCATGCGTCAATACATAAAGGTTTCGTATCAATGCATAAGCTCATGTGTCAATACATAAAAGTTTTTTTTTTAAAAACAATTTTCTTTTTTTTACCTTATCTTTATATTTCTTTATATTTTTATTATTATTATTTTCATATAAAACATCCAAAAAAATATTTTATTTAATATTTATATGTATACGTATACACTTTTGTTTTATTTCTTTTTCAAGACTAAAAAAAAGAGACAAAAACATTTTCTTATTAAAATCAATTTTTTTTCTTAAAATTAATTCAATATTTAGACTTAGGTTTATCTTTTATTTTAGTTAAAATTAATTTAGAACTTATGGATTTTAATTAATTAAAATTTTTTATATATACTAATTTAATTTAATTAAAATCTTTTCACAAAAAACCTAAACTTGTTTCTTCAATCAAATTAATTTTCTTAATTAACTTAAGTTTAATTTTCTTAGTTTAATTTATTTATTTTTCTTTTAGTTAATTAGGTCAAAACCCTTTCTTCATAACAAAAACATTTTCGTTTCTTTTCATATGATTTTATTCTTTGTACATTATATTTACATTTCTTGTACATTATCGTTCAACTCAATATGGTTGTAATAGTAAATTAGGATTTATTTGCTTTCATCCCCCATTTGTAAATTTGCATCTCCAAACCCTAATTCAAGAACAAATGCATGAAAACAAACACTTTTCACACTTGCACCTCTGGGGTAACCCACACTTGTTGCCTCGGATAAAAATAGTCATGTCCCTCGAACGTGGGATACATTAGCAATGACCCTCGAATACAAGATCGCAGTCCCTCGATGACCCTTCAATGTTGCCTTCGGTAAACGATCTTAGACTCTTACAAAAATGGCTAAGGTATCCTATAATGTTTCCTTCTATGACTATACAACAACCCACGTCCGTCCCTTCACATTCAATGATAAGGCTTCCTTCCAATCAATGGTAAGATAATAATATCTAAAAGAGGAGGAAAAGAACTAAGACTTTTTGACTAGGTAGAACATTCATAGTTGCTTGCTCACAACCATCTTCAAAACATCTTTCAAACACACCAACACTTTCAAATGAAATATTTTCAAAAGTCAACACTTTGTATAGATTCTTATAGAGATGAGAATCATTACAAAGTTCGCCTAAATGAAGGCACTTTTCAAAAATACTTTCAAAAACAAATCACAAACACATTTCAAACAAAGAATTTCAAAGTGAGCTAGCAACTAAGAGCCCGTAGATAACTAAGGATCAAAAGGATGCTAACACCTTCCCTTTTCATAACCTACTCCCCTAACTCAAGAAAATTCTCAAAAGGTGTTTCCTGTTCTTTTCACCCTTTCCTTTATTGGATAAAAGAAAAGTCAGTGGTGACTCTTGCTATCTGCAACAATTGCGATAAAACGCAAAACACCCAAGTCAGTTCTCCCTCCGTATTAAAGGTAGAGTGAAAGATTTTTGAAAAGATAAATAAAAAACAAATTACTTTGAAATGTGAATCCAATAAGGAACATCAACAGTGATCTAATTCTGGATTTTGGCTCCATATGTCATAATGTTTGACATCTCTTGCTCTGACTCATGTTCGGGAATAACATTGATCTTTGGAGTAGTCGGATGGAGATATCCTACATTGTGAAAGATTTCTTGATAGTTACTCAAAGCGGACTTCAGCTTCACGATCTCCTTCATGGAGAAACCTAAACCAGTCCCATTCATGTTCACAGGTGGATTAATAACCTGCCCCCACACCTTGCTAGGGCCTTTCTGCACTACTTGTTGTGCATCCTTAAATGAGGTGATAGAATTTTCATTTTTCCTTATTTTAATAATAGACAAAGCTTATAACTGAGTTCCATCAGCGGCTTCATCAACTTCTACAATGCTAAAGGAAGACAAATAAGATATCAACAGAGCTTGCTCACCATTCATAATAACTATCTTTCCTTCACGAACAAATTTCAACTTTTGATGCAATATTGAAGTAACAACTCCTGCTTCATGGTTCTAGGTTCATCCCAATAAAAATCTATAGGCTGGGACAATATCCATAGCTTTAAATGTGATTTGGAATAAGTACAGACCTATGTGAATAGGTAAATCCACCTCTCCAATGACATATTTTCTCAAACCATCGAAAGCTTTTACTATAATGCCATTAGGGCGCATAGGAGTTCCTTGGAACTTAAGCTTCATGAGAGTGCTTCTCAGTATGACATTCAAAGCATATCCATTATCTATTATCATATTGGACAAATATTCATTCTTACAATTTATAGATATATGCAGAGCCAGGTTATGGTTTCTCCCTTCATCAGGCAACTCCTCATCACAAAAACCAAGATTGTTACAAGACGTAATATTCCCTACAACGCCATTGAACTAATCCAGAGACATATCCCTTTCAACAAAAGCCTGATCTAACACCCTCATCAGAGATTCCCGATGATCAGAGGAGTTCATCAACAAGGCCAAAATGGAAATCTTAGATTGAGTTTGCAACAACTGATCCATAATATTCTAATCAATCATCTTTATAATTTTAACAAATCATCAACATCCTTTTCCAAGACGTCGCCACTAGACTCTCCTACAACTTTCTTAGGTTCAACATTCTAAACCACCTTCTTACCAGAATTAATATCTCCTCGAAAGGTAGGGGCGAAGACACAACCACTATGAGTTACCCGGCTGGCTTCAGCAATATTCTCAAAATGGGACAAAGGTTGGATAAGAGTTCAAAACTATCTTTCAGGATAATTACACTGTACTTATAAGACACGGCTTTATATGATTCATACGGGATAGGACCAGGAAGACAAATAACTACGCGAGAAATAGGCTTGCAGTGGTACACAATCTCTACAGGAACGGGAACACCAAAATATGGCACAATAATATTCATCCATGCTTCTTCAGAATACTCAACAACCGCATAATCATTATCAAAAAACATATCTTCATTAGAAGAGAAGAACTTATCAATAGAAACATACTCATCATCATACATGGCCTCAACAGGGTAGTCTTCAATCATGTTAACTCCATTATAATCATCTTTATTTCCTGTGACTAATATAGTAACTTTATTTAACTGCAATTGAACACCTCTTCTTACAACAGAACAACCACGAGAATCCCTACAACAGATCTAACAAGACCCATAATGATGTACCTCCTAGCCATGCATGTGACAAAACGTGGCATGCAACTGTACCTGATCCTCATCCATATAGTTTACATCAAAAATCTAGAATTCGTTGGGATAACCATAAACCATATTCACATCTTCTTCATAGCCCTTGGTCTGATTATGTGGATAAGACCTTCATCCATCATCTCTTGAAGATCAATTCTCACTCTATCACATCCATGGATATCTGAATTGCAAATACTACAACCCACATGATCGTGTGTATAATAGCTGAATTCATAAAGATCAGCATGCATCTTCACTAAATCTCCTCTAACTAGGTTGATATCAAAAATCCTGAAATCCCCAAGACAACCAGCAACCATATTTACAACACTTCCACCTCCATGTTTGGGTAGTGGATTATCTTTCACATTGGGACCAATATCTTTAAAAGACAGGAGACCAGATCTTACCATTTTTTGCACCTCAAACTTCAACGGTTAACATTTTTTAATGTTGTTCCCCAGGGATCTCGATGAAAAGCAAAAGTCTAGTCCGCCTTACAATACCATGGCAAAGTTAAAGGTATAGAAGGGGGATTCCTAGTTTGCACCAATTTCTTTTGAATCAAAGCCGAAAACAATTTTGTATAACTCATCATAATAGGATCAAAAGCTTCTCTCTTCTGACCTTTCCCTTTATTACCTTGTTGAGGTGCTCTCTGATAGGCAATAGAAGTCAGAGCTACATTGATGACCAGAGTTACAGAAGTAACTTGTTGTTGGTGTTGATGATGTATTCTCAGAGGTTTAACCCATCCTTGTTCCACTAGAACCTTTATCTTTTGTCATTTGTCCTTCCCTGACAGCTTCTTTTAAACGGACACCCAAACTTACCATCTCAGTGAAATTACTTGGTGCACTCGCAACCATTCTTTCATAGTAAAATTAACCAAGGAATTTTAGGAATACCTTAGTCATTTCTTGCTCTCCCATCGGGGGTACCACTTGGGCAGCAACCTCGCGCCAACGTTGCGCATACTCTTTAAATGACTCCTTATATTTTTGAGCCATCACTCTCAATTGGTCACGGTCAGGTTCCATAAACATGGTCTACTTATACTTCTTCACGAAAGGATCTCCCAAGTCATTGAATGTATGAATGTTGCTACTATCCAATCCCATATACCATTTCAAGATAGAACTAGTTAAACTATCCTAGAAGAAATGAATAAGCAAGCATTGGTCATCAGTATGAGTGGACATCCTTCTGATATACATCACCAGGTGGTCACGGGGACAAGAGTTGCCCTTATATCTCTCAAATTCTTGCACCTTAAACTTCGCTGGCATTTTCACATTAGAAACTAAGTAGATGTCACTGACAATCTTCCGAATAACTCTTTCCTTTGGAGAGCCTTTATTTCTTTTTGCATTTCATTGAATTGATCTCGAAAATCATCCATTCGGTCATAAAATCCCAAACTTTCACTTGGTGGAGGAGCAGGATGATAAACCTCATCATTAATAATATGCATATCATTCACTGGAGGAGATGCAACATGACGAATATCATTATTAGCAACAAAAGTAGCATGCACCACGGGAGGTGCATAAACAACTGCAGTTTAAATTAATGGAGCAACTTGAGCTGCAAGATTGTAACCTTCTAGCATGAAGTTCTCAGGTATTCCACACAGGTAAACATGGGGCATATGGTATTGAGCAACAATAACTAGAGTATCAGAGATGGGAAGTGATAGAACTTCTGAAATAACATTCGTCTGTTGTGGCTGAGTAGCATGAGGAGATGGAGAAGAAGGAGGTGGTGGATCATTCTAAGCAGCCACCGATAATTCTACAAAAGCAGTCAAGTTGTCCATAACAACTCTCAAAGAAGTAACCTCTTCGCGCAGCTCACGGTTCTCTTGTTCAATATTTTCCATCTTATTTCTAGAATTAGCCTGAGTATTATAGTGATGAGGCATCTTGCTGACTGAACGAAGCAAAGAAACAAGTAAGACACCTGTGAAAGATAAGAATGCAAAAATATGTGCAAAATGATGCATGATATGCAATGCATATCATTTATTGTGTTTATTCAATGAACTTAAATAATCATGAAAAATTGAAAATAATAAAGTACTAATACATTTGGAAATACTGAAAAATTCTCATTTTAATAATAACTTTGGAATGGATTACAAACTTTAGTACACGTTTTAATAATCTTAAGTACAAGGGAATAAAGATAGAATTTAAAAAACCTAAGGAGCCAAAACTGATGAAGATCTCTCCTAGACACTAACGCTTTCCCTTGAGTCTTGCAATTTGAGCCTTCAACTTGTTGTTCCTTTTGCATACTTGTTGGCAACTTCTTTCCATCCACCAGAATCAGAAAATAGGTGACTGGGACCTGGATGGACTCTAGAGGAAAATAAATCCTCTTACTTCTTCATCATCTCCATATCATGATTCTCAAGAATCTCAATCAAGTCATCCTTCTCTTTCAATTTTGTTGAGACGGACACTTCCAAAGTCTGGTATTTAATCTTCCATGCTTCCTTCTCTTTCTGCATCCTAACCAAGACAAGTTGAAGTTCTTACACATCATCTAAGAGAGGAGGATTAGTCTTGAAAAACATATAAGATGTAGGTTATTCACAAGAATAATGCATCTTCAACTGAATTTCCCTTGCTTATACCCAACGAAGATGAGGCTCTAAGGAAACATCTCATCTTGGACCCAAATCTTTTCTACCCTTCCTATGAATATGGCTTTCAAGCCTTTTCAATCGCTTCCTTAGATGCCTTATGATCTTCTCCTTCTTTGAGAAAGAAACCACTCAGGTGAACATTGTTTGGCTTTTCTCTCATCGGATACCCAAGTTGACGACGCGCAAGAACGAGATTATAGTTAATTCCTCCCTTTGTACCAAGAAGAGGCACATTGGGGAAACTACCACAACTATCAATAATCTCCACATAGTAATAAGCTTGATGACACCAAACAATGTCAGAATGAGTGAGATCCATAATATTTAGGGCCCAATGTCGTTTCTTCTTGATATCCTAAAAAGCAAGAAACCAACGTAAGTGAGAAATAAACCACTAATATAACAATGGTGTGCAAAAAATGATCATCCTTTCCTGATATAAATTCTGAAGATTGATGGAATAATAAGTATCTCCTAGCAGTGTAGGAACTGGGTTCCTAATCAGAAAGATCCTAATGGCATTAACATCCACAAATTTATCGATGTTTGGAAACAAGAACAACCCATAAGCTAACAAAGCAAAGATATCCTCAAAAGCAATGGTACGCTCCATCTTGACGAAGTAACGAGCTTTCTCCAATAGAAATTGAGCAGGTAATTCTATGATTCCTCCTTTGGTAGTCATGTTAGCCTCAATCTCAGACTTCCTTAAGTGATTTAAGATGGCAATCTCATGAGACTTAGGCTCTCCCTCTAAGCAGGTGAAAGGAAATTGATCAGTAATAGGTAAACCAAGTAAATAAGAATACTCCTCCAATATTTGGCATCAACTAATAATCATGAAAAGTAAAACATTGGCATAACGGATCATAGAACTGGACCAATATAGAAATAATAACCTCCTTCATCTTGAGCTTCATAAGAGGCACAATGGATCCATACTTCTTTCGGAAATTTGTAGAACTCTCAATCTCAGGAATCAAACTCATTAATTCCTCTATCTTAGGATCCTTGAAACTGTCAACCTTAAGTTCCTGAGATATTTGCAAAAGTCAACCTTAAGTTCCTTGAATCAACGGTCTAAATAATGCTCATGGGTGCATGAATTCATGATGCAACAATCATACACAAGATCACAAATATGGAGTTCATAGGTTCGACGTCACGAGCATGAAGTCAAAGGTACTACCCACAAAGCAAGGACTAATGATTTATCACCTGGCGAACATGGTTCTAAAAAGTTCCCAGAGTCTACATTCTTCCTTCGGATATTACCAACGTCACGATTAGCTCAGTAATTAGAAATATTCTCAGGAAAAACTCGTCTGAGTGTAGCATCGCGTGACACCCACTTCCAGATTGCTCTGTCATAATCTTCGCACTACACCTAAAAGGCCAAGATGGGTTAAGGTTTCTACGGTCCCCAGCTTCTCAGGCTCCCATGTTAAATGCAGCAGGTCTTCCTGATTGCTTGGTAAACAAATACTACAGTCAAAGGGGCCTCCACTGAGTGGGGGATCTCAAGTCTATTTTTTTGGGATTCCTCCCTCAAAGTTAACATGATTATACCTCCCTCCCTATCTTTAGTTTTTCCAAGTCTGGATAGAGGATTTATGAGAAATCACCAAGCACCCTGAAAACCAGAAAAATCCAGAGATACATATATACAACAAATAATATACCATAAATAATAGCACATACACAAAGAAACAAAGATAGGCTTAACCAACTTTGAGAACATAATTTAGTCCCAGTGAAGTCGTCAGTTTTCTATAGCGGTAGAAATATTGAGACTAAGCCATTGGATTGACTTAACTCACACAGATCAAATAAAAATTGCCACCACACTTTATTGTTTCCAAAGAAAATGGGAAAAGAGCGAATAAACCCAAAACAGGGGGAGGATCTAGGTAAGGAGGTTGGTTATGCAAAGGAAAGGTCTTAGCATCCTAAACATTTATGGTGCTCCACAGGAACCTCTTTGAAAATCTATATATTTTCGCTTTAAGAGGTGTATACAAAATAAGATGGTGGAGATGAGAAAAGAAGTATTTTTTTTATAATTTTTGAACATGCCGCGGTTGCGAACCTTTAGTGCCTACGTACCACCTTCTATGCAATAGGGGATTAGGGTACTTGTAGTTCACCTCAAAAAATTTAAAACACAATTCTGTTGGTTAATTTTAAGAGAAGAGACATCATTGTCATATCCGAGTGGAAAACATACTTACTACCCACAATTATGAGAAAGAAGAATTTGCATCATCTCAAATTAGGGATATAGATTAGATTTAAAAATAAACAAAGCCTCACCCAACACCCAAGTGGAAAATATCTCATTTTACTTCATATCATAGAAATATAGTAGCTCGCATCACTATAAGAATCGACAAAAGTCTAATCTTTTGAGAAAAAAGTTTTAAAGTAAAAAGCCAAAGTGGAAAAATAGTTTGAATGAGGTTAATTGACTTTTAGTCTTAAGAAAAGACGTGAAGGTATGGTAAAATTCATTAAAGATTGTTTAAGAAAATATTTTTGAAAATGCATGGACCTAAGTCCAAGTTTATTATGAAAGTGGTTCAAGTTAGAAAACAAGAAGAGTTTTGAAAATGAGGGAGACTATTTTTGAAATCAAAGAAGATAAGAGGAGATGAAGGGACTATCCTATAGCATAGAGTAAAAGCTAAGGAAAATAACAGTCTAACCAACAAGAAGTCAATATAGAATTATTAACCTTTGGATTGAAACTAAGCAAGAAAAAAAATACTAAACTTCTGAGAAATACCAAGCTTTAGATGAATTAAGTCTTCACAAAAATTGGGCAGAGTAACAGTTGTATACAGAGGAACTCTTAATTACAGACATAGCATATAATCAGAATAACCTACAGATAAAGAAAATCAACCCAATGGTTTAGAGTAAACCCCAAGAACTTTAGACAAAATAACAACAGAGCAATAAGGTCCCCAAGTATCAAGACTTCTAATCCTAAGCCCGAGAAATCCACAACTCCACAATGCCAATGATAGTAACCAAGTAGTCCAAGTAAACTTAAAGTTTTATTATTCAAGTTGATTATTAAGTGTCTTTAAAAAGAAAAGAAAATCTCAAATGAAAAAATATAAAATTACATAAAGATAAATGCTCAAGTGACAAAAGGAAAATAGAATGAGATATAAATGCTAAAGTAAATGGTACATAAAAATAAGGTACAAAATAAATGCATAAAGTAAAGTTAATTGTTAATGAATTATAACTTATAAAATTATTTGAATGACCATCTTGAAGCTTTCCTTTGAAAACTCATTAGAAGATTGATAAAATCAAAGCTTCTCAACAACAAGTTTCATGTATGTTTTTTCAAGTATATCATTCATTTCAAGTGCTCAAAACAATAACATATGATCAACGATGTTTAAATGATTCACTTAAACCAAAGTTCATGAAGTTCATTAGAAGATTGATAGAATCAAAGCCTCCTAACAATGAACTTCAAAGTTATTGGATCCAAGGTTTCAAATTAAACATACTTGGGCTTGCAAACATATGTTTGGGCCACGAATTATCATTTTTCGAATCGGGACAAATTGAGCACCATGTTAAGATATCGTAAGCGGACTTATTTAGAAGTTGCAACTATTTTGAGATTGATCAATAACAATCTATGTACCAAACATGTTAGAGAAATAATATGTAGATTACTCTCCAAAAACATGTAGCACAAGTAAAAACAAGAAAGGGATAAGATGAAGAGGGAGGGGGATGTATCAAATGAAACTAAGGTTTCAAATATCATCAACATCATTTATCCATTGTAGCGGATTTTGTTTTTTAACCTATCAACACTCAAGATCCAATGAGGTTGAGGAACTTGTCACAAAATAGTACCCAAGTGTCTCCAAATCAGGACGAATAAAAATAATAAAATATATTTGATATAAAACAAAAATTTAAATGATTTAAAAATGAAATAATTGGTAAAATACACAACATGTATTAAAACACCAAATAAAAATCCTAAAAAATAATCAGAGGTCAAACATAAGTCAATAAGTGTTGACAAATTTTTTTAGAATTTTTAAAGTGAGAAACTATTTTGAAAATTTAAAGAAATAAGCAAAATAAACCAAATTTTTTTAAAAATAGTAAAATCAAAAATTAAAAATAAAATGAGGTCACCAATATTCGTCAAGAGGTCATTGGATCCTTCCATATTTTTTTTCAGAATTTAAAAATTAAGAGAAGTATTTTTAAACAATTAAAACAACTCAAATAAAGTGAAAAACCATTAAAAAAAACCAATTGACAAAATAAAATTGTGAAAAAAAATCATAAAGAGAAAAATCAAAAGTATTTTTGATAATTATTTCGCAATTTTAGAAGTTGAAATGAATTTTTGAAGTTTAAAACAATTTAAAAAAAAATCAGAAAATAAAACATAATATCAAAATAATATGGACCATTGGATCAATGTAAAAATGCGTTCATAAGCTAATCCAAAGGATCAGACGCGTTGTTCGTGATATGGACATTAATGAATAATACATTGAATCATTAATTAAAAATATATTTGAAAAAATTGTGTGGCATCATGTCATTGGTTGAGAGATGACATGTCACTGTCTTCAACCTCAAGCCACGCGTGAGTTGCATGTCCCTTAATCTGTAAAATTAGAAGCTCAGATTAGTGTCATTCGCTTCGTCTCATCAAGACGATTCCAATGGTAGCCTCGTGAAAAATTTATATAAACTGTAGCTTAGTCGATTTGCAAGAACCAGAAGAAAAAGTATGAAAAGGGATTTGAAAATTCATGAGCAAAACTAACTTCCAGTTAAAAACCAACGATGCTATGAGTATCAGAGTGATAAGATCTACATTGTAGTAACATATTTGGAGAGAATTGATGGAGGAATCTACTTGTTGAAGATCAACTTCAGCCCTCTGAAACTTGAATTAGCTAGCACGATTTAGGACACCTCAAAGCTTGGTTCTTCTTCTGTTAGCTTCAGTGAAGTTCAAGGATGAAGAATGAGCAAAGAAATTGCATTGAAAAACAAGGGAAAAGTAAATTAAAAAACTAAGAATTTTAACTTATGGATAGAGTTTAGAAGGGAGATTTTGGTTATCCAAGCTTGTGAAAATGAGTGGAATGTGGTATGTATTTATAGGAGAAGTGAATGGAATCAAGAGGAGGGGTGAATGATGTAATTTGAGTCGAATTCATGCACACCTGCCTCATGAGAAAAGTGTGATTACATGTGCATCAAAACCCATCCAATGATGTATTATCACACTCTAAATGATTCAAACATCTTTTCTAATCATGCTTAAGTGGAAAGCACAAACAAATTTTATCATTAGAGGCCACATTATGGAAATTGTAATGTGACTGCAAGTGAAACTTCAGTTCCAAGGCACCAACTTTGAATCCATGATGCACACAACTCAAGAGGCTTTATGACATTAATCTTGAAGCATTTGAAAGACAAGGTCAAAATATTTACAATGTGCCAAGAAAGAATCCATTTGGATAATTGAATTGAAAGTTATGATCACTTGAAATCATGAAAAACAAACTGATTTTTGTACTTAGAAATATTTCTAAGTATGGGACCTCAAAATGACCTATAATGTTCTTCAAAATTACATGATCTTTCACTCAAAATTTGGTCTTCATACTTGTAGATGACATGAAGTAGACCTCTTGAATTGAATTGCGGAATTGAGATCACTCAAAAATCATAGAAATTGAAAGAGTTATGGTCTTTGGAAGATGATGAACAATTTTGGGAAAATTTACAAAAGACCTATAATACTTTCAATTCTTAAACAACTTTCCAAGCATTTTAAAGTGTTGCATATTGAAAGAAATTTTTAGTAGACATCCCAAAGATGATTTTGAAAAAAGAATGGGTTTAAGGATATAAAAATTGACCAAGTAATTATCATTTGAAGTCAAACCCTAAGATTCGAAGGCTTTTCAAAGAGACTTGTAATCCTTCTCAACCATTAGTGATCTTCCATTCAAAATTAGCCTTAGATCCCTGAAGAGAACTTGTTATGGACCCTTTTAAGAGAACCATGGCTTTGGAGTCAATAAAAAATCTTAAAACATGAGCAAGATATGGTCCTTGGGAGTTAACAAGCCCTAACTCAGATAGTGTCAAAATGACTTGAAACCCCTTTCAACTTTTGATGATTTTTCTTGCACAATTGGATAATGTCCTGTGAAGAGAAGTTACTGTAGATGATGATAAGAACCCATAGAAAAAAGACCCAAGTTAAAGTATTGAAAATTGATAGAGTTATGAACTAATGATCACTTAATCAAGCACTTTATCAATTAAGTCAAACTTGTTGAATGAACCTTGACTCTTTTTTATCTTTCTTGGCAAAATAAAGCATGATGAACCATAATAGACCTTAAAATGATGTTGTCATGAAGAAAACTCAAATATGGAGCTGAAGTTTCAATAAAACTTGTTAAAAAGGGCATGGAAGTAAACACATGAAGCTATGAATCTTTTTTATGAATGCCACCATCAACTTTGAGGAAAGTTTGACCGAAATAAAGTGAGGGAGATCTTTGAACCAAAAATATTTGATATCATAGACATAGCCTTGAAGCTTGAGCTGTTGAAATCCATTGAAGAACCACTTGATTGAGGGCTAACCCTCAAACCCTATGTTAGATGGTGATATAAATGCAATTATTTCATCACCTACAATATGAATTCAAAGAAACATATATACATATGTTAAAGTTAGTGAAAAGTTAATCCATCTAAAAACACATGTACAAGATACAACTCAAGGTGCTTGATGATCCCTCAAGAGCAAACTTAAAGATAGGATGAAGTAGAAAGAGAGAACCAACCATAGTGTGTGATCTTGATGTATATATAAAATGAGATGATGAGAGATCTTAGGGGCAAGAATTGGGGTATAACACAAATTTCCTTTTGATGTTACCATTTAAGCAGTTGAGTGTCTACTCACTATCTTTGGTAATGGTCTAGTTCTTCCCCGGCACAATTTTCTCGGGTTTAGTCTTTACTACCCATATTGGTTCATTTTAATGTCTATTGGTGTACCTTTCAAATACCAGTCTTACCCTAATATTAATTTTTAGCCTAGTATTATATAGTTTCTCTTAGGTCAAGTTTTATCTTGTTACCTGTGCGTGCAATCCAGTTTTGTTCTTGTACTCATTTGTGGACTAGCTTATACCCCTAGTCTTCTTGAGTCGAGTAAGCTACCCATTTTTTTAAGTGTCATCTTTGGACTAATATTATCTAGTCTTCTTGAGCCAATTCTTTACTCGTTATTTATCTCTTTTATTCTTTGGGTTTGTTCAGCATTGTCCCATGTCTACCGTCGGTTGAGACTAGCAGGTGTCCTTTTGAAATACACGCATTTTCTGTCACCTTGTTATAGGACCCAATTTTTTATTGTTGTCCTATTGAGTAATTTTTAGATTCTAACCTTATCTAGTTCCTCTTAGGCCGAGTTTTATCTCGTTACCTTGTATGCACACCAATTTCTTCCTGGCGTATTCTTTATAGTACCCCCAGAGGCCGAGTTTTATCTCGATAACCTCTACTTAATCCCACTAGAGTTCAGCTAGCATGTTAATGGTATAAGTTTCATTTTATCTATCCTTTGTTGATCGAGACTAGTTTATTTCTGGTATACCCGTTAAGATATGATATTTATTTGTATCTTTAAAGTCTAGTATTATTTAGTATTATTGGGTTGAGTTTTATCTCATTATTATAGTTCATGTTCCACTTTTACCGGGCACATTCTTCTAGAGTCTAGCATCCACTAGTCCTCTTGGTGTAAGTCTAATATCTACTTGCTTACTTTTCGAGTCCAATCTCTTCGTGGCTTGTCGTTTAAATCTAATTTCTACTTGGTATATTTCTTAAGTCCAGTATTATCTAACACTCTTTGGTAAAGATTCAATATTCACTAGTCTTCCCGTCTTTCACCCAGTTTGCTTAGTTTCATCCTTACAAAATACAGTTAACCTTGGTGCTTTAATTTCTCGTTCAAGAGCGTAAATTTTTAGGTTCTTTAAGTATTCAATCCTCTTCCACCTAGAACGTTGGAAAATTGTCGCTTTTTCTCACTTATTAGGTTTAAGAAGATTGAATAGGGGAATCTGTTGCACCCCAAAATTTACCCTCTTGTTTTTTCCCTTTTTATGACTTATGTTTTATCATATACATTCATGCATTGTGATAGTATCAAGGTACTTTAGTTCTCAAGGTTTTCATCAGGGCAATAGAAGATAGTTGTGTTGACAATCAATGCAAGAAGGGTCTCATACCTTCTATATTTTGATCTCTCAAGCCATAAATGTATCTCATTACCTCAACACACCTCAATCTCATTTATTCATCAAAAGATTGAAGATTGTAAAGTTTTGAAGTGAATCACATATCTCCTAATCATCTCTTGAAATAAGGGTTTTAGCCAATTGAATGGTTTGATGCTTGTATAAGCCAAATTTTTGAAGCAACATAATCTCATTATCATGTGATACATCTTTGTTCAAGAAATTCCCCTCATGTTTCATGGAATTAGGGTTTTGAGCCTTGATCATTATCTCTTAACACAAATAACCAAAACTAGGGTTTTTGATTTAATCAGGATTTCTCTGACTTTTTGATCAAGACTTGGTTCCTTGCTCTTAACATGTTTCTAAGCACCTATGATTGAAGGATTGATCATCAATTTTTATTGGAAGTGGTTCAATTGATCAATTGGGGGTAAAACAATCATTTTAACCAAAGTCAACAAAAGTAAAAGTTGACCAAGTGAATTTTTGGTCAACCAAGAATCCAATGCTCAAATTTTCATGTTACATGATCATTGATGCAAGAAAATCAATGATTTTAGAGATAACTTGCCAAGGAAGTAACTTAAACACTTAGAATTTTTTCCTAAGTTTTTAAGGTTTTGGTGCCAAACTTTAAAAAATCATATCTCACTCATCTTTGATTTAATTTTAGCAAACCTTATATCCATGGAAAGAGGAGAAACAACTCTGCAACTTTTCTTTTGAAGTCAAGTACAAAAAGGTGAAAGGAGAAAGAGTTATTCAACTTGGGAAAAGGGTACTTCACTAGATAATTTTGACACTTAGAAAATTATGGGTCATGCACTAAAAAAACCTGGGACTTTCGTAGCCATTTTTGGAGATCTTTATGAATTCAAAGCAAAACGGCACCAATTTATGAAGTATAGGAATTTTAGGCATCATTTATGCCATTTTAATTAACCAACTTGATCAATTCTTCATTTCTTGCAAAAACAAAGACAATTATTTTGGCCCAATTTTCATTTGGTCGTGTACTAACCTTATGGAACTTGCCAAACCCAGCCCTACACTCCCATGCACTCATATGGTACAACTTTCTTCATTTTTGCCTAGAATGACAACTTCTTTAAAACTTTCTCCACTCACCACCCCATGTGCTAATCTTTTAGGCATCAAAATCTGACACTACAAGGCTCCCAAAATGCACAATAAATCAAGGTTGGCACACACAAAATAGATGCTCTTATTTCACATGATTTTATGACCAAAACTCCCCATTTTTCCCTCCAACGAATTTGTTCACCAAATGACAACCCTACCCTCTTATTCTCACTCTATATAACAAGCTCATTCCATTTGTTCACTCACACACACTCTCTATTTTACAAAATCCGATCCGAAAATTTTCTTCATCGTTGAAACTTCTTCTTCAAATCTGAGTTTTTAAACAAGCAAGCTTCAATCTCTCAACACTTTCCTCTTATTTGGAGATACACAAGAAGGATTTATGGATTTCTTTGACTTTAAAACTCAAGGAGATAGTGGATTTATTTTCCACCAAGTAAGTGTGTCTAACTTTAAATCACTCTCATCTTAAGTTTTTTTGTTTAAAAATCATGTGAAGTATCTTTAGTTGGACCATATACTAGGTATGAGGTGGTGTTTGTGTGTATTTCTCCTTGTATTGCTTGTTATGGATCTCTGAAATTTTGTATTGCTTGTTATAGATCTCTGAAATTTTTTGTGAAATTAGCTGGTACCGTGATCTTGTTGTTCATTTTTTATGTGACATGTAAATCATTCCTGAAAATTATTGATGCTATGATGTTCCTTGTAACTTATACTATAATTTTGATGTTTACATTTTTTATTTTTCTCAAGAAATGAGGGAGATATGTTAATTTGAAGTATGTATGTTGAAGCATTGTTTTGGGTTTACTTCCTTGTTTTTGTGTTGTTAGAGGCTAGAGATGACGAGGTGTTGAGAATTAATTGGTGCATGGCTTTTGTTTCATAAATATAATAAAAAAAAATTTAAAAAGGGAAGAAAGAAGTCGGTGGGGTCTGATTCTTGTAGAATGGGGGGAGTGGGCCCGCATGTTGGCCAATGGTGATTGGTTGAGTATTTGTTACACCTTAATTTAGTAAATCAGAAAATATAATATAATGAGAGAAATAGGATGTTGATACGTTGGTTTTTGGTGTGGGGTCAGGTGCTATGTGGCGCAATTCTATTGGATGTTTTGTTTCTTTGTTGTAATATTTTTCTTTTTGGTCACATTTTATTTGTTTCTTTTATGTCGTTTTCTTTTCATATTTTATTAAAATATCTTTAGTTATCGAAAAATTCAAAAAAAAATTCTTGAACATATTTTAATTTCTTATTTACTTTTCTGTCAATTTTAATTTTAATTTTAATTTGTTTTGACAATTAATTTTGATTTTATGACCAAATATGTCCTTTCTTTGAAAACAATTGTTTAGTTTATCTTCTAGTTTTATTTTCAAACTTCCATTAACCTAAAAAATATATCAAAATATTTTATAACTTCCTTATCATGTTAAGTTGATTTTAGGATTTTTTTTAAACCATTTTTATCTTTTAATTTCCTTGGATTTTTAAAATGTTAGAAGTTCACGACCTATTTTCATTGATTCACTAACTTTGCTAGAAGCTTGATTTAATTTTCATATTTTTTGAATTTCTAAAAATCAAAACCAATTTGATTAGGATTCTTGAATGCGTTAGGCTCATGAAATTTGATTTTGTTTAATTTTCCTCTTTGATTCTCTATTTTTCACATGATATTTGGTTTAGGGTCTCTAGTTTGAGGTTTTCTCAACTAGTTTGAGCTTTTGACTTTGATTTTCAATTCTCCTTTGCAATTAAAGAACTCTAAGTGATTGATTCTGACTTCTATAAGTCTTGAGGAACTTAAAATAATTTTGTTAGGTTTTATTACTTGATTTAAATTGTGAATGTGATTCATTAGTTTTGCTTGAGATATAAGATATGCACTCGTGCAACCCATAAGGCACCAAGTTCCTTCATCTTCTCATGGAATATTTAGAGTCTTTAGTTCATGTCTATGAACTATTCAAGTGTTATAACATCATGCCTTTGTTTAAGGGTTTGTTTGCTCATATTTTGTGATCATGGTTTAGGAGAATGTGTTTGTACATTTCTAATTGAGTGTCATTGATACAAAAAGGTTGAAGTCCCTTTGTCTATACTTCTCACCTTATGCCTTATAACCTATAATTCAATGCTCCTTTGATTCTTTGATTGACATCTCATTGTCAATTCATCATGATGACAAGTTTGGAGCTACATTCATATGTTTTGACATAGTTTGTGTGTGATGGAGTTTGAATCCTCAAAAGGACCGTGGACCTCTTAAGTATGTTATTTTTTTTGACATTTCTTGAAGCTTTAAGTCCACGATTGATATCTTGTAAGGGTTTCACCATTACCCTATGACATATAAGATATAATTTCACTCTTACTTGATCTTCATCAATATTGTTTGATTTAAGACAAGTATCATTCATCTTAGATGATGTTATTCATCAATTAGGTAAGTTTTCTTGTGTATGAAGTTTAATATTCTTACTTTGTTACTCTTAAATCTCATCTTGAGTTAACTTACCATACAAGTCACATATTCCATAATTCTTCAATTATGCACTCATCTTTTGATCTTTACTTGTTTAATTTAAGCATGCTTACTTGCCTACTTTGGCCACTTCCTTTGTGTGTTTTGTGTGCAACTTTTTCCCTATGCTTGTGATGTTTAAATGTTTGATAATAATGGTCCTTTTCTACTTACCTATATGCTTTGACACCCCCTAAACATGTCCCCTCTTCATCTATCTCATTCTTGTGTTTCACTCACCTTTAGGGGCGTGCTAAGGTGTGGTATTGACCCAATCTTGCACTAACATTTGAATTTGTTTTAGTAGTTATACATTAGGAGTATTAGAGTTCCTTGATATGTGTTATATTTATGTTGTTTGCTTCTGAATTTTCTCTTACTTGAGATGTCATGCCATGTACATTTGATCATGTACTTGTTTCCACTTCACATCACAACTTTGATTGAAACTAGTTTGTGTACTTTGATGTTTGTACTATGTTTTCAATGACTATTTGAACTTCTTCTTGACCATGAGGTTTGTGTTAGTTGTATAAAATATCTATTTTTACCTTGACTTCTTCACTTTACCTATTCCATCTTATATGTTTTCTTGTTAGCATTATATGAGGACATAAGTTCAATTAGAGTTACTTAACTAACTTCCCATGTATGATTTGATTGTGAATATTTACTAAGTGTGTTTATGTTATGACCATAAGTTATCTATGTGTTCACTTCTTAATTTTACACTACTTAATATCTTTCACCTCACTTCACTCACTTATGCCATGATAGGATAGACACTTGACCTCTAAGCCCTCACTAGCTAGTGTATGTATCTAATTGGTTCCTTCTTATGGTTTTTACACCCAAACCTATTACGCATGACCTTTATGGATACATCTATATCACCTTTATAATATCTTAATGCCATTATCTTGATCATCTTTGGTTTTCCACTTACTTGAAACACAAGTTTTGTCTTGTCACTTGCTTACATTCCATCTCTTTTTACCATGCTTACTTGTTTGGTTAGGTGATGTTTTTTTAACATGTAATTCCTTGATTTTTTTAAAGATTAATTAAACCATGTTTAGACTTAGGTGTTAACCTCTTGTTGTATACTTTCTTTCATGTTTTGTCATGTGTTGAAGTTTTGTCTTCTAATTGCACAATTGCACTTCTACTTGCCTAGTTAGGTAATAGTTCATTCTTCTTGACCTTTGTTTACATGCTAAGGATAGTATAAGATGTTTATCATGTTAGGATAATAACCTAGATGATATCTTGATGTGCTTTTATTCCATTCCTCTTTGATGGTTTATAATTTCTCTCTTACTTCCCTTCTTTACTTCTTCAAGTTTAGTTGCAAAATCTCCATCTCTTATGTGTTTGATCACATTGACTTGTGTGTTTAGTGATGTTTTATCATCCTTATATTTTCTTTTAGACTTTATGTTTTGTCATATTATTACATGTATGCTTGATTCTTTACCATCTATCCCTCTTCATCTTCTATTTTGGTGTGTTACCATCATTATTCTTCTTTTTGATACTTGATGTGTTATCATCCTTGTTTGATGTTTTATCATCTTTTATCCTACATGCTTGTTTAGGTTTCCACCTATATGCTTGCTTACTTGATGTATTGCCATCTATTATCATAATTTCTTTCTTGCTTATGTATCTACCCTTATGCATGTATACTTGATTGATGTGTTGCCATCTATTTTACTTCTTGATTGCTTATTTAGGTATCCACTTATATACATGATTATTTGTGTGTTACTTACTTATCTAAGTGGGTATACTTTATGTATCTTGTCTAAGTGATTAATTGTGACGTTTGCTTGCTTTCATACCTTATCTAAGTGTTTGATTGATTACCTCTTCTTCTTCCTCTTATATTCTTTTATGAGATTGTCATGATCCTCATAGGATGTCTTCATTCTTTTCTAAGATTGAACTAAATTAGACCTTAGGATTTCTATTCATACATGACAAAATTAGGTAGATCTCCCTCTTATCCTAACTTTAGGTCCACAAGCATGACAACGTATAGGACTGAGATCTCCTTTTGTTAGTCTTTTCTATTTTGCATCCATGTTAAAACAAAAACTCTTTTCTTTGGAAAATTCACAATACACTCTAAAATTGAAAAATCCTTTTTCAAGGTAAAAAATATCAACAATTGCACACCTTTTTTCTTTAGACTTTTTATTTTAAAACCTTTTCAAAAAGGACATGCTTAACTATTATTTTTCATTAAAAAAATACAACTCACCCAAACTTTTGAGGTAAACTACGAGTGCCTTGATCCCTTTGCCTGGTCGGTGGTACGTAGGCATGAAGGTTTACAATCGAGGCATGCATAACTAATAAAAACCTTTTTTTTTGTACATAATACTTTGCATCTATGCATTCCCATTTAGAATTAAGCTTTAGACATATATTAGATACACCCTTAGAATAGAACAAACTTAAGTGGATTCTATGGAGTACCATAGACGTGAGGGGTGCTAATACCTTCCCCTCACGTAACTGACTTTCTTACCTTTTTTCTCTTGGTCACAATGACCATGCTCATTTCCTTCCCTCATGTTTACTCAATTTTTCCTTTCCCTCTCTAAGGATAAATAACATTGATGGCGACTTTTCTGTCTTTCTCCTCCTTCGCGCTTAAATGAAAATCCCAAATGTGACACTGAGCAAGACTATTCTCATTTATTCCCTTCTTCAGGTGGATGGAAAGGAGTCATCGAGAAGTTTGTGGAAGAAAAAAAGCAGTTGAAAGATCAAATTAGGATGCTCAAAAGGAAGTGTCAACATGAATTTAGATCTTCTTCAACCTTGGTTCCTTAGGACCCATAGATTTTAGCTTTTTTCCCTTGTATCTCAGAATTTGTGAAACTTATACTAAAAATTTGTAATCCTTCGGAGAATTATTAATGAAATGAGATTATTCAGCATTTCAAAATGTGACTCTTTCAATGTTTGCAATTTTTATAATTCTTTAAAGTTCCTTGAAAATTAATAAACAAAATAAAATCATTTGCATATCATGCATCATTTTGCACACATTTTTGCATTCATGTTTTTCGTCAGGTGTCTTATATGTTTCTCTTACTTCATTCAGTTGGCAAGCTATCACACTCTTATAACACTCAGACTAACTACAAAAATAAGATGGAATATTTAGAACAAGAGAACCGGGAACTCAAGGAAGAAGTTACTTCCTTAAGAATTGGAATGGCTAATCTGACAGCTTTGGTAGAGTCGTTGATGGATGCTCAAAATCAGTCACCCCTCCACCACCTCCTTCTCTTTGTGCTACTCAACCACAACAAAAAATGGTCATTTCTGAGAAATTATCAGTGCCTGTTTCTGCTGCACTTGCTATTTTTGTTCCTCAATTACCGATGCCACATGGTTATCCTTGGGGAATGCCTATTGGTTTTGTTCTTGAAGGTTATACTCCTACTGTTGAAGCTTCCCATTCCACTCAACCTGTTAGTGTTACCTCACCTCCTGTTGTGCATATTGTTCTTGTTGTTAATGATGAAATCTACCATGTTGTTGTTGCACCAAGTGAAGGCTTGGGTTTTTGTGACAAAATGGATGATTTCCAAGATCAGTTTAATAAGATTCAGAAAGAGATGAAATCTCTCAGAGGAAAATAATTGTTTGGGAAGAATGTTAGTGATCTTGTTTGGTTCCCAATGTGAAGGTGCCCGCTAAGTTCAAGGGTAATACTTGTCCTCGTGCTCATCTTGTGATGTATTTTAGAAGCATGTCCACTCACACTGATGAGCATTGTATGCTAATCCACTTTTCTAAGACAGTCTGACTAGTGATGTGTTGAAGTGGTACATGAGCTTACATAATGCCAATATCCTCAATTTCATTGATTTAAGCGAGGTCTTCGTAAGGTAGTACAAATATAATATGGATATGGCCCACGATCGTGATCAGTTGAGATTTATGGCCCATAAAGACAAGGAATCGTTCAAGGAATATGCGTAACGTTGGCGCTAGGTTGCTGCTCAGGTTGTGCCCCCAATGCAGGAAAAGGAGATGACTAAGGTATTTTTGAACACCCTTGGGTCGTTCTACTAAGAAGGGATGGTGGCAAGTGCACCTAATGACTTTACTAAGATGGTTGGTATGGGCGTGCGATTGGAAGAAGTTGTTAGAGAAGGACGTTTGTCAAGGGATGAAGGTTCAAGTGGTACTAAGAAGCAAGCATATGGTTTCTTCAGAAAGAAGGAAGGATATACAAATTCTATTACTCACGAGAGAAGAAGTAAGCCTCCGAGATGGCATCACCAGCTGTTGTACCCCAAAATTTTCCCTCTCATTTCATCAACATGTTTTCATCACAAGACACTTGGAACTCAAGGTCAAGTTAGGGTTTGCTCTGCTCAAGACACCTCCTTGCACTATTGACCTAAATTAGGGTTTGAGTTTGCACAGGGATGTTTTGACCTAAAATTCCAAAAATTACTTTCATAATTCATGTTGGACTCACAAGTTTGTCCATACCAAGTTTCAAGCCTTGATTCAAATTTTTGCCCAGTCAATTGGACAGTTGACCTAGAAATCAACTATATTGGGAAAAAAGTCACATGTGGCCAATTGACAGTCAAACCTCATGAATTTTGACCCAAATCAACATTATTAACTCACATAAACCATTTGATCATGTTTGGATCACAATTCCACAAGAAATTTGATCAGATCACCAAAAGGGAAAAATGGTCATTTTTAGGGTTTTGACTGCACAAAGGCAATTTTTGACTGTTTGACCTAGCCAATGGCAAATCAAGCTCAACCATAGACTCAAGGACTCAATGAAATTGTCTTGACCCATTCAACAAGTTCAAAAGATCTCAAATGCATAGGATTGACAGATGAATTTTTCAGTCAACTGATCAAAATTTGACTGTACACTGAAAAGTCAAAATTTGACTTTTTGGTCAAAATCAAGTGCCAAGAGTAATTTTTCATCAAGACATGTCAAATTATGAAACTTTTTCATAAAGAAACCCAAAAATGCAAATTAGGTTTTAAAATGGAAAAATTTCATAACTTAGAAATTTTCTAAGTTATGAAATTTTCTTATTTTTTCCTAACTTTGTCCCATTTTTTAACCAAGATTCAAATGGATTCAAACAAAACTTGCAACATGAGCGTTGTATTCCAGCACAAAGTATATAAATTTAATTCACAAAGTTTTCTCAAAAGAAGCTTGAATCTCAAGTTATGATTTTTGGAACAAGGGTACCTAAAACTTTTAACTTAGAGAAATTTTGCCCTAGTTTAGGCAGGATTTTGACCCATCTTCTTGGCAATTTTTCACATAGTTCCACTTGGAGTTTCAAGTTGAATTTCAAATATGGATTATATTACATGTTGAAAGATTTACAAATTGTCTAAGAACTCCTCAAACACCTTTGTAGTTAGGGAGAATCGAATGCTTGAAGTTGGCAAAAACTCATGTTGCAACCATGGCCAATACATGTTCATACCACTTGCAAATATGACCAAGCTAGCATAGTTCACAATTACAGGCCTCTAAACTAGTTTGTACTCCATAATTTAATGCAAATCCATTGAGCCAATGCATTGTCTTGGTCATTAGGGTATTGTACACTAGTTTAATCCTTAAATGGAAAAAGCAACATTGCCATTTTTGCTTGAATTTTGCTTTATGTCAAAACAGCATCCTAGAGACTTGAACCATATCTTATGCTGCAAACCAAATCCACTAATTAGAGGTTCCAAGAGGGTTGTATGCAGGGTGATAAGATGGCCTGTACAAGCCTATAACCTCACTTTCACTTTCTTGCTTCAAAAACAAGAAAACTTGTCAAACACAAGGCATCTCACACATATGATAAAACCAACAAAAACAAAGTTGTCAAACAAGTTTCATATACCCTATCAAGCCAGAAACACGAGTGCTTGACAACTAAAACCTCCTTGTGCACAGAATCCCCATTTTCTTGCAAAACAGGGTTAGTTCTGCATTTTGCAAGCCACATTCAAATTCCCTCGTGCGTTTTGTCCATAACTACTTCAAACACATTCCAATCAACCTACCTGAGCTATCCAGATCATTCACAAGTTGCTGTAACTCCATTAACACACATTTCCATTTTTGTTTGGAAGCTTTGCAGGTTGAGTTTTGTAGCACGATTCAGGCTACTTCAAAACAAACCAAGCATTGGGAAAGCTTCAGTGGACATCAGGCAAGCTCAAAAGAACCTCAAAACCCATTGAAAATTGCTACATTGTCCAGCTCGAACTCAACTGAAACAGGTATTTCATGAACTTCAATCTCTCTATTTAGGAATAGTTAGACTTAGGTTTGTGAATGAAAGATGTTGTATTCATAGCCCTGAAACCATACATATGCTTAGTTTTCATTTATATTAATCATGCTAAGAGAATTTCGTTCATGAACTTTCTGAAAAAACTAGGGTAAAAATTAGGGCCAGAGAAATTCTCTCTGGTCTTTGAGAGTTAGCTTTTTATATGGTTAGATTCGTTATTTGATGCTCTACAAGTTTCATGTTATGAGTTTTGTCAAAAAAGCACAGAATCGGGAAATAACATTTTGAACATAGCACGCACGCGTTTCTGTCTAGAGGAAGAAGATGAAGTTGGATTTGGGTTGGGCCTGTACAGGCTTGCTTTTGGCACCCCACTCTTTTCTTTTACACCCCCTAGCCCATTTCTTGAATATTTGTCATTTTTGCATTTTTTATTTTGTTTCTGACTTTGATATTTTATTTTCAAACATGAAAAATGATCAAAAAATATTTTTACACTTTTTTATATTTATTTGGCATTTATTTTTATTTTTACTAGTGTAAAAATGTTTATATGCTTTTATATCATTTTGTTTAAAATAAAAAATAATACAAATAATGCTTTTATTTTTATTTATTATTTTTATACACATTTGAAAATATTTTCTTGAAATATACACATTTTTGTAAATAATTTATTTTATTTTTATACACACTTAATATATTTAATACATATATATATATATATATACATATATACTATATTTTATTAAATAATTAGAACAAAAAACACAAAAATAATACATTTTTATTTTTATTAATATTTTATACTAAAAATACCCTTTTTTTAATATACTTTATTTTTGTACAAATTGATGTATTATTGTATATAAATAATAAATAATACTATTTATTTAAGAAATTAGGGTTTTTGCCCTAATAAAACAAAAATAATTAAAATTGACTTTTTTATTTTATTTATTTACATTTCACATTAAAAATACTTTGTACATACATAATTTTTTTTTTTGCATAATACATTTTATTTAATATTTATTTATTGTATTTTATTTAAATAATGTACATTTAAATATTATGCCTTGCAAATTCAATTTGGATGTAATAGTAATTAGGGCTTTATATTTCTTGCAAAATAATCCCAATTCAAATTTGTACCCCCCTCCCTATATCATGTTGTAATAGTGTAGGATTTAAATTCTCGCACCTTTAAATGCTTTCAATTATGCCATGATTAGACTTAGGGTTTGTATGCAAAAAATCAAATTAACAAATAGTTTGACCTAATCCAAGATAAAAATGCATGAAAAACAAATACAATGCACACTTGCACCCCTAGGGTTTCAATCTACTTGTTGCCTTCAAAAATGGGCCATGATATACATGTCAAGTACTTTGGCAAAACAAAAACAAAAACAAAAAGATCATAGTCCCTCGATGACGCTATCTGAGTTGCCTAAACAAAATGATCAAGTCCCTCAAGAAAATTGCCAAAAATACTTGACACTATTGCTATCCTGGTCTATACGATGACCCGCGCTCGTCCCGTTTAACATCCTAACACAAGGTTGTTCACCAAATACAATGGTGAAACAACACTGTTAAAAGGGTTAAAACATAAGAAAGATCTTTGAGTAAATTAGGGTAGATATCTCTTAGTTACTTGATCAAAAGCTTGCAAAACATCCTTGCTATCTTCAAACACACTTCACAACACAATTTCAAAACCCTACTTTCAAACATTGAAAACTTTTCAAAAGACAAAAACACCTTTGTATACATTCAAACAAGAATCATTACAAAGGTTGCCACAACGATGGCCTCTTTTCAAAACATCTTTCAAAACCACACACAAAGCACAATTTCAAACAATTGAAAAGCAAAGCAAGTGATCTAAGAAAGTAACTAAGAGCCCATGGATAACCATGGATAGAAAGGGTGCTAATACCTTCCCTTTCTATAATCTACTCCCCGAACCCAAGAAAACATCTCAAAGGTATTTCCTGTGCTTTTTGACCTTTCCTTAGGATAAAATAAAAAGTCGGTGGTGACTCATGCTAAACCGAAACATTTGTGAACACAAACGCAAAATACCAAGTCAGTTCTCCCACCGTATCACAGAACTGGCGACTCTGTTGGGGAAAATCTTTAAAAGTGGAGTAACCTTAGGGTTTAGATCACCCTTTGCATGATTATATTGTTTGCTTTGATTGCTTTACATTTAGTTCTATTGTTTGGGTTTGAAATCCTCTACCCGGATTTGGGAAACATTCATAGGTAAATAGAAATACGTTGTGGAAACTGTGCGGGGTATACCGACATGGTTGAAGCAATAACTATATTAGTGGGACATATTTTTGAGCACCGGTAGCCTTTGAGTCAATCAAAGAGAATACGGGGCCGCTAAGTGATGTCATAAAGCACTATTGAACTCTTAGAACCTTACTTGACCATCTTGGCCTTTTATTAGGGGTAGTGAGATGACTGGCTTTGGTGCAGTCCGAAGTTGGTAGATACTCGATACTACACTCATTGAGGGTTGTTTTCTTGGAATATTTTGGTCGCTAGTTAAGTGGCTAAACCAAAACAATGAACATAGAAAACCATCCAGTGATATTAAGCTCCTTAGAACTCGGTTACTATTTATAGGACAGGTTTGAGCCAACTAAACTCAAGAGGGTATTTACCTATGAAACCTCATGCAAGCCTGGAACTAGGGTTTTGTGTGACTTGTCTGTACATTTGCTTGTGCATACATCATGAACATCATAAAGCATCATATGCATCCACTAACCATTTCAAGGGTTTGGATCTTCATCTTTGTTCTTATTTTGTAGGTCATGGAATCTCTTCGCAGGAAAACAATTCAAGTCAACCTTGTGAGAATCCCTCCTCAACTCAAGGAGCTCACTTCCAGGATTCCAGAGAATTCTCTCTTCAGTGAAAGACATGGTAGACTTCTCAACTTGGTCAACTCCAACATTAAAGAAGACATGGTGAAAGTTCTCTTCCAGTTCTTTGACCCCCTACACCATTGTTTCACATTTCCTGATTACCAACTAGTACCTACTTTGGAGGAATTTTCTCAACTCCTGAGAATTCATATTCTTTATCAACTACCCTACAATGGTACAAAAAAAGAACCAAAGCCTGAAGATGTTGCTCAAGCATTACACTTGCAAGCATCTGATATCAAGGGACATTGGGAAACCAGAAGTGGTGTCAAGGGTTTCTTGGCAAAGTTTCTGTTTGAGAAGGCACAAGACTGTTGGAATTCTCTTGATCTACAAGCCTATGAAGAGATTGTGGCACTCCTTACCTATGGGTTGGTCTTGTTCCCAAACCCTGATCAACTTATAGATGTGAATGCTGTCAAGATTTTCATATCCAGGAATCCTATACCTACATTGCTTGGGGACATCCTACACTCATTTTACACATGAACAATGAGGAAAAGAGGTGTTCTCATGTGCTGTACTCCTCTCCTAGCAAGGTGGTTTATTTCTCACCTTCCACAATCAGTTTTGAAGAATGAGCAGGGTTTAAGGTGGTCACAACAATTGATGACCCTCACACATTCTGATGTACATTGGTGGTCTCGGTCCAGAGAAAATGTCATCATCATTGATCGTTGTGGGGAATTACCTAATGTCCCACTACTTGGCATTAGGGGAGGTATTACCTACAACCCCTGTTTAGCTCTAAGACAGTTTGGATATGCTCGGAGGGATGGCCCTCATGACATGCTGATTCCTGACCTAGTTTTTGAATTCTACAACGATGCGCAAGGACTTCGACAAAGGTTCATCAGAGCTTGGAGGATGCCTAACAAAGTGGATAGTAAGACACTGGGGCACAAAAATTCCATCCCCCTTGAGCCTTATCTCAAGTGGGTATGAACCCGCGCCCAGAATCTTATGATGCCATATCCTCACATTCTCCCCTTGATCAAAGAGCTTGTTACGGAAGGAGAGGTTCCATACACCATCCTACATCCTGACATGCCAACATCATGGGAAGAAATGCAAAAGAGTTGGATCCAACTCAAGGAAGAACGGGATACTTTTGAAGCCAGCTTCTATGCCAGTGAAAAGAAGGTTTTGGAGCTTACCCGCCAACTTCATGAGGAGGAAACTCTCAACACTTACATCGCACCAAAGAGGATGCAAAATGTCTTTTTACATTAAGAATTTTGTAATATTTTGCCCATGGGGCACTTATGTACTAACAATTTCTTCTTAATATGACGTGTGTTCCTTTTTGTTTGCAACAAATTTGAATTTCTGAAACCTTGAATGCATTACATGAATAACACATCATTCATCATATGAATAAACATGTCTTCACACCAGGTTTCCTTATCTTTCTGCTGTTTATTTCAGCAAGATGGATTTGGAGCAGACGGTTAAGGATCTGCAAGCACAAAATTCTCAATTCCAGTAACTCCTCATGACCTTAGCAAAGGGTCAAGAGGATCTGAAAGCACTGTTGGAGAAGAATAAAGAGAAAAAGAAGAAGAGGCCCGGAGTAGCCACTTTTGGAAGAAGGTTTGAAAGCAACGCTAGAAAAGTTCTCGACTTCCCCTCAACGTCTGACGAAGGGGCCGGTAAAGGAAAAGGGGCTGCGGTACCGTCTGAATCTGAAGTTGAAGAGGAGGAAGAGGAAGAAGACGAAGACTACTCCGAACAACAATATCCCCCCCGCGGATGATAAATACAAGAATCTTGAGGATAGATTGGAAGCCATGGAGTTGCAGAGGGTACCTGGTTTGGATTTTAATGAACTAGGGTTGGTAGCTGGGATCGTTATCCCTCCCAAGTTCAAAGTATCGACATTTGCTAAGTATGATGGCCTGTCGTGCCCAAAGATGCACCTGAGACCGTATGTCAGAAAGATCCAACCCCACTCATCTGATAAAGACCTCTGGGTACACTTTTTCCAAGACAGTTTGTCAGGCACGCAACTAGGCTGGTTCTATCAACTCGAGAGATTAGAGGTTCACAATTGGGAAGACTTAGCTGCTGCATTTTACCATCAATACCAATACAATGCTGATTTGGTGCCCACTCTTACTCAGTTACAAAGTATGGGGATGGCTTCCAATGAAGGATTTAAAGAGTATGCCCAGAAGTGGCGTGATCTGGATGGAAGGGTGCAACCACCGCTATCAGATAGAGAGCTAGTTGACATGTTTCTAGGGACCCTGTCTGGCCCTTTCTTCAATCATCTAATCGGGAGTTCTTCCGCGGGATTTACTGAACTAATTTTGACCGGCGAAAGGGTCGAGGCCGGTATTAAAAGTGGTAAGATTCAGAAAGACGCCTCTGCGTCCACCGCTGTTAAGAAGACCTTCCCAGCTAAAAAGGAAGCTTATACTGTTTATTCTTAGAAAGGCCAAGGAGGAATGGGGCGCCGACCTACTGTAGGGGCTGTGATGATTCAAAACTCTTCAAATGATCAACCTCATAACAATCAGTCAAGACCTAATCAACAATGGGTAGAAAGGCCACAACGGCAGTTCACCCGAATCAACATGACGCCAGCGCAAGTACTCCCTCATTTATTGAAGCTAAATCATACCAGTTTGAAGGAAGCGCCAAAGAACCCTAACACCTCCTCTCCATACTACCACTCCAATGCTAAGTGTGCTTACCACTCTGACAGTGCTGGGCATGATACTAATAATTGTTGGGCGCTTAAGAACAAAATCCAAGACCTGATTGACACCAAGGAAGTAGAATTTGATGCTCCTAAGAAGCCCAATGTAATTTCTGCTCCGATGCCCAAGCACGGTAATAATGTTCATGCCGTTATGGAGGACCTTCATGTTACTGATGTTGCTGACCTTTTGACTCCGTTACTAGTGATTAAAGAGAATTTGATGAGAGCCGGGATCTTTCCTGGTTGTGGAAAAGACTGCTACTTTTGTTTGAACATACGAGCTGACTGCCCAATGTTGAAATCAGGTGTCCAACGCCTGATGGATACCCAAGAGATACTCTTCCAAAAAAACCCTGTTGATACCTTCACTCCAGTTACTACTGCTACTTTTGCTACTTCAACCAACGATATTGCAATTATAACCATTTCCGACAATCCTCCCAAGGCTTGCAAAAGGCCTGTCAGGATTACGCCCGACCCTAAATTTGTACCATTAAAAATCACCATGCCGGGACCTGTCCCGTATCAATGTAGAAAAATGATACCATGGAACTATGGAGGAGAAATCTTCTATCATGGTATCAAATAGATTGAAGCAGTCCAAGAGATTTCTGAATAAGAGGACCCTGATATAGGGAACATCGCGGGAACAAGCAAGATAACCCGCAGCGGCTGGATCTTTTCTCCGGAGATTGCTCCCCCCGAGCAGTTTTCGGACCCTCGAAAGCTTCTGCACCTGTTAAGTCATTTATGCGAGACCCTATAATTGAAGAATTAAATACTCCTAAAGTTAGACCATCTGCTGATACTACCAATAAGGGTAAGGGGATACTGGAAGCGCCTGTCAGGACGAAGGCTCATGCTGTGGTTATCCCTGAAACCACTCAGAAAGAAATGGATGAAATCTTGAAAATAATCAGAAAGAGTGACTACGGCATCGTGGAACAGCTAGGGCAGACTGTTAGAACAAAGTTTGAATCTACTACCCTAAGTTTAAGTTTTGATGATAACAAAATGCAAAGATATATTAATTGTATGATTCATGTAAGAACTATTTGCTACCTAAAAAATTACACTCTGTTTTACAGAAACTCTGATAGGTATCAGCATGAGAACATCCTCATCAGCATCAGAAAATTGGACATCAACATCAGCATCAGAAGATGCTATATCAGATACCAGAATCAGAAGATCAACTTGCGCTTATGCTGGAGCTTGATGAACAGATCTGCGCTCAACACTCTGAACTCTGATAAAGACAACAACAGTTCATCAGCACCTAAGCAGCGTCAGAATGAGCCAAAGCCAGAACACGCTTAAGTGGCAACAGTACTGTGCATTCAAGATGATTTATTACCAACGACATCATTCCAGACAAGATCTGCTTATTAAGGAAAGAATGTTATTGGCATTGAAACATAATTATTGCTCCAACGTACACTAATTCCAATGCTATATAAACAAGTCAATGAAGATTGAATTGGCTAATGCTCTACAACAATCTACACGCCTAAAAGCTATTCATCATCTTCCTCACTCTCAGTTTGCTAAAAGCTATCAAATTCCTTACTCAATTATTTTAGCACTCTAGTTCTCTTAAGCTTAATTTGTGTAGTATCACAGTTGTGATAAACAGTTTTGTAGAAAACATTCACACACCTAGATTTCAATTCTTTGTAAGAAAGTAATTCCTTGAGAAACCGGTTTGTGGTTTGCATCAAGAAGGCTTTAGCAGTTGTTAAAGCAGATTGTAATATTCAGTTGAATATAGTGGATTAAGACCTCGTTGGAGAGAGGCGGAATCACCTTGACGGGTGGACTAGAGTAGTTTGAGATCAAACGAACCAGGATAAAAATATCGTGTTGATTGCAATTGATTTCCAGTTTTTACAATTCAACCCCCCTTCTTGTGTTTTTCTTTTCTTCAATTGGCATCAGAGCGCCTGGTTCTGAGCTAAAACACTTAACCGTGTCAGTACAAGATCCAGCGTCAGAAAAACACAATGGCAGGAACTTATCAACACACCAGCAATGACAACAATGAAGACAGAGACAGATTCAGCGGCAAACCTCCAGTCTTTGATGGAGAAAATTTTGATTACTGGAAAGACAGAATTGAAAGCTTCTTTCTGGCACATGATGCTGATCTGTGGGACATGGTGACAGATGGATACACGCACCCTGTGAATGCAAGCGGTCAGAAGATTGATAGGAAAGCAATGTCTGACCAACAAAAGCGTGACTTCAAAAATCACCACAAGGCCAGAACCATCCTTCTCAACGCCATCTCTTATGCTGAATATGAAAAGATCTCTAACAGAGACACAACAAAGAACATGTTTGACTCACTCAGAATGACGCATGAGGGCAACGTTCAGGTCAAAGAAACCAAAGCTCTTGCGCTCATTCAGAAGTATGAGGCATTCAAAATGGAAGAAAGTGAATCCATTGAAACAATGTTCTCATGATTCCAAATTCTGGTGGCTGGTCTCAAGGTTCTGGACAAAGGATACTCTACTGCTGATCACGTCAAGAAGATCATCAGAAGCTTACCAAAGCAGTGGAGGCCAATGGTTACAGCTCTGAAGCTAGCAAAAGATCTCAACAAAATTTCTCTGGAGGAACTTATCAGCTCCCTCAGAAGTCAAGAGATAGAGCTAGAAGTTGATGAACCTCAGAAGCAAGGTAAGCCTTTAGCATTGAAATCTAACAAAAAATCTGAGTCTAAAGTTTTGCAGGCAGTTGAAGAAACATCTGATGGATCCTCATCAGAAGAAGACAAACTTTCTCTTCTCTCCAGAAAAGTGAACCAACTGTGGAAGCAGAGGCAAAGGAAGTTCAGGAATCCCAGAAGATCTGATCAGAACGAGTCTTCTTCCAGATACAGAAGGACAGATTCCTCCTCTGGATACAGAAGATCTGAAGGCTCCTCAGGAAGCAGAAAGCCAAACACCAAGGACATCATCTGCTATGAGTGCAATGAGCAAGGACACTACAAGAGTGACTGCCTAAAGCTTCAGAGGGAAAAGCCCAAAAAGAAGTTTGGAAGAGAAAAGAAGAAAAGTCTCATGGCTACATGGGATGACTCTGACTCGTCTGAAGCCGACTCAGAATCAGATGATGAGAGAGCAAACATAGCTCTCATGGCCAACATTTCAGAAGATAGTGAAGCTTCTGAATCAGACTCAGAATCAGATACTGAAGAGGTATTTCCTGACTATGCAATTAATTTTACTAAGGCTGAACTTGCTGAAAGCCTTAATGAAATTCTGGAAAGGTACCAGCAGATTAGAGTTAAATTCAGAAACCTGAAAAGGAATCTTGAATCTGACTCTGATAAGACTGAGAGTCTTAAATTGGAAAATTCTGAGCTGAGAAATAAAATTTCAAAATTAGAAAATGCTTTACAAATCTCTCAGAAGGAACCAATTTCTGAAACTCCCAGCAGCGCTGATGAGATCATCAAGGAGTATGATCACAGTTTCCAGAAGTTCCTTGCTAAAAGCATAGATAGAAGCAAAATGGCTTCAATGATCTATGGAGTTAGCAGAAACGGCAGGAAGGGAATAGGATACCAAGGTAAGGTTCCTACACCAAAGAATGTCATGGAATTAACCATTAAACACACTCCTCTGAACTCACATTTTGTGTATGGTCACACACATGATATTAAATACACTAGCAGTAAGTATTCTGTGAAACCAAAATTCAACCAGAGTTTTGGTAAATCTAACAAATCAAGACCCAAGAAAATCTGGGTACCTAAGGATAAAATAATACATGTTGCAGATATCTTTAGCAGCAAATCAGAAACACCAGTCATGGTACCTGGACTCTGGCAGCTCGCGACACATGACGGGAAGAAGGAATATGTTCCAAAGCCTGGAACTTAAGCCTGGAGGCCACATTGGCTTTGGAGGCAATCAGAGGGGAAAGATAATTGGCTCTGGAACTGTAGGTAATGGAAATCTTCCCTCTATAAATAATGTTCTGCTAGTAGATGGATTAATGCATAATCTGTTATCCATAAGTCAATTAAGTGATAACGGTTATGATATAATCTTTAATCAAAAATCATGTAAAGCTGTTAGTCAGAAAGATGGGACTATCCTGTTTAATGGAAAGAGGAAAAACAACATCTATAAAATCAAACTTTCTGAACTGAAAAGTCAGAATGTAAAGTGTCTTCTGTCTGTTAACAACGAGCAGTGGATCTGGCACAGAAGATTGGGGCATGTTAGTATGAGAAGAATATCTTAGATTAACAAACTCAATCTTGTCAGAGGACTTCCTAATTTGAAGTTCAATTCAAATGCTCTGTGTGAAGCATGTCAGAAAGGCAAGTTTACAAAACCTTCTTTCAAATCTAAAAATGTTGTTTCTACCTCTAAGCCATTAGAACTTCTGCACATTGACTTATTTGGACCAGTTAAAACTGCTTCAGTCAGTGGCAAGAAGTATGGGTTAGTAATCGTAGATGACTATAGCAGATGGACATGAGTAAAGTTCTTAAGACACAAGGACGAGTCACACTCTGTGTTTGTTACCTTCTGTAACCAAGTTCAGAATGAAAAGGATCTTAGAATCATTAAAGTCAGAAGTGATCATGGTGGAGAATTTGAAAACAAAGATTTTGAGTCATTCTTTAATGAAAGAGGCATTCTGCATGATTTCTCTTGTCCTAGAACTCCCCAACAAAATGGAGTTGTAGAACGAAAGAATAGAACATTGCAAGAAATATCCAGAACCATGATCAATGAGACAAAAGTTGCTAAGATCTTCTGGGCAGAGGCAATAAACACAGCGTGCTACATTCAGAATAGAATCTCAATAAGACCTATTCTGGAAAAGACTCCATATGAATTGTGGAAGAACAGAAAGCCCAACATTTCATATTTTCATCCATTTGGATGTACTTGTTTTATGTTAAATACAAAAAATTATTTGAACAAGTTTGACTCTAAAGCACAGAAGTGTATTATGTTAGGATACTCTGAATGCTCAAGAGGGTACAGAGTATACAATACAGAAACACAGATTGTGGAAGAATCAATCAGTGTTCGTTTTGATGATAAGCTTGACTCTGAAAAGTCAAAGCAGAATGAAGTTTTTGCAGGTATGGAAATTGAATTTACAGGTTCTGAAGACAAGTCATCAAAAGCTCTCAACACAGACACTCCTTCAACATCTGAAAGGAGCACTGCTAGCAATCCTACAACAGTTGCTGATCAACCTCAGAAGAGACCACCCAGAAGCAGCTTGGATCACCCAGAAGAAACTATCTTAGGAAGAAAGGAAGATCCAATCAAAACAAGAGCAAGCTTCAGAAACTCTAAAGAATCCCTCATGGGACTTGTGTCTCTGATTGAACTTTCTTCTATTGATGAAGCACTTCTGGACAATGACTGGATTCTAGCAATGCAAGAAGAGATGAATCAATTCACCAGAAATGACGTATGGGATCTTGTTCCCAGACCAAAAGGATTCAACGTCATTGGAACAAGATGGGTGTTCAGAAACAAGCTAAATGAACAAGGTGAAGTCATCAGAAACAAAGCACGACTGGTAGCACAAGGTTATAGTCAGCAAGAGGGGATAGACTATACAGAAACCTTTGCTCCAGTCGCCAGGTTAGAATCTATCAGACTTTTAATTTCATTTGCTGTTAACAGAGGCATCACTCTGTATCAGATGGATGTCAAGAGTGAATTCTTAAATGGTTATATAGAAGAAGAGGTTTATGTGCACCAACCCCCTGGTTTTGAAAATACAAAACATCCAGAACATGTTTTCAAACTAAAGAAGTCACTATATGGTCTGAAACAAGCTCCCAGAGCTTGGTATGAAAGACTAAGTAACTTTCTGTTAGAAAATGAATTCACCAGAGGGAAGGTGGACACTGCCTTATTTTGTAAGTCAGTTAGGAATGACATCTTAGTCTGTCAAATTTATGTTGATGATATTATTTTTGGATCTACTAATCCTTCTCTTGGAAGAAAATTTGCTAAGTGTATGCAGGAAGAATTTGAGATGAGCCTCATGGGGGAACTGAAATTCTTTCTAGGAATTCAGATCAATCAAACTCCAGAGGGAACTTACATTCATCAGAGCAAATATGTCAGAGATCTTCTGAAGAAATTTGACCTCTCAGAATGTAAGCCATCAAAGATTCCAATGCATCCCACGTGCATTCTGGAAAGAGAAGAGGTAAGAAAAAAGGTAGAATAGAAGGTCTACAGAGGTATGATTGGCTCTCTCCTTTATCTGAAAGCTTCAAGGCCTGATATCTTATTCAGCGTATGTATTTGTCCTAGATTCCAATCAGATCCTAGAGAATCTCACTTAACAGCTGTTAAGCGAATTTTCAAGTATCTGAAAGGTACTACTAATCTGGGTTTATTTTATAGAAAATCTAGTGATTACAGCTTAGTAGGCTACTGCGATGCTGACTTTGCTGGAGACAGAGTAGAGCGTAAAAGTACTTCTGGAAGCTGCCAGTTTCTGGGAGAAAATCTGATCTCTTGGTCCAGCAAAAGGCAATCCACAATTGCGCTATCAACAGCAGAAGCTGAGTACATAGCAGCAGCAGGTTGTAGCACACAAATGCTCTGGATGAAAAGTCAGCTTGAAGATTTCCAGATTTTTGAGAGTAACATCCCTATACTCTGTGACAATACATCTGTTATTTGCTTAAGTAAGAATCCCATTTTACATTCTAGGGCTAAGCATATAGAAATAAAACATCACTTCATTAGGGACTACATTCAGAAAGGAATTTTGAACTTAAAATTTATTGATACAGACCATAAATGGGCTGATATCTTCACTAAACCCCTTTCTGAAGATAGGTTCAATTTCATTCTGAAACATCTCAGCATGAAAATTTGCCCAGAGTTAAAATGCTTTAATTCTATATATTATCCTTCAGAATGTATTTGTTTTACTGTGAACTTCTGATCAATCTCTCTTCAGAAAGATAGACATGCATATTGTATCAGATGCTATTCTTAAAGATCTGAGCGTTTCAGCTCAAGGATAGACGTGCTGCTCACTAAATCAAACAAGTGTCATCCAATCATCAGCAAATCTCTGAAGCAGAACGCGTGCATGCTTCTGAGAAGGCAAAACGCTGATTGGGTGCATTGAGACACATGTCTGGTAACCGTTTCAAGTATCTTTCTCAAATCCCCCAAAATCAGCAAGCATTAAATGAAAGTAATCATGTTTTAAAACGTAATCATGAATTATTTCTCTTTCTTGAAACCGTTTACACTTTCAAAAATTATTCTGAAATCTATTTAAGCACATTAACATCTCACATTAATCCTTTACCGTTTCTTACAATCTTACAAATATTTTCTGCATTTTCCTTTTGTGTTCATCTCTCTCAAAAGAAACCCATTTTTCAGTTTTCTAAAAAAAAAACCTAAGTGTGAACATGGCAACCTCCAACAATGTTTCTGCAGGTTCTCAGAAGGAGGCTTCTTCTGAACAATACCAAGTTCCTTTCAGAACACTCCTTACACCAGTGAAGAATTTGGAATTGCTGTCTGAACTAATTGTTGACTTCTCCAGTCTGAAAGAAAATGGATTTGACTTGACAGAAGAAGTTAGGGCACAGGGATGGGAGAGATATTTTGATAGGTTGGTTGGACCAACGTTCCCAGTCTTGGTCAAGGAGTTCTGGATTCATGCGTACTCTTCAACACATCAAGTTACCTCCTACATAATGGGAAAGAAGATTGTGATCACTGAGGATCACATAGCAAGATTGATTGGATACAGTGGTGGTGGTATCCGCTGTATCGACATGGCTGAAAGATGCTCTGACGTTGCTGTCATTGCAAGGAAGATTTTCACCCATGGGGTTCCCAGCAGCAAAATCAGAGACTTAAAGGATCAGGACAGAATATGGGCGAAGATCATTCTGGGGTGCTTTAATCACAGGAAGCCAACAAGCTCTCCTGATTATATAAATATAGATCAGCAGTTTCTGATCTATTTTATTAATCAGAAGGTAAAGATCAATTTGGCTCATCTTCTGTTTAATCACCTCAGGACCAGCGTCAAGGAGACAAGGGAAGAAGAAAGGACAAAGAGGGATTGGATACCCTTTGGCAGGTTAATATCAGATATTCTGACTGAGAATAGGCTGATAGAACACCTCACAGAAGCTCAGGAATTATGTTCTATTGAACCTACTGTTGGCAAGCCTCTGAACGCCAAGAATTTGAAGAAAATGAAACTGATAGAGAATATCAGAAAGGAGCCCAGCGTTACTCCTCTTGCTGACATCACCAGCAGAAGAGTCCCACTGAACGACTTTCCACTATTCTCTGAAATTAAATCAAAACCAGTTGTGGTTCTCAGATACTTGGATGCTTGCAAGGATGATGGTACAGATCCCAAACTGAATATTAAAGATCTGCACCAACAACAACCAGAAGTTACTATGAAGAAGACAAAGAAAAGAAAGGCCACTTCAGAAGGACCATCCCAGCAGACCCATAAGAAAAGAGGTAATCTATCTGCTGCTTCTGTTTTAAATTCTTCTGCTATTCCAACATCAATTCTAACCCCAGCTTCACATGAACTTCCAATCCCCATACCAACTATTGATGAAACCGAACCAGAAGATGACCCTTCTGAGTCACTGACTCTCAGGAGACCCCGCACCAAATCCCAAACTCCAAAACCCACAACATCAACAGCATCAGAACTTGACAAAGTTCTGTCTGAAATTGATGAACGTGTTTCCGCTCACCTCTCAGATAATCCAAACACTCAACCAGAGATTGCCCACTCTCCTCAACCAGAACATACTCTTTCACCCATACCAGAAGAACCACAAATTCCTGAACAACCAGAAATTCCTCCTCCTTCTCCACAACCAGCAATTCCTCCTCCCTCTCCTCAACCAGAAATTCATCCACCATCACCTCAACCATCACCTCCACAACCTGAGTTTCATAATTCTGAAACTCCATCACCTGAACCTCATTCTCCTCAATCCTCTGAGCCACAACCCTTGGCAATTCAGCTGCCATGTGGTACAACCATAAACATACCCCAGCTGCCATCCTCGCCAGAAACTACCCCTCCAAACACTCCAAACAATCTAATTATTATCTCCGATTCTCCCACTCCATCTCCCAAACAAACTACAGAAAACCACAGCAGGACCTTCATCGATTTAACAATCCTTGACCGTCTTGCTGATCTCAAAAACAAAATAGCCATTCCCAAACCAGAACAGCTAGATGTTGGCTCTGGCATTGTGAATTTTGAAACATGCTTGCAACAATGGATTGCTTCTCTAAAGCAGGTTTGTCCTGGAATGATTGATCCTGCTGCCTCATACCAACTCTGGACTCGTTTCAGAATATGGGTACGTGCTGAAGCCCTCAAATTGTAAGATATCAATTATGAGCAGGCACAACAGAACTTCAGCAAGCTGCTGAAGGAAGTTGGAAGTCAGCTGCTGAAAGAAGAAGTGCTCCTTCTGGATAGTGAGCCATGGTCTGAGAAGCATCCAGCTTCAAAAGTGCATCCAGAAGAAGATCAGACAACTCAAGCTGAAGTCAGTCAAGCTGAAGATGTTGCAGAAAGCTCTCAAAAGCTTCTTGCTTCTGACGTTTCTCAAGCTGCCTTAGACAAGAAGACTCTGGAAGAGCTGAGGCTGAATGATATTCGTCTGCAGCAAAGAATGGATGAAAATGATCAGAAGATGAAGGAAAGGATGGATGTGCAAGACAACAAGATAGATACAGTAGTCAGCATGGTGCACAAGCAGAATGAAACTGCTGATCAGATTAAGGCAATGCTGGAGACTCTGTTCACACGCTTCCCACCCCAACCTTAGTTTTTCATTCAAGATATTTTCAATGTTTTCTTTGCATATAATCTGTACTGTTTGTCTGGCTCTGAATTTAATATAACAAGTTTTTCTGCTCTGATCGTTTTAGCACATCACTTACACTTTTTTATTGCTGACAAAAAGGGGGAGAACAAGAATGATATTTTTCAATAACGGATTACTGAGACAAAAAGTCTCAAACATTCTAACACTCTGATATACTTGAATGTTTTCTGTTTTTGCATAAGTCTACAGGTACAAGAAGTTAATCACCTCTGATACACTGAAGCTCGAAGCTCTGATATTCTGAACTGAAGCTCTGATATTCTGATGTTCAAAGAAAGTCAATAAAGATATGATCCTGAAGAACTCTTGGAATTAAAAAGGGAAGTAATAAATTCAGGGGGAGTATCTCCGATCTAAACTCTGATATCTCTTTATCCCTTATCTTTGATAACCTCCTAATTAATTCTGATACAACTTACTATTTGGTTATCTCTGATACTTTTCTCGCTAATTTTCAATTATAAAATATCTAGTTTTTGTCATCATCAAAAAGGGGGAGATTGTTAGAACAAAGTTTGAATCTACTACCCTAAGTTTAAGTTTTGATGATAACAAAATGCAAAGATATATTAATTGTATGATTCATGTAAGAACTATTTGCTACCTAAAAAATTACACTCTGTTTTACAGAAACTCTGATAGGTATCAGCATGAGAACATCCTCATCAGCATTAGAAAATTGGACATCAACATCAGCATCAGAAGATGCTATATCAGATACCAGAATCAGAAGATCAACTTGCGCTTATGCTGAAGCTTGATGAACAGATCTGCGCTTAACACTCTGAACTCTGATAAAGACAACAACAATTCATCAGCACCTAAGCAGCGTCAGAATGAGCCAAAGCCAGAACACGCTTAAGTGGCAACGATACTGTGCATTCAAGATGATTTATTACCAACGACATCATTCTAGACAAGATCTGCTTATTAAGGAAAGAATGTTATTGGCATTGAAACAAAATTATTGCTCCAACGTACACTAATTCCAATGCTATATAAACAAGTCAATGAAGATTGAATTGGCTAATGCTCTATAATAATCTACACACCTAAAAGCTATTCATCATCTTCCTCACTCTCAGTTTTCTAAAAGCTATCAAATTCCTTACTCAATTATTTTAGCACTCTAGTTCTCTTAAGCTTAATTTGTGTAGTATCACAGTTGTGATAAACAGTTTTGTAGAAAACATTCACACACCTAGATTTCAATTCTTTGTAAGAAAGTAATTCCTTGAGAAAACGGTTTGTGGTTTGCATCAAGAAGGCTTTAGCAGTTGTTAAAGCAGATTGTAATATTCAGTTGAATATAGTGGATTAAGACCTCGTTGGAGAGAGGCGAAATCACCTTGACGGGTGGACTGGAGTAGTTTGAGATCAAACGAACCAGGATAAAAATATCGTGTTGATTGCAATTGATTTCCAGTTTTTACAATTCAACCCCCCTTCTTGTGTTTTTCACTTCTTCACAGACCCCTTCTAAAATTTCAATGTTGGCTCTTCTACTCTGTTTTGAGGCCCATGCTAAGGCCCTAATCAAATTTTTGAAGGCGGCACATGTACCCCAAGAGACTTCGGCTGACCAGTTTCAGGAGTGTGTGGTCAGTCTTACTGCTGATAATGGCCTTGGCTTTTTCGATGCTGACTTGACTCCCAAAGGAAGGAAACATAATGATGCGCTACATGTTTCAGTTGAATGCAGGGGAACCACCCCCGCCCATGTATTAGTTGATACTGGTTCTTCTTTGAATGTGCTGCCGAAGAAAGCTTTAGACCGTTTAGATTGCGAAGGATTGACCCTTAAACCTAGTAACATCGTTGTTAGGGCCTTTGATGGGTCCAAAAGAATGGTTCATGGAGAGGTTGACATTCCTATCAAGGTAGGAACAAAATTTTTCAACTCCACCTTTTATGTGATGGACATCCGTCCGTCATATTCGTGTTTGTTAGGAAGACCGTGGATCCATTATGTCGGGCCAGTTACCTCCTCTTTGCACCAAATGCTGAAATATCCTGTTAAGGGTAAGATTATAACAGTGCACGGCGAGGAAGAGTACATGATAAGTCATCTCAATTCCTTCCGCTACATGGAGTTGGATGACGAGTTCATCGAAACACCTTTCCAACATTTTGAGGAATTTTCTCCTGAGGTAGCAGTTACGAAGACAATGGTTGAGGGGCCTATCGTTCCCAAGCATGTATCTAGGATGGCATCTCTCAAGGATGCAAAGGCTGTAATTAAAGAAGGGAAGAGCACAGTGTGGGGGCAGTTGCCTGATTTTCCCCATAAGACGGACAAGTTTGGATTAGGGTTCACTGCTGTAGGACAAAAGGCTATACGTTTCTCCAAGGCTTAAGGACCACCCGTCAAGATCTCTCACGATGGAATTAATGCTGTAGAAGATGGAGACAAAGAGATCCACTTTGAAGATTGGATCTTTCCGACCGTCGAAGGGGGTTTAAGCAACTGGGAAGCAAAGGATTTTATTCCCATCACCTTTATCAACAAGTAATTTTATCTTTGAACAATTTCTTATTTCGTTCTGTAATAACTAAAACAATTCGTACACTATTTTCACCTCATGCCTTGCCCGGGGCATAAAGGTCCATTTGTAAGGGCTTAATTTTCTTCATTATCATATGCCATGTTTTAATGAATCATTGGACGTTTTCATAAACAGTTGTGTTCATTTTCTTTCCTTTTGCATTTTTTTTTTGTTTAAGGATGGCTATCCCTTACACACACCCACACTCACAAATGCAGGTACCCATCCACTCCGGATTCCATGGGTGACTATTCTGTTTTAGCCTTCGATAACTCTGAAGATTTGATCAATCATGCTGAGTACGAAGTTGATGAAGACTGTGAAGTGCCAGGAGAGTTAGCCAGACTTTTGCAACAAGAAGAGAGGGCTAAAGTGAAAGTGGGTTCCAACCTGGAACCAAATGTCAAAGAGCGTCTAGTGCAGTTGTTGAATGAATATGTTGAAATCTTCGCCTGGTCTTATGAAGACATGCCGGGACTAGAAACAGATATCATGGTCCACCATCTCCCTACAAGAGAAGAATGTCCACCGATCAAGCAAAAGGTTCGCCGAATGAGGCCCGACATGTCTGAGAAGATTAAAGCTGAGGTAATGAAGCAATTCAACGCTGGCTTTCTGGCTGTTACTTCCTATCCACAATGGATTGCTAACATTGTTCCCGTGCCTAAGAAGGACGGCAAAGTCAGAATGTGTATGGACTATCGGGATTTAAACAGGGCTAGCCCTAAAGACGATTTTCCACTGCCACACATTGACATCTTGGTTGATAACATAGCTCAACACAAGGTTTTTTCCTTCATGGACAGATTCTCGGGATACAACCAGATCAAAATGGCCCCCGAGGACATGGAGAAAACTACTTTTGTCACTCAATGGGGTACCTTCTGCTACAATGTAATGCCATTCGGACTGAAGAACGCAGGGGCAACTTATCAATGCGCCATGGTAGCTTTGTTTCATGATATGATACATCATGATATCGAAGTTTACATAGACGACATGATAGCTCGATCACAGACAGAAGAAGAACACCTTAATCATTTGCAAAAGCTGTTTTCCAGGTTGAAGGAGTATAAGCTCAGACTAAACCCAAGCAAGTTCACTTTTGGAGTTAGGTCTGGTAATCTTCTGGGATTTATTGTCACCAACAAAAGCATTGAGGTTGATCCAGCTAAAGTAAAGGCTATACAAGAGATACCTGCCCCCCATACTGAAAAGGAGGTTAGAGGATTCTTGGGACGGTTAAACTATATCGCAAGGTTCATCTCTCACCTGACATCTACATGTGAGCCAATCTTCAAGATGTTAAAGAAAGATCAGGTGGTTGAATGGAACAATGATTGTCAAGTTGCTTTTGATAAGATCAAGGAGTATTTACTATAACCTCCTATCTTGATGCCACCCGTCGAAGGAAGGCCGTTAATCATGTATCTGATTGTTTTGGATAACTCAATGGGGTGCGTGCTGGGCCAACATGACGAGTCTGGCCGAAAAGAGCATGCTATTTATTACCTTAGCAAAAAGTTTACCGACTGTGAGACTCGCTACTCATTGCTCGAGAAAACTTGCTGCGCTTTGGTATGGGCTGCTCACCGGCTAAGGCAGTATATGTTGACTTATACCGCTTTGTTGATTTCCAAAATGGATCCGATCAAGTATATCTTTGAGAAGCCTGCTTTATCTGGAAGAATCGCTAGATGGAAAATGATCCTGACTGAGCATGATATCCAGTATACTACCCAAAAAGCTATAAAGGGGAGTGTACTAGCTGACCATCTGGCTCATCAAGCCGTCGAAGATTATCAATCTATGAGATTCGACTTCCCTGATGAGGACATCATGACATTGGACAACATTGAAGGAAACGAACCGTATGACGGACCTGAACAAGGATCCCGATGGATCCTGTACTTTGATGGTTCTTCATATGCACTTGGCAACGATATCGATGCGGTACTCATTTCTCCGAAAGGTTTCCATACACCCTTTACTGCCCGATTTTGCTTCAGCTGTACCAACAACATGGCTGAATATGAAGCTTGCATCTTTGGTCTCAAGGCTGATATAGACTTGGTGTTGTACCCCAAAATTTTCCCTCCCATATTCTTCAAAGTTTGTCAAGAATCATCTACAAATGGTTCAAAAATTGCTCAAGGATTGCACAGTCCAAATGCCTCATAAGCCAGTCAAAATTAGGGTTTTGGTTCTTTCAAGGAATTGGAGATTTTTAATGGCTCAATCAGGTCTCATAGGCCTATATACATTGTCAAGCATCTACATGTCAAGTTTCAAGACTCACAATCCCAAGTTGCATAGTCAAAAGCTTCATTTGACCTACAGTCAACTGCAGGGGTAAAATGGTCATTTTGTAGTGAAAAGTCAGAATTTTTGGTCAACATATTACTTTGAGACCACAATCATCATTTGATCAAGTCTTGATCATGATTCCAGAAGCATGGCTCAAAAATCATCAAAGATGCAAAAGTTACTATTTTTGGACAGTAGAAAAGTCAACTGTATTTTGACCAAGGCATAACTTTTTCATGGTTCATCAGAAAAATCCCATCCAATGCTCATTTTGAAGGGGATGACATTTCCTACAATTCATCTTCACCTTCTAAGTCCAAGAAATGCTCTCACAAAAAGTTATCAATTTCTACATTATAGGTCAATTTCAAAAGTCAACAAAAATGCACTTTAAGTCAAAGACCATAACTTGAGATTGGTAAATCCAAATGACATGGGACCAAAGGCATTGATTAGAGGACTTCAAGACCTTTCCAAAATGTCCAAGAACATGTTCATATGATCAAAATTGAGCAAGATATGCATTGGAGAAGTTGGGAAATTTTTGTGAATTTGCAAAAGTCAACTTTGCTCAAAATACTTTGTTTTTGCTAATGGGCCTCAAATTTCTTCTTGAAACTTTATCCAAGGCCTATGCACGACCCATCAAGCTTAAATTGATTTATTTTCTTATTTTTTATCAATTAAATGGATTTTTAATCAATTTTAATTCATTTAATTAATTTAAATTGTAGGAAATATCAAGATATGGTTTTTCAATCTTTTCATGAAGCAAATATGACCTAAAGGAGCTGGCAAACTCGTGTGCACATCAAGGGGACAAGAATCTCCAAGTTTGGCAAGATTTTTCAATCAAAAAGATTGAAAATTATTTGATTTTCAATCAAATATTGAAACCATAATTCCATGGATCTTTGCCTAAGGATTTAACCTAATTCTGTTCTCCTATAAGTACACAACCTAAACCTAATGCATTGAACGTGAAAACTCTGCAAGAAAGCCATAATCACATTCAAAAAAATCCAAGGAAAAAGTGAAAACTGTTTTCAATCTTCCAGGCTAATTCAAGGACTTTGGTTGTTTCTAACACATTACTGGAAGTCTCAGGGACACATAGCAATCAAAACCACACGCCAAAGCTCAAGAAATCGCTCTACACAGACCCACGGTTTGATGATTTTTTCCAAAATCGTATTATCCAATTCATGAGCATTTAACGTGATTTTTTTTTTGTTTTGTGTTGGTAGCAGTCATACGAAGCTTTTGGCATAGGTTAATTGGATTAAAACATTTAGAATCGAAAGTTGCCATTGGTGAATTCTAGGGTTTCCAAGCTTTGAATTTGGGGCTTTGTTATATGGGAAAAATTAAGCCTTGAGAGACCCATGACTGAACTCGTGAGAACCATACGAATTCAAAGGACATATCGCAAAATATTTATGTAGCCCCTACGCCTAATCTCTATTATTCGTCGTTCCATATTGTGGGGGTTAAAAACCCCCGCTATCTCTTTGTTTTTTTTACAGGTAAACGAAGAAGACGATGAGCTGGTGATGTGCTATTGGTTCATTCAAATAAAAAAGGCGCGCGTGTTTTGGTACAACATAAATGTTGATTTTTATATATTATAATTACTCATTGTCATAATAACAAATGCAAGCGAATGGCTCAGTGGTGGATGCGTTGTCCAAGAATCATTGGGACCTGGGTTCGATTCCCAGGTCCCCCAAATCCCTTGTTTCTATTTTTTCCAATGTATTCACATGCAGGTTGCTGAATGTTGTCCACCATATAACCCACTCATCCAAGCGCCAGGTGGCTGGCAAGGCAGATCTGAAGGCAAAAGATGAGTGACTACCATGCTCTCTAGTCAAAGCACGCCTGGACAATTGCCAAAGTCAAATGGACTGGTGGCTTAATGGGCCTGAAATTTCCAGAACAAACCTCGTAATGGGCCCAGCACACCCCCCTGGTTTCTTATTTTCTTATTTTCTTTCTTTTTAATTTCTTTTATCTATTATTATTATTATTTAATTAACTCACATAATTATTTTTCATAATAAATTCAGACAATTAAAAAATGTAAATATTTTCATTATTATTATTATTATTATTATTATTATTATTATTATTAATTTCACCTTAATTTAATTATTTTGTAAATAAATGCTAACAAATTAATTTAGTTTAATTAGGTTTAATTTTGACTTTTTTTTATAATAAATAAAATAAATTAGAATTAGGTTTTTACTAACTTTTGACTTTCTTTTTATTTTATTTTTATTTTCATTAAAACATAAAAAACATAAAAAATACTTTTTTCTTTTAATTAATTAATTAATTAGTTATTAGGTTTAATTTGAATGAATTGCAAAAAGGACCAAAATTCCATTCTTTTCTCAAAAAGGGTCAAAACCCTAAGACTTTTCCCGATTCAATTTCTTTGCGCGCACTTTATTACTTTGATCATATTTATGTATCTGCTCCGAGAATGTAATAGATAATTAGGGCTTTTATCGCTTTCTTTAAATTTCTCGCATTTATTTTCAAGGGTTATGTTTTTGGTGATGTAAATACCCGACGCCTTGTAATAGCGTAGATTTACTTTCCGCAATTTAATTTCCGCAAATTATTAAGTCTTAACTATGCATGCAAGACTTGCCTGAAAAATAAAATCAAAACGTAGCTCACCATAATACATGTGCAAAGATAATCTTAAACTGAATCCTGACACACTCGCACATGCCACTCCTAGGGTACGCCTCACTTGGTTGCCTCGACGTGGTCATCAAGTATAGGGTGTTTTAGAGGTCGCCCTCCTGTCTAAAGATCCTGTTGCCTCGAAACGGTTGCCTCGGATAAAAAGGATCTAGGACATTAGGGTTACCGCTAAGGCGTCCTACTATTGCTTTGGTGACCACACATGTCCCTATAATCGAATTAACCCGAATAACTCCAACAACGGTGCTACCTACTTCTCAATAGTGGGATGGTACTGTCTAAAGGACATTTACACAGCTTAATTCCTTTGAGTAGGTAGATTTCTCCTGGGTACTTGCTCTTTCAAAAAAAAAAACAAAAACAACTTTTCGCACTCACACTTTCAAAAAGTTTTCAAACAAATACTTCATACACTCTTGAGGACTGATACAAGAGTTACCTAGAAGTTTTTCAAACTAAACTTTTTCAAAACCAACATACACAAGAAAAGCAAACAATTTTTGAAAACATAGTGAGCAAGTACCTAAGAGCCCGTGGATAACCACGGATAGAAAGGGTGCTAACACCTTCCCTTTCTATAATCTACCTCCCGAACCCGAGAAACATCTCGAAAAGGAATTTTGCTGTGCTTTTGTCCTTTCCTTGTTGGAGAAAATGAAAGACGGTGGCGACTCTTGCTTACCGCGACATTTCGCGAACCAGCATTTCAAAACAGTCAGTTCTCATTCCCACCGATCACAGAACTGGCGACTCTGCTGGGGATAAGATTTATAAGTGAGGTGTACCTTAGGATTAGATCATTATATGTTTTCAATTGAATGCTTTGTTTGCTTTAATATTCTGGGCTTACATCGGAGTTTCATAGATCCTAACCCGGATCTGGGGAATACCCTTTAGGTAGCATAAGCTGTGAGGGACCTGTCCGGCGTAGACCGACACGGGTGAAGTAGTAGCTACATTGGTGTGACACCTTGGTCTGTACCGATATCCCTTGTGTTGGAACGAGGAGAATATGGGTCTTCTGAGGAGTCATTAAGCACCAACCGACCTTAGAACCCTAAATTGACCCAACTTGGCCATAGAATAGTAGCAGTATGCTACACTCATTGAGGCTAAACTCTCGCGATGGTTCTGGCCGCAAGAAAAGATTGCGACGCTGAAGTTATGACCGATTGAGGGTAGTCAGTGATATTGAGATCCTCTAGAACCCGGTTACTATTTTCTAGGACAGGTCTTAACCAACTAAACTGAAAGAGGGTAGTACCTAAACTTCATGCTGGCCTAAAAATCTAAGGGTTGTCTTGGGTGACTTGTGTGCCTTACCATGTTTGCCTTTTGTGAATACTTGTGGTGTGCTTTATCATAACATCATAACATTGCATGCATCCTTCATAAGGACTGACCCATTTCAAAGACAAGAGGGTTTTACCTTTGCTCTGTTTTGTAGGACATCATGATGCCCATGCGAAGGAATACTATTCGACTCAACTTTGTTCACCCACCTGATGTGATTAAAGAATTGGTTGATAGAATTCCAAATACTACTTCCTTCATCAAGAGGCATGGTTCTCTTCTCGGTTTAGTCACTTCAAAGTGGGACCAACAACTGATGAGTGTCCTGACCCAGTTTTATGATCCCCTGTACCATTGCTTCACCTTTCAAGACTTCCAGCTGGTCCCTACCCTGGAAGAATTCTCTGATTTGCTTGGTATCCCTGTTTTGGAACAAACTCCATTCACTGGTTGGGAAAAGACTCTTAGGCTTGAGGAGATTGCTGCAGCCCTTCCCTTGACCAACAAAGAAGTAATGGATAACTGGGTGACTAGAAGTGGAGTTAAGGGCTTTTTGGCTAAGTTTTTGATTGGTAAAGCTAACAGTTTCTGGAATGACTTAGACTTCAGGGCGTACAAAGACATTTTGGCTCTCTTAATCTATGGTCTGGTATTGTTTCCAAATCCTGATAACTTTGTCAATGTCAACGCCATAAGGATCTTCATCTCTCGGAATCCTGTACCCACTCTCTTGGGTGATATCCTGCAACAACTCTATGCTCGTACTTCCCGAAGACGGGGAACTTTGTGGTGTTATGCTCCTTTGTTAGTGAGGTGGTTTATTTCGCACCTCCCTAAGTTCGTGCTGAAGAACAAAGAAGGAAGGGGTTGGGCTTATAGGTTAATGTCTCTCACTGATAATGACATCGTTTGGATTCTCAGAGGTTTAGATGAGGTGGCTGTTATTGATCGTTGCGGAGAATATCCTAATGTTCCATTGATCGGTACCCAGGGAGGAATCTCTTATAATCCATGTTTAACTCTCTGTCAGTTTGGAAGACCAGAAGAGCAGGGCCTCATGAGATGTTGGTACCTCACATCAGTTTTGAGTTTTAGGTAGATAGTGACGAGCTACGCCGTAAATTCATCCGGGCTTGGGACATAATTCACAAAGCTGACCCACATGAGTTGGGACCAAAGACTTCTCTACCAATGGAACCCTACTCCAGATGGGTCCGCATCCGTGCTCAGAAGTTAGGTATGCCATACGAAGCCGTCAGGCCAATCATTCTTGAATTTCCTGATAGAGAAGGGGTTCCTCCAATTGTACTCCCTCCTCAGATACCCACTGATGTTGATACACTAAAGAGGTCGTGGGCGCAACTACAGGAAGAATGGGATTCTTATCGGGAAAGGTTCAATGAACAAGAACAGGAAATCTAGAAGCTGACCAAGCAATTGGAGAATGAGCAGATCCTGAATGACTATATCCGCACCGAGAAGAGGAGGCCATGGGAGCACTGATGGGCTTTGGATGTTTGTTTTACAGCTTTTATTTCCTTTTCAGTATTTTCATTCTTGTAACGCCCAAGGGCAATTTGTTGAACAATTCAAAGTTGAAGCTAATAAAGTGTGTTTCCTTTTTTGTCTACAAAGTTGAATCCCGATTGTCTTTGAAAACATAAATCATACGCATTCCATTCATCATATGCATAACATGTACTCTTTTTATAGGTCACTTATCTTCTTCGCTGTTTATTTCAGCAATCATCATGTCTTCTGAACCTACTACTGAACAAGCTATCAAGGCCCTCCAGGCCCATAACGCCCAGTTTCAAGAGCTGGTCATGAGCTTAGCCCAGGGTCAACAGGAGTTGAAGACTCTGATTCTGAAGAAGAAGAAGAAGAGGACTGAGTTGTTCAATACCGGACGCAGATATGGGAATGCACTGCAAAATGAGGCTGATCTGGCTACTTCCTCTGTAGGGAAAGACAATCCCCAAGAGAGAAGGGTTCCTAGTCCCGTGGTCTCCGACAACGAGACAGATTACAATGATGAATAGTACCCTCCTGTTGAGGACAGGTACAAACAGCTAGAGGACCGTTTAAGTGCTATGGAGATTCAACATGTGCCTGGGTTGGACTTTGGAGACCTAGGCTTATCTTCTGGGGTGGTGATCCCTCACAAGTTCAAGGCACCTGCCTTTGCGAAGTACGACGGGGCTTCCTGTCCTAAGCTGCATCTCAGATCATATGTAAGGAAGATCCAACCTTACACTGCTGACAAGAATCTATGGATCCATTTCTTCCAGGATAGTCTTTCAGGGACTTAACTCGAATGGTTCTATCAGCTGGATGGAGCCAGTATTCGTAACTGGGAGGACTTGGCTACTGCGTTCTATAAGCAGTATCAGTATAATTCTGACCTCGCTCCTACGCGTACCCAACTCCAGGGTATGTCACTAGGGACGGGTGAAGGATTCAAAGAGTATGCGCAAAAGTGGAGAGACCTGGCTGGAAGGGTGCAGCCACCTTTGACTGACCGTGAGCTTGTTGACATGTTCTTGGGGACCCTGTCTGGTCCGTTCTTCAACCATCTGATTGGGAATTCTTCTGCTGGGTTTACAGATCTGATCTTAACTGGTGAGAGAATAGAAGCTGGTATCAAGTCGGGGAAGATACATAAAGGTGCCTCCTCGAGTACTGAAAAGAAGCCCTTCAAGAAAGAATCTATTGCTGTTTATGGTTCAAGGAGACAAAATAAACCGGAACGCCGCCAAGCTGTCAACGCGGTGGTAATTTCAAAGCCTGCTACTGCTCCTCGGCAATATAACCAACCAAGGGGTGAGAGAACCATAAGGGAGTTCACTCGGCTCAGTATGACCTTGTCTCAGATAGTGCCGCAGCTACTGTCAACCAATCTGGTAACTGTCAAAGAAGCTCCGAAGGTTGTGAACACAACATCTCCAAAGTACAATCCCAACGCCCGCTGCGCTTATCACTCTGACAACTCGGGGTATACTACAGATGATTGTTGGGCTCTGAGGAATAAGGTTCAGGACCTTATTGATTCTAAAGAGATAGAGTTCGAGGCGCCCGAAAGGCCCAATGTTGTGACTGCTCCCATGCCCAAGCATGGAGTGAATGCTGTGGAAGAAGACCTGTATGTAGCCTCCGTGGATGATATTGTTACTCCGTTGTTGACTGTCAAAAGGAACCTGTTGCTAGCCGGTTTATTTCCGGGAAGTAGTAAAGGTTGCCATCTATGCTCTGTTTCACCTGCTGGTTGTCCTTTGTTGAGGTCAGGCGTCCAAAACCTGATGGATAATAAAGAGATCTTGTTCGAGAAGATTGATGTTCCTGCTATCCCTGCTGAAGAAGTGTCCATTGTTACTATTTTCAATAACTCTCCTAAGGCTCCCTCAAAGAAGCCTGTCAGAATCATGTCTACTCAGAAGATTGCTCCCATCATCATCACTGTTCCGAGGCTCATCCCCTATACATCCGACAAAGCTGTCCCGTGGCACTATGGGGCAAATGTTTATGTGCTTGGAGTTAAACAAGAGTTTGATACTAGTACCAGCATCAGTAACATCACCGGGCCTGTTAAAGTCACCCGCAGCGGTAGACTGTTCTCACCAGATATTGCGCCACCAGCTATTCAGAGACCTGTTGCCATCACACCTGCAAGTGTGTCGGCTTCCCTTCCTGACCAAGTTCCTATTTCTACCCCTGCGGCCGAGTCAACTGACGCTCGGGGAAAAGGGATTGCTACTGATGTTCCTGCCCAGACGGAGGCACCGAAGACAACCAATGTTGAAGCTTCCCAGCAAGAGATAGAAGAGATTCTCAAGATTATCAAGAAGAGTGATTTCAATGTAGTTGAGCAGCTGGGGCACACCCCATCTAAGATTTCTATGCTATCACTGTTGTTGTGTTCAGAGGCCCATGCCAAGGCTCTGATTACCTTCCTGAAGACGGCCCACGTGCCACAAGAGACATCTGCTGATCAATTTACCGAGTGTGTGGCCAACTTAACTACGGATAATGGTTTGGGTTTCTCCGATGCTGATCTGACTGCTAAGGGGAAGAATCATAACGATGCCCTGCATGTCTCCATCGAGTGCATGGGCACTACTCTTACCCATGTGCTGGTTGACACTGGTTCCTCATTGAACGTACTACCCAAGAAAGCTTTAGACAGGTTGGATTGCGAGGGTTTGGAGCTCAAGCCAAGCAACATTGTTGTCCGGGCCTTTGACGGGTCCAAAAGGATGGTGCATGGTGAGGTTGACATTCCAATCAGGGTAGGTTCTCAGGTCTTTGATTCAACTTTCTATGTGATGGACATCCGACCATCCTATTCTTGTTTGCTGGGTCGTCCTTGGATCCATAAGGCTGGAGCTGTGACCTCCACTCTACATCAGAAGCTGAAATACCCGGTCAGAGGGAAGATTGTGACAGTTCAGGGGGAGGAAGAATACATGGTCAGTCACCTTAACTCGTTCCGGTACATAGAGATGGATGGGGAGTTCATTGAGACCCCCTTTCAACACTTTGAAGAAGTTCCTCAGACACTGGCGTCAGCAGAGACTGTGGTTGAAGATCCTCCTTTGAAGATGGCTTCCTTAAAGGATGCTCGGGCTGTTATTGAGAAGGGTGAGTGCACAAACTGGGGCCGACTTCTTGATCTTACTCCGAAGACTGACAAATTTGGTTTGGGTTTCACTGCAGAAGCTCAGAGGGCTGTTCGTAAGGCAAGGATTGGAAGACCTCCTGTATTCATCACCAACCCGAGAGTAAATGCTATAGAGGATGACGTGGAGGAATCTGAATTCGACAGCTGGATCTACCCAACGAATAACGGTGGACCGAACAACTGGACTGCCAAAGACTTCGTACCTATTACTTTTGTCACTCAGTAATGAACTCCTTTGTTTTGAATTTGTAATAGACAATAATTTGAAACTTTATGGTCCGGTGTCTTACCCGGGGCACCGTGGTTTCATTTGTGAGGGCTTTTGTGTGTCATTTTCATATATCATTAATAAAAGCATTGGACGTTTTTTGCATTTCAAATCTTGCGCTCCTTGTCTTTCTTTATTATATATTGCAAAATAGCTATATTTACACACACTCACCTATACAGGTTCCAATCCACTCTGGATCCCACTGGTAACGACTATGCTACTGCCAGTTATGACTTCAAAAATCCGATCAACTTAGCCGAAGACGAAGGTGAATATGATTGTGAAGTGCTGGGTGAGCTTGCAAGACTGCTACTCCAGGAAGAGAGGGCCATTCAGCCACATGAAGAGCCAGTGGAAACGGTAAATCTGGGTACTGAGACAGACATAAGGGAGGTCAAGATTGGTGCCAATATGGAGTCTAGTGTGAAACAACGGTTGATTCAGATGCTGCATGACTATGTGGAAATATTTGCCTGGTCTTACGAAGACATGCCTGGGTTGGATACCGACATTGTGGTTCATCACCTGCCTACCAAAGAAGATTGTCCTCCGGTAAAACAGAAGGTCCGCCGTATGCGTCCAGAGATGTCCGAGAAAATCAAAGCTGAGGTTATGAAACAATTTGATGTCGGGTTTCTAGCAGTGACTTCTTACCCTCAGTGGGTTGCCAACGTGGTTCCAGTGCCGAAGAAAGATGGTAAGGTCAGAATGTGTGTTGACTACAGGGATTTGAACAGGGCAAGCCCTAAGGATGATTTCCCTCTGCCTCATATCGACGTTCTGGTTGGCAATACTGCTCAGCATAAGGTATTATCCTTCATGGATGGGTTCTCCGGTTATAACCAGATCAAGATGGCTCCTGAAGACATGGAGAAGACCACCTTTGTTACTCAGTGGGGCACCTTTTGCTACAAGGTCATGCCTTTTGGGTTGAAAAATGCTGGGGCAACCTACCAACGTGCCATGGTTGCTTTATTTCATGACATGATCCATCATGAGATTGAAGTATATGTCGACGATATGATTGCAAGGTCCCAAACTAAGGAGGAACAACTTGACCATCTACAAAAGCTGTTTGACCGTCTGAAATTATACAAGCTGAGGTTGAACCCGAACAAGTGCACCTTTGGGGTGAGGTCTGGAAAATTGCTAGGTTTCATCGTAAGTGACAAAGGTATTCAAGTGGACCCTGCCAAAGTGAAAGCCATACAAGAGATGCCAGTTCCCAAGACAGAGAAAGAAGTCAAAGGCTTTCTAGGACGTCTGAATTACATTGCCCGATTCATCTCACATCTAACTGCTACCTGTGAACCAATCTTCAAGCTACTGAAGAAAGATCAAGTAGTGCGTTGGAACGATGAATGTCAGGCCGCTTTCGAAAGAATCAAAGAGTATCTCCAAGAGCCACCCATTCTTATGCCACCGGTTGAAAGGAGACCTCTAATCTTATACTTGACAGTACTGGACAACTCAATGGGGTGTGTGCTGGGGCAGCATGACGAGTCCAGCCGAAAAGAGCATGCTATTTATTACCTTAGCAAAAAGTTTACCGACTGTGAGACCCGATACTCACTTCTCGAGAAAACTTGCTGCGCTTTGGTATGGGCTGCTCGCCGGCTGAGACAGTATATGTTGACTCACACTACTCTGTTGATTTCAAAAATGGATCCAATCAAGTACATTTTCGAAAAGCCTGCCTTGTCCGGAAGAATAGCGAGATGGCAGATGATCTTGACTGAATATGACATCCAGTACACGACTCAGAAAGCAATCAAGGGAAGTGTATTGGCAGACCATTTGGCACACCAGGCAGTGGACGACTACCAATCTATGAACTTTGAATTTCCAGACGAGAATATCATGGTAGTGACTGATTGTGAAGTACCTGGATCGGATGAAGGACCTGAGGAAGGATCCCGATGGTCTATGCACTTTGACGGAGCCTCAAACGCTTTGGGTAATGGCATTGGTGCTGTGATTATATCTCCAAAAGGCACTCATACTCCACTTACCGCCCGACTATGTTTCAACTGCACCAACAACATGGCGGAGTATGAGGCATGGATCATGGGTCTTCAAGCTGCAATTGACTTAAGGATCAATTTTCTGAGTGTCTTCGGAGATTCCGCTCTCGTGATCAGTCAGATCAAAGGCGAGTGGGATACGAAACACCCAAATCTTATTCCTTACAAAGAGTATGTGTTGACATTGATCCCCCATTTCGAAGAGATAACTTTTGAACACTTCCAAAGAGAGGAGAATCAGTTGGCAGACGCGCTAGCTACGATGTCTTCTATGTTCAAAGTCAAATGGGACAACGAGGCTCCCCGGATCATTATCTGGAAATTGGATGAACCTGAACATTGCTGCGATCTTGAGGCTGAAGAGGTAACTGAAAAGCCGTGGTATCATGAAGTAAAGCGGTACCTTGAAGCTCAAGAATACCCCGAGGGTGCATCTGTTAATGACAAGAAGTTTCTGAGAAGGTTCGCGGCAAAGTTCTTCCTCAGCAATGGCATTCTTTACAAGCGAAACCATGATTCAACCTTACTGCGTTGTGTGGATAAGACTGAAGCAGAAAGGATCATGGCAGAGCTGCATGAAGGTACCTTCGGAACTCATTCCAGTGGACATACTATGGCAAAGAAAATCCTTCGGGCAGGATATTTCTGGTCCACAATGGAAGCCGACTGTTACCAACATTCTCGGACGTGTCACAAATGCCAGATCTATGCATATAAGGTGCACGTTCCTCCGGTTCCCTTGAATGTCTTGACATCACCTTGGCCTTTTGCAATGTGGGGCATTGATATGATCGGCGAGATCAGACCTACGGCATCCAACGGGCATCGTTTCATCCTGGTAGCGATTGATTACTTCACGAAGTGGGTTGAAGCAGCTTCCTATGCGACCGTAACCAAGAATTTCGTGGCACAGTTCATTCGGCATAACCTGATCTGTCGATACGGTGTAGCTGAAAGGATCATTACGGACAATGGTACCAATCTTAACAACAAGATGATCACTGAGCTCTGCGAGCAATTCAAGATACAGCATCACAACTCTTCTCCTTACCGGCCGAAGATGAATGAGGCTGTAGAAGCGGAGAACAAGAATATTAAGAAGATTGTGCAGAAGATGACAGTGACCTAGAAAGATTGGCACGAGATGTTACCGCTTGCTCTTCATGGGTACCGTACCTCAGCACGGACATCAACAGGGGCAACACCCTTTTCCTTGGTCTATGGCATGGAGGCAGTCTTGCCTATTGAAGTCCAGATACCCTCTCTCCGGATAATAAAGGATGCAGGTTTGAGCGAAGATGACTGGATCCAGACTCGGCTTGATCAATTAAACCTAATTGACAAAAAGAGACTCACTGCTATTTGTCATGGTCAAACGTACCAAAAACGGATGATCAAGGCATTTAACAAGAAAGTCAGACGACAAGAGTATCAAGTTGGGGACCTGGTAATCAAGCGCATCATTCTTCCTCAAGGTGATCCCAGGGGCAAATGGACCCCTACGTACGAAGGGCCATTTGTGGTTAAGAATATCTTCTCAGGAGGTGCAATGATTCTAACCACCATGGATGGTGACGACCTTCCTCACCCCGCCAATGCAGACATAGTAAAAAGATACTACACATGATAAAAGACCCTCTAGGTTGACACACCTAGGCAAAAATAAGGGCTTCCCGGCGAACCAAAAGGGTTCGGGCAAAAATAAAGTATGAAAAATGAAAAAATCTGTACACCCGGCAAGTCGAAAACCTGAAAAGGCGGCTTGGGCAAAAATGGGTATCCCGGTGGACTGAAAACCCGAAAGGGCGGTCCAGGCAAAAGTTAGGGATAAGCGTAATACTATGTCTCATTGGATCACCTTGCATCCAGAATTCGGCATCAACTATTGGGCTCAGACGACACCAATCAATCAGCTTCATCTTCAACTAAGCAGTCAAGTGATGAGATGCTTGAAGACATAAAGGCGATATCAGAGTTGGAACCCAGTGGGATTTTTCACATAGCTGTTTTGTTTCCTTTTCAAATTGTATAAACTCTATTTTGTTCGACGGCGTTCTCTTACTAGGACGTCAGCCTCTTGTACACAAAGCGCCTATTTACAGGCAAATTCCAAAATCAATACAAACTCACTTTTCAGACAAGTTGCCAATTATTTTTCCTTTATCTGTTTTGTTTTGCAAAGAACGTCCAATGTTCATTTTTGATATATGCATTTGACATTAATTGCTGATCATAAATATTTGCATGCGAAACAAAGGACTAATTACAGGTGACATCAGAAACAGGGGCAATCAGAATTGTCTAAGTGGGTTAGTTGCTCTGTCCACCAAGGTACCAAGGTAAGTTCAGTTGAAGAATGTAACCAGGATACCTTCACTCCCTGCAGAGTAAGACAAGATTCAGCAAATACTCCACCCAAGCATAGTTGGTCTCCCGTCAGCCCTAACAAGGCACAATATCTCCAACAAGTCAATGATACTCTCCCCAAGAAGAGTTAGTCTACTGTCAGCCTTAAGGAAGTTGGGTATCCCCAGAAGATCTTAACATTCCCCAGCGGAGTATGCAGATATTCCTTAGCAAGCATCCCCGGCAGTCTTAATATTCCTCGACAGAAATATAAGATTGTTCCCCGGCGGAATACAGATGCCCCAGTGGAGCCATTTCCCCAGTGCAGTCCAAAAAGTTTCCCCAGGAGAGTTGAATCATCCTCCCCAGTAGATTCTGGAAGCTTATCCCTTGCAGAGTACATATCTCTCCCCGACCATGTTCAAAGGTTATTCCCCACCAGGGTCTAACTGGGTTATCCTCAGCTAATTACCACGGAAAGACCGTCCTCGGCGAAGTTCTTCCTATCCCCCAGCGGAGTTCATCAAATTCCCCAACATAACTTATCAATGGAATCCCCAGCAGAGTTCTCATTAAAATCTCAGTGAAGCATCTCTTCCCCACAGAGTAATTCCCCGTAGAGTAATCTTTTCATCAAGTTTATTCCCCAACGGAGTTATCTTCTCCTACCGGTTCATTCTTGCAATCATCATCCCCAGCGGAAACGAAGAACTCTACTCTTCAACCTCAGCCCAGGATTAAACTTCCCGGCATTCGTCAAGGATTTATTTTCCCAGACGAAAATACATTCATAAACATATCACATATCATACCTCGTATTCATAAACATGATAAAGTGCATACGGCACAATCTCATTTATTCCTGAAAACATCATGACATCATGCATTTCATACATCATGACATTTCATACAACTAATGTTTTGCCTTTTCAGAAAAAAGTCAAATCAAAAGATGATTACCATCAACCTTTTGAAGTTCCAGATTCGATACCTGTATCTAGCCAGGGCATATCTGTGAGCGATTGATTGTAGATTCGATACCTGTATCTAGCCAGGGCATATCTGCATGAAGAGTTTGAAGATCAACCCCTGTATCTATCCAGGAAGTCATCTTTCATTCTCAGGTCAGAGGTCTACACCTGTATCCAGCCAGGAAAGCTATCTCGACCAACCTTTTTAAGTTCCAGATTCGATACCTGTATCTAGCCAGGGCATATCTGTGAGCGATTGATTGTAGATTCGATACCTGTATCTCGCCAGGGCATATCTGCATGAAGAGTTTGAAGATCAACACCTGTATCTAGCCAGGAAGTCATCTTTCATTCTCAGGTCAGAGGTCTACACCTGTATCCAGCCAGGAAAGCTATCTCGACCAACCTTTTTAAGTTCCAGATTCGATACCTGTATCTAGCCAGGGCATATCTGTGAGCGATTGATTGTAGATTCGATACCTGTATCTAGCCAGGGCATATCTGCATGAAGAGTTTGAAGATCAACACCTGTAACAGGCCAGGAAATTATCTTTCATTCTCAGGTCAGGGATCTATACCTGTATCCAGCCAGGAAAGCTATCTCTACCAACCTTTTGAAGTTCCAGATTCGATACTTGTATCTAGCCAGGGCATATCTGTGAGCGATTGATTGTAGATCTATACCTGTATCTAGCCAGGAAAGTATCTGCATGAAGAGATTGAAGATCAACACCTGTAACAGGCCAGGAAATTATCTTTCTTTCTCAGGTACGCAAGTTCTCGCTAAGGAATCTCTTACGCGATCGACACTCCTGGATGGCATCTTTAAGCCCATCTCCACTCCTATCCATCATATCTCCAAATGGCATCTGTAAGTCCATTCCCGACATCACATTGCTGATACTACACCATGCGAGTGCAAATTTCTGGGCACTCTAGTGTTCAATCATCTTCCACCTTCGGATCACGAAAGGCACGCAAGCCAATCTACATCCTCAGGTTTAAGAAGATTGAACAGGGGCAATTGTTGTACCCAAAAATTTTCCCTCCCATATTCTTCAAAGTTTGTCAAGAATCATCTTCAAATGGTTCAAAAATTGCTCAAGGATTGCACAGTCCAAATGCTTCATAAGCCAGTCAAAATTAGGGTTTTGGTTCTTTCAAGGAATTGGAGATTTTCAATGGCTCAATCAGGTCTCATAGGCCTATATACATTGTCAAGCATCTACATGTCAAGTTTCAAGACTCACAATCCCAAGTTGCATAATCAAAAGCTTCATTTGACCTACAGTCAACTACAGGGGTAAAATGGTCATTTTGCAGTCAAAAGTCAGAATTTTTGGTCAACATCTTACTTTGAGACCACAATCATCATTTGATCAAGTCTTGATCATGATTCCACAAGCATGGCTCAAAAATCATTAAAGATGCAAAAGTTACTATTTTTGGACAGTAGAAAAGTCAACTGTATTTTGACCAAGGCATAACTTTTTCATGGTTCATCAGAAAAATCCCATCCAATGCTCATTTTGAAGGGGATGACATTTCCTACAATTCATCTTCACCTTCTAAGTCCAAGAAATGCTCTCACAAAAAGTTATCAATTTCTACATTATAGGTCAATTTCAAAAGTCAACAAAAATGCACTTTAAGTCAAAGACCATAACTTGATATTGGTAAATCCAAATGACATGGGACCAAAGGCATTGATTAGAGGACTTCAAGACCTTTCCAAAATGTCCAAGAACATGTTCATATGATCAAAATTGAGCAAGATATGCATTGGAGAAGTTGGGAAATTTTTGTGAATTTGCAAAAGTCAACTTTGCTCAAAATACTTTGTTTTTGCTAATGGGCCTCAAATTTCTTCTTGAAACTTTATCCAAGGCCTATGCACGACCCATCAAGCTTAAATTGATTTATTTTCTTATTTTTTATCAATTAAATGGATTTTTAATCAATTTTAATTCATTTAATTAATTTAAATTGTAGGAAATATCAAGATATGGTTTTTCAATCTTTTCATGAAGCAAATATGACCTAAAGGAGCTGGCAAACTCGTGTTCACATCAAGGGGACAAGAATCTCCAAGTTTGGCAAGATTTTTCAATCAAAAAGATTGAAAATTATTTGATTTTCAATCAAATATTGAAACCATAATTACATGGATCTTTGCCCAAGGATTTAACCTAATTCTATTCTCCTATAAGTACACAACCTAAACCTAATGCATTGAACGTGAAAACTCTGCAAGAAAGCCATAATCACATTCAAAAAAATCCAAGGAAAAAGTGAAAACTATTTTCAATCTTCCAGGCCAATTCAAGGACTTTGGTTGTTTCTAACACATTGCTGGAAGTCTCAGGGACACATTGCAATCAAAACCACACGCCAAAGCTCAAGAAATCGCTCTACACAGACCCACGGTTTGATGATTTTTTCCAAAATCGTATTATCCAATTCATGAGCATTTAACGTGATTTTTTGTTTGTTTTGTGTTGGTAGCAATCATACGAAGCTTTTGGCATAGGTTAATTGGACTCAAACATTCAGAATCGAAAGTTGCCATTGGTGAATTCTAGGGTTTCCAAGCTTTGAATTTGGGGCTTTGTTATATGGGAAAAATCAAGCCTTGAGAGACCTATGACTGAACTCGTGAGAACCATACGAATTCAAAGGACATATCACGAAATATTTATGTAGCCCCTACGCCTAATCGCTATTATTCGTCGTTCCATATTGTGGGGGGTTAAAAACCCCCGCTATCTCTTTGTCTTTTTTACAGGTAAACAAAGAAGACGATGAGCTGGTGATGTGCTATTGGTTCATTCAAATAAAAAAGGCGCGCGTGTTTTGGTACAGCATAAGTGTTGATTTTTATATATTATAATTACTCATTGTCATAATAACAAATGCAAGCGAATGGCTCAGTGGTGGATGCGTTGTCCAAGAATCATTGGGACCTGGGTTCGATTCCCAGGTCCCCTAAATCCCTTGTTTCTATTTTTTCCAATGTATTCACATGCAGGTTGCTAAATGTTGTCCACCATATACCCCACTCATCCAAGCGCCAGGTGGCTGGCAAGGCAGATCTGAAGGCAAAAGATGAGTGACTACCATGCTCTCTAGTCAAAGCACGCTTGAACAATTGCCAAAGTCAAATGGACTGGTGGCTTAATGGGCCTGAAATTTCCAGAACAAACCTCCTAATGGACCCAGCACACCCCCCTGGTTTCTTATTTTCTTATTTTCTTTCTTTTTAATTTCTTTTATCTATTATTATTATTATTTAATTAACTCACATAATTATTTTTCATAATAAATTCAGACAATTAAAAAATGTAAATATTTTCATTATTATTATTATTATTATTATTATTAATTTCACCTTAATTTAATTATTTTGTAAATAAATGCTAACAAATTAATTTAGTTTAATTAGGTTTAATTTTGACTTTTTTTTATAATAAATAAAATAAATTAGAATTAGGTTTTTACTAACTTTTGACTTTCTTTTATTTTATTTTTATTTTCATTAAAACATAAAAAACATAAAAAATACTTTTTTTCTTTTAATTAATTAATTAATTAGTTATTAGGTTTAATTTGAATGAATTGCAAAAAGGGTTATGTTTTTGAATCGCATTTATTTTCAAGGGTTATGTTTTTGGCGATGTAAATACCCGACGCCTTGTAATAGCGTAGATTTACTTTCCGCAATTTATTTTCCACAAATTATTAATTGTTAACTATGCATGCAAGACTTGCCTGAAAAATAAAATCAAAACGTAGCTCACCATAATACATGTGCAAAGATAATCTTAAATTGAATCCTGACACACTCGCATATGCCACTCCTAGGGTACGCCTCACTTGGTTGCCTCGACGTGGTCATCAAGTATAGGGTGTTTTAGAGGTCGCCCTCCTGTCTAAAGATCTTGTTGCCTCGAAACGGTTGCCTCGGATAAAAAGGATCTAGGACATTAGGGTTACCGCTAAGGCGTCCTACTATTGCTTTGGTGACCACACATGTCCCTATAATCGAATTGACCCGAATAACTCCAACGATGGTGCTATCTACTTCTCAATAGTGGGATGGTACTGTCTAAAGGACATTTACACAACTTAATTCCTTTGAATAGGTAGATTTCTCCTGGGTACTTGCTCTTTCAAAAAAAAAAAAAAAACAACTTTTCGCACTCACACTTTCAAAAAGTTTTCTAACAAATACTTCATACACTCTTGAGGACTGATACAAGAGTTACCTAGAAGTTTTTCAAACTAAACTTTTTCAAAACCCACATACACAAGAAAAGCAAACAATTTTTGAAAACATAGTGAGCAAGTACCTAAGAGCCCGTGGATAACTAACTAATTTTACCGCCTAAAACGGCTAATTCGAAACAAACACAATCCCTATTGGTCTCCGAAAACGTCGCAATCTAAAAAAAGTTATCTCAACCATAATTACCTAAGCGTTTAACTTAGTTACCCCGTCAAATTTCCTTAATTTCCGGATAACTAATTTTACCGCCTAAACCGAAAAAACCGAAATCAAATGCAATAAAAACATACTAGATGTTTAGAGGAAGTCTAACCCTTACCGATTAATCTCTGGAACAAGCTCGTCGATTTGATTCTAGAAATTTCTCCTCTTCTCTTCAACCCTAGCTTTTCCCCCTTTTTATCTTCTTCTTCTCCTCTCTATCTCACTTCTCTCTGTTTTCTCAACTTTCTGATTTTTTTTCTATCTTTCTAACTAACCCACTACTACTAATATACTACTTACTTATTATATATATTATAAAACTAAAATATATTATTATATTATAAAACTAACATATAATATAAAACTAATCTTAATACAATTTAATAAATACTTTAATAATTTAATTATCACCAATTAATTAATACACACCAAAATACAATATTATCATATAAAATAATCATTTTTTGGTAAACTAAACAAACTAAATTAATCAATTACCGGATTGAATAACCGACTAAATAATTATTATTTTACCAAAATAAATATCAACCGGTCATTTTAGAAAATAATAATATAAATAATATTAATTAAAACGGGGTGTTACAAGAATCACCTCATCTTCTACTACACAGAAGAAGCATTCAACTGAGGAGAAAGATTCTGAAACGGTTTACGAATCATGGAGTGAACCTTGGAAAAGAAGCCAAACAAGTGTCGGACTTCATACTTCAACCTCTTGCAGTCTTCAATATCATAACCAGGTGCCTCAGAATGGGAGACACATCTAGCATTTGCATTGAAATCAGGAGAGAAATTTGTGGGAGGATGACCCAAAGCACAAAGCTTAATCAACTAAGCTTCTAACACACGAGGAAGTAGTTGGATGCAAGGAATTGGGATTGTATCAACATGCTTCTCAGGTTTCTTCTGTCTTTGCTGATAAGCTTTTCCCCAATGGGTTCACTTAGAGACTAGAAACTAGTTGCCGACGAGAAAATCCGGGAACACGAAATTCGGGGTGAGACCCATAAAGTATCTCTCAATTTTAAAAATGTCCCATAGGCTGGGGATGAATGACAGCTTATGTTGTAACAACATATATCTGATCACTTTCCTTTGTTGACATTGTCTTTAGAACTTCCATACCCGACTCAACTGAGTCTTCAACTGGTTATTTCTCCCTTAAGGATTTCTGACCATGGGTCATTGCTTGCATATCCCAAATAAATAGCCCCATCTAATGCTTCAAATAATCCAATTCCCCATGAAGTTGTTCCATGATTTTTCAGATCACGATAAGGTAAGAAGTCAAGATTTGTAGTTCTAAAAAGAAAACCAGGCCTGAATAAGAATTCCCCACTGAGTACCTATTATGGATGCATGAAGATGCATGAGATGAAAGAGTGGATGGGATTCCGTGTTCAATCATTTTCAAGGAACCCACATGTTTTTTTTTAATTTTGATTTAGTAAGAGATGGACAAACAAAACATAATGTTCACAAGCACGATTCGTTGGAAATAGAAAGAACATATGTGTTAACTTTTTTCATGCATACATTTTTTACACATTTCTTTTGTAAAAAAGTGAATATGCTATGATGCAAGTTCAAAACCACAGGTTTAGAAGTTCAGCATAGCAATTGTATAATCATCTAGATAACTGCTGTATAAATACACTGAATAATCCAAATATCACAGGATTGACGGTTCGACACCAATTTCAGAACACAATGGAACCAAGTACAATGAATAAATGTTGTATAACCTCTGAACAAGTTAAATACATTAGGATCAAAGGTCCAAAACATAACCAAAGAATCATAGTCACCAAAAGAACAATACAGTCATTGTCAGAACATAGTCACCATCTGTACCTGTAAATATGTTTCCCTCCCCACTCACGGGTAAAGACTAGGTCAGGGTAGGTCGATGGTAACTCAAAATCACGAGTTCGCTTGAGAGTACTATTATCGTACACCTACGTGATAATGATAACACCTCATTAAAACCACATCTGAGTGTGGATGACACAATCGTCTAGGGTAATCTACATCCCCTATTCGTCATGTTCCTCTCTATTCCTAGTGTTCCTATTATTTGTCACTTAGCCTGGGTATTGGGCCTTTTACCTCATAGTAACACCCATCCAACAAAGAAATAGAGAAACCAACATAACAAAAGTATTGCAGATAACAATAAAGATGCAATGCAAATATATGCTCAGATAAACATGTACAGATGAATAAATTGAAAGCATAAAAAAAACACCCTAAGAAAAAACAAGAGCTAGGAGCGACTCCAGGATGGACCAGCATTTGGTCAATCTATCCCCAGTGAAGTCGTCAGCTGAAACAACTGGTGGAACTTTCAACTGAAAATGAAATTAGTGAAGTCGCAATTGAATGTTTTTTATCTCATGGAAAGGGAAGGGGAAACATCGAGTAAACATGAGAAGGGTGGAATCAAGGTCAAACGACCAAGAGATAGGGGTAAGGGAGTCTGTTACCGGGGGGAGGTATTAGCACCCCATATGCCCGTAGTACTCTATGGTATCCACTCATGTTGTTCTAATCAAAGGGCATGGTCAAAGTCTATGTATAAGGTTTGAAGTAAAAAGAAAGAAGTAATGCATGCAAAAAAAAGGAAAAGAAAGTGTGGGGAAAAGAAGGAGATTTTTACAAAGATATGCTCGATTAGGCCCCACAAAAAGCCTCCACCTACATATCCCTTTTAAGGAATCAGAGCAGCCGTAGTTCGGCTCACTTGTTTTGGTGGGTTTATGTTTTTTAGTTGAACAATGTTACATTCAATCATTCCAATGCTGCTCGACCTTTGGAGACTTACGACCTGTAGTGGAAAGGAACCAACATGCTCTTAGAAGAGAAAAGCCGAATGGCGAAAATAAAGAGTCGGTTAGTGGTTTTTACCTTAAGAAAGGGTTTAAGTTGTTAGAGAATATTTTTATTAGTTTAAGGAAAAAGAAAGTTTTATTTTTAAATTTAAGGATGCAAAAAGAAAGAAAACATCTAAAGGAGACTATCTATAATCTAATCCCTAATGTTATCATACAATAATGGCCCTATGTCAAGGATAAAGGGGGAAATGTCTATCTATGTTAGCATGCATGGATTATTATCCTAAGGTCTAGCTCGAATCGGGAAAGAAACGAGCACATCCTAAGGGAGCATGGTATATACAGAGAAAACAAGCAAAGGAAACACGTACATGGCGAGAGTAGTGTATCCCAAACAAGAAAAGGAGAGTGCATACATGGCGAGAGTAATGCGTCTCAAAGTAGAAAGCTCGAACAAAGGGAGCTCATACATGGCGAGATTAGTGCGCACTAGCTCAAGAAAAATGGCCTACCCAAGATATCCCAAATTGAGGTAGGTAAAGGAAAAAAGTCAAGAGAAATGCTTTAGCTAAGGGGAGCGGATTACCCGAAGAAAACAAGCGGGATGGAGATGATATAAGAAAAGAAGAGAAATGCTTTAGCTAAGGGGAGAGGATCATCCGAAGAAAACAAGCGGGTAGCGAAATGTCAACATTGACCATTGTGAACTCCTAAAAATGTGCAGGGATTGGGACATAACCCTTTTCCATATGACCGACTCAATACAAAAGATCAGCACACTAGAGAATTGATGTACAACATGAGCTAAGGGTAACACAAACTAGAATGTTCGGGGGTTGGCTACTAACCCTTTCCGTTCATCTCCTTTTAAGGACTTGTCATTTGTAGTATATGCAAGCACAAAATGTAAACACACCTGCATAATACCTTCTTCAAAGGTAGGGTTTTAAACAAGCACGGGTAGCACACAAAAGGCACATAATGCAGAATTTCCCTAAACAAGTCTTTAAATAAACCAGAGGGGTTCCTGATATATGTCAGCAACAAAGATCCCCTTCATACATTTCTACCCTACTTGACATGGCAAGGAAAGCCGTAAAATCCATACTTCTAATGATCTATATAAATCAGTAAAATGCGGAGAGAAAATAGAAAATAGGTTTACCAAACGAATAACAAATCCGTAGATGCTAAGCAATAACAAAGAAACCTGGAAAACTTCACAAGCTGCTAGCACCAACAAAGAAAAATATCATCAGCATATGCGTCAAAGTACCAACAGTCAAAATTACAATGTGTAGCAGACACATTAGAATATCAAAATACGCTTGCACCAAATATCGATCGACACACAAGTATAACAGAGAGGTGCACAACAATACAAGCACATGGCATGGAATATGTATAGGACATTCCCTCACCATCAACAAAGTACATGCATGAATTACAATCCATATAATATACAGAAATAATAACCACATGGTGGAATGTGTAGCGGACACATCCATGTGATGCCAGGGTACCTGCACGGAATACATTCCATACAATATAAAAAATAATGATCACACGATTTCATGTGTAGCACACACATATGTGTGATACCATGGTACCTGAACGAAAATAGGATTTATGCAAGAATGTTATCATTTACGCATCATTCACAAACTTTTACTAACAAGTGATCACAAAATACGCCGTTCAACCAATAATCAAATGTTAATTAAATTTTTAAGGCCTAACATAGTACCTTGCAAAGCATTCACAAAGGAGTTAGAATTAACAAGGCAACATAACCAAAATGCAATAAAACAAAGCAAAAGTTATTGTTTTAGATTGGGTAATCAGCTACCATAACAAGGTAACCAGTTACCATAAGCCTAAATTCCTGGAAAACACTACTTTAACTGAGGTAATTGGTTACCATAACTGGATAACTGGTTACCATAAGCCAAAAATATGAGAAAATGCTATTGACTTTGAGATAATCGATTACTATAACTAGGTAACCGGTTACCATAAGCCAAAAATATGAGAAAACACTACTGACTTTGAGATAACCGGTTACTGTAACTGGATAATTGGTTACCTGCGGGCAGAAAGTAGTTTTTAACAGTATTTTTGAGATTTGGCTCATGGCTTAGGCATTTGATCAAACACAAAACCTACACACATTCGACACATGATTTTGCACAATTCAAGGCCTAGATTAAAATTACACATGATTGATTAGGATCAACAATTAAACTTCATGCAACATCATCAATTTGTTTCATTAATTAAGCACTTTCATGAGAATCAAGTTAATTCAATAAGCACTTAATTTAACTATCCAATTCTGGATTTAAATATGATTATCAAATCAACTCACAATTCTAGGCTTAGATCTATATTCTTATTTCAAAATGCAACCTAGATTCAGTTTGTGCTTGATCAAAAAGTGTTTCTCAAATAATCACTTATTTCAAGAAGTGATTAATTCAAGAAAACTCATCGATAAAAGTGAAGAGGAGGCTTAGGTATATAGATCGCAATGAATGGATCAACAATCAGAGAATAATTGTTCTTGATCTTGACGAAGTTGTTGTTGTGTTCTTGATGGAACAGGTGAACATCTATCATAATTTTCCTGTGCGAACATACTTGATAAATCCATATATTCGGAGATTTTCTAAGTAGAATTGGCTTTCAGCCGTGATAGAAAAAAACGTAGAGGATATCAAGATGGAATTTTGGCCACCAGAACGGGCTCCAAACGATGAACGGTCTTCGAGTTATGAATTTTTTTCGTTTGCGAAAATTGCACCTTCAACATACTTTTTCACAATTTTCAATTGTACACCCTCAAAAAATCAATTTATTCGGAGGCTTTCCCTGAGGAGTTGGCTCTTGGTCCAAACATACGAAATAGAGTACACATAAAGACAATTCTTTTGATGTAAAACAAACCAAATTGAGATGATGAACCAAATTTTGGGGTACAACAGCTGCCCCTATTCAATCTTCTTTGACTAGAGAGTGATATTGGCGGAAGCCTTTCGAACAATCAAGGTGAAAAAGGATTGAATACTTAATAGAACTGTAAAATTTTCACTCTAAAGTCATTCGGTTATCATTGCACTTTTCATTTTTATAAATAGTGGTTATCAATGACAAATGTATGCTCGGTTGGGGTGGGACACACACAACAAGAAATTGATTTTTGTAATCATTTATGCATATGAAATACCTCGATCCCATGGAATGCATGTATGCATATGATAATGAAATATAAGCCAATTAGGATCACAATGAAGAGGGAAATTTTTTGGGTACAACAAAGAGTTCATAATTTTTTATATAAACCTAGTAAGAGGTAAATTGGTGCAAATGCATGTTGATCTTTATGAATTCAGTTACTACACACATGATCATGCAGGTTGCATTGTTTTTAGTACATATATTCATGGATGAAATAAACTGAGAAGTGATATCCAAGAAATTTTGGATGAGGGCCTTATCCATATAATCTAACCAAGAGCTAAGAATGAAGAGGTTAATATGACTGAAAACCATGTTGCTGGGTTTTTGTCTTCTGATGAGTTTATGTTTTCTGATGAGTTTGAGTCTGCTAATGAAGGCATGACTTATGATAATGATTTTGTAATTCCTATTGAAATACCTATTGAATGTGCTGAAGAGGCTGAGGTGAATGTCATTTTCCTATACTTTGACATTCCTACTCCTGTGGAAAATCCATACCGTAGTAAGACTATAATAACTCCCGTGGTTATTTGTTTACCTGGTCTTATTCAGTATGAGTATGATAGGGGTATACCTTACAAGTATATTGCAAATATTATGGAAGACAACTTGGAATTTCCAATTCATCCTTTATCTCATGTTGAAAATATTGCTGAGGCCAGTCGGGTGACTCGTAGTGGTCGTGTATTTGCTCCTACCTTTCAAGGAAGTGTTGATGCTAGTAAGAAAATCGTTGAAGCTAGTGCTGAACCCAAGAAGGTAGAAGGGTGGAATAGTGGAGATGCGTTGGAAAATGACGATTATGATCTTTTGAAGATCATTAAGATGAGTGATTATAAGATTATGGACCAATTGCTGCAAACTCCATCCAAAATTTCCATTATGGCATTATTAATGAATTCTACAGCTCATTGGGATTCTCTGATGAGGGTCTTAGAACAAGATTTTATTGAACATGATGTCTCGATTGACCAATTTAATATTGTTATGGGAAATAGGATAGCTTGCAATAATTTGATTTTTTTTGTGATGATGAACTACCCGATGAAGGAAGAAATCACAATATGGCCATGCATATATCTCTGAATTGCAAGAATGACTCCTTTCCTAGTGTGCTGATAGACAATGGGTTTGCTCTGAATGTGTTACCAAAAATTACTCTAGAGAAGCTCAAATATCAAGGAATTCCTATGCGTTATAGTGGTATTATAGTGAAGCCTTTCGAATGTTCGAGGAAATCTGTCATTGGAGAAGTTGATTTGCCATTATACATAGGTCCACATATGTTTCAAATCACCTTTCAAGTCATGGATATCTTTTCAGCCTACAGTTGTCTATTGGGTCACCCCTGGATCCATGAAGCAGGAGCTTTTACATCCACCTTACATCAGAAACTGAAATTTGTCCGTGAAGGAAATGCAGGGATTCTGAATGGTGAACAAGCTTTCTTGGTATCCCATTTGTCTTATTTCAGTGTTGTAGAAGCTCATGAATCTGCTGTTGGAACTCAGTTCCAATATTTATCTATTGATAACATAAAGAAGAATGAATATTCCATTACCTCTTTTGGAGATGCACATCAAGTGGTTCATAATGGTCCTAGCAGTATATAGGGTCAGATTATTGATCCACCCGTAAACAAGAACAAGACATGTCTGGGCTTCTCTTCAGAGAAGGATAAGAATGAAAGGGTGAAGCCAAAGCCTTCTTTCCATCCATATAAAGACATCTTCCACATTGCAGGTTATCTCCATCCAACTACTCCAGAGGTCAACCCCATCTTTGTGGATGAGCCAGAGCAGGAGATGCCAAATTTTGTGATGCATGAAGTGAGAGTTCAGAATTGGATCACTGTTGATGGTCCCAGTTGCACTCATATTTCAAAGTAATTTTCCTTTTCTTGTTTTTCAAAATCATTTCACTCTGCCCAAGGTGAAAGTGATATTGTAGGAGCGTGTCTTTTGTTTTAAATTTTAAAATCATTAATAAAAGTTGTTTTTGATTTCTAATTGTGTTTTTATTTTTCTGCTTTTCTTGGAAAATGGTAATCAGAAAAACCCTTTCAAAATAAATAACAACTGCAAATAAATCTACATAATCGCTTGTTGTATTTATTAGTTTCTAAAATCAAGCATAATCATATGTGCAGATTAATTAAAAAACCTGTTGAAAACAATGACCCTACACCATCTCCCAACATTGAATTCCCTGTGTATGTGGCTGAAGAAGAGGAGTTTACTGAAATCCCATAAGAGGTTTCTTGGTTGCTTGGGCACGGGGAGAATACCATTCATCCATGGAAAGAGTCGTTGGAGATTATTAACTTAGGTTCTAAACAGGATTTGAAGGATGTCAAGATTGGGGCACTGCTTCATCCTAATGTGAAGAGCATGTTGATTTAATTATTAAAGGAATATGTTGACATTTTTTCTTGGTCTTATCAAGATATGCCTAGGTTGGATACTGATATTGTGGAGCATCATCTACCATTGAAGCCTGAATGTCCACCTATCAAACAAAAGTTAAGAACAAATCATCTTGTTTAGTAATGAAGATTAAAGAGGAGGTTTTGAAACCAATTGATTCCAGTTTTCTTATGACATCAGTGTATCCTCAGTGGATTTCCAATATTGTCCCATTTCTGAAAAAAGATGGAAAAGTCCGCATATGCGTTGATTATAGAGATATGAATAAAGCTAGTCCAAAAGATGATTTCCCTTTGACATATATTGATATGTTGGTAGATAGCACAACAAAATTCAATGTATTCTCTTTCATGGACGAATTTTCTAGATACAATCAACTTAAGATGGCTCATGAGGACATGGAAAAAAACAATGTTTATCACACCCTGGGGAACATTCTGTTACCAAGTGATGCCCTTCGTGTTGAAGAACGGTGGTGTAACGTACCAGAAGGCTATGACAACCTTATTCTATGATCTGATGCATAAGGAAATCGAGGTATATTTTGATGATATGATCGCCAAATCTCATACTGAGGAAGGACATTTAGAAGACTTGTTGAAGTTATTTCAGCGTTTGAGGAAGTATCGCCTCCCCTTGAATCCGAATAAGTGAACTTTTGGTGTTTGTTCTAGAAAGTTGTTAGGATTCATTGTTAGAAGAAAGGTATTGAGGTTGATCCTGATAAATTTAGCGAAATTCAAGAGATGCCTGTACCAAGAACTGAAAAGCACGTCAGGGGCTTCCTTGGACGTTTGAATATTATCTCCAAATTTATTTCTCACATGACTTCCACTTGGGAGCCGATCTTTAAGCTTCTAAAGAAAGATCAAGGTTATGTATGGACATATTATTTCCATAAGGCTTTTGAAAGCATTAAAGAGTATTTTCTTAAACCTCTTATCTTTCTCCCTCATGTTGAAGGAAGACCATTGATTATGTATCTATCTGTGTTGAATAGCTCCATTGGTTGCATTTTTGGACAACAAGATGAAACAAGAAGAAAAGAATATAAAATTTATTATTTGAGCAAGAAATTCACTGAGTGTGAGTCACATTATTCTATGCTAGAAAAAACATATTGTGCTTTGGCCTAGGCTGCAAAGCGCTTGTGGCAGTATATGTTGAATCATACAACTTGGTTGATATCCAAAATGGATCCAATTAAGTATATCTTTGAAAATCCTACTCTTACTGGAAGGATTGCCTGCTGGCAGATGCTGTTATCTAAATATGATATTGAATATCGTACTAAGAAGGCTATTAAAGGCAATGTGTTGGTAGAGTACCTTTCTCACCAACCAGATCTTTAATAGTATGTATTCATTCTTATGTCTCTGTGTTGTCTACCATCATTAGCCTATCAGATCTTTGATAAATGATACTCACCTCATGCGGAATGTACAGCCCATTTAGGCTTCTGTCCTCAATAGGGTTTATATTATCTTCTCCTCATTGTAGTTTACCCCAATAGAGTTGAATTTTTACTAGTCTTGACACTGATGTAAATCTTTTCATTCTCCATCCTCAATCCTGATGTTTACTGTCGTTTGTGGAGTCATTATATCTCTTATTTCTCTACCTTCATTTGTGAGTTAGTAGTTCACCATTATCCGTTAATTGATGTGTTCCTTTGCTTTATCCTCATTTATTGAGTTGATATGGTCTTGTCTCCTCTTCAAGCTTTACCCTAGTAAAGTTGAGTCCTCTTTTCCCCAACGAAGTTGATTTTCCTCCAATGGACTCGATTTTCTTTCCCCAGTTGGGTTGGTAATCCTTTCTTAAAATATTACTTCCTTGTCGGCTTGTTGTTTGCATTGTTAAGGATTTCCCCATTAAAATTCTTGCTTTGCATTTTGCTTGTTTAATTGTGATATTGGATTTTCCTATTCATAGTTATCCCAAGGGTTGTGTTGTTCCCCAATGATTGATTTTCCTGGTTGAACTCTCTTTCTTAGTCTGTCTAGTGTCATAGTTTTGTCTACACTATTTTGTTAGTCCCAGTATTGTCTTGTTCCCCCTGTAGAATCCGTCTTCTACATTCATAATCATAAGCATTGCATGGCATCTTAGGGCCAAAAATCGGTTTTTTTATATTTAAATATCTTCAATCGTGTCGAGACGAAGATTTTAACCTCCGTATCTTCAGATAGAAGACGCTTAAATAAGGGAAGCTGTTATACCACAACTTTTTCCCCTAAGATCCCTTATCACTTCATATCATTACAATGCATCAAGATTACACATTAAGGTTGGTTATCTCTTCTACTCTCTCTTATCTTTAAGGTTGTCCTTAAGGGATCACCAAGCACCTAGAATTATGTCTCTTGTATATGTATTTTATGTTTATTAACCTTTAACCAACATAAAAAATGTATGTTTCCTCTTTATGCTTTGTACATTATAGGTATTGAGCCAAGTACTTCTCTCTCTCACTTCCTAAGCTTGGTTTTTGAAGGATGGTCCTTATTCGATTGGCTATTTAGTGGATTTTAAAGGCTTGGACTTCAAGGCTATGGTTGTGGAATCAAAATGTTTTGGTTTGAGGACTTTCTCAATTTCATTTGGTCAAGATTGTCTCAATGTTGGTCGGTGAATTCATCAAGGAACTTCATAGGTTCCTGTGTTTATTTCCATGCCTTATTCAACAAGTTTCATCAATAATTGAGCTTTTTCATCAAGTATGCTTCAATATAACATCATTTTAGGGTCTAATGTGATTCATCATGCCTTAATTTGCAAGAAAAGTTCAACAGATTCAAAGTTGATCCAAGTGGTTTGACCTAATTTGGTAAGCCCTTGAATCTATGGTCACGAGTGTATAATTCTCTAAATTTTAAATATTTTGAAGTGGTTATTTTTTCCATGGACTCTCCTCATCATTTAAAACAACTTCTCTTTACATGACAAGATCCAATTGTGCAAGGAAAATCATTAAAAGCTGAAAATGTTACAAGTCACTTTTGTAATTTTTGAGTGAGGGTTTGTCAACATCCCAAGTCCATATCTTTCTCAATTTTTGATATTTTGAAGTGATTTCTAAGTCGTGATTCTATTTAAAGAAACCCTAACTGAAGAAACAGCTGCTATATATTCAACAGGATTGCTGTTTGGAAAATATCCCTTTTGGACTGAAGATCAATCAGAAACTGTATAGTTTTAACTGTTGTAATCCAAGCAATTATCATTGTGATAAGTGACTTGGAATAGGTTTTGTTTGTAAGGGTTTTTGTACCACTAAAAGCTTTGAAGCAAGAGTGTTTTGTGTCTCTTGACTAAACTTTGAAGCAAAGTCAAGTTAGGTTTATGTATCACTCAAAGCTGTGAAGCAAGAGTGTTTGTGTTACTTGATTAAAAAGCTGTGAAGCATAATCAAGTGTATGTTTTGAAGAGTGTCTTCATTAATTCATTAGTCAATTGTTTTAAGTATCACTGCTGTGATTGAGGGGGAGTGAGTAGGAACTCAGGTTTAAGTAGAACTTAGATTGAAGTTGCATTGGGTAGGTCTTAAGTGAAGGAGATAAACTGGTTGGTTTATTCCTGAATTAATATCTCTTATAGTGGATTTCCTCCCTAGCTTGGTAGCCCCCAGAGTAGGTGTTGTTTCACACTGAACTGGGTAAACAATTGACTGTGTTCTTTACTGTTTTTATTTACTGTCTTATAGAAAGTCATATACGGTGTCATAACATTCACTGTGACATTGAGTATCTGCTGCCAGAATTTTCAATTGGCATCAGAGCAGGCACCCTGCTTGTATTACTGGGTGAGATCTAGGGATATCACTTTCTGGCACTATGGACAAAGAAGGAGTTTTTGGAAATAGACCACCCATTCTGGATGGAACAAATTATGACTACTGGAAACCTCGTATGATTGCCTTCTTAAAATCTCTGGACAAAAAGGCTTGGAGAGCTGCTGACAAAGGATGGAACCATCCCACCATAACTGAGAAAGATGGGACAATCAGTCTGAAGCCTGAGGAAGAATAGAGCAAAGAAGAAGATGAGTTAGCCCTGGGAAATTCCAAAGCCTTAAATGCCTTGTTCAATGGAATTGATAGAAACATTTTCAGACTAGTACATCAATGTGAACTGGCCAAGGAAGTGTGGGACACTCTCAAAACTACCCATGAAGGCACATCCAAAGTAAAAATGTCAAGGCTTCAGATGCTGACTACAAAGTTTGAGAACCTAAGGATGAAGGAAGAGGAAACCATTCATGAGTTTCACATGAACATCTTGGAGATTGCCAACACCTCAGGAGCATTGGGTGAAAAGATGTCTGAAGAAAAACTGGTGAGAAAGATTCTCAGATCCCTGCCTAAAAGATTTGCAATGAAGGTAACTGCTATAGAGGAAGCCCAGGACATCAGCAACTTAAAAGTGGATGAACTCATTGGGTCTCTTCAGACTTTTGAGATGGGGATCAGTGACAATGTTGACAAGAAAAACAAGAGCATAGCACTTGTATCCAACACTGAAGATGAAAACAAGGAGGATGAAGAAGAAAATATTTCAGAAGCTATTGCCGTGCTTGGAAGACAATTCAACAAACTCATAAAGAGAATGGATCCAAAGTCAAGGTCAAATGTTGATAACATTCCCTCTGACATTAACAGATCTTATGACTCCAGCAGAAGACCAAGGTCTAAAGAGAAATGAAATCAAGGCAGAGGAATTCAATGCCATGGTTGTGAAGGATATGGGCATATTCGAGCTGAATTCCCTACCTTTCTTAAGAAACAAAAGAAAGGAATGACTGTTACCTAGTCTGACTGTGATTCAGAAAGTAATTCTGAAGAAGAATCTGCCAAACTAGTTACTGCTCTAACTGGTGTTTGCACCTCTGAAAGTGACACCAGTGATGAGGAAGTGACATTTGAAGAACTGGCTGATACTTACAAGAAATTGTGTATCAGAAGTGCTGAAGTCTGTGTGCAAAATGAGAAACAAACAAAGCTCATCATAAAGTTGGAGGCTAAAAAAAGGGCAGACCTTGAAACTATAAGTCATCTAGAAGGGGAAGTTCAATTGCTGAACTCACAACTGAACCAGATGACCAAATCTGTCAAGATGCTGACAAATGGAACTGACAAATTGGAAGAAATCCTTCAGGTTGGACAAAATGTGGGAAACAAGTCTGGACTAGGATTTGTGGAAGCAAAGAAATCTGGTGCAGACAAGAAGATCAGGTCCGATAAACAAATGTCAAAGCAGATGTCACAACATAACACTCAACATCGGGAACAGAGAAATATGAATAAAAAGTACCAAAGATGGAAATGTCACAACTGTGGGAGGTTTGGTCACATAAAGCCTTTCTGTTTCAGATTGTATGGATACCCTAATCAGAACCCAGGTGTCAAACCTAAGGCTAACAAGGTACCACATACTCCTCAATGGAAGAAAAAGGCTACTGCCCTGATAGCCCACACTTCCCTGAGAGTCTCTGCAAAGGAAGACTGGTACTTTGACAGTGGATGTTCTAAGCACATGACTGGAATCAAGAACATTCTCAATCATGTTAAACCTCACACCACTAGTTATGTGACCTTTGGAGATGGTTCTAAAGGTGAAATCAAAGGAGTTGGTAATTTGGACTGCCCTGGAGTTCCAAATCTAAATGAAGTACTATTGGTAAAAGGCTTGTCTGCTAATCTCATTAGTATCAGTCAATTGTGTGATCTAGGATTCAAGGTCAACTTCTAAAAATCTGAATGTCTTGTAATAAATGAAAAACAAGAAGTTGTAATGAAAGGAGTCAGATCTAAAGATAACTGTTACTTGTGGGAGCCTGAGAACACTAATAACTCCACTGTGTGTTCTATTGCCAAAGAAGAAAAAGAGGTGAAACTGTAGCACCAAAAACTTGGCCATCTTCATCTAAGAGGAATGAAAAGAATTATCTCCATGGAAGCAGTCAGAGGGATTCCAAGAATGCAAATTGATGAAGGGAGAGTTTGTGGTGAATGTCAGGTTGGTAAGCAGACAAGGATGTCACATCCAAAGTCAAGACATCTGACCACTTCTAAGGTTCTGGAACTTCTACATATGGATCTGATGGGACCAATGCAGGTGGAAAGTCTTGGTGGAAAGATATATGCCTATGTTGTTGTGGATGACTATTCTAGATTCACCTGGATTAACTTCATTAAAGAAAAATCTGATGTGGTGAATAACTTTGAAGTTTCTAAAGAACTGTGCAGAAGAATTCAAAGAGAAAAGGAAGGGTGTATTGTCAGAATCAGAAGTGATCATGGCAAGGAATTTGAAAATAGTAAGTTTAATGAGTTCTGTTCCTCAGAAGGAATTAGTCATGAATTCTCTTCTCCTATAACTCCCCAACAAAATGGAGTTGTAGAAAGGAAAAATAGGACCATACAGGAATCTGCCAGAGCTATGATACATGCCAAAAGACTTCCTATTCATTTTTGGGCTGAAGCTATGAATACAGCCTGTTATGTCCATAACAAGGTCACTTTGAGAAAGGGAACCTCATCCACCATTTATGAACTCTGGAAAGGAAGAAAGCCAACTGTGAAGTACTTCCATGTTTTTGGCAGCAAATGCTATATTCTGGCAGATCGTGAACAAAGGAGAAAGTTGGACCCTAAAAGTGATGAAGGTATATTTCTAGGATACTCCTCCAACAGCAGAGCTTATAGGGTATTCAATTCCAGGACCAAAGTCATGATGGAATCAATAAATGTCATAATTGATGATTATCATGAAGAAACAGATGTCCCTTGTAATGTTGAGACATTCTTTGAGACTCCGACTCAACAGAATGACCTTCTTGACACCACTACAGTAGACTCTGAATCCAAGGAAGCTAGCAAAATCCCTTCCATCAGAATTCAGAAAGATCATCCTAAAGAACTCATTATAGGGGATCCAAATAGTGGAGTTATTACAAGATCTAGAGAAATCATCTCAAACTCTTGTTTTGTGTCTAAAATTGAACCAAGAAATGTTAAGGAGGCCTTAACTGATGAATACTGGATTGGTGCAATGCAAGATGAATTGAACCAGTTTAAGCAACATGAAGTTTGGGAGTTAGTTCCTAGACCTGAAGGAACAAACATCATTGGCACAAAATGGATATACAAAAACAAATCAGATGCTGAGGGAGTTGTCACTAGGAATAAGGCAAGACTTGTTGCCCAAGGATACACTCAAGTTGAAGGGGTTGATTTTGATGAGACCTTTGCCCCTGTAGCCAGACTGGAATCTATCAGACTCCAGTTGGGAATTGCTTGTCTCCTGAAGTTCAAGCTGTTTCAGATGGATGTAAAAAGTGCCTTCCTAAATGGGTACTTAAGTGAAGAAGTTTATGTGGAACAGCCTAAAGGTTTTGTGGATCCAAACCACCCTGATCATGTCTATAAATTGAGGAAAGCTCTGTATGGCCTGAAACAAGCTCCTAGAGCATGGTATGACAGGTTAACAAAATTTCTCTCAGACAAAGGATACAGAAAAGGAGGCTTGGATAAAACCCTCTTTGTCAAAAATGAAGGAGGGAAGTTAATGGTAGCTCAAATATATGTTGATAACATAGTGTTTGGGGGAATGTCAGAACAAATGGTTAAACATTTTGCTGACCAGATGAAGGCTGAATTCGAAATGAGTCTCATGGGAGAACTGACTTATTTTCTTGGACTGCAAGTCTCGCAGATGGAGGACTCTATCTTTCTATCTCAAAGCAAGTATGCAAAGAACATTGTCAAGAAGTTTGGTATGGAGAATGCCAGTCACAAAAGGACCCCTGCACCTACTCATTTAAAGCTATCCAAAGATTCAAGTGGGGTTAAAGTGGACCAAAGTCTATACAGAAGCATGATAGGAAGTTTGCTGTACTTAACAGCCAACAGACCTGACATTGCTTTTGCAGTTGGAGTTTGTGCAAGATACCAAGCTGATCCTAAAGTCAGTCATATCAACCAAGTAAAGAGAATTTTGAAGTATGTAAGTGGAACTTACAACTATGGCTTGTTGTACTCTCATGGTTGTGAACCAACTCTGACTGGTTATTGTGATGCTGATTGGGCTGGAAGTGCTTATGATAGAAAAAGCACCTCCGGAGGATGTTTCTTCTTAGGAAATAATCTGGTCTCCTGGTTCAGCAAGAAACAGAACTGTGTGTCTCTCTCTACTGCTGAAGCTAAATACATTGCAGCTGGTAGTAGCTGTTCTCAAATGATCTGGATGAAACAGATGCTTACTGAGTATAATGTCACACAAGAAGTTATGACATTGTACTGCGACAATCTGAGCACAATCAACATTTCCAAGAATCCTATTCAGCATAGCAGGACCAAACATATTGACATAAGACATCACTTTATCAGAGACCTTGTAGAAGAGAAGACGATTAAACTAGAACATGTTGCCACTGAGCTACAGCTGGCTGACATCTTTACCAAGGCACTTGATGCAAATCAATTTGAAAACTTGAGGGGCAAGTTGGGTATTTGCCAACAGGAGGAATTGTAGCAATTAACTTTGCTTGAAACAAGGGCAGAAGGAGTTATTTTTGTTAAGTCTATTTTGATTGGGTTAATCATATGATTTCCCATTTCTTTCATAATTATTAAGAATAGACACTCATTTGCCTCCTTCCTCTCTCATCTCTGCAACAAATCCCATTCTCTCAATCAAAGTTCTCTCTCTAGTTGGAACAGGAGGAGACTGATCGAATCAGAAGGGAAGAGGTTGCTGCTGAAGATCAGCTCAATGCTGAAGAAAGTAGCTCCTCTGAAGGTGACAGTGCTTAAAGTCTGGTGGAATTGTCATGCCTGATGCTGTTGCTGTTGATGCAAGTGTCTTCAGATTTTATTTGTTGTTTTTATTACCTATTTTGGATAATTGTATAACATTTAAGTACATGTTTCTTTGGCCCATTTGTGGCTAAAGAGGGGGAGATAATTTCTGTGTTAATCACTTGGTAGACCACATATTTTTTCTGCAGTCATATTCATTCTGCTGCTCTATATTCTCTGATTGCTTAGGGGCTTTAGCCAAAAATCTGCCAAAGGGGGAGTTTGCAAGTGTTTAGTTATTGGCATGTATTTTTGGTAAAACCAGGTGTGTGAATGTCATGACTAATGTCATAACATTCTGGTTTATTAGGTACTTTATGCAGAAAAATTATGGCATACAGTAGCTACTGTGTATGAGTGTGTATCTGAGCTTTTTGCAAAAGATCACATTTATTGCCTTCTACCAAAATCAGTAAACAGGAATTTTGATGTCATAACAAATGTTAAGATATCCTGTACTGATCTAACAGTAGTGCAGTTTGGTTAATTCTGAGTTTTTTTAGGAAGTTGGCTCATTCCTTCCAGAACAGAATCTCCCGTTGTCTTTGGGTTAACCTAGCTCAACCCTAAATAGGTTGATAAAGTCTTGTGACCAAGTCTTATGGTTAAACCTAATTAACCCTAGCTTTTTGTGGAAACCCTAACTGAAGAAACAACTGCTATATATTCAACAGGATTGCTGTTTGGAAAATATCCCTTTTGGACTGAAGATCAATCAGAAACTGTATAGTTTTAACTGCTGTAATCCAAGCAATTATCATTGTGATAAGTGACTTGGAATAGGTTTTGTTTGTAAGGGTTTTTGTACCACTCAAAGCTTTAAAGCAATAGTGTTTTGTGTCTCTTGACTAAAGCTTTGAAGCAAAGTCAAGTTAGGTTTATGTATCACTCAAAGCTGTGAAGCAAGAGTGTTTGTGTTACTTGATTAAAAAGCTGTGAAGCATAATCAAGTGTATGTTTTGAAGAGTGTCTTCATTAATTCATTAGTCAATTGTTTTAAGTATCACTGCTGTGATTGAGGGGGAGTGAGTATGAACTCAGGTTTAAGTAGAACTTAGATTGAAGTTGCATTGGGTAGGTCTTAAGTGAAGGAGATAAACTGGTTGGTTTATTCCTGAATTAATATCTATTATAGTGGATTTCCTCCGTGGCTTGGTAGCCCCCAGAGTAGGTGTTGTTTCACACTGAACTGGGTAAACAATTGATTGTGTTCTTTACTGTTTTTATTTACTGTCTTATAGAAAGTCAGATACGGTGTCATAACATTCACTGTGACATTGAGTATCTGCTGCCAGAATTTTCATATTTCACTCATTTTCTCAAGCTTGAAAATCCAAAATCACTCTGTCAAACTCCCTCCATAACTCGCTTTTATGAGATTTAGAATTCCCCTTTTCTCCACTTTTCAATCAAATTTTTTCATTGATCCTTCTTCCTTGAACTTCACTGAAGCCAACAGAAGAAGAATCAAGCCTTGAGGTGTCCTAAATCGTGCCAACCAAGTCCAGTTTTAAAGAATTTTTCTGTTACTTTGTTCAGGTAGAGTTCTCAATCAAATTGAACCAAATAAAGCCCTATTCTAATCTATTCATCCTTATGATTCTCACACTTCTTATGATTTGCATTTTCATTGAGAATTGAGAGAGATACTTGGGATTTTCGTGCTCGCTATTTTTTTTTGGTTTTCTTCAAATTCAGCCTTGCACAATTTATATAAATTTGGTGTGAGGGTACCATTAGAATTGTCTTAAAGAGACGAATCTAAGGGTACCAGCCTGGTTCTCTAATTTTACAGTTTGAAGAACCTCAATTTAGGGCGTCTGGAGGTTGAAGACGAGCTACGTGTCGTGCTTCAGCCAATGATAACGTGACATGTGATTTTTTGAATTCTATCCAATGCATATGTTTTACCATGCGCGCGTCATAGGAACCCTTGGATTTGATGACTTTCATTAGTAAGACTTCATCCAACGTGCCAGATTTTAAGTAACTTATATTTATTACAAAATGATTTTATGTGATTTCCAAAAAAGACCATGATATGCACAGCGCGACAGATCCATTGGATCTGTTTACTAACATGTTTTGACTCTCATCTAATGGTCCATACTTTTCTGACTTTATTTTTGTTTTCAAATTTTTTTATATTTAATTGTTTTAAACTTCAAAAAATTATAGAAAATTCATTTTTGATCCAAAAATTATGAAAAAATTCACAAAAATATTTTTTTAACCTTCTATTCCTGATTTTTATTTTTTCATGATTTTATTTTCAGATTTGATATTTTTTATGATTTTTTCTTGTTTTAACTTGTTTTTAATTGTTTAAAAATACTTCTTGGTATTTTTAAATTCTAAAAAAATTCATCTAGATCATTTTCTTTATTTCTAACTTTCTGAAAAATTTTCTACAATTTATTTTGACTTCTATTATTTTTTGACCCTTTTTTTCATTTATTTGAGTGCTTTTAATTTGTTTAAAAATACTTTCTTGTTTTAAAAATTACCAAAAATTTTATAAAAAATAATTGAGGTTATTTATGATTTTTTTATGGTCTTTTCAAAATTTTCTTTGATACTTTGAATATAGTTTGCTATTTTACCTTTTATTTTCATTTTAAAAATAATTTAAAAGTCATTTTTCTTTTTTCATTTTATTCATTAAATGCTATTTAGTTTTTTTTTAATATATTCTAGTTATATGATGGTTGATCGTAAACTTTATTAATATCATTGGATCTTAGGTGTTGAGTTTAACTCCACTAAAACGGATAGATGATTTTAATGATAGTTTGATTATATTTTTGATTCAAATATATCTCCTCCCTCTTCATCTTATCCCCTTCTCTTTTGTGTTGCATGTTGTTAGAAGATGATCTACATATCATCTCTCCAAACATATGACACATAAATTTCTATTGACCGGCATTAAAATAGGTGTGACTTCTACATAAGTCCACTAACGATTGCTTAACATAGCGCTAAATTTTGTCCCGATTCGAGAAATGATCATTTGTGGTCCAAACCTATGTTTGCAAGCCCAATCATGTTTACTTTAAAACCTTTGATCCAACAACCTCGAGATTCATTGTTAGGAGGCTTTGGTCTTATCAATCCTCTAATGAATCATCATAAATTTTAGACTACGTGAATCATTTAAACATCATTGACCATTTATTGGTGGTGCCTTGAAAATTCGAAATGAATGATATACTTGACAAAAAGCCAATGGAACTTGTTGTTGAGAGGCTTTGATTTTATTAATCTTCTAATGAGTTTTCAAATGCAAGTTTAAAGATGGTCATTCAACTAACCTCTAATTTCTAACTCATTAACAATTGGATTTTATTTTTATGCTTTTCCTTTAAGCACCATTTATTTTAGAATTTTCATTTCATGCTATTTTCATCTTTGCTCATTTGAGCATTTATCTTTATGTCATTTTTATTTTGCTCACTTGAGCTTTTAATTTCTTTTTTTGAAGATACCTAATAATCAACTTGAATAATAAAAATACTTTAATGTTCCTTGGACTATTTGGTTACTATCCTTGGCATTATGGAGTTATGGACTTCTTGGACTTAGGATTAGAGACCTTGACCTACCTTGGGACCTTGTGACTTCTACTGTTTTTTTGTCTGGAGTTCTTGGGGTTTACCCCAAGACATTGGGTTGTTTGTTTTCTTTGTGTGCAATTTATTTTGATTATGTGCTTTGTTTGTGGTCGGGAATTCATCTGTATGCAACTGTTACTCTGTCCAATTTATGAGAATACTTAATGCATTTGAAGCTTGGTTTTCTTTAGAGGTTTATTATATGTTCTTGTTTGGTTTCAAATCCAAAGAATGGGAATTCTACATTGACTCATTGTGTCAAGTGTTGGCTTCTTGTTGGTTAGACAGTTCTTTTCCCTAGATTTTACCTTATGCTTTAGGATAGCCCCTTCATCGCCTCCGATCTTCTTTAATTTCAAAAATCTTCTCCCTCCGTTTCAAAAATATTCTTGTTTTCTAAACCTGAACCACTTTCGCAATAAACTTGGACTTAGGTCCATTAATTTCCAAAAATATTTTCTTAATTAAACTTTAAACAACTTAATAATACTTTGAATTTTTTTTTTTGCGAGAAGACTAAAAGTCAAACAATCTCATTGAAACCATTTTGCCCTTTTGGCTTTTATCGTTACAATTTTCTCAAAAGATTAGACTCTTGTCAATCTTTGTAGTGATGCGAGCTACTATACTTCTATGATATATAGTGAAGTGAGATATTTTTCACTTGGGTGTTGAGCGAGGCTTTGTTTATTTTAAAATCCAAGTCATATCCTCCACTTTGAGATGATGCAAATTCTCCTTTCTCATAATCGTGGGTAGTAAGTATGTTCTTCCACTCAGATAAGAAGATGATGTCTCGTCTCTTAAAATTAATCAACACACGTGTTTTTTAAAAATTTTAAAGGTGAAATACGAGTACCCTTATCCCCTATTGCACGAAAGGTGGTACGTAGGCACTAAAGGTTCACAACTGCGGCGGGTGCAAAAATTATAAAAAATACTTCTTTTCTAATCTCTACAATCTATTTTTTATACAACTTTTGTAGCCAAAATACACAAATTTACAAAGAGGTTCCTACGAAGTACCGTAGTTGTTTAGGGTGCTAATAGCTTCCCTTTGTATAACCAACCCCCGAACTCAGACTCTCTCCCCCTCTTTTTGGATTATTCGCTCTTTTCCCATTCCTCTGGAAACAATAAAGCACGGTGGGGATTTTTATTTGATCTGTGCAAGTCAAGTCAATCCAATGGCTTAGTCTCAACATTTCTACCATTACAGAAAAAATTGCGACTTTACTAGGGAAAGATTGACCAAATTCTGGTCCATCCCTAAGTGGGTTGAGCCTATCTTTGTTTATTTGTGTATGTGCTATTGTTTTTTGTATATTATATGTTGTATATATGTTTGTCTGCATTTTCCTGGTTTTCAAGATGCTTAGTGATTTCTCATAAGTTCTCTACCCGGACTTGGGAAAACATAAGATAGGACGGGCGGTATAGTCATGTTAAATTTGAGGGAGTAATCCAAAAAAAGGAGGCATGATATCCCCCACTCAGTGGAGGCCCCTTTGACTCTAGTGTCCTTTACCGAGTAATCAGGAAGACGTGTTGCTTTCGACCTAGGAGACTGCTAAAACTGAGGATCATAGAACCTTTAACCAATCTTGGCCTTTTAGGTGTAGTGCAGAAACCATGACGGAGTAATCCGGAATTGGTTTTCACGCGATACTTCACTCGGACGAGTTTTTCCTGAAAATATTACTAATTAACGATTCAATCGGGACGTTGGTAATATCCAAAGGAAGGATGTAGACTCTGGGAACCTCATAGAACCTTGTTCGGTAGGTGATAAAATATTAGATCATACCTTGTGGGTAGTACCTTTGACCTCATGCTCGTAACGTCAAACCTATGAAGCCCTCCTCCCATTTTTGTGATCTTGTGTGTGATTGTTGCATCATACATTCATGCACCCATGAGCATCTTTTAAGACGTTTTGGTTCAAGGGACTTACAGTTGACTTTTTGCGAATATCTCAGGTACTTTTGACAATGGATTCTGGGAAAAGAAAGACTCGAAAGTTCAATTTCTAGAATCCCAAGATAAATGATTTGATGAGTATAATTCTCGAGATTGAGAGTTCTACATATTTTTGGAAGAAGTATGGATCCATCGTATCTCTCATGAAGCTCAGGATGAAGGAAGGTATTCTATCGACTTTGGTCTAGTTCTATGATCCGATGTATCAATGTTTCACTTTCCATGTTTATCAGTTGGTGCCTACATTGAAGGAGTATTCTTATCTATTGAGTTTACCTGTTATCGACCGTGTTCCTTTTATTGAGTTGGAGGAGGAGCCAAAGTCCCATGAGATTGCTGTTATGGTTAATTTGGGGAAGTCTGAGATTGAGGCCCACATGACTACCAAATAAGGAATTAGAGGCTTAGCGGCTCAGTTTTTATTAGAGAAAGCTCGTTATTTTTCTAGGATGAAGAGTAAAGTTGCTTTTGAGGCCATCTATTCTCTACTTGCTTATGGGTTGTTTTAATTTTCGAACATCGACAACTTTGTGGATATTAATGATATAGGGATATTTTTTATACGGAATCTAATCCCTACATTATTAGGATATTCTTATTACTCTATTCATCTTCGAGTTTCATATCATGGAGGGATGATCATTTGTGGCACGCCTTTGTTGTATCAATGGTTTATTTCTCACTTACCTCAGACCAATGCTTTTTGGGATGTCAAGAAGGAACCTCGTTGGGCTCCAAATATTATGAACCTCGCTCATTCAGATATTGTTTGGTATCATCAGGCTTACCATGACGTAAAGATTATCTACAGTTGTGGTAGTTTCACCAATGTACCTCTTCTTGGTACAAAGGGAGGAATTAACTACAATCCTGTTCTTGCACGATGACAACTTGGATATCTGATGAGAGATAAGCCAAATAGTATTCATCTGAGTGGTTTCTTTCTCAGAGAGGGATAAGATCATAAGAAAGCTAAAGAAAAGATTTCAAATGCTTGGCACCATATTCACAGGAATAATAGAAAGGACTTGGGACCTAGAGGAGCTGTTTCTTTGGAGTCTTATCTCTGGTGGGTACAAGCAAGGGCAATCATGTTGAAGATGCCATATTCCCGTGAAACACCTATGCCTGATATGTTTGTGAAGACCACTCCTCCCATTTTAGATGATGTGGAAGAGCTTCAACTTGCCCTAGTCAAGATGCAGCAGGAGAAGGAGGCTTGGAAGAATAAGTGTCGAACTCTAGAGATATCCTATCGAGCAGACTTGAAGGAGAAGGATAACTTGATTGAGATTCTTGAGAGTCGTGCTGTAGAAATGATGGAGAAGCAAGAGGATTTATTTTTCCTTTAGAGCTCAGTTAGGACTTAGTCATTCACATCCCAACTCTGGTGATTGGAGAGTGGTTTCTGATAGGTACGTAGAAGAGAACAAGCAGTTGAAGGTTCAGATTGCAAGACTCACAGGAAAGCGTCAGTGTGTGGAGTGATCTTCATCAGCTTTATTTCTTAGGATTTTAGGTTCTATCTTCTTTTGTACTTGGGATTGTGGAAACTTGTACTAAAATATGTAATCCATTTTGAAGCCATTATAATGATATTTTCAGTATTTCAAAAAGTGTTAATAATTTAATATTTTCAAAGTTGTCTATAATTATTTGAGTCCCTTGAAATATTAATAATAAAATAAATCAGGTGCATTGAATATCATGCATCATCTTGTACATATTTCTTGCATTTCTGTTCATACCCAGGTGTCTTACTGAATTTCTCTACTTTGTTCAGCAAGTTGTCTCACCAGTACAATACTCAGGCTAATTCCAGGAAGAAAATGGAGAATCTTGAACAATTAAATTGTGAGCTGCACAAAGACGTTACTACTTTGAAGGCCGGTATGGCCAATACAACTGCTTTAATGGAATCATTGGTGGCTTCTCAGAATCATCCACCACTTGCTCAGCCTCAACAAACAACATTCACCTCTAAAGGTCTGTCAGTTCCCGTTTCTGTTACCCCGGTTATTGTTGCTCATAATCATATGCCTCAGGGTTACCCACGGAGAATGCCAGAAAATTTCATGCCAAAAGGTTTTAATATTGACACTCAAGCTGCTCCAATTATGCAAGCTGCTGCTACTCCTACACCTCCTGTGGTGCATGTTACCCCTGCTAGTAGAAATGAGATCCACTATGATGCACCTCCTTCGGTGAATACTATGTCATTTGTTAATGATGAAGTTTATCGTCCTATTCTTCCACCGAGTGAAAGTGCGGGTTTCTATGACCGGTTGGATGAATTTCAAGACCAGTTCAATGAGATGCAGAAGGAAATAAAGGCCCTTCTAGGAAAAGAATTGTTTGGATAGAATGTCAGTGAACTCTGCCTAGTGCCTAATGTAAAGGTGCCAACGATGTTTAAAGTTCCGAAATTTGAGAGGTACAAGGGAAATTATTTCCCTCGTGACCAGCTGGTGATGTATATCAGGAAAATGTCTACCCACACTGATGATCAGTGTTTGATCATTCATTTCTTCCAAGATAGTTTAACTGGTGCTGCTCTGAAGTGGTATATGAGTATGAACAATAGTAGTATTTGTACCTTCAATGATCTGGGAGAAGCCTTCATCAAGCAGTATAAGTATAATATGTTCATGGCACCTGATCGTGACCAGTTAAGAGCAATGGCTCAAAGAGACAAGGATTTGTTCAAAGAATATGCACATAGATGGTGTGAGATAACTGCCCAGGTGGTTCCACATATGGTAGAACAAGAGATGACCAAGGTCTTCCTGAAAACCATTGGATCATTTTATTATGAAAGGATGGTCTCCAGTGCACCGAGTGATTTTACCGAAATGGTAAGCATGGGTGTTCGTTTGAAAGAGGCTGTTAGAGAGGGGCGCTTGACAAAAGAGGAAGGGACGAATAAGTCGTCATACGAGTTTTATCGAAATAAAGAAAGTGAAAAAAATGATGTTATTGGGGAAAGGAATATTAGACCAACTAGAAGGCATCAACGGTACCAGCAACATGTTGCTTCTGTGACTCTAGTCGTCAATGTAACTCCAACCACTGTTGCCTATCAGAGACTATCTCCTCAAGGAAATTAAGGACAAAGTCAGAAGAGAGAGGATTTTGATTCTATTCCAATGAGCTATGTAGAGTTACTTCTGGCTTGGATTTAAAATAATTTGGTTCATACCAGGCCACCCCCTACTATACCATCACCTTTACCTTGGTATTATAAAGCAGACTTGACATGTGTTTTTCATCAGGGAGCACTAGGGAACAACATAGAGAACTGTTATCCTTTGAAATCTGAAGTACAAAAGATGGTTAGATCTGGCCTGTTATCCTTCAAAGATGTTGGCCCTAACGTGAAAGATAATCCTTTGCCAAAGCATGAAGGAGAAAATGTTGTAAACATGGTTGCTGGTTATCCACGGGATTTCTGGATTTTTGATATCAACCTGGTTAGAGGAGATTTAGTAGAGATGCATGCTGACCTCTATGAGTTTAGTTACTATATGCATGACCATGGTGGTTGTGGTATTTGCAGTACATATATCCAAGGATGTGATAAGATAAAAGCTGATCTTTAGGAAATGATGGATGAAGGCCTCATTCATATAATTAGGCCTAGGGAAGAGTACGAGGAAGATGTGAATATGGTATTTGGATTTCTTGGAGAATTCCAAATTCTTGACGTGAATCATATGAATGATGATTTGGTGCAGTTGCACGCTACTTTCTGTCACATAGATGGTCAAGAAGAAGGCCATTATAGGTCTTGTCAGATTTGCTGCAGACATTCTCGTGGTTGTTCCATAGTGAGAAAGGGTGTTCAATTGTTATTGGATAATGGTACTATAAAGACTTCAGGAAATAGAGATGATTACAATGGGATTAATATGATTGAATATTGTTTGGCTGAGACTGTGTCAGATGATGAGTTTTCTTCTGTAGAAGAATTCTTTTCCTCATATGAAGATGTGTTCTCCAACAATGATTTTGTGATGTCCAAGTATTTTGAAGAGGGGGTGAATTTTATTGTGCCTTGTTTTGGTGTTCCCTTCCCTATAGAGATTGAGTATCATAGTAAGGCAGATGTTGCTCTAGTGGTGATTTGCTTGACGGGTTCTGTTCCTTACGAATCAGACAAAGTTGTGCCATACAAATACAATGCTACAATCTTGGAGGATAGTGTGGAAGTTTCCATCCAACATTTGTATGATGTTGAGAATATTGCTGAAGCCAGCCGAGTGACCTGTAGTGGCCGTGTTTTTACACCTATCATTCGAGGGAGTGTTAATGCTGATAAAAAGGTTGTTGAAAGTGTTAAACCCAAGGAAGCAGTGGGGGAATCTAGTGGTACTACTCTGGAAAAAGATATGGATGATATATTGAATATTATTAAGATGAGCGACTACAGGATCGTAGATCAATTGTAAATACTCCATCAAAGATATCTATTCTAGCCTTGCTAATGAATTCTTCTTCCTTCGGCGTCTGAATTACATTTCCAGATTTATTTCCCATATGATTGGAACGTGTGAACCGATCATTAAGTTGTTAAAGAAATATTAAGGTTGTGTGTGGATGGATGATCGCCAAAGGGAATTTGAAAGTATTAAAGAATATCTGCTTGAACCTCTTATCTTGCTCCCGCCCTTCGAGGGAAGACCATTGATTATGTATCTGACAGTGTTAGAAATTTCTATGGGCTGTATCTTGGGACAACAAGATGAAACATGGAAGAAGGAATATGCCATTTATTATCTCAACAAGAAGTTTACTGACTATGAGTCACAATATTCTATGTTGGAAAAGACATGTTGTGCTCTGGCCTGGGCGGCAAAGAGGCTGCGGTAATATATGTTAAATTATACTACTTGGTTGATTTCCAAAATGGATCTAATTAAGTATATTTTTGAAATGCCTTCTCTTATCAGAAGAATTTCCTGTTGGTAGATGTTGTTGTCTTAATATGATATTGAGTATCATACTCAGAAGGCTATAAACGGTGGTGTGTTGGAGGATTATCTTGCTCACTAACCGGTTGATGGTTAATAATCTGTTAAATACAATTTCAATGATGAGGATGTTATGTTTTTGAAAGTGAAAGATTATGATGAGCCATTGCCCGAGGAAGGTCCTGATCCTGAATCTCGTTGAGGCATGGTGTTTGGAGGAGCTGTGAATGCTTATGGGAAAGGAATTGGTGTTGTGATTATCACTCCTCATGGATTGCATATCCTATTTACTGCAAGCTTGGTATTTGATTGCACTAGTAACATGGCAGAGTATGAAGCTTGTATCATGGGTCTCGAGGAGGCTATAGATCTCAGAATTAAAATTCTAGATGTATATGGAGATTCAGCTTTGGTAATAAATCAGATTAAAGAAGAATGAGATACTTGTCACCCTAGTTTGATTCCTTACAAATATTATGCTAGAAGATTATTACCTTTCTTTAATAAATTTGAATTCCATCATATTCCTAGAAATGAAAATCAGATGGTGGATGCTTTGGTCACTCTGTCTTCTATGTATATAGTGAGTACTCGGAACAATGTGCCTCGTATCGTTGTTCGACGTTTGGATAGGCCGGATCATGTGTTTGCAACAGGGAAAATGTCAGACGAAAAACCTTGGTATTATGATATCAAACATTTCTCCAGACTCAGTAATACCCATTTGGTGCGTCAAACAAAGATAGAAAGACATTGAGAAGGTTGGCATGCAGCTTCTTCCTCAATGAAGATGTGTTATACAAAAGAAATTATGACATGGTCTTGCTCAGATACATGGATAGACACGAAGCATACATGTTGATGCATGAAATCCATAAAGGCTCCTTTGGCACTCATACCAATGGGCATTCGATGGCAAAGAAGATATTGAGGGCAGGTTACTATTGGATGACAATGGAACCTGATTGTTAAAAAATTTGCAAAGAAGTGTCATAGGTTCCAGATTCACGCTGATAAAATTCATGTGCCTCCGACACTCCTCAATGTTATTTCTTCCCTGTGGCTTTTCTCTATGTGGGGTATTGACATGATTGGAATGATTGAACCCAAGGCGTCGAATGGTCATCATTTTATCTTGGTGGCAATTAACTACTTCACCAAATTGGTGGAAGCAGCTTCATATGCTAATGTTACTAAGCAAGTGGTAGTACGTTTCATCAAGAACAATCTTATATGTCGGTATGGTGTGCCAAGCAGGATTATAACCGACAACGACTCAAATCTGAATAACAAGACGATGACAGAACTTTATGAAGAATTCAACATTGTCCATCATAATTCATCTCCTTACAGGCCAAAAATGAATGGGGTTGTTGAAGCTTCCAATAAAAACATTAAGAAGATCATCCTGAAAATGGTTATTACTTATAAAGATTGGCATGAGATGCTCCCATTTTCTTTGCATGGATATCGTACACCCGTCTGCACTTTAACGGGGGAAACCCCATTTTATCTTGTTTACGGTATGGAAGCAGTGCTCCCCGTTGAGGTTGAGATCCCCTCCTTATGTGTGATAATGGAAACCAAGTTTTCAGAGGCTGAATGGGTCCAGAACAGGTTTGACCAATTAAATTTGATAGAAGAAAAGAGAATGACATCCCTATGTCATGGTCAGTTATACCAGAAGAGAATGAATAAAGATTTTGATAAGAAGGTTAAGCCTCGTGAATTTAGAGAAGACGACCTCATGCTCAGGAAGATCATGTCTTTTAACGTTGATTCTAGGGGCAAGTGGATTCCCAACTTCGAAGGACCATATGTTGTCAAGAAAGCCTTCTCTGGAAGTGAATTGAATTTTGAAACTATGGATAGCGAGGAGTTCCCACGTCCTATGAATGCTGACACAATCAAGAAATACTTCGCATGAAGAAATAAAAGAACAGCTCGCTAAGTTGAAAACTCGAAAATGCGGCTTAGGCAACAAAGAGCGTCTCGGTAGGCTGAAAACCCGAAAGGGCAGTCTAGGAAAAAATTAGATACATAAACAAAATAAATTTTCCCGCTAGGTTGAAAACCCGTAAGGCAACCTAGGAAAAAGTTAGGGATTGCTTGGCAAGTAACTGCGTCAGATAAGACTTGATCATTGAAGCAACAATCTTCTTGGACTCTCACCATGCTTCAACAAAAGTCGTTGCTCAGGAATTCAAATTTGTTAGCGAGAATAGTGGTCATTGAATTTCAATGTATCTTTTACAATGTATTACCATTTTCCAAACTTTGTAATCATCTGTGGAGTCTCGCCATTCAGAGACTACAATTCTACTAATGAAGTTTGAGCTTTTATCCAATTCTTTGCAATTCTTATTTTATTCTGCTTACAAAGACTCCATTTATTATTGATAGTAATTTTCGAAACAAAAAGGTTAAATAAAAAAAATTGTTTTTCGAAAAGAATTTACAAATTACTTTTTACTTTAGATTTTGTGACTCAAGAAAAAACTAAAATTGTGATTCTAAGGATGGACGAGATCTGAAGTTTTAGAAGTATATGTTCCCCAAGAAGGTTCTCCTAGGTCACTTTTGCTGGTATGTGTATGATCTTTGTGTGTTTCTTAGATAATTGGAGATGATACCAATTGACGTATGGTGTGATGTTGGGTCTGTGATCCCATTTTCCCCAGTCAAGTCTTTGTTCATTTTGGTTTTCGGTTTGCATGGTCTGAAGCCTCTATCCCAGATTTCCCAGTAAGGCCTTCGTTTATATGATGAAAGTCCCTTCTCCCTTTGTATGCTGAGATGGAATCATTTGACAAACGCCGCCCTTTTACAGTGTTGGCGCTATTGTTGTAGTTTGTTTCCCAGGAAACTAGACGAGTGTAGTATCTTTTCTAAGAAGTGTTGAAATAATTGTCCACTTTTTGGGTTTTCTCTCACCAAGTTTTGAGTCTGATTTAAAATCCCCATAACTTTGACTCCTTGTTGTATTGATTGAATTTTAAATCCCCAAGTAAAGCCGAGATAATGTTTCTTCTTTAAAGTTTGTTATCCCCATGTGATTTCATAATTTCTCCCCAGGGAAGTTTTTTTAATCGTCACTCTTGTTATTGAAGAATGTATTTTCGGATTCCTCTCGATAATGTGGTGTCATTCTCACCAATGAGGTTAGCACGGGATCTCCAGTTGATATATCGACAACATGGTTTTCATCTTCCCAAGAGAAGTCAATATTATAATCTCAAGTGGAAATCTAAACATTGAGACATTTGTTTTCCCCATTGAAGTCTGTGTGATGTTCCCCGATGAAGCTTGGAGGAAGACGATAGATCCCTATATTTGTACCGATTTTATTGTTTTAATTTGGATTACATTCAGATTGTGTTTCTTCTTAGTAAGTTAAATAGTGGGTCAGGACTTTGTTTCCTCAATTGGTGCTTCCTTTCTTATAAATTTTCATCCTGTATGTGATTTAGCTGAGTATCGACTTTACCCAAGCTGGTTTTGTTTAGTTATTCCCAGTGCTGTGTGTCTGTGTTGTCAGAATATACATGATAACATTCATACATTCATACATACATCATGCATAGTTGAATTAAAATTAATTTCTCATTTGCACTTATTATAATATTTTGTTGGCATATTACCCTATCATGCGAGTCATGTTACCCTCTCTCCAACAGAGTGTCAACCTTAAGCAGAAAATATGTATTTTTTCAATCCCCCCACTAAGTTATCCCTCGTGGAAGAGTCTGGCTTTACCTTTCTTATTCAACTTATTGTCTAGTTAGATCCGTTTTTCCCTTTTGAGTTTATTTCTCATCAGGTGCTATCTTGGTTGATTGTTTCACTCCGGTTTGTTTCTGGTTTGGATCTGTAGTTCCCGACAACATTATTATTCCGATTTCGGAAGGCTTTGAGCCCTAATTTGATAATGTGCATTTATTTTGCACGAGAATATTTTATCTCCTCAGCAAGAACATATTGACATTTCCCCATAAATTCATTATTACAATTACCTCTCATAGAAGCCAGTGGCAAGTCTCTTTATTTGAGCAACTTGTACTTCCCAGTAAGTATGCTAGTTCTCGAAGAAGGTTCATTTTTTACTCCAATGGATGGTAGTCTCGTCATTATGGTAGATAGTTCGTTGTTGAGATTTGTTACTCCAATGGATGGTAGTCTCGTCATTATGGGAGATAGTTCGTTTTTGATATTTGTTACTCCAATGGATGGTAGTCTCGTCATTATGGGAGATAGTTCGTTGTTGAGATTTTTTACTCCAATGGATGGTAGTCTCGTCATTATGGGATATAGTTTGTTGGTGAGATTTGTTACTCCGATGGATGGTAGTCTCGTCATTATGGGAGATAGTTCGTTGCTGAGATTTGTTACTCCGATGAATGTTAGTCTCGTCATTACGGGAGATAGTTCGTTGTTGAGATTTGTTACTCCAGTGAAAGGTAGTCTCATCATTATGGGAGATAGTTTGTTGTTGAGATTTGTTATTCTAATGGATGGTAGTCTCGTTATTATGGGAGATAGTTCGTTGTTATGATTTGTTACTCCAATGGATGGTAATCTCGTCATTATGGGAGATAGTTCATTGTTGAGATTTGTTACTCCGATGGATGGTAGTCTCGTCATTATGGGAGATAGTTCGTTGTTGAGATCTGTTACTTCAATGAATGGTAGTATCGTCATTATGAGAGATAGTTCATTGTTGATATTTGTTACTCCAATGGATGGTAGTCTCATCATTATGAGAGATAGTTTGTTGTTGAGATTTGTTACTCCGATGAATGGTAGTCTCGTCATTATAGGAGATAGTTTGTTGTTGAGATTTGTTACTCCAATGAATGGTAGTCTCGCCATTATGGGAGATAGTTCTTTGTAATGGTAGTCTCGTCATTATGGGAGATAGTTCGTCATTGAGATTCACATTGCTTTAAAGAAGTCTGTTTTTTTTCTAGTCATGAATACTGATGATGGTCATTTGTGACTTACACTAGTATTGATGTTTTCTGATGTTATCCCACCACTTATTTCCCCCCTGTGGGTCGACATTACCTTTTTTTCTATCTTCTTAGTGAATGGATAGTTTGCGGTTATCTGTCGATCACTATTATCCTTAATTTTCTCTCTTCAATGTATGAGTTGATATTACTTTGTCTTCTCGTTGGGATTTACCCTAATAGAGTCGAGTCTTCTATTCACGAGTGATTTATTTTCCTGGTCTTTTTTTTCTTATGATAAGGTCTACTATGATTCATCATGCCTCAATTTTTCCAAGAAAATCAAAAGATGCAAGAGTTGATTGAAGAAGTTTGACCTAATTGGACAAGTTCTTGATTTCTTGGTCACAAGTGCATAACTCTCTCAATTTTCAATTTTTGGAGGTTATTTTGTTGCTATGTGTTCTTATTATAACCCACAATAACTTCTACTCACATGGCAATAGTTAATATGCAAGAAAGTTTTTCAAAATTGAAAGGGGTTTCCAAGTAATTTTGGTGCTCTAGAAGCTATGGTTTTGAACTTCTAAGGGCTATATATTGCTCATATTTTGATAATTTTTCGTGATTCCAAAGACATGATTCTCTTTAAAGGGTTATCAACTTATCATTTCAAGATTTTCAAGAATTTTTTATGTGGAAGATGCTTAATGATGAAGAAAGATTACAAGTCCTCTAAATAGGCCATCAAATTCCCTTATGTGACTTCAAAAGATCATAACTTGATCAATTTTTATCTCATTGAGCCCATTATTTTTCCATAATTATCTTAATGATGTGAACTTCAACTCTTCTTTTATGTGCAAAGCCTGAAAATGGATGGAAGATGCCCTATGAATGCAAAGGATTATAGGTCATCTCATTAATTTTCACCAACTTCACAAAGTCATAACTTTCTCAATTCTTGAAGTTTTTAAGTGGTTCAAATCTCAAAATGTCATTTAAGGGATCTAATTCATGCTGTCTTTTTTGGTCAAAAACAAATTTTGAGTGGAAGGCCATGTTTGGATGCAAAACATTATAGGTCATTTTTGAAGAAAAACTTAAAAAATTTCTAAGTACAAAAAGTCAGCATCTTTTTCCCAAGTTTGACTCATCACAACTTTTATCTCAATCATCCATTTGATCCCATTCTTTACACATTGTAAAGGTTGTAACCTTATCTTTCAAATGCTTCAAGAATCATACCCTAAGACCCCTTGAGCTATGGACACCATGAATTCAAAGTTAGTACCTTGAAACTGAAGTTTCCTCCAAAGTCAGAATTTGAAATCCATAATCCAGCTTCTAATCACTAAATTTCTGCGTGTTTTTACTTCTAATCATGTTTAACAATTTTCCAGAAGTGATTAGCACTTTGAAACACATTTTTTGTTGAGTTTTGAGCAAAATAGAAGTCACACATTTCATGCTTGCAACTTCACGTGATTTTCCTGCAAGCTTCGTCATTCCACACGCTTCAGCATTCCATTTGATTCCTTATAAATAAAGGGTTATATCTCACTCATTTTCTCAAGCTTGAACAACCAATATCATTTTGTCAAACTCCCTTCATAACTAACTTTTCTGAGATTTCAAATTCCCCCTTTCTCCACTTTCCGATCCAATTTCTCATTGAATTTTCATCCTTGAACTTCACTGAAGCCAACGGCGGAAGAATCAAGCCTTGAGATGTCCTAAATCGTGCCAACCAAGTCCAGTTTTAGAGGATTTTTCAGTTACTTCATTCAAGTAGAATTCTCAATCAAATTCAACCAAATAAAGCCTTGTTCTACTCTATTCATCATTCTGATTCTCACACTTCTTACGGTTTACATTTTTATTGAGAATTTTGGAGAGATGCTTGGGATTTTCGTTCTCGCTATTTTTTATGGTTTTCTTCAAATTCAGCCATGCACACTTTATATAAATTTGGTGCGAGGGTGCCATTAGAATCTTCTTGAAGAGATGAATCTAATGGTACCAATCTGGTTCTCTTTTTTTACAGTTTGAAGAACCTTAATTTAGGGTATCTGGAGGTTGAAGACAACCTACGTGTCGTGCTTCAGCCAATGGTAGTGTGACATGTGATTTTTTGAATTTTATCCAATGCATCTGTTTTACCATGCGCGTCTCATAGGAACCATTGGATCAAATTACTTTCATTAGTCAGACTTCATCTAACGTATCAGATTTTAAGTCACTTATATTTATTAAAAAATGATTTGGTGTGATTTCCAAAAAAGACCATGATATGCACAGTGGGCCAGATCCATTAGATCTGTTTACTAACGCGTTTTGAATCTCATCCAATGGTCCATACTTTTCTGACTTTATTTTTATTTTTTGATTTTTTTTATATTTAATTGTTTTAAATTTCAAAAAATCATAGAAAATACTTTTCTGACCCAAAAATTATGAAAAAATTTACAAAAAGATTTTTTAATATTCTCTTTCTGATTTTTTATTTTTTCATGCTTTTATTTTTAGATTTGATATTTCTTATGATTTTTTCTTGTTTTTAATTGTTTAAAAATACTTCTTGGTATTTTTAAATTCTAAAAAAATTCAACAACATCATTTTCTTTATTTCTGACTCTCTGAAATTTTTTCTAGAATTTTATTTTGACTTCTACTATTTTTGATATTTTTTATTCCATTTATTTGAGTGTTTTTAATTAGTTTAAAAATAATTTTCAGTTTTAAAAATTACAAAAAAATTTATGAAAAAATATTTGAGGTTATTTCTTATTTTTCTATGGTGTTTTCAAAGTTTACCTTTTATTTTCATAAACTTCATTAACATCATTGGATCTTAGGTGTTGAGTTTAATTCCACTAAAATGGATGGATGATTTTAATGATAGTTTGATTAAATTTTTGATTCAAATGTATCCCCTCCCTCTTCATCTTATCCCCTTCTCTTTTGTGTTGCATGTTGTTAGAGGATGATCTACGTATCATCTCTGCAAACATATGGCACATAAATTGCTATTGACCGGCCTCAAAATAGGCGTGACTTCTACATAAGTCCACTTACGATTGCTTAACGTAGCGCTAAATTTTGTCCCGATTCGAGAAATGGTCATTCGTGGTCCAAACCTATGTTTCTAAGCCCAAACATGTTTAATTTAAAACCTTTGATCCAACAACCTTGAGGTTTATTGTTAGGGGGCTTTGGTCTTATAAATCCTCTAATGAATCATCATAAATTTTGTATAAAGTGAATCATTTAAACATCGTTGGTCATTTATTATTTCCTTGAGAATTTGATATGAATGATATACTTGACAAAAAGCAAATGAAACTTGTTTTTGAGAGGTTTTGATTTTATCAATCTTATTTCAAATGCAAGTTTCAAGATTGTCATTACACTAACCTCTAGTTTCTAAATCATTAAAATTGGATTTTATTTTTATGGTTTTATTTTATGCTTTTACTTTAAGCACCATTTATTTAAGCATTTTCATTTCATGTTATTTTCATCTTTGCTCATTTGAGCATTTATCTTTATGTCATTTTTATTTCGCTCACTTGAGCTTTTCATTTCTTTTTTTGAAGATACCTAATAATCAACTTGAATAATAAAAAACTTTAATGTTGCTTGGACTATTTGGTTACTATCATTGGCATTATGGAGTTGAGGACTTCTTGAACTTAGGATTAGAGACCTTGACCTACCTTGGGACCTTGTGACTTCTACTGTTGTTTTGTCTGGAGTTCTTGGGGTTTACCCCAAGACATTGGGTTGTTTGTTTTCTTAGTGTACGGGTTATTCTGATTATGTGCTTTGTCTGTGATCGAGAATTCATCTGTATACAGCTGTTACTCTGCCCAAATTTTGAGAAGAGTTAATGTATTTGAAGCTTGGTTTTCTTAATAGGTTTTTTATATTTGCTTGTTTGGTTTCAAATCCAATGAATAGGAATTCTACATTGACTCATTGTGTCAAGTGTTGGTTTGTTGTTGGTTAGACAGTTCTTTTCCCTAGCTTATACCTTATGCTTTAGGATATCCCCTCCATCTCCTCCCATCTTCTTTAATTTCAAATATCTTCTCCCTCCTTTTCAAAATTATTCTTGTTTTCTAAACTTGAATCGCTTTCGCAATAAACTTGGACTTAGGTCCATTTATTTGCAAAAATATTTGCTTAATTAAACTTTAAACAAATTAATAATACTTTGTCATTTTTTTGTGAGAATACTAAAAGTCAATCAATCTCATTCAAACCATTTTTCCATTTTGGCTTTTATCCTTAAAAGTTTCTCAAAAGGTTAGACTCTTATCAATCTTTGTAGTGATGTGAGCTACTATACTTCTATGATATAAAGTGAAGTGAGATATTTTCCACTTGGGTGTTAAGAGAGGATTTGTTGATTTTAAATTCCAAGCCATATCCTCCACTTTGAGATGACGCAAATTATCCTTTCTCATAATTGTGGGTAGTAAGTATGTTCTTCCACTCAGATAAGACAATGATGTCTCGTCTCTTAAAATTAACCAACACACATGTGTTTTAAAATTTTTAAAGGTGAACTATCAGTACCCCGATCCCCTATTGCACGAAAGGTGGTACATAGGCACTAAAGGGTCGTAACCACGGAAGGTGAAAAAATTGTAAAAAATACTTCTTTTCTCATCTCTGCAATCTATTTTTTATACAAATTTTATATCCAAAATACAAAAACTTACAAAGAGGTTCCTGCGGAGTACCGTAGATGTTTAGGGTGATAATATCTTCCCTTTGCATAACCAACCCTCGAACTTAGATTATCTCCCCCTCTTTTTGGGTTATTCGCTATTTTCCCATTCCTCTAGAAACAATGAAGCACGGTGGTGATTTTTATTTAATCTGTGCGAGTTAAGTTAATCCAATGGATTAGTCTCAACATTTCTACCGCTACAATGTTCTCCTTTTTAACTCCAGGTTGCGACTTCCTGGTAAGCTGCATTCAAGATAGACTGGCCCTTATGAGATCTCTAAAATTCTAAAATCTGGAGTTGTTGATATCAGGAACAACTTCTGTAATCCCTTCATAGTAAATGGGAAACGGTTAAAGCACTATCAAGGAGGTGACATTCTTGCGGACTACTCCATCCACGTTCTGATAAATCCATCGGTCCCTACTTCTGAGATATGAGTTCTATTCGTCAAGATAACGACATTAAACAAGCGTTGCATGGGAGGCAACCCATGGTTTTCTTGCATTTATATTTATAATTTAATTTAATTTTAGACTAACTTTCATAATGTTTATGTTTTCTGGTATCATCACTCTCGACAACATTCTCCTATAACCGTATTTTTCAGGATGCAGAGTTTCGATGATATGCACGATGTTTTTAGATAAGAAATGCAAAGAAAGAGATATGTGGTCCTATCTCAGAGCCCCATCTTTGCTACCCGATACCCCGACTAAAAATGCATGGAAACCTTAGGACTTGAGCCAAGTGTGAGGTACCTATATAGTCAACTTCAATAGGAAGAATATGATGATGCCATGAATGTCACCTACAAAAACCTTACCCTGTAATTCCTAAGATCACTCAGTTATGACCCATACATTGGTAGAGGTTTTCAAAAAGGCCATATAAACTTCAGGATGTTTGGAGTTGAGTACACCTTTAATCATAAGGAGTTTGCTGATTTACTAGGTCTTCAATATGGCTTTGATGCTACACCTGAAATCCCTGTAGGCTATTTTATGCAAGATGAGATAGATAAATTCTGGAATGATATCACCGATGGAGGAAGCCCTAATCCTTCAACCCAGCTGTCTAACAAAATCCACAACCCTGCCCTCTGATACTTACAGATGATCCTTGCCCGTACTTTCCTTGGAAAGAGTGACACTGATAACCATGTTAGTTAGGAGGAGATCTTTATTATGTTTTGTACCATCCAGCCGCGCCATGTAGCCCTTGGAAAATTTCTAATTGAGAACCTTCACCGTACTATCTTATCCTCTAAAGTACTTATTCATGTGGGAGGAACAATGAAGCATATATCATTTTCCCTGGGTCTCGATAGCAAATTATCTCACTCGGCTTCTTACTATGGTTACACCCTGATGGATGTCGACTTCTGTTTAGATCTTGGCCTGATCAGGAGAGTCTTCTTTAACCCAAATCAGTATAGGCTCCTGATAGATAATGAGACCATCCATTCCTTTACCCTTCCAGGCCCATCATTGACTAGTGTCCATGACAAATCCAATTGTACCTTTACTTTAGAGGGCCAGGGAGAGACACTTGACGAGCCAAGACTTCCTCTAGTTCCCGAGTACCACCCTCTACTACCTTCAACTAGGACCACTATGCTTTCTAACAATTTCAGTCTGCAGTGACCAAATTTCTACACAGAGCTTGCTAAGTTACACAGAGAGACAACCACACTTTTCCAGATGGTGGTCGATCTCGCCTTGAAGCTTGAGGTGTCTGACGCTACTCATGTGATAGAAGATGATTGCCTATACCAGGAAATCACTGATCTCCACCGTCAGCTTGCAGAAGCACGAGGTTCCTGACACATGGAGGAGCCTCCAGCTCATTGATGACCTTGTTTCCATTATTTGATAGAGATATGTCATTTTTACCGCTTTGTTTATTTCCCTTTCAGACTTCTTATCTATTGCGTTCTCTTTATTTCTTTCCTGCATTCTAGATTTTCGCATAGATTTGTTTTTCCCGCACCTTCTTGTACTTAGCTTATTGCTGATATCATATATATATATATATATATATATATATATATATATATATATATATATATATATATATATATATATATATATATATATATATTTATTTACTTAATTATTATTTTAACCATATCATGCATGTATAAACATTGGAAGAAGAACATGTAGAAGATGCTATATACACCCTAAGAAAGAAATCCAAGGGCCCAAAGACAATAAAACAATTTTTCGGCTCACCGGACCTTACAAAGATGGAGGGCGCCATCCCTTGTCTGACGGATGCCATGGCATCTGGTGTATTTCCGGACATCAACTCTAAAAATCCCATTTTTTCCCCTTCAACCTCCCAAAACCCCCCATTTTCTCCATTCTTGACCACAATTAAACCCCACTAAAGCTCATAACTTTATCATTCAAACAAAAAACCACTATCCTTTCCAACTCCCATCTTCAATTTCCTCCATTAAAAACCAATAAAATTCCATTTCACTACCATCCCTATAAAACCTATTTTTCTTATTTCAACATCAATAGAATCAATGGGGGCATAATGGCATTCTTCTTCGCGGAGGAAAACCCAGAGATAGGCAAAGAAAGCTACTCCACAAGTTGCTGTCACGAGAAATATTCTTCACCATGTATATCAATGAAGATTGTCTGTATGCTTTAGGAGTTTATGATAATGTTTTCTACATGTTGGATAAATTAGGACTACATGATATTTTTGGTCATAAAGAACCTACCTATGAGAGGCTAACTCGGGAATTTTTGAGTTCCCTAATCTATAATGTCATCCCTAAGACTGCTAGCACGTCTGATTTGGTAAGTTTTAGAATGTTCAATGTCAAATATCAGTACTTTACTGATGAGCTAGCAGGTTTGTTAGAAATTCCTCATGGGGAAGGTGTCATTTGTAAGGCACCCTTGGATTCTAAATGGTCACTTGAGGCATTTGCATTTTGGAACAAATTGTCAAACTTAACTACTAGTTCTTTTGAAGGAAACCTTACCTCAAGTATCCATAACCCGACCATACGTGTTTTTTGCTATCTTCTGGCTTGCATAATTTTTGGCCGAGAGAATCTGAATAAATTCAATGCTAAAGAATTATTGTTTTTGTCGGGTAGTCTCACAAATACAAAAATTAACCTTGTCCCATTTATGCTTGCACATATGAGTGCAATTCTGAAAAAAGGAGGGACTATTTCTTTTGGAGGGTTAATTACCTCTATTGTTATAGGTTTGAAGCTTAACACTGAGCTAGTTACACTAGATCCACGACCTCACTGCATCATAAATTTGAAAATTTTAAAAGACATAAATTGTGCAAAGTGAGGAAAGAGAGTGGTTATAACCTAATGGTCAATGATGTAGCTATCGCAAGTGTAGTTTTTCCTTGCTCTTGATGTACAGATGTGTGGTTTGAGAGAAACTAGATATATGATCTGGAAGCTCCACCTTTTACTGGGCCGATTCCACCTAATTTTCTTTTAGTTGATGAGCACGGGACTGATGACGTGTATGACCAGCGAGACCAGTCTCCTGCTCATAATGTATACCCACATTGTATATCACTTGCACACATTGCACCATCTTTTACTCACCTTTCTGCAGGTTCAACTTCTGGTTTCCGTATTATTGAAGAAATGTGGCGAGAGCATCTAGCTGGGGAAGAAAGGTGAGATGGCCCCATTTTTGCCATGAATCAACAAATGGAGGACAACATGGCCTTTATGCGTGAATCGCAGCGACAAACTAATCATTCTATTAGCTCCATTATGGAATCTCAGCAAGCCATCCTTTCTATGCAGCAGTGCCAGCAGACCCATTTTCAGAGGCATTTTACCATAATAGAAGCCACTTAAGGCTTCGTTCTGGGTAACCTTCGCCATCTGCAAGATTCTCATATCGAGCTATCTGTTAGATTTAAGCGATTTGAGCTTTTTCAGAGTTATCATCACCGTAGTAGGAGTCATCACCCTAGGCATCCAGACCAGGGAGGCAAGGATACCAGTGGTCACCAGTAGCGTCATTCAGGTTACTCTTTCCTCATCTTTTATCAAAACATTGGGGACATTGTTCGGTTTAAGTGTGGAAGGAGATTTATATTGTTTTTCTTTTTCTTTGCTTTTAGTTTTTATTGCCTTTTTTGTTTATTTTAGTTGTTTTGTTTGTTTTCAATAAATTGTATGTGTTTGACGAGTCATTTGTCTAGTGTACCCTTATTTCCCCACTTCTTAAGCCTTAACAAATTTCTTTTTGCCAAAGTAAATAGTATACTTTAAAAATTTGGGCTATAAGACAATTTGAGATAGGATGTAAATGACTTAGGAAATATTTTTGAAAAAATGGTATCATTTTAACACCATAAGCTTCGTGATTATAGGAACCGATCCCATCACCCCCTATGTTGTGGCCTAAATCATCACTTCAGAATAATCCCTTAAGTAGTTTAACTTAGCAGTCAGCTCCAGCTTAAGCATGCTCTACGTAGGGGACCGATGAAAATAAGTGATCGATCCTAAACAATTCTCTCTATTATGCTATTAAAAATATAAAATGCGACTCCGGGCTAGGTGCCTCTCACACAGTCATTTAACCCAAACTGTTTTAAAATTTGATAAAAAATAGAATAATTTTGCTCATTGGTAGTTGGTTTAGAGGTATCTGGTGTTGGACTTGGTAGGGAGGATTACGATCCGATCCCCCACAACTACAATTGGGTTAATAAAGAGGTTACACTATGTTATGTACCAGAGCCCCGCGCTTGAAATTTGAATCACTAATCGGTCACTTTACTATGAGTATGTACGGATAACAGGCTTAATGTGATTGCGCCAGAATGAAAAGGATTTATCATAGATGAAAAGGTAGGCCTAGGCATAGTGGGTTGATATGGATTAGTTTGTATAGGAATGAAGTTTATGACTGTAATTGCAGAAAGTGTCACCATGATATCCTTGGTCCAAATAGTCAGTACCTATCAATACATCCTAAATTGAACTTAGAATCCCTTTTTTGCCCAAATCATTTTGATGCTATGAGATTTGCTTGAGGACAAGCAAAGTTTAAGTGTGGGAGGGTTAGATAATACTGAAACACACAACATATTTGACTCCGATTGCACATGTTTATTAGAGTGTTAGTGTATTTTCTTGTGTTATGTTTCATTTTTGTCTTATTTTCAGGTACTTTGCTTACCTAGAACCATTCTTGAAGAAAAAAAGTCAAAAGCCCAAGAAATCAAGTTTTTTTAGTGAAAATGTGCACATGGTGTTCAACATGGAGACCTCCATAGAAGGCGCCATGACGTGTCTTCTTACTACCAGAAGGAAACAACCACAATCCTATTATCTTCCACGTGAGTTCATACAGCCAGCGCCATAGCGGGGATGGCGGGCGCCATCTTTGATAATGTTGTCCCGCCTAAAAAGAGTTAGGGAGTAGTTTTGTATTTCCAAGGATTTCGTTTTCTCTATAAATAGGCATTCTTAATTTCATTTCGAAGCATCCAACTTACTTTGCAACACTAATCCTAAACTCACCATTTGCAAAAGCGATAATTTATCACATCGGGGGATTATCACACCGTAGTTGTGACTAGGTTGGAGCACTTATACATTAATCTTTTCACAATTTTCTTTACAAGTCAAAGTTTACTTTCCAGATGTATCAGATTTAAAGTCTCCAATTTGGAGCAGGTTTTCTTCAGTTTTTGCATTACCTTTATTTACTTCGCATTTGATTTATTTCATTTATTTTCTTGCACTTGCCTTACTTTAATTACTTTCCTACTTTGTCCTTGTCTACTTATTTATTACCTTGCATACTTTACTCACCTTTTAAGTTTTATAATCTATTTTAACATGATCAATTTCAGCATGTCTGTTTCTTTTTCCATGTCTGGCTAAGTCTTTTAAGGTTAGAATGTAGGGATCACCGGTATGATAATAATCTATATATTGTATCTATAGAAATACCTTAGGGGCTGCTTTGATTTTTAACACATGTTTTCAGTACTAAATTTCATTGGGTAAGATCAAAAGTCGTCCAATTCTCAAAGTTAAACTTAGTTAGTATTAACTGTCCAAAGAGGGTGAAAGCACATTGTTCAGTTAATCAAGAGTTTTTAACACTATTATAAAACAATTTTGAAACTATCTTCAGACACGTTTATAGGTTTAAAATTCGGTTCCTTGAGCGAAAGCCATGGATCCCTTTTAAGTTAAACATTCCAAATCAGAATCACTTTTTAACTAAGTTAAGAGTCTAATTTCTTAAAAACAGGTTTACTACTTTAACGTAAATACACACCATTAATAAGTGACAATAGAAGGCATTAATTAGAGAGTAAACTCGGTTCTTAATACGCGAAAGCGGAAGTTCCCGTTAAATTGATTCTTTTCAAAAGTAAAAAAATATTACCCCATAAATAGTTCTATTTAGAAATGATTAGAGTATTATCAACTGATGTGAATTACATTCGAGCCTGTCTTTTTTATCTGCACTTTACATACCTTTTTACTATTTTGTTTTACTGTGCATTCTCGAACATTGATTTGATTCGCCTTAGATAAACACTGTAACAATAGAAATCTATAGTTTGACATTTGGTCTCTGTGGGAACGATAATATTTTGTATTACTTTGACGTGATTTCTACACTTGCAAAAATACCGCATCAACCATTTATTTGATGATCATTCATTTTGATTGAACTTTCATATTTTCCATTTCGTGATAGTTATATTGCTCCTCCTCATGCTTCACTGATTCTGGTTGATCAATTATCTCTTCAGCGTCACTGAGGATGTCTCTTGAAGATACACCTACAATATGAAACAAAATACCTTTTCCGATATTTCTCAAACAATAGTCATTAAAAATATTTACATAGCTTTTACCAATTTAAGAAAACTTCTTGATTCTTTCTAGGTCACAACATATTTCTTCATTGCCACAAAGACAATGAATTTGAAGATATCACCCATCATATGCCTTGAGCTACCACAAAAGAGAACCCATATTCTCTTTATAGATCCAAGACATTTTTCCTACAAAATCAACAAGATAAACTAGGTATCCAATCTTCATTGGGTCCTTAAGGGAAAGTGAAACCATGGTTAAATTAGTAAACCATTGATAAACGAAATTAGAAACTAAAATCTTCTTAACTTTGTATTTACCAATGGTACTACCTTTCACAACACATTAGTGACAAGTTGAATTTATAATAGGTTTACTTGTGCGATTCAGATAGTTTTCAAAAAAAGGCCCAATTTCTTCATCATCCTAATTTACATTGTCACTTGTTTCACTATAAATTTGCTCATTTGTTGAGAACCTCGAACTGAAAGTCTTTAGAGCATTTGACTTCTATTCAACTCCATATCCTTGCATTTCTCTTTCTTTAGCTACTTATCCTCCTTTTTCTTATGTAACTCTAAGAAAGTGATTTCTTTCTTATGCTCCTTAAGGTTACTAAACAATGTAGTGAGGTCAAGTGTTGTAATATTATTAGCTTCCTTGATCATGGTGACCTTTGGTAGCCATTTCCTATTAATAAATCTCAAATTTTTGTTATTAGAAATTTCATTGGACACCGGTTTTCCAAGTAAATTCAAACGATTAATGAGATGAGTGAACTACTCTTATATGTCCGTAACAGATTCACCATGCATCATGTGAAAAAGATCAAACTCATGATTCTAGGTATTAATTTTAGTGGTTTCACAATGAGAATCACGATAAAATTCATCAACACCAAGAGAGGATATGAGAATGTTTCTTGCTTTCCAATCGTAATCCCAATTTTACTTATCATCATCACTCCAATATGCTTTCAGTTTGGGTGTGGTGACACCATCCACAATCTCGGTAATATCGGTTGGACCATTTACTATGAAATCCAACACACCCTTATCATACGAGTTAATATGAATATGCACACAAGCTTTCCAATAATCATAGTTTCCACTTTTGAATATAGGTGATTTATTATATGCCTCTTTAGGTTCAGTAGCCATTATCTAATACTCATTTTTGAAGGACACAAAATAAAATGGAGCTCTAACACCACTTGTTAGACGACAACAACGTATCTAGAGGGGGTAAAAAGATACCCGATACAAAATATAGTTTAAAACCTGCTTTGAAAAATGATTAGAAACTATGGCAAGCGGAAGTCGTATCCTAGTACACGAGTCGTCCAAACCAAACCGGATATTGGAGGCTCGGATATGAAAATTATATCAACGATATGGAAAATGATGATAAATTATTAATACTATATATTATCAATTAATATATTCACAACAACAACAAAGAAAATAAATATCCAATAAAATATTTGATAAATCCTTTTGAAACAATTTATCGAACACTTGGAGTGCACTTAATTTTTCATATTTTCCTTTGAACTTTGTTGATATGATTTACTTATCACAATCAAAAAGTGATTCCAATGTGATCAATAAAGTGGTTAAATAATCAAAGGTTGTTTCCATACGAATTAAATGCACAATCAAAGAATTTAACAATTTGCTTTATTTTCAATGAAGTTAACGATGAAGCTTATGAAGACAATTTATCGAACACTTAGTGTTCACTTTGAGTTTCCATAATTTTATTTGAATTTTGTTGATGATAAAACCTCTTACAATCAAAGGGATCGTATGAACAACAACAAAATGATTTAATCTTTCGAAGGATATTTCTAACCTAATCAATTTGCACAATCAAGAGTATAATAAATTGCTAAAAAAATATAAAGGAGATAAAGAGATATAGAGAGAGAGAATGACACGAGGATTTGTTTAGGAAGTTCATCAATCATCCTCATTATGGATAATCTCCCCTCAATTCCATTTAGGAATTGAGATAATTTCTTACTTATTGTAAAAGTATGATTTAAAAGAGAAATGTTGCAATGCACCCCTACAACCCCTATGGTTGATGATGATCCAACAAAATTCCCTTCCTTTGATCTTCACTGAGACCAAGAACACAATATACTACCAATTGATTTATCGAATCATGCTACTCCTTTACATACTTTATCTCGAAAGCTTTCGCGCACGACCAATTGCAATTATTGCACCCCAACAAACCAATCTGATCCACTGTCTCGCGCTACTAAGTTGATGTAAATCCATCTTCAATGTTCACTCAACCGAATCTGAATTGCAAATTGTGGTAACCCAAGATTTACCAATTTAATTCACTGTCTCACGTTACTAGGCTTAAAATAACCCCCAAATCCATAATTATCTTGGAGGACAAACACTCGATTTTTCCAGATGAAACCCCCTTTATTCTCAACCCAATCTTAGGTTGCAAAAAACATAAATTGAACATTGTTATCCGAGTCTAGATGGAACCCAAACAATCAATGATTATGTGTACTATATTTGTGTGTATGCATAGAGTTAAGGTTGAAGATGATGAGTAATCAAGTAAGTTTTTATAGTTTCACCAAGTTAAAAATGATGCATGTGTGAAGTATATATAGGTGTGAGACTTTTAGGCAAAAAGAAAATCTAGAAACATGAAAAGAAAATTGATTTTTGGAAATTTGGTTTAGTATGCGTCCACACATGTAAGTCATGTGTCGACACCAAAGGATGTATGAGTCGACACGAAGAAACAGAAACTTTCACGCTTTAAAAAATAACACATGAGCGGACACGAATCACATATGTGTGGACACATAGAGATTTTATGCAACATGTGTCGACACAAAGTGATGTATGAGTCTACGCAAAGAAATAGAAACTTCCAGTGTTTAAAACAACAACACATGTATCGACACGAAACATGGATGTGTCAACACATAAACTAATTGTGTCAACAGGTAGACAACATGTGTCATTACATAGACTTGGTTCCTGTGTAGGAACTGATTTTTAGTGCATGATACCAAATGAAAACTATTACAAAATTGTTCTAGATACTTTCCAGGATTCCTAATGACTTCTAATGCAAGGGTGCACACAAACACTCACAGACACCGTTCAATGTACATAAAAGCTAAATCAAACCTAGTTTTGACATCATGTAAAATAGGCAAATGCATTCACAGATCTAGGACATACACTTGATTCCTAATAGGAATGGGGACTTTGATTGTTGCGAAAAGGGAGTGAATGAGCCATAGTTGCAGAAAACGTGAGTAGCGTAAAGAAGTGTGGAGAGATTTTGGAGGATTTTTTCTCTCTGAAAACCGAGAAGATGAAGAAGTAGAAGAAAGGAAAATGGAAAAATATAAGTGTATTTATATAATGGATAAAACTATTCATTTATATTTTCTCTCCCTCTCTCTCTTGAATTCCGATAAATGGCACCCTTTTAGGTGACACTTGTTTTTCGTTCAAAAGCGAAATAGATAGTTTTAATCTTTGTGGCCCATTATCTTCCTGGGAAAGTGGAGCCATGGTGAAGATCGTGTGGGTGCACGTCTTAAAATGACAAGTTAGTAAAGTAATCATGATGGCGATGACGCCATTCCACTACTTGGAATTGTTGTTAGAATTTTTCAAAAATGCGACATGCCTCTCAAATGGTCGAAAGTTACATTTTTAGGGAGCAACTTGGTAGCATGCGATTTTTGACATGATGAACTCGACAGAGGAAAAATGTGCCAAGATAATAAAGGTGTGAGAATCACAAGAGATGGGGGTTCAAATTGGGTTTCACCAAATTAAATCTTTTTGTTGGTGACAGACCAAGTTAACTTAGAATATAAAAATAAAGAGCACAATTTTTTTTTATCCTGGTTCTCTGTTAACTAAGATACTCCATTCCACCCCCTTAAGGATGATTTCGCCTTTAACAAGGACTTAATCCACTATAACCAAACTGGTTACAGACAACCCACAATAAGTCTGATCAACCTTATTGGCACCCCCGATAATTCAGTCGATCCTTATTGCAAATCCACTCAAGCCGCAACAGGAGTGTTCTTGAGATTAGAACTTCACTCGGTCACCCAAGGAATCAATCAAAAATGGTGGAATACTTTCAGTGTATTACATATTTCTTCTTTTAAGAAGATTACAAAAATGTTTCAATAGAAAGAAAAACACCTAAGTGTTTTACAGCAAGATACAAGCAACAACTCATTTCCTATTTACAAAACTATACACAGAAGATTTCTCTAAAGAGTTGCAAAGCGCATTGGGGTAATTTTGCTTGAGCTTGATTTAATCCAATAGATTTTGTGTAATGTTGGTTCTTACATTTCTTCAGCTTCAAGTCTTTATTATATAGCTTTTAAAAGAGATTTGTTGAAAGGGTTGAAAGGTAATCAGAAATCCAATAGTTTGTTCTCAGCGGTCATAATGATAGTGGTTACAGTATGGTAGAAAAAGGATTGTCTTTACGCAACCCTAGAGGGTAGAGGTAACAGGCACTTTATGTACCTTTTATACACCATCACACGTTAATCATTTTGAAATTCTTCTTATATTCAGAGGCTTAAGATAATTTGAATGTTTGAAGCTTGTTGTAGAAGAATCACCCTTAAGTCTTAGAACCTAAGTCTTGGAGTCTTTAAAACTTGTCCTGTCAGAACCTCGTCTTCAAAGTCTTCAGCACTTGGTTGTAAGAACTTTCTTTTCTTCAGATTATCAGGACTTGTTCATCAGAACCTCGTCTTCATAATCTTCAGAACTTGTAACACATAGAAGCAAAGCTTTAGAAGGCCTCCAAAGCATAACCACCAAGTCAGAGTTAGAACCTCTTGTATTAACGTTCCTTAGACACATTGCATAAGACGTATTCAGAATCTTGACTTCAACTATAACACGTTACTACATGTTTTCTTCCAGTAGTGTATGTTCAGAACCTGATTATATCACACGCCTTAATATCAGAGTTAGAACATTAAACCAGCATCTACACACTAGAACGAAACCATTAGAGTATACAATTGTTCTTTATGATACCATGTAAAGTTATCTTCAAAATCTTAAGGGCAGATGTAGAAACACTTCTTGTTCTTACAATCTCCCCCTTTTTGATGATGACAAAACCATGTATTTTGATAGAACAATTTATACAGGTTAATCACCGTAACCGAAAAATTTAGAGTTAAGCTCACAGCTCCCCCTGAATCTGTTAATCCTAAAATTTCATTTATGCTTGTTCAGAGTCTCCTCGTGAGCCCAAGAATCACAAAATAAATTTTGAGTTTTCAACATAGAGATAGAGAAGTAGCACTTCCCTACAACAACTCATCAGAGTCTGACTAGACCACCTGGTTTTCATCTCAAAACCTGGTTACTATCAGCACTTGATAAAGAATCAAAACTTGATTTTGAGCCTAATTGAATAGTGCCACACATCATGTATCAACACTTATATTTCTTGATTATGATATCACAACCAAAACACTATACTTCTGGAGAAGTTCACTACTTCTTTAGTATCAGCGTTTGACATGATATTTTCCAATACCATACATTCAAACAGTTCGCAACTTCTGAATAGGACATACATTACAGAAGCATATGTATCAGAGCACAACTTATGAGTGACATCTCTGTATGAGAGCATGCATCAGAATATTGACTTGACTTCCTTTCAGGAGAGCACAACTTCTGAAGCTTTAAGTCTGTATTCCATTCTTTCAGAAAGTTCATAACTTCTGAACACTATTATATTAAGCAAGATTACATTACTTTCAATAAGTTTATAACTTCTGAATTGTGTTTGGTACATCTGTTTGAATATTATATTTACAAAGTGTACAACATCTTAAATATGAAATTAGAGTTGATTTCATCCATAAGGTTCTTAACCTTAGACATCAGGATCTTCATATTCAACCTGTCTTTAGAATACACAGTGAACTTATTCAAAGTTCCTGGATTGAAACATCAAACAAACAGTTAGTAGTAACATCATTTTATATGTTTTAGTCAATATTCTGAGAATAACTATTATCAAAAATCATTTTACTTTCTCCCCCTTTGTCAAAAATAAAAAAAGGTGATAAGGAGACCCAATTGCGATATTGATACACTTTCAATGAAATGACAACACAATCACTTGAGATCTTCTAAGCAAAATGTTGATCAATTATATATCGATAAAATTATTATCAAATATTCTTTCTTTAGAATTGATTTTTCTTATTAGAAGAATGTTTTACCCCAAAATTTGCCCTCCCATATTCTTTAATATTTGCAAAGAGCATGCTTCACAATCTCTCAAGGGTTGCATAGTTCAAGGGCCCCCTAACAGTCAAAAACTAGGGTTTTGGTTCTGGAAAAGAAATTGAAGTTTCCAAGGGTCCAAACAAGTCCCACATGCCTATAAACATGGTCAAGCATCCATATGCCAAGTTTCAAGACTTACAGCACAAAATTGCACAGTCAAATGCCCTAATTGCTCAACAGTCAACTGTAGGGGTAAAATGGTCATTTGACAGTCAAAAGTTCAAATTTTTGGTCAACATATTATTTTGAAGCCACAAACATCATTGGATCAATTCTTGATCATGATTCTCAAGGCATGGCTCAAAAAGTCTCAAGATGCAAAAGTTTCCATATTTGGATAGTTGAAAAAGTCAACTGTAACTTGACCAAGGCATAACTTCCACATGTTTTATCAGAAAAATTCGATCCAAAGCTCATTTTTAAGAGAAAGACATTTCCTACAACTCCTCTTCACACTTCAAGTCCAAGCAATGCTCTCACAAAAAGTTATCAATCTCAACATTATAGGTCATTTTCAAAAGTCAACAAAAAGGCACTTTAAGTCAAAGACCATAACTTGAGATTGGTAAATCAAAATGACATGGGACCAAAGGAATTGGTTAGAGGACTTCAAGACCTTTACAAAATGTCCAAGAACATGATCAAAGATTAACAATTGAGCAAGATATGCCTTGTGGAAGTTGGGAAATTTTTGGGAATTTTGAAAAGTCAACTTTGCTTCAAATGCCTCAAAATTGCTAATGGGCCACAAATTCTTCCAAGAATCATCATCCAAAAGCTATGCACGACCCATTGACCCAAAGGGGAGTTATTTTCTTATTTTTAATTAATTAATTGAATATTTAATCTATTTAATTCATTTAATCAAAATTAATTACAAGAAAAATACTAAAATAAGGTTTTCAAATCTTTTTGTGCAGTATAATCTCTCATCAAGGCCTAAAGATCTCGTGCTCACTCAAGGTGGAAAGATTTTGCCATGATTGGTATCAAAAGACATGAAAAAGATTGGAAAAAGATTCATTGAAAATCAAATATTTGATACATCAATGCAAAGGTTAATGGACTAAGATTTCAATCCTAAAACATTCCCATACATAAACAGAATGCAACCCTAATGCAAAAGACCTTGAAGCTGCGCCTCAGACCTCATACAAACTTGGCATTTTTTGTGAAAAAATTCAAAACTGAAAACGCACTTAGAGTTGGTTTCAAGGCAAAGTGACCATTCCAATAGCTTGCCAAGGCCTCAAGGAAACTTTCTGAATCCTTTTCCACGCTTCTAACCTCGGGAATTGGTATATAGAAGTCAAACTTTCTCAAACTTTTTGCATAATCGTGTTTCATAATTCATGCCATATTTTTGATTTCTAACGCTTGATTTGTACTAGTCTAATCATTCTGAAGCTAACCATGCCATTCAATTGAGTTTTCGTGCCCTATACATGAATCCACCATTGGAGCTCGTTAGGGTTTCAAAGCTGTAAAATTGGGGTTTCTCTCGTCCGGTAAAATTGAGACACAAGACTTATGCCATTAAAATCAGAAGCTTCACACGAATTCAATACACATGTCGCGCTCAATTTATGAGCAACGGTGGCCTAATCGCTATTTTCATGTTCTTCATTTAGTGGGGGTTTAAAACCCCCGATATCCATCTGTTTTTTTTCAGGCCAAAGCAAACGAGTGGAGAAGAAGATGAGTTGTAAGCACGCGGTTGGTTGATTCGAAGCTTGGCGCGTTTTTTTTATTATTACAGTCACTAATGCTTTTTCATATATAATGCTCATTATTCAATATACATAAAAACCAACGCGCCTGACTGAGTGGTTAATGTGTTGTCATGCAATCCATGGGACCTGGGTTCGATTCCCAGGTCCCCCATATTTCTCAATATATTTTATTTCTATGTGATTTTATGCAGTACACACCCAGAATTCTACCATGCACTCAGCGCTGGAGCTTGCCACGCGTCTCAGAAGATGAATCCAAGGGCCAACACAGGATCTCCACCATGCACCTTGGTCAGCAGATCTACACGCGTCCTTGAAAAGTCAACCAAAGGCTTGAATTCATTGGGCCTGATTGCTCAATTTACCTCCAAAATTGGGGTCAACACCCCCCATTGGTTTGCATTCTATTTTTCATTCTTTTTATTTTTTCTATTTATTTGTTTTATTTAGTTTTATTTTAATTCTTTAAATTAATTTTTCATAACATAAAAATACGAAAATATCAGAAACTATAAAAATAAAAAATATGTTTTAATGTTTAACTCACTAATATTTTTGTAAATAAATTTAACAATTAATTTAGTTTTAATTCTAGGTTTAATTTTAATGTTTTTTTTAATAAACTAAAAAAGGTAGAAATTAGGGTTTTAAGCTTTTATTCTTTTTTCCTTTTTCACCATATTTAATAATTAATTATTTTTTATAAATAAATACGCCATGTAAATTAGGTCAAACTAAAAAATATTTTTTTTTATAAATTAAAAACAATTTAGAGCCAGGGTTAATTAACTTTTTAATTCCAATTTAATTTTCTCATTAAACTCCATAAATACAAAAACTCCAAAAAATTCTTTCTTTTTATTTAAACTTAATTAATTTATTAATTTCAATTCAATTTCTTTAAAAGGGTCCAACGCCCTCGCTTTCGATTATAATTCCGTTTCGCGCGCTTATTTTGTTTCTCTTTGTAAATATAATGTACTTATCCCAAAGCCATGTAATAGATTAATTAGGACATTTATCTTCCCGCATTTTTATTTCAAATCGGGTCTTGGATTAATCTGGCGATGTAGACCCGCGCCTTTGTAATAGCGTAGGACTTTTAATTCCGCATCTTTTAACTGTTAATAATTCCCATGAAAGAATGAATGCCAAAAATAAAACAAAGCGTAGATCACCAATGCATGAACGAAATAAACATAATTGAAAATGACACACAAATCACACACCACCCCTAGGGTACGTCTCACTGTTGCCTTGCCCCTCGAAACGTGGTCGTCGAGTAGAGGATGTTTTAGTAAGTCCTCATGTCCATGAACATGGCATGAGGGTAGCTTCTAAGGTGTCTTCCTATTGCTCTGGTGACCACACTGTCCCTAAAATCGAATTGACCCGAACACCTCTAACGATGGTGCTACCTACTTCTCAATAGTGGGATAGCACTGTTTAAAGGACTCTTACACAACCTAATTCCTTAGGGTAGGTAGAGAACTCGTAGATACTTGCTCTAATTTCAAAACAAAAATCAAAAACTCTTTTCGCACCGACACTTTCAAAAAGCTTTCAAAAGCAACTTTTCAAACACTCTTGAGGACTGATACAAGAGTCGAACTGAACTTTCCAAAGAAACTTTTTAAACCCACAGTTGAAAAGCAAACAAACAATTTTGAAAACACAAATGAGCAAGTATCTAAGAGCCCATGGATAACCATGGATAGAAAGGGTGCTAACACCTTCCCTTTCTATAAATCTACCTCCCGAACCGAGAGCAATCTCTATAAGGAATTTTTCTGTGCTTTTGTCCTTTCCATTTGGAGAAAATAAAAGACGGTGGCGACTCTTGCTTCCGCGACATTTCGCGAACCAGCGTTAAACAGTCAGTTCCAGATCCACCGATCACAAAGAATTTTTTCTTTAAAGAGATAACTAACAAAGCATTTAAAGTATCAAAAATATATATGTAAGCAAATTTTGAGACATAGATATGTATCAAGAATATTTCATGTTGATACTTCCTCTTTGACATAAATTAATGGTGATAGGATAAGCTTTTGAATACGATGTTTTGACACATAAGACACAACCTGAAGAGGATATATTTATTTTGAGTATAAATGCACTAGCTTATAATTCAAACACTTCACAACACTCATCAAACAAAGTGTTTCCTCTTGTAAGCTGGACCTTTTCAAAGATTTTGATTACTTCAGCTAATTCAAACAGTTCAAATAGGACACGCCCATAAGGTATGGAGGATTTTTGAAGATATATAGAGTCCAAAATCGATTCCTTTAGGTTGTTGAAAATAATTGCGACCAAATTAACAGGGATATTATTAAGAAGGAATAAGATTAGGTGCTTATCCCTAGGAGACACAACATCTAAGTCTTCACCTTTAGGGTGAAATTTTGTTAGCAAGAATCGAAACCAGATTTTAGTTGGAGGCTTCAGGTTGTCTGGATTGTTTGGTTCATACCCATAGGAAGTGTCATGAATGGTTGGGAATACATCATCATCCATGAAGTTAAAACGGGTATGATCCATGGAGTTAGTCTTAGGAGTACACCGAATTTCTTCAACAATGGAAGAGCAAGTGATAACAAAAGCAATACAATATATACTCGATTTAATGTAACTACCATCACTAGTATTAGATGCATTAATTTTCACAATATTAGGGTAGATCGGACCCCGTAGCGTAGCAGCATAGCATGACCAATCTTGGTTCTCAAAACACACGTTGATGAGATTGTCATCAGACATGCTATTGGGACATTTCTCATGAATTACCTCCAAAAGGTTTTCATCTCTGTGAAACATTTTAATGGCCATTTGATTCAAGAACTTTTAGGGAAGACTCAAGGGTTGTGAAAAGAAAACAATGACTAAGACTTGAGAAGAGACTAAATATGATGGATGATATAAATAAACAAGAGGATATGTAATGGATGAGACAATTAAGTTACTTCAGAGTGATCAAACTTGAGACACGTAAGACATTTAATGTTTGATGTGGAAAAAATAAGACGACTTCACAAACTTCCCAAAATAAATTATGGAAGGATATGGCATGACACATATTAGGGTACGTCGTGCGAGGGAAATCTTTGGAGATTGACAACCAAATATCTTATCTTGTCTTTTCAATCATAAGATATAAAGTAAAACAAGAAATATTTATCATTTGTTCCCAAGAAATTTAATTGCTGCAGGATTGATATTAAATGCACATATTTCTTGATTTAAGCATTTCTTGTCAAGATAACTTCTAACTGGTAAAAGTATCTATAAGTACTTTGTTATAAAGTATATAAATATTGACCTGGTGTATTTTGTATTCGATGAGATCACCTTATTCATCGAACTTGATTATGCTCATCCATTTGTTGCAACTACGAGAGTTCCCTTTTGATCAGATACTTTGGTCTGAATTGTCCTTCTTGTAGAGCTGACTTGATTCTTCCATCATGGATGCGCCACTATTAATGCCATTGTTAAAGACGAAGGTCTCAATTTGGTGATGGACGCGAAATTGTTTACAACTCTTTTATCTTTTTTGAAGGAACAACTATTGAACAAAGGTGTGTTTCCGGGATGTGCCACCGACTGTGAAGAATGTTTGACCTATCCAGAGAGCTGTGATTGCTTAAAAAGTGAGATCCAAAGGTTGATTACTAAAGGATCCCTACAGCTTAACAAATTAGTTGTTGAAACCCGGGCTGAAGAGAATTAAGTTGATGTGATCACCATTCCCTTTAAACCCAAGGATATTAATGTTCTTGTAACAATTCTGATTCTTGATAAGTAGTCTTCTTTGATAATTACTCTTTCTGGTCCAGTTTCGTACACCAGTGACAAAGAAATTCCATTGAATTACGGAGTAGAATATTATTGTCAGGGAAAGAAGAATGTAACTGAGATATCAGAAGAAGATAAGTTTGAGGTTCATGATATTGTAGGTGAAAGAAAAATCACCAGAAGTGGGCATGTTTTATCTCCTCCGAATCCACCAGAAAGCAGTGCTGATGCCTCGACTAAGATCAAAGGAAAACAGATTATGATAAATGGTGAAGAATCTGTGAAGAGTCCTCCTGAACTGACTTTGAGTGTTGATATAGCCAAGGATGTGACAGAATTGATGTGATACATCAAGAAGAGTGATTATAAGATCATCGATCAGTTGGGTCAAACACCGGCCAAGATCTCCACTCTACCTTTGCTTTGGGACTCTAAGTCTCACCGAAATGCATTGATGAAGTTTTTGGGTACCTCTTTTGCTCAGCCGGAAATTTATATGAATCAGTTTCAAGGGATTGTAGCCAGTATTACTGCAAGCAATGATTTGGGGTTTAGTGATTTTTATTTTCCTCTTGAAGGGAGAAAGCATAACAAGGCTCTGCACATATCCATGGAGATTTCTGGTATAACTTTGTCTTATGTGTTGGTTGGAAAGGGATCATCGTTGAATGTTCTGCCAAAGTCCTCCCCGCTGAAAATAGACTACGAATGGGTTGTGTTAAGGCCTAGTGATCATGTTATGAAAGCATTCAATGGATCGAAGAGATCGATATTTGGTGAAGTTGACCTTTCACTGAAGATAGGTCCTCAGACTTTCAATGCAACATTTTTTATCATGAATATAAACCCCTGCTATTGTTGCATGTTCGGGCGCCCCTAGATTCATGGGGTCGGTGCCATGACATCCATGTTGCATCAAAAGTTGAAGTTCTTGGTTTGAGATAAAGTTGTCATCGTCTATGGTGAAGAAGATTATGTGGTTAGCCACTTGAGCACCTTTCGATATGTTGAAATCAAAGGTGAAATGCATGAGACTCCATTTCAGGCTTTAGAAGTTGTACAAGTTGTTAAAAATCCTTGTCAAGAGGTCAGAAAGACAGAGGTCTCCATGAAATGTTATAAGCAAACTTAAGCAATTGTGGAATCAGGACACCCCAAGGTTGGGGAAGCGTTTTGGATCTTCCCATGAAGAAAGATAAAGGTGGTATGGTTTTCATGGACGGACGAAGCGCTCCAGTTACTATTCCTCCTAAGATTCAACGTATTTCCTATCCGATAAAGTTTGTCAGTGGTGGTGTCATTCATGAAGAAGCTCATGCTGTGAGTGATAAAGGCGACAGTGATTGTGGTATGGATAACTGGATCCTCCCAATTGTTCTAGAACAAGATCCTTCCAACTAGTTTTCTGAGGACATCGTCACATATACCTATTATCAAGAGTAATTTTCTTTTATTTCATTATGCAATAATTCCAACATTCTACCCAAGACGTAGTTAAGATATTTGTAGGGCCACAATGATTTTGTTTTCAAAACTTATCATAAATAAAGGACGTGTTTGCATTCAAATACTTTTCTCCTTATTTTTCCTATTATTTTCTATTTTCAAAGCTGGCATTGCGTTTTTATTTTTCTTTTTTTTAGTCTCAAACTAAAATAAAAATAAAATCATCAATCATGCAGAAACAGACCTCTATTAATCCAGAATTTCACCGATAACGATTCTTCTATGGCTCACTATGACTTTGATAATCCAATCTATCAAGCAAAAGAAGAGGCTGAAGAAGATTGTGAACTTTCCAAAGAGTTGGCCAGATTGTTGAGGCAAGAGGAAAAGGCTATTCATCCGAACTAAGAGACTCTAGAAGTGATCAACTTGGGCGTTGAAGAGGTTAAGAAAACAGTCAAGATTGGGGCATCTTTGGAAGAAAGTGTCAAGCAAAGACTGATTGAAATTCTCTGAGAGTATGTTGATATCTTTGCTTGGTCCTATGAAGATATGCCTGGGTTGGATACATATATTGGTGTGCACAATTGACTCTCAGAGAAGGTTGTCCTCCGGTCAAACAAAATCTTTTAAGAACTCATCTTGAGATTTCTAAGAAGATTAAAGAGGAGGTCCATAAAAAGTTTATGCAGGTTTCTTAAAAGTTATCTCTTATCTTCCATGGGTTGCAAACATTATGCCAGTGCCGAGGAAAGATAGCAAAGTCAGAATGTGTGTTGATTATAGAGACTTGAAAAGAGCAATCCCTAAAGACGATTTTCCACTTCCTCATAATGACATTCTGGTTGATAATACTCCTTAATCAAAAGTGTTTTCTTATATGAATGGTTTTTCTGGCTATAATCAGATCAAGATGGCACCAGAAGACATGGAGAAGACAACATTCATTACACGTTGAGGAACCTTTTGTTATAAAGTGATGCCCTTTGGTTTGAAAACAAGGGCAACATATCAACATGCTATGGTCACTCTATTTCATGACATAATCCATAAGGAGATTGAAGTTTATGTTGACGATATGATTGCTAAATCCTAAACAGAAGAGGAACATCTTGTCCACTTCTAAAATTGTTTGAAAGATTTAGGAAATTCAGAATGAGGCTGAACCCTAATAAGTGCACCTTCAGGGTGAGATTAGGGAAGTTGTTAGGATTTGTTGCAAGCGAAAGAGGAATTAAGGTTGATCCTGATAAAATAAAAGCAATTGAAGAAATGCTTGAGCCAAGAATAGAAAAATAGGTTCATGGCTTTTTCGGGAGGTTGAACTACATTGCTAGATTCATCTCTCATCTTGCAACCACGTGTCAACCAATAATCAAGCTATTGAAAAAAGATCAAGTGGTCAGGTGGAATGACAATTTCCAAGCGGCATTTGATAAAATAAAAGAGTATTTGCAGGGACCTCCAATCATTTTACCTCATGTGGAAGGCATGCCTTTGATAATGTATCTGATAGTGTTAGAAAATTCTATGGGCTCCGTACTCGGTCAACATGATGAGACGGGTAGGAAATAACATGCTATTTACTACCTGAGAAAGAAATTTACCGATTGTGAATCGAGGTTCTCATTGCTGGAAAAGACTTGTTGTGCACTCGCGTGGGCAGTAAAACATCTCATACAGTATATGCCGACTCAAAATACTCTCTTGATATCCAAGATGGATCCAATCAAGTACATTTTTGAAAAGTCGTCTCTCACGGGAAGATCAACCTGTTGGTAGATGATTTTAACTGAATATGATATCCAATATACTACCTAGAAAGCCATCAAGGGTAGTGTATTGGCAGATTATCTTTCTCACCAACCTATGGAAGATGACTATCAACTGATGAAGTTTGAGTTTCCATATGAGGATATCATGTACATATGGGATTATAATATTCCCGGACCAGAGGAAGGACCCGAACAAGGATCGTGATGGACGATGGTGTTCAATGGTGCCTCGAATGCATTGGGTAATGGTGTTGGTGTTGTTATTACCTCTCCTGAAGGTTTCCATACTCTTTTCACCGGCATAATCTATTTTGATTGTACTAACAATATGTTTGAGTATGAAGCTTGTATTTTCGGGCTAGAAGTTTCTATTGATTTATGAATCAAGATCTTAGAAGTCTATGGGGATTCTGCTCTAGTAATTAGATAGATCAACAGATATTGGGAGACTCGTCACCCTAATTTGATTCCGTATCGATAGAATGTTATGAAGTTATTCATGTACTTCAATGAAATCCCCTTAAATCACATCTTGAGGGTGGAGAATAACTTAGAAGACGCTTTGGGAACTTTGTCATCCATGTTTAAAGTTAGATGAGCAAATACGGAACCCTCTTTTACTATCTTGAGGTTGGATCAGTCGGTGTTCTATTATGATATAGAAGAAGAAGTTGATGAGAAACATTGGTTTTATGATATCAAAATATATCTTGAAATGCGAGAATATCCAGAAGAGGCATTTATCACAGATAAGAAGACTTTGCAGAAGTACTCATCTAAAATTTTCCTCAATCATGGGATTTTGTATAAAAGGAACTATGACTCTGTTTTTCTCAGATTCATGGATAGACACGAAGAAAATAAGATCATAGAAGAGATACATGAAGGTTCCTTAAGGATGTATTCCAGTGGGCACACCATAGCCAAGAAAATCTTGAGAGCGGGTTATTATTTATCTACCATGGAAAACAATTTGAGTTTAATATGATTGGACGAATTGATCCAACTTCTTCCAATGGGCATTTATTTATTCTGGTTTCCATTGATTACTCTACCAAATGGATCGAAGTTGCATCGTATGCCAATGTCACTAAGTAAGTGGTTACTCGTTTCATCAAGAAGAATATTATTTGTCGTTATGGGATTCCCGAGAAGATCATTATTGATAATGGATCGAATCTCAACAATAAGATGATGAAAGAGTTTTGTGACAGTTTCAAATAAAGCACCACAATTCTTCTCCATATCATCTAAAGATGAATGGTGATGTTAAGACAGCAAATAAGAACATTAAGAAGATTATGCACAGAATGGTTGTGACCTACAAAGATTGGCATGAGATATTTTCGTTTGTGTTGTATGGTTATCGTACTTTGGTACGTACTTCGATTGGGGCAACCCCCTTCTCTCTAGTATATGGTATGGAAGAAGTCCTGCCTTTGGAAGTGCAGATTACTTCTTTAAGGATAATGACAGATGTACAACTTGATGAAGCCGAGTGCATTCAGAACAAACTTGATCAGCTGAATCTCAATAATTAGAAGATATTGACAACTATTTTCCATGGACAGTTGTACTAGAGGAGGTTGAAGAAAGATTTTGATAAGAAAGTGCATCCTTGGATTTTCAAGCTGGTGATCTGGGGAAGAGGATCTTGCCTCCCAATAATACAGATGCTTGAGGCAAATGGGATCTGAATTATGAATGACCATATGTTGTAAATAAGGTCTTCTCAGGAGGATCCGTGATGCTTACAACTATGGATGGAGCGGACTTCCCTCACCTCGTCAACGCATACATAGTTAAAAAATACTCTGCATGAATAGACCCGGTGAGTCGATGGCTCAGGAAAAAAGGGGTGTCCTGGAGAACCATAAAAGGTGAATAAAAAGTTTCCTAAATAAATTAGGGATTAAAAAAGAAGAAGTGAAAAGAATAAAAAATAATTGTGTGCACCCTCTAAGTTGAAAACCTGAAAAAGGTAGCTTATGCAAAAATGGGTATCCCGGTGGATTGAAAACCCGAAAGGGAAATCCATGCAAAAAGTTAGGGATTTAAAGCGAATGACCATGGTCTACGTTTCATATATAACATTATTCTCCATCATAATGGTTAACTTGGAAGGATAATGAATCAGTCCAATCAGTTTATTCAAAAAGTAAGATATTAAAGAGCTTTGAGGTTATAAGAGTCATAGCAAAGTCAGAATCCAATTGAAATTCGTCTTCACATTTTCATCTTTGTATCTCCTTTTTATGTTCCGTATGAGAGTACCACTTTTCAGGAATTTCTTCTTAATGTAAATGCTTATTTACAAGCCTATCAATCAATCAATAAAATTCTCTTTTGTCCAAAAGTTTCATTTTTACTTTTACTATTTTGATTGCAAAAATGTCCTATTTTTGATAAACTTTTTCATTTAAAAATAGTGAAGCTACGCAAATCAGGATATAAACAGTTGAATTTTTTTTGAGATTTTAGGTGCCTTTGGCGATAGCCAAAGTTTGCCACTTCTTACCTGGGACATGTTGATGTGATTATGTTTTGAAGGTACTTTGTGTCCGCTCTTAACAAATATGGTACGATCAGGAAAGCAGAGAGTATTCGAGGTTGTTACCCACACAAAGTGCTTGGTGGAAATAATGTTTCTTCAAACATAATATTTTTCCTCAGTGTAATCTTCATTATTACTCTATGAAATCTCGTTTGCTAAGATACTTCTCTCCAAATACCTCTCCCTAAAAGATCATCCCCAACGAGGTCTAGTACCGAAATATTTATCTCCATTGAGGTCCGATACTGCTATTTATCCCAAAGTGTGGTTGGTTATATCCCCAATGAAGTTTTCATCTACTTCCTCGGTGATGTTGGCACTCGTCTTCCCGTGAAGTTTGCACCCATCTCCCTGATGTGGTGCGTGTGTGGGTTTCCCTTAGTATCTTTAGCATTTATTCTCCCCCAGGGTGGTATGCATCTTCTAAAAGACTCTTGTAAGGTTTCTTTATCAGTAAGAGATCATAATTATCCCCACGAAGTCGTTTGTTTTCCCCAGTAGAGCGGGGTTTTCCCTAATGAGATTATGCAACGGTGGATATCCTAAGTTAGGTGTCCCCAGTGTTGTGGATGCTGACGTGAGTATGAATTATCTTATCCTCAATAACAGAAGCAGTTATCTCTATCTCTAGTGGAATTTGAACTCTGGGGGTTTCTAGTTTGAGATGTCTCTCCTCCCCATGAAGCGGTTTTCTCTTCCCCAGTGGGATTTGAACTTGAATTCACTCCCCATTGATGTTGTTCAAGGAGTCATCTTCTTCTCCCCAATGAGGTTGTGATTAGATGGAATCCTTCTGATGTTCACTTCCCAATATGTCTCACACTTGTGAGAGTTCTCATAAGAATTCACTTATTCCCCACTGATGGAAGTTGGTGTGTTATCCCTAGTAAAAGTTATTGTTTTGGTAAGAAATCTATGCAAGGCGATCTGTTTTCCCTTAGTAAAATGTTTCTTCCCCAAGTGAAGATTTGTTCCCAGTAGAGTTTTTCGTCGAGTTTCTTTTGTTCAAGAATTCTCATTATCCCTACTTAAGTTTGCTTATCTCTAGTGGTGTTACTTTCATCAAGAAATTTGCGCAAGAAGATCTTTATCCCCCAAGTGAAGTGCTCCTTATTTTCAGTAGATAGATAATTGATTGTGTCCCTGGAAAGTTAAGAGTTGTTTGGAGTCAAAGATCTCTCCTCGGTGAACTGCAATGTTTTTTCCAGTGTTCTCTCTAAAGTCCACTTTTTAGTGGCATCCCTCCTTGGAGTTAGCATGTTTGAATTGCAATCTCGCATCTCAATTCATCCCCAATAGTCATTAGTTCATATGGTTATTCCTTGTTGAAGTCTAATTTCCCAAGGATGATTTCTCAAATGTTCCTGGTTTTCTTAGAAAGTCATTTATGATATCTCCATTCCTTAGTCAATCATTTAAACATGCATCATTAGAATTGAATCTACCTCTAAAATTAAAATAATTCAAACATGCATTAAAGCATAAGCTTATTTTGGGTTGATTACCTGCATTTCTTGCAGACATTATCTCCAGTAATTAGTTTACCCTAGGTTTTGATGTTTATCTTTGGGTTGTTGTCACCTTTCGCGTGATCCTTGTGGTATTCTTGGGATGATTCCAATGTGACTGTTTCCATTTTGACTTTTGTCCTCTATTGTCTTTTGACAACATTGTTGGTATTCCCCAGCTAAGTTTGACTTAGTTTCGAAAATCCTCGGTTGAGTCCCTTTGGTTGGTCTCTTCTTGTCCTCTATTTTATTTGTGTTTGTTGGGTTGGATTTTCTTCGGTAGGTCTTTGTTTACCATTCCTCACCTCAGATATTCCCCGATAGAGTCTTTATTGGGTTATTCCCCTCAGAGTCATGTGTGATTCTTTATCTCTGATATAGGTTCTGCTTAGTCGGTTCCTTATCTTTGGTTTATCTACTTAGTCGGGTTCTCCTTTTGTTATCTTAGCTAACATTGTTTGGTTAGATTATGCTTAGTCATTTTCTCTCCTTTGGTTATGTTCTTCTTAGTTGGTTCCTTACCTTATGTTTAACTACTTAGTCAGGTTTTCCTTCTGTTAGTTTAGCTAACATTTTTGTTAGGTTATGCTTAGTCATTTCCTCTCCTTTGGGTAGATTCTTATTTGTTGGTTCCTTATCTTTGGTTTACCTCTTTAGTCAGGTTTTCTTTCTGTTAGCTTAGCTAACATCCTTGGTTAGGCAAGTGCGTCCTTCCTTATTTGGGTACTCTTCGATTAGCGTTCCTTATAAGAGTCCTCATTGGATTTTGGTCTCTCTTATTCTGGTTTTCTTTGTTTGGGTTCACTTCCATTGGCATTCCTTGTGAGAGTCTTCCTTGGGTTTTGGTCTCTCTTATTCCGGTTTGTTTTGTTTGGGTTCGCTTTGATTGGCGTTCCTTATGAGTGTCCTCCTTGGGTTTTGGTCTCTCTTATGCCTGTTTATTTTTTTGGGTTCGCTTCGATTGGTGTTCCTTGTGAGAGTCCTCCTTGGGTTTTAGTCTCTCTTATCCAGTTTTCTTTGTTTGGGTTAACTTCGATTGGTGTTCCTTGTGAAAGTCCTCCTTAGGTTTTGGTCTCTTTTATTATATGTCAAATATCCTTACAAGACATGTATTGTTGATATCCCTGTTAGAGTTTGTTACGATCGTTCTCTTTCTCATAGGTGTCTAATCCTGTTCTGACATGTATTCCCCAAGTTTACTTGGTCTCCCATATGTTTAAACCTTTCTTGATGTACGCTTCTAAATTCTCCCCATATGGCAGTCGCTTTCTACAAAACAAAACAAAAATACAAAATACAAAAACCAAACATTTGAGTTTTGTTTTTTCTTCAGAGTGCAAATTTTACGGTTCTTTTGTATATTCAATCCCCTTCTTCCTTGATTGCTCGAAAGGCTAAGACCAATCTCGCTCTCTGGTTTAAGATGATTGAATAGGGGTAGCTGTTGTACCCCAAATTTTACCCTCTTCAGTCTAACCCTAATTGGACTATTTTTCTCTAACATACTCATGCATACATAGTATCGATTCCATTGTTACAGGATCAAAGCATTTATTTGTGTCAAGCTATAAAAATGATTGATATGTCAGGAAGTACAGCAAAGTAGAAAATCAATGCTTTCGATATTCAAGCGCATTATGTATATTTTTTCAAGCTACTCAATCATCAATTAATCAAGTCATCATCATGCCAAGCTCTCATGTGTTTCATCACACTTTGAATTGCAGAGAAAGTCAAGTGTTCCAATTGATTTGAGACAGTTCAAGCCAAAAATTAGCATTTTGTAGTTCGAGGTTAACGTTTGTAACTTCTGACAGGAAAAAGTTTTGGAATGGTTCTTCAGGAATTAGAACCATCTCGTTATCTTCTCCAATTCATCTGTTCAAATCAAAAGTTAATTTTTCAAGGTAGATCTTCAAAAACGTAAACACCTGAAATCATGTTATATAGTGAATTTGCTAGTTCACTGATTTTTGAACATTTAAAAATTCATAACTTCTGACCGGTAAATCATATTTGAGTTGTTCTTTGAGAATTTTAGTCGGCTTGTTATTTTCTCCAATTCTTATGTTTGTGTCGAATGCTGATTTGGTGAGGAAGACTTCAAAAATTCAAATTACTTGAGACTGGTACCTTGAAATAGTGTGTTGATCCACTATTTATCGGATGTTCAAAAATTCATAACTTCTGACTGGAAAATTATTTATAGTGGGTCTTTGGGAATTAGATTTTTCTTGACATCCTCTTCATTTCATATGTTTGTTTCAGGAGCTAATTTTGTGAAGAAGATCTCTGAAATTGCAAAAATACGATGAAAATCGCATGCTGAAGCGGATTTCTGATCAACTGTCGAGCAATATTGAAAAATTCATATATCTCTCAATTTTCATCGTATCGAGACGATTTTTTTAGCATAATGTCACAAATTTTGTTAGCTACAAGTTAGTTTCAGGGCCTGAGTTCAGAGGGTTTTCTGTCTCAAGTTTCTCGTCATTACAAAATTTATAACTTTCTCTATTTTTATCGCATCAGGGCGATTCTTTCGGCATTGTGTCATAAATTTCATTATCGATGTTTTTGTTTCACGTTGCGCGTTTTGATTATGCACCGAAAGTGATGCGCTTGTGGGTTATTTTCGCACCGTACACCAAAAAAAGCTGAAAATTCTGCATTATTCACAAAAAATAAGGGAATTTACATTTTTTACCATTGGCTAAATATGGTCTTAGCTCACTTTTATAAATTGTTTCAATGCAATTTCTTAATCAATTTTTCCATTCTACACAAAACTCTCACAAGTTTCTCTCTTCTCTCTCAAGAACAAGAAGCAAAGTTACAAATTGTCTTCTCCCCTCAAGCATTACCGTGCCAGCCTTTTCTCTCTGAACAACTGCCTGTCTGACCACCCCCAGCCCGGCCCACCTCCAAGTCTGCTCAGACTCCGTCTTCCCGAAGAACCTCTACCATCCACAAACCCCTCTGTCTCGGATCCAACCCCCTCCAATCTCTCTTCCTCGTGCCCTCGCCGCCTGACCGCAATCTCCTCGCCTCGAATCTCTTTCTCCGGCCAAGTCTTTGCCGGATCTTCCTCCTTTCTTCTCTGATTCTTCCAATCTTAATTTGGTAATTATTTATCCTCTTGATTAAATCATGTGTTGATTTTAATTTTAAGAATTAAATTGATTTTTTTTTGTTTAACATAAATTGAATCTTGACTATGTGAAATAAGTGATTATGTGATTTGAGCATAAGTTGATTTTTTTGAGATTTAATTGATTCTTGAAGCTTGATGATGGGTAAATGTGGAATCGTTTTATTTAATTGTTTTTGATTGTTTAGAATTGTGCATCGAATTTAATTGTTTAATTGTGTTGTGATTTACGCACTGTAATTTGTTTCTGATTCGATAGTTGTTAAATTTTGTTTAAAGTCATGAATCAAAATCAATTTTTTAAGTGTTTACTTTTTTTTGACGCGTAATTAATTTTGGTTTCGATACTTTAAGTTGTTTCTACCGGTGCCGATTTATTTTATACAACTTATTTGTGAATTCCAATTGATTTCTCATGTATCGATGCTTAGCTTTTGTGCCTTGAAACTGTATTTTCGAACCGATTTTTAGCAAGCATTGATACATATGTCATGGCTGTGTGGAGCTCATAAATGTGTTGCAAGTTGAGTTTTAGTGTTTGTTTGATGCATAAGTGGCATTGTGTTAATGGTTGCTTGATACTGATAGATTTTTTGTTCGATTTTAAATCATTTTTTATGCATTTCATTTGTTAATTCAATGTTGTCCGAAAAATGGTTTTTGTATCCACATTGTGATTTAATTCATGAATAATGCATACTTGAGCTTGTTATCATATTTGGTTTATAATGGTACCAAATTCAGTTGTTTTTAAGTCGACTTTTTGAGCACTTTGTAAGGTGAAATATTTGTTTATGCTAGCTTGCACGAAGACTGTTGGGTTTCTTTCGCTTTGATTGCGCCTTGCTACAAACTTATTGTTTGTTTGGTATTGTTTCTGATTCTGTTTATATTCCACATCGTCTTTTCGCTTTCCTTTCCATGAGAAGTAGGAATAGAGATGTATGATTGGGATTCCCTAATTTACATGGGAAAATCTGTTTAAAGTCCTTAAAAGGATGCAATGTTTGTGCTTATTTAATGACCTCGATGAAGGAAATTTTTGTGTTTGTTTGTGTGAAAAATATATCGACGAAGGAAAATCCCACTCCCCTCCCATTTCCCTTTTCCTTTGTGCTTGTTATCGAGTCCATAAGTGGAGCAAAGGGCTCTCAATTGGCCCCCACACTTTCTATTATATGTCATTTTTAGCTCGCATTACATGTTGATGCTTTGAACTATGCTTATTCTTGTCCATTGAGTCAAGTAATGTGGAAAAGGGTTCGTAACTAACCACCACACTTTGTCATTCATTTCGGTGATGTTAGCTCGCGTTTCTTTAAATGTTGACGCTCCGAGTTATTACTCGATATTGGTGCTGGAGCAAATCAAGTGGAAAGAGTTCCGTACTCCCATTTTGAAATCCATTAGATTATTTCTTTGTTGCTAGCCTGCACTTGATCTTTGTTTTGGTTTTGGTTCGACTTTGTTCAATTGCACTTGTGTTTATGCTTTTCTTTAGACTTTTGCATGCTCCCTTAGGATTTCTTGTTTCATTTTGGATTCAAGTTGGACATTAGGTTGTGATCTATGCGTGTTCCCTTAGGATTTCTTGTTTCATTTTCGATTCAAGTTGAACATTAGGTCATGTCTATGCATGTTCCCTTCAGATTTCTCATTTCGTTTTTGGTTCAAGTTGGATATTAGGTTGTAACCTTTGCATGTTCCATTAGGATTGCTTGTTTCATTTTCGATTCAAGTTAGACATTAGGTTGTAACCTATGCATGCTAACTTAGATAGAGATTTCCCTTTGTTATCCAAACCTTAGGACCATCATTTCATGACCACTTTAGGATTGTTAGTTTCCCATAGACTTTTTCATCCCCTTTTTGCATTCTTAAAACTAAAACTCTCTTTTTCTTTGTTCAAACTTCAAAACACTCTAACATTAGTAAACCTTTTTCAAAGTAAAAAACACCAACCAATGCAAACGTTTTTGTCTTCAGACTTTTTATTTTAAAACCTATTTAAAAAGGACACGCTTCAATGGCATCGGTCATAAAAAACATGCAACCAACCAAATTTTTTTAGAGGAACTACGAGTGCCTTGATCCCCATTGCATGGACGATGGTATGTAGGCACAAATGTTCACAACTGAGGCAGGCACGACTGGTAAAACTGTTTCTTTTTTGTACATAATACTTTGCATTCATGCATTCCCTTTACAATTTAGCTTTTAGATTTAATCACACCATTAAATTAGACAACAAGAGTGGATCCTGTGGAGTACCATGGACGTTAGGGGTTCTAATACCTTCCTCTCGTGTAATCGACTCCCTTACCCATTCTATTGGTCGCAAGATCTTGATTTTACCCCCCTTAAAGTTTTCTTTGATGTTTTCCTTTCTCGTCCTATAGGATAAATAAATGTATGATAGTGACTTCATTGTTTGTTTGAGATATTTATTTTCTCGGGTTGCTTCACCTGCAAGTAACTACTTTAAAACTAAGTGATTATTTACAAAAATCAATGATAAAGAGTTACATGGCTCCAATACGAAATTTCTTGTAGCATATATTTATATTCCCTTACAAAATGAGGCCACAATAACCTCATGGTGCAGGGAGTCATAATATTGTAAATGCTTCCACTATAACAACTAGTACTAGTGCTCCATTAACAATCATGTTTGTCCTATGGAAAGAATGGGGAAAAACAAGGTCAATATCACTATCACTAAATTACCATATTTAAAACTACTATGATCGTAACTTCATAACATTCCTAACTCTACAAGATTCCAATAAACCGTTCCTCCAGGCCGACCTGAATTCGCCACACAATGTCTACACATGTCACAAACTCCCTCTTGTGTCCTGGGTTCTACTATAGAATCATCCTTATCTAAATCCCTAAGATTGTACATATATGCATCAGATGTAACAATAGGAAGTATGCTCACTAAAGAGGATGAGAATGGCATCGAAAGAGCCACTTACTACCTTAGTCGAGTACTTAATGATGTAGAGACTAGGTATAGCATTTTAGAAAAGTTTTGTCTTTGTATATACCTTTCTTGTACAAAGTTGAAATATTATATAAAACCATGTGTATGTTTCATCTCATTTTGATGTCATTAAGCATATGCTTTCAAAGCTAATCCAGCACAGTCGAATTGGCAAATGGGAACTTACCCTAACTGAGTATTCCTTAACTTTCATGCCCTTAAAGGCTATGAAAGTACAAGTAGTCTAAGATTTTATTGTTGACCATGAAGTGGTCTAAGTTTCTCGGAATTATGTGGAGTTAGAACCTTGGAAATTGTTCTTCGATGTTTCTACTCATAAAAATGGAACTAGAGTTGGAGTTTTTATTATTTGTCTTCAAAAAATTCAAAAAAAATTCAAGTATAAAATCGAAGGTTCCCATTGTTCGAATAACAAAGTTTAATATGAGGCTTTTATAGCAGGACTTGAAGTCTTGATGGAATTGGGGGTAACCAGAGTCGAGATAAAATGTGACTTTGAATTGGTGATTAAGCAGATAACCAAGGAGTACAAGTACATAAAGGAAAATTTTATAATGTACTTCATCATTGAAAATAGGTTGTTTCAAAATTCTGAATATATGGATATCAAGCACATTCGTAGATTAAAGAATCAGGAAGTTAATGACTAAGCACAAATACCATCAGGATACAAAGTTTCGAAAGAAATATTAGAAGATTTAATCGAAGTGAGAGGTAAGGTAATGGATATCAAACATTCCCCTTCAGATCTGGAAAATTCAACTTTGGGATATGCAATCAAAGAAAGCTTCAAAGTCCTAGCCGTCAATAGTTTGGCAGACACATATTGGAGAAGTTCAATGATGGGAAATGAATTATTCAATAAAAACACCAGAAGGAGTCTTAATCAAATGTTTAAGAGAAAGTGAAACATACTTGGCACTATCGAATGTGTATAATGGGGCATGTGTAAGTACGAAGTGCACCTAAGTGGGGTGGGGGGGGTGAATTAGGCACTCTAAATTTTTTCTGGTTTTTAGTAATGATGGATAATATTTTTCTGGTTTATGGTGTGTTTATGAAAGAGTAAAATGCAGAAAAATAAAGAGACACGAACGATATATCCTGGTTCCCCTTACAGTTCGAGAGTACTCCAGTCCTCTTTCAACATGAAAGAGATTTCCTTATAGTGGCAAACTTAAAACAAGAACTACCAAAACAAAGAACAATCCTCTTGGATTTTCACTATGTCAACAATGAGAACAATCCTCCCAAGGTGACCTTACTTGTATCCAACAATCTTGGAAAAACAAGATTACAAAATCACTTGAACATATTTTCAACAATCCTGGAAAATAAGAAAGTGTATAGCAATATTTGATTGATATAGTTTGTAGTTCAATAATCACTTTGAGTGATTTTATCAATGACTTGATCTTCTCTTCCAATAACAATAATATACAATGACTCAAGATTATAGAATGCTCAAAGTTTTCTCTTTAACAATATATGAAAATGTGCAGAAAAACTTTTTGTATGAAAGTGAAGAAAAAGCTTGAGTTTTAATATTTTAAAATTCATAAGCTATTTATTGGAAGAGGTGTAAAATGATTTTGAAAATTAAGTATTTATATGTTCATAGAACCTCTTTGAAATAGCATAACTTTATGCAAATGAATCATGAACAATTGCCAAGATTCAATGAAACATTTCCATGAAATGGTGTTATGAAAAGGTATATTCAAAGCTGCTGATTTTCTAAAACATTCAACATGCAATCTATTGCACCCTTGTGTAAATCGATTGCACGGGTTTTAACATCTAAAAAATTCAAATATTTTCAGTGAGAAATAGATTGCACATGTGTGTAAATCGATTGCACTTTAAAACAGTAGCAAAATTTGATAGAGAGCAATCGACTGCACAAACATGCAAATCGATTTCACTTAGAAATAGTAGCTAACACTTTAAAAACGTGAAGCATGCAATCGATTGCACCAACATGAAAATCGATTGCACATAAGTGAACATCGATTTTTTGCTTATAAAACTTGAGAAAAAGTTTGGACAAGATAAAACACTTCTTTTGATCATTGAGCATTTAAGACTTAAGTTCAAAGTAAGTATTGTCATTATACCTTGTGAAAATTGTTAAGAACTTGAGACAAAGTCTTTTATCCAATGATTCTTTTAGCTTGATCAAAATTATTTCCTTCTTGCCAATATAGTTTGTCTTCATCAAAACAAAGTGCATTGAGAATCATTTGAGAAGCTTGATATTACATTCTCCCCATTTTTGATGATGACAAACAATCTTTCTTGAAGCTTTGTTATTTCCGGAAAGAGACTTCTCCCCCTAAGATGTATAACTCCCCCTTTGTATGAGAAGTTTGGAAACTCTTGAAATTGTTCATCTTGTTGAAGAGTGCCTTATATGTTTAAGACATGAGATAAACAAGCAAAAAGTTCCACATCCTTCTCCCCCTTTGACATTATCAAAAAGAAGGGAAAGATGCAATAAAAATTGATAACATTGAAAACTTAACCAAAACATGCACTAATTAAACATAGTCATAGACATACATGTCATAGTAGAATAACAAATACATAGAAAGCTCAAAAGTAACAAACAAAACATAGCATAAAGTAACAATGACATAACATAAAAATAGTAGAAATAACAAAATTAGACAGAATTTTAAGGTTGATTCATGTCACGATTGTTATAGAAGAAGGGTCCTTGATTGGGGATTTGTTGTTGTAATGGAGGTTCTGTGTATTGTGGTGGAGGTACAGCAGGATTATTAGGGTCATATGGAGGTATGTGAAGGTGGGAGTAGAAGTAGGAAAATTGAAACGAACAACGTGCAATCAATTTGCACTATGGTGCAATCGATTTGCACTAAAAATAGAAAGTTCATAAAATAAAACATATTGTTGTACCCCAAAATTTTCCCTCCCATATTCTTCAAGAAATTGCCAAGTCAAGCTTCAAAATCTCCCCAAAGGTTGCACAGTGCAAGGGCCTCTTAAACAGCCAAAATTAGGGTTTTGGTTCTGACAAAGAAGTTGAGATTTCCAAGGGTCCAATCAAGTCCCACATGCCTATAAACATGGTCAAGCATCCTCATATCAAGTTTCAAGACTTTCAGCACAAAATTGCACAGTCAAAACCCTAATTGCACTACAGTCAACTGTAGGGGCAAAATGGTCATTTGACAGTCAAAAGTTCAAATTTTTGGTCAACATCTCATTTTGAAGCCACAAACATCATTTGATCAATGCTTGATCATGATTCTCAAAGCTTGGCTCAAAAATCATCAAGATGCAAAAGTTTCCATATTTGGACAGTTGAAAAAGTCAATTGTAAATTGACCAGGGCATAACTTTCACATGGAATATCAAAAAAATTCCATCCAAAGCTCATTTTGAAGAGAAAGACATTTCCAACAACTCCTCTTCACACTTCAAGTCCAAGAAATGCTCTCACAAAAAGTTATCAATTTCAACATTATAAGTCATTTTCAAAAGTCAACAAAAAGGGACTTTAAGTCAAAGGCCATAACTTGAGATTGGTAAAATAAATGACATGGGACCAAAGTAATTGGTTAGAGGACTCAAAGACCTTTCCAAAATGTCCAAGAACATGAGCAAAGCTTAAAAATTGAGCAAGTTATGCCTTGTAGAAGTTGGGAAATGTTTGGATATTTTGAAAAGTCAACATTGATTCAAATGACCTAAAATTGCTAATGGGCCTCTTTTTCTTCCACAATTCATCATCCAAGGCATGTGCACGACCATTTGGCCCAAAGGGAAGTTTTTCTTCATTTTTTATTTATTTATTTGGATTTTTATTATTAATAATTCATTTAATTAATTAAAATACATGAAAAATACTAAACCTAATGTTTCAAATCTTTTTATGCATATAATATCTCCAAGATTTCGTGCAAGTCAGATTAGGAAAGAATTGAAGATAATTGGACATGATTTGGTAGCAAACATGCATGAAAAGATTGGAAAATTATGGCCATGAAAATCAAAGATCCATTCCATAATTGCAAAGGTTTTTGGACCTCCTTTCCAACCCTAATCACTCACATACAAATACAAAACGCAACCCTAGTGATCATGGACTGGAAGCTGCGCCATATCAAAAGAACAAAACTTGATTTTTTGCTTAAAAGTCCAATACTGAAAACCAATTTCTAAGGTGATTCAAGCCACAATACTTATTCCATTGGCTTGCTGAGAGTTCAAGGAACACATACAGATCAAAATCATCGCCCCTAACACAAGGAATAGGTAGCACGACCATGGCCGGTTCAAGCTTTTTTCAGTTTTCTTGAAACATCATTCATGCATTATTTGTGAATTCTAATATTGGATTTATGCTCATTATGTCATTCTGATGCTAACTGTGTAACTCAATTGTATTTTTATCACCCATACGCGATTTCACCATTGTTGGATATTAGGGTTTCCCAAGCTGTGAATTGGGGTTTTCCATTTAAGGAAAAATTAGCACTCGAGACCTGGACCACTGAAACGAGCAGGCTTGGACGATTTGGAAACCACCCTCGCGCTCAATTTATGAGCTGCCCTGAGCTATTCGTTATTTTTGCAAAAGTGACTTTCTGGAACGGTTCAAAACCGTTGCCAGTTCTTTTTGTGTTTCAGGAAAAGAACAAGCCAAGGAAGAAGAAAGATAGGTGGCCAGCGTTGGTTGGATCATTCAAAAATTCGCGCTAAAAAGTCATTAACGCGTTATTTTATGTTATAATGATTATTTGTTATTTAATATACAGAAAGCGCAAGTGGCACGATTGGCAAGCATAGGCGTTGGTAATGTTCAGGACCTGGGTTCGATCCCAGGTCCCCACCCCTTTCCTATTATTTTTCCTTCAATTATCATCCTATGCAAATTCGCTTCCAGGTTCCACCATGCATCCATCCTCTAGGTGTGCCACGCGTATAGCAGGATCATTCAAAAGGCCCAGATCTGAAGAACATGATAGGCTGCAGTCAACACCTCTACACGCTAGTGGAAAAGTCAAAGAGGCCAGGGACAATTGGGCCCAAAAATACTAATCAAAACCTCCCAATTTGGGGGCAGACCCCCTAGGTTTGCAATGTCCTTCTCACTATTTTTTTATTTTGATTCAATTTTTTTCTTTTATTTATTAATTCCTTTAATTTAATATTTTTCATAAAAAACATAAAAACAATAAAAAATCAAAAAAAGACAAAATTAAAATACATTTATTTAATTAATATGTTTTGTAAATAAAATTCATTAATTCACTTAGTTTTAAATTTAGGACTTAATCTTATTATTTTTTCAATAAAAATCTAAAATTTGTAGGATTAGGGTTTAATTAATTTTTTATCCCTTTTTTCTTTTCTTTCACAATAATTAATTATTAAATATTATTTACTTTTATAAATTAAATTGCATGTAAATAACTAGATTAAGTTTAGGTTAAAATTTAATACGTTCTTAATAAACTCAAAAATAATTAGAATTAGGGTTAGCATCTTATTTTAATTAATCTTTCTCATTAAAGTCATAAAATACAAAAATACCAAAAATAATTTCCTTTCATTTTAATTTTATTAATTTAATCATCATTTAATTTAATTTTGCAAAAAAGGGGGTCCAACGCCCTCGTTTCAATTTTAATTCAATTTGTGCATGTTATTTTATTTTCTTTTAAATTTTTATGTACCTCTCCCAAGGCCATGTAATATTTATCTTTCGCATTTTTAATTCTTTATTATTTTTCTGTCAAATCGGGTTCTGGAAATTTTGGCGATGTGGACCCGCGCCTTTTGTAATAGTTTAGAACTTTCAATTTCCGCATCTTTTTTAACTGTTAAATAAATGCATGCAAGAATGAATGACAAAAAAATAAAAACAAACGCATAGATTACCCATAACCTGACAAGACAAAAATAAATGAATCTGACACACAAATCACACACCACCCCTAGGGTACGCCTCACTGTTGCCTTGCCTCTCGAAAGGTGATCGTCGAGTAGAGGATGTCTTAGTAAGTCCTCATGATCCGGGAACCTGGCATGAGGGTAGCTTCTAAGGTGTCTTCCCATTGCTCTGGTGATCACCATGTCCCGAACCTCGAATTGACCCGAACACCTCCAACGGTGGTGCTACCTACCTCTCAATGGTGGGATGGCACTACTTTAAAGGACATTTACACAGACGAATTCCTTAGGGTAGGTAGACGACTCTAGATACTTGCTCTAATTTCAAAGACAAATCAAAAATACTTTTCACACCGACACCTTTTTCAAAAAGCTTTCGAAAGCAATTTTTCAAACACTCTTGAGGACTGATACAAGAGTCGAACTGAAATTTTCAAAGAAACTTTTTTTAAAAACCCACAGTTGAAAAGCAAACAAACCATTTTTGAAAACACAAGTGAGCAAGTATCTAAGAGCCCATGGATAACCATGGATAGAAAGGGTGCTAACACCTTCCCTTTCTATAATCTACCTCCCGAACCGAGAGCAATCTCTTTAAGGAATTTTTCTGTGCTTTTGTCCTTTCCATTTGGAGAAAATAAAAGACGGTGGTGACTCTTGCTTCCGCGACATTTCGCGAACCAGCGTTAAACAGTCAGTTCCAGATCCACCGATCACAGAACTGGCGACTCTGTTGGGGACTAAACTTAAAGTGAGGTGTACCTTAGGACTAAGATCACTGTGTTTTCAATTGCTTTCCTTGTTTGCTTTAAATTGTGGGTTGCTTGGGAGTTCTATAGATCCTAACCCGGATCTGGGGATACCTTCTTAGAAAGTAGCAACAAGACTGTGAGGGAACTGTGCGGGGTATACCGACATGGTTGAAACAGTCTGCTACGTTGATGTGGAACTTTGGTGTGTACCGGTAACCCTTGAGTTCAGTCAAGGAGAGTACGGGGCCTCCGCGTGGTGTCGTGAAGCATCAACAGACCTTAGGAACCTTAATTGAACTATCTTGGCCTCTTTAGGGTAGTGAGATAACTGACTTTGGTGCAGTCCGAGGTTGGTTGATACTCGATACTACACTCAATTGAGGGTTGCTTTCCTGGAATATTTCGGTCGCCAGTTCAGTGGCTAAATTGAAACGATGAACAATGAAAGCAATCCAGTGATATTGGGACCCTTAGAACCCGGTTACTTCTAATAGGACAGGTTGAGCCCACCAACTTCAAGAGGGTACTACCCAGACCCCATGCTGGCCTTAAACCCTAAGGGCTTGTCTTGTGTGCCTTGTGTGCCTTACATGTTTGTCTTTGTAAATATCTGTGGTGTGCTTAATCATAGCATCATGACATCATCCAGCATCATATGCATTGACTAACCATTTCAGGGGTTCGAATCTTCATCTTTGTTCTTGTTTTGTAGGACATGGAAACTGTTCGTAGAATGACAATTCAAATCAATCTTGTAAGGATCCCTCCTCAGCTTAAGGAACTCATATCCAGGATTCCCGAGAGCTCTTCATTCAGTGAAAGACATGGAAGACTCATCAGCTTGGTCAATACCAACGTTGAGGAAGACATGATAAAGGTCCTGTTCCAGTTCTTTGACCCTCTGCATCACTGTTTCACCTTCTTGGATTATCAGCTGGTATCTACATTGGAGGAGTTCTCCCGGCTCCTGAAGATCCCTATCCTTGATCAGCTACCCTACAACGGTACGGAAAAGGAACCTAAGCTTGAAGAGATTGCTAAAGCCTTGCACCTACAGTCATCTGACCTCAAGGGACATTGGGAAGTTAGAAGTGGTATCAAAGGGTTCTTAGCCAGGTTTCTGTTTGAAAAGGCCCACGAATGTTGGAACTCCCTTGACCTACAAGCTTTTGAAGAAGTTGTGGCCCTCCTTGTCTATGGTCTGGTGTTGTTCCCTAACCCAGATCAGCTTATAGATATCAGTGCTGTCCAGATCATTATGTCCAGGAATCCTATACCTACGTTGCTGGGGGACATCCTTCACTCATGTTACACTCGAACCATGAGAAAAAGAGGTGTCCTTATGTGTTGCACTCCTCTCCTGGGAAGGTGGTTTATTTCGCACCTTCCACAATCAGTTTTGAAGAATGAGCAGGGTTTGAGATGGTCACAACGGCTGATGACTCTTACACATGCGGATATACATTGGGGCCCTAGGTCCAGAGAGGATGTCACTATCATTGATCGTTGCGGGGAGTACCCTAATGTTCCTTTACTTGGAATCAGAGGAGGTATTACTTACAACCCATGCCTGGCTTGGAGACAGTTTGGTTATGCTCTGAGGGATGGTCCTCATGACATGTTAATTCCTGACATAGTTTTTGACTTCGACAACGATACTCAAGGACTTCGCCAGAGATTTATCAGAGCTTGGAGGATGCCAAGTAGGATAGACAGTAAGACACTGGGGCACAGGAACTCCATCCCGTTGGAACCTTATCTCAAGTGGGTACGAGCCCGCTCCCAGAAGTTAGTAATGCCTTATCCCCATATGCTCCCTGTGATCAAAGAGTCAGTCTTGGAAGGAGAAGTGTCCTGCACTATTCAGCACCCTGATATGCCCACATCCTGGGAAGAGATGCAGAAGAGTTGGATCCAGCTTAAGGAAGAACGGAATTCTCTTGAAACCAGTCTGCATGCTAGTGAAAAGAAGGTCTTGGAGCTCACCCGCCTGTTGCATGAGGAGAGGAATCTCAACACTTACATAGCTCCAAAGAGGATGCGTAGTATATTTTGGGATTGATTTGCTTTTGTATTATTTTGCCCATGAGACTTTGATGTACTGAACAATTATTTCCTTAATGATAACGTGTGTTCCTTTTTGTCTACAACAAATTTGAAATTTCGAACCCTTGAATGCATTGCATAAACACATATCATTCATCATGTGCATAGCAGGTTTTCCTCTTTTCAGGTTGCTTACAGTTCTTCGCTGTTTATTTCAGCATCATGAATCCTGACTCATCAGCAACCGAGATGTCCATCAAAGCTCTTCAGGCGCAGAACGCGCAATTTCAGGAACTAATCATGGGCTTGGCTCAGGGCCAAGAAGAGCTGAAGGCTCTGCTCCTGAAGAAGGAAAAGAAGAAGAAGAGAAGGACTGTTTTGTTTAGCTCGGGCCGAAGGTTTGGCAATACTCTGCAAAATGAAGAGGCTGGTTCTTCCATTGGCAAGGGTACTCCTCAAGCGGAAAAAGGTCCTAGTCCGGTAGTCTCCGACAACAAGACTGATTTTGATGAAGAGCAGTATCCTCCTGCAGAAGACAGATACAAACAGTTGGAAGACAGGTTGAATGCTATGGAGATACAACAGGTACCTGGGCTGGATTTCGGAGATTTGGGTTTGTCTACCGGTGTGATTATTCCTCGTAAGTTCAAGGCACCATCTTTCACTAAGTACGACGGGGCGTCTTGTCCCAAGCTACATCTCAGGTCCTATGTTCGGAAGATTCAACCGTACTCAGTGGATAGAAATTTGTGGATCCACTTCTTCCAGGAGAGTCTTTCAGGGACTCATCTCGAATGGTTCTATCAGCTGGATGGGACCAAAGTTCGTAACTGGGAGGAGTTGGCTGCTGCTTTCTATAAGCAGTATCAGTATAATGCCGACCTTGCCCCTACACGTACCCAACTCCAGGGTATGTCGTTAGGTTCAAGTGAAGGTTTTAAAGAGTACGCTCAGAAGTGGAGGGATCTGGATGGCAGGATGCAGCCTCCGTTGACTGATCGTGAGTTGGTAGACATGTTCTTGGGGACCCTATCTGGGCCATTTTTCAACCATCTTATTGGGAATTCTTCTGCTGGATTTACTGATCTTATTCTGACTGGAGAGAGAATTGAGGCTGGGTTGAATTCTGGTAAGATTACGAAGGGTGCATCGTCTAGTTCAGAGAAGAAACCCTTCAAGAAGGAGGCTAGTGATGTATATGGCTCTAGAAGACAAGAGAAATCTGAGCGCCGCCAATCTGTCAGTGCGGTAATGATTACCAAGCCTGCTGCCGCTCCTCGGCCAACCAATCCTCAAAGGGCTGAAAGACCCCAGAGAGATTTTACCCGTTTGAGCATGACCTTATCGCAGATCTTGCCACAGTTGCTATCCACCAATCTAGTGACTGTTAGAGAGGCACCCAAGGGTGTAAACACTGCTTCCCCCAAGTACAACCCAAATGCTCGTTGTGCTTACCATTCTGATAGCCCGGGGCATTCCACTGATGACTGTTGGGCGTTAAGGAGCAAACTGCAGGACCTTATTGACGCCAAGGAGGTACAGTTTGAGGCATCTGAGAAGCCTAATGTAGTGACAGCTCCCCTGCCTGCTCATGGAGTGAATGCTATTGGGGACGAAGATGAAGTGGATGAAGCTGAGTTTGATAGCTGGATTTACCCGGCAACCGACAGTGGACCTAGGAATTGGAGTGTAAAGGACAATCTACCTGTTTCTCTTGTTACTAAGTAATGAATTCCTATGTTTTTGGTATCTGTAATAAACAATAAATCGAACTTTATGGCCCGGTGTCTTACCCGGGGCACCGCTGGCTTCATTTGTGAGGGCATATAAATTGTCATTTCATATATCAAAAATGAAAATCTTGGACGTTTTCTTGCATTTCAAATCTTATGCTCCTTTTCCGTCTTTCCTTCCTTTACATATTTTTCAAAACAGCTGTATTTACACACACTCACTCATACAGGTCTCAATCCACTCTGGATCTCACTGGTAACGACTCTGCTACTGCCAGTTATGACTTTGAAAATCCGATCAACTTAGCCGAAGACGAAGGTGAATATGATTGCGAAGTGCCTGGCGAGCTTGCAAGACTGTTACTCCAGGAAGAGAGGGCAATTCAACCACATGAAGAGCCAGTGGAGATAATAAACTTGGGTATTGAGGCAGACAGGAAAGAGGTAAAGATTGGTGCCAACCTAGAGCTCAGCGTGAAGCAACGGTTGACTGAGATGCTACATGATTATATGGAGATCTTTGCCTGGTCCTACGAAGACATGCCCGGGTTGGACACTGATATTGTGGTCCATCACTTGCCAACTAAGGAAGACTGCCCTCCAGTTAAGCAAAAGGTTCGTCGTATGCGTCCAGAGATGTCTGAGAAGATCAAAGCCGAGGTTATGAAGCAGTTTGATTCCGAGTTCCTTGCAGTGACTTCTTACCCCCAGTGGGTTGCTAATGTGGTGCCGGTACCAAAGAAAGACGGAAAGGTCAGAATGTGTGTTGACTACAGGGATCTGAACAGGGCCAGCCCCAAGGATGACTTCCCCTTACCTCACATTGATGTCCTTGTTGACAATACAGCTCAGCACAAGGTATTCTCTTTCATGGATGGCTTTTCAGGTTACAATCAGATCAAGATGGCACCTGAAGACATGGAAAAGACTACATTCGTTACTCAGTGGGGCACCTTCTGTTACAAGGTCATGCCTTTTGGATTAAAGAACGCTAGGGCAACCTACCAACGTGCCATGGTTGCTCTATTTCATGACATGATCCATCATGAGATAGAAGTGTATGTTGACGACATGATCGCAAGGTCCCAGACTGAGGAAGAGCACCTAGATCATCTGCAAAAGTTGTTTGACCGGTTGAAACTGTACAAGTTGAGGTTGAACCCGAACAAGTGCACCTTCGGGGTAAGATCTGGAAAGTTGCTAGGCTTCGTGGTAAGTGATAAGGGCATTCAAGTGGACCCTGCCAAGGTCAAAGCTATTCAAGAGATGCCAGTTCCTAAGACAGAGAAGGAAGTCAGAGGCTTTTTAGGACGCCTAAATTATATTGCTGGATTCATCTCACACCTGACTGCTACCTGTGAGCCAATCTTCAAGCTGCTGAAGAAAGATCAGGTAGTACGCTGGAATGATGAATGTCAGGCTGCTTTTGACAGAATCAAAGAGTATCTCTAAGAACCACCCATCCTTATGCCATCGGTTGAAGGGAGACCTCTGATATTATACCTGACAGTGCTTGACAACTCAATGGGGTGTGTGCTAGGGCAGCATGACGAGTCTGGCCGAAAAGAGCATGCCATTTATTACCTTAGCAAAAAGTTTATCGACTGTGAGACCTGATACTCACTGCTCGAGAAAACTTGCTGCGCTTTGGTATGGGCGGCTCGCCGGATGAGACAGTATATGTTGACTCACACTACCTTGTTGATCTCAAAAATGGATCCTATAAAGTACATATTTGAAAAGCCTGTTCTGTCTGGGAGAATAGCAAGATGGCAAATGATCTTGACGGAATATGACATTCAGTACACAACCCAGAAAGCCATCAAGGGAAGTGTATTGGCAGACCACTTGGCACATCAGGCCGTAGATGACTATCAGTCAATGAACTTTGAGTTTCCAGATGAAAGCATCATGATAGTAACTGATTGTGAAGTACCTGGACCGGATGAAGGACCTGAGGAAGGATCCTGATGGTCTATGCACTTTGACGGAGCCTCCAACGCTTTGGGAAACGGTATCGGCGCTATAATCATATCACCGCAAGGCACTCATACTCCGCTCACTGCCCGACTATGTTTCAACTGTACCAACAACATGGCAGAGTATGAGGCGTGCATCATGGGTCTTCAAGCTGCGATCGACTTAAGGATCAAGTTTCTGAGTGTCTTCGGAGATTCCGCTTTTGTGATCAATCAGATCAAAGGAGAGTGGGATACGAAACATCCGAATCTTATTCCTTACATAGAATGTGTGTTGACCTTGATCACCCATTTCACGAAGATAACCTTTGAACACTTTCCAAGAGAAGAAAATCAGTTAGCGGACGCGTTAGCTACAATGTCTTCTATGTTCAAGGTCAAATGGGATAATGAGGCTCCCCGGATCATCATCTGGAAACTGGACGAACCGGCATACTGTTGCGATCTCGAGACTGATTTGGTGACTGAGAAGCCTTGGTACCATGAGGTGAAGAGATATCTGGAAGCTCAGGAATACCCTGAGGGTGCCTCTGTCAATGATAAGAAGTTCCTGAGAAGGTTCGCGGCAAAGTTCTTCCTTAGCAACGGCATCTTGTACAAGCGAAACCATGATTCAACCCTACTGCGTTGTGTGGATAAAACTGAAGCAGAAAGGATCATGGAAGAGCTACATGAAGGGACCTTTGGTACACATTCCTGTGGACATACAATGGCAAAGAAGATCCTTCGGGCAGGGTATTACTGGTCCACAATGGAAGCTGACTGCTACCAACATTCCAGGACATGCCACAAGTGCCAGATTTATGCAGACAAGGTGCATGTTCCTCCAGTTCCTCTGAATGTTCTGACTGCGCCTTGGCCGTTTGCAATGTGGGGCATAGACATGATCGGTGAGATTAAACCAACGACATCTAATGGACACCGCTTCATCCTGGTAGCGATTGATTATTTCACGAAGTGGGTTGAGGCAGCTTCCTACGCTACGGTAACCAAGACTGTTGTGGCACGGTTCATTCGGCATAATCTGATTTGTCGGTACGGCGTCCCAGAGAGGATCATTACAGACAACGGTACCAATCTGAATAACAAGATGATCACTGAGCTCTGCGAGCGGTTCAAAATACAGCACCACAATTCTTCTCCCTACAGACCGAAGATGAATGGGGCTGTAGAAGCAGCAAATAAGAACATCAAGAAAATCGTGCAGAAGATGACAGTGACTTATAAAGATTGGCACGAGATGTTACCGTTTGCTCTACATGGGTACCGTACCTCAGCTAGGACGTCAACCGGGGCAACTCCTTTCTCCTTGGTTTATGGTATGGAGGCAGTCTTACCGATCGAAGTGCAGATACCCTCTCTCCAGATAATGAAGGATGCAAATCTGAACGAAGATGATTGGATCCAGACACGACTTGATCAGTTAAATCTAATTGATGAAAAGAGACTTGCTGCTATTTGTCATGGTCAGACGTATCAGAAACGGATGATCAGGGCATTTAACAAAAAGGTCAGACCACAGGAATATCAAGTTGGGGATCTCGTAATCAAACGAATCATCCTTCCTCGGAGTGATCCAAGGGGCAAATGGACCCCTACGTACTAAGTGCCATTTTTGGTTAAGCATGTGTTCTCAGGGGGAGCCATGATTTTAACCAATATGGATGGTGACGACCTTCCTCACCCCGCCAATGCAGACATAGTAAAAAGATACTACGCATGAAAAAAGACCCGCTAGGCTGACATGCCTAGGCAAAAATTAGGGCTTCCCGGCGAACCAAAAGGGTTCGGGCAAAATGAAGGGATGAAATGAAAAATCTGTACACCCGGCAAGTCGAAAACCTGAAAAGGCGGCTTGGGCAAAAATGGGTATCCCGGTGGACTGAAAACCCGAAAGGGCGGTCCAGGAAAAAGTTAGGGATAAAGCGTAATACTATGTCTCATTGGATCACTTTGCATCCAGAATCCGGTATTTACATCAAGTTCAAACGGCATTGATCAGTCAGCTTCATCTTCAACCAAGGTCATCAAGTGATGAGACGCTCGGAGTTATAAAGGCAATAGCAGAGTTGAAACCCAGTGGGATCGTTCATTTCACACAGCTGTTTATTTTCTCTTGTACAAATTTGTATAAACTCTTCTGTCCGGCGGCGTTCTCTTACTAGGACGTCAGCCTCTTGTACATAAACGCCTATTTTTCAGGCCATTCAAAAATCAATACAAATATACTTTTCAGTTAAAAGTGCCAATTGTTTTTCCTTTTCTGTTTTGTCTTGCAAAGAACGTCCAAGGTTCAATTTGTGATATATGCATTGACAATAATTTGCTAACTCATAAATATTTGCATACGAAACAAAGGATTAATTACAGGTAACATTAGAAACAGGGGAAATAAAAGAGTTGTCTAAGTAATCTAATTGTTCTGTCCTCCAAGGTATCAAGATAGGTTCAGCTAAAGAACATAACCGGCATATCTTAATTCCCCAGAGAGTGAAACAGCAAGTCAGTGCACTCTTCCTCAAACAAAGTTATCAAATCTTAAGGAAGTTGGGTGTCCTCCAGTAGGTCTCAACATTCCCCAGCAACATACAGGTATTCTTAACAAGCATCCCCGGCAGTCTGGGTCTAAAGATTGTTCCCCGGAGGTATATCAAACATTCAGTGGAGTCACTTTCCCGATACAGTTCAAAGCTTCCCCAGGAGAGTCCAATCCAGTTTCCCCAGGAAGGTTGGAATTCATTTCCCCAAGCAGTAAGCTTATTCCCAGTAGATTCTGGAAGCTTATCCTCGCAGAGCATGAACGCGTCGCCCGGCCTTATTCAAAGAGTTATTTCCTTACCAGGATATAACTGGGTTATCCTCAGCCAAAAGCCACGGAAAGAGCGTCCTCGACGGAGTCTTCTTATCCCCAGCGAAGTCTATCAGCACTTCCAACACAACAATGGTATCCCCAGCAAGTTATTATCAACAACTCAGCAAAGTATCTCTCTCCCCATAGAGTATTGCTTCCCAGCAAGATCGTCAGAGTACTTTTCTCCCCGCAGAGTAATCCATTCGCCAAGTTTATTCCCCAACGGAGTCATCTTCCCCTACCGGTATTCTTGCAACTATCATCCCCAGCGGAAGCAAAGATCTAATTCTTCAACATCAGCCCAGGAGTGACTTCCCGGCACCCGTCAAGGATTTACTGTCCTAGACGAAAAAATACATTCATAAACATCGCACTTCCATACATCATTATAGCATGCATAGACGCATCATATCTTACAAATCTCATTCATGTTGAGAACATCATTGCTTGGTCCATATCATGCATTGCATATGACTGACCTTTACCTTTCAGGAAAGATTCAGTTAAATTCTCAATCATATTTCAAGACCTAAACCGGTTCAGTTAAATCGACTCCAAAGATTTCTTATCCAGTCCAAGGCCTTCTCTAGTCCAGTTAAATCGACCCCAAACAGATTTTTCTGATGAAGACTCAGTAGAAGTTATCCAAGGTTTTCCCAATAATTGCTATTGAGGTTGTAATCGCCTATGGTTCTCTCCCCGATACTGCGGAGATGATAATTCCATCCAAGGTTTTCTCAATAATTGCTATTGAGATTGTAATCGCCTATGGTTCTCTCCCCGATACTGCGGAGATGATAATTCCATCCAAGGTTTTCTCGATGATTACTGTTGAGATTGTAATCGCCTATGGTTCTCTCCCCGATACTGCGGAGATGATAATTCCATCCAAAGTTTTCTCAATGATTGCTATTGAGATTGTAATCGCCTATGGTTCTCTCCCCGATACTGCGGAGATGATAATCCCATCCAAGGTTTTCTCAATGATTGCTATTGAGGTTGTAATCGCCTATGGTTCTCTCCCCGATACTGCGGAGATGATAATTCCATCCAAGGTTTTCTCAATGATTGCTATTGAGGTTATAATCGCCTATGGTTCTCTCCCCGATACTACGGAGATGATAATTCCCACCAAGATTCTCTCAATGTTTGCTGTTGAGGTTGTAGTCGCCTATGGTTCTCTCCCCGATCCTGCGGAGATGGTAATCCCAAGATTTTCTCAACGATTGCTGTTGAAGTTAAAGTCACCCAAGGTTCTCTCACCGTTCCTGTTGAGGTAGTAACCATCCCTGGTTCATTCATCACCGTTTGAAGCTCCAGACCCAGCTCCTGTAACCAGTCAGGACACATCTACACAAAGAATTTGAAAACCAGCTCCCGTAACAGGTCAGGTAATCATTTTTCTTTTGCAGGTATGCAAGTTCTCGCTAAGGAATCTCTTATGCGATTGACATCCAGGTGGCATCTACAAGCCCATCCACCTTCCATCACCTCTTAGCATGGCATCTATAAGCCCATCATCCTATCCATCAATCTCTAAATGGCATCTATAAGCCAATTCCACCATCACACTGCTACTATGTGAGCGCAAATTTCTGGGCACTCTAGTGTTCAATCATCTTCCACCTTCGGATTACGAAAGGCACGTCAGCCAATCTGCATCCTCAGGTCTAAGAAGATTGAACAGGGGCAACTGTTGTACCCCAAAATTTGGCCTCCCATATTCTTCAAGAAATTGCCAAGTCAAGCTTCAAAATCTCCCCAAAGGTTGCACAGTGCAAGGGCCTCTTAAACAGTCAAAATTAGGGTTTTGGTTCTGACAAAGAAGTTGAGATTTCCAAGGGTCCAATCAAGTCCCACATGCCTATAAACATGGTCAAGCATCCTCATATCAAGTTTCAAGACTTTCAGCACAAAATTGCACAGTCAAAACCCTAATTGCACTACAGTCAACTGTAGGGGCAAAATGGTCATTTGACAGTCAAAAGTTCAAATTTTTGGTCAACATCTCATTTTGAAGCCACAAACATCATTTGATCAATGCTTGATCATGATTCTCAAAGTTTGGCTCAAAAATCATCAAGATGCAAAAGTTTCCATATTTGGACAGTTGAAAAAGTCAATTGTAAATTGAGCAGGGCATAACTTTCACATGGATTATCAGAAAAATTCCATCCAAAGCTCATTTTGAAGAGAAAGACATTTCCAACAACTCCTCTTCACACTTCAAGTCCAAGAAATGCTCTCACAAAAAGTTATCAATTTCAACATTATAGGTCATTTTCAAAAGTCAACAAAAAGGGACTTTAAGTCAAAGGCCATAACTTGAGATTGGTAAATTAAAATGACATGGGACCAAAGGCATTGGTTAGAGGACTCAAAGACCTTTCCAAAATGTCAAAGAACATGAGCAAAGCTTAAGAGTTGAGCAAGTTATGCCTTGTAGAAGTTGGGAAATTTTTGGATATTTTGAAAAGTCAACATTGATTCAAATGACCTAAAATTGCTAATGGGCCTCTTTTTCTTCCACAATTCATCATCCAAGGCATGTGCACGACCATTTGGCCCAAAGGGAAGTTTTTCTTCATTTTTTATTTATTTATTTGGATTTTTATTATTAATAATTCATTTAATTAATTAAAATACATGAAAAATACTAAACCTAATGTTTCAAATCTTTTTATGCATATAATATCTCCAAGATTTCGTGCAAGTCAGATTAGGAAAGAATTGAAGATAATTGGACATGATTTGGTAGCAAACATGCATGAAAAGATTGGAAAATTATGGCCATGAAAATCAAAGATCCATTCCATAATTGCAAAGGTTTTTGGACCTCTTTTCCAACCCTAATCACTCACATACAAATACAAAACGCAACCCTAGTGATCATGGACTGGAAGCTGCGCCATATCAAAAGAACAAAACTTGAATTTTTGCTTAAAAGTCCAATACTGAAAACCAATTTCTAAGGTGATTCAAGCCACAATACTTATTCCATTGGCTTGCTGAGAGTTCAAGGAACACATACAGATCAAAATCATCGCCCCTAACACAAGGAATAGGTAGCACGACCATGGCCGGTTCAAGCTTTTTTCAGTTTTCTTGAAACATCATTCATGCATTATTTGTGAATTCTAATATTGGATTTATGCTCATTATGTCATTCTGATGCTAATTGTGTAACTTAATTGTATTTTTATCACCCATACGCGATTTCACCATTGTTGGATATTAGGGTTTCCCAAGCTGTGAATTGGGGTTTTCCATTTAAGGAAAAATTAGCACTCGAGACCTGGACCACTGAAACGAGCAGGCTTGGACGATTTGGAAACCACCCTCGCGCTCAATTTATGAGCTTCCCTGAGCTATTCGTTATTTTTGCAAAAGTGACTTTCTGGAACGGTTCAAAACCGTTGTCAGTTCTTTTTGTGTTTCAGGAAAAGAACAAGCTATTATTTTTCCTTCAATTATCATCCTATGCAAATTCGCTTCCAGGTTCCACCATGCATCCATCCTCTAGGTGTGCCACGTGTATAGCAGGATCATTCAAAAGGCCCAGATCTGAAGAACATGATAGGCTGCAGTCAACACCTCTACACACTAGTGGAAAAGTCAAAGAGGCCAGGGACAATTGGGCCCAAAAATACTAATCAAAACCTCCCAATTTGGGGGCAGACCCTCTAGGTTTGCAATGTCCTTCTCACTATTTTTTTATTTTGATTCAATTTTTTTCTTTTATTTATTAATTCCTTTAATTTAATATTTTTCATAAAAAACATAAAAACAATAAAAAATCAGAAAAAGACAAAATTAAAATACATTTATTTAATTAATATGTTTTGTAAATAAAATTCATTAATTCACTTAGTTTTAAATTTAGGACTTAATCTTAATATTTTTTCAATAAAAATCTAAAATTTGTACGATTAGGGTTTATTAATTTTTTATCCCTTTTTTCTTTTCTTTCACAATAATTAATTATTAAATATTATTTACTTTTATAAATTAAATTGCATGTAAATAATTAGATTAAGTTTAGGTTAAAATTTAATACGTTCTTAATAAACTCAAAAATAATTAGAATTAGGGTTAGCATCTTATTTTAATTAATCTTTCTCATTAAAGTCATAAAATACAAAAATACCAAAAATAATTTCCTTTCATTTTAATTTTATTAATTTAATCATCATTTAATTTAATTTTGCAAAAAAGGGGGTCCAACGCCCTCGTTTCAATTTTAATTCAATTTGTGCATGTTATTTTATTTTCTTTTAAATTTTTATGTACCTCTCCCAAGGCCATGTAATATTTATCTTTCGCATTTTTAATTCTTTATTATTTTTCAATCAAATCGGGTTCTGGAAATTTTGGCGATGTGGACCCGCGCCTTTTGTAATAGTTTAGAACTTTCAATATCCGCATCTTTTTTAACTGTTAAATAAATGCATGCAAGAATGAATGACAAAAAAATAAAAACAAACGCATAGATTACCCATAACCTGACAAGACAAAAATAAATGAATCTGACACACAAATCACACACCACCCCTAGGGTACGCCTCACTGTTGCCTTGCCTCTCGAAAGGTGATCGTCGAGTAGAGGATGTCTTAGTAAGTCCTCATGATCCGGGAACCTGGCATGAGGGTAGCTTCTAAGGTGTCTTCCCATTACTCTGGTGATCACCATGTCCCGAACCTCGAATTGACCCGAACACCTCCAACGGTGGTGCTACCTACCTCTCAATGGTGGGATGGCACTACTTTAAAGGACATTTACACAGACGAATTCCTTAGGGTAGGTAGACGACTCTAGATACTTGCTCTAATTTCAAAGACAAATCAAAAATACTTTTCACACCGACACCTTTTTCAAAAAGCTTTCGAAAGCAATTTTTCAAACACTCTTGAGGACTGATACAAGAGTCGAACTGAAATTTTCAAAGAAACTTTTTTTAAAAACCCACAGTTGAAAAGCAAACAAACTATTTTTGAAAACACAAGTGAGCAAGTATCTAAGAGCACATGGATAACCATGGATAGAAAGGGTGCTAACACCTTCCCTTTCTATAATCTACCTCCCGAACCGAGAGCAATCTCTTTAAGGAATTTTTCTGTGCTTTTGTCCTTTCCATTTGGAGAAAATAAAAGACGGTGGCGACTCTTGCTTCCGCGACATTTCGCGAACCAGCATTAAACAGTCAGTTCCAGATCCACCGATCATACATACAGTGAGCAATCGATTTGCACAATGGTGAAATCGATTTGTATCAACAAAAAATGACCAAAAACACATTTTTCTTAAATTTTAACAACACTTATCATATATAGCATTTAAAGGCATCATATAATCATGAATTTTTACATATAACCAAGTTAAGACAAGTATATGAAAGCATAAAAAGGATAGAAAGAACCTTATACGTCGTTTTCATCAAGAATGCCAAGTTCCTGTTGAATCTTGTAAAATAGTTCTCTTACCAAAGGTTTAGTGAAGATATCGGCAAGTTGATTATGAGTATCTACAAATGTGACCTCTACATCTCCTTGAAGTACATGATCACGAAGAAAGTGATGTTGTATGTCGATGTGTTTGGTCCTTGAGTGCATGACTAGATTCTTGGTAATGTTTATTGCACTTGTATTGTTACACCGAAGAGAAGTGCATCCTAGATCGAGTCCGTAGTCATGAAGTTATTGCTTGAGCCACAATATTTAAGCACAACTACTACCCGCTGAAATATATTCTTCTTCGTCGTGCTAAGAGCAACACATGCTTGTTTCTTGCAAGCCCATGATACAAGGTTATCTTTATCATTGTTTAGGATAAAGCATTTGCAACTGAAAATTTGAAAGAAGGCAATGTTTGGTTTCCTCCCTTTGAAAAGTTCATATGGCGTTTTCTTCAAGATTGGTCTGATACTAACTCTATTTCTAACAAAACTTTTTGTGCTCACCGCATCCGCACAAAAATATTTTGGAAGATTTGAATCGTTAAGCATCATTCTTGCAAGCTCTACAAGAGACCTATTCTTTATTTCCACCACTCCATTTTGTTGAGAAGTCCTTGGTGCCGAGAATATGTAAGATATTCCTTGTTCTCCACAAAATTATTCAAAGAGAGCATTTTGAAATTCTCCTCCATGATCACTTCTTATGGAGGTAATTGTTAGAGATTTCTCATTTTGAATTTGTTTAGCATAGTTCTTGAAAGCCTTGAATGCGTCACTTTCTTGCACTAAAAAGAATGTCCAAGTATATCTAGAGAAATCATCAACAATAACCAAATCATATACATTACCACCAAAACTTCTTGTTCTTGATGGACCAAATAAGTCCATATGCAACAATTGTAGTGGTCTTGTAGTAGACACCACATTCTTAGATTTGAAAATTGGTTTAGTTTATTTCCCTTTTTGACAAGCATCACAAAGTCTACCTTTTACAAAATTTCTCTTAGGCAACCCAATTACAAAATCATGCTTGATTAATTTATTCAAGTGTTCCATTTGAATATGAGCAATTCTTTTGTGCCAAAGCCATGAATCATCGTTGTTCGCCATGAGATATTTTACCTTCAAAGATGGATCATCAAGGGAAATCATAAATATATTATTAATTATTTTACCTTTAAGTATAACCTCATGTGTGATTTTGTCTTCTATCAAGCATTCATCTTTGGTGAACTTGATCTTGAGGCCTTTGTCACATAGTTGGCTAATACTTAGAAGATTGTGCTTTAGTCCTTCAACATAAAGAACATATTCAATGGATGTGAAAGGTGGAGCACAAACTTTTACTTTGCCAAGAACTCTTCCCTTATTATTGTCTCCATAAGTGACAAAACCCTTTATGTTTAACACTAGATTTGAAAATTGGTTTATGTCTCCCGTCATATGCTTTGAACAACCACTATCAAGATACCAAATATTTCATGTGGTCTTCAAGCATACCTACAAAATGAATTAGGTTTTGTTAGGTATCCAAGTTTCTTTGGGTCCTTCATAATTAGTACATTTCTTTACCCACACATAATTCCCACTTGCCACACTAAAGTTTCTAACATAGCAAGTATTAGGTGTGTGGTCTTTAATACCACAATAAGAACAAGTAGGTTCAAATTTACTTTTATATCTAGAAGGCTAAGATTTATTCTTAGGAAATGTTTTCTATTAAGGATAATGATGAGCCATTTTAGGTTTGTTCACTTTCTCTTTGGATGATTGATTACTAGCCTTAACAAAGATAGTTTTATTAGAACTTGGTTTTAAAAACATTGAATATCCAAGTCCACTTTTATCATTGGAATATCTTTGTTGGCTAAGAACACCTTCCAATCCAATTTGACTTTTTCATATCTTTCAATAACTCTTTTTAATTGGATAATTTGGAAAGAGAGTGATTCAAAATTTTTGCATACAAAATTCTGTTTTTGTTCATCACTCAATTTTTGTTTTTCATCTTTGAAATCTTTTTCCATAGTTTCACATTTTTATTCTAAATATGAAATTGTTTCTTTTGAGATGAAATAGTTTTATACATAATTTTGAATTCATTTAATATTTCATCTATAGAACCTTGTGCATCACTATCAAAAAGAGAAAATTCATTACTAACCTCATCATATTCATTATCAGAATGGTGTGAGGCCATCTATGCTAGATTTTCACTTTCATCACTATCGGAATCGGACAAAGAACTTATTTCATTATCCTCCCATGCAATATAGGCCTTTTTGTTCTTAAATTCCTTTTTGCCTTTGTAGCCACCTTTCTTGGAGAGTTTTAGACAATCTGGCTTGATATGACCTTTCTTACCGCATTCATAACATGTGACTTCTTGTGTTGATGTAGAAGCTTCCCTTTTCTTAAATTGTTTATTTGTTTTTGCATGAGAAAGGGATTTGTCATTTCTACCAAAGAACATACCAAGCTATTTAACAAGAAGCATGAAATTTTCATCTTCTTCCGGATTGTCTTCCTTTTCAAGTTCCTTGGAATCAATATTTAAGGCAATATTCTTGGATTTCTTCTCTTGATTTTCATGCTTTTCAAGTCTTCCAAGTTTCGTTTCATATTCTTGAATTTTCCAAACAATGTTGCGGAATTGATTGAAGAAAAAGTTTTCTTTTCCGGAATTGTTGTTACCTTTGGTTGCCATTCCCTAGTTAAGGGTCTAAGTACTTTCAAATTTAGTTCATCATTCGTCAAAGTCTTACTAAGAGCACTTAGATGATTTGTCAAGTGCACAAATCTCTTTTGCATGTCAAGGATGGTTTCTCCAGGCTTCATTCAAAATAACTCGTATTCTTGACTCAAAGTATTTAGTCTTGATCTTTTAACTTCAACAGTTCCTTCACAAGTTTGTGCTAAGGTATCCCATATTTCTTTCGTTTTTTTGCATACCGAGACACAGAAGAATTCATCCATGCTAAGTGCACCTTGAAGAAGATTGATTGCCTTTTTATCATAGAGGACCTTTTTCTTATCATCTTCATCCCATGCAGTTTTAGGCTTTGATGAGCCAGCACCATTGATCATGGTTATAGGAATAAATGGACCATTCTCGACGGCATCCCATATTTATTCTCCTTATGCTTCTACATGTGCCTTCATGTGTATTTTCCAGAAGTCAAAATATTCACCACAAAATAGAGGAGGCTTGTTGTTACTACCATCATCTCTAAAAATGGGATTTTGATTTGCGGAAGCCATTCTGGATCTTTTAGGAATAGGTTACCTATAACCTGCTCTGATGCCAATTGTAAGTATGAAGTGCGCCTAAGAGGGGGGGGGGGGGGGCGAATTAGGAATTCTAAATTTTTTCTGGTTTTTAGTGATGATGGATAATATTTTTCTTGTTTATCGTGTGTTTATGAAAGAGTAAAATGCAGAAAAATAAAGAAACACGAGCGATATTTCCTGGTTCCCCTCACAGTCCGAGAGTACTCCAGTCCCCTTTCAACATGAAAGAGATTTCCTTATAGTGGCAAACTTAAAACAAGAACTACCAAAACCAAGAACAATTCTCTTGGACCAAGAACAACCCTCTTGGATTTTCACTATGTTAACAATGAGAATAATCCTCTAAAGGTGACCTTACTTGTATACAACAATCCTGGAAAAACAAGAATACAAAACCACTTGAACATATTTTCAACAATCATGAAAAATAAGAAAGTGTATAGCAATGTTTGATTGATAGAGTTTGTAGTGCAATAATCACTTTGAGTGATTTTATCAATGATTTGATCTTCTCTTCCAATAAAAATAATATACAATGACTCAAGACTATAGAATGCTCAAAGTTTTCTGCTTAACAATATATGAAAATGTGCAAAAAAAACTTTGTGTATGAAAGTGAAGAAAAAGCTTGAGTTTTAATATTTTAAGATTCAGAAACTATTGATTGGAAGAGGTGCAAAATGATTTTGAAAATTCAGTATTTATATGTTCATAGCACCTCTTTGAAACATCATAAATTTCTGCAAATCAATCATTAACAATTTCCAAGATTCAATGAAATTTTTTCATGAAATGGTGTTTTGAAAAGGTATGTTCAAAGCTGTTGATTTTCAAAAACGTTCAACATGCAATCGATTGCACCCTTGTGTAAATCGATTGCACGGGTTTTAAAAGCTAAAAATTCAAATATTTTCAGTGAGCAGTCGATTGCACATGTGTGTAAATCGATGCATTTTATAACAGTAGAAAAATTTGGTAGAGGGCAATCGATTGCACAAACATGCAAATTGATTGCACTTAGAAATAATAGCTAACACTTTGAAAACGTGAAGCATGCAATCGATCGCACCAACATGCAAATCAATTGCACATAAGTGAAAATTGATTTTTTGCTTAGAAAACTTGAGAAAAATTTTGGACAAGATAAAACACTTCTTTTGATCATTGAGAATTTAAGACTTAAGTTCAAAGTAACTATTGTCATTATACCTTGTGAAATTTGCTAAGAACTTGAGACAAAGTGTTTTATCCAATAATGCTTTTAGCTTGATCAAAATCTTTTCCTTCTCGTCAATATAGTTTGTCTTCATCAAAACAAAGTGCATTGAGAATAATTTTTGAGAAGCTTGATATTACAGTATGTGGAGCACATCAAGAAGGTCACAAGATGAAGTGGTTTTTGTTTCCGATATGGCATGTATTCGCCCATAATGTTTAAAGATTTTATAGATTTTACCAAGGGATGTAAGGAATGCCAAATTCATGAAGGCATTTACCATACTCCTACAAGTGAACTGCTTGTTATAATCAAGCCATGGCCCTTCAAAGGTTGGGCATTAGACTTGGTTAGAGAAATTCGACCAGCCTCATCCAAAGGCCAGAGGTACATTCTAGTGGGAGTTGATTATTTTACAAAATGGATTGAGGAAATACCTTTGGTGAATGTAGATCAAGAAACTATAATTGAGTTCATCCAAAGGCTAATAATTTATAGATTTGGAATCCCATAGACCATTACAACTGACCAAGGATCAGTTTTCTCTGGTCGAAATATGCAAGAATTGGCTAAAGAAATGGGATTCAAATTGTTAACTTCTACACATTATTATGCTCAGGAAAATAGACAAGTCGAAGCTGCTAATAAGTTGATTATTTGTTTGATAAAAAGGCATGTGGGAAGAAAGCCAAAGAATTGGCATAAGACATTGGATCAAGCTTTGGGGGCTTGTCGAACGTCTCCCAAAGAAACAACTAATACTACTCTTGTTTGATTGACGTTTGGGCATGATGTCGTTCTTCCAGTAGAAATACATTTGCAATTAATGAGAATACAAAGGAAGAATGGAATACCTTCTTACTATTATTGGGAAATGATGATGAACGAATTATTCGACTTGAATGAAGAGAGATTGCATGCTTTGGAAATACTAAGGAGGCAGAAAGAAAGAATAGCTAGTTCTTACAATAAAAGAGTCAGGGTAAAAGTATTTTCTAGTGATAATTTTGTTTAGAAGGTAATACTACCAATGGATTGAAAGAATAAATTATAGAGGGAATGGTCCCCATATTGGGAAGGACCCTTTCGAATCATTTAAACATTCTCAAACAACGCTTATGAAATAGAAAAGTTGACAGAGGATCAAAGAATCCTGAAGATATGAAAGTACTTAAAGAAATTTAAACCCATGCTTTAGGAATTAAAAATTGCAACAAAATAGTGAAGTCGAAAGCATAAAAACAAAAATGGTGTTCATGAACAAAAATGCCAAAATGGCTATGTTCCGGAGTTACATATTAAACTAGGAATAAAATTTAAAGTGAAAAATTACAAGTATCAAGAAATCAAAATGGTTGCTTCGTCTTCATCTTGTCACACTTGATCTTCGCCAACCTTAACCTGTAGTCGATAGAGGATTGTGCAGCTTGAAGGGAAAAGACTTCTTCTCTTAGTTACTCAAATTTTTTGACATGACAGATGATTTGAGTGATTTCTTTGTGAATCTCAATACGGTCCATCTTCTTGATCTCCTATTGATGAACTTTTGCTTGAGAGATTTATCCCGCAGTTGCTGGATTTTCTCTTTCCAAAGAGAGATCTAATGAGTGTAGACATCGAAATCATCCTGTGTTGTTTTGTAATTCTTTTCCATTTGTTCAACCTTGGTAGAGGTGCTAAGGGTTTTTACCATTATGTTGCTTGATTGGCTTGCTTTTCTTTAAGCTTTGATGCATTATCTCGTTCTCGGTTATAGTCTGCACAAATTTAATCAATTAAATTGCTTATGTTGATAAGGACTTCAGCAACTTCAATTGGAAAAGTGACTCTGTTGATTTAATTAATCATTTTCTTCAACCCATAGCACGCATTGGCATCCTTCTTTAAGGTATCAAATAAGTCAGCTTCAAATATCTTTTCTTTCACCTTTTGAAGAACTTGTTCAAATCTCGCCACATTCAAACCTCCATTTGAAGTGGTCTAAGGGTTGGAGTAGCTTTTGTCTAAAGGTGGCCCTTTTTTGGTCATTATTAACTTGACATAATCAAGTGGATTATTTTTCTTCAAAGCATCTAGTTCCTCCTAAAAGAATTATGGTAGAATGTTTTTGTCATTTTGTTGATTGGTATAAATAGTGTTGTCTTTAGAATCAACGTGAGCATGAGTTTCTTTTTCTTCCTCATCATGGAAGTATTTTTTGATGTCAATATCTTCATCAAGCAATTCTTCGTTGAGTTTTTCCATTTACAAAGAAGAATCAGTGGGGCTATCGTCAGTTTGTGTCTCATCAACATGAACCCTCTTGGTTGTGGTTTGATGTTCCTCATGATCAGTTTCAAATTGAGGAGAAGGATCTTTCTCAGGCTGCACAACGGTGTCAAGTCATTTCATGCCAGTTGAGGATCCTTTGTTGGAACCTTTATTGGTGGACAAAGGGTGATACGAAGCAGTGTCGCTGCTAGGAGGAACTTCATACTGAATTGGAGATTGCGTAGGATCTGGTCTAGTATTCTACAAAAAAGAAGAATGTTAGATAATTCGGATAAAAAACTACGAATACTAAGGGGAATAAGTGTTTCTCCGTGAAACAATCGCTAGCCTCTTATTAAAGGTTACTTGCAGGATCGGCTACAATAATCCCAGACTTAGTGTTTAGAGTGTTTTAGGTTAAATAAAGGGGATAAAAGGGCAAAAGATAAAGACAATTGTGATGTAAATAAATCAAAGACAAGGCTTGTAATTTAGAGTGAAAAGACTGTAAATTGCTAAGAATTTAAATGTGGAAGCATTCATACATTTTAAAGATTGAACTCATTTCTCTCTTAGATGTGGATACTTTGAGTGTATTGTTATTAAATATGAAGAAATGCGATCTCTAACACAAATAAGGAAATTTTATTAAATAGAAATCCTAAACATGTAATTGTCGATGGTTACTAGACCATGTTTACGGTTCGTGGGGACTGTTTACGTATTCCCACATTCTTGCTGGCTCTGCATGTTGATAATTGTTCCCGCCAGTATGCATCCTTTCTTTCGCTTCTTCTACATTTGTTTCTGTTGACTGCTACCTATGATCTTCCTCCCTTCTTCAACTAGGTTACTTGGTCGATGTCCTCTCCCTGCTCGACGCATCTTGTTATTTTCCACCACTCTATGCTTCTTTATCCAAATAAATCCCCATAGCTTTAGGTTTATTCCCTTAGTTGAAAATTGTTTGTCAACAAATTGTCACCTAAAACGCCATGTTCGACAAAGTCTTGTCGATGGGAGAATTTTGGCATTTTTCTCTTTCATACTTTCGACTGTACGTCTCTCTATAGAGATGATGTCATTCATGGTCATGACTACTTTATGCGTAAGAGTTTCCCATGTCACTTCAATCACTTCTCATGATTACTTCTAGTATTTAGGGTGTGGGTTTCTAACAAACCCCATTGACTTTTCCACTTCTTTGTTCCTACTCACACTATTCAAGCGAAATTTGTTCTGCTCCTTACGAATCTTATTCTTCTTTAAATAGTCTTTTAAGAACCTCTTATTTCTTTCTTCCGCTGCAGTTTCCCTTCTTCCGATTCTTGAAAATCCTAGAGAAACTTCTTTTGTTTTCGCAATGGCCACCCCAACTGATATCCTTTTCACTGGTGATAAACCCATATTTATGCTATCTCTACAAAACAAAACATCATTCCAAATCCTCCCACTAAGCTGAGATCCAAAGTCCAGACATGGAAACATCAAATGTTGATCCCTTTTGTTGTTGCGGGAAACTTTTCGCATTCCATGATCCTTACCCAGGCTAAAAAGTGAATCCTAAAGTAGTCAATCAATATTTTCCCTATTTTCTTCCTACTATCTCTTCTTCCTTTAATCACACAAAACCTATTAATGTCAGGTTTCTAGTTTCTAATATCAAAGTATTTTCTTCCATACCCACTTCAGGTAATACCGTGTATCTTCTTTGCTTGACATATTTGAAGGATAATGACAACCTCAATGGGAAAAACTCGATTTATTTGACGTGATTCAACTCTCACAGAACGCTCATACTCTTGATCCCAACTTTATTATCGCCTTAATTTTCTTTTGGGAAGGCTCAACCAACACTTTCCAACTTCCTTGTGGGATGTTGGCTCTCGCCTTGCTCGACGTGGAGGCCATTACTGGGCTTCCCCCATTGAGAATGACTTTCAACCCAACAGTTTCGACGAAACACACGTTTAGCTTCGACCAAATAGATTTCGCCAGCTACATTGCTGATCATCACCTTATGGATTCGTGCGATGTCTCTGACACTGAACACATAGTGTAAGAACAAGATTTGGTTCTGCAATATTATCTCTGACTTTTGATGATAACAAATGAGTATGTTTGTGTGAACAATTTTTTTGTACTAATGTTTGTTATTGTTGAGGACTTGACAAACAGGTTATGCTTCTGATGGATTGTGTAACCAAGACATTAGAGGAGAATTAGTTTCGCTTATATGCTACACATATTTTGTTGAAAAGTAGCAAGACACTCCAGAAGGATCTGAAGTGTAAGCTCTGATATTTGTCTAAAGAAACCATTCAGAAGGTCAGAAGACAAGTTGCTACTTACATCCATATGTTGAAGACTCAAGCTTCTAAAGACAATGTGTTCTAAGGAAACAGTCAGAAGATATGAAGATAGAAGTTGTCACTTAAGTCCAGATGCTGAAGACTCATGATTCTAAAAGACAGTGTGTTCCAAAGAAACAAAGATATAAGATATGAATACAAAGTTTCTACTGAATTCTAGATGCTAAAAACTTAGTTTCTAAAATATACCTTGTTTGAAAGAAGACAAAGTTAAAATATTTGAAGACAACATTCATAACTGAAGTCCAGATGTTGAAGACTTTGTGTTTCTAATTACAAGGTTCTAAAGACAAGGATTCTTAATGAACCAAGTGCTAAAGATTCTAAAGACAGAAGGTCTGAAGATTCCAAAGACTTAAAGTTCTAAAGGTCCAAGGTTATCTATGACGAGTTCTCAAGACCAAGTGCTAAAGACTCTAAAGATGTAACTCTTAAGACTATAAAGACTTGAAGCTCTTCTAATCCAAGATTCACTACAACAGGTTCTCAAGACCAAGTGCCGAAGACTCTAAAGACACAGTTCTGGAGACTTTGAAGACTTGAAATTCTGAAGACCTTATGTTATGTTCCCACTTCTAATCTCATGCTCGCAGAAGCCTCTGAAGTGCAAAAGGTAAGAATATAATGGTAACATGGTACAATAGTACAGAGTATCAAAAAGCTTTACTCCACTACCTCTCCACTAACTTGAAGTGTGGAAGAGATAAGGATGCAGAAGTACTATTTGTAACGACTCTTTTTCAAATATCAAATGACTCTATTTTTCTTGGCTATATAAGAAAAGAATCGCATGTTTAAACATGTTAGTTAGTTGGCTACTTGTCACATAATGCTGGAAGGTGCTAGTAGGCTGATTGTTGTTGGAAGTTGCATCATGTTGAACAAGACAAAAGTTATTGGTGTTAAATGTTAAAAATGAAAGCCATAATTATTGGAACACAACCAAAAAGTTATCATCCACTATAACAACAACAAGAATTCTACAAGATAACATTCAAATCACCAATAATATACATCTTGGCAGAATTATGAAAAAGAAAGGAGTTGTTGCTCATATCTTGCTTAATGAAGAAAGAAGATAAAGATGAAGAATTCTACAGGATTTCATTCAAATCGTCAATCATATACACCTTGGTAGAATTATGAAGAAGGAAGGATTTGTTGCTCATAGATTTCTCAACGATGAAGATGAAGACAATAAGACTACAAGATGATGTGTAGAGGTAGAAATTTTGAGACTAAGCCATTGGATTAACTTGACTCGCACAAATCAAATAAAAATCGCCATCACGCTTTATTGTTTCCAAAGGAATGGGAAAAGAGCGAATAACCCAAAAAGAGGGGGAGAGAATCTAAATTCGGGGGTTGGTTATGCAAAAGGAAGGTATTAGCACCCTAAACATCTACGGTACCCTACATGAACCTCTTTGTAAATTTGTGTATTCTGGCTATAAGAGTTGTATACAAAAATAGATGGTGGAGATGAGAAAAGAAGTATTTTTTACAAATTTTGCACCCGCCGCGGTTGTGAACCTTTAGTGCCTATGTACCACCTTCTGTGTAATAAGGGATCAGGGTACTCGTAGTTCACCTTTAAAAAAAAATTAAAACACAAGTGTGTTGGTTAATTTTAAGACACGAGACATCATCATCTTATCTGAGTGAAAAACGTACTTACTACCCGCAATCATGAGAAAGGAGAATTTGCATTATCTCAAAGTGGAGGATATGGCTTGAATTTTAAAATCAACAAAGCCTCGCTCAACACCCAAGTGGAAAATATCTCACTTCACTATATATCATAGAAGTATAGTAGCTTGCATCACTACAAGGATTGACAAGAGTCCAATCTTTTGAGAAAAAAAGTTTTAAGGTAAAAAGCCAAAGTGGAAATTTTTTTTGAATGAGATTGATTGGCTTTTAGTCTTCTCACAAAAATTTCAAAGTATGATTAAGTTGTTTAAAGTTTGATTAAGAAAGTGTTTTTTTAAATGCTTGGACCTAAGTCCAAGTTTATTATGAAAGCGATTCAAGTTTAGAAAACAAGAAGAGTTTTGAAAAGGAGGGAGAAGATTTTTGAAATTAAAGAAGATGGGAGGAGATGAAGGGACTATCCTAAAGCAAAAGGTAAAATCTAGGGAAAAGAATCGTCTAACCAACAAGAAGCCAACACTTGACACAACGAGTCAATGTAGAATTCCCATCCTTTGGATATGAAACCTAACAAGCAAAGACAATAAACCTCTTGATAAAACCAAACTTCAAATTCATTAAGTCTTCTCAAAAATTGGGAAGAGTAACAACTGTATACAGGTAAATTCCTAATCACAGACAAAACATGTAATCAAAATAACATGCACATAAAGAAAACAAACAACCCAATGTCTTGGGTTAAACCCCAATAACTCCAGACACAATTACAATAGAAGTCATCAAGGTCTCCAGGTAGGTCAAGGTCTCTAATCCTAAGTAAAAGAAGTCCATACTCCAAAATACCAAGGATAGTAACCAAATAGTCCAAGTAACATTAAAACTTTTTATTGTTCAAGTTGATTATTAGGTATCTTCAAAAAGAAAATAAAATGCTCAAGTGAGAAAAATAAAAATGACATAAAGATAAATGCTCAAGTGAGCAAATATGAAAGTAGCATGAAATGAAAATGCTAAGATAAATGGTTCTTAAAGTAAAAGCATAAAATTAAAAGTCAATTGTTAATGAGTTAGAAATTAGAGGTTACTTGAATGACCATCTTGAATCTTGTATTTGAAAACTCATTAGAAGATTGATAAAATCAAAGCCTCTCAACAAGAAGTTTCATTTGCTTTTTGTGAAGTATATCATTCATTTCAAATTCTCAAGGCAACAACAAATGATCAACGATATTTAAATGATTCACTTAGTCCAAAATTTATGATGATTCATTAGAGGATTGATGACACCAAAGCCTCCTAACAATGAACCTTAAGTTTATTGGATCAAAGGTTTCAAATTAAACATACTTGGGCTTGCAAATATAGGTTTGGCCCACGAATGATTATTTCTCGAATTGAGACAAAATTTAGCATTATGTTAAGCAATCGTAAGTAGACTTATATAGAAGTCGCACCTATTTTGAAGCCTGTCAATAGCAATCTATGTGCCATATGTTTAGAGAGACGATATATAGATCATCCTCTAACAACATGTAACACAATGAGAAAGGGATAAGATGAAGAAGGAGGGGATACATTTGAATCAAAAATTTAATCAAACTATCATTAAAATCATCCATCCACTTTAGTGGAGTTAAACTCAACACTCAAGATCCAATGATGTTAATAAAGTTAATGATCAACAAACACATAGCCAGAATATATTAAAAATAAATTGTATTTAATGAATAAGATAAATAGGAAAAAATGATTTTTAAATTGTTTTTAAAATGAAAATAAAAGGAAAAACATCAAATCATATTCAAAATATCAAAGAAAATTTTAAAGAGACCATAGAAAAATGAAAAATGATCTCAAATATTTTTATAAAATTTTTGGTAATTTTTTAAAACAGAAAAGTATTTTTAAACTAAGTAAAATCACACAAATAAGTGAAAAACAGATCGAAAATAGTAGAAGTAAAGATAAAATTCTAGAAAAATTTAAGAAAGTCAGAAATAAGAAAAATGTTTTTTTATAAAAAAAAAATTGAATTTAAAAATATCAAAAAGTAATTTTAAATAATTAAAAACAAGTTAAAACAATGGAAAAATCATAAAAAATATTAAATCTGAAAATAAAATCTAAAAAAATAAAAATCAGAAAGAGAATATTTTAAAAATATTTTTGTGAATTTTTTCATAACTTTTGAGTCAAAAATCAATTTTCTATGATTTTTTAAAGTTTAAATCAATTAAAAAATAAAAAATCATAAAATAAAAATAAAACAAAAAGATATAGACCATTGGATGAATGTCAAAACGCGTTAGTAATCAGATATAAGGGATTTGGCGTGCTATGCATTTCGTGGTCCTTATTGAATAAAACACTGGATCCATTATTAAATAAATTTTTTGAAAAAAAAACAAATGGCGCATTGTCATTGGTTGAGAAATGACACATTGGCCATCTTTAACCTCCAGCCACGCGAATTGCAGGTCTCTCATACTGTAAAATCAGGAGCTCATACCTATGCCATTCGCTTCGTTTCATCAAGACGAAGAGAACCGTACCCTCAAGAAAAATTTATTTAAGGTGTAGCTCAGTCGATTTGAAAAAAACCAGAAGGAAAAAATTGAATAGGGATTTGAAAATTCATGGTAAAAACTCAATTCCAGTTGAAAACAAATGTTTCGAATAGTAGTAGAATGATGAGAGCTTCATTGTAGTAACAAATTTTGAGAGAATTGATGAAGGAATCTATCTATTGAAGTTCAAATCCAGAGCTCTGAAACTTGACTTGGCTAACATGATTTAGGATGCTTTAGGGCTTGGTTCTTCTTTTGTTAGCTTCAGTGAATTTTAAGGATGAAGAATTAGCAAAGAAAATGGATTGAGGAAGGCTGTAAAACCAAATTCGAAGTTGCAGAAAAGTGAGTTAAGGAGAGAGTTTGGCAGGGTGATTCTGGTTGTTCAAGCTTTAGAAAATGAAGGCAATATGTCTCTCTATTTATAGGAGAGTGAATGGTGAAAAGAATTAGAAGCAAAAGTGAAGTTTGGAGTGAAAACAATGGAAGCTCGAGAATGAGAAAAATGTGACTTGATTTTGTTTAAAACTCAGTTAATTCTTGCGGTTATATCCTTAAATCGACTTTGGGAACTTGGTTAAGCATGTTTAAATAAAAAATGCGTGATAAATTGGTGATTAGAAGCCACATTGTGAATTTCAATTTCTGACTTTGGAGAAAACTTCAGTTCCAAGGTACCATGTTTAAATTCATGGTGTTCACAGCTCAAGGAGTCTTAGGGCATGATTCTTGAAGCATCTTAAAAATAAGGTCACAAACTTTAAAATTTTTAAAGAGTGAGATCAATTGGATGCTTAAGCTAAAAGTTGTGATGAGTCAAAGTTGAGAAAAAGATGCTGACTTTTTGTACTTTGAAAAATTCTAAGTTTTTCTTCAAAAGTGACCCATAATGTTTTGAGTTCAAACAAGACATTCCTCCAAAATTGAGCTTTGATAATTGATGCTAACTTGATGTATACTTCCCAAAGAGCATTGTGAAACTTGAATCACTCAAAAATACCAAGTATTGAAAAAGTTATGGCCTTGTTAAATTGGTGAAAATTCATGAGGTGACCCATAATATTTTGAGTTCTTAAGGCATCTTCCACTCATTTTCAAGCTTTACACATAAAATAATAGTTGAAGTTCACATCCTTAATATCATTGTTGAAAATGAATGGGCTCAACGAGATAAAAATTGAACAAGTTATGAACTTTTGAACTCATATAAGGGAATTTGATGGCCTATCTAGAGGACTTGTAATCTTTCTTCATCATTAGGCATCTTCCACATATAATTTCTTGAAACTCTTGGAGTGATTAGTTGATAACCCTTTAAAGAGAAGCATATATTTGGAATCGCTCAAAAAATCTCAAAAGATGAATAAGATATAGCCCTTAGAAGTTAAAAACCCTAGCTCCTCAAGCACCAAAATGGCTTGGAACCCCTTTCAATTTTGACAAACTTCCTTGCACAATTACTTTTTCCATGTGAATAGAAGTTTTTGTGGATGATAATAATAAACCATAGAACCAAAAACCACTTTCAAATATTAAGAATTGAGAAAGTTATGCATTTGTGATCAAGAAATTAATAACTTGTCCAATTAGGTCAAACTTCTTCAATCAACTCTTGCATATTTTGACTTTCTTTGACAAATTGAGGTATGATGAATCATAGTAGACCTTGTAATGATATTACTTTAAATAATCTTCAATTATGAAGCTTGAATCTCAATGAATCTTTGTTGAAGAAGGCATGTAAATAAACTCATGAATCTATGAATCAACTTGATGAAATGTGTTGTGTCCTCACCTATAATATCATCAATTAGACCAAACATTCATTGTATTTATTATTTAAAAGTTATTCAATACAAAACAAATATGATCACAATATACAAATCAAGGTGTTTGGTGATTCCTCATGAGCAAACCTGAAGATAAGGAGAAGAACCAGACCCTAGTGTGATCTTATTATGATTGAGTTGATATGAGATGATAAAGGAATCTTAGAGGGAAAAATTGGGGTACAACAATGTTCCACTTAATTTAGATTATATTTATCTTTGTAGAAAAATGTAAAACATAGCAGTTGTTTCTCAGATTGTGTTATTGCTTAAGATCTTCATGTAAATTGTTTGTACATAAGAGTTGTTACTCAAAATTTTGTCAAACAATACGTACTTAAATTAGGAGTAATTTGCTTGAAAAGAAGCACTCATGTAATCTCAAGTAAAACAATTATGTTAGAATTGGTTGGTTCTTCAAGTGATCTAGTGAAGATCGTAAGACTTGAAAAGACTTTGGATACAACCATCGTAGATGAAATCCTGGTAGTGAATTCTATTGGGCCAACGATAATCAAATCTTAAAGGGGACTGAGTGAAGGTCAACTTTGTGAGATCAATGATGGATATCATTGGAAGGAAATCCTTGTAGGAGATTCGGGTGAATCAGATTTTATTGGGTCAATTAACGTTATATCTAGTCTTGATCCTTGAAAGCATCATTGGACTTTAGTATTTGCGGTTTCTCGTGCGATTGTAATCAGATTGATTATAATGGATTAAGTCCTTGAGGTCAAAGCGAAATCACCTCGGAAAGGTGGATTGGTTTGGCTTGGGGTTTTCTTATGTAAACCAGGATATATCGCATGTTCTTTACTTTTTCTTTTGCTTTAGAGTTTATGTTTTCTCAACTTAATTATAAGCATTACTTAGAAGTAATATTTAGAAGCGTTGTTCAAACGAAATAATGCCTAGAAGAGAAAGTTATTCAAGAAAGGAAAGCCCAATTCAAACCCCCATTTCTTGTGTTTTCTTTGCACCTTCACATAGCTTTTCTCACCCTTTGGATTTCACGTTTCTTATTTTGCACAGGGTCCTTTACTAAAACCCAAGATTTCACACCTCTGGCGATTCAACTCCATGAGGGGCAAAATATCTCATTGGGTAAGCTATTGCTGGAGAATCTCTACCAAGATTTAGGCAATTCTTCTATGCAAATGAAGGCGCTTCCTGGTCATGATAATAGATTTACTCTCTCAGGGCCCTTTTGTCTCTTGCAACACTAGTTAAATGTTATATTTCAATATCAACTAGGCTATTCAATTTCTGAAAAGATTTTGCGTCTTAACAAGGTCAGATTCGTCGAAGGTCTGAGGCTATCTTTGATCACTCCCCTCCATAAACGCGATCGCCTTGTGTTCATGAAGTATATTAATATGCTTATCGAGACTAAGACATTTGTCTCTGCCATGGCCCCTTTTGTGGAACGGCGATTTGGTCCAGACTGGTTTTGAGAACCTTTTCACAATACCTCTCCATATGATGCTCGTATTAATTCCATATGGAGAGCCTTTCTAAAACCTACAATGTTTTCTTGTCGAAAAAGCATCGATTTGATAGGATATGGTTTCATGAGTTACCAATTGAACTTGGTGTCTTGACAGCTGGGTCTCATCAAAATGTTGCTTTCGTCTTTGTTCTACCTTTGTGTCGACATTGTCTGGGTTGGTAGAAAACTTACTATAGAGGAACATAAGGCATACCTTAGATTCCATCAGGCCACTCAAACTCTTGAACTTCTAGTGTTCTATTTTGAACACTCCTTTTTCACTTCAAAGCTTTTTGACTAGTCGTGGTTTCAATACCAGGAAAAATATTTCTCTGTACCAAACTTTCTTCAAAACCTCATCGATTCCTTTGGTACCTTAAAGACTCGATAGCATCCTGTATCGTTGATATCTCGGGGACAAGAGCTCCCTTTGTTGATCGACTTGAACTAAGCTTTACCTTCTGAAAAGGTGAAGGAGATGACGCCTCTTTGTTTTGCAGATTCAACTTTGCAAAAGTGTTGTGTTGAGTCACTAAACTTAGAGGTATCCCTTTCTTTTACTTCTTTCTCTGTTTTTGTTCTTTATACTAACTTGATGAAACACTCCTTAGAGATTACCTCAGGCAAGAGGTGTTTATTAAATATAACTAGAAGCGTCCCTTGTGTGACAATACTGCAAGGTCCACTCATCCAGCTTTCATCACACCCACTTGCCATGTTTTGAAGGACACTATGCCTCTCGACTTCTCTGCCCAGACTGAGATTGTAGAGTTGAAAAAATAAGATCTAATGGTGGAATTCAAGAAGATTCACCTTCTCCGACACACCCCAATCGCTTCCCCAAATCTTGGCTTGACGTCTCTGCAAATTTGTGAACCAGACGCTGAAGTGATCCACGCGCTTCATGAGCTAAAATCATATTTATTTGAAAGCGAATTTTTAGCGGTTGTCGAGGAAGAAGCCTTCGTGGTGGCTGAAATATTCAAACTTATCGACAATATCTCCCAATATTCTCTTCCTAACTTCTTAGCTCAGTACTTGCTCAATTTTGAAGCTTTCTTTACTCAAATAGCAAAAGATATTTCATTCTGCCGTCAATATCGACCTCCAGCTTAAAACCAAAACGAATAAGATGAACGTCGAATGGGACTTGAGTGTAATTTGTGTGAAAAAGGCCAATGACCTTGAGGATAATAGAAAAGATTGTCTAGAGCATCATTTCTCTCTTGATCAAGAGATCCTGAATTATCAAAACTAGATCGATGAGCTCAAACAAAAACTTGTTGATGCTGAGCGTCAAAAAGATTTGTTGGATTCCTCTGACGATCATTTACCTGATGATGTTCAATAATCTACTCTCAAGGGAATAACCCATGGTTAAAAATCCCTTCAGCTTAGGAGCAAGATCACTCATCTTTCAGCCAAAAGGATTTGCCTTGACTAGAAAATTACCTATGAGAGGGCCTTCTTGGAGAACCTCAGATCTCGGTTTCCTTTGTAATCTCTTTGTCTCCCATGTTTTGACTGGGATTTATTTTCTATATATATAATCCCATTGGGAAATTTATTAGCCACGTTGGCACTTGTGTATTTTGGCCCACGATATTCCACATTCTTTATTTTTCCGTAATTCAAACTTATTGAAGCATAGGCGTATATTTTTTCAAATATTTACTGTTTACTTTCAAGACTCTTTGATTGAAACCCAAATCTTCGATCTCATATGCATTATTGGTAAATGTTTGCAGCATCTGGAAAGGCCCTTCCTAATTTGGTGACCACTTTCCTAAAGTTTTATCTTTCTGATCTTTAGGTAGAATAACTTTCCAGACGTAATCGTCGGTCATTAATGTTTTTATCTTGTCCTTTTATTGAGGCCCTTGCAACTCTCTCCTTTAGTCGAATTAGCACATCCAACGTGACTAATTTTTATTCATCTAGATCCATTGTTTCATCCAAAATCATATTCCAATAGTGTCCTGATGAAAGTTCGTGTTGGCGCTGCACTCGTATCGATTGCAAGTGTATCTCGACTAGAAAAATAACATTGTATCCAAATGCTAGTCGAAAAGGCGTTGACCCAGTCACCTCTTTGTGGGACGTTCGACAAGCCCATAAAACTTGATCTAACGTCTTATGACAATTCTTGGCTTTCTTAGAGATGTGTCTCTTGATTAAACTGATTAGCAATTTGTTGGCATCTTCGACCTGGCCATTTGCTTGAGCATAATAAGACGTGGATGTTACCAACTTGAAGCCTGTTTCCGATGTAAACTGTTGCATCTTTCGCCCAATAAACATTAATCCTTGGTCTATAGTGATTATTTCAGAACTCCCAAATTTGTAAATGATATGGTGTTGAATGAAGTTAGTCACTGCTTCTTGGTTGACACTGATCAATGGCACTACTTTTATCCATTTAGTGAAGTAGTATATCCCTACTAGGATGAAATTTTGTTGTTTCGACGAGGCTGGTGGAATTTCTCCTATGACATATAGCGCCCAAACTCGAAACGACAACGGCTTAATGATCGTGTGCAATTCACTTGCAGGTACATGTTGAATTCCTGCGTGCTTTTGGCATTCCTGACAGCCCTTAGTAAAATCAATACAATCTTTCAGCATACTTGCCTAATAAACACCCTGTTGAAATAACAATCATTTCATTTTATGGCCAACTTGGTGAGCCCCACAGGCTCCACTATGGACTTCGACTATTGCCAAATATGCTTTAGTATCCCCTAAACATTTAAGCTACATCCCTTCAGGAGTCATTTTAAACAATTCATTTCCCATTCACACGTAACTCATTTTATATTCATATCCACATTTTTGGTTGGGGTTTCCAAATACTTCACAATGTGCTTTCTCCAATCTGTTTCTGAAAAATTGTAAATAGAAAAAATTTCAAATTCAAAATATTCAAAATTTTCACATGTATCATATGCCATCCTAGTTTTTGAGATTGGCAATGTGAAGGATGGTGTCAAGACTACCTTCTCTCTCACTTCGACAAAACGTTTAAGCTTATCGATGGATACCTTGTACCCAGAGGCAATTTGCACCAAATCATTGGCCACTTGATTCTCCAATCTAGGTACGTGTGTAATACTCACCACTTCAAAATGTTCCAACAATTGATTGACCATTGCAAAATACAACAACAAATGCTCTTTCATGCATTTGTATTCTCGAGTAATATTCTTAATCACTAACTCCAAATCTCCTTTGATTTCGACCCTTTTTTCACCTAAGTCTTTCAACAGTCTAAGCCCTGTAATCAACGCTTCATATTCTGCTTCATTGTTGGAGCATTTTCCATCTACCCTACATTTGAATTTTGTCGGTACTCCTTTTGGAGATATAATCAAAACTCTGACACCAATTCCATTTTTATGGCTCGACCTATCGAAATACAATTTCCAAGGGTAAGTGTCTACCATGTTCACTGCTTGTTCTACAAATGGAATGATCGACTATAAAGTCTGCCACAATTTGGCCTTTCATGGCCTTCAAAGGCGATACATAAACTCAGTTAAGGCTAATGCCCACTTTCAAATTTGACTATGCAAAATTATTTGGACAACATATGTTTAATGACATCACAGTGAGACGAGACATAAACATCAACTGGTTTAATATATTTCTTAAGTTTAACACATGAGAAATACAAACATAGGCATAATTTCTCTATCATGTTATACCTAGTTTCTGCATCTATCAATATACGACTAAGGTAATAAATGGGTCTTCCGAATCCCTTATCATCCTCCAGGCTAACATGCTCCCTATTGTTAAATCTGAAGCAGCTATGTACAATCTCATGTTCTTATTTCTGCTAGGTGGTAATAACACAGGAGGCCTCGTTAGATATTCTTTGATTGCGTCAAAGGCCTCGTATTATTCTTAGATTTGAGATAAATCTTCTCAAGAAGTTAATTTTTTTCTCGAACAAAGAATGCAACTTTTTCTTTGTCGAAGGAGGATTGAGATCCAAAATTGCCTTTTTTTTTTGCTTTGGTTGATCTCGATGCCTTTTTTGGGCTTCAAAGGGACTGTTTGAGTATTCCAACATTCTTGCTCTCTCTGTACGTTGATAATTGTTCCCTCCAGTATTCATCATTTCTTTCGTTTCTTCGACCTTTGTTTATGTCGACCACTGTCTATGATCTTCTAGCCTTTGTAGACTAGATTACTTGGTCGACACCCGCTCTATGCTCGATGCATCTTGTTATTTTCCACCAATTTAAGCCTCTTTAGCCAAATAAATCCCCATAGCTTTAGGTTTATTCCCTTAATCGAAAATTTCTTGTTAACAATAATATGAAAAAATCATACCTTCAGTCCTTCAATTCTAGAACTTGATTTGACACTCTCGATTCTCTCCATGATTATGTTGCCAGATGGCTGGGAACTGCTTTTCTTTTTAGGTGTTAGGGGCAGTATTTCGATTGTAATTATTTTTGGTGGTTAAGATGAAGCCGCATCAGAAAGTGTTACTTTCTTATTCTTCTTTAGCTTCTAGGGTTTCAAAGGAGTGAGGGATGCGTCTTCATCATTTTCAACAATTTATGGGTTCTCAATAATTGTTTTTGTTTCCTTGGAGTAAGAGGAGGCTTCCGGCTGGCTTGTAGAAAGAAAAGGAATAAGCATAATTAATGCAATAAAAGAAGAAAATAAAAAGACAAATTATACCAAACATGTTGTCTTTGGTTTTTCACTATCTTGGATAACACTCTTCGACGAAGTTGTAGTTTCCTTTGGTGCTTCCGTGGGATAGCAATCTTTGACGAAGTTGTAGTTTCATTTGTTGCATCTGTCAATCATGTTATTGAAGTAAGTTTCTCTTTCTTCTGTTTCTTTTCGACAGCTAAAAGAACATTACAAGACACATATTAGTATCAATTATGAAAGAGAAACAATAAAGTTTATGGAAGGGATCAAGAGATCCTTTGTTCCATACCTTCATATTATAGAGAAAGCAATGTGACATGGTTTAGATCAATGTGAAGGAAGCCTTTAAAACTGTCAAGTGTATGCTTAGTCGACACCACTCGTTCAATAGGTTTTTTAGACTGTTGTTTTAAAAAAGTTAAAATAATTCCCGCAGGCGAACTGGTATGGATAAGGGGGATAAAGTGACAGGCCAAAGTTAGCACTAGGAAATTTTGGGAATTTTGGTGGTTCGAGCTTGAAAGTTATGTCATGCCTATATTCAGGTTTAAAACATTCAAGAATACTTAAACAAGGAAGCATTTTCGTGAATTTCTCTTTTAAAGTTTTCACTGCATTGTGTATGGTTTGACTATGATTAGTTGGGTCTTAGACAGTTTCAAAGTACTTTTGGAACGCCTAGATCTCCTTGATGTATGTCTATGTACCTTTCTTGACTAGATCCTTCATAGAGGCAAAAGCTTTTGTCAGATGGTGATAGATGAGGGTTGCGTCGAACATATTTCCAGAATAATATTTCTTCCACCAAGAATCAAAGTCTTTTGTGCAATAGAAAGATAGATAGAAAGGGATTGGAGTAAACTCGGCAAAGTTGGCATAACGAGCCACACATTAATCTTAATTAGAAAGATAAATTTTCATTACCTAAATGCAGAGAGCGCTTTTCCATTTGAAGAGTGGTTCGGGAATAAGTTGGCAAAGTCCAAATTATCGGAAGACAAAATTAGGTTGGTAAATCAAGTAAACTAATGTGACTTTTTATGGACAATATTATTTTGACTATCAGCTTTGGAAGCAAAAAGGCTTTCCAGATGTCTAAGGTTTCTTCCCCTTGAGTTGGCGAATTGTTGGAGAGTAAAGTTATCATAACATACTTTTTAAAGCACTCATCTATGTCCTTCCCATCATCGTTTTGGGTCAATCAAACTAATCGGGCTCCCTCAATAGTTCGTCTCTGAATATCAGGGTCCATTTCATCTACTTTTCCAGAGGTGGAGAGAGGGTTCGAACATGGCATTAAGCCACAATTGGATAAGCCAATATGGGCCATCCAGTAGTAAATTTATGCCTACTTTATACTATTTTAGGGTTATAGTAGCTACCCCATGTCATTCATATAGTACAACTAATATTAGTTCACTAAGACGTATGTTTCGACCAGAGTAAAGTTGATTAGCTAAAGTCAAAATTCTCTTCGCTACTTGCAAAAATTTGCTGCAGAAGATACACCTAGATAGCCATAAGGCAAGAAAATCTATATGTTTGATATCTAACACTTCATCTCCTTCAGCATGGTAGTGGTCGTTGTATTTGGTGAAACCAACATGTTCAACTTTGAAATCAATGGTGTTTGTCGCTTGCTCAGTAGGGTCGAAGGTTTCTCCAGTGGGTCGAAGCCCGTCTATAGCATCAACATCAAACAAAGTAGGAGCAACCATTCCACAAGGAAGGTGAAAGGTATTATAGTTACCATCCTAAAAATATAAAGATGCCATCAACATGTGTTGGCAATAGCTTGGCCCAACTTTTGACAGTTGGATTAAGTCGAAAATATACATGTCTATCCAGACTTGGGATTTCTTCTGTTTGACTTTAGCTAGACAGTTGAGATATTGTTTACTATCTTTCGCTTAGCATAACCTAAAGGGCCTAAAGGAACCGGTCATATAATTCAGATGAAAAGATTTTTCTGAATTTTCAGAACCTGAAGGAGATTCTTTTTGAACAGTTTCTACAGTGCATTCCTTAGGGTTTGTGTCAGCATTTTCATCTACGTTCTTTTTGGCACTAATCGTGCTCGCTATGGGTTTGAGTCCATGATATGTGGGAAAAAATTCTTTAAGTTTTTTCAGATCATCAACATGGACTATAGGGCCCATATATCCTAGGGTTTTGTTAGCAAGAGTGATAGGAATTATTAACTGAGATGCATTGATAGGTTCTTGTTCAATATAAAGTATTGTCAATGGAACAAAATCTTGATTTCTAGAAAGAATGGGTTTGGTGACTTGTAGAATAGGAGCTAAGGCATCATCCTTAGTGTTCTTCACGTCTTTGCCAGATTTGTTAGTTTTCTTTGTGGGCACCATTGATGAAAAAGCTTGAAGGTGGACGTTGATTTTAGGAGGAAGAAGATGAAAGAAGTTCACAATTTTTCTGAGGAGATAAAAGAAAATGAGAATGAAAATATGTTTTTGAAAATGAAAGAAGTATTTATTGTGAGAAAACGACTCAGTTTTGTTTTTCAAATAAAATATATAGACAGACACGTGTTGGTGTTTAATAAGCTGACCAGGTGGTTGTTTTTTGGGTAAACTACATTTTGAACCTACTGTAGTGTAAAAATAATGGAAACTGAATTGTGAACGTCTCGATGGGACATTTGGAAAGATATTCATTATGACCATGACGTCACAACAGCAATAGCCATCATGAAGCAACTTTTGCATCGAAATGGAAGGTTTTGCAAAAAATATCTATTTCTCTAAGTTTTTCAAAATACACATTTTTGGGGGGGCAATTTGTTAGCTGAGAATTTCGATGACATATGACAGTGAGGAAAATGAATAAATTGAAAGAAGTTTAGATTTGGAAGAGAATATGAGCATATTTCATATGAAGAATGGAAAACACAAGAAGGGGGGTTTGAATTGGGGTTTTTAAAACTTAAAGTAAAAGACACCTTATTATCTTGGTTCGTTTGAACTCAAACTACTCCAGTTCACCCGCCAATATGATTTCTCCTCTCTCAACGAAGTCTTAGTCCACTAATCAAACTTGATTACACAGACACGATGACAACTGTCAATGTCTTATTGAGTTTAAATCACAACCCAATTTTCTCAAGGTATTACACAATACAATATTTGAAATAGTGTACAATATGTGTTTTCTAATAAAACAGTATCACACAAGTGATGTTTTACACAAATGAATTTTTGTAAGATGAAGTTGATGAAAATATTTCATTTTTTGTGTGCAACAAAATCGTAAACGATTTCTCCTTCATGTCTTGTATATATAGGAGACGCATGTGAGGAGCTTTTGGAATGTTGATAAATAATAATTAAAGAACTTTCCAAACATAGAGATTCTTGTCCTCTTTCAGCCGTTACTTTTGAATATCCATAAATGAAATGTAACGCTTTAGAAAATGCTTGCTTTAAAACGCTTCAGAAGATGTATGTTACCGTTGGGACTCCATTACTTCTTTCTAGAACCATATGAATCAGAATACAAAGTTCTTGTTCACAGCATTTAGTGCACTTAGAAGATGTAGCTTGAGAACTTCTCTATATAAGCGTGTTATGAAGATTGCTTTATATATAAGATGTGTTGAATAAGAGTTTAAACAATGATCTAACTCATATTTTGTGCTTCTTCCATCAAAACTTCTCTGCAAAACAAAATACTTATTTAGGGAGCATAATTGTTCTTTGAGTGTTTGATATCATCAAAACTCTTACAAAGGTTGTAGAATCAAACTATGTTCTAACAATCTCCCCCTTTTTGATGATGACAAAAACTTGCATATTTTGATAGAAACTTAAAGAACATAAAGAATTTAAAGTCTCCCCCTGAGTTGGATACTCAGATAGAGAAGAAATACTTCCCTGGAGATTGTTCTAATCAGAGTTTTGGAGAAAAATATTTTTGATGCGTCCACTTTTGTCCTCAACAGAGTTTGTTCCTGTTTTGCTTTCAAAAAAACAATATAAGTTATGATATTTAAAATGTTTGAGACTGAGTCTCGATACTATTATATTTAAAATATCTTATGTTCTCCCCCTTTTTGTCCAGAATCAAAAAGCAATAAAAACATTTTAGACAATAAAAGGCATGTTGTGTTCAAAAAGATTCCAATGAAAACATATTTTGAAGGAAACAAATAAAAAATGAAGAAAACAAATTTCAGAAGTAAGTTAGAGGAGGTGGAAGTCGTGTGAACATGGCTTCCAATAAACTCTTGATCTGACTGTTTGATTCCTCTTGTTTTCCAAGCATCCCCTTGATTTCCTTACACGTATCATCATCCTTGTCTAGCCTTTCCTTAAACACAACATTCTATTTCTTTAACTCCTCCAGAGTTTGTAGCACAAGAGATGAAGAGGGTATATCAGCAAAATGAATCACTTTTTCAAAGCAAGTTGCAGCTGATTCTGACTTAGGAGCTTTTTCAACTTTCTTCCCTTTGTCTTGAAATATAACCAGAGGAATAGGATCAGAGGATGGTTCACCATATTCTGTTGGCTGATGATCTTCCCAAGGGACATTATCCAGCAGAAGGAGTGGCTTCTTTTCCCAGTGACAGAGAACTTAATCATTGAAGTTATTCAGATGATCACAGAAGTTCTATTGAGAAATTTCATAACTTAGCTCCTTGAGTTTCAGGGATTAAGAGTTGAACCACTTTCTGAACTGGTTCCAATGAGAATCAGAAGCATCTAGATTAAGATTCTCTATGCAATCTAGCTTCAGAGAGTTAACCCATTCATGTACTTGTGTTTCAAAAATCAGTAGATATTTACCAACATCTGCTTTGGAAATTTTTGGTTTATGTTTTGGAATGGTGATTTTCTGAGAACATGTGACGAGATTGTCCAAGGTTTCTAAGTCAATAATTGTTCGAAGGGGATCTTCTGGATGGCTATTGGGAGAGGGAAAGTCGGAAATAACAATGGGTGAATTTGGTGAGTTTGGTGGATTTAATTGATAGGGAGATGGAATATCTGGGATGGAGAGGTTTTGTGAGGAAGTTGAGGGAATTGTGGGTGGTTGAGAGAACATGAGAGGGTAGGTGATTCCAAGAATGGATATTATGGTATCAGAGTCAATGTTTGGATTTTCTGTGTGGGGAGCTTCAAGCAGCGGATCAAATTGATCAATATCAGAAAGAACTTAAGCAAGTTCAGGTTGATTTTGGTCAAGATGGGTAGTAGGTGGACCGTTCAGAAGGTTGTCTAGAGATACTGAGGTGTCAAAGTCAATGTTAAAGTCATCAAACGTTTGAGGCGATGGATCTTCTGTGGTTTTTGGAGAAGGAAGATTTTCAGATGTTGATAACAGTATTGATTCAACAACAGAAATAAAAGATGGATTACCTTTCTTTTTGGCAGCTTTGGGAGTCTTGTGAGAATTTCCTTCTCAAGCAGCTTTCCTTTTCCTTGATTTTCTGGGAGAAACTTCCAGAGGTTGTTGTCTCAGATCATGGATGTTCACTTCTGGATTTGTCCCGTCCCTTTTTCCAGCATCCAGATATCTGAGAATAATATCTGGAGAAGCATTTGTTTGAGAGAAGAGAGAAAATCCTTCAGAGGTACTCTTCTAGTGGAAATGACTTCCTTGGTTGTTATTGTTGGATCCTTCTTGATGAGTCTTCCTAGAGTGATCCAATCTCTCTTTGTTCTTTCTTCTTCTCTTGTTTCTTTGAAGCCGGTCTTCAGATGATTGAATAGAAGACGTAGGATATTAACCTTTACTTTGGTGGATATGAAGTACAGAAGATATTTTTGATCAATGTTGATATAGTCTGGAGAGCTTGTGGGTTTTTTATGATTGATGCAACCCAAAATGATTTTTGACCAAATTCTGAGGTAATCTTTCAGTTCTTTGATTTTGTTGGATGGTTGGCCAGAAGTAAAAATTTCTTTTTAAATCTTTTTTAGGTCAGAGCTTTTGTTAGCCATATCACTGCAACGAATACCGCCACCATCGTGACCTATCAGTTTCCCAATGAGATCTTCATACATGACTATTTTTTTCCAATCACAAAAGAAGTGACCTTATGATTTGAAGATGTAGCGTGAATCCAGAATTCTTTAACAAATCTTGGAAAAACTGGACCTAGTAGGTGATAAAAGTACTTGTTCCCTCCTTGAAACTCAACATCATGGGTTAGATCGTATTTGTTTTCCTTCATGCTGACGAAGTCTACAATAAGCTCACACAAAACTTCCAGCGAATCAATGGGCGTAAGGAGAATTCTTGAGGGTTCTTCGTACCTTTCTGCTATTGAAGAAGAAGAGCTAGGAATGCTTTGAGAAATTTGTTGGGAAGAAGCCATTGTTCACACAGACTCTTTAGGGTTTTTAAAAGATTGAACAAAATTAAGAGAGAAAAACGAATTGAAAGTGGAAAAGTGATAGTGAAAGTGAGCAACATATATATAGGAAAATAGGAGACTTAATTAACAAGAAAAGGATTTAAAGAGAATTATTACTAGAATTAATGATTCCTGAGAAAGAGGGACAGCTTAAATACATGAAATAGTTACCGATATGACATGAGTCTCAATGCATCCAATCAATGTTTCAGTCTCTTCAGAATTTGAACACATGTTCAGCCTTAAAGGAAAACCTTGTGTTGAGTTGACAAATGTTGATATTGTGAATTGCAAGCTTCTATCTTTGAAATGAATCGTTTGGAGAACATTCATATCTTCTTATATAGATCCTAATACAACTTTCCTTCTTACTTCTGAAAAACTATTGATCAGATGATCACACAAAAAATAAAGGCATAAAGTTCTGAGGATTAACGTATACATAAATAAAACTATCATTATGGGCATAGTTTCATGCTGAGATATTTAAGAATGAAATTAAACCTATGTTGAGAAAGGGTTTTAGTGAAAACATCAGCCCATTGATGGTCTGTGTCTATGAATTTTAATGAAAGAATTCCTTTCTGAAAATAGTCCCTAATAAAATGATGTTTAATTTCTATATGCTTAGCCCTTGAATGTAAAATGGGATTTTTTGAAAGACACATAGCAGAAGTATTGTCATAGAGAATAGGAATGTTACTCTCATATATGTTAAAGTATTCAAGTTGGCTTTTCATCCAGAGCATATGTGTGCTGCATCCAGCTGTTGCTATATATTCAACTTCAGCAGTTTATAATGCAATGGTGGATTCCCTTTTGCTGGACCACAAGATTAGATTGCCTTCCATAAATTGGTAGCTTCCAGAAGTACTTTTCCTTTCTAATATGTCTCCAGCGAAGTCAGCACCACAATACCCTACTAATTTGTATTCTTTGGTTTTTCTATAACAAAGACCAAGATTAGTAGTACCTTTCAGATACTTGAAAATTTGCTTAACAACTGTTAAGTGAGATTCTCTAGGATCTGATTGGAATCTAGCACATAGATAGATGTTATATAGAATATCAGGTCTTGAAGTTGTTAAATATAAGAGAGAATCAATCATACTTCTGTAGATCTTATGTTCTACCTTCTTACTTACCTCTTCTTTTTCCAGAATGCATGTGGGATGCATAGGAGTTTTGGCTGGCTTATATTCTGACAAGTCAAATTTCTTCGGAAGTTCTTTGACATACTTGCTTTGATGTACGTAGGTTCCTTCTGGAGTTTGATTGATTTGGATACCCAGAAAGAACTTGAGTTCTCCCATCAAACTCATTTCAAATTCTATCTGCATAGATTTAGCAAATTCTCTTCCTATAGAGGCTTTAGTAGATCTAAAAATGATATCATCTACGTAAATTTGACAAACCAAAATTTCATTTTTAAATAGTTTACAGAATAAAGTAGTGTCCACCTTCCCTCTGGTAAAATTATTTTCTAAGAGAAAGTTACTTAGTCTTTTATACAAAGCTCTGGGAGCTTGTTTCAGACCATATAACAATTTCTTAAGTTTATAGATATAATCTGGATGTTTTAAATTTTCAAAACCAGGGGGTTGGTGCACATAAACTTCTTTATCAATGTAACCATTTAAAACCTAACTTTTAACATCCATTTGATAAAGAGTGATATCGATATTTACTGCAAAAGAAATTAAAAGTCTGATGGATTCTAACATGGCGACTAGAGCAAAGGTTTCTGTATAGTCTATCCTCTCTTGCTGACTATAACCTTGTGCCACCAATCGTGATTTATTTTTGACGATGTCTCCTTGTTCATTTAGTTTGTTTTCTTAATACCCATTTGGTTCCAATGATGTTAAATCCTTTTGGTTTAGGAACTCGATCCCACACATCGTTTCTGGTGAACTGGTTTAATTCTTACTACATTGCAAGTATCCAATCATTGTCCAGAAGGGCTTCATCAATGGAAGTTGGCTAAATTAGAGACACTAATCTCATGAGAGATTCTTCAGAATTTCTGAATGTAGATATTTTTCTGCTTTGATCTCCTTTCTTTCCCAGAATCTTGGTTTCCAGATGAGCTAAACTTCTTATGGATTGTCTTTTCTGGAGAAGCTCTTCAGATGTTATTGTAATGTTTGTGACAGCTTCTTCTAGGGTTGATTGTGATTCTTTATGAGCAACTTCTCATGCAGTTTCTTCAGTACCTTTAAGTTGAACTTCTATATTTGCAAAAATTTTACCCTGCTTTGACTTTTGAGAGCCAAGCTTATCATTAAATCTGACACTAATAGACTCTTCCATAATTTGTGTTTCTGTTTTATATACTCTATAACCTCTTGAGCGTTCAGAGTATCCTAACATGAGACACTTTTATGCTTTAAAGTCAAACTTGTTCAGATGTTCTTTAGTGTTTAGAATGAAACGAGTACATCCGAATGAATGAAAATAAGAAATGTTGGGCTTTCTGTTCTTCCGCAGTTCATATGGAGTCTTATCCAGAATAGGTCTTATGGAGATTATATTCTGAATATAACATGCTGTGTTAATTTCTTATGCCCAGAAGTTCTTAGTAATGCTAGTCTCGTTGATAATGGTTCTGGCCATTTCTTGTAAAGTTTTATTCTTTCGTTCTACAACTCAGTTTTGTTGAGGGGTTCTAGGACCATAGAAATCATGTGAGGTGCCATTCTCATTAAAAAATAATTTAAATTTTTTGTTTTCAAATTCCCCACCATGATCACTTCTGAATTTAACAATTTTAAGATATTTTTAATTTTGGACTTGGTTACAGAAAGCAAAGAACACAGAATGTGACCCGTCCTTATGTCTTAAGAACTTTACCCATGTCCATCTGCTATAGTCATCTACGATCACTAATCCATACTTCTTGCCACTAATGGATGCAGTTTTCACTGGTCCAAATAGATCTATATGCAGAAGTTCTAATGGTCTAGAGGTAGAAACAACATTTTTTGTTTTGAAAGAAGGTTTTGTAAACTTTCCTTTTTGACATGCTTCACACAGAGCATCTAGGCTAAACTTCAGGTTAGGAAGTCCTCTGACTAGATTCAGTTTGTTAATCTGAGATATCCTTCTCATACTAACATGCCCCAATATTTTGTGCCAGACCCATTGCTCATCATTAACAGACATTAGGCATTTTGCATTCTGACTTTTTAGTTCAGAAAGTTTTATTTTATAAATGTTGTTCTTTATCTTTCCATTAAAGAGGACAGATCCATCTTTCTGACTAACTATTTTACAGGACTTTTGATTAAATATTATATCATAACCATTATCACTTAATTGATTATGGATAACAGGTTATGCATTAATCCATCTACTAACAAAACATTAGTTATAGATGGGAGTGTATCGTTACCAATAGTTCCAGAGCCAATAATCTTTCCTTTCGGATTGCCTCTGAAACCTATGTAGCCTCCAGATTTAAGATCCAGGCTTTGGAACATATGATTTCTTCCCGTTATGTGTCGTGAGCATCCAGAGTCCAGGTACCAAGATTGGTGTTTCAATCTTGTTGTTAAAGACATCTGCAACATAAACAATTTTATCCATAGGTACCTGTCGTACCCTAAATTTTCCCTATCTCTTTTATTCTTGTCTGGCTTCAAACTTTGCATTCCATTTTTGCATCATTTTATCATTCAGTCATTTGTATATCCCGCATCTTAGGGAATCAGGCGCTTTGGTTTGAAGTATTAGGGCTACGCCCTCTTTTTGTCTAATCTTGTTTTGAGGTTTTCTTATAAGGTAAAAAGGAAGCGCATCTGGTTCTCGATTAGTGGATCGTGGAACGAATTTTGTCATCACGTTACAAGGTTGGTTCTCGCTCAATTTTGTCAGAGCCTGGATTAGGGTTTATTTCCCTATGTGTGCTGGTCAAGATGCTAGGGTTTCAAATTTTTGGTTTCTGTGAAGATTTTTTTGTCGCCTGCCTCGAGGGTGGCTCAAAGCTCAGTGTATTAGGTCTTTCTCACAAGGATTCTCAGGGTTTAAGTTTGCACAAGTGCATTGGGATATTCCAGTACCAAAATTAAAAGGAAACTGTCAAAAAGAGAGAAAACAGATAAAAATATTATTTTGACAAATTTGGAGGAAAACAGGTCTCCTTCGATTCAGCACCCTTCGATTGACTCTTAGCCTCCTTCGATTCAGCACCCTTTGATTGACTCTTAGCCTCCTTCGATTCAGCACCCTTCAATTGACTCTTAGCCTCCTTCGAATGCAACTTGGGCATGTCCTTCATTTTGAACTCAAAGCCTCCTTCGAATGCAAGTTTAGGTACATCCTTCGTTTGGATTTGAAACCTCCTTTGACTCAGCCTTTCGATTGGACAAGTGTGCTGCCTACATGCTTGCAATCACATGCCATGACATGTTGGCCACACATGCCCCCTGCAAGGAAACCTTTTCGATTCACCAAGCGTACTGCCTGCAAGCCTACTTCGATTTGGACAAGTTTACTGCCTACAAACCTACTTCAACTGGACAAGTTTGCTGCCTGCATGCTTGCTTCGTTTGGACAAGTTTCGATGGGACAAAGTAACCATCTTTATGCATCCTTCGAATCCACTTGCACCAAGGGCCTCTTGCATACTTTGCTTCATACAAGTTTCGTTTGAGCCAAGAGGTATCTTCATACAAGATTTGACTAAGTTCTTGCTTCCCTTGAAAAAGCGCCCTTCAATTTAGAAGTCAGGAACTTCCCTCATGCTAAAAAGACACAAGACAATGACTCCCTTTATGTTTGTTTCGATCCACATGCTTCCATTGGGCAATGTGCTTCCTTCGATCTTGAGCTTTCGATTTGACAGTATGTTTCCTTCGATACAAGCTTCGACTGGGCATTAGCTTGTTTCGACCACAAGCTTCGACTGAGGGAAAGGCTTCCTTCGAACAAGTGTGTTTCGATCTCATTCTTGCATTCGACTCAAGACCAAATCTCATTTTCAATGCTATGCTGCTTCCAAATCTTTACATAATCAGAGGCTTACACAAGTTTGTGATACATTTCCTAAGGGTTCGAAGGTTTATTCATTGGATAATACCATTCTTGGATAAATTGGCAAAAAAAAAACTATGTACCCTTTTTTTCAATAAAAGGTACTTTAGTCCAAAATAGCCAAATACAATACTCCAAAAATCTGTTGTTTCTGCTCCAATGCCTGCTGAAAGATGCCAAAATAAAACAGAAAAACCTGCTAGAAAACTGTCCAAAACCAGTCCAAAAAACCTGCTATGCAAAACCAGACCTGATGTCTATAACTTGTATAAAAATGGAAAAATACAAAAATGACATAAGAAAGGATTAAAACAGCATCCAACATTGTTCAAACCTCAGCAAATTTCCCCCAAAAAAAACCCTCAATCTGCCTATAATTGGCTTCATTCATAGTGAGAACGGGGGGACAAGAAAAAAAAAGAATAGAGAAAATAGATTTCAAAACTTTTGTTCACCAGAAACATTGAAGAAAAATAGTAGTGCTACAAAAAACTCATAAAAAAAAATTCTTCTTCCATGACCTTCCATCGAAGCTCCATCACAAGCTGTTAAGATTTTAAAACCGAAACTCTAAATAAACTTGACCATAAACCTCCTTCAGTCTGCATTATCCCATCAAGTTTTCGGGAACACTTAGCTTTAAAAACCAAAAAAACCAACCTCAAACTGTGAACAAAAAGCCTAAAAAACCCACACACTGTCCACCCAAAAAAACCAGTAAAAAACCAAAATTGCAAAAAAACTGCATCAGCCAAAGAACCAAAACCTTCCCAAACACCCCAAATCTAAAAAACTCAGATCCCTTCATACATTAGTGAACCCTTCGATTCACTCCTCAACTTCTAGATAACTAACCTTCGACTCATTCCCAACCTACAACATAATAGTCTTTTGATCCACTCCCTGAACTGTTATATAATAACCTTCGATTAACTCACCACTATCACATACCCTCCTTCGATTTAGTGACTGCCCAAACAAAGCAGCAACTGAACTAGCTTCAGGAAGATTCCAGCGAAGCTCCATCCACCACCAAGGAAGACACCTGCAGCTCCTTCTATTAGTGCTTCAAGAGGTAAGTTTCCTCTAAACTTGGAACTTTTTTCATATAAATATCATTTGTACATATAAATAAAAGGAAAATGTAGATATCCCATCTAGCAAGTTGACCATGCCCTAACCGTCGAAACCCCTTAACCTGTACAAAAATTAGATCCTGCATACACCCATTGCACCAACAATCCGTTTAATTTAATTTGTTTCTTTCATCTATTTAATCATTTATTTATTTAGTTTATTCATTTGTTTATTTAGTTTGATTTATTTATTTCGTCTAACTTTTTTTAATTAGTTTAATTTTCTTTCTTTAATTTTCTTAGCTTTATAACTATTTAGTTCAGCCTTAGAATCGAGTTAATAACCTTTTGAATTTATTTTAATTCTTTTTAGCTTAGTTAATTATTTTTTTAGTTATTTTGCTTATTCATATTTTCTTTACTTGATAAAAATCACATAAAAAATATTAGTTTTGTATATCTGTTATCTTTGTTTTGTTTGATTGTTCGATAACATGTTCCCTTAAGTGATTCTAGGAAACCATTAATTTTCTTTTGATCGTTTCGTATTGAATTAGACTTTAGGATGAAATCACTTGCATAACATTTAGGATATAATTCCTCTTTTACACTCAATATTAAGTCCACCCTTGTACATAACAAACAACTAGGTTTCTAGTCTCCCTCTTAACCCTTTCCTTTTGTAATTGAAACTTAACATTCACAAATCGAAAAATCCAAAAACACTCTTTTAATCATTACTTGAATTTATTCTAAAACTCTCAAAACACTCAACCAATCAAAACTCCCCCAAAAGGGCATGTTATCTCCGTTCTACCGCGATACCGGTCGTGCCTATTGCTAGAATGCGTGTGTTAATGTCGCCCACTAAAAAACACAAACAAATCAACCTTTTTCTATAGGAACTACGGTGTTCTGATTCCTTCATTGGATACGTAGGCAAAGGGTCACGAAACCCTCACGAACGCAATAATCAAAAACCTTTCATTTCCCCTTCAGCAAGTCTAGTTGTATATAAATAAACCCCTATAAGACAAACAAACAAAATGGATCCCGTTGAGTACAACGGATGTGAGGGGTGCTAATACCTTCCCCTCGCATAACCGACTCCCTTACCCTTTCTCTTGGTCGCAAGACCATCTTATCCATTCCCTTGTGGTTTTATCGATATTTCCCCTTCCTTCGGGATAAATAAAGTTCGGTGGCGGCTCTGTGTTTTCCACCGGTGGTTTCAGTACCCATATCTTTTTCCTTGTTTGTTAGAGTTACCAAAGTTCTGTTTGAATTTTGGTTTAGTAGAAAAAGCATCACTAGTATACTTTGTGTCATGTGTGTGCTCATAGCTGAAGTGAGAATAAAAAGGTGTGTGTTTTATGACCATATCCTTAACTTTCTTAGGTTGAGATACTTTACCCTTGTAACATATTTCTTTTCTTCCATTTCTGCTAACTCTATAGATCATTGAAGCCATCTTGCTTCTATCTATGTTTTTAGCAAGAAATTTTTGAAATCTATGATCATATTCCTTTATGTTCTTATCAGAGTTACTAGGAACTTCTGAGACAGTTTCTTTCTGAGCCTTTTGTAATTTATTTGCTAGTTTAGAAATTGTTTCTTTAAGCTCAGAGTTTTCTGATCTCAGTTTCTTAGTTTCTTCAAAGTCAGAAACTAGATCCTTTTTCAGGTTCTTGTTTATGAATCGAAGTTGCTGATATCTTTCAAGAATTTCTGACACACTTTATTCTAATTGAGATCTAGAAAAGTTAGAGAATACCTCTTCTTCCTCTGAGTCTGATTCTGATCCAGATGATCCAGTGTCATCTGATACATTGGAAATTAGGGCTATGATGTCTCTTTCATCTTCTAATTCTGTTTCAGCTTCAGAAGAATCTGAGTCATCCCATGTTGCCATGAGGCTTTTCTTCTTTTCCTTAAAGAACTTCTTTTTAGGTTTCTCATTGCATTCGTAGCATACAATATCTCTGTTACTTGATTTTCTGTATCCAGAAGATGGTTCATAATGATTTCCCGTTTGTCTGGAAGTTCTGAACTTCCTCTTCCTGTGCTTCCACAGCTGATTGACTCTTCTGTAGAGAAGAGACATCTTGTCTTCTTCTGATGAGGATCCACCAGAGTTTTCTTCTTTTGTCTGTAAAACTTTCGCTTTATATTTTTTGTTAGATTTAAGAGCTAAAGATTTACCTTTCTTTTGGGGCTAATCTTCTTCTAACTCTATCTCATGACTTCTCAGGGAGCTCACAAGTTCTTCGAGAGAGATTTTGTTCAGATCTTTGGCCAGTTTAAGAGCTGTGACCATGGTTCTCCATTTCTTGGATAAACTTCTGATGATTTTCTTTACATGATCTACAGTTGAGTACCCTTTATCCAGAACTTTTAGCCCAATAACTAGAATTTGAAATCTTGATAACATTGTTTCAATGGTTTCATATTCTTCCATGTTGAAGGCTTCATATTTCTGAATGAGAGCAAGAGCTTTTGTTTCTTTGAATTGCGTATTGCGTTGATGCATCACTCTCAAGGAGTCAAACATGTGTTTTGTTGATTCTCTGTTTGTGATTCATCTTCTTCCATTTTTAAGGCTTCATACTACTGAATGAGAGAAAGAGCTTTGGTTTCTTTGACTTGTGTATTGCCTTCATGTGTCCTTCTCAAGAAGTCAAACATGTGTTTTGCTGATTCTCTGTTTGTAATTTTCTCATACTTTGTGTACGAGATAGCACTCAAGAGAATTTTTCTGGCCTTGTGATAATTTCTGAATTCCCTCTTTTGATGATCTGTCATTCTTTTTCTATCAATCTTATGACTGCTTTCGTCAACTGCATGAATGTACCCATCAGTCACCATATCCCAAAGATCAGTGTCATGAGCTAGAAAGAAACTTTCGATTTTTTCTTTCCAGTAATCAAAGTTTTCACCATCAAAGATTGGATTTTTTCTTCTGATTATGTCTTTCTCATCATTATAATCATTGTTGATGTTCTGAATTGGTCCCACCATAGTGTTTTTCTTACTTGGATCTTTTTCTAACACGGTTAATTGTTTGTAGTCAGAACCATGCGCTCTGATGCCAATTGAAGAATGTAAAAACAAAATAAGGGGGGGTTTGAATTAGGGTTTTTAAAACTTAAAGTAAAAGACACGTTAGTTATCCTAGTTCTTTAGAACTCAAACTAATCCAGTCCACTCGCCAAGGTGATTTTGCCTCTCTCAACAAAGTCTTAATCCACTAATCAAACTTGATTACACAGATACAATGACAATCATCAACGTCTTCTTGAGTTTAAACCACAAACCGATTTTCTCACGGTATTACACAATACAATATTTGAAATACTGCAAAATATGTGTTTTCTAATAAAATAGTATCACACAAGTGATTTTTTACACAAATGAATTCTTGTAAGATGAAGGTGATAAAATATTTCGTTTGTTGTGCACAGCAAAATCGTAAATGATTTCTCCTTTAAGTCTTGTATATATAGGCAACGCATGTGAGGGTATTTTGGAATGTTGATAAATAGTAATTAAATAACTTTCCAAACATAGAGATTCTTGTCCTCTTTCAGCCGTTACTTTTGAATAGCCATAAATGAAATGTAACGCTTCAATACATGCTTGCTTCAAAACGCTTCAAAAGATGTATGTTACCGTTGGGACTCCTTTACTTCTTTCTAGAACTATATGAATCAGAATAACGGAGTTCCTGTTCGCAGCATTTAATGCACTCAGAAGTTGTAGCTTGAGAACTTCTCTATATAAGCGTGTTATGCATATTGCTTTCTATATAAGATGTGTTGAAATAGAGTTTAAACAACGATCTAACTCATCTTATGTGCTTCTTCCATCATAACTTATCTGCAAAACAAAATATTTATTTAGGGAGCATAATTTTTCTTTGAGTGTTTGTTATCATCAAAACTCTTACAAGGGTTGTAGAATCAAACTATGTTCTAACATCATATTGTCTTTAACTGATCAAACTATTGATATTTGGGTTATATTATTAAGTCACGAAAGTTCTACTATTATGGAATATAAGGAACTTAAAGGAATCTGAAGATTCGAATTTAAAATATTTCGACACGTCAGGTTGTTGTTTTCGCGCTTCGAATTAAACAAAGATTTGAATTCAAATGGTTTGACTTATCCAGTGTTATAGAAAAGATTCATTAAGAATGTACATATAGAAACACCATTTTTTTATTCAAAGTCATTTACACTAAATTAAATCTTTTACTTTTGTTTAATGTTTTATTTGAACACTTTACATTCCAGTTTTTACTTAAATCCTTTTACTTTTGTCTTCAAGAATTTATCTTTATTTTTACCTTTGTTATATTTATCTTTTTGGCATAGAACAAATACTCAAAAAAATTAAAACAAAAATAATATTCAACACATGTTCTAGGATCAATCTAGTCGATCCTGCGAGTAAACATAAATTATCTTTGTTTTGGAGGACTAGCATTTGTTTACCAAATTTCACGGTAAACAGTATCTTCGACCGGTTAAACACACCTAAATACACTCGCTCTTTCATGCCTAATACTTGATAGACTCACCTTTCTAAGTATCGTACTTGAGGGACTCATCCTTTCACACCTCATGTTAAAGGGGACATGAAGTGGATACATTAATCACATCTCCCTTCTAGTCCTCGTGCTTGAGGAAGTATGGACCTATGTGTTTTACCTTAATAACATTTCCATTCCATGCATCATGCTTAATGGATTGTGAAAAGCCTACACAAGCCTTAGAAAGGTTGACTCACTAATCATTCAGCTCTCTGAAACTGTCAAATGTATGCTTTGTTGAAACCACTTGTTCAACAGGTTTTTCAGGCTGTTGTTTTATAAAAGTTAAAATAATTCCTACAGATGAACAGTATGGATAAGGGGGATAAAATTCCAGGCCAAAGTCAGCACTGGGAAATTTTTGGAATTTTGGTGGTTCGAGCTTGAAAGTTAAGTCATACCTATCTTCAGGTTTAACACATGCAAGAATACTTAAACGAGGAAGCATTTTTGTGAATTTCTCTTTTAAAGTTTTCACTACATTGTGTATGGTTAGACTATGGTTAGTTGGGTCTTAGACAGTTAAAAAGTACTTTTGGAACGCCTAGATCTCGTTGATGTGTGTCTATGTACCTTTCTTGACTAGATCCTTCACAGAGGAAAAATCTTTTGTCAAATGGTGATAGAAGAGGGTTGCATCGAACATATTTCTAGAATAATATTTCTTCCACCAAGAATCAAAGTATTTTGTGAAATAGAAAGACGGACAGAGAGGGATTGGAGTAAACTCGACAAATTTGGCATAACAAGCCACACATTAATCTCATTTAGAAAGAGAAAAGTTCATTCCCTAAATGCAGAGAGCGCTTTTCCATTCGAAGAGTGGTTTAGGAATAAGTTGGCAAAGTCCAAATTATCGGGAGACAAAATTGGGTTGGTAAAGAAAGTAAGCTGATGTGACTTTTTATGGGCAATAGTCATCTGACAATCAGCTTTGGAAGCAAAAAGGCTTTCCAGATATCTAAGGTTTCTGCCTATTGAGTTAGCGAAATGTTGGAGAGAGACCTCGTAAACCATTCAGGACCATGAGTTCTTTTAGAAAAGGGAGCCATCAAAGGAGTAAAGTTATATCGTTTAAAGAACATCATAACATACTTTGTAAAGCACTCCTCTAAGTCCTTTCCATCATCATTTGAGGTTAATCAAACTAATTTGGTTCCCTCAATAGTTCGTCTCTGAATCTCAGGATCCATTTCATCTACTTTTCCAAAGGTGGAAAGAGAGTGTTCGAACATGGAATTAAGCCATAATTGGAGAAGCCAATATGGGCCAGCCAGTAGTAAATTTATGCCTACTTTATATTATTTTAGGGTTATAGTAGATTCCCTAGAACATTCATATAGTATAGCTAATACTAGTTCACTAAGATATATGTTTCGACCAGAGTGATGTTGATTAGCTAAAGTCAAAATTCTCTTAGCTACTTGCAAAAATTTGCTGCAGAAGATACACCCAGATAGCCTAAGGCAAGAAAATTTATATGTTTGACATCTGACACTTCATCTCCTTCAGCATATTAGTGGTTGATGTATTTGGTGAAACCAACATGTTCAACTTTGAAATCAATGGTGTTTTTCGCTTGCTCAATAGGGTCGAAGGTTTCTCCAGTGAATTGAAGCCCAGCTATAGCATCAACGTCAAACAAAGTGGGAGTAACCATTCCACAAGGAAGGTGAAAGGTATTATAGGTACCATCCCAGAAATATAAAGATGCCATCAACAAGTGTTGGCAATAGCTTGGCCCAACTTTTGACAGTTGGATTAAGTAAAAAATATACGTGTCTTTCCAGACTTAGGATTTCTTCTGTTTGACTTTAGCTAGCCAGTTGAGATATTTTTTACTATCTTTCGTTGGGCATGATCTAAAGGAATCGGTCATATAATTTAGATGAAATGATTTTTCTGCATTTTCAGAACCTGAAGGATATTCTTTTTGAACAGTTTCTACAGTGCATTCCTGAGGGTTTGTGTCAGCATTTTCATCTACATTCTTCTTGGCACTAATCTTACTCGGTATGGGTTTGAGTCCATGATATGTGGGAAACAAATTCTCTATGTTTTTTCAGATCATCAACATGGACTATAGGGCCTATAAATCATAGGTTTTTGTCAGCAAGAGTGATAGGAATTATTAACTGAGACGCATCGATAGCTTCTTGTTCAATAGAAAGTGTTGTCAATGGAACAAAATCTTCATTTCTAGAAAGAATGGGTTTGGTGACTTGTAGAATAGGAGCAAAGGCAGCATCCTTAATGTTCTTTGTGTCTTTGCCATATTTGTTTCTTTTCTTCGTGGGCACCATTGATGAAAAAGCTTGAAGGTGGACGTTGATTTTTGGAGGAAGAAGATAAAAGAAGTTCACAATTTTTCTTAGGAGATGAAAGAAAATGAGAGTGAAAATATGTTTTCGAAAATGAATGAAGTATTTCTTGTGAGAAAACGATTCAGTTTCATTTTTCAAATAAAAGATATAGTCGGACACGTGTTGGTGTTTAATAAGATGACCAAGTGGTTGTTTTTTGAGGAAACTACATTTTGAACCTACTTTAGTGTAACAGTGATGGAAACTGAATTATGTATGTCTTGATGGGACGTTTAGAAAGATGGTCATTATGACCATGACATCACAATACTAATAGCCATCATGAAGCAACTTTTGCGTCGAAATGGAAGGTTTTGCAAAAAATGTCTATTTCTCTAAGTTTTTCGAAATACAAATTTTTGGGGGGCAATTTGTTAGCTGGGAATTTTGATGACACATGACAGCGAGGAAAATGAAGAAACCGAAAGAAGTTTATATTTGGAAGAGAATATGAGAATATTTCATATGGTCTTTGACTGACCAAACTATTGATATTTGGGTTATGTTAATAAGTCACGAAAGTTATACTATTGCGGAATATAAGTAACTTAAAGGAATGTAAAGATTCGAATTTAAAATATTTCGACACGTCAGGGTATGGTTTTGGCGCTTCTAATTAAACAAGGATTTGAATTCAAATGGTTTGATCTTATCCAAAAGGACACGTGGAAGTCTGACAATTCGAAGGAGCGTGCAAGACTCCAACGTGGCATTTCTTTAGAGAAAGACCGTTAGGGTCTCATTAATATAAATAGGTATCTTTGTATTAGGATTAAGTGTTTTCACTTTGTTCAAATTACTCATATAAACTCGAATTACCAGTGTTAGAGAAAAGATTCATTGAGAATGTACATATAGAAACACCATTTTTTTATTCAAAGTCATTTACACTAAATCAAATCTTTTACTTTTGTTTAAAGTTTTATTCAAACTCTTTATATTTCATATTTTACTTAAATCCTTTTACTTTTGTCTTCAAGCATTTATCTTTACTTTTACCTTTGTTATATTTATATTTTTGACATAGAACAAATACTCAAAAACATTAAAACAAAAAAATATTCAACACATGTTCTAGGATCAATCTAGTCGATCCTGCGAGTCACCAGAAATTATCTTTGTTTTTGGAGGACTAGCATTTGTTTACCAAATTTCACGGTAAACAGTATCTTTGACTGGTTAAACACACCTAAATACACTCGCTCTTTCATGTCTAATACTTGAGAGACTCACCTTTCTAGGTCTCATACTTGAGGGACTCATCCTTTCACACCTCATGTTAAAGGGGACATGAAGTAGATATATTAGTCACATCGCCCTTCTAATCCTCGTGCTTGAGGAACTATGGACTGATGTGTTTTACCTTAATAACATTTCCATTCCATGTTTCGTGCTCAATGGATTGTGAAAAGCCTACACAAGCCTTAGAAAGGTCGACTCACTAATCATTCAGCTCTCTTTGAACATGGATGATCATGGGGGCATAAATGGGAGAGGTAAGGTTGCAAGCATGCAAGCCGACCTTGGCCTAACACTCATTCATTCCCAACCCAATATTTCCCAACTATGGATCACGGTAGAACATGTTTGTTGTACCCCAAAATTTGCCCTCCAATTTTTCATGCAAGATGCTTATCCTACGGTTTCTCGTACACTCAATTGGTTCAAAGGTTGACCAGACAAATTCTCTTCCTAGGCGGTAAATCAACAATTAGGGTTTGGTATTTCTCAGAGATGATTGAGTTTTCAAATTTTCAAATGTTCTTAAACACAATTTGTTGAAGTTTGTTAATTCTACAAGACTGACGAATGTTCTTAAAACATGTTTGATAGACAATGAAGTCCCGTTCGAATCAAGTGTGAAATGTGAACTCATTTTGATTACCAGTTAGCTATTGGACAAAGGTTGAAGATTAAGATTTTTGTGACCATAAGTCTTTGGATTCAAGTTAATCAAGTGGAATTAAATTCTTAAACATTTATTTTGTTTTAGAAGTTTGTTTGGAGTACAAAGTGTTTGTTTTGTTTAATCATTTTTAGTGATTGATTGAAATACAAGTTACCCAAAACAAGGTGTTTAACTCAAAGCATTCAAATAAGAATTTCAAAGTTAAAATTTGAGATTGGTACAATAATCTTCATCACACAAAATTTATTCAAAGGCATTGTGTTCATTACATTACAAGTAAGTTGAATTTACAAATTTTGTCTTGTCTACAAATGCAATAAATTACAAAGATTTGCTTTATTTAAAAAAAGGATAAATTTTGTTTCTTCGAAGTGTTCATTTGCTTCATCTTCAAGCAACCCCTACAATCTTCGTTTGCTTCCCACACCTCGTGTTCATGAAACAAAGAAGAAAAGAAGATTAGCAAGCTTTTCAAATAAAAAATGGTACGAGAAATCCATCATTAGGGTTTACGTTTAGGAATCAGATACTAAAGGGCAAGCTGCAACAAGCAGCAGACAAGCAAAACTGGAAAATGTCCAAAAAACCTGCAACAAATGTAGCAAACAGGGCAAGCTGCAGCAGCAAACAAGCTGCATAATAGGCAACAAACTGCACAATAGGGTCTAAAGGGGAACAAAGTACCAAGAGTTCATAAGAATGAGTTTTTTGTATTCTAAGGCCTCAAACAATATCAATTTTTGTCATGGGCCAATTGTCATTGCAAATCACAAGACAAAACGTGGTTCACAATAAACAAATTCAAAAGAATTTCAACCACATTTTTAGCCCATTAGCAAAAGATTAAAATCAAGAAATTCAATCCCAATAAAGGCCTCAAAACAGTGTCCTATCATTGGCCTAAAGATATGTTTGCAAATCACAAAGTTTGGTTCACAAACAAGGGAAAACAGAATGATACAAGCCTCACAAGTCAGAATTCTATCGTTGGATAGGGATAATCTTTTGCAAATCTCAAATATTTAGTTCACAAAAGATAAAGAGGAAATAAAAAATTATCAAATCAACAAGCAAAAGCCTCATGTTGCTTCAAATCAAAAAATAGTCTCAGCAGAAGACCAGTACAACAAATAATCAAAAAGCCTCAAAATTTGTAAAGTCATGTCATGGGTCAAAACAACTTTAGTGCAAATCTCAAATCATAAGTTTTGTTCACAGTAAAGGAAAGAAGCAATTAAGTTCAAGGTACAGCAAATCTAACAAGTAACTGTTATAAAATACAGCAAGTACAAAGCACAAGTAACCAATACAGCAAGGGAAAAAGTTGATTTATTAGAAAATATCAAGTGAGCAAGCAAAGGCCTCATATCTTGTTTGAACTCAAAATTTGTAAAGTCTAGTCATAGGCCTGGGGTACTTTACTACAAATCTCAAAAAAATGTTTGGTTTGGTTCACAGTAAAGAGAAAAAGAATTTAGGAAAAAAACGTTCATCACAGTACAAGAGCTGTCAAACTCAGTTGTAAAAGCATCACTGTTTTATCAAAGCCATAAACCACAAAGTATAAAAATAAAAAACAGAGAAGAACAAAAGCCAAGCAAGTACGACCTTAAAGCAAGCAAAGTCAACATAGCAAAAGTACAATAATATTTATGTATCAGAAGTTAAAGTGACAAGTCCCAAACTGAATCTCCATCAAGTCAGTATCAGAAAACAAAGTGAACAAAGATCACAATATAAAACCGGCAAGAACACAGAAGCAAAGAGAAGATACAAAGATACCAAGTCAATTTATGTTCAATACAAAATAGAATCAACAAAGCCAAATTCTGTTGATATCAAAAACACGAATCAACAACCAAAAGTTCAACTCACCAGATATACAAACATATAGATATACAACCAACACCACCATTTTCCAAACTCATCATCATTAAAAATATACACAAACAGAAACACGAAAATTGCATGCAAACAACAACAAAACCCTAAACAGTTTATCATCATCATTTTCAAAAAAACCAAACCCTTCATAAATAACAAGGAGAAAGAGAGAGGAAAGATCTCACCAAGGTACAACATATGCAAAATCCAGTCACGGATTAATAAACAGGAGAGAGAGAGAGAGAGAGAGAGAGAGAGGAATCAGAAAAGAAAAAAAAATCAAGTTTGGAACATCGCCGCCGTCGTCACCGCCGTGAGGCGATTTCCGGCGCGGCTATTTTCTTCATCTCCGGCGAAGGAAGCTTCAAAGGGTGAGAGAGAAAGTGAAACGAGAGAGAAAGAGAGAGTTCCTGGTGAAAATGACAAAGCCCTTTGTCATTCTGTTTGATTCTTTTTAATTTTTTCACATTTTTTTCTTTTGGGCTTTAATCCAAAAAACACATTCAGCCCATTGCCTATTCATCACGCACCCTCTCTATTACTCAGAATAATCAAGCCCAACATTTTTTTTCTTCCATTTTTTGTTTACAAAAACAACAATTTTGGGCCCAGCACCCTTTTCACTGTTTTTAACCCCCATTTCCATTTTTTAACCCCCTGTCCAACTATTTCCATATTTTACTATTTTTAATTTATATACCTAAACCAAAAAAACACAAGAAATGTATTTTCATTAAATTAAAAAAATATTTTTATTTTACTAAATTAATTTTTATCATTCCTTCTACAATATAAAAATATTTATTTATTAACCTTAATTAAAATCATTTTCTAAACAAAGTTAAATTTAACTTAGGTTTTCTTTTAATTATTTTTTTTATGCTATTTTAGTTAATATTAAAATCTTTTCGTAAAAAACACTAAAAAATACCTTTCTAAATTAAGTTAATCTATTTCTTTTCTTTTTAAATCATTTTTTTAAAGTTTATTAGGTTAAGATGAAAACCTTTTCTTAACAAAGCAATTAATTCATTTCTTTTTCATTCAATACCTTATACATTATTTCTTTACATTCTTGTATATTATTTACTTCAATTTTTGTACATTATATCATTACTTGTGCATTATATTCATTCATATTTTTTGTACATTATTTATTCAAATTCAATATGGTTGTAATAGATAATTAGATTTTAATTTCTCGCAATCTCCATTTGTAATTTGTACGCCCCCTCCCACAAATGATGTAGTAGCGTAGTAACTTTAAATTCCGCCATTTATCGCTTTATATACAATTGCTAGTAATTAGGGTTTGTATGGAAAGACTAAAATCAATCCATTAGAAAACCCTAATTCAAGACAAAATCAAGCATGAAAATGATACACTTGCACACAAGCACCCCTAGGGTTATCCCACTTGATTGCCTTATACAAAATAACCATATTACGCATGTAAGGTGTCTTAGAAAAAACAAGCAAATACAAGATCATAGTCCCTCGACGATGCTATCTAAGTTGCCTCATAAATGATCTTAGTCCCTCAAAAAAAAAGAATGCTAAGATACCTTACAATATTGCTAATCATGGTTATACGATGACCCACACCCGTCCCGTTTACATCTAAAGATAGGGTTGCTTACCAAATCAATGGTAAGACAACAATGTCAAAGGAAGAGAAAATGAACAAGAAAGACATTTGAGTAGGTAGATTTCTCCTAATTACTTGCTCCATTTCAATACCAACATCCTTGCTATTTTCAAAATAAACACACACACTTTCAAACATCTTACAAACTTGAAAACATTTTCAAAAGATCAAACATCTTTGTATACATTCTTATAAACAAGAATCATAACAAAGATTTCCTAAACAATGGCCTCTTTACATGATACTTTCAAAAACCACATAAAGCACAATTTCAAACAAAAAGCAAGTGATCTAGCAAGTAACTAAGATCCCATGGAAAACCATGGATGAAAAGGGTGCTAATACCTTCCCTTTTCATAATCTACCCCCCGAACTCAAGAAATAATCTCAAAGGTCTTTCCTGTGCTTTTTCACCTTTCCTTTTGGATAAAAGAAAAGTCGGTGGCGACTCTTGCTAACCGCAACATTTGCGATCAAACGCAAAACACCCAAGTCAGTTCTCCCACTGTATCACAGAACTGGCGACTCTGCTGGAGAAATTCTTAAAAGTGGGGTTACCTTAGAGCTAGATCACCTTTATTTACTTTCATTGTTTGATTTGATTGCTTTACATTTTGGTTCCTTGTTTGGGCTTCTCTACCCGTATTTGGGATACATTATAGGTAAGTAGCAACATGTTGTGGAAACTGTGCGGGGTATACCGACATGGTCTAAGTAATAGCTACGTTAGTGCGACATATTTGTGGGTACCGGTAGCCTTTGAGTTAATCAAAGAGAATACGGGGCCGCTGAGTGATGTCATAAAGCACTAATGAACTTCTAGAACCTTTACTTGACCAACTTGGCCATTTAGGATGCGGTGAGATGACCGGCTTTGGTGCAGTACGAAGTTGGTAGATACTCGATACTACACTCATTGAGGTTTGGTTTCTTGGGATGTTTCGGTCGCCATTAAAGAGGCTTGCGCTGAACCAATGACCAAGGAAGCAAACCAGTGATATTGAGCTCCTTAGAACCCGGTTACTATTACTAGGACAGGTTTGAGCCAACTAAACTTCAAGAGGGTACTTACCTATAAAACTCCATGCAAGTATAAACCTAAGGATTTGTTTGCTTTGTTTGTATATACATACTTGTACATAACATCATGAACATCGTGAACATCATACACATTCACTAATCATTTCAAGGATTTTCGGATTCATCTTTGTTCTTGTTTTGTAGGATATGGATTCACTTCGCAGAAAAACTATTCAAATAAATATTGTAAGAATCCCTCCATAACTTAAGGAGCTAGCTTCAAGGATTCAAGAAAACTCTCCGTTCACTGAGAGACACTGTCGCCTACTCAACTTGGTCACCTCTAACACAAATGAGGATATTATGAAGGTGCGCTTTCAGTTCTTTGATCCTTTACACCATTGCTTAACATTTCCCGACTATCAACTTGTGCCTACTTTGGAAGAATTCTCCCGACTCTTGAGGATTCCCATCCTCAACCAACTACCTTTCAACGGTACGAAAAGAGACCCAAAGCCATAAGACATTTCTCAAGCTCTACACTTGCATTCATCTGATGTCACAACTCATTGGGAAACAAGGAGTGGTGTCAAAGGTTTCCTAGCAAAGTTCTTGTTTGAGAAAGCCCAAAACTGTTGGAATTCCTTGGATTTGCTAGCCTTTGAGGAAATTGTGGCCAAATCCTGACCAACCCATAGATGTGAATGCCGTCAAAATCTTCATATCCCGCAACCTGATGCCCCATATTTATAGGGGATATCCTACACTCTTTTCACACTCGTACAATGAGGAAAAGAGGTGTACTTATGTGTTGCACTCCTATCTTGGAAAGATGGTTTATTTCTCATCTTCCCCAATCTGTATTAAAAAATGAGCAAGGTTCAAGGTGGTCACAAAGGTTGATGACGCTCAAACATTTAGACATTCATTGGTGCTCCGGATCCATAGAGAATGTTACTATTGTCGATCGTTGTGTGGAATTTCCTAATGTCCCTTTACTTGGAATTAGGGGAGGTATCTCCTACAACCACTGCTTAGCCTTAAGACAATTTGGTTACGCCCGAAGGGATGGCCCTCATGAGATGTTGATTCAAGGTTTGGTATTTGACTACGAAAATGATGATCAAGGTCTTCGCCAGAGGTTTATCCGAGCTTGGAGGATGTTAAACAAGGTAGATAGTAAGACTTTGGGGCATAAAAATTCAATCCTTCTTGAGCCTTACCTCAAATGGGTACGAACTCGCGCTCAGAGTCTTATGATTCCTTACCCCTCCATTCTCCTGGTAATATTTGAGCTTGTCATGGAAGGAGATGTTCCATACACTATCCTACATCCTGACATGAACATCTCTCTTGAAAAACTACAAAGGGATTAGATACAACTCAAAGGGGAGCGAGATACTTTCGAAGCCCAATTCTACGCCAGCGAAAAGAAGGTTTTGGAACTCACTAGGCTTCCTCATGAGGAGCAGACTCTGAATGCCTACATTGCACAAAAGATGATGCATACTACTTTTCTATCTTAGAGTTTTTGTATTTGTTTTGCCCAAGGAGGCATTGATGTACTCAAAAACTTTAAATTATTAATATAACGTGTGTTTCCTTTTTGTCTAAAACAAATTTGAATCTTAAAAAAACCCTTGAAATCATTTCATATGCATTTACCATTCACCATAACATAAGCAGGTTTCTTGCAACAAGTCTCCTCATCTCTCTACTATTTATTTCAGTGAGATGGATCTCGAGCAAACAGTGAAGGATCTCCAAGCTTAGAATGCACAATTTCAACAGTTGTTCTTAACCCTAGCCAAAGGACAAGAAGAGTTGAAGACTTTGTTGGCTGAAAAAAAGAAAAAGAAGACAAAGAAGATAACCGGAGTTCTAAACATGAAAAGAAGGTTCCAAGGGCAGACAAGAAGGGCCTTAGACTTTGCAACGACATCTGGAGAAAAAGACAACCAAGATGGGAAGGGAAAAGAAATTGTTTTCCAGTTAGAGTCAGAAGAGGAAGAGGAGGAATAAGACTATTCTAAAGAACAATACCCTCCAGCCGATGACAAGTATAAACATCTCGAAGAATGGTTGAGTGCAATGGAAATCCAAAAAGTGCCTGGTTTGGACTTTGAGGAGTTGGGCTTAGTGTCGGGAATTGTCATTCCTCCAAAATTTAAATTACCTATATTCGCCAAGTATGACGGAGTTTTATGCCCTAAAATGCATCTCCAGTCTTATATGAGGAAAATCCAGCCCCATACCGCTGACAAAGATTTATGGGTATACTTCTTCCAAGACACTCTGTCAAGAACTCGACTTGATTGGTTTTATCAGTTAGAAAGAGCCAATGTTTTTAATTGGGAAGATCTTGATGGAGCATTTTACAAACAATACCAATACAACGCTGATCTTCCGCCAACCCGTACTCAACTCCAGAGTATGGCCATGGTTTCAAGTGAGGGCTTCAAAGACTATGCGTAAAAATGGAGAGACTTGGCTGGAAGAGTTCAACCTCCCCTATCTGAAAGAGAATTAATAGACATGTTTTTGGGAACCTTGTCTAGTCCCTTCTTCCATCACCTAATTGGGAGTTCATCGGCAGGTTTTACTGAACTGACATTGACCGGAGAGAGGGTAGAAGCCGGGATAAAAAGTGGAAAGATTCAAAAAGATACATCCTCTGCTGCTATAAGGAATCCATTTATCGGAAAGAAAGAAGTGGTTGTTGTTTATCCTCAGCGAAATCAAGATAGGGTCGAACGCTGTCCAATGGTGGGGGCTGTTATGATTCCTAAACATGAACCTGATAACCAAAGAAACAACCAACCTAGGATGGAAGGACCAGTCAGGAAATTCACAAGAATTAACATGACCTTATCTCAAGTATTTCCACATCTGTTAAGATCCAACTTAGTGACCTTGAAAGAAGCTCCAAAGAATCCTAACATAACATCTCCTGACTATCATCCTAATGCCCGCTGTGCATACCACTCTGAGAGTCCAGGCCATGACACTAACAATTGTTGGGCTCTAAAGAAAAAAGTACAAGACCTCATTGAATCCAAAGAAATTGAATTCGATGCGCTCGAAAAGCCAAATTTCATTTCTGCCCCTATGCCCAAACACGACCATATTGCCAATGCCATTGAGGAAGATATGTTTGTTACTTCAGTTGATGAAATTATGACCCCACTCCTGACTATCAAAAAGAACTTATTAAATACCAGTATATTCCCAGGTTGCGATGAATGCTGTTATTTTTGTTTGTCCTCACCAACCAGCTGTCCTTTGTTGAAAGCAGGCGTTAAGTGCCTAATAGATAACAAGGATATTTTGTTTGAAAATACTTCTGTTCCACCCGTTCCTTTTAATGATGGTGCTATCATTACCATTTCCGCCAATTCTTCCAGGGTCTCCACCAAAAGACCCGTTAGAATTACATCAATTCCAAAAGCAGCTCCTTTGATGATTACAATGCCTAGACCAGTCCTGTATTCGTCAGACAAAACCATACCATGGAATTATGGAGGGGATGTCTACTACCACGATATCAAGCAAGATAGGCCAGTTGTCGAAGATTTAAATTCTGAGAAAGTTGACTCTGATATCAGTAATATTTCAGGGACTAGCAAGATTACCCGAAGCAGAAGGATATTCTCTCCAGAAATTTCTCCCCCAAAAGCAGTTTCTGGAACCGTAATCATTCTTGTTGTTGTTGCTCCTCCAAAAGTTGTTCCCAGTCCTACCATTATCTCCATTAATACTCCAACTGACAAATCTGATACAACTCTTGTTATCACTCCTACTAACTTTCCTGCCTCCGAGTCAACTGAGACTCGAGGTAAAAGTATTCGGATTGAGCCTATCCGAACGAAGGCACAATCATTGGCTATCCCTGAGACCTCCCAGAAAGAGATGGAGGAAATTCTAAAGATCATAAAAAGAAGCGACTACGATGTAGTTGAGCAACTGGGGCAAATTCCATCCAAAATTTCCATGCTAGCTTTACTACTATGTTCTGAGGCGCATGCAAAAGCCTTGGTAAAATTTCTGAAAACTGCCCATGTACCCCAAGAAACAACTGCCGATCAGTTCCAAGACTGCATAGCCAGCTTGACGGCAGATAATGGTCTAGGTTTTTCAGATGTTGATTTAAAGCCAAGAGGAAGGAAGCATAATGAGGCATTGCACGTCTCAGTTGAATGTAGGGGCACAACCTTGGCTCATGTTTTGGTGGACACTGGCTCATCTCTGATTGTATTGCCTAAAAAAGCTCTTGATAGGCTTGACTATGAGGGATTGACATTAAAGCCAAGCAACGTAGTAGTGAGGGCTTTTGACAGCTCGAAAAGAATGGTACATGGGGAAGTGGATATCCCCATAAATGTTGGAACCCAAACATTTGATTCAACTTTTTATGTAATGGATATCCGCCCTTCATACTCCTGCTTGCTAGGTCGACCATGGATTCACAATGCTGGCATTGTTACTTCTACGTTGCACCAAATGCTGAAGTATCCGATCCAAGGGAAGATTATCACCGTTCATGGAGAAAAAGAGTATATGATCAGCCATCTCAATTCCTTCAGATATGTGGAATTAGATGGTGAATTTATTGAAACTCCATTCCAACACTTTGAAGAAGTCCCGCAAGATGTGGCAGTGACCAAGGCAATTCCCAAGATCACAAGGCCTCCACTCAGGATGTTATCTTTGAAGGATGCCAAGGCCGTAATAGAAGAAGGTGGGTGCACTATCTGGGGATAACTCCCGGATATCCCATACAAGTCAGACATGTTTGGCCTGGGTTTCACTTCAGGTGCTCAGAAGGCTGTATGCCACGCTCGTGCTGGAGGACCACCCCTAAAGATCAACAACCGTGAAGTCAAAGCAGTAGAAGATGATGAAGATGGTTGCAACCTGGAGGATTGGATCTTCCCAACTATCAGTGAAGGGCTCAACAACTGGGAGGCTAGAGATTTCGTCCCGATCACTTTTATCCCACAGTAATTTGTCTTTACATTTTGTTGGACCTGTAATGTTAAAACAATTCGAACTCTTAAAACCTTGTGTCTTACCCGAGGCACAATGGTCTGTTTGTAAGGGTTATTATCTCATTTCCATATGACATCAATGAATCATGGACGTTTTGCATACAAACTTTGTGCTTATTGTTTTTCTTTTTACATTTTTATTTCTTTCAAAGATAGCTATACCCTTACACACACTCACACTCACAATGCAGGTCTATATCCATTCAGGATCCCATGGGTAACGGTTCTGCTATGGCTTTCTGTGACTCTGAAAATCTAATCTACCAAGTCGAAGAAGAAGGTGAGGAAGATTGTGAAGTACTAGGGGAACTTTCCAGATTACTACAACAAGAAGAGAGAACCATACAACCCCACGAGGAACCAGTTGACACAATCAACCTGGGTACTGAAGAAGACAAAAGAGAAGTCAAGGTGGGTACCAATCTGGAACCGAGTGTTAAAGAGCATCTGATTCAGTTTCTACACGAGTATGTTGAGGTCTTTGCCTGGTCGTATGAAGACATTCCAGGACTTGATGCAGATATTGTGGTACATCGCCTGCCTACAAAAGAGGATTGTCCACCAGTAAAACAAAAGGTCCGTCGAATGCGACCAGATATGTCAGAGAAGATTAAAGCAGAAGTCGTGAAACAATTTAATGCTGGATTCTTGGCCATCTCCTCTTATCCATAATGGGTTGCCAATTTTGTTCCCATGCCCAAAAAGGACGGCAAAGTAAAAATGTGCATGGACTATAGAGATTTAAATAGGGCAAGCCCTAAGGATGATTTCCCACTTCCCCACATTGAAATCCTAGTTGACAATACAACCCACCACAAAGTGTTTTCCTTCATGGATGGTTTCTCAGGTTACAACCAAATCAAAATGGTGCCTGAGGACATGTATAAAACTACATTTGTCACCCAGTAGGGTACATTCTGCTACAAGGTTATTCCATTTGGACTGAAGAATGCTGGGGCAACCTATTAGCGTGCCATGGTAGCTCTATTTCAGGACATGATACATCACGAAATAGAGGTATATATGGACGGCATGATAGCTAGATCTCAAACAGAAGAAGAGCATCTTGATCATTTACAAAATTTGTTTGAGAGGCTAAAGAAATACAAGCTGAGATTGAACCCAAATAAATGCACGTTTGGAGTAAGGTATGGTAAGCTCCTAGGCTTTGTCGTCAGCAATAAGGGTATTCAAGTAGTTCCTGCCAAGGTGAAAGCGATACAAGAGATGTATGCTCCTCGTACTGAGAAGGAAGTCAGAGGATTCTTGGGACGTTTGAACTACATTGCCAGATTCATTTCTCACCTGACAGCTGCTTGTGAACTAATCTTCAAGCTACTGAAGAAAGACCAAGTAGTCAAATGGAATGATGAAGGCCAAACTTATTTTGACAAGATCAAAGAGTACCTGCAAGAGCCTCCTGTGTTTATGCCACCATTCGAGGGAAGACCATTGATCATGTATCTGACTGTTTTAGAAAATTCAATGGGGTGTGTGCTGGAACAGCATGACAAGTCTGGCCGAAAAGAGCACACTATTTATTACCTGAGCAAAAAGTTTACCGACTGTGAAACTAGATATTCAATTCTCGAGAAAACTTGTTGTGCTATGGCATGGGCTGCTCACCGGCTAAGACACTATATGCTGACCCATACTACCTTGTTGATATCTAAAATGGATCCAATAAAATACATCTTTGAGAAACCTGCTCTCCCTGGGAGAATAGCGAGATGGCAGATGATCCTAACAGAATATGACATACAATATACTACCCATAAAGAAATAAAGGGTAGTGTACTAGCTGATCACCTTGCTCACTAAGCTGTAGAAGATTACTAGTCCATGAAGTTCAAATTTCCAGATGAAGACATCATGATGGTAAACAATTGTGAAGAACTCAGGCCATATGAGGGACCTGAACAAGGATCCCGATGGACCCTGGTTTTTGATGGGGCATCCCACGCACTCGGCAATTGTATTGGGGATGTACTCATATCTCATGAAGGGTGTCATACTTCCTTTACTGCAAGACTCTTCTTCAATTGTACAAATAACATGGCGGAATACAAGGCGTGAATTTTTAATCTCAAAGCTTCCATAGATTTGGGGATCAAATCTTTAAGTGTATTTGGAGATTCATCTTTGGTCATCAGCCAGATCAAAGGCGAATGGTACACCAAACACCCTAACCTTATCACCTACAAAGAACATGTGTTGACATTGCTCCCACCTTTTGAGAAGATTACCTTCGAGCATTTCCCGTGAGAAGAAAATCAGCTAGCAGACGCACTAGCCACAATGTCATCCATGTTTAAACTTAAATGGGATAACGAGGCTCCCCAGATCACCATTGAACGAATGGATAAACTAGTTCACTGTCACGAGATTAATACTGAAGAAATAGTGGACCAACCTTGGTTTCACTAAGTCAAGAGGTATCTCGAGGCTCAAGAATATCGCGAAGGAGCTTCAGTAAATAATAAGAAGTTCTTAAGGAGATTCTCTGCTAAATTCTTCCTTAGTAATGGCATTCTTTACAAACGCAACCATGATTCTGTGTTACTTTGGTGCATAGACAAGGTTGAAGCTGAAAGGATCATGGTTGAGTTACATGAAGGCACTTTTGGCACCCATTCCAGTGGGCATACGATACTAAAGAAAATCCTACGGGCAGGCTATTACTGGTCTACCATGGAAGCAGATTTCTATCAACACTCTCGAACCTGTCACAAGTGTCAGATTTATGCTGACAAGGTGCACGTACCTCTAGTTCCTCTAAATATCTTGACAGCTCCTTGGCCCTTTGCTATATGGGGAATTGATATAATTGGGGAAATCAAGCCAACAGCCTCCAATGGACACCGCTTCATCCTAGTGGCCATTGACTATTTTACAAAGTGGGTTGAGGAAACCTCTTTCGCTTCCGTGACCAAGAATGTCGTAGCCCGGTTCATCAAGCAGAATCTCATCTATCGATACGGTATCCCAGAGAGGATCATCACTGACAATGGTACGAACCTGAATAGTACTATGATCACTGCCCTGTGCGAGCAATTCAAGATCCAGCATCACAATTCTTCCCCTTACCGGCTAAAGATGAATGGTGTTATCGAAGCTGCAAATAAGAACATCAAAAAGATCATACAGAAAATGGCAGTCACATACAAAGACTGGCATGAGATGCTACCATTCGCTCTCCACAGGTATCATACCATAGCGCGTACATCAACTGGGGTAACACCATACTCTCTGGTATATGGCATGGAGGATGTTTTGCCTATTGAGATCTAGATCCCCTCTCCAATAATTATGAAGGATGCAGGGTTAAACAAAGACGATTGGATCCAGACTCGACTTGATAAACTAAACTTGATTGATGAGAAAAGGCTTACTTTTGTCTGTCATGGTCAAATGTATCAAAAGTGGATGATCAAGGCTTTCAACAAAAAGGTTAGACTCCAAGTATATCAGGTCGAGGATTTTGTGATCAAACGCATCATACTTCCGCAAGGTGATCCCAGGGGCAAATGGACTCCTACATACGAATGACCGTTTATAATCAAAAACATATTCTCTGGTGGAGCAATGATCTTGACCACCATGGATGGCAATGACCTACCGCACCCTGCGAACGCAAACATAGTCAAAAGATACTACGCATAAGAGACCCGCTAGGTTGACACACCTAGGAAAAACAAGGGCATCCCGGTGAACCAAAAGGGTTCGGGAAAAAATTAGGGATAAAACAAAAAGATATGTACACCCGGCAAGTTGAAAATCCGAAAGGGCGACTTGGGAAAAAAAGGGTTTCCCGGTGGACTGAAAACCCGAAAGGGCGGTTCAGGCAAAAGTTAGGGAATTAAAGCGTATGACTATGTCCCGTTGGACCACCTCGCGGACAACTTGCAAACTTGACATTTCTGACCAATTCAATCATCTTCGGATGAAGCAACAAATAGACAAGATGCTTAGAGATACAAAGACTATAGCAGAATGGGAACCCCATGGTATTGTTGCACATAGTTATCTTTTCTTTGTATTAAAATTTTCATTCCTTACGACAACATTCTCTTAATAAAATGTTTGTCTCATTGTACAAAACTACTTACTCAAATTCAATACGAAGATATCCCATTGAAAGTGCAAAAACTATCTGTTTTTTCTTTTTGCTTGTGTTTTGTTTAAAAAAACATCCAAAGATTCATTGTTGAACATATGCATTTGAACATAATTAATGTTTACAAATAAACAAAATAAAAGACAATCGTTGATGGCTTTAAGAGATAGGGAAATCTCTTTAAGTTTATCTCCATAAAATTCCCCACAGTGAGCAGTTTAATCCCCAACAGAACAAAGCTTCCAATTATCAATCCCCAGTAGAAGTCATCTAAATTTCTCAGAAATTCCCCAAACCAGAATTTTTCAAGCAGTACATTGCATTTCCCTTACAAATAGAGTTTATTTCTCTAAGGGAAATTCATCATCACTTCAAACTTCACAACATGAAGACTTATAATCCTCAGCAGCAGACATGGATTTATTTTCCTCAATCCAATAGAAGTATATCAAAATTAGCTCACATACGCATACATCGCACCCATATATCATAAACATTGGTTACACAAATGCATCATACCATGCATTTCATACAACATGATTGTGCATTTTAGCTAACGTTTTTCCCTTTTTCAGGATAAGGTTAACATCTACCATTAACAATGTTCAAAGTTTTCATATACAATTCAGATATGCTCCAGATACGGATGCCATCCTGATACTCATTCAGATTCATCTTTTAGATACAGTTCAAATACGCTCCAGATACGGATTCCATCTTGATACTCATTCATATTTATATTTCAGATACAGTTCAAATACGCTCCAGACACGAATGCCATCCTGATACTCATTCAGATTCAACTTTCATATACAAATCAGATACGCTCCAGATATGGATGCCATCCTGATACTCATTCAGATTCACCTTTCATATACAATTCAGATATGAATATTATTTTGTTGCTTATTTAAGACCTCTTCGAGTTCAGACAAATCTCTCACCGATTATTCTGATTATTTCCTAGTAGGTCCTTTTTTCTGTTTCAAATAAATCACTCCAAAGGTTTATTTTGATTCGTTCCCAGTTGAAATCAAGGCCAGACTTAGTCCATTTTCTGTCAACAGTCACACTTGGATGGCATCTGTAAGCCCATCTCCAAAGTTATCCCTCAGTTCATCCAATGGAATCTTTAAGCCCATTCCTGATACAATAGATTCAAGGCATTACTTTGTACACCAGCAAGTGCAAATTTTTGGGCACTCTAGTGTTCAATCATCTTTCACTTTCAAGCTACGAACGACAAGCATGCCAATCTCACTATTCAAGTTTAAGAAGATTGAACAGGGGAAGTTGTTGTACCCCAAAAATTTCCCTCTAAATTTTCATGCAAGATGCTTATCCTAGGGTTTCTCGTACGCTCAATTGGTTCAAAGGTCGACCAGACAGATTCTCTTCCTAGGCGGTAAATCAACAATTAGGGTTTGGTATTTCTAAGAGATAATTGAGTTTTAAAAATTTCAAATGTTCTTAAACACAATTTGTTGAAGTTTGTTAATTCTACAAGACTGACAAATGTTCTTAAAACATGTTTGATAGACAATGAAGTCCCGTTCGAATCAAGTGTGACATGAGAACTCATTTTGATTACCAGTTAGTCATTGGAAAAGGGTTGAAGATTAAGATTTTTGTGACCACAAGTCTTTGGATTCAAGTTAATCAAGTGGAATTAAATTCTTAAACATTTATTTTGTTTTAGAAGTTTGTTTGGAGTACAAAGTGTTTGTTTTGTTTAATCATTTTTAGTGATTTCTTGAAATACAAGTTACCCAAAACAAGGTGTTTTACTCAAAGCATTCAAATAAGAATTTCAAAGTTCAAATTTGAGATTGGTACAATAATCTTTATCACGCAAAATTTATTCAAAGGCATTGTGTTCATTACATTACAAGTAAGTTGAATTTACAAATTTTGTCTTGTCTACAAATGCAATAAATTACAAAGATTTGTTTTATTTACAAAAAGGAGAAATTTTGTTTCTTCAAAGTCTTCATTTGCTTCATCTTCAAGAAACCCCTCCAATCTTCGTTTGCTGTCCACGCCTCGTGTTCATGAAACAAAGAAGAAAAGAAGATTAGCAAGCTTTTCAAATAAAAAATGGTACGAGAAATCCATCATTAGGGTTTAGGTTTAGGAATCAGATACAAAAGGGCAAGCTGTAGCAAGTAGCAGACAAGCAATACTGCAAACTGTCCAAAAAAACCTGCAACAAATGTAGCAAATGGGGCAAGCTGCAACAGCAAAGAAGTTGCATAGTAGGCAACAAACTACACAGCACGGCAGGCTACAGCAACCTGGTAGAACAAAACCTGTGCAAAGTCTAAAGGGGAACAAAGTATCCAGATTTCAGAAAAAGGAGGTTTTTGTATTCTAGGCCTCAAACAATATCAATTTTTGTCATGGGCCAATTATGATTGCAAATCATAAGACAACACTTAGTTCACAATAAACAAATTCAAAAGAATTTCAACCACATTTTTAGCCCATTAGCAAAAGATTCAAATCAAGAAATTCAAGCCCAATAAAGGCCTCAAAACAGTGTCCTATCATTGTCCTAAAGATATGTTTGCAAATCACAAAGTTTGGTTCACAAACAAGGGAAAACAGAATGATACAAGCCTCACAAGTCAGAATTCTATCATTGGCTAGGGATAATCTTTTGCAAATCTCAAATATTTAGTTCACAAAAGATAAATAGGAAATCAAAAAATATCAAATCAACAAGCAAAAGCCTCATGTTACTTCAAATCAGAAAATAGTCTCAACAGAAGACCAGTACAACAAACAATCAAAAAGCCTCAAAATTTGTAAAGTCATGTCATGGGCCAAAATAACTTTACTGCAAATCTCAAATCACAAGCTCTGTTCACAGTAAAGGAAAGAAGCAATTCAGTTCAAGGTATAGCAAATCCAACAAGTAACTGTTATAAAATACACCAAGTACAAAGCACAAGTAACCAATACAGCAAGGGCAAAAGTTGATTTATCAGAAAATATCAAGTCAGCAAGAAAAAGCCACATATCTTGTTTGAACTCAAAATTTGTAAAGTCATGTCATAGGCCTGGGGTACTTTACTACAAATCTCAAAACAATGTTTGGTTTGGTTCACGGTAAAGAGAAAAAGAATTTAGGAAAAACAAATTTCATCACGGTACAAGAGCTGTCAAACTCAGCTATAAAAGCATCACAGTTTTATCAAAACCATAAGCCACAAAGTAAAAAAAAATAGAGAAGTACAAAAGCCAAGAAAGTAAGGCCTTAAAGCAAGCAAAGCCAACATAGCAAAAGTACAACAATATTGATGTATCATAAGTTAAAGTGACAAGTCCCAAACTGAATCCCCATCAAGTCAGTATCATAAAACAAAGTGAACAAAGATCACAATATAAAACTGACAAGAACACAAAAGCAAAGAGAAGATACAGAGATACCAAGCCAATTTCTGTTCAATACAAAACAGAATCAACAAAGCCAAATTTTGTTGATATCAAAAACACGAATCAACAACCCAAAGTTTAACTCACCAGATATACAAACATACAAATATATAACCAACACCACCATTTTCCAAACTCATCATCATCAAAAATATACACAAACTGAAACACGAAAATTGCATGCAAACAACAACAAAACCCTAAATAGTTTATCATCATCATTTTCCAGAAAACCAAACCCTTCAGAAATAACAAGGAGAAAGAGAGAGGAAAGATCTCACTGAGGTAAAGCTATCCAACCCTAGGGTTTCGTTTTCCCCCTTTTAGATTTACGCATAACCATACAACATCGGCAAAATCCAGTCACGGATTAATAAATAGGAGAGAGAGAGAGGAATCAGAAAAGAAAAAGAAAACAAGTTTGGAACATCGCTGCCACCGTCACTGCTGTGAGGCGATTTCCAGCGTGGCCGTTTTCTTCGTCTTCGGTGAAGGAAGCTTCAAAGGGCGAGAGAGAAAGTGAAACGAGAGAGAGAGAGAGTTCCTGGTGAAAATGATAAAGCCCTTTGTCATTCTGTTTGTTTCTTTTTAATTTTTTTACATTTTTTTTCTTTTGGGCTTTAATCAAAAAACACATTCAGCCCATTGCCTATTCATCATGCACCCCCTCTATTACTCAGAATAACCAGGCCCAACATTTTTTCCTGCCATTTTTTGTTTACAAAAACAACAATTTTGGACCCAGCTCCCATTTCACTGTTTTTAACCCCCACTTCCATTTTTTTAACCCCCTGTCCAACTATTTATATATTTTACTATTTTTCATTTATATACCTAAACCAAAAAAATACAAGAAATGTATTTTCATTAAATTAAAAAAATATTTTTATTTTACTAAATTAATTTTTATCATTCCTTCTAAAATATAAAAATACTTCTTTATTAACCTTAATTAAAATCATTTTCTAAACAATGTTAAATTTAACTTAGGTTTTCTTTTAATTATTTTTTTATGCTATTTTAGTTAATATTAAAATATTTTCGTAAAAAACACTAAAAAATATCTTTCTAAATTAAGTTAATCTATTTCTTTTCTTTTTAAATCATTTTTTTAGTTTATTAGGTTAAGATGAAAACTTTTTCTTAACAAAGAAATTAATTCATTTCTTTTTCATTGAATACCTTATACGTTATTTCTTTACATTCTTGTATATTATTTACTTCAATTTTTGTACATTATATCATTACTTGTGCATTATATTCATTCATATTTTTTGTACATTATTTATTCAAATTTAATATGGTTGTAATAGATAATTAGATTTTAATTTCCCACAAATGTTGTAATAGCGTAGTAACTTTAAATTCTGCAATTTATCGCTTTATATACAATTGCTAGTAATTAGGATTTGTATGGAAAGACTAAAACCAATCAATTAGGAAATCCTAATTCAAGACAAAATCAAGCATGAAAATGATACACTTTCACACAAGCACCCATAGGGTTATCCCACTTGATTACCTTATACAAAATAACCATATTACACATGTAAGGTGTCTTAGCAAAAACAAGCAAATACAATATTATAGTCCCTCGACGACGCTATCTAAGTTTCCTCACAAATGATCTTAGTCCCTAAAAAAAAAGAATGCTAAGATACCTTGTAATATTGCTAATCATGGTTATACGATGGCCCATGCCCATCCCATTTACATCCAAAGATAGGGTTGCTTACCAAATCAATGGTAAGACAACAATGTCAAAGGAAGAGAAAATGAACAAGAAAGACATTTGAGTAGGTAGATTGTTCCTAATTACTTGCTCCATTTCGAGACCAACATCCTTGCTATTTTCAAAACAAACACACACACTTTCAAAATTCTTACAAACTTGAAAACATTTTCAAAAGATCAAACATATTTGTATACATTCTTACAAACAAGAATCATTACAAAGATTTCCTAAACAATGGCCTCTTTATAAAATACTTTCAAAAACCACACAAAGCACAATTTCAAACAAAAAGCAAGTGATCTAACAAGTAACTAAGAGCCCATGGAAAATCATGGATGAAAAGGGTGCTAATACCTTCCCTTTTCATAATCTACCCCCCGAACTCAAGAAATAATCTCAAAGGTCTTTCCTGTGCTTTTTCACCTTTCCTTTTGGACAAAAGAAAAGTCGGTGGCGACTCTTTCTAACTGCAACATTTGCGATCAAATGCAAAACACCCAAGTCAGTTCTCCCACTGTATCACAATGTCAATCCACATATTGAAGGATGGATAGCTCCACTCTCTCCTAGTATCTGCTCAAGGATGGGAGAGGGGGCATGTGGCCAGGTTCATAGGGGTTTGAACTGATCTTTGCAGCAACCACCTAAATGAGAAACCAGACCTATAAATACCCTAATCTCTGCAGTTGGGACATTCAATCACTTTTCACATATAAGAATAAAAAAGGTCTTCTTGTGCATCTTATCGTTGACATGATATCCGCTATTGTATTTACCACAAGTACAAGATGGATATAAAGGAAATAGTTCCAACATCTCCATGTTTCTTCTCTCGAAAGTTACTTTTTGATGATCATATATCCCAATATCATACTTGAACGCACTCCTTTGATCTTTTATTGAGCGAGATAATGCACAATATTGTATGATGATGTGCGTTTGGATTATAACTTTCAATATTGACACTTTTCAATTTTTATAGGACTTATGAGAAATACATAGGTGTAATGACCGATTCAAAAAAATATCACAATGCTTTTAATACATACTGTAGCGGTAGAAATGTTCAAGACTAAGCCATTGGATTGACTAGACTTTATACAAATCAAAATAAAAATTGCCACCGCGCTTTATTGTTTCCAAAGGAATGGGAAAAGAGCGAATAACCCAAAAAGGGGGAAAGATTCAAGGTAAGAGGGTTGGTTATGAAAAGGGAAGGTATTAGCACCCTAAACATCTACAGTACTCCGCTGGAACCTCTTTGAAAAATCTGTATATTTTGGCTATAAAAATGTGTTATATATAAAATGGATAGAGGAGGTGAGAAAAGAAATATTTTATGATTTTTTACCTGCCGCGGTTGTGAACCTTTAGTGCCTACGTACACCTTTCGTGCAATAGGTGATCAGGGTACACGTAGTTCCTCTTTTAAAAATTTAAAAACACAAGTGTGTTGGTTAATTTTATGAGATAAGACATCATCGTCATTGTCCGTGTGAAAAACATACTTACTACCCACAATCATGAGAAATGAGAATTTGCATCATCTCAAAGTGGAGGATATGGCTTGGATTTTAAAATCAACAATGCCTCACTCAACACCCAAGTGGAAAATATTTCTCTTTACTACATATTGCAGAAGTATAGTTGTTTGCATCACTACAAGGATTAACAAGAGTCTAATTTTTTTTAAGAAAATTTTTAAAATAAAAAGCCAAAGTGGCAAAAATAGTTTGAAATGAGATTGATTGACTTTTAGTCTTCTCACAAAAATGTCAAAGTATTATTAAATTGATTGAAATTTACTTATGAAAATGTTTTGAAAATGCATGGACCTAAGTCCATGTTTATTATGAAAGTGGCTCAAGTTTCAAAACAAGAAGAATTTCCAAAAGGAGGGAGAAGATTTTTGAAATTAAAGAAGATGGAAGAAGAAGAAGAGGCTATCATAAAGCATAAGGTAAAAGCTAGGGATAATAACCATCTAACCAACAAGAAGCCAATACTTGACATTATGAGTCAATATAGAATTCCCATTCTTTGGATTGAAACCAAGCAAGCAAAGATACTAGACCTCTTGAGAGAACCAAACTTCAAGTGTATTAAGTCTTCGCAAAAATTAGGCAGAGTAATGGTTGTATACGAGTGAATTCCAAATTACAAACAAAGTATGTAATCACAAAACCTGCACACAAAACAAACAAACAACCCAATGTCTTGAGGTAAACCTCAAGAACTACAGACAAAATATCAAATAAAGTCACAAAGTCTCCAAGGTAGGCCAAGGTCTCTAATCCTAAGTCCAAGAAGTCCAATGCTCCATAATGCCAAGGATAGTAATCAAATAGTCCAAATATCATTAAAGATTTTTATGGTTCATGTTGATTATTAGATGTCTTTAAAAGGAAAAGAAAGGCTCAAGTGAGCAAAATAAAAATGACATAAAAGTAAATGCACAAGTGAGAAAATTAAAAATGGCATGAAATGTAAATGCTCAAATTAAATGGTAAATAAAGCATAAAAAATAAAAGCATAAAGTAAAGTCAATTGTTAGAAGTTAGGGGTTAATTGGATGACCATCTTGAAACTTGCATTTGGAACTAATTAGAGGATTGGTAGAACCAAAGCCTCCACACAACAAGTTGCATTTTCTTTTTGTCAAGTATATCATCCATTTTGTAAATCCTCAAAAGTAACATTTAATGATCAACGATGTTTAAGTGATCCGCGTTGACCAAAAGTGTTGTAGATCCATTAGAGGATTGGTAGAACCAAAGCCTCCACACAATGAATCTCAAGGTTATTGGATCAAAGAGATCAAATTAACATACTTGGGCTTGCAATCATAAGTTTGGGCCACGAATGATCATTTATTCGAATCGTGACAAAATTTAGTGCTATGTTAAGCAATCGTAAGTGGACTTATGTAGAAGTCGCACCTATTTTGAGGCCGGTCAATAGAAATCTATGTACTTCATGTTTGGATAAATGATATAGAAATCACCATCCCTTAACATGTAGCACAATTAAAAAAAGAAAGGGATAAGATGAAGAGGGAGGGGAATGATAAGCTAATTTGGATCACCATTTCAAAATCCTTTCATCTTTAAATTCAACCACTCCTCTAGATGGATTAAAGCACTAAATATATCATTAATCCAAAGCACCAAAAATGAATTAAATAATTCACTCTTAGATAGATTTGAATTGATGAACATTTATCCAACTTCATCTACATCACAAATTCCATTGAGTTTAAAAACAAATTAGACATTTAAAATTGCAATCAAAGTTATCCATCAAAGAGAGTGAGCAGAAAAATATTTGAGTCAAAACAGCCCCAAAATAAGGCAGCAAAAGTATTTTGGCACTGCTACAATCAATTGTGCTTAGACAGCAACCTATTGCATTAGTGCAGTTTTTTATCAAATCAATTTTCTGTGACAATCAATTGCAATGTTACAACAATTGATTGCAACCTGTTAAAAAATCAGTAGAAAACATCATTTTAAAGATCAAATTCTTGTTCCAACTTTTAACAAACACCTTATGATCATGGATCCAATTGAACATGAAAATTCCATCAAATTTTGAGAAAATAGCACTAATGGAGTTATAAAACAGTGCTCAATGAATCAAAACCAGAAATCCATAAGAGATCACATTGTAAAAGATGATGATCCAACTTACCAAAGCTAGAATTAGAGAAATATCAAACAACTTCCAGAATTTGCCTCAATTCAACAACAAGAATCAATCACCAAAGCTTGGATATAGAGAATTGATGAAGAAAAAATATTTGGATGAAGGTTTAGCTCAAAGATTAGTAAGCTTCAATGCAAAGCTTACTAACTTTTTGAAAATGGAGCTTTGAGTGAATTTGGTAAAATGGAGAGAATTGAGAGATTTTTTAGCAAGATGAGTTTGGCTATCAAAAGCTTATGATTTGAATAAAATGAGGTCTCTATTTATAGATTTTTAGGATTGGGATTAATGGTAATTTGGTAATTGATTCTTGGAATCAAATTTGAATTAATAATATAATTTCAAATTATGCAGAAAAAATGGAGCCAAAATGATGACAATTTGAATTTGCTGGCTTTTTTTCAAAAAAACACGTGCATTTTGCAGTTATGAGTCGATACATAGGTGGTATGCGTAGATACATCCTAGCTGTATAACATAGCATGTGTCGATACATGCCTCTATGTGTCGATACATACTATTATTTCAACATATTACAGAATCACACAAACTACATGAGTCGATACATAACACGTATGTGTCGACACATGCTAGTTAAACAAACAGGATGAGTCGATACATACATGCATGTGTCGACAGATGCTAGTTATACACATCAAGATGAGTCGATACATACATGCATGTGTCGACACATGCTAGTTATGTATCGATACATACCTTTGTGGGTCGATGCATGCTGTCTTCGACTTGGTACCTACAAAACACAATTTTGCAAAGACAAGGATAAATATTTTTTTTTTGTATTTTGGTTAGAGGTTAACCAATAACACATATACAAAATACAAAACCAAGGTGCTTGGAAATTCCTCAAGAGCAAACTTAAAGATAGGAGATAGAAAAAGAGGAAAAACCAACCCTAATGTGATCTTGTTGTGATCAAATTGACATGATATGATAGGGGAATCTTAGGGGCAAAATTTGGGGTACAACAGCTGCCCTTATTTAAGTGTCTTCTATCCGGAGATACGAAGGTTAAAAATCTTCGTGTCGACGCGATTAAAGATAGTTAAATATAAAACAAGCCTTATTTTTATCTCTAAGATGCCATGCAATGCTTATGATTATGAATGCATATGAACAGAACAAAAGAGACACAAAGTAACACTAGGGATGCCACAAAAATGAAGAAACAAAGGAGCAACCCCCACCAGGAAAATAAATCACTGGTGGACCAAAAGAATTGAATAAGAGAGGAGGATAACAAGCATCGACGTTCACTGCCGATGTCTACCAACATTCACTAAAGGTAGAGAGAAAATATATACCGACTCATAGATGATGGTGAAATACCAACTCAATAGTTGAAGGTAGAAGATCAAAAAGATACCGACTCACAGATGATAGTAAACTACCAACTTAATAGTTAAAGGTAGAAAATCAAAAAGATACCGACTCACAGATGACAGTAAACTACCAACTCAAAAGTTAAAGGTAGAAGAGAAAATATATCATGCCACCGCCGTTCACTAATGATGAACTACCACCATTCATTGATGATAGCAAAAAGATAAGAAACACTGACGTTCATTGCCGATGTACTAGCCACGTTCACTAAAGGTAGATTTGAAAATATCATACCATCACCGTCACTGACGACGAACTACCACCGTTCACTGATGATAGGAAAAAGATAAGAAACACCGACGTTCACTACCGATGTACTACCCACGTTCACTGAAGGTAGGTTTGAAAATATCATACCATCGCCGTTCACTGACGAGGAACTACCACCGTTCACTGATGATAGAAAAAAGATAAGAAACACTGACGTTCACTGTCGATGCACTACCAACGTTCACTGAAGGTAGATTTGAAAATATCATACCACCGCCGTTCACTGATGATGAACTACCACCGTTCACTGATGATAGAAAAAAGATAAGAAACACCGACGTTCATTGCCGATGCACTACCAACGTTTGCTGAAGGTAGATTTGAAAATATCATACCACCGCCATTCACTGATGAGGAACTACCACCATTCACTAATGGTAGCAAAAATATAAGAAACACTGACATTCACTGCCGATGTACTACCAACGTTCACTGAAGGTAGATTTGAAAATATCATACCACCGCTGTTCACTGATGATGAACTACCACCGTTCACTGATGATAGCAAAAAGATAAGAAACATCGATGTTCACTGCCGATGCACTACCAACATTCACTGAAGGTAGATTTGAAAATATCACACCATCACCGTTCACTGACGAGGAACTACCATCGTTCACTGATGATAGCAAAAAGATAAGAAACACCGACGTTCACTGTCAATGTACTACCCACGTTCACTGAAGGTAGATTTGAAAATATCATCAAGTTTTCCCCAAAATTCGGGTGTTTCACCTGGAACGGGTCTCAACTTCTTCTTTAACCAATGCACTCTTCCTGGAAAGGGTAATATGTAAGCTTATCTCAAATAAAGAGACTTCAACTCATTGTCAAGGGGAATTGCAAAGAAAGATGACTTTCTGGGGAAAGAGATATGACTTCTTGGGGAAAGAGATATGACTTCCTGGGGAAATGCCACGTTATTCCTGCTGAGGAGATAAAGTCTTCTCGTGCAAAATAAATGCACAAACCAAAACTCGAAGTTCTCAGAAATCCAAAGTAAATAATATCGTCATGCAACCACGAATCCAATTAGAAACAAACTGGAGCAAGACGGCCAACGAAGATACATCCTTTAAGAAATAAACTCATGAGGGAAAACCAAATCCAACTAAGAAAAGAGCGCTGCAGGAAGGTTAAGACACAATGTCAATAAAAAATGATTTGTAGCAATGCATGATGCATGTATGGATGTATGAGTGATATCGTGCATATGCTGGTAAAAGGATACATAATCAGTACAAGCAAACAAAACTGCCTCAGGTACTAACAACATTGGGCTAAGCTTCAACCAGAAAGATCAATCCAAGAAAGGTAAAGGCAACTGCAGAAACCAAACCTATTGCATGTCCTAACTTCACTGAGGAGAAACATAATCCAGATGTAGCTAAATCAAACAGATACCGGGATAGAAATCTTTCTTCTGGTTTCATTGGAGAAATCAGATTTTCAAAAGCAACATATCTACTGGAGATTGCAAGACCAGCCTCAACTAAAGCAGACTAACACCGAGACAATCAAACCTAACTGGGGAATTCAAACCCACTTCCCTGGTGAAAAACTGCGGATTGAAAACTTTTCATCATGAATACTCATTCCAACAAGAGATGCCCTGGGATAACCTTCCCGGGGAATAGCACACAGACTTCAATGGGGAAACAAAAGCTTTCACGGTTCGCACTTCTACTGGATATTGCAAAACTGATCATGAATAAGGCAGATGGAAACCAAATTGTCAAAACATTCACTGGGGAATTCAGGCCCACTTTGAAGGAAGAAAAATATACGGACTTCACTAAGGGAGACAATGCTTTATCATCGAGACATATACTAGGTACTTCATGATGACTTCATTGGGGAAGATGAAAACCACATCATCGAGGGGAAACCAAGATACGTTCTTCACTGGGGAAACCAGAGATACGTGCTTCACTAGGGAAACTAGAGATACATGCTTCACTAGGGAAACCAGAGATACATTCTTCAAGAGTAATTATTGCACCAACTTCTTTGGGGAGAAAGGACTTCTATCAAATAAACGAGGCCTTCACTGGAGAATATTGGATTGAGTCTTCATATCATACATACCTATTCCAACAAAAGATGCCCTGGTATAGTCTTCATGGGAAATCAAGAAGTCAACACTAATGCCAATACTGCAAAAAGAGCGATAGCTTAGCACACCGAGGGAATAAAACCTTTCATCATATGAGGGAAAACTTTGTTGGGGAATCTGGGACGGAGGCTTCTAACGATGCAAACCCAAAATCAAAAGCAAACCAAGACTTAGCCGGGGATAAGGGGATCACAAACCCAATACTGTACCTTGCACCCACTGGTATCGTCTTTAACTATCTGAGAAACACACAAAGATTGCGTACATACTAATAGGATGACTTGAGATAAACCTTCGTGAAGGAAGTACATCTTCTTAAAACAAACAGAGTTTGTTCATTCCTGAGATCGCCATTTTTGTTGTCATTGTTTTATCATAAATCCCAAAGTAAATTGAATTGTAAAGACGTCTTTCTTTTTGAAAAGTCAATTTTGCTTTTTAATCTTTTTTCTTTAAAAATTATTATCAGTAATAAATGGAGTCTTTGCAAGCAAAATAAAAATAAGAACACAAAGAATTGGGCAAAAGCTCGAATTTTATTAATAGAATGGTAGTCTGTGAATGGCGAGACTCCATGGATGATTACAAAGTTTGGGAAATGGTAATATATAATGGAAAAGATACATTGAGATACAATGACCACTATTCTCCGCAACAACTTTTGAAATCCTGAGCAGCAGCTTTTGTTGAAGTATGGTGAGGATCCGAGAAGATTGTTGCTTCAATGATCAAGTCTTGTCTGACGTAGTTACTTGCCAAGAAAAATCCCTAAATTTTGCCTAAGCTGCCCTTGTGGGTTTTCAACTTAGCGGGAAATTTATTCGATTTATGTCTCTAATTTTTTTCTAGACCGCCCTTTAGGGTTTTCAGCCTACCGAAACGCTCCTTTTTGCCTAAGCCGCCCTTTTGGGTTTTCAACTAAGCGAGCTGTTCTTTTATTTCTTTAGGCGAAGTATTTCTTGACTGCGTCAGCATTCATGGGACGTGGGAACTCCTCTCCATCCATAGTTTCAAGAATTAATGCACCACTAGAGAAGGCTTTCTTGACAACATACGGACCTTCAAAATTGGGAGTCCACTTGCCCCTAGAATCAGTGTTAAAAGACATGATCTTCCTGAGCACGAGGTCGCCTTCTCTGAATTCACGAGGTTTGACCTTTTTATCAAATGCTTTCTTCATTCTTTTCTGATATAACTGCCCATGACACAAAGCTGTCATTCTCTTCTCTTCAATCAAATTCAATTGGTCAAACATGTTCTGGACCCATTCAGCCTCTGTCAACTTGGCTTCCTTTATCACACGTAACAAGGGAATCTCAACCTCAACAGGGAGTACAGCTTCCATTCCATATACCATGGATAACGGGGTTGCTCCGGTTGAAGTGCGGACAGATGTTCGATATCCATGCAGAGAAAAAGGGAGCATTTCATGCCAATCCTTATAACTAACAACCATTTTCTGGATAATTCTCTTGATATTCTTATTAGCAGCTTCAACGGCTCCATTCATCTTTGGTCTGTACGGAGATGAGTTGTGATGGACAATCTTGAATTCTTTACACAGTTTTGTCATCATTTTGCTGTTCAAATTCGAGCCATTGTCGGTGATGATTCTACTCGACACACCATACTGGCATATAAGATTGTTTTTGATGAAACGCACAACCATCTGTTTGGTAACATTGGCATAAGAAGAAGCCTCTACCCATTTGGTAAAGTTGTCAATTGCTACCAAGATGAAACGGTGTCCATTCGAAGCTTTGGGTTCTATCATCCTGATCATGTCAATACCCCACATAGAGAAAGGCCACGGGGAGGAACTCACATTGAGAAGTGTCAGAGGCACATGGACCTTGTCTGCATAAATCTGGCATTTATGGCACTTCTTTGCAAATTTGCAACAATCAGATTCCATTGTCAACCAATAATAACCTGCCCTTAGCATCCTTTTAGCCATCGAATTCCCATTAGCATGAGTGCCAAATGAACCTTCATGATTCTCATGCATCAACAAGTTTGCTTCGTGTCTATCCACGCATCTGAGCAAGACCATGTCATAATTTCTATTGTATAACACATTTTCACTGAGGAAGAAACTGCCTGCCAATCTTCTCAGTGTCTTTCGATCTTTCCTCGACGCACCAATCAGGTATTCCTGAGTCTAAATAAAATGTTGGATGTCATAATACCAAGGTTTTTCATCTGCTACCTCCTCTATTGTAAACACATGAGTGGGCATATCCAATCGTCGAACTGTAATACGAGGTATATCATTCCAAGTATTCACTTGGTACATGGAAGCCAGAGTTTCCAGAGCATCCGCCATTTGATTTTCATCTCTAGGAATGTGATGTAATTCAACTTTATTGAAGAAGGGTAATAATATTTTAGCATAATCTTTGTAAGGGATCAAGCCAGGGTGACGAGTATCCCATTCTCCTTTAATCTGATTTATTACCAAAGCTGAATCGCCATACACATCTAGAATTTTGATTATGAGATCAATATCTTCTTCAAGACCCATGATGCAAGCCTCATATTCCGCCATATTATTAGTGCAATCAAATGTTAACCTTGGAGTAAAAGGAATGTGCGATCCATGAGGAGTGACAATCACAACACCAATTCCTTTACCATAAGCATTCATCGCTCCATCAAAAATCATACTTCAACGAGATTTAGGGTCAGGGCCTTCCTCAGGCAATGGTTCATCACAATCTTTCACTTTCAGGAACATCACATCCTCATCGGGGAATTCATACTCTGCAAACTGATGATCTTCCATCGGCTGGTGAGCAAGGTAATCTGCCAACACATTACTTTTGATAGCTTTTTGAGTGCGGTACATAATATCATATTCAGATAACAACATCTGCCAGCGGGAAATTCTCCCAGCAAGAGCAGGTTTCTCAAAAATATACTTGATTGAATGCATTTTGGAGATCAACCAAGTGGTATGATTCAACATATATTGCCGCAAACACTTTGTCGCCCAGGCCAAAGAACAACGCATATTTTCTAGCATGGAATAATGCAACTCACAATCAGTGAACTTTTTGCTGAGATAATAAATGGAAAACTCTTTCTTTCTTGTTTCATCCTGTTGTCCCAAAATACAACCCATGGATTTATCTAACATTGTAAGATACATAATCAACGGTCTTCCTTCTACGGGAGGAAGCAAGATAGGAGGTTCAAGCATATACTCTTTAATACTCTCAAATTCCCTTTGGCAGTCATCCGTCCACATACAACTTTGGTCTTTCTTTAACAACTTAAAGATCGGTTCACACTTTGCAGTCATATGGGAAATAAATCTAGAGATATAATTCAAACGCTCGAGGAAAACCCTGACTTTCTTTTCAGTTCTTGGTGCCGGCATTTCTTGAATTGATTTGACTTTATCAGGGTCAACTTCAATTCCTTTCTGGCTAACAATAAAACCCAAAAATTTCCCCGATCTAACTCTGAAGGTGCATTTATTTAGATTCAAGCGGACACGATACTTCCTCAAACGCTGAAATAACTTCAACAAATCTTTTATATGGCCTTCTTCAGTTTGGGATTTTGCAATCATATCATCAACATATACTTCAATTTCCTTGTGCATCATATCATGGAATAGGGTTGTCATAGCCCTCTAGTACGTTGCACCAGCGTTCTTCAACCCGAAGGGCATCACTCTGTAACAGAATGTTCCCCAGGGTGTGATAAACGTTGTTTTTCCATGTCCTCTAGAGCCATTCTTATTTGATTATACCCCGAAAATCCGTCCATAAACGAGAATACCTTTAATTTTGTTGTGTTGTCCACTAACATATCAATGTGAGGTAATGGAAAATCATCTTTCAGACAAGCTTTATTTAGATCTCTGTAATCTACGCACAAGCGGACTTTTCCGTCTTTTTTCGGTACAGGGACAATATTGGCAATCCATTGAGGATACACTGATGTCACAAGAAAACCAGCATTGATCTGCTTTAGGACCTCCCCTTTGATCTTTACTGCCATATCTGGGTGAGTTCTCCTCAGCTTTTGCTTAACTGGCGAACACTCTGGCTTCAACGACAAATGATGTTCAACAATGTTTGTATCTAGACCAGGCATATCTTGATAAGACCAAGCGAAAATATCCATATACTCTTTCACCAACTCAATCAACCCACTTTTTACATCAGAATGCAACAATGCTCCAATCTTAATCTCCTTCGGATCTTCTTATGAACCCAAATTAATCACTTCCAAAAGTTCCTTGTATGGCTGAATGGTATTATCCTCGTGCTCAAGCAACCGTGAGACCTCTTCTAGAATCTCATCATAATCTTCTTCTTCGGCCCCAATCACAGGACAATCAAAGTTGGGAGAGGATGCAGGGTCATTGTATTCAACGGGTTTTTTAATTAATCTGCACATGTGATTTATGATTTCTTTTAGAAACTGTCACATATAACAAGTGATCATGCAGATTAATTTTCAGTTATTATTTTTTTTGAAAGGTTTTTTCTGATTACCATTTCCCAAGAAAAAGCAGAAAATAAAGACACAATTTGGAAGCAAAGACAACTTTTATTAATGATCTTAACAGTCAAAGCAAACAGATAAGCCCATACAATACTTTCACCTTGGGCAGAGTGAAAGCTTTTCAAAAGAAAGAAACAGATTATCAAAACAAATTACTTTGAAATATGTATACAAGAAGGAACATCAATAGTGAACCAGTTCTGAACTCGGACTCCATGCGTCACATTATTAGGCACTTCCTGCTCTGCTTCATCCTCTTCAACAACATTAATCCCAGAACCAATTGGATGGAGGTAGCCTCCGCTGCAAAAAACATCGTGATAACTTTTCACAGAAGACTTTGACTTCAAACTTTCGCCTTCTCCATTCTTCGAAGAGAAACCTAAACCAGTTCTGTTTTTGTTCACGGGTGGATCCACAAGTTGTCCCCAAACTGCATTTTGACCATTGCGCACCACCTGTTGCGCGTCCTTCAGTGAAACCACAGAATTCTCATTCCTCCTTATGTTGTCAATAGATAGGGCTTGGAACTAGGTTCCAATAGCAGCCTCATCCGCTTCTACGATACTGAAAGAGGATAGATGGGCTATCAACAATGCTTGTTCCCCATTTATGATCACTACCTTCCCTTCACGCACAAATTTTAACTTCTAATGCAGAGTTGAAGTGACAGCCACTGCTTCGTGTATCCATGGTCGTCCAAGCAAACAACTATATGCGGGAACAATGTCCATAACCTGGAAGGATATCAAGAACAAATGCGGTCCTATATGGATGGGTAAGTCCACTTCACCGATGACAGATTTCCTAGACCCATCAAAAGCCTTCACAGTGATGCCACTCGGGCGCATAGATTCTCCTTGATACTTTAACTTCATGAGGGTACTCCTCGGTATAACATTCAGCGTATATCCGTTATCAATTAGCACATTGGACATCGAATCATTCTTGCAGTTCATGGATATGTGGAGGGCCAGGTTGTGATTCCTCCCTTCATCTGGTAACTCATCATCGCAGAAACTCAAATTGTTACATGACGTAATGTTTCCAATTACGCTGCTGAATTGATCTAATGGCATGTCATTCTCCACAAAATCTTAGTCTAGTACTCTCATCAGTGATTCTCTATGAGCAGAGGAATTCATCAATAAAGCCAGAATAGATATCTTAGAAGGAGTCTGAAATAACTGATCTATAATTTTGTAGTCGCTCATTATAATTATCTTCAAAATATCATCCACTTCTTTCTCTAATGTAGCTCCACTAGTCTCTCCTGCAGCCTTCTTAGGCTCATCGTTCTCAACAATTTTGTTTCCAACAACAACTTCCCTTCGAATAACCGACGCAAACACACGACCGCTACGGGTCACCCTGCTATTATCAGCTATATTTCCAACATCTGGCATTGGCTAGATTGGAATCTCTATCCCATCTTCCAAGATTATAGCGTTGTATTTGTAAGGCACAGCCTTATCTGATTCATAGGGAACTGGACCTGGCAGACTAATTACCATTGGGGTAACAGCTGGTTTGCTATGGTGCTCCACCTCAAGATGAGTGGGTGCACCAAAACAAGGTACAATGACATTCACCCCTTCCTCAACACAATCAGCCATCAAAAAGTCATTTCCGGCAAAAAAATCTTCATCTGAAGAGAAATACTCATTCGCGGAGGCATACTCTTCCTATGACTCTTCTTCCAACAAACAAACTTCCACCATATCTATCTCATGATAATCATCTCTCTGACCCGTGATCTTGATAGTTCCATTGTTTAACAGCAACTGAACACCCTCTCTCACAATTGAACATCCTTGGGGATTTCGACAACAAACTATGCAAGATCCATATTGTTGTTCCACCTGACCAGCAGTACGGCAAAAGGTAGCATGCAACTGCACTAGATCCTCATTCAAATGATCCACATCAAAAATTCTGAATTCACCCGAACATCCATAAACCATATTCACTTTCTCTTCGTATTCTAACCTAGGCCTGATTATATGGATTAAACCTTCATCCATCATCTCCTGCAAATCAACCTTTATGTTCTCTCAAACTTGTATATCTGTACTGCAAATAGCACAACCGGTGTGGTCATGCGTATAATAACTGAATTCACAGAGGTATGCGTGCATCTTCACCAAATCTCCTCTAACCAGATTAATGTCAAAAATCCGGAAGTCACCTGGACAATCGGCCACCATATTTACAGCATTCACCCCCCCCCCCCCCCCCCCGTGCTTGGGTAGACGATTGTCTTTCACATTAGGTCCCACGTCTTTGAAAGATAAAATTCCATACTTCACCAACCTTTGCACTTCAGTCCTAAAAGGATAACAATTCTCAACATTATGCCCTGGTGCTCCCTGATGAAAGGCACACGTCTGGTCTGCTTTGTAATACCAAGGCAATGGTGATGGTACAGCTGGAGGTGGTCGTGTCTGGACCAACTTCTTTTGAAACAATGCTGGTAGTAGCTCTGCATAGCTCATGGGAATAGGATCATAGTTCTCCCTTCTCTGATTATACCCTTGATTCCCCTGCTGGGACGGTCTCTGATAAGCAGCAGTATTCAGAGTGGCATTCATAACAGGAGTAACTGAGGCGACTTGCTAATGACGCTGATAATTCTTTCTAGGAGCTTTTACCCTTCTCTCTTGCATAACAGCATTTGTGTCCCCCTCGTTCTTCTTTGTAAACCCATAATATTGCTTTTTCACACCTCCGGATCCTTCACCCTTTGTTAAACGGCCTTCTCTTACTGCCTCTTCTAGGCGGACACCCATTTGTACCATCTCTATAAAATCACTTGGGGCACTTGCTACCATTCTTTCATAGTAGAAAGCGCCTAGCGTATTCAGAAAAATCTTGGTCATTTCCTTCTCTTCCATGGGAGGAATCACTTGTGAAGCCACCTCGCGCCATCTCTGCGCATATTCTTTGAACGATTCTTTGTCTTTCTGAACCATGGCCCTAAGCTGGTCACGGTCAGGCGCCATGTCCACATTGTACTTGTATTGTTTAATGAATTCTTCTCCTAAATCATTAAAAGTAGGGACGTTGGCGCTGTCCAAGCTCATATACCATTTCACCGCTGCGCCGGTCAGACTATCCTGGAAAAAGTGTATCAGCAGACGCTGATCATCAGTGTGGGTAGACATTCTTCTTACATACATCACCAAGTGAGCACGAGGGCCAGTGTTGCCCTTGTATTTCTCAAACTCCGGGACCTTGAACTTAGAAGGCACTTTAACATTCGGGACCAAACACAGCTCATTCACATTCTACCCAAATAACTCTTTTCCCCTAAGAGCCTTCATCTCTCTTTTCATTCTATCAGACTGCTCTTGGAAATCATCCATTCTGTCATAAAGACCCAAGTCTTCACTCGGAGGAGGGAAAGGACGACACATATCTTCATTAACAAACGGAACCAAATTCACCGAAGGAGGTGCAGCAGGAACAGTATGCACCATAGGAGGTGCAGGAGTAACAACATTTTGAACCACTGGAGCATCTTGAGGGCCAAAATTGAAACCTTCAGGTGCAAAATTCTCTGGCATTCCCCATGGATAACCCTGAGGCATATGGTTTTGAACAACAGCCGGAGTAGCGGATACAGGAACAGTAGGAACTTCAGCACTTGCCTGTGTTGGTTGAGGTTGAACACTCGGTGGCTGATTCTGAGCAGCCACCAGAGCTTCCATCAGAGCAGTCAGATTGGCCAAGCCAGCCTTCAAAGCAGAAACTTCTTCGCGCAGCTCACGATTCTCCTGTTCTAAGTTGTCCATCTTCTTTTTGAAATTAGCCCGAGTGTTATAGCAATGAGTCAACTTGCTGAGTGAAGTAAAGAAGCTGGGTAAGATACCTGGATATGCATAACAAAATGCAAGAAATATGTACAATATGATGCATGATATGCAATGCATATGAATATTTTTATTTTATCATTTAATATTTCAAGGGATTTATGGTTTATAGACACATTGCAAACATCCAAGTAATAAAGCTTTTGAAATACTGAAAATTTTCATTATAATAACTTCAAAATGGATTACAAGTTTCAATGATCCCAAATACAAGATGAAAATACAATCTAAAATCCTGAGAAGAGGAACTAAAAGAGATCAATATGTACGCTGGCGCTTCCTTGTGAGCCTAGAAATCTGAGCTCTCAACCTCTGGTTTTCTTCCCCATGTCTGACGGTAACCTCTTTCCAATCATCTGAAGCAGGAAGTGAGTAATCAGCACCTGTTTGAGGCCTAGGAGAAAATAAATCCCCTTGCCTCTCCATAGACTCTGCTGCTCGACTCTCAAGGATCTCGTTCAAATCATTTTTCTCCTTTAAGTCTACTCTGTAGGAACTCTCTAAAGTCTGGAACTTTTTCTTCCAAGCATACCTTTCCTGTTGCATCCTAACCAAAGCAAGTTGCAGCTCTTCTAGATCATCTAATAAGGGAGGAGTTGTCTTCACAAACAAATCAGGCATGGGTGTCTCTTGAGTATACGGCATCTTCAACTGAATGGCTCTCGATCGGACCCACTGAAGATATGGCTCCAAAGAAACAGCACCTCTAGGTCCCAAATCCTTCCTACTCTTCTTATGAATGTGACACTAGGCCTTCACAATCTTCTCCCTAGCTTCCCTATCGTCTTCTCCTTCCTTAAGAAAGAAACTAATCAGGTGAATATTATTCGGTTTATCCCTCATCGGGTAACCAAGCTGTCGCCATGCAAGAACAAGGTTATAGCTAATTCCTCCCTATGTACCAAGAAGAGGCACATTGGGGAAACTACCACAACTATCAATAATCACCACATCCTGGTAAGCTCGATGATACTAATCAATATCCGAGTGAGTAAGTGCCATGATCTTAGGATCCCAACGGGGTTCCTTCTTGACATCCCAAAAATCATCAGACCTAGGCATATGAGAGATAAACCACCGGTACAACAAAGGCGTGCAAAAGATAATCATTCCCCCATTATAGGAACTCCGAAGATGAACAGAGTAATAAGCATCACACAATAGTGTAAGAACCGGGTTTCCAATCATGAAAATTCTGATAGCGTTAATGTCGACAAACTTGTCCACATTAGGAAATAAGAATAATCCATAGGAGAGTAAAGCAAAGATGGCCTCAAAAGAAACTGTACTCTTCATCCTGGCAAAGTAACGAGCTTTCTCCAATAAGAACCGAGCTGGTAATCCTCTAATCCCTCCCTTGGTAGTCATATGGGCTTCCACCTCAGACTTCCCCAGATGAATCAAGGCAGCAATCTCATGTGGTTTTGGCTCACCCTCCTAACCATTAAAAGAAACACGATCGGTAACAGGTAAATCCAATAGATAGGAATACTCTTCCAGTGTTGGCACCAACTAATAATCGGGAAAAGTAAAGCAGTGATACACCGGATCATAAAACTGGACCAAAGTTGAGAGAATACCCTCCTTCATCTTCAGCTTCATGAGAGGAATAATGGATCCATACTTCTTTCGAAAGTCTGCAGAACACTCGATCTCTGGAATTAGATTGACCAACTCATCTATCTTGGGATCCTTGAAACTGTATTTCCCGGTCTTTCTCTTTCCAGAATCCATGGTTAATAGGTACCTGAGATATTCACATATAGTTAACCTTTAAATCCCTTGAAATATTGTTTTCTTCAAAAGATGCTTATGAGTGCATGGATGCATGATGCAACAATCACACACAAGATCACACATATAGGGTTCATAGGTTCAACTTCACGAGCATGAGGCCGAAGGTATTACCCATAAGGTATTGGTCTAAAAAGTTATCACCTGCCGAACAAGGTTCTAGAGGTTCCCAGAGTCTACATCCTTCCTTCGAATATTACCAACTTCCCGATTAACTCGGTAATTAGTAATATTCTCAAGAAAGACTCGTCCGAGCGTAGTATCGCCTGACAACTACTTCCGGATTACTCTGTCATAGCTTACGCACTACACCTAAAAGGCCAAGATGGGTTAGGTAATCTACGGTCCTCAGCTTCGGCAGGCTCCCAGGTCGAAAGCAGTACGTCTTCTTGATTACTCGCTAAACGACACTACAGTCAAAGGGGCCTCCACTGAGTGGGGGATCTCATGCCTCCTTTTTTGGGATTACTCCCTCAAAGTTAACATGACTATATCGCCCGTCTAATCTTAACGTTTTCCCAAGTCCGGGTATAGGATTTATGAGTAATTACCAAGCACCATGTAAACCCGAAAAATCCAGACAAACATATTTACAAAATATAACACATAAACATAATAACACATATACAGATACAAACAAAGATAGGCTCAACCCACTTAGGGATGGACCAACAAGAGGTCAATCTTTCCCCAGTGAAGTCTCCATTTTTCTGTAGCGGTATAAATGTTCAAGACTAAGCCATTGGATTGACTAGACTTTATACAAATCAAAATCAAAATGGCCACCGCGCTTTATTCTTTCCAAAGGAATGGGAAAAGAGCGAATAACCCAAAAAGGGGGAAAGATTCAAGGTAAAGGGGTTGGTTATGCAAAGGGAAGGTATTAGCACCTTAAACATCTACGGTACTCCGCAGGAACCTCTTTGAAAAATCTGTATATTTTGGCTATAAAAATGTGTTATATATAAAATGGATTGAGGAGGCGAGAAAAGAAATATTTTTATGACTTTTGCATCCGCCGCGGTTGCGAACCTTTAATGCCTACGTACCACCTTTCATGCAATAGGGGATCAAGGTACACATAGTTCCTCTTTTAAAAATTTAAAAACACAAGTGTGTTGGTTAATTTTATGAGATAAGACATCATCGTCATTGTCCGTGTGAAAAATATACTTACTACCCACAATCATGAGAAATGAGAATTTGCATCATCTCAAAGTGGAGGATATGGCTTGGATTTTAAAATCAACAATGCCTCACTCAACACCCAAGTGAAAAATATTTCTCTATACTACATATTGTAGAAGTATAGTTGTTTGCATCACTACAAAGATTGACAAGAGTCTAATCTTTTTTAAGAAAATTTTTAAAATAAAAAGCCAAAGTGGCAAAAATGGTTTGAAATGAGATTGATTGACTTTTAGTCTTCTCACAAAAATGTCAAGGTATTATTAAATTAATTTAAATTTACTTATGAAAATGTTTTGAAAATGCATGGTCCTAAGTCCAAATTTATTATGAAAGTGGTTCAAGTTTCAAAACAAGAAGAATTTCCAAAAGGAGGCACAAGATTTTTGAAATTAAAGAAGATGGAAGGAGAAGAAAAGGCTATCCTAAAGCATAAGGTAAAAGCTAGGGATAATAACCATCTAACCAACAAGAAGCCAATACTTGACATTATGAGTCAATATAGAATTTCCATTCTTTGGATTGAAACCAAGCAAGCAAAGATACTAGACCTCTTGAGAGAACTAAACTTCAAGTGTATTAAGTCTTCGCAAAATTTGGGAAGAGTAACGGCTGTATACGGGTGAATTCCAAATTACAAACAAAGTATGCAATCACAATAACCTGCATACAAAACAAACAAACAACCCAATGTCTTGAGGTAAACCTCTAGAACTCCAGACAAAATATCAAATAAAGTCACAAAGTCTCCAAGGTAGGCCAAGGTCTCTAATCCTAAGTCCAAGAAGTCCAATGCTCCATAACGTCAAGGATAGTAACCAAATAGTCCAAATATCATTAAGATTTTTATGGTTCATGTTGATTATTAGATGTCTTTAAAAGGAAAAGAAAGGCTCAAGTGAGCATAATAAAAATGACATAAAAGTAAATGCACAAGTGAGCAAAATAAAAATGGTATGAAATGTAAATGCTCAAATTAAATGGTACATAAAGCATAAAAAATAAAAGCATAAAGTAAAGTCAATTGTTAGAAGTTAGTGGTTAATTGGATGACCATCTTGAAACTTGCATTTGGAACACATTAGAGAATTGGTAGAACCAAAGCCTCCACACAACAAGTTGCATTTTCTTTTTGTCAACTATACCATCCATTTTGGAAATCCTCAAAAGTAACATTTAATGATCAACGATGTTTAAGTGATCCGCGTTGACCAAAAGTGTTGTAGGTCCATTAGAGGATTGGTAGAACCAAAGCCTCCACACAATGAATCTCAAGGTTATTGGATCAAAGAGATCAAATTAACATACTTGGGCTCGCAATCATAAGTTTGGGCCACGAATGATCATTTATTCGAATCGGGACAAAATTTAGCGTTATGTTAAGCAATCGTAAGTGGACTTATGTAGAAGTCGCGCCTATTTTGAGGTCGGTCAATAGCAATCTATGTGCTTCATGTTTCGATAAATGATATAGAGATCACCATCCCTTAACATGTAGCACAATTAAAAAAAAGAAAGGGATAAGATGAAGAGGGAGGGGAATGATAAGCTAATTTGGATCACCATTTCAAAATCCTTTCATCTTTAAATTGAACCACTCCTCTAGATGGATTAAAGCACTAAATATATCATTAATCCAAAGCACCAAAAATGAATTAAATAACTCACTCTTAGGTAGATTTGAATTGATGAACATTTATCCAACTTCATCTACATCAAAAAGTCCATTGAGTTTAAAAAAAATTAGACATTTAAAATTGCAATCCAAGTTATCCATCAAAGAGAGTGAGCAGAAAAATATTTGAGTCCAAACAGCTCAAAATAAGGCAGCAAAAGTATTTTGGCACTGTTACAATCAATTGTGCTTAGACAGCAACCTATTGCATCAGTGCAGTTTTTTATCAAATCAATTTTCTTTGACAATCAATTGCAATGTTACAACAATTGATTGCAACCTGTTAAAAAAACAGTAGAAAACAACATTTTAAAGATCAAATTATTGTTCCAACTTTTTATCAAACACCTTATGATCATGGATCCAATTGAACATGAAAATTCCATCAAATTTTGAGAAAATAGCACTAATGGAGTTATAAAACAGTGCTCAATGAATCAAAACCAGAAATCCACAAGAGATCACATTGTAAAAGATGATGATCAAACTTACCAAAGGTAGAATTAGAGAATTATCAAACAACTTCCAGAATTTGCCTCAATTCAACAACAAGAATCAATCACCAAAGCTTGGATGTAGAGAATTGATGAAGAAAAAGTATTTGGATGAAGGTTTAGCTCAAAGATTAGTAAGCTTCAATGCAAAGCTTACTAACTTTTTGAAAATAGAGCTTTGAGTGAATTTGGTAAAATGGAGAGAATTGAGAGACTTTTTAGCAAGATGAGTTTGGATATCAAAAGCTTCTGATTTGAATGAAATGAGGTCTCTATTTATAGAGTTTTAGGATTGGGATTAGTGGTAATTTGGTAATTGATTCTGGGAGCCAAATTTGAATTAATGATATTGTGATACAGTGGGAGAACTGACTTGAGGTTTCGCGTTTGTGTTCGAAAATGTTTCGGTTTAGCAAGAGTCGCCACCGACTTTTTATTTTATCCAAAGGAAAGGTCAAAAAGCACATGAAAGACCTTTGAGATGTTTTCTTGGGTTCAGGGGGTAGATTATGAAAAGGGAAGGTGCTAGCACCCTTTTCATCCATGGTTTTCCATGGGCTCTTAGTTACTTGTTTAGATCACTTGCTTTTGCTTTTCAATTGTTTTAAATGGTGCTTTTGTGTGTGGTTTTGAATGTATTTTCAAAAGAGACCATCATTTTGGCAATCTTTGTAATGATTCTTTTTTGAAGAATGTGTACAAAGATGTTTGTCTTTTGAAAAATGTTTCAATGTTTGAAAGTTTATTTTGGGAAATTGTTTTGAAATTGTGTGTGTGTTTGAAAATAGCAAGGATGTTTGAAAATTTGATCAAGTAACTAGGAGTTGTCTACCATACTCAAAGATATTTCTTGTACATTTTTAACCCTTTGACATTGTTGTTTTACCATTGTATTTGGTAAACAACCTTGTGTTCGGAGTTAAACGGGACGGGCGTGGGTCATCGTATGACCATGATAGCAATGATGCCAAGTATCTTTTCAAGTTTTTTGAGGGACAAGATCATTTTTGTATAGGCAACCAAGATAGCGTCATCGAGGGACTATCATCTTTTTGTTTTGTTTTGTTTTGCCAAGATACCTAGCATGCATACCATGGCCATGTTAAGGCAACAAGTGGGTGAAACCCTAGAGATGCTTGTGTGCATTGTGTTGTCATTTTTTCATGCATTTTTGTCTTGCATTAGTCATGCTATTTGTTTTGATTTTTGGTCTTTTGCATACAAACCCTAGTTTTACTATCATGCATAATGAAAGCAATAAATGCGTAAAAGTAAATCTAAAACTATTACAACATTATTATGGGGAGGGGGCTACAAGTTTGATTAAGGGGATATTGCTCAAAATAAAACCCTAAAACTATTACAACCACGTTGAATTTGTTTGTACAAATAAATAAACAAGCAAATATTTAAATGTACAATAAATATATAAATATGCAAAGAAATGTTTTTGTATTTATTTTATGTATGTAAAATAAATTTATTTATGTCCTAAAAATAAGAAAATAAAAATGATTATTTTTGAAAAGGGTGAAGAAACCCTAATATTTGTTTTAAGAAAATATATTCTATATTATTTATTTATTTCATTTATGTACAAGAAAATAAATAAAAATATATATATAAATGTTAAAAAATAAAATATGTGAGAAAATATTATTTTAAGTGTACAAATGATAAAAATAATATTTTTGTATTATTTATAACTTTTATTTAGAAAAATAAAAGTATTTAACCTAATAAACTATTTTTTGTCATAAAAAATAATAAAAATAATAAAATAAAAATGTAAAAATTAAGAAAATATTTTTGGTGATTTTTAATAGTTTAGAAAAAAATAATAAAGTCAAAAATCAGAAAAGAAATGAAAAATAATACAAAATATAATAAATGGGCCAAGGGGTGCAAAAAGTAAGCAGGGGGGTGTCAAAAGTCAAGCAAGCCAGACCCAACCCATGTCCCACTTCGTCCCTAACCTTCAGACAGAAAAAACGCGCGCGCCATGTACAAACTTGTAACTCCTGCATACGTGCTTAAAAACAAAATCTTGCAACATGAAAGTTATAGCTCATTATCACACGATTCTAATGATATAAAAAACTTGATCTAACTCTCAAAGACCAGATAGAATTTCATTGGCCCTAAATTTTGACCTAGTTTTTTTAGCATGCTCATCATCCAAATTCTTCTAGCTCAGTTAATATAAATACAAACTATGCATATGTACAGCTCAAGCACATTACAGACTACATTTTTGCTTCACAAACCTAAGCCTAATGATGTCTAAATAAGGAGATAGAAAGTTGACAAATACCTGTTTCAGTCAAGTTCGAATATGGCAATGTAGCAACTTTGAATGAGGCCTGAAGGACTTTTGAGCTTGCTTGATGTTCCCTTGACCTTTCCTAATGCTTAGCTTGCTTTGAAATGGCTTGAACCTCCTTGTAGAACTTAACCTGCAAAGCTTCAAAATGAAAATGGTGAAGTGTGAAAATGGAGTTACAGTTGCTGGACAGGTGCTTGGATAGTTCAGGTGGGATGCTTAGAAAGTGTTTGAAATGATTCCAAGCAAAACGCACGAGGGAATATGGATTTGGCCAAGGTTCTGCAGTGGTTGCCCTGTTTTGGGCAGAAGTTGGTGTTTTTGTGTATTTGGGTGTTTGAGAGGCTTGTAACTCGTGTATTATGCTTGTTACAATGTGTTGAACTTGTTTGAAATGAACACAAGACTTGTTTTTATCAGATACCAAAGTTGTGGAACTTTTGCAAGGTTTCTTGTTTTTGAAGCAAAAGGTGAGTTGACAAAAGCCAAGGTTGTACAAGCTAGCTAGAGGCCTGCTGAGAGTTGGTGAGATTTGCCTCAAGTTTGTGGACTTTGTATGCTGCAAAAGGTTTGGTCCATGGCTCAAGATAAACAAATTTGCATAAAGCATGCTTTATCAAAGTAGCAATGTTGCCTTTTTGCCATTTTTGGATTAAATCAATGTATAATGCTCCAAAGCTCAGAATAATGCCTTTGTCCAATGTATTTGCATTTAATTTATGAGTGTAGAAAGGATTAGAGCCTTTAAACCAAGTACAAGCATGATCCAAACTGATTTGCAACTTATGCCAATGTGGAAAATGCCATGGACAAAAGTGAGAAATGGCCATTTTCTTTTCTTCGATTCTCCCTAACCATAAACGATCTTGGAGAGTTCTTTGACATTTTGGAAAGCTTGTAACATGCTCTACAATCCATATTTTAAATGAATTTTGAGATTCCACTTGGAACTATGTGAAAAGTTTCCATGAAGATAGGTCAAAATCCTGCCTAAACTAGGGCAAAATTTCACTAAGTTAAAAGTTCCATGGACCCTTATTCACAAAATCATAACTTGAGATCCAAGCATATTTTGAGAAAACTTTGTGATTCAAAGTTGTAGATTTTGTGGAGGACTACAACTTTCATGTTGGAAGTTTTCTTTGAATCCAAATGCATTCTGGTGAAAAAGTTGGGAAAAGTTGGGGAAAAATAAGAAATATTCATAACTTAGAAAATTTCTAAGTTATGAAAATTTTCCATTTTAAACCCTAATTTTCAAAATTAGGTTTCTTGGTGAAAGAGTTCCATATTTTGACACATCTTGATGAAAAATGACCCTTGGCACTTGATTTTGACCAAAAAGTCAAAGTTTGACTTTTCAGTGTACAGTTGATTTTTTATCAGTTGACTGGAAAATTCATCTGTTAATCTAATGCATTTGACATCTTTTTGAATCTTGTGATTAGGTCAAGATGATGCCATTAAGTCCTTGAATCCATGTTTGAACCCAATTTTCCATTGGCTAGGTAAAAAATCAGAAATTGCCCTTCTACAATCAAAATCCTAAAAATGACCATTTTGCCCTTTTGACGATCTGATCAAATTTCTTGAGACGTTGTGGTCCAAACTTGATCAAATATTTCATATGAGTCTATAATGTTGTTGTGGATCAAAAATTATGAGGTTTGACTGTAAATTGGCCACAATTGACTTTTTCCCCAATACAGCTGATTTTTAGGTCACCTGTCCAATTGATTGGGCAAAAATTTGATTCAAGGCTTGAAACTTGGTATGAGCAATCTTAGGAGTCCAACATGAAGTATTAAAGTCACATTGAACATTGGAAGTCCAAAAATCCATGTGCAAACTCAAACCCTAATTTCAGGTCATCAGTGCAAGAGGAGGTCTTGAGCAGAGCAAACCCTAATTTGGTCTTGATCCCAGAGAGTCTTGTGAGGAGTAATCTTGATAAAATGAGAGGGAAAATTTTGGGGTACAACAGATATAATTTCAAATTATGCAGAAAAAATTGGAGTCAAAATGATGACAATTTGAATTTGCTGGCTTTTTTCCAAAAAACACGTGCATTTGTTGTTATGAGTCGATATATAGGTGGTATGCGTCGATACATCCTAGTTGTATAACACAGCATGTGTCAATACATGCCTCTATGTGTCGATACATACTATTATTTCAACACATTACAGAATCACACAAACTGCATGAGTCGATACATAACACGTATGTGTCGACACATGCTAGTTAAACAAACAGGATGAGTCGATACATACATGCACGTGTCGACACATGCTAGTTATACACATCAAGATGAGTCAAGACATACATGCATGTGTCGACACATGCTAGTTATGTATCGATACATACCTTTATGGGTCGATGCATGCTGTCTTCGACTTGGTACCTACAAAACACAATTTTGCAAAGACAATGATAAACATTTTTTTTTGTATTTTGATTAGAGGTTAATCAACAACACATATACAAAATACAAAACCAAGGTGCTTCGAAATTCCTCAACAGCAAACTTAAAGATAGGAGATAGAAAAAGAGGAGAAACCAACCCTAACGTGATCTTGTTATGATCAAATTGACATGATATGATATGGGAATCTTAAGGGCAAAAATTGGGGTACAGCACATACCTAAGTGTTTTTTGAGTTTTAAAGTCTACTTTAACACTAATGAGTCCTAAATTCCATGTTGAAAAAGATAATAATAATAATTATTATTATTATTATTTTAACTCATACTTCTACATACTTAGAAGCTTCATTTGAGTCTAAAGGTCTAACTTAATTTTGATGAGTTCAAAGTCAAGTAAATTAATTGTTATTTTAATTTTATTCTTTTGTTCCAACAATTGATTGACCATTGTAAAATACAAGAACAAATTCTCCTTGATGCATTTGTATTCTCGAGTGATTTTCTTAATCACTAACTCTGAATCTCCTTCAATTTCGACCCTTTTTTCACCTAAGTCTTTCAACAGTCTAAGCCCTGTAATCAACGCTTCATACTCTACTTCGCTGTTGGAGCATTTTCCATCTACCCTACATTTGAATTTTGTCGGTACTCCTTTTGGAGATTGTTGTACCCCAAAATTTTCCCTCACATGTTTTCCACGGTCTTCCCCTACATGGTTGGTCACAAACCTTTGCCTAAGGAAAAGGAAAATTTGTGAGTGATATTTTTAAGTTTCCTTCGATTGGCATATCCAAAATGCCTTTCTATTGGCATATCCAAAATGCCTTTCAATTGGCATCTACAAAATGCCTTTCGATTGGCATCTCCAAAATGCCTTTCGATTGGCATCTACATAGCACCCTTCGATTGGCATGGACAAAGGTCCTTCAATTGGCTTGTTAACAAGGCCTTTCGATTGGTATTTTAACAAGTACCTTTCGATTGTCATTGTAACTATGTCCTTTGATTGGAATTTTAATAAGTACCCTTTGATTGGTATCTGGACAAAGGCCTTTCGATTGGCATGGCAAAGGGTCTTTCGAATGGCATTTCAGTACAAAACTTCAAGAGAACCATCAAGGCCATGGGCTGGTCTAAGGGATTCTAATAAGGAAAATTATGAATAGATACGAATTGGAATTTGAAGCTGGCAAAGAAGGTAGATTCGAAGGAATGAAATAGGCTGGCATGTCAAAGCAAGGCGCATGGGACAAAAGGAGAAAGAGATTTTCCTGAAACAGCAAGTTTTGATATAAATTAAAAACTCATATTCTTGTCATCAAAGCATTGGATTTTTGCCACAAATATAAACCTAATGAGATTCACTATATAAGGATAATAATTCTAAACCTAAGGCAAGAGACAGCAGCCACAAAAAAGGGCCAGATGGAAAGTGCAACATTTCAAGAAAACGAAAGCTGCCTCCAAACCAAGAACAAAATTACAAAATCATTCAAGCATGGTGCCATTCAAAATCTCACGCTCCAGCCAATCTCAACCAGTTCCAGCATTCCAATTGTATTCTTGGGATTCTCATCAAGTCAATCCATCCATCTTTGAAGGGAAAATCCTCCCAGAACCAGCAAATTAAAATAGTTCATCATAGGTAACCTCTTGAATTTATTTTGACATTTCTAGGTTGTATTAATCCTTTTCTTAGTCTGATTCGTACCCAGGAGATTGTTTAAGGCAGAACCAATTTGAAACATGAGTGGTTGGAGGTGAAACAAAGATTTTGCCATTGTTTAGGGCAAAATATGTGTCATGCTTCGAACCAAATGATACAGGCATGCCCAACGAAAACTAAGACTGGATTTGAATTCAGTAACACTTTTCGTGTGGGATTGGCTTTCGATTCGAAGCTTAAATTTCCAGAATTTACATATAATATTATTATGTTGTTATGTGTATGAATGAACAAGCAGCGCTGTTGGCAAGGGATTGAGTACATGAAGGAAGGGGCCTGGTTTCGATCCCAAGTCCAGCGCTTTTCTATTTTCCAGATGTTTTCTGCAGATTCCAGTACGTTACATCCGCAAGCACACATCATGGGCTCTATCATCATCACCGTTGGGTCACTCATCCTCCTGATCCAGCGCCCAGAAACGCTTCTCCATGGTGAACCCTTAGGATCTAGCAACACTGGATCCAACACAGGTTATGGGCCAATAGATCTAGGCCCATAGCACAAATTCCAGTACACCCCTCAATTGGGTTCCTCACCCTCAGGCCCATCTTCTTTCCTTTATTTTATTTAATTTTTGTTAATTAGTTTATATTTTCTATTCATTCATTTTTTCAATAAAATCAAAAAAATCATAAAATCATAAAAATTAGGATTTAGAGTTTTTCTTAATAAAATTAATTTTTTTCAAATTAATTTAATTTAACTTTAACTTTTTTTCTTTAATTTAAAATTAGTCAGAAAATAGGTTCAACTTCTAATTTTTTTCATAAAATACCAAAACAAAATTTCAACGAGCGATTAGATTTTTTAGGGTTTAGAACTTTTTCTCGTCTTAATTTTTGCGCGTCATTACCTTTTTTTATATGATTATTTTTTATTATTTATGTAACTGCACTCGGTTTGTAATAGCTTAATTAGGGTTTTAAGTTATGTACTTTACTTTCTTGCAGTTTTTTTATGTAACTGTCCCAAAGCATTGTAATAGCATAGGATTTATGATTCTCGCACTTTAAATTTCTGTACAATATTACTATTAGAAATTAGGATTATATGGAAAGACCGAAAACAAAGTGCTAGCAAACATAAATTCAAAGACTAAAATAACTGGAAAAAAACACATTGTTGCACACTTGCACCCTCAGGGTACACCTCATTTGGTTGCCTCGGAAATGGTCATGTCCCTCGAACGTAGGGATATCTTAGCAAAGACCCTCAGTATAAAAGTCATCATAAAAGATCACGATCCCTAAACGTCCCTCGAGTTGCCTTTCGCTAAATGATCTTGTCCCTCGATGTTGCCTATATGATGACAGTCCCTTCGAATGCTAAGATATCATTACTTGTTGCCTTCAATGACCATAGTATCCCTTTCGATAGTCCTTCAACATCCAAAGATAGGGCTACCTACTCACTAATAGTAGGATAACACTATCTAAAGGAAAGGAGGAATTTTTCGAGTAGGTAGATGACTCTTAAGTACTTGCTTAAAGCTTAAATTTTCACACTTACACACTTTCAAAAATCTTTTCAAAATGCTTTATCACACTCTTGAGGACTGATACAAGAGTTACCATAAAGCAAACAAAAACTTTCAAAACACACAAACACAAACAGTTTTCAAAAATGAGCAAGTACCTAAGAGCTCATGGAAAATCACGGATGGAAAGGGTGATAACACCTTCCCTTTCCATAATCTACCCCCCTTACTCAGAAAATATCTAAAAATGTCTTTTTTGTTCTTTTCACCCTTTCCTTTGTTGGATAAAAGAAAATTAGTTGGCAACTCTTGCTTACCGCGACATTTGTGAATAAAAAACGTAAACCAGTATTAACAGTCGGTTCTTCCACCACAGAACTGGAGACTCTGCTGGGGAACATATAAAAAGTGGGGTTACCTTAGAGTTAGTTCATTAATTAACTTCTTTGTTGTGCTTTGTTTGCTTTACCCTTGGAGGGTTGTTTGGGTTGTTTCTATAGATCCTACACCCGGATCTGGGGCACACTTTTAGGTAAACAGCAATAGGTCGTGGAGACTGTACGAAATAGACCGATATGGTTGAAGCGATAGCTGTGTTGGTGTGACACTTTGGTTAGTATCGGTATCCCTTGTGTTGAATCAAGGAGAATACGGGGCTGCTGCGTGGTGTCGTGAAGCACTAACGGACCTTAGAACCTTAGTTGAACAAACTTGGCCATTAGAAAGTAGTGAGATAGCCGTTCTCAGTGTAAATCTGGGGATTGGTTGATACTCGATGCTACACTCATTGAGATCAGACTCTCGAGATTTTTCGGCCACAAGAATAGATTGCTAAGCCGAAATAACTCGATAAAGAAAGATAAGTGATATTGAAACTCCTTAGAACCCGGTTACTATTTCTAAGACTTGTTGAACCAACTAAATTTCAAGAGGGTACTTACCTACAAACCCCATGCAAGCCTAAACCTAAGGCTGTTTGTGTGACTTGTTTGCTTTCAACTTGAACTACTTGCAGTGTTTTATTATCTCACAACATGATCTCCTTGCAGGATTTGTTTACAGTCATTATCTAGTAACCTGGACTTCTTAGACTCACTTGTCTTCATCACCTTACACTTTTGCTTAACGCATAGCATACACATCATAACATCATTCCACAACATTTCCTTAACCATTTCAAGGATCTCAAGGGTCTGTGGTGCAGGTCATGATAAACCAGACATCAAGCAAGGGGCAAGGGGCAAGGGGATTTATTTTCCTCTAGCCAACATTTTCAAAGGACCGAGACAAGACAACTTGAGTCAGAGGCTATGACCCACTTGATATGGTGAGCTTGACTCTTGTAGAAGGACCTTCAATGATACGAAGTGCTTCAATCAAAGTTGTAAAGTTCAGTGCCTAACATTTTTCTTATTTACCCCGCGAGATCCTTGAAAACATTTGCATATCATACATGTCATTACATAATAGGTAGTCTCCAGTACAGGTCTCTCATGTTCTCGATGTTTATTTCAGCAATGGCTCTCAAACAAGACAACAAAGATCTCCAAACTCAAGAGGCTCAGTTCATGGAAATTTTCCTAAACCTATACAAGGGGTAGGAAGAATTGAAAGCACTCCTCGCTGGGAATCTGACCAAGAAACGTCCTGACAACAACAAGGATGACCAGGTTGAACAACTGCAAGCTGAGATGGAAAGGATGAGGACCCGAATGACCAGTCAAATGGCTCTTATCCAAAGCCTATCCCGGGGACAAGAGGAGCTAAGAACTCTCGTCAGAAAACTCCATCAAGATGGTTGCAACCGTATGAAACAAAAGGTCAAGGTCGAGGATCAAGTCATTAATCAACCCCTGATAAGACAAGAAGTTAACTTGGTGGAGAATGGACCTTTCCAAATTGCTGATACATAATGAGCCCAATCACAACCTCACCAACAATGACAGGGTAATCGGCGTAAGCGGGATTCATTTACTAGGCAATATACCAAACTCAGCATACCAATGTTGCAAGTCTTGCAACACATGTTGAAGTTGAATTTGGTCACATTGAAGGATCCTCCTCGAAATCCTAATACTTCCGCTCCTACTTATAATCCTGATGCAATATCTGCATATCACTCCAACAGTCCAAAGCATGACACTGATAGTTATTGGACATTGAAATACAAAATTCAAGACCTGATTGATGAAGGAGCATTGGAATTCACACAAGATGGTCAACTGGAATTTTTCTATCATCCCTCCAAGGCACACCATCTGAAGTGACAAGTTCTGACAAGAAGGATTTTCATTCATTAGAATTTTCAAGTTGTAATTGTCTTTTGATTTGTTCGAACACTTATTTATGTCCAAACTTTGTTATTTCATTATTGCATCACATATGTTTATCTTGAATCAATTTATTCCTATTCATTATATTCAAACTGTGTTTATACTTCCTTTTTTTGTGATATTCAACTCTCGATCAAAAGCTCTAAGCCTTTAGAGGGAGGATGATGAAAATGATACCATAATCTCTACAGTATGCTTTTGAACAGACCCCGCTGACGATGTACATGCGTTGTTTCAAATCCTAAACAATGGAGTTATAAGGAAGATAATCCCTAGTCAACCCCTTTGAGCCTAAGAAGTAGGAGTTTTCTTTTCACACAAATTAAAACCCTTAATCATAACCTGGGGCAGGGTAGTTTTCTGAGTTAATTTAGACGCGCATTCAGTCGCAATCTTCTGCTTCGTACACAATGAATGTCATCGAAGACGTCCTTCCAAATCATAATATGGTGATGGTTCCGCATAATCATTAAAATCGACAGTAATTATATCTCAAAGTAAAAGCCCGCTAATTCAAAACCTATGAAGGAGACTTAAGAAAAAAACTGGGGCATCCCGCTGACTGTAATCACAAAAGAAACAGTCCAGGCAAAAGAATGGATAATAATATAAAAAGAGGTCCTAAAAATCCTCAAAAAAAAAGGTTACAAATATGATTGCCTTCTCAAACAAACGTTCAATTTCTGAACCATCACCAAGTATCAGAGCAAAGATTCCAGACTCAATTGGGATCTAAATGCATAATTAACTAAGCATAACACTGAATAACATCACGAAGAGTGGGTTGGGTACAAATAAAATTTGAGCCTTTATCCTTTGTTTCTTGAACTGTGAACAAAGCCACGTTATAACCCTTAAATGTCCTAGCTGAAGCATGGGTTAGTTCGAAAGAATAATGTTACAAAAGGTATCCTGACTCCTGTAGGGTTCGCTATAAATCCTGAGCTGACATCACACTTTTACAAAATTTGTTTGTTTTACTAAAAAATGAATTTTCAAACTTCAAGACAGACATAAGCTTTGCATTCTTAAAATACCATTGTTCGCATATGACTATTTGTTCAACAGTAGAGAAATTTGCATGACGAATATCTAGTGAACAAGAACCTTCTCAATGAAAAGGATCAATTCAAATGGAAAAACACTTCCAACCAAGGGGCACGGCATGATCATTTTCCATCATCTGGGGAAGTCAAGTCAAGATTCAAGGAATCTCTCAAAGATTCCAAATAGCCAGGGGAAGATCTCCATCTGAATCACTTGGGGCATTGGGCATGAATTCCAGCAACGAATCATGTACGATCAAAAAAACATCTTATGGCAGTGTGGCAACACTTACTACTATGGACAGTGACAATTCTCCAAACCCGGTGAACGTGGACATAGTCGGAAAATACTACACATGAACAAAGACCCGCTAGGTTGACAGGCCTAGGCAAAAATAAGGGCATCCCGAAGAACCAAAAGGGTTCGGGAAAAAATTAGGGATAAAAAAAAATATGTACACCCTGCAAGTCGAAAACCTGAAAAGGCGGCTTGAGCAAAAAAGGGTATCCTGGTGGACTGAAAATCTAAAAGAGACAGTCCAGGCAAAAGTTAGGGAATAAAGCGTACGACTACGTCTCGTCATCTTGTCACTTGTCTAATCAGTAGAAGGTTTATTACCCTGATCTGCATTCACAAAGGACTCCAAGAGTTGGGATAATATTCAAACCATCTACAAAATCCCCGGTTGATATTTCCTACAATAGGTATCGAGACAAGGGTATTCAACTACAAGGTCACGCCATATTCCCAACTTATAACCTATTGATGTTAGGTGTTCTCATACCCTCGGCAGAGCAAAATCTCCAAATTACTGCTCCAACAAAAATTCCCCAATGAAGTCGCCAAGCTTCTCGGGATTCCTCGAGCAGATTACAAAGTTTTCATTCCCCAACAGAAACATTCTGAATAAAGTAGATTATCCTCTAGAAACGATTCAGGTACGATCCAGAGATGGATGTCATCCTGATACTTATTCGGATTCTCTTGAAATACAGTTCAGATACGATCCAGAGACGAATGACATTCTGACACTTATTTCAACACATCATCTAGAAACGGTTTAGGTACAATATAAAGATTGATTTCATCCTGACACTTACTCCAGATTATCATCTAGAAAAGGTTTAGGTACGATCCAAAGACGGATGTCATCCTGACACATACTCCAGATTCTCATCTAGAAACGATTCAGGTACGATCCAAAGACAGATGTTATGATACGGTGGCAGAACCGACTGTTAATACTGGTTTGCGTTTTTTTCCGCAAAATGTCGCGGTAAGCTAGAGTCGCCACCGAATTTTATTTTATCCAATTAGGAAAAGGAAAAAGAACAGATAAAACCTTTTTCGAGAATGTTTCTGAGTACTTCTATCCATGGTTCTCCATGGACTCTTAGGTACTTGCTCATTTTGAAATTGCTTGTGTGTGCTTGTTTTGAAAAGTTTTGTTTTACTTCGTTTTAACCTTTGTTTCTGTCCTCAAGAGTTTTACGAAGTTGTTTTTGAAAACTTGGTTTAAAAAGTGTTTGTGTGAAAAAGTTTGTTTGTTTGAGAAAGTACCTAGGAACTAATCTACCTACTCGAAAAAGTTTGTTCATTTTCCTTTTAGACAATGCTATCCCATTATTGAGAAATAGGTAGCATCGTCGTTGGAGTTTTTTAGGGACATTCGAAGGGACAAATACAATCACAAAAGCAATGTTAGGAAATGTTTGTAATCATCCTAAAGCCTTAAAGATCTTTTTCCGAGGCAACATCCGAATGGGTCATTTAGATCTTTCGGGGCTAGAGGACAACCACTAACTAACCCTATACTTCATGACCGTTTACCGAAGGTAATCGGAGTGGAGTAAACCCTAGGAGTGAGCATGTGCGAGTGTGATTTTCAGTTAATTTATCTTTTCACGTTTAGGGTTTTCTACCGTATTAATTTTCAGTTAGTTTTTCCATATAATCCTATTAACATACATCTAAGCAGTTTATAGTTTGCGAAAATTAAAAGCGAGAAAGTTAAAGTCCTAGCTATTACAAAGCCTTTGCAGATACATAATTATTTTGGACTGAAAATAAAAATGCGGAATTTAAAACCCTAATTACTATTACAAACTCGAAACTGTTACAATAATAATAAAAAGGAAATTAAAAAAATGTGTGCACCGAATTAAATACTAGAATAAATAGAAAAACCAAAAAAATCTAGTTGAAAAAGATTTAGGTTAGTTTTTTTGAGAAAAAATTAATTAGGTTATGTACAAATTAACCCTAATTTCTAATAGTTTTAAATTATGAAAAAAAAGGAATTAAATTTCCATAAATTAAATTAATCTAATTAATTAAGGAAATTAAATATTTTATGAAAAAATGATTTTAATGTTTTTTGTGATTTTTGATTTTATAATAAAAAAATGATTTTTTGTTATTTTGTAAAAAAGGATAATTAGTGAAAATAAGAAAAAAGAATTAAAAAAAATAAGAAAAAGAAAAAGAGATGGGCTTGCATTGCTGAAAGGGGGTGTGATGTTGAATTATTCAAGCCCAAATTCCTTGCTCAGCCCAGTCAATGCGTGAGATTCAGTGTTTTTCACAATTGGAAGGCGCATCATGGACCTTCTTTGATGGAGCGCTGAATTTGGATTAGTGATGATTCAGTGGTTGGATTGCTGGAATGCATGATAGACGCCTGGAAACATGATGTACAGAACCTGCAATTAAATATTAAGAAAACAACAAAACACTGGGACCTGGGATCGAACCCAGGTCCTTTCGCTTACAAACGTGCGCCTTTGCCACTAGACTGCAATGCTTAGTTGTTAATATAACTATATCAAATGATAATATATAAAAAACAAGTGGGTTACTGAATTAAAAAAACACGCGTTTTATTTGAATGGCCCAATGATGGTTGAACATATCATCATCTTCTTCCTCCTCCGTCGTGTTAGGTATAAAACCTTTACCTACGGACAAACTTCCAAGGCTATAGTACTACAAGTTTCAAAAATTCACAACAAGCATGATAAATTAATTCCAAGTACATGGATTAACTCGTCTTGATTCCACGAGCATCATGGTACCCTTTTCTTGGGTCAATTTAACCTGTATAGAAAAACTGTAAAATGGCAAGGTAAACCCTAATAATGGCAATTGTGAATACATGCATCAAAATGCAAAATTACTTAAACCAAAACATTCCAAATTTTAGTACAAACCTAGTGCTATGCTTAAAAGTAATTAATCATGCGTAAATTGTAAAATCAATTTCAAGTTTGGATATGTAAACCGTAGGCCTGTAGCTCGCGATTTTGGATGTTAAAATGCTTGCAATTGATTGAGACACGTTCTGGAGATGTCCAGGAGTCTATTGGTAGTCTTAGAATGGCTTGAATTGTCCTCTAAGCTTGAAACCGATCCACACTTTTTCTTCCAAAATTTGAGTTTTGTTTGGGGTTCTCACGACTGCAAATCCTCTTCTTGCGCCTTGTTTATATTCTATATATGTAGTAGAATTGATTAGGTTAACAAAAATAAACTAAATCTTTGTGAATCATAGAAATTGGATTTTGTTTGCTCTTGTATTATATCTTTCCAAAATAAGCATAATCATGCCAATTTTTCTTCAATCATCCCTTTCACGATTTTATTTGGTCATGCTAGGTTGATTTGATTTGATTCCTACAAAAAAATCAAATCAAATTTAATCTTTTGTATTTTTTGCCATTTATTTGATTTAATTTTAATTTTAAATAATAAAAAATCAAAATAAAATAAATAATGAAGAAAATAAAGTGTAGATGCTGATTTGGGTCGTGAACCATGTTTCGAATAAGATTCAATCATGAAAAGCTAGGCCCATTTGACAAAAAATGCACTTTTGAGCATATTTGACTTTTGGTTATTTTGCAAAAATGGTCAACTTTGACAAGTCATGTAACCTCCAATTTTAACCCTAGAGATGTGTTCTTGGACTTTTTAGAAATCTTAGGATGTCCCCTAAACAACCCTTTTCGTTTCATCTCAATTCGATCTTCCATGTTCATGTAAGAAGCTTTGAACCAAAAGGTGTTTTTGTTGACTTTTTAAAAGGACCTATAATGTAGAAATTCATATCTTTTTATGAGTGAATATTTTGAACTTGAGGGCTTGTAAGGGATTGAATCCTCTTCAAAATGAGCCTTAGATCGAAAATTTCCGATAAAGTATGAGGAAGTTATGCTTGGTCAAAGTTTGGTTGACTTTTCCCGTGAAACCCTAATTTAGCAACTTTTGGGTTTTGATGAATTTGGGGAATTCCCTGAGGAATCATGATCAACCCTTGATCAAATGATGGATATTATTTCAAAATGTTGATGTTGACCAAAAATCTTAAAGTTTGACTATATGTGGGCCACAATTGACTTTTGACCTAGTAAAGTTGATTTTCAGGCATTTGGGCAGTTGACTGAGCAAACTTCTTGTGCAAGGCATGAAACTTGACATGGATGATCTTGAGAACATATTGGGACCATGGAAAGCATTTGGGACCCTTGTACTTCGACCATCTTGATAAAAATGGAAACCCTAGTTTGAAATTTGTTGCCTTAGGAGGAGGATTTGTCTGGTGAACTCTTGGGCATCCTTGAGCAAGTAGAGGACCTCAATGGGCATGTGTTGAGTAAAATGAGAGGGAAAATTTTGGGGTACAACAACTGCCCCTGTTCAATCTTCTTAAACCTGAGGATGTATATTGGTTGTCTGCCTTTCGTAATCTGAAGGTGGAAGATGATTGAACACTAGAGTGCCCAGAAATTTGCACCCGTCTGAGATGGTGCTTGGTTGTGTAGGTAATATCGAGAATGGGCTTATAGATGCCATTTGAAAAAGATGACGGAAGATCTTCCGAGATGGGCTTAAAGATTCCATCCGGAAGATATGACGGAGAATCGTCTGAGATGGGCTTAAAGATGCCATCTAGAGGATATGACAGAGAATCGTCGCAGATGGGATTAAAGATGCCCTCTAGAGGATGTTGATTTCCCGATATATTCCTTGGTGGGAATTTCTGTTCCTGTTGTTGAGGAGGAATCTGCTAAGGGATGTTGGTCTCTGTCTTGGGAGAAATAGACTTTTAGGAGCTTCAGTTGTCTATTACTCTACTGAGGAATCATCTCTTAGTCGAGGAGGTGAAAGTGAACTGCTATCTGGTCGTGCTCCAGGCTTTACAGTGATTTGCTGAGGATAATAAGAATAACTTCTATTTGGTCGTGCTCCAGGTTTCAGTGATTTACTGGGGAGATGAGATTACACTTGCTATCTGGTCGTTCTCCGGGCTTTGCAATTTCTCAATTCTTATCTGGTCGTGTTCTAGGTTTCAGAAGAAATTAAGTGGTTATCCGGTTGCATCCGGGTTTGAACTTGAATTTAAGGCATACTAATATCCGATCGTTTCCAAGCTTCATAGTAATATGTCGAGTAAACGGCTATCTGGTCGAATTCCAAGCTTCACAGTACCTTATACTGTTATCAGGTCGTGCTCCAGGTTTCACAGTGTCTCTTGCCGCTATCTGGTCGTGCTCCAGACTTCACAACGTCTCATACCATTATCTGGTCGTGCTCCAGGCTTCAGTGATTTGGAGAAATTAAGATATTATTCGGTCGATTTCTGGGCTTCATAGCTTGAATTTGAGATATACCATTATCTGGTCGATTCTAGGCTTCATAGTATTTTGTACTGTTATCTGGTCGTGCTCCAGGCTTCACAATGTCACTTGCCGCTATCTGGTCGTGTTGCAGACTTCACAACATCTCATACCGTTATCTGGTCATGTCCCAGGCTCCAGTAATTTGGAGAAATTAAGATATTATCTGGTCAATTTCCGGGCTTCATAGCTTGAATTTGAGATATACCACTATCAAGTCGATTCCAAGCTTCATAGTATTTTGGAGAAATTAAGATATTATCTGGTCGATTTATGGGCTTCATAGCTTGAATTCGAGATATACCACTATCTGGTCGATTCCAGGCTTCATAGTATTTTGTACTGTTATCTGATCGTGTCGCAGGCTTCGGTAATTTGGAGAAATTAAGATATTATCTGGTCGATTTTCGGGCTTCATAACTTTTAAATTGGAATAGAAATCTTGGTGTTGATTTGACTGAACCAGAGAGAACTCGAGTTGTCTTCAATTGGGAGAGAAATCTTAGTATCGATTTTACTTAACCGGGAGAGGTCTCGGATTAACTTTGACTGGCATAGAAATCAGGGGAATCTTAGTGGCGATTCGAATGACCCAGATGAAAGTCTTAGAACATCTTCAACTAGAATATAAACCTTGGTGTCGGTTTGACTGAACCAGAGAAAATCTTGAAAAGTGTTGGAATATCTTCAACTGGAATAGAAACCTTGGTGTCGGTTTGACTGAACCAAAGAAAACTTGTGAGAACTTGATTGCATCTTTCCCTGAAAGGTAAAGAGTTAGTCGTATGTAATGTCATGATGTATGAAATGTATTGAGTAATGATGTTCTCAAAATAAATGAGATTGTGCTGTATAATATGTATGCATATGCCATGATGTATGGATATGCAATGCTATTGTGATATTCTCTAGCTGGGGAAAATAAATCCTGGACTACTGCTGGAGAGTATAAGGATTTGATTTCTTCGTTTTGCTGGGGATAGTGACCAAAGATGATTAGCTGGAGATTTACATCCATTCTACTTGAGAATATTCTGCCGGGAGAGACTTTGTCTGAGAACAATCCTGCGGGGAAATGACTCTGTGGGGAAGGGAGATACTCTTTCGGAAGATCTGCTGATTTGGAGAAATAAACTCAGCTGGGGATGAACTTCCATTATTGGAGATAAGAGCTCTGTTGGAGATTGAGCTTCCGCTGTCAGAGAAATAAACTCTACTCGGGAGATGGCTTTATAAACTGCTCATGGTTATAAAACTCGGCTGGGGAAAGCAGATATCAGCTTTCTGAAGGAACCTGCTGGGGAAGGAATTCCTGCTTGGGGATACGGAGGTTGGACCTTAGTTGTCTCAGCTCTGTGGGGAATATAATTATCACTGGCTTGTATGTGATAGTGACTTTGCTTCCAACTATCTCTGCCCCTTGTACCATGCTGGAAAAAGTACATGCAGAGATTTTATGGATAGATCTATGTCGTGATTGTACTTGAACATGTATTTAATGAGTGTCAGGATGACATCTGTCTCTGGATAGCATCTGAACTGTACTTGAAACATATGTTAAATGAGTGTCAGAATGACATCCATCTCTAGATCGTATCTGAACTGTATTTGAAACATGTTTCAAATGAGTGTCAGATTGACATCCGTCTCTGGATCGTATCTGAACTGTATTTGAAACATGTGTCGAATGAGTTTCAGAATGACATCCGTCTCTGAAGCGTATCTAAACTGTATCTGAAAGCTGGATCTAAATGAGTATCAGAATGGCATCCATATCTGGAGCGTATCTGAACTATATCTGAAAGCTGAATCTGAATGAGTATCAGGATGGCATCCATATCTGGAGTGTATCTGAACTGTATCAGAAAGTCGAATCTAAATGATTATCAGGATGGCATCTGTATTTGGAGCATATCTGAACTGTATCTAAAAGCTGAATCAGAATGAGTATCAGAATGGCATCCACATCTGGAGCGTATCTGAACTGTATCAGAAAGCTGAATCTGAATGAGTATCAGAATGGAATCCGTATCTGGAGCGTATCTAAACTTTATCTAAAAGCTGAATCTGAATGAGTATCAGAATGGCATCCGTATTTGGAGCGTATCTGAAATGTTTCTCGATTCTGGTGCTCTTGATGAATGCTGATCAAGGTATAAGTCTTCCATTGATAGACAAGTGACGGGACATAGTCGTATTTTTTAAATCCCTAACTTTTTCCTGGACCGCCCTTTCGGGTTTTCAGTCCACCGGGATATCTTTTTTTCCTAGCCGCCTTTTCAGATTTTCAACTTGTCGGGTGTACAGTTTTTTTTATGTATATCCCTAACTTTTGCCCGAACCCTTTTGGTTCGCCGAGATTCCCTTATATTTTCCTAGGTGTGTCAACCTAGCGGGTCTTTTTTTTCTTTTCATACGGAGTATTTTCCGACTATGTCTGCGCTTTCAGGATGTAGAGAGTTGTCACTGCCCATAGTGTTGTGTTATTGTACTGCCAAAAATGTTTTCTTGATGGCACATGATTCATTGCTGGAATGCATGTGTAATGCCCCAAGCGATTTAGATAGAGATCTGCCCCTGGATATTTGGGGCTTTTGGAGAGACTGCCCCAGGTATGTTTAGACATCATGTCATGCCTCTTGCTTATGGAAGACCTGTTATTGGAAGTGTCTTTCCCGCTGAGGTGATTTTGTCCATGGAGAGGATGTATGTTCATTGAATATCCATTGTGCGGATTTCTCTGCTGTCAAACAATTACTCATATGCAAATAATGTCATTTAAAGAATGAAAAACTCATGTCTGTCTTGAAAATTTTTTGAAAATGTTTTGTGTAGTAAAACGAAATTTGCAAGAATGTGATATCAACTCAAAATTCGTAACAAAGCCTACAGGAGTCAAGATACCTTTGTAACAATATGCTCTCAAACTAACCCGTGCTTCAGCTAGGACTTTTAAGGGTTATAATGTGACCTGGTTCACGATTCAAGAAACAAAGGATAAAGGCTCAAATTTTATATGTACCCAACCCTCTCTTCGTGATGTTCTTCAGTCCTATATTTCGTGTTTAGATCCCAATTGTGTTTGGAATCTTTGCTCTGATACTTGGTGATGATTCAGAAATTGAACATTTGTCTTGAAAAGGCAGTCATTTTTGTAATCTTCTTTTTGTCGAAGATTTGTAGTAACCTCTTTTTTTTTTTTTTTCGTTATCCCTTTTTTGGCCTGAACTGTTTCTTTTGTGATTATAGTCAGCGCGATGCCCCAATTTTTCTCTTAAGTCTCCTTCATAGGTTTTGACTTAATGGGCTTTTATTTCGAGAGATAATGATTGCCTATCTTGACGATTATACAGAACCATCATCATATTTTGTTTTAGAAGGACGTCTTTGATTCCATTCATTGTGTACGAAGCGGCAGATTGTGACTGAATGCGCCTCTGAATTAACTGAGAAAACTACCCTGCCCTAGGTTATGATTAAGGGTTTTAATTTGTGTGAAAATAAAAACTCCTACTTCTTTGGCGCGAAGGGGTTGACTAGGGATTATCATCCTTATAACTCCACTGTTTAGGATTTGAAACAACGCCCGTACCTCGTCAGTGGGGTCTGTTAAAAAGCATAATGTAGAGATTGTGGTATCATTTTAGTCATCCTCCCTCTAAGGCTTAGAGTTTTTAATCGAGATTTGAATATCACGAAAAGGAAGTATAGAGAAGTTTAAACATAGTGAAAACAGATTAATTCAAGACAAACATGTATAATGCATTAGTGAAATAACAAAGTTTTGACATGACAATAATTTTTCGAATAAGCAAAGAAAATACAAATTGAGAATTTAATGAACAAAAATGCTTTCAATCCTCGCCATGTTTTGGCAAGGGAGCATTGATCACATTGGGAGTCTCCGGGGAATCAAATTCAATCTCCTTAGCATCAACCAAATCCTGTACTTTGTTCTTCAAAGCCCAGCAGTCATTGGTATCATGGCCGGGACTTTCTGAATGATAAGAACAATGAGCATTCGGTTTATAGTAAGGAGAGGTGGTGTTGAATTATTCAATCCCAAATTCCTTGCTCAGCCCAGTCAATGCGTGAGATTCAGTGTTGTTCACACTTGGAGGGTGCATCATGGACCTTCTTTGATGGAGCGCTGGATTTGGATTAATGATGATCTAGTGGTTGGATTGCTGGAGTGCATGATAGACGCCTGGCAACGTGATGTACAGAACCTGCAATTAAATATTAAGAAAACAACAAAATGCTAGGACCTGGGATTGAACCCAGGTCCTTTCGCTTACAAACGTGCGCCTTTGCCACTGGACTGCAATGCTTAGTTGTTAATATAACAATATCAAATGATAATATATAAACAAGTGGGTTACTTAATTAAACAAAACGCACGTTTTATTTGAATGGCCCAATGATGGTTGACCATATCATCATCTTTTTCCTCCACCGTCGTGTTAGGTATAAAACCTTTACCTATGGACAAACATCCATGGCTATAGTACTGCAAGTATAAAAAATTCACAGCAAGAATGATAAATTAATTCCAAGTACATGGATCAACTCGTCTTGATGCCACGAGCATCATGGTTCCCTTTTCTTGGGCCAATTTAACCTGTATAGAAAAACCCTAAAACGGCAAGGTAAACCCTAATAATGGCAGTTGTGAATACAGGCATCAAAATGCTAAATTACTTAAACCAAAACATTCCAAATGTCAGTACAAACATAATGTTATGCTTAAAAGTACAAATCATGCGTAAATTGTAAAATCAAGTTCAAGTTTGGATATGCAAACCGTAGGTCTGTAGCTCGCGATTCTAGACGTGAAAATGCTTGCAATTGATTGAGACACGTTCTGGAGATGTCAAGGAGTCTATTGGTAGTCTTAGAATGGCTTAAATTGTCCTCTAAGCTTGAAACTGATCCACACGTTTTCTTCCAAAATTTGAGTTTTGTTTAGGGTTCTCACGACTGCAAATCCTTCTTCATGCGCCTTGGTTATGTTCTATATATGTAGTAGAACTGATTAGGTTAACAAAAATAAACTAAATCTTAGTGAATCATAGAAATTGGTTTTGATTTTGATCTTGTATTATATCTTTCCAAAATAAGCATAATCATGCCAATTTTGCTTCAATCATCCCTTGCACGATTTTATTTGGTCATGCTAGGTTGATTTGATTTGATTCCTACAAAAAAATCAAATCAAATTCAATCTTTTGTATTTTTTGCCATTTATTTGATTTAATTTGAATTTTAAATAATAAAAAATAAAAATATAATAAATAATGAAGCAAATAAAGTGTAGATGCTGATTTGGGTCGTGGACCATGTTTCCAATAAGATTCAATCATGAAAAGCTAGGCCCATTTGACAAAAAAAAAAGCACTTTTGAGCATATTTGACTTTTGGCAATTTTGCAAAAATGGTCAACTTTGACAAGGCATATCTCCTCCAATTTTAACCCTAGAGAGGTGTTCTTGGAATTTTTAGAAATCTTAGGATGTCCCCTAAACAACCCTTTTGGTTTCATCTCAATTGGGTCTTCCATGTTCATGTAAGAAGCTTTGACCCAAAAGGAGTTTTGTTGACTTTTCAAAAGGACCTATAATGTAGACATTCATATCTTTTGATGAGTGCATATATTTTGAACTTGAGGGCTGAAGATGAATTTTAGGGGATTGAATCCTATTAAAAATGAGCCTTGATAAAAAATTTCTAATAAAGTATGAGGAAGTTATCCTTGGTCAAAGTTTGGTTGACTTTTCTTGTGAAACCCTAATTTAGCAACTTTTGAGTTTTGATGAATTTGGGGCATTCCCTGAGGAATCATGATAAACCCTTGATAAAATGATGGATATTACTTCAAAATGTTAATGTTGACCAAAAATCTTGAAGTTTGACTGTATGTGGGCCACATTTGACTTTTGACCTAGTATAGTTGATTTTCAGGCATCTGGGCAGTTGACAGAGCAAACTTCTTGTGCAAGGAATGAAACTTGACATGGATGATCTTGAGAACATATTGGGACCATGGAAAGCATTTGGGACCCTTGGACTTCAACCATCTTGATGAAAATGGAAACCCTAGTTTGAAGCTTGTTGTCTTAGGAGGAGGATTTGTCTGGTCAACTCTTGGGCATCCTTGAGCAAGTTGAGGACCTCAATGGGCATGTGTTGAGTAAAATGAGAGGGAAAATTTTGGGGTACAACAGATGTCATCCTGACACTTACTCTAGGTTCTCATCTAGAAATGGTTCAGGTACGACCCAAAGATGGATGTCATCCTGATACTTATTCAGATTCTCTTCAAATACAGTTCAGATATGATCCAGAGACGGATGTCATTCTAACACTTATTTCAACACATCATCTAGAAACCTTTCAGGTATAATCCAAAGACGGATGTCATCCTGACACTTACTCCAGATTCTCATCTAGAAACGGCTCAGGTAAGATCCAAAGACGAATGTCATCCTGACACTTACTCCAGATTCTCATCTAGAAACGGTTCAGGTACGATCCAGAGACGGATGTCATCCTGGTACTTATTCAAATTCTCTTAAAATACAGTTCAGATACGATCCAGAGACGGATGCCATTCTGACACTTATTTCAACACATCATCTAGAAATGGTGCAGATACGATCTAGAGATGGATGTCATTCTGACACTTACTATAGATTTGCATCTAGAAACGGTTCAGGTACGATCCAAAAATGGATGTCATCCTGACACATATTCAACACATGTTTCAAATAAAGTTCAGATACGATCCAGGGACGGATGTCATTCTGGCACTTATTCAACACATGTTTCAAATACAGTTCAGATACGATCCAGAGATGGATGTCATTCTAACACTCATTCAACACATGTTTCAAGTACAATGCAGATACGATCCAGAGACGGATGTCATTCTGACACTCATTCAACACATGTTTCAAGTACAGTTAAGATACGATTCAGAGACGGATGTCATTATGACACTCATTCAACATATGTTTCAAGTACAATGCAGATACGATCCAGAGACGGATGTCATTCTGACAGTCATTCAACACATGTTTCAAGTACAGTTCAGGTACGGTGCAAAAATGGATGTCATCCTGATACTTATTCCAAACTATCTTTTAGCAATAGTTCAGGTACGATCCAAAGACGGATAACATTCTGATACTTATTCAGATCATCTTCTAGAAACGGTTCAGGTACGATCCAGAGACGGATATCATCCTGATACTTATTCTAGACTATCTTCTAGCAACAGTTCAGTTCGCGGAGCTTTCCTTCCCCAACAGAGTTTATTTCTCTAACAACGGAAGATCATCCCCAAGCGTTTTAATTTAAACATATTTGAAGACCTACCTTCTTCACCCCCCAACAACAATCAGAGATTTATTTTCCCTGGTTTAACAATACTGCAATATAACAGCTGATACGTTCATACATTGCATTCATACATCATTCTACTAATGTCATAGTGTGATACGGTGGCAGAACTGGAATTGTTTTAGGAAAATGTTGGTTTGCAATTTGCGTTTGCAAAATGTCGCAGTAAGCAAGAGTCGCCACCGACTTTTATTTTATCTAACTGGAAAGGAAAAAAGCACAGAAAAATTCCTTTTTCGAGATATCTTGAGTACGGCGGGTAGATTATAGAAAGAGAAGGTATTAGCATCCTTTCTATCCGTGGTTTTCCACGGGCTCTTAGGTACTTGCTCATCATTTTAAAATTGCTTCCTTGTTTATGTGATTTGAAAAGTTTTTGTTTTACTTCGATTTAACCCTTGTTTCTGTCTTCAAGAGTGTTACGAAGTTGTTTTGAAAACTTTGTTTAAAATGAGTGTATGGAAAAGTTTGTTTTGAGCAAGTACCTACTAGCATCTACCTACTCGAAAAAAGAATGTTTTTGTTCTTATTTCCTTTAGACAACGCCATCCCACTATTAGTGAGTAGGTAGCACCGTCATTGGAATTGTAAGGGTCAATTCGAAAAGGGACGTACAATCACTGAAGCAATGTTAAGACGTCTTAGTAATAACCCTAATGTCTTAAGATCATATTCGAGGCAACATATCCGAGGCAACATTTCCGAATGGGACTTTGATCTTTTGTTTAGACAAGAGGGCGACCTCTAAAATATCCTATACTTAATGATCGTTTACCGAAGGCAACCGAAGTGAGAGTATACCCTAGGAGTGCGCATGTGCGAGTGATTCAATTTCAAGTTATTATCTTTGCACATTTAGGGTTGGCTAACTATTTTAATTTTATCATACATTATTGTCATGCAACCCTATTATCATACATCTAACAGTTAATATTTGCAGAAATTAAAATGCGAGAAGTAAAGCTACGCTATTACAAGGCTTCGGGTATTAATTACATAGCCAAAAACTCGTCAAAATGATAAATGAAAGGAAAAAAGTCCTAATTAATCTATTACATCCTGTGAATAGTTACACCAATATTGCAAAAATAAATAAGCGTGCGCGACGAATAGAGAACGAAAGGAAATTAAGGTTTTGACCTCGTCTAATCTAATTAAAAGAAAAGTTAATTTTTGTGGTTTTTTGATTATTTTAAGAAAATAAGGTTTTAAATTAAATACAAGCAAACCTAACTTACTAATTAAATTAAATTAAGAAAATTAAATTATTTGACCTATTTTTGTATTTTGTTATTTTTAAGAAAAAAAGAAAATAGAATTTAAATTAAACAAAACCCTAATTTTTAACTTGTTTTAATTTATTTACAAAAGAATTAAAGTTACCCTAAAATTAAATAAACTAATTAAATTAATTTTTGTATAAAAAAATAATTTGTAAATCTAATTGGATGCAAATTGATTTTATGGTTTTTTATAAAAAAAAGAATTAATTTGGTGTTAGTAAAAATAATTTAAGTAAATTAAATAAAAGAAAATATGAAAGAAAAGAAAAAGAAAATGGGCCTTTAATCAGCAATTAGAGGGGTGTGAATAGTAGCTTCTGGGCCCAAGCAATCTTGGTCCACGTTTGACCTATACGTTCCCATGTTGTGCATTGACCAAGGCTTTTGGTGGATCATCACATGATGGCCTTCAGATCTGGATGGTGGGTAATCTGATGGTTGGAAGATGATGGTCCATGGTGGTCTTCACACCTATGTGCGCGCCTGATTAAGCAATGAAAAATAACATGAAATACATGGGGGAACTGGGATACGAACCCAGGTCCTATGGCCTTTCCCATCTGCCTTGTTACCAACTGAGCTGCGTGCGCGTGTTGTATATGAGATAACAATTAAATAATATATTGAAAATAAACAAAATAAAAAAACATATGCGCGAAAATTCAAACAAAGCAATCAGGGGCTGCCACGCCATCGTCCCTGTCCTCTCTATGTTTCTAAAAGGTTCAATGACCTTTACCTACGGACAAATGTATGTAGCTATAACCCCTGCACATTTCAAAATCAAATACAGGCACGATAAAAGGATTCTATTGTTGTGGATCAAATCGCCTTGGCCTGCTGAGCATCATGGTGCCCTTCTTGTGGACCAATTTCACCTATATAAAAAGATCCTAAAATGAGACCAAGAACCCTAGCAATGGTGAATTCTGATATAGTCAACAAAAATGCAATTAACTGTTATGGATAGCTTGCAAATGCTTTAAGGAACAAGAATATGTAAGTAATTCATGCTACAAGTGCCAAAATAATATGATTCGATTTCAAGAAAAGTTCATGGTCGTGAACAAGTTACATTGAGTTTTAACGCAGGAAAATGTTTGTTCTTGATTGGTATAGCTTCCTTGTATGTCCAGGATGCGAATGGGATGGCTTAGAACTCTTGAAAACGCCTGGAAGTACAAAATCAGATAAGCACTTTCTTTGAATTTTTTCAAGTTTGGTTCTGCCTCTTCACGCCTCCAAGCCTTTGTATTTTGGTCTGCAATTGTACACTATATACCAAGGGACGAATTAGGGTTACAAATATGCCTTCAATCTTTGTCAATTATGATTTTTGATCTTGATTTGATCTTCATTAAAGTCTTTCCAAAAATAGGCCAAAATCAATCTTTTATGCACACCTATGCCTTGTACGATTTGATTCACTTGATAGTTGTATATGGGACCTGAAATGTGTACAAAATATTGAGGTTTGAATGGTTTGGATATTTTCATGATTTGTTTTGATTTAAATTGATTTAATTGAAATAAAAAATCAAAATAAATAGAAAAAATAATACAAAGACAAGTGGAAAGAGATAGGGCTCGTGGACCATGCTACCAACTCAAAACAAGTGCAAAAAGTTAGGCCCATTTGACAAAAATTGAAATTTGAGGCACATTTGACTTTTGGCAATTTTGCAAAAAAGGTCCACTTCACTAATGCATAACTTCTTCAATTTTGACTCTTTGAAGGTGTTATTGGACTTTTTAGAAAGCTTGAGATGTCCTATAATCAACCCTATTGTTATCATCTCAATTGAGTCTTCCATGTTCACGTATGAAGCTTTGACAAAAAAGGTGTTTTGTTGACTTTTCAAAATGACCTATAATATCCAAATTCATAACTTCTTGTGAGTCAATATTTTGAAATTGGGAGCTGAATATGAATTTTAGGGAATTTCATACTCTTAAAAATGAGCTTTGGATGGGTCATTTCTCATAAAGTATGAGAAAGTTATGCTTGGTCAAAGTTGAGTTGACTTTTCCTGAAAAACCCAAATTTAGCAACTTTTGAGTTTTGATGAATTGTGAGCAATCCTTGATGAATCATGATCAACCCTTTATCAAATGATGAATAATACTTCAAAATGAGGATGTTGACCAAAAATCTTGAAGTTTGACTGTATGTAGGCCACAGTTGACTTTTGCCCTAGCATAGTCGATTTTCAGGCTTTTGAGCAATTGACTGAGCAAACTTCCTCTGCAAGGCTTGAAAATTGACATGGATGATATTGAGAACGTATTAGGACAATGATGAGCATTTGGGATCCCTTGGACTCAAGTATCTTGATACAACATGAAACCCTAATTTGAGGTAGACTGCCTTAGGAGAGAATTTGTCTGGTCAACCCTTGGACTTCCTTGAGCAATTTGAGGATCTTGCTTGAAATGCATTTCCAAATATGGGAGGGAAAATGTTGGGGTACAACAGCTACCCCTTTTCAATCTTTTTAAACCTGAGGATGTAGATTGGCTTGCCTTCCTTCGTGATCTGATGGTGGAAGATGATTGAACACTAGAGTGCCCAGAAATTTGCACTCGCATGAAGTGGTGCTTATCTTGTGATGTCGGGAATGGGCATAAAGATGTCATTTGGAGATTGATGACGGAGGATGGGCTTAAAGATTCCATCAGAAGAAGTGTCGATCGCATAAGAGATTCCTTAGCGAGAGCTTGTATACCTGTTGTTGAGAAAGATTCTGCTGGGGAATGTTGTTCTCTATCTTGAGAAAAGTTGAATTTTATGAGCTTCAGTCGTCTGTTATTCTACTAGGGAATCGTCTCTTGGTCTAAGAGGTGACAATGTACTACTATCTGGTCGTGATCCAGGCTTCATAGTGATAAGATTGACTGCTATCTGGTCATAATCCAGGCTTTACAGTGACTTACTGGGGAGATGAGATTAAACTTGTTATCTGGTCGTAATCCAGGTTTCACAATTTCTCAATTCTTATCTGGTCGTAATCCAGGTTTCAGAAGGAATTCAGTTGTTATCCGGTCGCATCCGATCTTTAACTTGAATTTAGGGCACACTAATATCCGGTCGACTCCGGGCTTCTTAGTAATTGTCCAGGTAAAATTTCTATTTGGTCGAAATCCAAGCTTCACAATGTCTTGTATCGCTATCTGGTTGTAATCCAAGTTTCACGATGTTTCATACCATTATCTGGTCGAATCCAGTCTTCATGGTGTCTTGTACTGCTATCTGGTCGAATCCAGGCTTCACAATACCTTGCTTCTTATCTGGTCGAAACCCAGGCTTCAGAAGAAATCAAGTGGTTATCCAGTCGCATCCGGGCTTCCATTTGATTTTAAGGCCTATTAATATCCGGTCGACTCCGGCCTTCATAGTAATTGGCCAGGTAAACTGCTATTTGGTCGAAATCCAAGCTTCACTGTGTCCCTTACTAATATCTCGTCGTAATCCCAGGCTTCAGTGGCTTTTACCGCTATCTGGTCGTAATCAAGGCTTCACGATGTGTTATACCGCTATCTGGTCGTAATCCAGGCTTCACGGTGTATTATTCCGCTATCTTGTCATAATCCAGGCTTCACGATGTATTATACCATTATCCGGTCGAATCTAGGCTTCATGGTGTTCGGGGAAATCAATATATTATCTGGTTAAATTCGGGCTTCATAACTTGCATTAAAGATATACCATTATCTGGTCATAATCCAGGCTTCATAGTATTCTTGGCTGCTATCTGGTCGTAATCCAGGCTTCACAATGTCTTCTACCATTATCTGGTCGAGTCCAGGCTTCATGGTGTCTTTGTATTGCTATCTGGTCGTAATCCAGGCTTCACAATAACTTGTTAAGCTGCTATCTGGTCGACTCCGGGCTTCACGGCTTGTTTTTATGATATACCACTATCTGGTCATAATCCAGGCTTCATGGAGTCTCTGTATTGCTATCTGGTCGTAATCTCAGGCTTCACAATAACTTGTTGGGGGTTAAACTATTATCCAGTCGAATCTGGGCTTCATAGCTTGTTTAAAAGATACCACTATCTGGTCGTAATCCAGGCTTTACGGTATTCTGATACTGTTATCTGGTCATTCTCCGGGCTTCACAATAGGATGGAGGAATCGAGATATTATCCGGTCGTACCCGGGCTTCATAGCTTGAATTTTGTGAGGATTTGATTAAATATTTTCCTGAAAGGTAAAGGGTTAGTCGTATGTAATGTCATGATGCATGACATGTATCGAGCAATGATGTTTTCAAAATAAATGAGATTGTGTTGTATGATGCGTATATGCATGACGTGATGTATGGATGTGTAATGTTTTTATGATGTTCTATAGTTGGGGAAAATAAATCTCGGACTACTGTTGGAGAATATGAGGAGTTTCGCTTGCTGGGGATAACAACCGAAGATGATTTGAGAATAAATTGGTGGGAGAATAACTCTGTTGGAGAATAAACTGGTGAGAAAATGACTCTGTGGGGAAGAGATACTCTGTCAGAAGGGCCGCTGATTTGGAGAAATAACCTCGGTTGTGGATGAATTACCGTTGCGGGTGATGATGAACTCTGTCGGGGATAAAATTTCTGTTTGTGGAAGAAATAAACTCCGCTGGGGATGGTCTTCCATTGTTGGTAATAGATGAACTCTGCTTGGGTAGAAATAACACCGCTGTCTTCGGGTACTTTCTTACTCTGCGGGGAGTGTATATACTTTTAGTCATTTTCTCAGGCTGGGTCTATCCCTGTACCTGGTGAATAGAGCAACTGTAAGGTTTGGACATTTCTTGCTTGCCCTTGTTCCTGAAATTACGAGTAGTCGTCTTTTGTTTCGCATGTAAATATTTATGAGCAACAAATATTTTCAAATGCATATACCAAAAATGAATCATTGGACGTTCTTGCAAAACAAACAGAAAAAGAAAAACAATTTTGAAATTTGTTGTAAAATGAATTGTATTGATTTTGAAGTTGGCCTATAATAGGCGTTTTGTACAAGAGGTTGACGTCCTAGTAAGAGAACACTGCTGAAAGATAGAATTTATACAGTTTGTGAGAAACAAAGAAAAAACAGCTATGTGAACAATCCCACTGGGTTCCAACTCTTCTATTGCCTTTATATCTTCGAGCGTCTCATCACTTTGCTACTTGGTTGAAGGTAGATCAGATTGATTGGCGCCATCCGAGCTTGATAGTAGATACCGAAGTCTGGTTGCAAGATGATCCAATGAGACATAGTGTTACGCTTTGATCCCTAATTTTTGCCTGGACCGCCTTTTCGGGTTTTCAGTCCACCGGGATACCCTTTTTTGCCCAAGCCGCCTTTTCAGGTTTTCGACTTGTCGGGTGTACAGTTTTTTCATTTTCATCCCTTATTTTTTCCCGAATCCTTTTGGTTCGCCGGGAAGCCCTTATTTTTGCCTAGGCCAGTCAACCTAGCGGGTCTTTGATTATGCATAGTATTTTTTCACTGTCTGCGTTGACGGGGTGAGGAAGGTCGTCACCATCCATGGTGGTTAGAATCATAGCTCCTCCTGAGAAAATGTTCTTAACCACAAATGGCCCTTCGTACGTAGGGGTCCATTTGCCCCTGGGATCACCTTGCGGAAGTATGATGCGCTTGATTACCAGATCCCCGACTTGATATTCCTGTCGTCTAACTTTCTTGTTAAATGCCTTGATCATCCATTTTTGATACGTCTGATCATGACAAATAGCAGCAAGTCTCTTTTCATCGATTAAGTTTAGATGATCAACCGGGTATGGATCCAGTCATCCTCGCTCGAACCTGCATCCTTTATAATCCGAAGAGAGGGTATCTGGACCTCAATAGGTAAGACTTCCTCCATGACATACACCAGAGAGTAGGGTGTTGCCCCTGTTGATGTTCGCGCAGAGGTACGGTACCCATGAAGAGCGAATGGTAGCATCTCATGCCAGTCTTTATATGTCACTGTCATCTTCTGCACAATCTTCTTGATGTTCTTATTAGCTGCTTCAACAGCCCCATTCATCTTTGGCCGGTAAGGAGAAGAGTTGTGATGTTGTATCTTAAACTGTTTGCAGAGCTCGGTGATCATTGTATTGTTGAGATTTGTACCATTGTCCGTAATGATCCTCTCTGGTACACCATATTGACAGATCAAATTATGTCAGATAAACCGTGCCACTAAGTTCTTGGTTACTGTAGCAAAGGAAGCTGCTTCAACCCACTTCATAAAATAATCAATAGCTACCAGGATGAAACGGTGCTCGTTGGACGCAGTAGGTCTGATCTCGCCGATCATATCGATGCCCCACATTGCAAAAGGCCAAGATGCTGTCAAAATATTCATAGGAACCGGAGGTATATGTACCTTATCTACATAAATTTGGCACTTATTTTGACCTCTTTCCTGTCTTCCTATGTACCCTAATTCATTGATTCCACTAGCTCTTCATGAAGATGTATGGCCCTCTCTTCCAGTAGTAACAGTCTAGCAAGTTCCCCAGGAACTTCACAATCATCCTCACCTTCATCCTCGGCTTGGTTGATCGGATTTTCGAAGTCATAACTGGAAGTAGCAGAGTCGTTATCAATGGGATCTAGAGTGGATGTGGATCTGCATTATGATATGTGAGTGTGTGTAAGACAATAGCTGTTTTGATAAAGTGCAAGATAGAAAATAAAAACAAGGAGCGCAAAATTTGTAATGCAAGAAAACGTCCAATGCTTTATTGATGATATATGAAAATGACAGAAAATAAGCCCTCACAAACAAATCCAAGGTGCCTCGGGCAAGGCACCAGGCCATAAAGTTTCAAACTGTCTGTTACAAATCTCAAAACAAAAGTCTATTACTGTGTAATAAAAGAAACGGGCACGAAGTCCTTCGCCGTCCAGTTGTTCAAGCCACCGTTGGTAGTCGGGTAAATTTAGCTGTCGACATCTGACTCTTCTTCATCATCTTCGATTGCATTAATCCCCTGATCATGTTTGGGCATGGGAGCAGTTATGACGTTGGGTTTCTCCGGAGCGTCAAACTCAATCTCTTTAGCTTCAATCAAATCTTGAACTTTATTCTTCAAGGCCCAACAGTTGTTCGTATCATGACCTGGGCTATCTGAGTGATAGGCACAACAGGCGTTCGGATTATATAGCAGAGATGTGGTGCTGGGATTCTTCGGGGCTTCCCTCAGAGTTACCAGGTTGGTCTTTAATAATTGTAGTAGAATTTCAGACAAGGTCATATTAAGTCGAGTGTACTGTCTCTGCGGCCTCTCCATTCTTTGCTGATTGTTGCATTGTGGGGCAACGGTAGGTCTTGATATTACCACTGCATTCACTACTTGACGGCGTTCAGGTCGGCTTTGGCTCCTCGAGCTATAGACTGCACTGGCTTCTTTCTTACCAGTAAAATCTTTCTTTACTGCACTTGACGACGCATCCTTGTGTATCTTACCACTTCTGATACCAGCTTCTACTCTCTCACCAGTCATAATCAATTCAATAAACCCAGATGACGAGCTGTCGATCAGATGATTGAAGAATGGACCAGATAATGTCCCTAGAAACATATCAACCAACTCCCTATCAGACAGAGGGGGTTGGACTCTTCAAGCCAGATCTCTCCACTTCTGAGCATAGTCTTTAAAGTCTTCTCCTGCACCCATGGACATACCCTGAAGATGAGTACGAGTGGGAGAAAGTTCGGCATTATACTGGTACTGCTTGTAGAAAGCAGCAGCAAGGTCCTCCCAGTTGCGGACATTAGCTCCTTCCAATTGATAAAACCATTCAAGCTGAGTCCCTGACAGACTGTCTTGAAAGAAATGTACCCACATATTCCTATCAGTAGTGTAGGGTTGGATTTTCCTGACGTATGAGCGGAGATGGAGTTTTGAACAGGATACTCCATCGTACTTGGCGAAAACTGGAGCTTTGAACTTGTGAGGGATCACCAACACAGATGCTAGTCCCAAATCTCCAAAGTCTAAATCGGGAATCTTCTGAATCTCCATAGCACTTAGACGGTCCTCAAGTTGTTTGTACCTATCCTCAGCACGAGGGTACTGTTCATTATCAAAATCAGTATCGTAATCAGAGACCACAGGGCTAGGACTCTTTTCTTCTTCTTGATTCTCTCCTCCTTTGGATGAATGAGATAGATCAGCTTCCTGTCGCAATTTATTCCCGAATCTGTGACCCATATTCAGAAGAACCACCTTCTTCTTCTTCTTCTTCTCTTTCAGGATGAGATTCTTCAAATCTTCTTGCCCTTTAGCCAAGTTCAAGAACATCTCTTGGAATTGGGCATTATGTGCCTGAAGAGCTTTGATAGCCTGATCGTTAGGTATTTCAAAAGACATTTTGTGTTGAAATAAACAGCGAAGAAGATAAGAAACCTGTAAAGGTACCTGTAATGATGTGCATGATAATGGAATGCGTATGGAATGATTTCAAAGACTTTTGGAGATTCAAATTTGTAAACCAAGAAACAAACAAACTTTATTAGATTAAATTCGTAAAATGTTTAACAATTCCTTTTAAGGCGTTTACAAAGAAATAACTGAAAATCAAATCTAGATTATAAATAATAAAAGATGTCAGAAATCCCATGGTCGTTTACACTTCGTGCTAACATAATCATTGATTGTCCTCTCATTCTCTAGTTGCCTCGTGAGCTTCAAGATCTTCCTTTCCTACTCATGATACTTCTCCCGATAGGTATCCCTTTCTTCCTTCAACTGAATCCAGGATCTCTTCAATGCCCCAAGGTCAATAGGCATGTATGGATAAAGGACCATATAAGGAACACCCTCTTCATTGGTAGGCTCCACAATCACCGGCAACACAGCTTCGTAAGGCATCCCAAGCTTTTGGGCTCGAGCTCGGACCCACTGGAGATAAGGTTGCATAGGGAGAGAAGTCTTCGGTCCTAGCTCGTGAGGGTCAGACCTGTTCACCATGCCCTAGGTCCGTATAAACCTTCGGCGGTGCTCGTCAACGTCCTCCTTGTAGCCAAAGACTATTTGTAAGCAGTAGTTCATGAGAAGCGTCTCTCTGAGCGCGACCAAACTATTGTAGAGCCAAGCAAGGACTATAGGTTATTCCTCCTCTGATTCCAAGCAACGGTACATTAGGGTATCCCCCACATCAATCAATGACAGCAACGTCTTCCATAGCCTTAGAACTCCAGAGAATGTCTGTATGGGCAAGGGACATTATCCTGTAAGCCCAACCTAAACCATCCTCATTCTTCAATACAGACTTGGGGAGGTGCGAAATAAACCACCTCGCCAGTAGCGGCATACAACACATGAGGGTCCCTCTTCTACGCACCGTGCGAGTATAGAGGGCATGTAGGATATCACCCAGAAGAGTAGGCACTAGATTATGGGACATGAAGATCTTAACCGCATTCACATCTATGACGGAATCTGGATTCAGGAAAAGAACCAAACCGTAGATGAGGAGAACCAAGATGTCTTCAAAAGCTTGAAAATCTAAGTTATCCCAGAACTGTTGAGCTTGATCCATCAGAAACTTGGCCAAGAAACCTTTAACCCCGCTCCGTGTCTCCCAGTTGGATACTACATCAACCCTTTTTAGATGTAAGACTGAAGCAATGTCCTCGAGTTTAGGAACCTCTCGCAAACCTGTGAAGGGTGTCTGCTCGGGGATGGATATGCCCAGTAAGTAAGAAAACTCCTCCAAAGTGGGAACTAGCTGATAATCCGGGAAGGTGAAATAATGATGCACCGGATAAAAAAACTGGAAAAGCACGCTCATCATCTGCTCATCCAACTTTGAAATGACCAAACTAAGGAGCTGACCATGTCTTCTAACAAATGAAGAAGTATCAGGAACTTTTGAGACTAACTCTCTGAGTTGAGCGGGTATTTGCACGAAGTTAACCCGAATGGTATTTCTGCGCATGGAAGCCATAATCTGCAAAACAGAACAAAGATAAATCCCCTCGGTCTTTGAAATGGTTAGCGTAATTAAGGATGCATGCTATGTTATGATGCATGATTTCATGATAAAACACACAACAGGTATAGCAAATAACAGACATGGTAAAGGAAAACAAGTCACACAAGAGCCCTTAAATTTTCGGCTTGCATGGGGTCTAGGTTCTACCCTCTTGAAGTTCAGTTGGTTTCAACCTGTCCTAATAATAGTAATCGGGTTCTAGAGGTTCTCAATATCATAGACCATCCTCCATCAGTCATGGTTTCAGCTCACACAATCTTTTCTTGCGGCCGGAACTATCTCGAGAGTATGGTATTAATGAGTGTAGTATCGAGTATTAACCAGTTCCCAGCTTTACACCGAGATCGGCTATCTCACTACTTCCTATGGCCAAGTTGGTCAATTATAGGTTCTAAGGTCAGTTGATGCTTAACGACACACATAGCAGCCCCGTATTCTCCTCATTTCTCCACAAGGGATGTCGGTACCAACCAATGTGCCACATCAACGTAGCTACTGCTTCAACCGTATCGGTCTACGCTGTAAAGTTCCCTCACAGTTTATTGCTACTTACCTAAAAGGTATCCCCAAGATCCGGGTTAGGGTCTATAGTAACTCCAATACAAAACCCTCAAAAGTAAAGCAATCAAATCAAACAATAGAAGCAACATGATGAACTAATCCTAAGGTATACCCCACTTATTAATTCCCCAACAGAGTCGCCGATTCTGTGATATGGTGGCAGAATCGGAACTATTTTAGGAAAATGGTGGTTTGTGTTTTGCGTTTGTGTTTGCAAAATGTCGCGGTAAGCAAGAGTCGCCATCGACTTTTATTTTATCCAACTGGAAAGGAAAAAAGCACAGAAAAATTCCTTTTTCGAGATATCCTGAGTACGGGGGGTAGATTATAGAAAGAGAAGGTATTAGCACGCTTTCTATCCGTGGTTTTCCACGGGCTCTTAGGTACTTGCTCATCATTTTAAAATTGCTTCCGTGTTTGTGTGATTTGAAAATTTTTTGTTTTACTTTGATTTAAACCTTGCTTTTGTCTTCAAGAGTGTTACGAAGTTTTTTTGAAAACTTTGTTTGAAAAGAGTGTAAGTGTGGAAAAGTTTGTTTTGAGCAAGTACCTACTAGTATCTACCTACTCGAAAAAGAATGTTTCTGTTCATATTTCCTTTAGACAACGCCATCCCCCTATTAGTGAGTAGGTAGCACCGTCATTGGAATTGTAAGGGTCAATTCGAAAAGGGACGTACGATCACTGAAGCAATGTTAGGACGTCTTAGTAATAACCCTAATGTCTTAAGATGATATTCGAGGCAACATATCAGAGGCAACATTTCCAAATGGGACTTTGATCTTTTGTTTAGACAATAGGGCGACCACTAAAATATCCTATACTTAATGATCATTTACCGAAAGCAACCGAAGTGAGAGTATACCCTAAGAGTGCGCATGTGTGAGTAATTCAATTTCAAGTTATTATCTTCGCACATTTAGGATTGGCTAACTGTTTTAATTTTATCATACATTCTTGTCATGCAACCCTATTATCATACATCTAACAGTTAATATTTGCGGAAATTAAAATGTGAGAAGTAAAGCTATGCTATTACAAGGCTTCGAGTATTAATTACATAGCCAAAAACCCGTCAAAACGATAAATGAAAGTAAAAAAGTCCTAATTAATCTATTACATCATGTGAACAGTTACACCAATATTGCAAAAATAAATAAGTGCGCGCGACGAATAGAGAACGAAAGGAAATTAAGGTTTTGACTCCGTCTAACCTAATTAAAAGAAAAGTTAATTTTTGTGGTTTTTTGATTATTTTAAGAAAATAAGGTTTTAAATTAAATACAAGCAAACCTAACTTATTAATTAAATTAAATTAAGAAAATTAAATTGTTTGACCTATTTTTGTATTTTGTTATTTTTAAGAAAAATAGAAAATAGAATTTAAATTAAACAAAACCCTAATTTCTAACTTGTTTTAATTTATTTACAAAAGAATTAAAGTTACCCTAAAATTAAATAAACTAATTAAATAAACTAATTAAATTAATTTTTGTATAAAAAAATAATTTCTAAATCTAATTGGATGCAAATTGATTTTATGGTTTTTTATAAAAAAAAGAATTAATTTGGTGTTAGTAAAAAATAATTTAAATAAATTAAATAAAAGAAAATATGAAAGAAAAGAAAAAGAAAATGGGCCTGAAAACAGCAATTGGAGGGGTGTGAATAGTAGCTTCTGGGCCCAAGCAATCCTGGTCCACGTTTGACCTCCACGTTCCCATGTTGTGCGTTGACCAAGGCTTTTGGTGGATCATCACATGATGGCCTTCAGATCTGGATGGTGGGTAATCTGATGGTTGGAAGATGATGGTCCATGGTGGTCTTCACACCTATGTGTGTGCCTGATTAAGCAATGAAAAATAACATGAGATACATGGGGGACCTGGGATTCAAACCCAGGTCCTATGGCCTTTTCCACCTGCCTTGTTACCAACTAAGCTGCGTGCGCGTGTTGTATATGAGATAACAATTAAATAATATATTGAAAACAAACAAAATAAAAAAACATCCGCGTGAAAATTTGAACGAAGCAATCAGGGGCTGCCACGCCATCGTCCATGTCCTCTCTCCGTTGCTAAAAGGTTCAGTGACCTTTACCTACGGACAAATGTCCGTAGCTATAACCCCTGCACATTTCAAAATCAAATACAGGCACGATAAATGGATTCTAATGTTGTGGATCAAATCGCCTTGGCCTGCTGAGCATTATGGTGCCCTTCTTGTGGACCAATTTCACCTGTATAAAAAGATCCTAAAACGAGACCAAGAACCCTAGCAATGGTGAATTCTGATATATACTCAACAAAAATGAAATTAATTGTTATGGATAGCTTGCAAATGCTTTAAGGAACAAGAATATGTAAGTAATTCATGCTACAAGTGCCAAAATAACGTGATTCGATTTCAAGAAAAGTTCAAGGTCGTGAACCACTTACATTGAGTTTTAGCGTGGGAAAATGCTTGTTCTTGATTGGTATAGCTTCCTTGTATGTCCAGGATGCAAATGGGATGGCTTAGGACTCTTGAAAATGCCTGGAAGTACAAAATCATATCATCACTTTCTTTGAATTTTTTCAAGGTTGGTTCTGCCTCTTCACACCTCCAAGCCTTTGTATTTTGGTCTGCAATTGTACACTATATACCAAGGGACGAATTAGGGTTACAAATATGCCTTCAATCTTTGTCAATTATGATTTTTGATCTTGATTTGATCTTCATGAAAGTCTTTCCAAAAATAGACCAAAATCAATCTTTTTATGCACACATATGCCTTGCATGATTTGATTCACTTTCTAGCTGTATATGGGACCTGAAATATGCACAAAATCTTGAGGTTTGAATGGTTTGGATATTTTCATGATTTGTTTTGATTTTAATTTATTTAATTGAAATAAAAAATCAAAATAAATAGAAAAAATAAGAAAAAGACAATTGGAAAGAACTAGGGATCATGTACAATGCTACCAACTCAAAACAAGTGCAAAAAGTTAGGCCCATTTGACAAAAATTGCAATTTGAGGCACATTTGACTTTTGGCAATTTTGCAAAAAAGGTCAACTTCACCAATGCATAACTTCTTCAATTTTGACTCTTTGAAGGTGTTCTTGGACTTTTTAGAAAGCTTGAGATGTCCTATAAACAACCCTTTTGGTCTCATCTCAATTGAGTATTACATGTTCACGTATGAAGGTTTGACAAAAAAATGTGTTTTGTTGACTTTTCAAAATGACCTATAATGTCCAAATTCATAACTTCTTGTGAGTGCATATTTTGAACTTGGGAGCTGAATACGAATTGTGGGGAATTGCATCCTCTTAAAAATGAGCTTTGGATGGGTCATTTCTCATAAAGTATGAAAAGTTATGCTTGGTCAAAGTTGAGTTGACTTTTCCTACAAAACCCTAATTTAGCAACTTTTGAGTTTTGATGAATTGTGAGAAATCCTTGATGAATCATGATCAACCCTTGATCAAATGATGAATAATACTTCAAAATGAGGATGTTGACCAAAAATATTGAAGTTTGACTGTATGTAGGCCACAGTTGACTTTTGCCCTAGCACAATCGATTTTCAGGCTTTTGAGTAATTGACTGAGCAAACTTCCTCTGCAAGGCTTGAAACTTGACATGGATGATCTTGAGAACATATTAGGACATTGATGAGCATTTAGGATCTCTTGGACTCAAGCATCTTGATACAACTTGAAATCCTAATTTGAGGTAGACTGCCTTAGAAGGGAATTGTTTGGTCAACCCTTGGACTTCCTTGAGAAATTTGAGGATCTTGCTTTAAATGCATTGCCAAATATGAGAGGGAAAATTTTGGGGTACAACACATAGCATCCGCAGTACAAATACATACATCCCAATCTAATTTATTTTGAGAACACCATTACACAATGCACTTCATACATCATGGCATTTCATATGACTAACTCTTTACCTTTTTCAGGAAAGATCAAATCAACAAACACCGTTGACTACTTACATGACATGGTAGTCTTCTCAAAATCTATGTCAGACAAAGGGCTATTTCAGCATTTTCCTCAGAAAGATATTCTAAAAAAAAAATAACTTTCTCTAGTTCAGTTAAATCGATACTAAGATTTTTCTGATTTCTATTCCAGTCAAAGTTAATTCAAGACTTCCTCTCATTCAGCTAAATCGACACCAAGATTTTCCTGATTTCTATTCCAGTTGAAGACAACTCAAGATATTCCTTTGGTTCAGTTAAATCGACACCAAGATTTTTCTGATTTCTATTCCAGTTGAAAATACTGCAAAGCCTGGGGTCCGACCAGATATCAGTTAATTTCATGTTCCCCCAATAAGTCGCTGTGAAGCCTAGAATACGACTAGATAGCAGTCAGCCTTATTATCCTCAGCAAGTCACTGTGAAGCGTAGATCCTGACCAGATAGCAGTTCACTTCCGTCTCTCCATATCAAGAGATACTCCCCAGTAGAGTGATGGACAATTGAAGCTCCTAAACTCTACTTCACGAAAAAAGACCAACACTTCTCAGCGGAATCCTCCTCAACAACAGGATAGGGATCCTCACAAAGGAATATCTCATGAAGTCAACATTGTTCTGGATGGCATTGTTAAGCCCATCTCCGACGGTCTCTCAGTCATCTACTTCTGATGGCATCTTTAAGCCTATCTCCGACGATCTTCTGTCATCTTTTCCAAATGGCATCTATAAGCCCATTCCCGAGATTGTTCACCAACAGTATCACTTTAGACGAGTGCAAATTTCTAGGCACTCTAGTGTTCAATCATCTTCCACCGTCAGATCACAAAAGGCAGACAAGCCAATATACATCTTCAGGTTTAAGAAGATTGAACATGGGCAACTGTTGTACCCCAAAATTTTCCCTCTCATGTTTTCCAAGGTCTTCCCCTACATGGTTGGTCACAAACCTTTACCTAAAGAAAAGGAAAATTTGTGAGTGATGTTTTTAAGATTCCTTTGATTGGCATCTCCAAAATTCCTTTCGATTGGCATCTCCAAAATGCATTTCAATTGGCATCTACATAGAACCGTTTGATTGGCATTGACAAAGGTCCTTCAGTAGTCCTGTTAACAAGGCCCTTCGATTGGTATTTTAACAAGCACCTTTCGATTGGCATTGTGACAGTGTCCTTCGATTCAAATTTTATCAAGTACCCTTCGATTGGTATCTGGACAAAGGACCTTCGATTGGCATGGAAAATGGTCTTTCAAATGGCATTTCATTATAAAATTTCAAGAGAATGATCAAGGCCAAGGGCTGGTCGAAGGGATTCTAATAAGGAAAATTCTGAATAGATTCGAATTGATCTTTGAAGCTAGCAAAGAAGGAAGATTCGAAGGAATGAAATAGGCTGGCATGTCAAAGCAAAGCGCATGGGATAAAAGGAGAAAGAGATTTTCCTGAAACAGCAAGTTTTGATACAAATTGAAAACTCATATTATTTTCATTAAAGCATTGGATTTTTGCCACAAATATAAACCTAATGAGATTCACTACATAAGGATAATAAGTCTAAACCTAAGGTAAGAGGCAGCAGCCACAAAAAATGGCCAGGCGAAAAGTGCAACATTTCAAGAAAACGAAAGTTGCCTCCAAACCAAGAACAAAATTACAAAATCATTCAAGCGTGGTGCCATTCAAAATCTCACGCTCCAGCCAATCTCAACCAGTTCCAGCAATCCAATTGTATTCCTGGGATTCTCAACAAGCCAGTCCATCCATCTTTGAAGGGAAAATCCTCCCAGAACCAGCAAATCGAAATAGTTCATCGTGGGTAACCTCTTGAATTTATTTTGACATTTATATGATGTATTAATCCTTTTCTTAGTCTAATTCGTACCTAGGAGATTTTTTAAGGCAAGACCAATGTGAAACATGAGTGGTTGGAGGTGAAACAAATATTTTTCCATTGTTTAGGGCAAAATATGTGTCATGCTTCGAACCAGATGATACAGGCATGCCCAACGAAAACTAAGACTGGATTTAAATTCAGTAACACTTTTCATGTGGGATGGGCTTTCGATTCGAAGCTTAAATTTCCAGAATTTACATATAATATTATTATGTTGTATATGTATGAATGAACAAGCAGTGCAGTTGGCAAGGGATTGAGTACATGAAGGAAGGGACCTGGGTTCGATCCCAAGTCCAGCTCTTTTCTATTTTCTTGATGTTTTCTACAGATTCCAGTATGTTACATCCCCAGACACGCATCATGGGCTCTATCATCATCACTGTTGGGTCACTCATCCTCCAGATCCAGCGCCCAAAAATGCTTCTCCATGGTGAATCCTCAGGACCTAGCAACACTGGATCTAGCGCAGGTTGTGGGCCAACAGATCTGGGCCCATAGCACAAATTTCAATACACCCCTCAATTGGGTTCCTCACCCTCACGCCCATCTTCTTTCCTTTATTTTATTTAATTTTTGTTAATTAGTTTATATTTTCTATTCATTCATTTTTTCAATAAAATCATAAAAATTAGAATTTAGAGTTTTTCTTAATAAAATTAATTTTTGCAAATTAATTTAATTTAACTTTAACTTTTTTTCTTTAATTTAAAATTAGTCAGAAATTAGGTTCAACTTCTAATTTTTTTCATAAAATACCAAAAAAAAATTCAATGAGCGATTAGATTTTTTAGGGTTTAGAACTTTTTCCCGTCATAATTTTTGCGCGTCATTACCCTTTTTTATACGATTATTTTTTATCATTTATGAAACTGCGCCTGGTTTGTAATAGCTTAATTAGGGTTTTAATTTTCGCACTTTACTTTCTTGCAGTTTTTTATGTAAATGTCCCAAAGTATTGTAATAGCGTAGGATTTATGGTTCTCGCACTTTAAACATTTGTACAATATTACTGTTAGTAATTAGGATTGTATGGAAAGACTGAAAACAAAACGCTAGCAAACGTAAATTCAAATACTAAAATAACTGGAAAAAAACACACTATCGTACACTTGCACCCTTAGGGTACACCTCACTTGGTTGCCTCGGAAATGGTCATGTCCCTCGAACGTAGGGATATCTTAGCAAAGACCCTCGGTATAAAAGTCATCATAAAAGGTCATGGTCCCTAAACATCCCTCGAGTTGCCTTTTGGTAAATGATCTTGTCCCTCGATTTTGCCTATATGATGACAGTCCCTTCGAATGCTAAGATATCCTTGCCTATTGCCTTCAATGACCATAGCTTCCCTTTCGATAGTCCCTCAACATCCAACGATAGGGATACCTACTCACTAATAGTAGGATAACACTATCTAAAGGAAAGGATGAAAAGAACGTCCTTTTTCGAGTAGGTAGATGACTCTTAAGTACTTGCTCAAACCTGAAATTTTCACACTTACACACTTTCAAAAATCTTTTCAAAACGCTTTGTCACACTCTTGAGGATTAATACAAGAGTTACCATAAAGCAAATAAAAACTTTCAAAACACACAAACACAAACAGTTCTCAAAAATGAGCAAGTACCTAAGAGCTTGTGAAAAACCACGGATGGAAAGGGTGCTAACACCTTCCCTTTCCATAAGCTACCCCCCTTACTCAAAATCTCGAAAAAGGTCTTTTCTGTTCTTTTCACCCTTTCCTTTGTTGGATAAAAGAAAATTCGGTGACGACTCTTACTTACCGCGATATTTGCGAACAAAATGCAAACCAGTATTAACAGTTGGTTCTGCCACCGTATCACAGAGATATACTCAAAACTCTGACACCAATTCCTTTTTTATGGCTCAACCTGTCAAAATAAAATTTCCAAGGGTAAGTTTCTACCATGTTCACTGCTTTTTCTACTATGGCATGATCGACTATAAAGTCTTTCATAGTTTGGCCTTTCATGGCCTTCAAAGGCATATAAAATAATGAAAACTCAGTTAAGGCTAATGCCCACTTGCCAATTTGACTATGCAAAATTGGTTGGACAACATATGTTTAATGACATCACAGTGAGACGAGACATAAATATCAATTGGTTTAATATATTGCTTAAGTTTAACACATGAGAAATACAAACATAGACATAATTTCTCTATCATGTTATACCTAGTTTCTGCGTCTATCAATATAAGAATAAGGTAATAAATAGGTCTTTCGACTCCATTATCATCCTCTCGGGCTAACATGATCCCTATTGTTAAATCCAAAGCAACTATGTACAATCTCATGTTCTTATTTCTGATAGGTGGTAATAACACAGGAGGTCTCGTTAGATATTCTTTGATTTCATCAAAGGCCTATTGTTGTTCTTTTCACCAGTGAAAGTCACTTTCCTTCTTGATCTTTAATAATGGCGAGAAAACCTTCATTTTTCCACTTAGATTTGAGATAAATCTTCTCAAGAAGTTGATTTTCCCCAACAAAGAATGCAACTGTTTCTTTGTCGAAGGAGGCTTGAGATCCAAAATTATCTTTGTTTTGCTTTGGTTGATCTTGATGCCTTTTTTATACACTACAAATCCCAAAAAATCTCATGCATGCACAAGAAAGCACATTTTAGTGGATTTATTTTCAATTCATATTTCCTCATTCTTTCAAAGGATCGTCGAAGATGGTATAGATGACCATTCTCAGATGAGGATTTTATCACAATATCATCAATATATATTTGCAAAAAATGTTCTATAAAATCATGGAACATGGCATTCATTTCCCTTTGATAGGTAGCTCCGACATTTTTTAAACCGAACGGCATCACCACCCATTCATATGTTCCTAATTCCCTTGGGCATCTAAATGTTGTTTTGGGCATATCTTCATCTGCTATAAAAATTTGGTTATACCCAGAATATCCATCGAGCATGCTAAGATATTTATACTCTACAACTGAATCGACTAATATTTCTATGACATGCATTGAATATTCATCTTTGGGGGTAGAATTCTCAACTTTCAAAGGGTCAGTGTCGACTTGCATCTTTGGCTTCTCTCCAAACTGGAGCCTTCCATCTTTCAACACTTTTTGCACCAAATCCCTGAAAAGAACACATTTAGAAGTTTTATGACCAAGAAAATTATGAAATTTACATAATCCCCTTTTTTTCTTTTTTTCAAGTGGGGGATTCTTTAAGCCCTAGGGACCATAATTTAACCATCAGCTACTAACAAATCAAATATCTCATCATATTTGGTTATGTCTAAACTATAGGTCATAGTAATAGCTTTGCCATTCTTTTCAGTTTTGACGGGGTTTTTCCTGTTCGACAGTTTCAACAATTTACACGTATAAGGAGGTCCAGGTTAGAGTTCATCCACATTAACTTATGTTTCCTCCCCTGACTCGTTTTCTCCAAAAGAACATTCTTCAGTTGCCACATAAGCCATAAGAACATTCGTCAGTTGCCACATAAGAAACTTTGGAGTTGGTTTTTTCAGCTTTCAAACGTTCACTTAGTTGAACTTTAATATCCAATTGAGACATTTCTTTCAAAGATTTGGTGTCCAACAATTTCTTCCTAATGGAATACTCTAACCCATTTGCAGCCATTTCGACCAACTAATGTTCAGGGACTTGTGTAAAGCACAACGCTTTCAAAAGTCTAAACCGGTTAAGGTATTGGTCTATCGATTAAGTGCTCTTTCGCTTGACACTGGATAATTCTGTTAGGCTTATCTTGGACTGCCCCATGTGGAATTTCTCATGGAACAACTACTCTAACTGAGACCATATCTAGATCGAATATGGGGGAAGTGTTGTAAACTAAGTGACCATCTTCTTTGTGAGGGAATTAGTAAAATATTTCATCCTCACCTCTTCATTCACTACTAAATTGCCCATTTCTGTTTGGTATCTGGAAACATGTTCGATAGTGGACTCTTCGACATCCCCTTCAAACTTAGTGAATTTTGCGAGTTTCCAACCTCTTGGTAACTGTGTTTGTAACACGAAATCTCGCAATGGAGAAACATATGTAGTTCTCTAACATCCAGTATTCATCCTATTCCTAACCATTATTCGTTTGACAATGGCTTCTAGGTTTTCTTCCCCAACCACAGTTTCACATCGAATCTTCCTAAGCAATTGGTTGCCATTCTGGTTTCGATTTTCTATTACTACAGGGGGTTGTTGTACTATCCTAAGTATGGGGCCGATGCATGGATGAGTCGGTGGATCTTGTTCGACCTGGTACTGGTACCTCACATGGTTTGGGTGCAGCTTGTCGAGCTGATGCTCAAGGAGCACCAAGAAAGTCTACCATGGGAGTCATATGAGCTGCTAACGTCTGATAACTCTGCACTGAATTTTCAATTAATGGTCTTAATATTAGACTCATCTGTTGAGTGAGCATATTGACCATTTCATGGTTTCTTTTTCATCCATTTGTTGCTTCATTACAACTGCAGTACTTTGAGTAAAAGTGGGCATAATTTGGTTTACAAAACCCAATCCAGTCGAATGCCCAAATTGGCTTCTCGACAGCCCTGTAGGGAAATATGGTGAAAATGGAAAATTTTCGCCAAATGTTGGACTGTTAGTGTGAAATCCTTCCATCATTGTTGTGGGAATTCCATACTCATGTATATTTCTGGAAAAACTAGGCACATACTGCCCAGAAGTTAGAACCACACTATCATGTATTTCTCTTGGGAAGCTAGGCGCATAAGGCCCAACAGTTATGACCATTGTTGGTCTTGCAGTTGCTGGATATATTTTGGTAACTATATTTGACGTTGTAGAAGATACAACTGCCAAACTGGAACCTACACTCGCCACCACGCTGGTATTTCCTCCCAGATTCTGATCCCTTTCAAGAGTTATAGAATCTACCATTTTTCTACCACTTCTTAATTTCATGCACCATACAAGAAGACTCAAACACAAACGTATCCCACCAGGTGTGCCAATTTGTTTCTCCGTAAAACAATCACTGGCCTCTTATTAAAGGTTACTTACGAGATTGGCTAAACTAATCCTGGAATTACTGTTTATAATGTTTTTGGGTTGAAATAAAGGATAAAGGGGAAAAAGATAAAGACAATTGCGATGTAAATAAATCAAAGACAAGGCTTGTAATTTAGAGAGAAAATACTGTAAATTGCTATGAATTTAAATGTGGAAGCATTCATACATTGGTAAGCTTAAACTCGTTTCTCTCTTAGATGCGGATACTTTGAGTTTATTGCTATTAAATGTGAAGAAATGCGACCTCTAACAAAAATACAATTTTTTTCTTAAATAGACATCCTAAACATGTAAACATCGACCGTTACTAGCCCATGTTTGGGCTTCAAAGGGACTGTTTAAATATTCCAACATTCTTGTTGGCTCTGTACGTTGATAATTGTTCCCACCAGTATTCATCCTTTCTTTCGCTTCTTCGACCTTTATTTCTGTCGACCACTGCCTATGATCTTCTTGCCTTTGTAGACTAGCCTACTTGGTCGACGTACTCTCTCTACTCGACGTATCTTGTTATTTTCACCACTCTAAGCCTCTTTAGCCAAATAAATCCCCATAGCTTTAGGTTTATTCCCTTAGTAGAAAATTTCTTGTCAAGAATAATATGAAAAAATCATACCTTCAGTCCTTCGATTCCAGAACCTGATTTGTCACTGTAGCGGTAGAAATGTTCAAGAATAAGCCATTGGATTGACTGGACTTTATACAAATCAAAATAAAAATCACCACTGCGCTTTATTATTTCTAAAGGAATGGGAAAAGAGAGAATAACCCAAAAAAAGGGGAAAGATCAAGGTAAGGGGGTTGGTTATGCAAAGGGAAGGTATTAGCACCCTAAACATCTATGGTACTCCGCAGGAACCTCTTTGAAAAATCTGTATATTTTGGCTATGAAAATGTGTTATGTAAAATATGGATGGTGGAGATGAGAAAAGAAATATTTTTATGATTTTTGCACCCGCCGCGGTTACGAACCTTTAGTGCCTACGTACAACCTTTCGTGCAATAGGGGATCAGGGTACACATAGTTCCTCTTTTAAAAATTTGAAACTAAAGTGTGTTGGTTAATTTTATGAGATAAGACATCATCGTCATTGTCCGTGTGGAAAACATACTTACTACCCACAATCATGAGAAAGGAGAATTTGCATCATCTTAAAGTGGAGGATATGGCTTGGATTTTAAAATCAACAATGCCTCACTCAATCACCCAAGCGGAAAATATCTCTCTTTACTACATATTATAGAAGTATAATTGTTTTCATCACTACAAGGATTGACAAGAGTTTAATCTTTTGAGAAAATTTTAAAGATAAAAGCCAAAATGACAAAAATGGTTTGAAATGAGATTGATTGACTTTTAGTCTTCTCACAAAAAAAATGTCAAAGTATTATTAAATTGATTGAAATTTATTTATGAAAATGTTTTGAAAATGCATGGACCTAAGTCCAATTTTATTATGAAAATGTTTCAAGTTTAGAAATAAGAAGAGTTTTTAAAAGGAGGGAGAAGATTTTTGAAATTAAAGAATATAGGAGGAGAAGAAGAGGTTATCCTAAAGCATAAGGTAAAAGTTAGGGATAAGAACCATCTAACCAACAAGAAGCCAATACTTGACATTATGAGTCAATATAGAATTCCCATTCTTTGGATTGAAACCAAGCAAACAAAGATACTAGACCTCTTGAGAGAACCAAACTTCAAGTGTTTTAAGTCTTCGCAAAAATTGGCCAGAGTAACGGCAGTATACGGGTGAATTCCAAATTACAAACAAAGTATGTAATCATAATAACCTGCACACGAAACAAACAAACAACCCAATGTCTTGAGGTAAACCTCAAGAACTCCAGACAAAATATCAAATAAAGTCACAAAGTCTCCAAGATAGGCCAAGGTCTCTAATCCTAAGTCCAAGAAGTCTAATGCTACATAATACCAAGGATAGTAACCAAATAGTCCAAGTATATTTTAAAGATTTTTATGGTTCATGTTGATTATTAGGCGTCTTTAAAAGGGAAAGAAAAGCTCAAGTGAGCGAAATCAAAATGACATAAAAGTAAATGCTCAAGTGAGCAAAATAAAATGGCATGAAGATGTAAATGCTCAAATTAAATGGTACATAAAGCATAAAAATAAAAACATAAATCAATGTCAATTGTTAGAAATTTGTGGTCAGTTGGATGACCATCTTGAAACTTGCATTTGGAACTCATTAGAGGATTGGTAGAACCAAAGCCTCCACACAACAAGTTGCATTTGCTTTTTGTCAAGTATATCATCCATTTTGGAATCCTCAAAAGAAGTAACATGTAATGATCAACGATATTTAAGTGATCCGCGTTGATCAAAGGTTTTGTAGATCCATTAGAGGATTGGTAGAACCAAAGCCTCCACACAATGAATCTCAAGGTTATTGGATCAAAGAGATCAAATTAACATACTTGGGCTTGCAATCATAAGTTTGGGCCACGAATGATAATTTATTCGAATCGGGACAAAATATAGCGTTATGTTAAGAAATCGTAAGTGGACTTATGTAGAAGTCACACCTATTTTGAGGCTGGTCAATAGCAATTTATGTACTTCATGTTTGGATAAATGATATAGAGATCACCATCCTTTAACATGTAGCACAATTAAAAAAAGAAAGGGATAAGATGAAGAGGGAGGGGAATGATAAGCTAATTTGGATTATCATTTCAACATTCCTTCATCTTTAAATTCAACCACTCCTCTAGATGGATTAAAGTACTAAACATATCATTAATCCAAAGCACCAAAAATGAATTAATAATTCACTCTTAGGTAATTTTGAATTGATGAACATTTATCCAACTTCATCTACATCACAAAGTTCATTGAGTTTAAAAAAAAATTGAACATTTAAAATTGCAATCCAAATTATCCATCAAAGAGAGTGTGCAGAAAAAATTTGAGTCAAAACAGCCCCAAAAATAAGGCAGCAAAAAGTATTTTTGGCAAATTCTTGTTCCAACTTTTCATCAAACACCTTATGATCATGGATCCAATTGAGCATGAAAATTCCAGAAAATTTGAGAAAATAACACCAATGGAATTATAAAAACAATGCTCAATGAATCAAAACCAGAGATCCACAAGAGATCACATTGTAAAAGATGATGATCCAACTTACCAAAGGTAGAATTTGAGATTTATCCAACAACTTCAGAATTTGCTTCAACTCAACAACAAGAATCAATCACCAAAGCTTGGATGTAGAGAATTGATGGAGAAAAAGTGTTTGGATGAAGGTTTATCTTAAAGATTAGCAAGCTTCAATGCAAAGCTTACTATTCCTTTTGAAAATGGAGCTTTGAGTGAATTTGGTAAAAATGGAGAGAATTGAGAGATTTTTTAGCAAGATGATTTCGGCTATCAAAAGCTTGTGATTTGAATGAAATGAGGTCTCTATTTATAGAGTTTTAAAATTGGGATTAGTTGTAATTTGGTAATTTATTCTTGGAGCCAAATTTGAATTAATGATAATTTTCAAATTATGCAGAAAAAATTGGAGTCAAAATGATAAAAATTTGAATTTGCTGGCTTTTCTTCATAAAACACGTGCATTTTGCCATCATGTGTCGATACATAGATGGTATGTGTCGATACATCCTAGCTGCATAATACAGCAAGCGTCGATACATGCCTCTATGTGTCGATGCATACTGTGATTTCAACACATTACAGAACCACACAAACTGCATGAGTCGATACATAACACGTATGTGTCAACACATGCAAGTTTTTCAAACAGGATGAGTCAATGCATACATGCATGTGTCGACACATGCAAGCTTTTTAAAACTGGATGGGTCGATACATACATGCATGTGTCGATACATGCAAGTTTTGCTCAACAAGATGAATCGATACATAGGTTTATGGGTCGATGCATACCTTCTTTTGCCACAATACATGATCAAATCAAATTGGAAAGCCTTATTTATTGGATGCTTCAACTTGGTACCTACAAAACACAAATTGCGCAAAGACAAAGACAAATATATATTTTTTTTGTATTTTGGTTAGAGGTTAGTCAACAACACATATACAAGATACACAACCAAGTTGCTTGGAAATTCCTCAAGGGCAATCTTAAAGATATGAGACAGAGAAAAAAGAAGAACCAACCCTAATGTGATCTTGTCATGCTCAAGTTGACATGAAATGATAGGGGAATCTTAGGGGGAAAAATTGGGGTACAACAGCTTCCCTTATTTAAGTGTCTTCTATCTGGAGATACGAAGGTTAGAAATCTTCGTGTCGACGCGATTGAAGATACTTAAATATAAAACAAGCCCTATCTTTGTCTCAAAGATGACATGCAATGTTTATGATTATGAATGCATGTGAACAAAACAAAAGAGATGCAAAGTATCACTGGGGAATGCCACAAAAATGAAGAAACAAAGGGGCAACCCCACCAGGAAAATAAATCGTTGGTGAATCAACGAATTGAATCAGAGAGGAGGATAATCAAGCATCGATGTTCATTGTCGATGTCTACCGATGTTCACTGAAGGTAGATAGAAAAAGATATACCGACTCACCGATGACGGTAAACTACCAACTCAATAGTTGAAGGTAGAAGATAAAATATATCATGCCATTTCCATTCACTGACGAGAAACTACCACCGTTCACTGATGAAAGAAAAAAGATAAGAGACACCGACGTTCACTGCCGATGTACTACCAACGTTCACTGAAGGTAGATTTGAAAATATCATACCATCACCGTTCACTGACGAGGAACCACCACCGTTCACTGATGATAGAAAAAAGATAAGAAACACCGACGTTCACTGCCGATGTACTACCAATGTTCATTGAAGGTAGATTTTGAAAATATCATACCATCGCCATTCACTGACGAGGAACTACCACCGTTCACTGATGATAGCAAAAAGATAAGAGACACCGAAGTTCACTGTCGATGTACTACCAACGTTCACTGAAGGTAGATTTTAAAAATATCATACCATCGTTGTTCACTGACGAGGAACTACCACCGTTCACTGATGATAGCAAAAAGATATAGACACCGACGTTCACTGCCGATGTACTACCAACGTTCATTGAAGGTATATTTTGAAAATATCATACCATCTCTGTTCACTGACGAGGAACTACCACCGTTCACTGATGATAGCAAAAAGATAAGAGATACCGACGTTCACTGCCGATGTACTACCAACATTCACTGAAGGTAGATTTGAAAGTATCATACCATCGCCGTTCACTAACGCGGAACTACCACCGTTCACTGATGATAGAAAAAAGATAAGAAACACCGACGTTCACTGCCGATGTACTACCAACATTCACTGAAGGTAGATTTGAAAATATCATACCATCGTCGTTCACTGACGAGGAACCACAATCGTTCACTGATGATAGCAAAAAGATAAGAGACACCAACGTTCACTACCGATGTACTACCAACGTTCACTGAAGGTAGATTTTGAAAATATCATACCATCGCCGTTCACTGACGAGGAACCACCACCATTCACTGATGATAGCAAAAAGATAAGAGATGCTGACGTTCATTGCCGATGTACTACCAATGTTCACTGAAGGTATATTAGAAAATATCATAAGTTTTCCCAAAATTCTGGTATTTCACCTGGAACGGGTCTCAACTTCTTCTTTAACCAAGGCACTCTGCCTGGAAAGGGTAATATGCAAACTTATCTCAAATGAAGAGACATCCACTCATTGTCAAGGGGAAATGCAAAGAAAGATGACTTTCTGGGGATAGAGATATGACTTCCTGGGGAGAGAGATATGAATTCCTGGGGAGAGAGATATGACCTCTTGGGGAAATATGACTTCCTGGGGAAATGCCACATTATTCCTGCTAAGGAGATAAAGTATTCTTGTGCAAAATAAATGCACAAACCAAAACTCGAAGTTCTCAGAAATCCAAAGTAAATAATATCGTCATGCAACCACGATTCCAATTGGGAACATACCGAAGCAAGATGGCCAACAAAGATACATCCTTTGAGAAATAAAATCAAGAGGGAAAAACCATATCCAACTAAGCAAGGAGCGATGCAGGAAGGTTATAACATAATATCAATAAAATGATTTGTGGCAATGCATGATGCATGTATGAATGTATGAGTGATATCGTGCGTATGCTGGTAAAATGATACATAATCAGCACAAACAAAGTTGTCTCAGGTACCAACAACATTGGGCTAAACTTCAACCAGAAAGATCAATCCAATGAAAGGCAAAAGCAACTGCGGAAACAAAACCTATTGCCTGTCCTAAGTTCACTGAGGAGAAACATAATCCGGATGTGGCTAAATCAAACAGATGCCGGGATAGAACATCTTTTTTCCGGTTTCATCGGAGAAATCAGTTTTCAAAAGCAACATACACCTACTGGAGCTTGCCAGACTAGCCTCAAATAGAGCATACTGACGCCAAGACAAACAAACCTCACCGGGGAATTCAAACCCACTTCACTGGAAAAAAAACTGTAGTTTAAAAACTTTTCATCATGAATACTCATTCCAACAAGAGATGCTCTGGCATAACCTTCCCAGGGAATAACACACAAACTTCAGTAGGAAAAACAAATGTTTCACTGTTCGTACTCCTACTGGGGATCTCAATACTGATCTTGAATAAGGCAGATGGAAACCAAATTGTCAAAACATTCACTGGGGAATTCAGGCCCACTTTGAAGGAAGAAAAACATATGGATTTCACTAAGGGAGACAATGCTTCATCATCGAGACATCTACTGGGGACTTCATGCTGACTTTATTGGGGAGGTCAAAACCACATCATCGAGGGGAAACCAAGATACATTCTTCACTGGAGATACGATCCTTACTGGAGAAACGATCCTTACTGGAGAAAGCAGGGATACATGCTTCACTGGGGAAAGTAGACATATGTGCTTCACTTGGGAAAGCAGAGATATGTGCTTCGAGAGTAATTATTGCACCAACTTTTTTGGGGAGAAAGGACTAATATCAAATAAACGAGGCTTTCACTGTAGAATATTGGATTGAGTCTTCATATCATACAAACCTATTCCAACAAAAGATGCCCTGGTATAGTCTCCTTGGGAAATCAAGAAGTCAACACTAATGCCAATACTGCAAAAAGAGCGATATCTTAGCACACCAAGGGAATAAAAGCCTTCATCATATGAGGGAAAACTTTGCTGGAGAATCTGGGACGGAGGCTTCTGACCATGCAAACCCAAAATAAAAGAGAACCAAAACTTGGTCGGGGATAATGGGATCACAAACCTAACACTGTACCTTGTGCCCACTGGTATCATCTTTAACTATCTGAGAAACACACAAACATTGCACACATACCAGCGAAAACGACCTGAGAAAAACCTTCATGAAGGAAGTAAAAATTCTTTAAAACAACCTGAGTTTGTTCATTCCTGGGATCGCCATTTTTGTTGTCATTGTTTCATCACAAATCCCAAAGTAAATTTAATTGTAAAGATGTTTTTCTTTTTGAAAATTCAATTTTGCTTTTTAATATTTTTGCTTTTAAAGTTATTATCAGTAATAAATGGAGTCTTTACGAGCTAAATAAAAATAAGAATACAAAGAATTGGGCAAAAGCTCGAATTTCATTAATAGAATGGTAGTCTGCAAATGGCGAGACTCCACGGATGATTACAAAGTTTGGGAAATGGTAATATATAATGGAAAAGATACATTAAGATACAATGACCACTATTCCCTCTAACAACTTTAGAAATCCTGAGCAGCAGCCTTTGTTGAAGTATGGTGAGGATCTAGGAAGATTGTTGCTTCAACGATCAAGTCTTGTCTGACGTAGTTACTTGCCAAGGAAAGATCCCTAACTTTTTCCTAAGCTGCCCTTGCGGGTTTTCAACTTAGTGGGAAATTTATTCTGTTTATGTCTCTAATTTTTGCCTAGACCGCCCTTTCGGGTTTTCAGCCTACCGAGACGCTCATTTTTGCCTAAGCCGCCCCTTCGGGTTTTCAACTTAGCGAGTTGTTCTTTTATTTCTTTAGGCGAAGTATTTCTTGACTGCGTCAGCATTCATGGGATGTGGGAACTCCTCGCCATCCATAGTTTCAAGATTTAATGCACCTCCAGAGAAGGCTTTCTTGACAACATACGGGCCTTCAAAATTAGGAGTCCACTTGCCCCTAGAATCAGTGTTGAAAGACATGATCTTCCTGAGCACGAGGTCGCCTTCTCTGAATTCACGAGGTTTGACCTTTTTATCAAATGCTTTCTTCATTATTTTCTGATATAACAGCCCATGACACAAAGTTGTCATTCTCTTCTCTTCAATCAAATTCAGTTGGTCAAACCTGTTCTGGACCCATTCAGCCTCCGCTAACTTGGCTTCCATTATCACACGCAATGAGGGAATCTCTACCTCAACAGGGAGTACATCTTCCATTCCATATACCAGGGAGAAAGGGGTTGCTCCTGTTGAAGTGCGAACAGATGTTCGATATCCATGTAGAGCAAAAGGAAGCATTTCATGCCAATCCTTATAAGTAACAACCATTTTCTGGATAATTCTCTTGATATTCTTATTAGCAGCTTCAACTGCCCCATTCATCTTTGGCCTGTATGGAGAAGAATTGTGATGGACAATCTTGAATTCTTCGCACAGTTATGTCATCATCTTGTTGTTCAAATTCGAGCCATTATTAGTGATGATTCTACTCGGCACACCATACCGGCATATAAGATTGTTTTTGATGAAATGCACAACCACTTAGCATCTTTTTAGCCATCGAATGCCCATTAGCATGAGTGCCAAATGAACCTTCATGAATCTCATGCATCAACATGTCTGCTTCGTGTCTATCCACGCATCTGAGCAAGACCATGTCATAATTTCTCTTGTATAACACATTCTCACTGAGGAAGAAACTGCCTTCCAATCTTCTTAGTGTCTTTCTATCTTTCCTCGACGTACCAATCGGGTATTCCTGAGTCTGAAGAAAATGTTGGATATCATAATACCAAGGTTTTTCATCTACTACCTCCTCTGTTGCAATCACATGAGCGGGCCTATCCAGCCGTCAAACTGTAATACGGGGTATATCATTCCAAGTATTCACTTGGTACATGGAAGCCAGAGTTGCCATATAATCCGCCATTTGATTTTCATCTCTAGGAATGTGATGGAATTCAACTTTATTGAAGAAGGGTAACAATCTTATAGCATAATCTTTGTAAGGGATCAAGCCAGGGTGACGAGTATCCCATTCTACTTTAATCTGATTTATCACCAAAGCTGAATCACCATACACATCAAGAATCTTGATTTTGAGATCAATAGCTCCTTCAAGGCCCATGATACAAGCCTCATATTCTTCCATATTATTAGTGCAATCAAATGTTAACCTTACAGTAAAAGGAATGAGCGATCCATGAGGAGTGATGATTACAGCACCAATTCCTTTACCATAAGCATTCACAGCTCCATCAAATACCATACTCCAACGAGATTCAGGGTCGGGGCCCTCCTCAGGAAATGGTTCATCATAACCTTTCACTTTCAGGAACATCACATCCTCATCGGGGAATTCATATTCTGCAAACTGATGATCTTCCTCCGGCTGGTGAGCAAGGTAATCTGCCAACACACTACTTTTGATAGCTTTTTGAGTGCGGTATTCAATATCATATTCAGATAACAACATCTGCCAGCGGGCAATTCTCCCAGTAAGAGCAGGCTTCTCAAAAATATACTTGATTGGATCCATTTTGGAGATCAACCAAGTGGTATGATTTAACATATATTGCCGCAAACGCTTTGCCGCCTATGCCAAAGCACAACACGTTTTTTCAAGCATGGAGTATCGCGACTCACAATCAGTGAAATTTTTGCTGAGATAATAAATGGAGAACTCTTTCTTCCCCGTTTCATCCTGTTATCCCAGAACACAATCCATGGATTTATCTAACACTGTTAGATACATAATCAACGGTCTTCCTTCTACGGGAGGGAGAAAGATAGGAGTTTCAAGAAGATACTCTTTAATACTCTCAAATTCCCTTTGGCAGTCATCCGCCCACACACAACCTTGATCTTTCTTTAATAACTTAAAGATCGGTTCACACTTTGCAATCATGTGGGAAATAAATCTGGAGATATAGTTCAAACGCCCGAGAAAACCCCTGACTTGCTTTTCAGTTCTTGGTGCTGGTATTTCTTGAATTGCTCTGACTTTATCAAGATCAACTTCAATTCCTTTCTGGCTAACAATAAAACCCAACAATTTCCCCGATCTAACTCCGAAGGTGCATTTATATGGATTCAAGCGGAGACGATACTTCCTCAAACGCTGAAACAACTTCAACAAATATTTTATATGCCCTTCTTCAGTTTGGGATTTTGCAATCATATCATCAACATATACTTCAATTTCCTTGTGCATCAGATCATGGAATAGGGTTGTCATAGCCCTCTGGTACGTTGCACCAGCGTTCTTCAACCCGAAGGGTATCACTCTGTAACAGAATATTCCCCAGGGTGCGATAAACATTGTTTTTTCCATGTCCTTTGGAGCCATTCTTATTTGATTATACCCGGAAAATCCATCCATGAATGATAATACCTTGAATTTTGTTGTGCTGTCCACTAACATGTCAATGTGAGGCAATGGAAAATCATCTTTCGGGCTAGCTTTATTTAAATCTCTATAATCTACGTACATGCGGACTTTTCCGTCTTTTTTCGGTACTGGGACAATATTGGCAATCCATTGAGGATACACTGACGTCACAAGAAAACCAGCATTAATCTGCTTTAGGACCTCCTCCTTAATCTTTACTGCCATATCGGGGTAGGTTCTTCTCAGCTTTTGTTTAACTGGCGGACACTCTGGCTTCAACGGCAAGTGATGCTCAACAATGTCTGTATCTAGACCAGGCATATCTTGATAAGACCAGGCGAAAATATCCACATACTCTTTCAATAGTTCAATCAACCCGCTCTTTACATCAGGATGCAACGATGCTCCAATCTTAACATCTTTCGAATCTTCTTCTGGACCCAAATTAATCACTTCCAAAGGCTGCTTATATGGCTGAATGGTATTTTTCTCGTGCTCAAGAAACCGTGAGACCTCTTCTGGAATATCATCATAATCTTCTTATTCAGCCCCAAACACAGGACAATCAAAGTTGGGAGAGGGTGCAGGGTCATTGTATTCAACGGGTTTTTTAATTAGTCTGCACACATGATTTATGATTGCTTTTAGAAACTGACACATATAACAAGTGATCATGCAGATTAATTTTCAGTTATTATTTAATTTGAAAGGGTTTTTTATTTGATTACCATTTCCCAAGAAAAAGCATAAAATAAAGACATATTTTTGGAAGCAAAGACAACTTTTATTAATGATCTTAACAGTCAAAGCAAACAGATAAACCCATACAATACTTTCACCTTGGGCAGAGTGAAAGCTTTTCAAAAGAAAGAAACAGATTAACAAAACAAATTACTTTGAAATATGTATGCAAGAAGGAACATCAATGGTGACCCAGTTCTGAACTCGGACTCCATGCATCACATAATTCGGCACTTCCTGCTCTGCTTCATCCTCTTCAACAGCATTAATTCCAGAACCAATTGGATGGAGGTAGCCTCCGTTGCGGAAAACATTGTGATAGCTGTTCACAGAATACCTTGACTTCAAACTTTCACCTTTTCCAATCTCCAAAGAGAAACCCAAACCAGCTCTGCTTTTGTTCACGGGTGGATCCACAAGTTATCCCCAAACTGCATTATGACCATTGCGTACAACCTCTTGCGCGTCCTTCAGCGAAAACACAGAATTCTCATTCCTCTTTATGTTGTCAATGGATAGGGCTTGGAACTGGGTCCCAACAGCAGCCTCATCCGCTTCTATAATACTGAAAGAGGATAGATGGGATATCAACAACGCCTGCTCCCCATTTATGATCACCACTTTCCCTTCGCGCACAAATTTTAACTTCTGATGCAGAGTTGAAGTGACAGCCCCTGCTTTGTGTATCCATGGTCGTCCAAGCAAACAACTATATGTGGGAATAATGTCCATTACTTGGAAGGTTATTAAGAACAAATGTGGTCCTATATGGATAGGAAAATCCACTTCGTCGATGTCAGATTTCCTCGACCCATCAAAAGCCTTCACAATGATGCCACTCGGGCGCATAGATGCTCCTTGATACTTTAACTTAATGAGGGTACTCCTCGGTATAACATTCAACGCAGATACGTTATCAATTAGCAAATTGGACAGTGAATCATTCTTGCAGTTCATAGATATGTGGAGGGTCAGGTTGTGATTCCTCCCTTCATCTGGTAACTCATCATCGCAGAAACTCAGGTTGTTACATGACATAATGTTTCCAATTACGCTACTGAATTGATCTAACGGCATGTCATTCTCCACAAAAGCTTGGTCAAGTACTCTCATCAAGGATTCTCTATGAGCATAGGAATTCATCAACAAAGCTCGGATAGATATCTTTGAAGGCGTCTGCAAGAGCTGATCTACAATCTTGTAGTTGCGCATCTTAATCATCTTCAAAATATCATCCACTTCTTTCTCTAATGTAGCTCCACTAGTCCCTCCTGCAGACTTCTTAGGCTCATCATTCTCAGCAATTTTCTTTCCAGCAACAGCATCTCTTCGAATAACCGACGCAAACACACGACCGCTACGGGTCACCCTGCTATCATCAGCTATATTTCCAACATCTGGCATTGGTTGGATGGGAATCTCCACCCCATCTTCCAAGATTGTAGCGTTGTATTTGTAAGGCACGGCCTTATCTGATTCATAAGCAACAGGACCTGGCAGACTAATTACCAATGGGACAACAACTGGTTTTCTATGGTACTCCAGCTCAAAATGAGTGGGTGCACCAAAACAAGGTACAATGAGACTCACCCCTTCCCCAACACAATCAGCCATCAAAAAGTCATTTCCGATAAACAAAACTTCTTCTGAAGAGAAATACTCATCTGCGGAGGCATACTCTTCCTCTGACTCTTCTTCCATCAAACAAACTTCAACCATATCAATCTCATGATAATGATCTCTATGACTTGTGATCTTGATAGTTCCATTGTCTAACAACAACCGAACACCTTCCCTCACAATTGAACATCTCGGGGACTTCGACAACAAACTATGCAAGATCCATATTGGTGTTCCACCTGACCAGCAGTATGGCAGAAAGTAGCATGCAACTGTAAGAGATCCTCATTCAAATGATCCACATCAAAAATTCTGAATTCACCCGGACATCCAGAAACCATATTCACTTCCTCTTCATATTCTTCCCTAGGCCTGATTATATGGATTAAACCTTCATCTATCATCTCCTGTAAATCAGCCTTTATCTTCTCGCAACCATGCATATTTGTACTGCAAATAGCACAACCGGCATGGTCATGCATACAATAACTGAATTCACAGAGGTCTGCATGCATCTTCACCAAATCTCCTCTAACCAGATTAATGTCAAAAATTCAAAAGTCGACTGGACAACCGGCCACCATATTTACAGCATTCACTCCCCCGTGCTTGGGTAGAGGATTGTCTTTCACATTAGGTCCCACGTATTTGAAAGATGAAATTCCATACTTCACCAATCTTTGTACTTCAGTCCTCAAAGGATAAAAATTCTCAACACTATGCCCTGGTGCTCCCTGATGAAAGGCACACGTCTGGTCTGCTTTGTAATACCAAGGTAATGGTGATGGTACAGCGGGAGGTGGTCTTGTCTGGACCAACTTCTTCTGAATTAATGATGGTAGTAGCTCTTCATAGCTCATGGGAATAGGGTCATAGTTCTCCCTTCTCTAATTATATCCTTGATTCCTCTGCTGGGACGGTCTCTGATAAGCAGCAGTATTTGGAGCGGCATTCATAACAGGAGTAATTGAGGCAAGTTGCTGATGACGCTGATAATTCTTTCTAGGAGCCTTTACCCTTCTCTCTTGCATAACAGCATTGGTATCCCCCTCTTTCTTCTTGGTAAACCCATATGATTGCTTCTTCACACCTTCAGATCCTTCACCCATTGTCAAACGGCCCTCTCTTACTGCCTCTTCTCGGCGGACACCCATTCCTACCATCTCTGTAAAATCACTTGGGGCACTTGCTACCATTCTTTCGTAGTAGAAAGCACCAAGCGTCTTCAGAAAAATCTTAGTCATTTCTTTCTCTTCCATGGGAGGAATCACTTGTGCAGCCACTTCGCGCCATCTCTGCACATACTCTTTGAACGATTCTCTGTCTTTCTGAACCATGGCCCTAAGCTGGTCACGGTCAGGCGCCATGTCCACATTGTACTTGTATTGTTTAATGAATTCTTCTCCCAAATAATTAAAAGTATGGATGTTGACGCTGTCTAAACTCATATACCATTTCAACGCAGCGCCGGTCAGACTATCTTGGAAAAAGTGAATCAGCAGACGCTGATCATCAGTATGAGTAGACATTCTTCTCACGTACATCACTAAGTGAGCACGAGGACAACTGTTGCCCTTGTACTTCTCAAACTCTGGGACCTTGAACTTAGCAGGCACTTTAACATTCGGGACCAAACACAGCTCATTCACATTCTGCCCAAATAGCTCTTTTCCCCTAAGAGCCTTCATCTCTCTTTGCATTCTATCAAACTGCTCTTGGAAATCATCCATTATGTCATGAAGACCCAAGTCTTCACTCGGCAGAGGGAAAGGACGACACACGTCATCATTAACAAAAGGAACCAAATTCACCAAAGGAGGTGCAGTAGGAACAGTATGCACCACAGGAGGTGCTGGAGTAACAACATTTTGAACCATTGGAGCATCTTGAGGGCCAAGATTGAAACCTTCAGGTGCAAAATTCTTTAGCATTCCCCACGGATAACCCTGAGGCATACGGTTCTGAACAACAGCCGGAGTAGCGGATACAGGAACAGTAGGAACTTCAGAATTTGCCCTTGTTGGTTGAGGTTGAACACTCGGTGGCTGAATCTGAGCAGCCACCAGAGCTTCCATCAGAGTAGTCAAGTTGGCCAAGCCATCCTTCAAAGCGGATACTTCTTCGCGCAGCTCGCGATTCTCCTGTTCTAAGTTGTCCATCTTATTTTTGAAATTAGCCCGAGTGTTGTAGTGATGAGTCAGCTTGCTGAACAAAGTAAAGAAGCTGGGTAAGACACCTGGATATGCATAACAAATGCAAGAAATATGTACAAAATGATGCATGATATGCAATGCATATGATTATTTTTACTTTATCATTTAATATTTCAAGGGATTTATGGTTTATATTGCAAACATCCAAGTAATAAAGCTTTTGAAATACTGAAATTTTTTATTATAATAACTTCAAAATGGATTACAAGTTCCAATGATCCCAAGTACAAGATGAAAATACAATCTAAAATCCTGAGAAGAGGAACTAATGGAGATCAATTTGTATGTTGGCGCTTCCCTGTGAGCCTGGCGATCTGAGCCTCAACCTCTAGTTTTCTTCCACCTGTCTGATGGCAACCTCCTTCCAATCATCTGAAGCAGGAAGTGAGTGATCAATACCTGTTTGAGACCTAAGAGAAAATAAATCTCCTTGCCTTTCCATAGACTCCACTGCTCGACTCTCAAGGATCTCGATCAAATCATCTTTCTCCTTCAGGTCTGTTCTGTAGGAACTCTCTAAAGTCTGAAACTTGTTCTTCCAATCATCCATTTCCTGTTGCACCCTAACCAAAGCAAACTGCAACTTTTCCAGATCATCTAACAAAGGAGGAGTGGTTTTCACAAATAAATCAGGCATGGGTGTCTCCCGAGTATATGGCATCTTCAACTGAATGGCTCTCGATCGGACCCATTGAAGATATGGCTCCAAAGAAAAAACACCCCTAGGTCCCAAATCCTTCCTACTCTTCTTATGAATATGACGTCGGGCCTTTGTAATCTGCTCCCTAGCTTCCCTGTGGTCTTCTCCTTCCTTCAGAAAGAAACTACTCAGATGAATATTATTTAGTTTATCCCTCATTGGGTAACCAAGCTGTCGCCGTGCAAGAACAGGGTTATAGTTAATTCCTCCCTTTGTACCAAGAAGAGGCACATTGGGGAAACTACCACAACTGTAAATAATCTTCACATCCTGGTAAGCTCGATGATACCAATCAATATTCGAGTGAGTAAGTGCCATAATCTTAGGAGCCCAACATGGTTCCTTCTTGACATCCCAAAAAGCATCAGACTGAGGCATATGAGAGATAAACCACTGGTACAACAGAGGCGTGCAACAGATAATCATTCCCCCATGATAGGAACTCCGAAGATGAACAGAGTAATAAGCATCACCCAACAGTGTAGGAACCGGGTTTCCAATCATGAAAATCCTGATAGCGTTAATGTCGACAAACTTGTCCACATTAGGGAATAAGAATAATCCATAAGCGAGTAAAGCAAATATGGCCTCAAACGCAACCGTACTCTTCATCCTGGCGAAGTAACGAGCTTTCTCCAATAAGAAATGAGCTGGTAATCCTCTAATCCCTCCTTTGGTAGTCATATGGGCTTCCACCTCAGACTTCCCCAGATGAATCAAAGCAGTAATCTCATGTGGTTTTGGCTCACCCTCTAAACCAGTAAAAGGAATACGATCAGTAACAGGTAAATTCAATAGATAGGTGTGATCGGTGGATCTGGAACTGACTATTTAACGCTGGTTCGCGAAATGTCGTAGAAGCAAGAGTCGCCACCGTCTTTTATTTTCTCCAAATGGAAAGGACAAAAGCACAGAAAAATTCCTTAAAGAGATTGCTCTCGGTTCGGGAGGTAGGTTATAGAAAGGGAAGGTGTTAGCACCCTTTCTATCCATGGTTATCCATGGGCTCTTAGATACTTGCTCACTTGTGTTTTCAAAAATGGTTTGTTTGCTTTTCAACTGTGGGTTTTAAAAAAGTTTCTTTGAAAATTCCAGTTCGACTCTTGTATCGGTCCTCAAGAGTGTTTGAAAAATTGCTTTCGAAAGCTTTTTGAAAAGGTGTCGGTGTGAAAAGTACTTTTGAATTTTGTTTGAAATTTAGAGCAAGTATCTATGAGAACCTACCTACCCTAAGGAATTCGTCTGTGTAAATGTCCTTTAAAGTAGTGCCATCCCACCATTGAGAGGTAGGTAGCACCACCGTTGGAGGTGTTCGGGTCAATTCGAGGTTCGGGACATGGTGATCACCAGAGCAATGGGAAGACACCTTAGAAGCTACCCTCATGCCAGGTTCCCGGATCATGAGGACTTACTAAGACATCCTCTACTCGACGATCACCTTTCGAGGCAAGGCAACAGTGAGGCGTACCCTAGGGGTGGTGTGTGCGATTCGTGTGTCGTTTTCATTTGTATTTATCTTGTCATGTTGTTGGTGTTCTACGCTTGATTTTATTTTGTCCATACATTCTTTCGTGCTATTTGTTAACAGTTAAAAAAAAAAGTGCGGGAAAAGTAAATTCTAAGCTATTACAAACGGCGCGGGTCCACATCGCCAAAAGTTTCTCGAACCCGATTTGACAAAAAATAAATAAAGGAATTAAAAGTGCGAGAAGTAATTAAAATGTTACAAGGCCTTGGGAGAGATACATGAATATTTAAACGAAATAAAATAATATGCGAATTAATAAAAATTAAATCGAAACGAGGGCGTTGGACCCTTTTGCAAAAATCAAATTAATGATGAAGTTAATTAATAAAAAAAAAGAAAGAACTTGTTTTTGGTATTTTTTAGTTTTTTATGATTTAATATGAAAAAGAATTAATTAAAATAAATACTAATCCTAATTCTAATGGCTTTTAATTTATTAAGAAAACATTGAATTTAATCTAAATTAACCCTAATTTTTATATACAAAATTTATTACAAAAAATAAATATTTAATTATTTATGAATTTATGAAAGAAAAATAAAAAGGATGAAAATTAAATAAACCCTAGTTCTATATTTTTTTGGTTTTTTATAAAAAAAAAGAATTAAAATTAACCTAATTTAAAACTAAATCTAATTACATGCAAACTTATTTTAAAAAATAAAAATTATTTATTGTTTTAACTCTTTTCTGTTTTTTTTTATGATATTTTATATTTTGTGAAAATATTAATTTGACTAAAAGAATAATAATTAAAAGAAGATAAAAATAATGAAAAGATAAAAAATAACAAAATTTTGCAAACCTTGGGGGTATCAGTCCCCAGATGGGAGGTATAGCCCAAGCAATTCTGGCCCATTAGCATGGTCCGTTTGACTTTTCCAGTTAGCGTGCTGGCACATTGACTCACGTCTACGCTGTTCTCTAATTCTCAGCCTTTGGATTGATCCTGATATGCACATGGACGGTTTGATCTGGAGGGCGTATGGTACGCTTGGATGTTGAACCTGCATGTGAAGATTTATTGAAAAATAATATTGAAGTAATGAAGACCTGGGACTCGAACCCAGGTCATTAACTTTACCAACAACTCCGCTTGCCATCTGATCCAACCAACGCGCTTGTATTCTAAACATCAAACAATTAATATAAAATAAAAACACACATTGGCAATGTTTTTAGCGCGAAATTTAAAAGAGCCAATGATTGCTGGCCACGAGTTCGTCTTCTTCGCGTGTTTTATTTTCCTGAAATAAGAACATATTAAGCAATGGTTTTCTGAGCGTTTTCTTTGGCCGGTTTTGGAAAAATAACGATTAGCCCTATGGGCTCCATAAATTAGGCGCGAGGGTATGTTTGAGATCGTCCAGACGCGCTGAGTTGAATGGTGGTGGTCTTGAGGGCCAATTTTTCCTCATTCAAAAACCCCTAATCCAAGGTCCTGTAAACCCTAGAAAACGATAATGGTGAAATCGTCTACAGCTTGCAAAAACTCAATCAAACACATGGGTTAGCTTCAGAAGTGCATAAGGAATATGAATCAATGAATAAAATGTTATGAAAATGCATAGATTTGAAAACACGATTATGAATTTTCCATGAGATATTTCAAGTTCTGTATACCAATTCCTTAAGCTTTGAAGAATGTTCTTGATTGGGGAATGTTCAGTGATGCTTGAGGAAGCTAATGAGATAAAAATCGTGCCTTGAATCAACCTGCAAAGATGTTTTCAGTTATGAGTTTTTTTGCAAAAAAATTCCAATTTGTGAATGGAGTTTTCTGAGCAGCTGCGTGTGTAGGATGATTAGGTTTGTGTTTTGGCTTTTGTATTGAGTCAATTAGGTCAACAATTCTGAGCAAAATCTCTTTCATTGATGGTTTTGAAGATTTGATTTTCAAGCTTTGTTTTTTTCAATCTTTTTGTATGCTTTTTGATACAAATCAACTCCAATCTCTCCAAATATTTCCCTATTTGAATATGCACGAAATCTTGAGAATAAAACATGTACAAAAAGATTGGAAAACTTAGGTTAGCATTTTTCATGTATTTAATTTGATTTAAATGAATAATTATTAATAAAAATTCAAATAAATAAATAAAAAAATGAATAAAACTTCCCTTTGGGCCAAGTTGTCGTGCACATGTCATGGATGATGAATTATGGAAGAAAAATGGGCCCATTAGCAATTTTAGGTCATTTGAATCAATGTTGACTTTTCAAAATGTCCAAAAATTTCCCAACTTCCACAAGGCATAACTTGCTCACTTTTTAAGCTTTTCTCATGTTCTTTGACATTTTGGAAAGGTATTTGAGTCCTCTAACCAATGCCTTTGGTCCCATGTCAGTTTGATTTACCAATCTCAAGTTATGGCCTTTGACTTAAAGTCCCTTTTTGTTGACTTTTGAAAATGACCTATAATGTTGAAATTGATAACTTTTTGTGAGAGCATTTCTTGGACTTGAAGTATGAAGATGAGTTGTAGGAAATGTCTTTCTCTTCAAAATGAGATTTGGATGGAATTTTTCTGATAATCCATGTGAAAGTTATGCCCTGGTCAATTTACAGTTGACTTTTTCAGCTGTCCAAATAAGGAAACTTTTGCATCTTGATGATTTCTGAGCCAAATTTTGAGAATCATGATCAAGCATTGATCAAATGATGTTTGTGGCTTCAAACTGATAAGTTGACCAAAAATTTGAACTTTTGACTGTCAAATGACCATTTTGCCCCTACAGTTGACTGTAGTGCAATTAGGGTTTTTGACTGTGCAATTTTGTGCTGAATGTCTTGAAACTTGATATGAGGATGCTTGACTATATTTGTAGGCATGTGAGGCTTGATTAGACCCTTGGAAACTTCATTTTCTTGATCAGAACACAAACCCTAGCTTTGACTGCTTGGGAGGCTCTTGCACTGTGCAACCCTTGGGGAACTTTGAAGCTTGACTTGGCAAATCTTTGAAGAATATGGGAGGGCAAATTTTGGGGTACAACAGTTGCCCCTGTTAAATCTTCTTAGACCTGAGGATGCAGATTGGCTGACGTGCCTTTCGTAATCCGAGGGTAGAAGATGATTGAACACTAGAGTGCCCAGAAATTTGCGCTCACATAGTGGCAGTATGATGATGGGAATGGGCTTATAGATGCCATTTGGATATTGATGGATAGGATGATGGGCTTATAGATGCCATCTGGATGTTGATCGCATAAGAGATTCCTTGGCGAGGACTTGCGTACCTGCAAAAGAAAAAATGGGTACCTGACATGTTGCAGGAGCTGATTTTCAGATGCTTGGTACAGATGTGTCCTGGCTGGTTACAGGAATTGGATCTTTGAATTCTTCAAACGTGCCCTGGCGAGATACAGGAATCGAGTCTGGTAATGCTAGTCTTCAACGGATACACCCTGGCAAGATTCAGGCATCGGATCCTCGAACTCTTTAGACACACCCTGGCAAGATACAGGAATCGGATCTGGTATTGTTAGTCTTCAACGGATACACCCTGGCAAGATTCAGGTATCGAATCCTCGAACTCTTCAGACACACCCTGGCAAGATACAGGAATCAGATCTGGTAATGCTAGTCTTCAACGGATACACCCTGGCAAGATTCAGGTATCGGATCCTCGAACTCTTCAGACACACCCTGGCAAGATACAGGAATCGGATCTGGTAATGTTAGTCTTCAACGGATACACCCTGGCAAGATTCAGGTATCGGATCCTCGAACTCTTCAGACACACCCTGGAAAGATACAGGAATCGGATCTGGTAATGCTAGTCTTCAACGGATACACCCTGGCAAGATTCAGGTATCGGATCCTTGAACTCTTCAGACACACCCTGGCAAGATACAGGAATCGGATCTGGTAATGTTAGTCTTCAACGGATACACCCTGGCAAGATTCAGGTATCGGATCCTCGAACTCTTCAGAGACACCCTGGCAAGATACAGGAATCGGATCTGGTATTGTTAGTCTTCAACGGATACACCCTGGCAAGATTCAGGTATCGGATCCTCGAACTCTTCAGACACACCCTGGCAAGATACAGGAATCGGATCTGGTAATTGGTCTTCAACGGATACACCCTAGCAAGATACAGGAATCGGATCTTTAGTTGCGACCATTGATGGTAATCATTTTTGTACTTTTGTCCTGAAAAGACAAGCGTTAGTTGTATGCGATGTCGTGTGGTATGACATGCGAGGTGCTCTCTGAATATGTGATATTGTATGTTCATGATGCGTATATGCATGCTATAATGTATGAAGATGTTTACGAATGTATTTTTTCGTCTAGGAAAGTAAATCCTTGACGGGTGCCGGGAAGTCATATCCTGGGCTGATATTGAAGAATAAGCTTTCGCTTCCGCTGGGGATGATAACTGCAAGAAAACCGGTAGGAGAAGATGACTCCGTTGAGGAATAACCTTGGCAAATGGAAGATTCTGCGGGGAGAAGGATACTCTAGCGACCATGCTGGGGAGTGATACTCTGTGGGGATAGAGATGCTTTGCTGAGTTGTTGATAATAATTTGCTGGGGATATCTTTGTTGTATTGGAAGTATTGATAGACTTCGCTGGGGATAAAGAGACTTCGTCGACGGCGATCTTTCTGTGGCTTTTGGCTGAGGATAACCCAGTTATATCCTGTTAAGGAAATAACTCTTTACATAAATCCGGGCGACGCGTTCGTGCTCTCCGAGGGATAAGCTTCCAGAATCTACTGGGGATAAGCTTACTGCTTAGGGGAGATGAATTCCAACTTTCCTGGGGAACTGGATTGGATTCTCCTGGGGAGATTTTGAACTGTAGGGGAAGTGATTCCTTTGAATGTTTGTACGCCACCGGGGAACAATCTTTAGGTCAAGACTGTCGGGGATGCTTGTTAAGAATATATGTATTGCTGCTGGGGAATGTTGCTATCTACTAGAGGATACCCAACTTCCTTAAGATTTGATAGTATAGCTTGGAGAGTATATTGACTGCTGACTTATCCTCTGGGGAATTAAGATGTACCGGTTATGTTCTTTAGCCGAACCTACCTTGATACCTTGGAGGACAGAACAATTAGATTGCTTAGACAACTCTTTATTGCCCCTGTTTCTAATGTTACCTGTAATAAATCCTTTGTTTCGTATGCAAATATTTATGAGTTAGCAAATTATTGTCAATGCATATATCACAAATTGAACCTTGGACGTTCTTCGCAAAACAAAACAGAAAAGGAAAACAATTGGCACTTTTTAACTGAAAAATATTTTTGTATTGATTTTTGAGTGGCCTGTAAATAGGCGTTTTGTACACAAGAAGCTGACGTCCTAGTAAGAGAACGCCGCCGAGCAAAAGAGTTTATACAAATTTTGTACAAAAGAAGATAAAACAGCTGTGTGAAATATGAATGATCCCACTGGGTTTCAACTCTGCTATTGCCTTTATAGCTCCGAGCGTCTCATCACTTGACGACCTAGGTTGAAGGTGAAGCTGACTGATCGATGCCGTTTGAACTTGATGCAGATACCGGATTCTGGATGCAAAGTGATCAATGAGACATAGTATTACGCTTTATCCCTAATTTTTGCCTGGACCGCCCTTTCGGGTTTTCAGTCCACCGGGATACCCATTTTTGCCCAAGCCGCCTTTTCAGGTTTTCGACCTGCCGGGTGTACAGATTTTTTCATTTCATCCCTTCATTTTGCCCGAACCCTTTTGGTTCGACGGGAAGCCCTAATTTTTGCCTAGGCATGTCAGCCTAGCGGGTCTTTGATTATGCTTAGTATTTTTTTACTATGTCTGCATTGGCGGGGTGAGGAAGGTCGTCACCATCCATATTGGTTAGAATCATTGCTCCTCCTGAGAACACATGCTTAACCACAAATGGCCCTTCATACGTAGGGGTCCATTTGCCCCTTGGATCACTCTGAGGAAGGATGATTCTCTTGATTACCAGATCCCTAACTTGATATTCCTGTGGTCTGACCTTTTTGTCAAATGCCCTGATCATACGTTTTTGATACGTCTGACCATGGCAGGTAGCAGCAAGTCTCTTTTCATCAATGAGGTTGAGCTGATGAAGTCGTGTCTGGATCCAATCATCCTCGTTCAGATTTGCATCCTTCATTATCCGGAGAGAGGGTATTTGCACTTCGATCGGCAAGACTGCCTCCATACCATAAACCAGAGAGAAAGGAGTTGCCCCGGTTGACGTCCTAGCTGAGGTACGGTACCCATGTAGAGCGAACGGTAACATCTCGTGCCAATCTTTATAAGTCACTGTCATCTTCTGCACGATTTTCTTGATGTTCTTATTTGCTGCTTCGACAGCCCCATTCATCTTCGGTCTGTAAGGAGAAGAATTATGGTGCTGTATTTTGAACTGTTCGCAGAGCTCAGCGATCATCTTGTTGTTCAGATTGGTACCGTTATCTGTAATAATTCTCTCAGGGATGCCGTACCGACAGATCAGGTTGTGCCGAATGAATCGTGCCACAACAGTCTTGGTTACCGTAGCATAGGATGCTGCCTCAACCCACTTCGTGAAATAATCAATAGCCACCAGGATGAAGCGATGCCCATTAGATGCTGTAGGTTTGATTTCACCGATCATGTCTATGCCCCACATTGCAAACGGCCTAGGCGCAGTCAGAACATTCAGGGGAACCGGAGGAACATGTACTTTATCTGCATAAATCTGGCACTTATGGCATGTCCTAGAATGTTGGTAGCAGTCAGCTTCCATTGTGGACCAGTAATATCCTGCTCGTAGGATTTTCTTAGCCATAGTGTGTCCACTGGAGTGCGTACCAAAGGTTCCTTCATGTAGCTCTTCCATGATCCTTTCTGCTTCAGTCTTATCCACACAACGCAGTAGGGTTGAATCATGGTTTCGCTTGTACAAGACGCCGTTGCTAAGGAAGAACTTCGCTGCGAACCTCCTCAAGAACTTCTTATCATTGATAGAGGCACCTTCAGGGTACTCCTGGGTTTCCAGATATCTCTTCACCTCATGGTACCAAGGCTTCTCAGTCACCAATTCAGTCTCGAGATCACAACAGTATGCCGGTTCGTCCAGTTTCCAGATGATGATCCGGGGAGCCTCATTATCCCATTTGACCTTGAACATTGAAGACATTGTAGCTAACGCGTCCGCCAACTGATTATCTTCTCTTGGAAAGTGTTCAAAGGTTATCTCTGTGAAGTGGGGGATCAGGGTCAACACACATTCTCTGTAAGGGATAAGATTCGGATGTTTCGTATACCACTCTCCTTTGATCTGATTGATCACAAGAGCGGAATCCCCGAAGACACTCAGAAACTTGATCCTTAGGTCAATCGCAGCTTGAAGACCCAGGATGCACGCCTCATACTCCGCCATGTTGTTGGTACAGTTGAAACACAGTCGGACAGTGAGTGGAGTATGAGTACCTTGAGGTGATATGATTATGGCACCGATACCATTTCCCAAAGCATTGGAGGCTCCGTCAAAGTGCATAGACCATCGGGATCCTGGTTCAGGTCCTTCATCCGGTCCAGGTACTTCACAGTCAGTTACAATCATGATGCTTTCATCCGGGAACTCAAAGTTCATTGACTGATAGTCGTCGAATGCCTGATGTGCCAAGTGGTCTGCCAATACACTTCCCTTGATGGCTTTCTGGGTTGTGTACTGAATGTCGTATTCCGTCAAGATCATTTGCCATCTTGCAATTCTCCCAGACAGAGCAGGCTTTTCGAATATGTATTTTATAGGATCCATCTTTGAGATCAATAAGGTAGTGTGAGTCAGCATATACTGTCTCAGCCGGTGAGCAGCCCATACCAAAGCGCAGCAAGTTTTCTCAAGCAGTGAGTATCGGGTCTCACAGTCGGTAAACTTTTTGCTAAGGTAATAAATGGCATGCTCTTTTCGGCCAGACTCGTCATGCTGCCCCAGCACACACCCCATTGAATTGTCAAGTACTGTTAGATATAGTATCAGAGGTCTCCCTTCAACCGGTGGCATAAGGACGGGTGGTTCTTGGAGATACTCCTTGATTCTGTCAAAAGCAGTCTGACATTCATCGTTCCAACGTACTACCTGATCTTTCTTCAGCAGCTTGAAGATTGGCTCACAGGTAGCAGTTAGGTGTGAGATGAACCGAGCAATGTAATTCAGGCGTCCTAAAAAGCCTCTGACTTCCTTCTCTGTCTTAGGAACTGGCATCTCTTGAATAGCTTTGACCTTAGCAGGGTCCACTTGAATACCTCTGTCACTTACCACGAAGCCTAGCAACTTTCCAGATCTTACCCCGAAGGTGCACTTGTTCGGGTTCAATCTCAGCTTGTACAGTTTCAACCGGTCAAACAACTTCTGCAAATGATCTAGGTGCTCTTCCTCAGTCTGGGACCTTGCGATCATGTCGTCCACATACACTTCTATCTCATGATGGATCATATCATGAAATAAAGCAACCATGGCACGTTGGTAGGTTGCCCCAGCGTTCTTTAATCCAAATGGCATGACCTTGTAACAGAAGGTGCCCCATTGAGTAACAAATGTAGTCTTTTCCATGTCTTCAGGTGCCATCTTGATCTGATTGTAACCTGAAAAGCCATCCATGAAAGAGAACACTTTATGCTGAGCTGTATTATCAACGAGGACATCAATGTGAGGTAAAGGGAAGTCATCTTTAGGGCTGGCCCTGTTTAGATCCCTGTAGTCGACACACATTCTGACCTTACCGTCCTTCTTAGGTACCGACACCACATTAGCAACCCACTGAGGGTAAGAAGTCACTGCAAGGAACCCGACGTCAAACTGCTTCATAACCTCGGCCTTAATCTTCTCAGACATCTCTGGACGCATCCGACGGACCTTTTGCTTAACTGGAGGGCAATCTTCCTTAGTTGGAAAGTGATGGACCACAATATCGGTGTCCAACCCGGGCATGTCTTCGTAGGACCAGGCAAAGATCTCCATATAATCATGTAACATCTTGGTTAACCGTTGCTTTACGCTGAGCTCTAGGTTGGCACCAATCTTTACCTCTTTCCTGTCTGTCTCTGTACCCAGGTTTATGGTTTCCACTGGCTCTTCATGGGGTTGAATTGCCCTCTCTTCCTGAAGTAACAGTCTTGCAAGCTCACCAGGCACTTCGCAATCATCTTCACCTTCGTCTTCGGCTAAGTTGATCGGATTTTTGAAGTCATAACTGGCAGTAGCAGAGTTGTTATCAGTGAGATCCAGAGTGGATTGAAACCTGTATGAGTGAGTGTGTGTGTAAATACAGCTGTTTTGAAAAATATGTAAAGGAAAGAAAGACAGAAAAGGAGCACAAGATTTGTAATGCGAGAAAACGTCCAAGATTTTCATTCATGATATATGAAATGACAATTTATATGCCCTCACAAATGAAACCACGGTGCCTCGGGTAAGACACCGAGCCGTAGAGTTTATTTATTGTTTATTACAAAATAGCAAAACAAAGAAATTTATTACTGCGTCACAAAGGTAACAGGAGTATGGTCCTTAGCAGTCCAATTGTTCAATCCGCCTTCGGTCGTTGGATAGATCCAGCTATTAAATTCTGCTTCATCTACTTCGTTGTCTTCTCCCACAGCATTCACTCCTGGATTTGTAATGAACACAGGAGGTCTTCTGATCTTCGCCTGCCGCATAGCTTTCTGACCCTCTTCGGTAAAACCCAGCCCAAATTTATCAGTCTTCTGTGTGAAGTCTGGAAGTCTGCCCCAGTTAGCACTTTCACCTTTCTGAACCACAGCCCGAGCATCCTTCAGGGAGGCCATCTTCAAAGGAACACTTTCTTCCGATGCTGTTTCTGCTGCTGCTGTAATTAGAAGCACCTCCTCGAAATGCTGAAAGGGGGTTTCAATAAATTCCCCATCCATCTCAATGTATCGGAAGGAATTTAAGTGGCTCACCATATATTCCTCCTCTCCTTGCACAGTGACGATCTTCCCTCTGACGGGGTACTTCAGCTTCTGGTGCAAGGTAGAGGTCACTGCCCCAGCTTTATGTATCCAAGGTCGACCCAATAGACAAGAGTAAGATGGACGGATATCCATCACATAAAATGTAGAGTCAAACACCTGAGAGCCCACACGAATCGGAATGTCAACCTCTCCATGAACCATCCTCTTTGAACCATCAAAGGCCCTGACGATGATATTGCTGGGTTTCAATTCCAGACCTTCACAATCTAGACGGTCTAACGCCTTCTTGGGTAGCACATTCAAGGACGAGCCAGTATCCACCAACACATGTGCCAAGGTAGTGCCCCTGCATTCGATAGAGACATGCAGAGCATCATTATGGTCTCTTCCCTTCGCAATCATGTCAGCATCTGAGAAACCCAAGCCATTGTCTGCTGTCAGATTTGCCACGCAATCAGTGAACTGGACTGCAGATGTCTCATGTGGCACATGGGCCGTCTTGAGGAATGAGATTAAGGCCTTAGCATGGGCCTCGGATCACAACAATAAAGAGAGCATGGAGATCTTGGAGGGCGTGTTCCCCAGCTGTTCCACAACATTAAAGTCACTCTTCTTTATAATTTTCAGAATCTCCTCCATCTCTTGTTGGGAGGCCTCAGCAGTTATAGGTACAGGTGCCTCCATCTGGGCAGGCTCAACTTCAACTCCTTTGCCCCGAGCATTGGATGACTCGGCAGCAGGAGAAACAATTGGATCAGCAGCAGGAACAGGTACACTTGTAGGAGTTATGAGAAGCGGTCTTCGAGCAGCAGGAGGTGCGATGTCAGGCGAGAAGAGCCTGCCACTGCGGGTAACCTTGGCTGGGACAGTGATATCACAGATGCTGGCACCAGCGTTGAACTCTTGTTTAATCCCGTTTACATACACATCGGCCCCATAATGCCAGGGGACAGCTTTATCTGATACATAGGGCAGGGGCCCCGGAACAGTGATAACAATAGGTGCGACGGTCATGATTTGGACGGGCTTCTTCGGGAGAGCCTTGATCGGATTGTTGAATATGGTAACCACAGAAACTTCTTCCACCGGAACCAATTGAACAGCAGATTTCTTAAACAGAATCTCCTTGCTATCCATTAGGCTTTGGATGCCTATCTTCAGCAAGGGACAACCAGATGGGGAAACAGCACAGAACAGGCAACCCTCACTACAACCCGGAAATAAACCGGCCAGCAGCAGGTTCCTCTTGACAGTCTTCAGAGGAGTGGCTAGGTCATCCACAGAAACAGCATAAACATCTTCGTCAATGGCGTTTACTCCATGCTGAGGCATAGGAGCAGTAACTACATTCGGCCTTTCAGGCGCTTTGAACTGTATCTCCTTTGCGTCGATAAGGTCTTGCATCTTATTCCTTAACGCCCAACAGTCATCAGTGGCATGCCCCGGGCTATCAGAGTGATAAGCACAGCGGGCATTTGGATTGTACTTAGGAGAGGAAGTGTTTGCAAACTTCGGAGCCTCTCTGACGGTTACCAAGTTGGTTGAGAGCAACTGTGGTAAGATCTGCGACAAAGTCATACTCAAACGGGTGAATTCCCTTCTGGGTCTCTCAGCCCTTGGTTGGTTAGCTTGCCGAGGAGCGGCTGCAGGCTTGGCAATCATTAATGCACTGACAGATTGACGGCGCTCTGGTTTATCCTGCCTTCTAGGCCCATACACCGCACTGGCCTCCTTCTTGAAGGGTTTCTTCTCAGAACTGGACGATGCACCCTTCGGAATCTTTCCAGACTTTAACCCAGCCTCAATTCTTTCTCCAGTCAAGATTAGATCAGTGAACCCTGCAGATGAATTCCCGATAAGGTGGTTGAAAAACGGCCCAGATAGGGTCCCCAAGAACATATCTACCAACTCCCGATCAGTCAACGGAGGCTGCACCCTGCCAGCCAGGTCTCTCCACTTCTGAGCGTACTCCTTAAAACCTTCACTTGCACCTAACGACATACCCTGGAGTTGGGTACGTGTAGGGGCAAGGTCGGCATTATATTGATACTGCTTATAGAAAGCAGTAGCCAACTCCTCCCAGTTACGAACTTTGGTCCCATCCAGCTGATAGAACCATTCGAGATGAGTCCCTGAAAGACTCTCCTGGAAGAAGTGGATCCACAAATTCTTATCTGCAGAGTACGGTTTCATTTTCCGAACATAGGACCTTAGATGTAGCTTGGGACAAGACGCCCCGTCATATTTAGAGAAGGATGGTGCTTTGAACTTGTGAGGGATAATCACACCAGTAGACAAACCCAGATCTCCGAAATCCAGCCCAGGTACCTGTTGTATTTCCATGGCATTCAACCTATCCTCTAGTTGTTTGTATCTGTCTTCTGCAGGAGGGTACTGCTCTTCATCAAAATCAGTCTCGTTGTCGGAGACTACCGGACTAGGAACCCTTGCTTCTGCCTGAGGAGTACTCTTGCCAACAGAAGAACCAGCCTCTTCCTGCTGCAGAGTATTGCCAAACCTTCGGCCCGAGTTGAACAGAACAGTTCTTCTCTTCTTCTTCTTCTCCTTCTTCAGGAGCATAGCCTTCAGCTCTTCTTGGCCTTGAGCCAAACCCTTGATTAATTCCTGAAATTGCGCATTCTGCGCCTGAAGAGCTTTGATGGAGGTTTCAGTTGATGACGAGTCAGGATTCATGATGCTGAAATAAACAGCGAAGAACTGTAAGCAACCTGAAAAGAGGAAAACCTGCTATGCACATGATGTATGAAATGCGTATGAATTATGTTTTCAAAGACAATCGGGAATCAACTTTGTAAACAAAAAGGAACACACTTCATTAGATTCAACTTCGAAACTGAAATTATTCAACAGGTTGCCCTTAGGCGTTACATGAAAGGAAATACTGAAAAGGAAATAAACTGTAAAAGCACATCTGGAGCTCCTTATTGATCCCATGGTCTCCTCTTCTCAGTACGGATGTAGGCTTTCAGAGCTCTCTCATTCTCCAACTGTTTGGTCAGCTTCTGGATCTTTGATTCCTGCTCGTTGAACTTTTCCCGGTAAGAATCCCGCTCTTCCCGTAGTTGCGACCAAGATCTCTTCAATGTCTCATAATCAGTAGGTATCTGAGGAGGAAGGACGGTTGGAGGAACACCATCTTTGTCAGGACACTCAAGAATGACGGGTCTGACAGCTTCATACGGCATACCTAACTTCTGAGCACGGACGCGAACCCATTTGTAGTAGGCTTCCATAGGTAAAGAAGTCTTTGGCCCTAACTCCTGTGGGTCAGCTTTATGAACCTTGTCCCAAGCCTTGATGAACCTACGGCGCAGCTCGTCACTATCCACCTGAAACTCGAAACTGATGTGAGGCACCAACATCTCATGGGGACCTGCTCTTCTTGCTCTTCCAAACTGACGGAGTGCTAGACATGGATTGTAAGAGATCCCTCCTTGGGTACCAATCAGAGGAACATTAGGGTATTCCCCGCATCGATCAATAATAGCTATCTCATCCAAACCTCTGCAAGTCCAAATGATGTCTTTATCGGTGAGGGACATTAACCTATGAGCCCAACCTCTTCCTTCTTGATTCTTCAGTACGAAATTAGGGAGGTGCGAAATGAACCACCTCACCAACAAAGGGATACAACACCATAGGGTTCCTCGTCTTCGGGTAGTACGGGCATGAAGTTGTTGCAAGATGTCACCCAAGAGAGTGGGCACAGGATTCTGAGACATAAAGATCCTTATGGCAGTGACATTGATGAAGTTGTCAGGATTAGGAAACAAGACTAACCCATAGATTAGGAGAGCCAAGATGTCTTCATATGCCCTAAAGTCCAGGTCATTCCAGAAACTGTTAGCTTTACCAATCAGAAACTTGGCCAAGAAACCCTTAACTCCGCTTCTAGTCACCCAGTTGTCTGTTACCTCTTGATGGGTCAAAGGAAGGGTTGCAGCAACATCCTCAAGCCTGAGGGTCTTTTCCCAACCAGTAAAGGGAGTCTGATCCAAGATAGGGATACCAAGCAAATCAGAGAACTCTTCCAGGGTAGGGACCAGCTGGAAGTCTTGAAAGGTGAAGCACTGGTACAGAGGGTCATAGAACTGGGTCAGAACACTCATCAACTGTTGATCCTGCTTTGCAGTGACTAAACCGAGAAGAGAACCATGCCTCTGGATGAAGGAAGTGGTATTTGGAATTCTGCTAACCAACTCATCAAGCAACTCAGGTGAACGAACAAAGTTGAACCGGATAGTATTCCTTCGCACAGGCATCATGATGTCCTACAAAACAGAGCAAAGGTGAAACCCTCTTGTCTTTGAAATGGTCAGTCCTTATGCAGGATGCATGCAATGCTCATGATGCTATGATGTTATGATAAAGCACACGACATATAGATACAAAGGCAAACATGGTAAGGCACACAAGTCACACAAGGCAAGCCCCTAAAGTTTAGGCCAGCATGAGGTCTAGGTACTACCCTCTTTCAGTTCGTTGGTTCATACCTGTCCTAATCAAAAGTAACCGGGTTCTTAGAGGATCCCAATATCATTGACTACCCTCAATCGGTCATAACTCCAGCATCGCAATCTTTTCTTGCGGCCAGAACCATCACGAGAGTTTAGCCTCAATGGGCGTAGCATACTGCTACAATTCTAAAGGCCAAGTTGTGTCAATTAAGGTTCTAAGGTTGTTGGTGCTTAGTGACTCCTTAGAAGACCCATATTCTCCTCGTTGCGACACAAGGGATATCGGTACAGACCAAGGTGCCACACCAACGTAGCCACTGCTTCACCTGTGTCGGTCTACGCCGGACAGGTCCCTCACAGCTTATGCTACCTAAACAGGGTATCCCCAGATCCGGGTTAGGATCTATGTAACTCCCATGCAACCCACAATAGTAAAGCAAGCAAGTCAATACAATTGAAAACACAGTTATGAACTAAGCCCTAAGGTACACCTCACTTTATAAAAATCCCCAGCAGAGTCGCCAGTTCTATGATCGGTGGATCTGGAACTGACTGTTTAACGCTGGTTCGCGAAATGTCGCGGAAGCAAGAGTCGCCACCGTCTTTTATTTTCTCCAAATGGAAAGGACAAAAGCACAGAAAAATTCCTTAAAGAGATTGCTCTCGGTTCGGGAGGTAGGTTATAGAAAGGGAAGGTGTTAGCACCCTTTCTATCCATGGTTATCCATGGGCTCTTAGATACTTGCTCACTTGTGTTTTCAAAAATGGTTTGTTTGCTTTTCAACTGTGGGTTTTAAAAAAGTTTCTTTGAAAATTCCAGTTCGACTCTTGTATCGATCCTCAAGAGTGTTTGAAAAATTGCTTTCGAAAGCTTTTTGAAAAGGTGTCGGTGTGAAAAGTACTTTTGAATTTTGTTTGAAATTTAGAGCAAGTATCTATGAGAACCTACCTACCCTAAGGAATTCGTCTGTGTAAATGTCCTTTAAAGTAGTGCCATCCCACCATTGAGAGGTAGGTAGCATCACCGTTGGAGGTGTTCGGGTCAATTCGAGGTTCGGGACATGGTGATCACCAGAGCAATGGGAAGACACCTTAGAAGCTACCCTCATGCCAGGTTCCCGGATCATGAGGACTTACTAAGACATCCTCTACTCGACGATCACCTTTCGAGGCAAGGCAACAGTGAGGCGTACCCTAGGGGTGGTGTGTGCGATTCGTGTGTCGTTTTCATTTGTATTTATCTTGTCATGTTGTTGGTGTTCTACGCTTGATTTTATTTTGTCCATACATTCTTTCGTGCTATTTGTTAACAGTTAAAAAAAAAAGTGCGGGAAAAGTAAATTCTAAGCTATTACAAACGGCGCAGGTCCACATCGCCAAAAGTTTCTCGAACCCGATTTGACAGAAAATAAATAAAGGAATTAAAAGTGCGAGAAGTAATTAAAATGTTACAAGGCCTTGGGAGAGATACATGAATATTTAAACGAAATAAAATAATATGCGAATTAATAAAAATTAAATCGAAACGAGGGCGTTGGACCCTTTTGCAAAAATCAAATTAATGATGAAGTTAATTAATAAAAAAAAAGAAAGAACTTGTTTTTGGTATTTTTTAGTTTTTTATGATTTAATATGAAAAAGAATTAATTAAAATAAATACTAATCCTAATTCTAATGGCTTTTAATTTATTAAGAAAACATTGAATTTAATCTAAATTAACCCTAATTTTTATATACAAAATTTATTACAAAAAATAAATATTTAATTATTTATGAATTTATGAAAGAAAAATAAAAAGGATGAAAATTAAATAAACCCTAGTTCTATATTTTTTTGGTTTTTTATAAAAAAAAGAATTAAAATTAACCTAATTTAAAACTAAATCTAATTACATGCAAACTTATTTTAAAAAATAAAAATTATTTATTGTTTTAACTCTTTTCTGTTTTTTTTTTATGATATTTTATATTTTGTGAAAATATTAATTTGACTAAAAGAATAATAATTAAAAGAAGATAAAAATAATGAAAAGATAAAAAATAACAAAATTTTGCAAACCTTGGGGGTATCAGTCCCCAGATGGGAGGTATAGCCCAAGCAATTCTGGCCCATTAGCATGGTCCGTTTGACTTTTCCAGTTAGCGTGCTGGCACATTGACTCACGTCTACGCTGTTCTCTAATTCTCAGCCTTTGGATTGATCCTGATATGCACATGGACGGTTTGATCTGGAGGGCGTATGGTACGCTTGGATGTTGAACCTGCATGTGAAGATTTATTGAAAAATAATATTGAAGTAATGAAGACCTGGGACTCGAACCCAGGTCATTAACTTTACCAACAACTCCGCTTGCCATCTGATCCAACCAACGCGCTTGTATTCTAAACATCAAACAATTAATATAAAATAAAAACACACATTGGCAATGTTTTTAGCGCGAAATTTAAAAGAGCCAATGATTGCTGGCCACGAGTTCGTCTTCTTCGCGTGTTTTATTTTCCTGAAATAAGAACATATTAAGCAACGGTTTTCTGAGCGTTTTCTTAGGCCGGTTTTGGAAAAATAACGATTAGCCCTATGGGCTCCATAAATTAGGCGCGAGGGTATGTTTGAGATCGTCCAGACGCGCTGAGTTGAATGGTGGTGGTCTTGAGGGCCAATTTTTCCTCATTCAAAAACCCCTAATCCAAGGTCCTGTAAACCCTAGAAAACGATAATGGTGAAATCGTCTACAGCTTGCAAAAACTCAATCAAACACATGGGTTAGCTTCAGAAGTGCATAAGGAATATGAATCAATGAATAAAATGTTATGAAAATGCATAGATTTGAAAACACGATTATGAATTTTCCATGAGATATTTCAAGTTCTATATACCAATTCCTTAAGCTTTGAAGAATGTTCTTGATTGGGGATTGTTCAGTGATGCTTGAGGAAGCTAATGAGATAAAAATCGTGCCTTGAATCAACCTGCAAAGATGTTTTCAGTTATGAGTTTTTTTGCAAAAAAATTCCAATTTGTGAATGGAGTTTTCTGAGCAGCTGCGTGTGTAGGATGATTAGGTTTGTGTTTTGGCTTTTGTATTGAGTCAATTAGGTCAACAATTCTGAGCAAAATCTCTTTCATTGATGGTTTTGAAGATTTGATTTTCAAGCTTTGTTTTTTTCAATCTTTTTGTGTGCTTTTTGATACAAATCAACTCCAATCTCTCCAAATCTTTCCCTATTTGAATATGCACGAAATCTTGAGAATAAAACATGTACAAAAAGATTGGAAAACTTAGGTTAGCATTTTTCATGTATTTAATTTGATTTAAATGAATAATTATTAATAAAAATTCAAATAAATAAATAAAAAAATGAATAAAACTTCCCTTTGGGCCAAGTGGTCGTGCACATGTCATGGATGATGAATTATGGAAGAAAAATGGGCCCATTAGCAATTTTAGGTCATTTGAATCAATGTTGACTTTTCAAAATGTCCAAATATTTCCCAACTTCCATAAGGCATAACTTGCTCAATTTTTAAGCTTTTCTCATGTTCTTGGACATTTTGGAAAGGTATTTGAGTCCTCTAACCAATGCCATTGGTCCCATGTCATTTTGATTTACCAATCTCAAGTTATGGCCTTTGACTTAAAGTCCCTTTTTGTTGACTTTTGAAAATGACCTATAATGTTGAAATTGATAACTTTTTGTGAGAGCATTTCTTGGACTTGAAGTATGAAGATGAGTTGTAGGAAATGTCTTTCTCTTAAAAATGAGCTTTGGATGGAATTTTTCTGATAATCCATGTGAAAGTTATGCCCTGGTCAATTTACAGTTGACTTTTTCAGCTGTCCAAATAAGGAAACTTTTGCATCTTGATGATTTCTGAGCCAAATTTTGAGAATCATGATCAAGCATTGATCAAATGATGTTTGTGGCTTCAAACTGATATGTTGACCAAAAATTTGAACTTTTGACTGTCAAATGACCATTTTGCCCCTACAGTTGACTGTAGTGCAATTAGGGTTTTTGACTGTGCAATTTTGTGTTGAATGTCTTGAAACTTGATATGAGGATGCTTGACTATATTTGTAGGCATGTGAGGCTTGATTAGACCCTTGGAAACTTCATTTTCTTGATCAGAACACAAACCCTAGCTTTGACTGCTTAGGAGGCTCTTGCACTGTGCAACCCTTGGGGAACTTTGAAGCTTGACTTGGCAAATCTTTGAAGAATATGGGAGGGCAAATTTTGGGGTACAACAATAGGAATACTCTTCCAGTGTTGGCATCAACTGATAATCGGGAAAAGTAAAGTAGTGATACACTGGATCATAGAACTGGACCAAGGTCGAGAGAATACCCTCCTTCATCTTCAGCTTCATGAGAGGAATAATAGATCCATATTTCTTCCGAAAGTCTACATGACACTCAATCTCTAGAATTAGACTGATCAACTCATCTATCTTGGGATCTTTGAAACTGTATTTCCTGGTCTTTCTCTTTCCAGAATCCATGGTTTAACAGTACCTGAGATATTTAGAAATAGTCAACCTTTTAAATCCCTTGAAATATTTTTTTTTCTTCAAAAGATGCTTATGAGTGCATGGATGCATGATGCAACAATCACACACAAGATCACACATATAGGGTTCATAGGTTCAACGTCACGAGCATGAGGCCAAAGGTACTACCCATAAGGTGTTGGTCTAAAAAGTTATTACCTGCCGAACAAGGTTCTAAGAGGTTCCCAGAGTTTACATCCTTCCTTCGGATATTACCAACTTCCCGATTAACTCGGTAATTGGTAATATTCTCAAGAAAGACTCGTCTGAGCGTAGTATCGCGTGACAACTACTTCTGGATTACTTTGTCATAGCTTCCGCACTACACCTAAAAGGCCAAGATGGGTTAGGTAATCTACGGTCCTCAGCTTCGGCAGGCTCCCAGGTCGAAAGCAGTACGTCTTCCCGATTACTCAGTAAACGACACTACAGTCAAAGGGGCCTCCACTGAGTGGGGGATCTCATGCCTCCTTTTTTGGGATTACTCCCTCAAAGTTAAGATGACTATACCGCCCGTCCTGTCTTAAAGTTTGCCCAAGTCCGGGTATAGGACTTATGAGTAATCACCAAGCACCATGTAAACCAAGAAAATCCAGACAAACATATATACAAAATATAACACATAAACAAAAATAGCACATATACAGATATAAACAAAGATAGGCTCAACCCACTTAGGGATGGACCAGCAAGAGGTCAAGCTTTCCCCAGTGAAGTCGCCATTTTTCTGTAACGGTAGAAATGTTCAAGACTAAGCCATTGGATTGACTAGACTTTATACAAATCAAAATAAAAATCTCCACCGCGCTTTATTGTTTCCAAAGGAATGGGAAAAGAGCGAATAACCCAAAAAAGGGGAAAGATTCAAGGTAAGGGGGTTGGTTATGCAAAGGGAAGGTATTAGCACCCTAAACATCTACGGTACTCCGCAGGAACCTCTTTGAAAAATCTGTATATTTTGGCTATGAAAATGTGTCATGTAAAATATGGATGGTGGAGATGAGAAAAGAAATATTTTTATGATTTTTGCATCCGCCGCGGTTGCGAACCTTTAGTGCCTACGTACCACCTTTCGTGCAATAGGCAATCAGGGTACACGTAGTTCCTCTTTTAAAAATTTGAAACTCAAGTGTGTTGGTTAATTTTATGATATAAGACATCATCGTCATTGTCCGTGTGGAAAAAATACTTACTACCCACAATCATGAGAGAGGAGAATTTGCATCATCTTAAAATGGAGGATATGGATTGGATTTTAAAATCAACAATGCCTCACTCAATCACCCAAGCGGAAAATATCTCTATTTACTACATATTATAGAAGTATAATTGTTTGCATCACTACAAGGATTGACAAGAGTCTAATTTTTTGAAAAAATTTTAAAGATAAAAGCCAAAATGGCAAAAATGGTTTGAAATGAGATTGATTGACTTTTAGTCTTCTCAGAAAAAAAAAAGTCAAAGTATTATTAAATTGATTGAAATTTATTTATGAAAGTGTTTTGAAAATGCATGGACCTAAGTCCAAGTTTATTATGAAAATGTTTCAAGTTTAGAAATAAGAAGAGTTTTTAAAAGGAGGGAGAAGATTTTTGAAATTAAAGAATATAGGAGGAGAAGAAGAGGTTATCCTAAAGCATAAGGTAAAAGCTATGGATAAGAACCATCTAACCAACAAGAAGCCAATACTTGACATTATGAGTCAATATAGAATTCCTATTCTTTGGATTGAAACCAAGCAAGCAAAGATACTAGACCTCTTGAGAGAACCAAACTTCAAGTGTTTTAAGTCTTCGCAAAAATTGGGCAGAGTAACGGTTGTATACGGGTGAATTCCAAATTACAAATAAAGTATGTAATCACAATAACCTGCACACGAAACAAACAAACAACCCAATGTCTTGAGGTAAACCTCAAGAACTCCAGAAAAAATATCAAATAAAGTCACAAAGTCTCCAAGATAGGCCAAGGTCTCTAATCCTAAGTCCAAGAAGTCCAATGCTCCATAATCCCAAGGATAGTAACCAAATAGTCCAAGTATATTTTAAAGATTTTTATGGTTCATGTTGATTATTAGGCTTCTTTAAAAGGGAAAGAAAAGCTCAAGTGAGCGAAGTCAAAGTGACATAAAAGTAAATGCTCAAGTGAGCAAAATAAAATGGCATGAAGATGTAAATGCTCAAATTAAATGGTACATAAAGCATAAAAATAAAAACATAAAGCAATGTCAATTGTTAGAAATTAGTGGTTAGTTGGATGACCATCTTGAAACTTGCATTTGGAACTCATTAGAGGATTGGTAGAACCAAAGCCTCCACACAACAAGTTGCATTTGCTTTTTGTCAAGTATATCATCCATTTTGGAATCCTCAAAAGAAGTAACATGTAATGATCAACAATGTTTAAGTGATCCATGTTGACCAAAGGTTTTGTAGATCCATTAGAGGATTCGTAGAACCAAAGCCTCTACACAATGAATCTCAAGGTTATTGGATCAAAGAGATCAAATTAACATACTTGGGCTTGCAATCATAAGTTTGGGCCACGAATGATCATTTATTTGAATTGGGAAAAAATTTAGCGCTATGTTAAGCAATCGTAAGTGGACTTATGTAGAAGTCACACCTATTTTGAGGCCGGTCAATAGCAATTTATGTACTTCATGTTTGGATAAATGATATAGAGATCACCATCCTTTAACATGTAGCACAATTAAAAAAATGAAAGGGATAAGATGAAGAAGGAGGGGAATGATAAGCTAATTTGGATTACCATTTCAACATTCCTTCATCTTTAAATTCAACCACTCCTCTAGATGGATTAAAGTACTAAACATATCATTAATCCAAATTCTTATTCCAACTTTTCATCAAACACCTTATGATCATGGATCCAATTGAGCATGAAAATTCCAGCAAATTTGAGAAAATAACACCAATGGAGTTATAAAAACAGTGCTCAATGAATCAAAACCAGAGATCCACAAGAGATCACATTGTAGAAGATGATGATCCAACTTACCAAAGCTAGAATTTGAGAATTATCCAACAACTTCAGAATTTGCTTCAATTCAACAACAAGAATCAATCACCAAAGCTTGGATGTAGAGAATTGATGGAGAAAAAGTGTTTGTATGAAGGTTTAGCTCAAAGATTAGCAAGCTTCAATGCAAAGCATATTATTCTTTTTGAAAATGGAGCTTTGAGTGAATTTGGTAAAAATGGAGAGAATTGAGAGTTTTTTTAGCTAGATGATTTTGGCTATCAAAAGCTTGTGATTTGAATGAAATGAGGTCTCTATTTATAGATTTTTAAAATTGGGATTAGTTGTAATTTGGTAATTGATTCTTGGAGCCAAATTTGAATTAATGATAATTTTCAAATTATGCAGAAAAAATTGGAGTCAAAATGATAACAATTTGAATTTGTTGGCTTTTCTTCATAAAACAAGTCCATTTTGCCATCATGTGTCGATACATCCTAGCTGCATAATACAGCATGCATCGATACATACCTCTAGGTGTCGATGCATACTGTGATTTCAACACATTACAGAACCACACAAACTGCATGAGTCGATACATAACACGTATGTGTCGACACATGCAAGTTTTTCAAACAGGATGAGTCGATGCATACATGCATGTGTCGATACATGCAAGCTTTTTAAAACTGGATGGGTCAATACATACATGCATGTGTCGATACATGCAGGTTTTGCTCAACAAGATGAATCGATACATAGGTTTATGGGTCGATGCATACCTTCTTTTGCCACAATACATGACCAAATCAAATTGGAAAGCCTTATTTATTGGATGCTTCAACTTGGTACCTACAAAACACAAATTGCGCAAAGACAAAGACAAATATTTTTTTTTTGTATTTTGGTTAGAGGTTAGTCAACAACACATATATAAGATACACAACCAAGGTGCTTGAAAATTCCTCAAGGGCAATCTTAAAGATAGGAGACAGAGAAAAAAGAAGAACTAACCCTAATGTGATCTTGTCATGCTCAAGTTGACATGAAATGATAGGGGAATCTTAGGGGGAAAATTAGGGTACAACAGCTTCCCTTATTTAAGTGTCTTCTATCTGGAGATACGAAGGTTAGAAATCTACGTGTCGACGCGATTGAAGATACCTAAATATAAAACAAGCCCTATTTTTGTCTCTAAGATGCCATGCAATGTTTATGATTATGAATGCATATGAACAGAACAAAAGAGACGCAAAGTATCACTGGGGAATGCCACAAAAATGAAGAAACAAAGGGGCAACCCCACCAGGAAAATAAATCGCTGCTGAATCAACGAATTGAATCAGAGAGGAGGATAATCAAGCATCAAAGTTCATTGCCGATGTCCATCGACGTTCACTGAAGATAGATAGAAAAAGATATACCGACTCACCGATGACGGTAAACTACCAACTCAATAGTTGAAGGTAGAAAATAAAACATATCACACCATCGCCGTTCACTGACGAGGAACTACCACCGTTCACTGATGATAGCAAAAAGATAAGAGACACCGACGTTCACTGCCGATGTACTACCAACGTTCATTGAAGGTAGATTTCTAAAATATCATACCATCACCGTTCACTGACGTGGAACTACCACTGTTCAATGATGATAGAAAAAAGATAAGAGACACTGATGTTCACTGCCGATGTACTACCAACATTCACTGAAGGTAGATTTTTAAAATATCATACCATCGTTGTTCACTGACGAGGAACTACCACCGTTCACTGATGATAGCAAAAAGATAAGAGACACCAACATTCACTGCCGATGTACTACCAACGTTCACTGAAGGTAGATTTTGAAAATATCATACCATCGCCGTTCACTGACGAGGAACTACCACCGCTCACTGATGATAGCAAAAAGATAAGAGACATCGACGTTCACTGCCAATGTACTACCAACGTTCACTGAAGGTAGATTTTGAAAATATCATACCATCGTTATTCACTGACGAGGAACTACCACCGTTCACTGATGATAGCAAAAAGATAAGAGACACTGACGTTCACTGTCGATGTACTACCAACGTTCACTGAAGGTAGATTTGAAAATATCATACCATCGCCGTTCACTAACGCGGAACTACCACCGTTCACTAATGATAGCAAAAAGATAAGAAACACCGACGTTCATTGCCGATGTACTATCAACGTTCACTGAAGGTAGATTTGAAAATATCATACCATCGTTGTTCACTGACGAGGAACCACCACCGTTCACTGATGATAGCAAAAAGATAAGAGACACCGACGTTCACTGCCGACGTACTACCAACGTTCACTGAAGGTGGATTTTGAAAATATCATACCATCGTCGTTCACTGACGAGGAACCACCACTGTTCACTGATGATAGAAAAAAGATAAGAGACACCGACGTTCACTATCGATGTACTACCAACGTTCACTGAAGGTAGATTTTAAAATATCATAAGTTTTCCCAAAATTCTGGTATTTCACCTGGAATGGGTCTCAACTTCTTCTTTAACTAAGCCACTCTTCCTGGAAAGGGTAATATGCAAACTTATCTCAAATAAAGAGACATCCACTCATTGTCAATGGGAAATGCAAAGAAAGATGACTTTTTGGGGATAGAGATATGAATTCCTGGGGAGAGAGATATGACTTCCTAGGGAGAGAGATATGACCTCCTGGGGAAATATGACTTCCTGGGAAAATATGACTTCTTGGGGAAATATGACTTCCTGGGGAAATGCCACATTATTCCTGCAGAGGAAATAAAGTCTTCTTGTGCAAAATAAATGCACAAAACAAAACTCGAAGTTCTCATAAATCCAAAGTAAATAATATCGTCATTCAACCACGATTCCAATTGGGAACAAACCAAAGCAAGACAGCCAATGAAGATACATCCTTTGATAAATAAAATCAAGAGGGAAAAACCAAATCCAACTAAGCAAGGAGCGCTGCAGGAAGGTTAGAACATAATATCAATCAAATGATTTGTGGCAATGCATGATGCATGCATGAATGTATGAGTGATATCGTGCGTATGCTGGTAAAATGATACATAATCAGCACAAACAAAGCCGTCTCAGGTACCAACAACATTGGGCTAAATTTCAACCAGAAAGATCAATCCAAGAAAGGCAAAAGCAACTGCGAAAACAAAACCTATTGCCAGTCCTAAGTTCACTGAGGAGAAACATAATCCGGATGTGGCTAAATCAAACAGATACCGGGATAAAACATCTTTTTGCTGGTTTCATCGGAGAAATCAGTTTTCAAAAGCAACATACACCTACTGGAGATTGCCATACTAGCCTCAAATAGAGCAGACTGACGCCAAGACAAACAAACCTCATCGGGGAATTCAAACCCACTTCACTGGGAAAAAAAACTGCAGATTAAAAACTTTTCATCATGAATACTCATTCCAACAAGAGATGCTCTGGGATAACCTTCCCGGGGAATAACACACAGACTTCAGTAGGGAAAACAAATGTTTCACAGTCTGTACTCCTACTAGGGATCTCAATACTGATCTTGAATAAGGCAGATGGAAACCAAATTGTCAAAACATTCACTGGGGAATTCAGACGCACTTTGAAGGAAGAAAAACATACGGATTTCACTAAGGGAGACAATGCTTCATCATCGAGACATCTACTGGGGACTTCATGCTGACTTTATTGGGGAGGTCAAAACCACATCATCGAGGGGAAACCAAGATACATTCTTCACTAGAGATATGATCCTTACTGGAGAAACAATCCTTACTGGAGAAAGCAGGGATACATGCTTCACTAGGGAAAGCAGAGATACGTGCTTCACTGGGGAAAGCAGAGATACGTGCTTCGAGAGTAATTATTGCACCAACTTCTTTGGGGAGAAAGGACTTATATCAAATAAACGAGGCTTTCATTGTAGAATATTGGATTGAGTCTTCATATCATACAAACCTATTCCAACAAAAGATGCCCTGGTATAGTCTTCCTGGGAAATCAAGAAGTCAACACTAATGCCAATACTGCAAAAAGAGCGATATCTTAGCACACCAAGGGAATAAAACCCTTCATCATATGAGGGAAAACTTTGCTGGAGAATCTGGGACGAAGGCTTCTGACCACGCAAACCCAAAATAAAAGCGAACCAAGACTTGGTCAGGGATAATGGGATCACAAACCTAACATTGTACCTTGTGCCCACTGGTATTGTCTTTAACTATCTGAGAAACACACAAAGATTGCGCACATACCAGCAAAAATGACTTGAAAAACCTTCATGAAGGAAGTAAAACTTCTTAAAAATAACCGGAGTTTGTTCATTCCTGGGATCTCCATTTTTGTTGCCATTGTTTCATCACAAATCCCAAAGTAAATTGAATTGTAAAGATGTTTTTCTTTTTGAAAATTCAATTTTGCTTTTTAATCTTTTTGCTTTGAAAGTTATTATCAGTAATAAATGGAGTCTTTTCAAGCTAAATAAAAATACGAATACAAAGAATTGGGCAAAAGCTCGAATTTCATTAATAGAATGGTAGTCTGCAAATGGCGAGACTCCATGGATGATTACAAAGTTTGGGAAATGGTAATATATAATGGAAAAGATATATTGAGATAAAATGACCACTATTCCTTCTAGCAACTTTTTAAATCCTGAGCAGCAGCCTTTGTTGAAGTATGGTGAGGATCCAGGAAGATTGTTGCTTCAACGATCAAGTCTTGTCTGACGTAGTTACTTGCCAAGGAAAGATCCCTAACTTTTGCCTAAGCTGCCCTTGCGGGTTTTCAACTTAGCGGGAAATTTATTCTGTTTATGTCTCTAATTTTTGCCTAGACCGCCCTGTCGGGTTTTCAGCCTACCGAGACGTTCCTTTTTGCCTAAGCCTCCCTTTCGGGTTTTCAACTTAGCAAGTTGTTCTTTTATTTCTTTAGGCGAAGTATTTCTTGACTGCATCAGCATTCATGGGACGTGGGAACTCCTCGCCATCCATAGTTTCAAGAATTAATGCACCGCCAGAGAAGGCTTTCTTGACAACATACAGGCCTTCAAAATTAGGAGTCCACTTGCCCCTAGAATCAGTGTTGAAATACATGATCTTCCTGAGCACGAGGTCGCCTTCTCTGAATTCACGAGGTTTGACCTTTTTATCAAATGCTTTCTTCATTCTTTTCTGATATAATAGCCCATGACACAAAGCTGTCATTCTCTTCTCTTCAATCAAATTCAGTTGGTCAAACCTGTACTGGACCCATTCAGCCTCCGCCAACTTGGCTTCCATTATCACACGCAATGAGGGAATCTCTACCTCAACAGGGAGTACAACTTCCATTCCATATACCAGGGAGAACGGGGTTGCTCCTATTGAAGTGCGAACAAATGTTCGATATCCATGTAGAGCAAAAGGGAGCATTTCATGCCAATCCTTATAAGTAACAACCATTTTCTGGATAATTCTCTTGATATTCTTATTAGCAGCTTCAACTGCCCCATTCATCTTTGGCCTGTATGGAGATGAATTGTGATGGATAATCTTGAATTCTTTGCACAGTTCTGTCATCATCTTGTTGTTCAAATTCGAGTCATTGTGAGTGATGATTCTACTCGACACACCATACCGGCGTATAAGATTGTTTTTGATGAAACGCACAACCACTTGTTTGGTAACATTGGCATAAGAAGCAGCCTCTACCCATTTGGTAAAGTAGTCAATTGCTACCAAGATGAAACGGTGTCCATTCGAAGCTTTGGGTTCTATCATCCCGATCATGTCAATACCCCACATAGAGAAAGGCCACGGGGAAGAAATCACATTGAGAAGTGACGGAGGCACATGGACCTTGTCTGCATAAATCTGGCATTTATGGCACTTCTTTGCAAATTTGTAACAATCAGATTCCATTGTCAACCAATAATAACCTACCCTTAGCATCTTTTTAGCCATCGAATGCCCATTAGCATGAGTGCCAAATGAATCTTCATGAATCTCATGCATCAACATGTCTGCTTCGTGTCTATCCACGCATCTGAGCAAGACCATGTCATAATTTCTCTTGTATAACACATTCTCACTGTGGAAGAAACTGCCTGCCAATCTTCTTAGTGTCTTTCTATCTTTCCTCGACGTACCAATCGGGTATTCCTGAGTCTGAAGAAAATGATGGATATCATAATACCAAGGTTTTTCATCTACTACCTCCTCTGTTGCAAACACATGAGCGGGTCTATCCAGCCGTCGAACTGTAATACGAGGTATATCATTCCAAGTATTCACTTGGTACATGGAAGCCAGAGTTGCCAGAGATGAAAATGTGTTATGTAAAATATGGACGGTGGAGATGAGAAAAGAAATATTTTTATGATTTTTGCACCCGCCGCGGTTGCGAACCTGTAGTGCCTACGTACCACCTTTCGTGCAATAGGGGATCAGGGTACACGTAGTTCCTATTTTAAAAATTTGAAACTCAAGTGTGTTAGTTAATTTTATGAGATAAGACATCATCGTCATTGTCCGTGTGGAAAACATACTTACTACCCACAATCATGAGAAAGGAGAATTTGCATCATCTTAAAGTGGAGGATATGGCTTGGATTTTAAAATCAACAATGTCTCACTCAATCACCCAAGCGGAAAATATCTCTCTTTACTACATATTGTAGAAGTATAATTGTTTGTATCACTACAAGGATTGACAAAAGTCTAATCTTTTGAGAAAATTTTAAAGATAAAAGTCAAAATGGCAAAAATGGTTTGAAATGAGATTGATTGACTTTTAGTCTTCTCACAAAAAAAAATGTCAAAGTATTATTAAATTGATTGAAATTTATTTATGAAAATGTTTTGAAAATATATGGACCTAAGTCCAAGTTTATTATGAAAATGTTTCAAGTTTAGAAATAAGAAGAGTTTTTAAAAGGAGGGAGAAGATTTTTGAAATTAAAGAATATAGGAGGAGAAGAAGAGGTTATCCTAAAGGATAAGGTAAAAGTTAGGGATAAGAACCATCTAACCAACAAGAAGTCAATACTTGACATTATGAGTCAATATAGAATTCTCATTCTTCGGATTGAAACCAAGCAAGCAAAGATACTAGACCTCTTGAGAGAACCAAACTTCAAATGTTTTAAATCTTTGCAAAAATTAGACAGAGTAACGATTGTATAATAATAATAATAATAATAATAATAATAATAATAATAATAATAATAATAATAATAATAATAATAATAATAATAATAATAATAATAATAATTTTAAGTCATCCTTCTACATACATAGAAGTGTCATTTGAGTCTAAAGATAACTTTGATGAGTTCAAAGTCAAGTAAATTAATTGTTATTTTAACTTTATTCTTTGTTTTTGTTACAAGAAATATTTTTTTAAAATATTTTACATATTTTTAAGTTTTTTCTTTTACAAAAATTTGGACCATGATTGGACCGCCTTAAAATTTTCCTAATAACTTTTCTTTTTGAAATTGTTCACTTCATTATAACATGCACTAACATGTCCTCCACGTACTCTCTATCTCTTTGAGTACGTGACTATATATTCCCACCTCCATCAATATATATACACGTTAGCCTAAGAAGAAGAAAAAGAAAATGGGTCACGTTGTAACTGGAGCGAAATTATTGACTACACTAATAGCACTCCTTCACATTCTTCCAGTCATTCCAACATTTTCCGAAACCAACCGCCACCGTGAAACCACCCTGTTGGACAAACACTTAACAGCTGCGGAGGAAGGCGACGTTAGAGTTGTGAGAGTTCGGAAAGACGGAGCCGGAGACTTCAGGACGGTGACGGAGGCTGTTAAAAGTATTCCGTCGGGGAACAACAGGCGAGTGGTGGTGTGGATTGGTATGGGAGAATATAGAGAGAAGATAACGGTTGATAAGTCGAAAGGTTTTGTAACGTTTTATGGGGAAAGGAATGGGAACGACAATGACATGCCAATTATTACCTACGACGCAACTGCTTTGCATTATGGGACACTTGCTAGCGCAACGGTCGCTGTCGATGCTGATTACTTTGTTGCTGTCAATGTCGCATTTGTGGTAATTATATACCTTCAATAATTTCAACCTATGTAACATTCTCATTTTCTAGTTTGGTGAATGCCAAGTTTGGTGAATGCCAAGTTTTAAATAACTGTACAAGTGTCGTGATACTGATTACGGTCACCACTGTATCAATATGGGCAACCTCTGATGACTTTTTGTCGCGGTTATTTTTGCAGTAATGAACTGTTTTTTAAACAAAGGTCTTGAAATTTTTTTTATAGATTTAGTGTTATTGTGCCTATGATTTGGACATGTTATTTGTGTTTATGTTCAGAACTCGGCTCCTATGCCGAATGAAAATAGTGTTGGAGGACAAGCTTTAGCGATGAGGATATCAGGGGATAAGGCTGCATTCTATGATTGCAAGTTCATTGGATTTCAGGATACTTTGTGTGATGATAAAGGAAGACATTTTTTCAAGGACTGTTTTATTCAAGGAACGTATGATTTCATTTTTGGGAATGGAAAATCCATATACTTGGTACGTACTAGTAGAAATTATTAATCACTATCTTTTATATATTGATGGTATTCATATTATATATGTATGATGATATTCGTGTGTAGAGAAGTACGATAGAATCGGTTGCGAAGGGTTTGAATGTTATAACAGCGCAAGGTAGGGAAAACGTGTCAGAAGACACTGGATTCGCGTTTGTGCACTGCAAGGTAACTGGAAATGGTTTCAGAAACACTTACCTCGGACGTGGTTGGAGAAGAAGCCCTAGGGTTGTATTTGCATACACCTATATAGGCTCTGTTGTCAATTCTGTAGGATGGTTCCACCATCATGAATCCAATGAGTAAGTTTTTCACAAGCCTGATTTTTAATCGACATTATGTGAGAATATAACGTATCACTATGATATTGATACGACACGACATGGACACTCCAACACTGATTTAACGTCGATAATGTCAAACACATGACACACTATACCGTTAAATATATGGTATAATTTAATCTTTATTTATCCATTTAATTTTAAAAGAGGTAAAATATTCTAATCAAAGTTCACGTGGTTATTTATTTATTTATAAAATTATTTAAATATATATTTAACTCATTTAGATTTGTTCAAAAGAAAATTTATAAAATGTGTTAGGAAAAAAAAAATATTTTTAAACACTTTGATTACATTTGTTATATTAAAATGGAACATCAATTCAAAGAGTGTTAAAACAACATTACCTTCACTAAATTTTATAATGTATCATAGAGATGTTTTATAGTCGGATACTGACGTGTGTCGGCTACATAGAATATAACAAATCAATTATAATTAACTTTATCATTTTTCAAAATTAGGGTATAAGAAATTCAACTATCAAGAATTACTCTCATCGTTCCTTTTTAATTATTATTTTTTTATTTTTTATATATATCAAGACAATTAATAATTATTGTTATTTTATAAATGATGATTATTATTTTTTCTATAAGATCTTTTAACATTTTAATAATTTATTTAACTTTTGCTCTCTCTATAATAATCATTAGTGATAATTTTAACAAAATTACAATTAATACTATATTAAAATTTAAAATGTGACATTTAAAAAGAAATTTTTTTTTTTGAAAAAGTGACATTTAAAAAGGAACCTAGAGTAATATTTTGATTCATATATATAGGACAATCTATTTTGGAGAATACAAGTGCTTTGGACCAGGTGCTGCTTCCTCTGCAGGAAGATTAAAATATCAGAGAATTCTATCTGACGAAGAAGCAAAGCCTTTCTTGAGCATGGCTTATATTCAAGGAGATGATTGGGTTCGTCCACCTCCTAAGTTGTGATACTTTAAATAATATATACATGTGTGACTTTAATATATATGACAGAAAATTCATACATATATGATGATGATAATATCGTATCTTCTAGTGTGACAAAGTGTTACATAAAACTATATATGAAAACATTGTGTGTGGTACTAGTACTTGATTGTTGAAAGGTTGTACATGAGAATTTTCTTTGGTATGGTGAAGTATGGGTGTAATTACTATATGAAGAAACAAAATAAAGGAAGATATGGAGACAGCTGGATAATCATCGTTTGGAAGATTGAATTACTCACACGCCATTATTGTAGTTATCTTATCTACTTACCATATATACCATATACTTAATATAAGTAATCTAGTGTTTGGTAAATAAAGGGTAATGGATTGTTATATTTATTGCTACAATAATCAAGAATACTAAAAAAGAACTTATTCCTTTAGTTTTTTTTTTTAAAATTAAATATATGTTATTTAAAAAAATTTAAAAATAAAAATCTCTTATTAAGACTATATGACTATATGGTTACAATAAATAATTCAAGGGGGGAGAAATTTTTTTCTCACTTAATGAGGTAGGAAGGTTCACCAAACAAGATATGGTAGTCAAGTCCAAACAAAATAAATTGTTAAGTAATTGAACTTGACTTAACGGAGAAACAAAGTAAAACACGCTAGGCGAGTCAAAGACCTCGCCAAGCAAGGACATTATAATTGAACTCTATAACATAAATTGAGTTCTCAGCCAGTTCATTCTATATTTTATTATGTGTTTTAGTTATATGGTGTGATATTGTAATAGTTAAGAAATATTTAGCACAAGAGAGGATTGAGAGGAAATTTTTCTAAGAGATATTAAAGAATCAGGGTGGAGGCTATGCCTGATCCATAAATCATCTTGGATTCTTTTTCACTTTTGTTTTTCGAATCGTCGTTGTATAGATACCATGAGTAAGCGTAACTAAATTCTCTTTTGTTGGGGTTAGGTGTAATCATCCAAACACTCACGTGTTATTATTGATCATAGTGTTAATATTGATGATTATATTCGTGTTGTTATGCATTAGCTACTTATAACTTGTTATAATGATTTTGAAATGATATTGAAAGACATTTTTCTTAACTAGATCAAAGATTTTTATTTGTTAGATACTAAACTCTGTATACAAATTTAGGTTTAACATTAACATATAACGTTGAATCTTAATATTGTTGTATTGGCTAACCGCTTGAGAAATCTTTGGTTAGACAATATGTTTCATTTCACGTTGTTGTTTAGGCATGAACACGCAAAACAATAAGTAATTATATTAATTGATAGATAAGAATATACATAAATGATAAACAAAATGCATGAGGATAGAATAATGAAATCTATCCTCAACTGTGATGCAGTGGGAGAACTGACTTGAGGTTTTGCGTTTGTGTTCGCAAATGTTTCGGTTTAGCAAGAGTCGCCACCGACTTTTATTTTATCCAAAAGGAAAAGTAAAAAAACACAGGAAAGACCTTTGAGATTGTTTTTGGGTTCGGGGGGTAGATTATGAAAAGGGAAGGTGCTAGCACCCTTTTCATCCATGGTTTTCCATGGACTCTTAGTTACTTGTTTTAGATCACTTGCTTTTGCTTTTCAATTGTTTGAAATGGTGCTTTTGTGTGTGGTTTTGAAAGTATTTTGAAAAAAGGCCTTTGATTAGGAAATATTTGTAATGATTCTTGTTTGAATGTATACAAAGGTGTTTTTCTTTTGAAAAATGTTTCAATGTTTGAAAGTTGTTTGGAAATTGTTTTGAAATTGTGTGTGTTTGTTTGAAAATAGCAAGGATTGTTTGAAAGAGATCAAGTAATTAGGAGTTATCTACCCTACTCAAAAGTATTTCCTATACATTTTTATTTCTTTGACATTGTTGTTTTACCATTGTATTTGATAAACAATCCTATCTTTAGATGTTAAACGGGACAGACGCGGGTCATCGTATGATCATAAGAACAATATTGCCAAGTATCTTAGCAAGTTTTTGAGGGACTAGATCATTTTTGTTTAGGCAACCAAGATAGCGTCATCAAGGGACTATGATCTTTTTGTTTTGTTTTGTTTTGCTAAGATACCTAGCATGCATACCATGACCATGTTTTAAGGCAACAAAGTGGATGAAACCCTAGGGGTGCTTGTGTGCATTGTGTTGTCATTTTTCATGCATTTTGTCTTGTATTTAAGTCATGCTATTTGTTTTGATTTTTGGTCTTTTCATTCAAAACCCTAGTTTACTATCATGGTATATGAATGCAATAAAATGCGTAAAGTAAATCTAGACTATTATACAATATTATGGGGAGGGGGATACAAGTTTTGAATAGGGGATATTTGCACAAAATAAAACCCTAAAACTATTACAACCCAATTGAATTCATACAATAAATAAATGAACAATTATTTAAATGTACAATAAAATATAAATATGCATAAATGTTTTTGTATTTATTTTATGTATGTAAAAATAAATTGATTTATGTCTTAAAAATAAGAAAATAAAAATGATTATTTTTGAAAGGGTGAAAACCCTAATTTTTGTTTAATAGGAAATATGTTTTACACTATTTATTTTCTATTCAAGAAAAATAATAATAATGTGTACAAAAATGTTAAAAATTAAAATATGTATGAAAATATTATTTTAAGTGTATAAATAATAAAAATAAAATATGTGATATTTTTATATTATTTACAAGTTTTATTTAAGAAAAATAAAGTATATTGTTATTAATAAACTATTTTTATGCCCTAAAAATAATATAAAAAATAAAATAAAATGCAAAAATTTAAGAAAATATTTTTATGATTTTATAAAGTTTAGAAAAAATAAATAAAGTCAGAAAATATAAAAGAAATAAATAAAAAATACAAATAAAGAAAATGGGCCAAGGGGTGCAGAAAGTAAAAGGACGGTGCAAATAGCCAGAAAAAGCCAGGCTCAGGCCCAATCTCACTTCGTCCCTGTCCTTTGAACAAATGACCAAATGCGCGCGTTTCTGAGCTTGATCATGTTCTTGCTCATGCTTGCATGAAATAAAAAATTTACAACATGAAAGTTATAGCATTTTCAATCACGATTCCAACCATATCCATTTTATGATCTAACTCTAAGAAACCAGGGAGAATTTTATCACCCCTAATTTCTGACCTAAAATTTTCAGCAACTTCAACTATCAAATACTCCTAGTTCAGTCAATATAAATAAGAACTATACATATGTACAACTCAAGCACATTAAAGACTACATTTTTGATTCACAAACCTAAGCCTAATGATGCCTAAATAAGGAGATAGAACTTTGAAAATTACCTTGTTCAGTTGAGTTTGTTTATGGCAATGTAGCAACTTTGAGTGAGGCCTGAAGTACTTGTGAGTTTGCTTGAAGTTTCCTCACCCTTTCCCAATGCTCAGCTTGCTTTGAAATTGCTTGAATCTCCTTGTAGAAGTCAACCTGCAAACTCAGAAATTGAAAATGGTGAAGCTTGAAAATGAGCTCACAGTTTCTGGACAGGGGTCTGGATAGTTCAGGTGTGTTGTAAGGAATGTGTTTGAAGTGATTCAAGACAAAACGCACGAGCCAATTTGGTTTTGGAAATGGTTCTGCAGCAGATGCCTTGTTTGGGCAGGATCTTGTGATGTTGTGTTTTAGAGTGTTTGAGAGCTTGGAAAATCGTGTTTCTTGCTTGTTACAATATGTTGAGGTTGTTTGAAATGAGGCAAAGGCTTGGTTTTATCAGATACAAGAGTTGTATTGACTTTTGCATAATTTCTTGCTTTTGAAGCAAAAGTTGAAGTGACAAAGGCAAAGGTTGTACTTGCTAGCTCGTGGGATGTAGAGGGTTGGTACACTTTTCTCGATGTTCATGGATCTTGTTTACAACCAAAGATCAGGTTCAATGCTCAAGATAAACAAAATTGCTAAAAGTATGCTTTATCAAAGTAGCATTTTAACCTTTATGCCACTTTTGGAATAAATCAATATACAATGCTCCAAAGCTCAGAACAAAGCCATTGTCCAATGTATTTACATTAAATTAAGGATTGTGGAAAGGTTTAAGACCTGTAAAACAAGTACAAGCATGCTTAGGACAAATTTGCAACTTGTAACAATGTGAAAAATGCCATGGACAAAAGTGAGAAATGGCCATTTTCATTTCTTCGATTCTCCCTAACCATAAATGATTTTAGAGAGTTCTTGGACATTTTGGAAATCTTGTAACATTATCTACAATACATCTTTGAAATTAATTTTGAGATTCCTCTTGGAACTATGTGAAAAATTTCCATGAAGTTAGGTAAAAAATCTGCCTAAACTAGGGCAAAATGTCACTAAGTTAAAAAGTTTATGGACCCTTATTCACAAATTCATAACTTGAGATCCATGCATCTTTTGGGAAAACTTTGTGAATAAAAGTTGTAGATTTTTTGGAGTACTACAAATTTCATGTTGGAAGTTTTCTTTGAATCCAATTGCATCATGGTGAAAAATTTGGGAAAAGTTGGGAAAAATAAGAAATTTCATAACTTAGAAAAATTCTAAGTTATGAAAATTTTCAAACTTAAACCCTAATTTTCAAAATTAGGTTTCTTGGTGAACAAGTTTCATGTTTTGACACATCTTGATGAAAAATAACCCTTGGTACTTGATATTGACCAAAAGTCAAAGTTTGACTTTTCAGTGTACAGTTGATTTTTGATCAGTTGACTGGAAAATTCATCTATTAATCCAATGCATTTGAGATCTTTTGAACCTTGTGATTAGGTCAATATGGTGCCATTGAGCCTATGAAACCATGCTTGAACCCAATTTGCCATTGGCTAGGTGAAAAATCAGAAATTGCCCTTCTACAGTCAAAACCCTAAAAATGACCATTTTGCCCTTTTGATGATCTGATCAAATTTCTTGAGGAGTTGTGGTCCAAACTTGATGAAATGGTTCATAGGAGTCTATAATGTTGATGTGGATCAAAAATTGAGATTTGACTGTAAATTGGCCATGGTTGACTTTTTCCCCAATACAGTTGATTTTTAGGTCAACTGTCCAATTGACTGGGCAAAAATTTGATTCAAGACTTGAAACTTGGTATGAGCAATCTTATAGTTCCAACATGAAGTATGAAAGTCACATGAGGCATTGAAATTCCAAAAATACTTGTGCAAACTCAAACCCTAATTTCAGGTCAACAGTGCAAGGAGATGTCTTGAGCAGAGCAAACCCTAATCCTGGTCTGGAGTCCAAGAAGTCTTGTGAGGAAAATCTTGATAAAATGAGGGGGAAAATTTTGGGGTACAAAAGCTACCCCTGTTCAATCTTCTTTAACCTGAAGAGTTAGATTGGCGATTTTGTCGTTCGTGACTCGAAGGTAAAAGATGATTGGACACTAGAGTGCCCATAAATTTGCACTCGTCAAAATGTAGTTGAGGAAATGGGCTTAAAGATGCCATTTGGAGATGTGATAGAATCTTGTTGGAGATGGGCTTAAAGATGCCATCCAAGACTGTTTGTTGTAAATCAGGAGAATGAACATCAGAATGGTATCTGTATCTGGAACGTATCTGAGTTGTATATGGAGATTTGAATCTAAATAAGTGACAGAATGGCTTTCGTGTCTGAAGCGTATCTGGATTGTATCTATACTTGAATCTGAATGAATAACAGAATGAATTCCGTGTCTGAAGTGTATCTGTATTGTATCTGAATCTGAAATTTGAATAAGCGATAGAAGGGCATCCGTGTCTGGAGCGTCTCTGGGCTGGGGAAAAAGTCAGAATAAGTGACAGAATGGAAACCGTGTCTGGAGCGTATCTGGACTGTATCTTGAATAGGTGACGGAATGACTTCCATGTTTGGAGTGTATCTGAGCTGGGGAAAATCAGAATGAGTGACAGAATGGCAACCGTGTCTAGAGCGTATCTAGACTGTATCTTGACTTTGAATTCTGAATGAGTAACAGAATGACTTCCGTGTCTGGAGTGTATCTGAACTGTATCGTGGATCTGAATAAGTGACAGAATGAATTCTGTGTCTGGAGTGTATCTGAACTTGAAATTGATAGTTGAATCTGAATGAGAATAGAATGGCTTCCGTGTCTGGAGCGTATCTAATCTGTATATGATGTTAAGGTTTGAATGAGTAACAGAATGAATTTCGTGTCTTGGAGTGTATCTGTACTGTATCTGAATAAGAGATCTGAATGAGTAACAAAATGACTTCCATGTCTGGGGTGTATCCGTACTGTATCTGAAATCTTTGAATATCTGTTAAAGATAGCTGTTAATCTTATCCTGAAAAGGGTAAAATGTTAGCTGAAACACAAAGTTATGTTGCATGAAATGTATGATGCAATAAATGTGTTTTATCAATGTTTATGATATATGAATGTAATGTATGCGCATGTAAGCTGATTTGCTATATTTCTGAGGAAAATAAATCCTTGCTAGCTGGAGATAATAAAACCCTTGATTATTGTCGGGGAAAATAAATCCTTGACTGCTGTTGGAGATTCAAAATCTTTGATAACTTCTGTGGGGATATAAGGATCCTTCATGACTTGAAGTTGGAGTATTGACAAAATTATGTTGTGAGAGTAATGCCAAACTGCTTGAGTAATCTGCTTGGAAAATCCAGAGAACTTTGAAGACTTCTACTGGGAGTAAAACCATGGGAATCCTTACTCGGCTGGGGAATAGGGAATAACTCTGATGATTTCTACTGGGGATCACACAAAGGAAGACCTTGATCTGCTGGAGAATAAGGAAGACTCTAATGGTTTCTGCGGGGAACTAAGAATGAGAATCGTCAATCTCCTGGGGAATTTGAATCCTTGGGGACTTCATGCTGGGGAGTCAAGAATGAGAATCTTTGATTTGCAAGGGATTAAAAATTCTGACAAATTTATGTTGGGGAGTAACGAAGACTCTAGAAACTTCACTGGGGAATCAAGAATGAGAATCTTCATTCTGTTGGGGAGTAAAAACTCTGTGGGGAAGAAGGCTTACTGCTGGAGAGCAAGTTCAGGACTCTTGGGGAAAAAGCTTATTCCTGTTTGGAAAAAGTTCAAGAGTTTGGGTTGTATGCCACTCTACTGGGGAGTTATCATGGGTTGGGGATAAGACAAAAGTTAACTGTTATCTGGTTGATTCTCAGACTTCAAGACAACTTGCTGGGGAAATTGGGAAAAACTGAATGGTTTCCACTGGGGATTGATAGTGGGAAATTTGACTCGACTGGGGAAGAAGGTTTCATCTTCACTGAGGGTCTGTAGTTCAAAGTTTTTGCTCCGCTGGGGATTGGGAGTTTGAAGTTTTAACTTTGATGGGCATTTAGGGTTTGAAATTATAACTCCACTGGGGATATGTATTTCAAGGTTTTAGCTCCGCTGGGGACTTAAATGATGTACTGCAGGGGATTTCTCTTGGAATAGCCTAAAGATGTTTTCCTATACTTTCAACCTGTCAGTAATTGTTCTTTCCCATTTCGTTTATTTGTAAACAGTGATTATATTCAAATGCATATGCTCATTAATAAATCATTGGACGTTTTCAAATAAAACACAAGTGTAAAAAAGAAGAAAAGGCAAATAGTTTTATGCACTTTGAAGTATCTTTGTATTAACTTTGTGTAAGTATTTTGTACAAATGAGAAAAACATCCTAGTAAGAGAATGCTGTCATAAAAATGAGAAAAATTTATACAAAGAAAGATGGGTATGTGTAAAATTCCATGGGGTTCCTATTCTACTATAGCCTTCGTAACTCTGAATATCTTGTCTATTCATTGCTTCGTCTGAAGATGATTGGGTTGATCGGAAGCCTGGAGCTTGTCTGTGAAGAGATTGTCCTTAAAGTGATTCGACGAGACATAGTCATGCGCTTTAATTCCCTAACTTTTGCCTGGACCGCCCTTTCGGGTTTTTGATTCACCGGGATGCCCTTTTTTGCCCAAGTCGCCCTTTTGGGTTTTCAACTTGCCGGGTCATTTATGCGTAGTATCTTTTGACTATGTCTGCGTTCGCAGGGTGCAGCAGGTCGTCGCCGTCCATGGTGGTTAATATCATTGCCCCACCAGAAAAGATGTTTTTGATCACAAATGATCCTTCGTAGGTAGAAGTCCATTTTCCCCTGGGATCACTTTGCGGTAAGATGATCCGCTTGATTACAAGATCCTCGACTTGATATACCTGGCGCCTGACTTTCTTGTTGAATGCCTTGATCATCCGTTTCTGATACGCCTGACCATGGAAAACAGCAGTAAGTCGCTTTTCATCAATCAAATTTAGCTGATCAAGCCGGGTCTGAATCCAATCGTATTCACTCAAACCAGCATCTTTCATGATTCTCAGGGAGGGAATCTGAACCTCGATAGGTAAAACAGCTTCCATGCCATATACCAAGGAATAGGGTGTTGCCCCAGTTGATGTGTGCACCGTGGTACGGTACCCGTGAAGAGCAAACAGTATCATTTCATGCCAGTCCTTGTAGGTGACTGTCATCTTTTGTATGATCTTTTTGATATTTTTGTTCGTAGCTTCGACAACACCGTTCATCTTCGGCCGATAGGGAGATGAATTGTGATGATGAATCTGGAATTGCTCACACAAGGCGGTGATCATAGTATTGTTAAGGTTTATACTGTTGTCAGTGATGATCCTTTCGGGGATGTCGTACCGATAAATGAGGTTCTGCCTGATGAAGCGGGCAACAACATTCTTAGTTACAGATGTGAAGGATGCTGCTTCGACCCATTTGGTGAAGTAATCAATGGCCACCAGGATGAAACGGTGTCCATTGGATGCTGTAGGCTTGATCTCCCCAATCATGTCTATTCCCCACATAGCGAATGGCCAAGGAGTTGTTAAGACATTGAGTGGAACTGGAGGTATGTGTACCTTGGCCGCATAGATTTGACATTTGTGACAAGTACGGGAATGTTGATAGCAGTCAGCTTCCATGGTAGACCAGTAATAACCTGCCCTTAGAATCTTCTTAGCCATCGTATGCCCGCTAGAATGAGTGCCAAAGGTACCATTATGTAGTTCAGCCATGATCTGTTCAGCTTCAATCTTGTCCACACAATGGAGCAGAATACAATCATGATTGCGCTTGTACATGATACCATTGCTCAGGAAGAACTTAGCTAAGAATCTCCTTAAGAACTTTTTGTCGTTGATTGAAGCTCCTTCAGGGTATTCTTGAGCCTCGAGATACCTTTTGACTTCATGAAACCAAGGTTGGTCCACTACTTCTTCGGTATTAATCTCGTGACAATGTGCAGGTTCGTCCATCCGTTCAATGGTGATTTGGGGAGCCTCATTATCCCAGTTAAGTTTAAACATGGATGACATTGTAGCTAGAGCATCTGCTAGCTGATTTTCTTCTCGCGGGAAGTGCTCGAAGGTAATCTGCTCGAAATGTGGTAACAATGTTAAGACATGTTCTTTGTAAGGGATGAGGTTTGGATGTTTAGTATCCCACTCTCCTTTGATCTAACTGATGACCAAATCTGAGTCTCCAAACGCAATCACGGATTTGATTCCCAAGTCTATTGTAGCCTTGAGACCAAAGATACAAGCTTCATACTCGGCCATGTTGTTTGTATAGTGGAAGCAGAGCCTGGCTATGAAAGGTGTATGGCAACCTTCTAGAGAGATTAGTACTGCGCTGATACCGTTGCCAAGTGCGTTGGAGGCACCATCAAAGTACAGGGTCCATCGGGATCCTTGTTCAGGTTCGTCATATGGTATGTTCTCTTCAATATTGTCCAATGTCATGATATCCTCGTCGGGGAAGTCCAACCTCATGGATTGGTAATCCTCGACAACTTGATGAGCCAGATGATCGGCTAGCACACTCCCCTTTATAGCTTTTTGGGTCGTGTACTGTATGTCGTATTCCGTTAGTATCATCTTCCATCTAGCTATTCTTCTAGATAAAGCAGGCTTCTCAAAGATGTACTTGATCGGATCCATCTTAGATATCAGCAAAGTGGTATGAGTCAACATATACTGCCTTAGCCGGCGAGTAGCCCATACCAAAGCGCAACAAGTTTTCTCGAGCAGTGAGTATCGGGTCTCACAGTCGGTAAACTTTTTGCTAAGGTAATAAATGGCATGCTCTTTTCGGCCAGACTCGTCATGTTGTTCCAGTACGCACCCCATTGAATTCTCTAGGACAGTCAGATACATGATTAGCGGTCTTCCTTCGACGGGAGGCATCAAGATAGGAGGTTCTAGCAAATACTCCTTGATTTTATCGAAAGAAACTTGACAATCATCATTCCATTTAACCACCTGATCTTTCTTCAACAGCTTGAAGATTGGTTCACAGGTAGATGTTAGGTGAGAAATGAACCTAGAAATGTAGTTTAGGCGTCCCAAGAAACCTCTGACCTCCTTCTCAGTGCGAGGAGCAGGCATTTCTTGTATAGCTTTGACTTTGGCAGGATCAACCTCGATGCCTTTTTGCTGACAATGAAACCCAAGAGTTTACCGGACCGGACTCCGAAAGTGCACTTGTTAGGGTTCAGTCTGAGCTTGTATTCTTTCAACCTGACAAACAACTTTTGCAAATGGTCGAGGTGTTCTTCTTTTGTTTGTGATCGGGCTATCATGTCATCTACTTAGACCTCTATCTCATGATGTATCATATCATGAAACAAAGCTACCATGGCGCGTTGATAGGTTTCCCCGGTATTCTTCAGTCCGAATGGCATCACTTTGTAGAAGAACGTACCCCACTGTGTAACAAAAGTAGTTTTCTCCATGTCTTCAGGTGCCATCTTGATCTGGTTGTAACCTGAAAATCCGTCCATGAAAGAAAATACCTTGTGCTGAGCTGTGTTGTCAACCAAGACGTCAATGTGCGGAAGTGGAAAGTCATCTTTAGGGATGGCCATGTTTAAGTCTCTGTAATCCATGCACATTCTCACTTTGCCGTCCTTTTTAGGCACGGGCACAATGTTAGCAACCCATTGCGGATAGGAAGTAACAACAAGAAATCCAGCATTGAACTGCTTCATAACTTCTGCTTTGATCTTTTCATACATGTCGAGCCTATTGCTGCGGACTTTCTGTTTGACTGGTGGACAGTCTTCTCTTGTGGGTAGACGGTGTACCACAATGTCTGTATCGAGTCCCGGCATGTCTTCGTATGACCAGGCGAAGATCTCAACATATTCATGTAACAGCTGAATTATGCGCTCTTTGACACTCGGCTCTAGGTTGGCACCCACTCTAACTTCTTTTCTGTCTTCCTCAATACCCAAGTTGATTGTCTCTAACAACTCCTCATAAGGTAGAATAGCCCTTTCTTCTCGTTGTAGAAGTCTAGCCAATTCTCCCGGCACTTCACAATCTTCCTCACCTTCGTATTCGGCATGGTAGACCAGATTTTCAGTGTCACTGAAGGCCATAGCAGAATTGTTACCCATGGAATCTGGAATGGAAGGGTACCTGCATTTGTGAGTGTGGGTGTGTGTAAGGGATAGCCACCTTTAAACAAATAAAATGTAAAAATAAAGACAATGAACACAAAAGTTTATGTGTGAAAACGTCCATGATTCATTAAAATGGCATATGAAGATGAAAAATCAAACCCTTACAAATGGACCTATGTGCCTCGGGTAAGGCACACGGTTAAAAGTGTACGAATTGTTTGAGAATTATTACAAACCAACAGAAATGTTTGAAAGATAAATTACTGATTCATGAAAGTAATTGGAACAAAGTCTTTTGCTTCCCAGTTGCCCAGTCCTCCGTCAACAGTAGGGAAAATCCAGTCTTCCAAGTTGCTCTCCTCTTCACTATCCTCCAAAGCATTGACTCCATGATGGATGATCTTCACTGGTGGCCCTCCAGCACGGCAGCGGCGCACAGCCTTTTGACTAGCCGAAGTGAAACCCAAGCCGAATTTATCTGATTTAAAGGGAAAGTCGGGAAGCTGCCCCCAGATTGTGGATCTTCCTTCTTGCACGACTGCCCTAGCATCCTTTAAAGAAGACATCCGAGGCGGAGGTCTTATAATCAAAGGAGTTTAGGACATTTCCTTAGTCACTGCTATCTCTTCAGAAACTTCCTCGAAGTGTTGGAAAGGGGTATCGATAAATTCGCCATCCAATTCTACATAGCGAAAAGAATTAAGATGACTTATCATGTATTCCTCTTCGCCATGAACAGTTATAATTTTCCCCTAGACAGGGTACTTGAGCTTTTGATGCAGAGTGGAAGTGACGGCTCCAGCATTATGAATCCAGGGTCTTCCCAACAAGTAAGAATAGGAAGTACGGATGTCCATCACATAAAATGTGGAGTTGAAGGTTTCAGTTCCCACTTTAATCGGGATGTCCACCTCCCCGTGGACCATCCTTTTAGAACCATCAAAGGCTCTCACAATGATATTGCTGGGTTTCAGGGTTAAGCCTTCACAATCCAACCTATCCAAGGTCTTTTTTGGCAAGACGTTCAGCGATGAACCAGTGTCTACCAGTACATGTGCTAGAGTAGTCCCTCTTCATTCCACCAAGACATGCAAAGCGTCATTATGTTTTCTCCCTTTAGATGTTAAATCGGCATCGGAGAATCCTAGACCATTGTTAGCTGTTAAGCTAGCTACACATTCCTGGAACTGATCCGCGAAGGTTTCCTGTGGCACATGGGCCGTCTTCAAAAATCTTATCAGAGCCTTAGCATGAGCCTCTGAACAAAGCAGTAGGGCCAACATAGAGATCTTTGAGGGGGTTTGCCCCAGTTGTTCCACAACATCATAATCGCTTTTCTTGATTATTTTCAAAATCTCTTCCATTTCTTTTTGAGAGGTTTCAGGGATGACCAATGGCTGAGCCCTCGTCCTGACGGGCTCTTCTTGGATCACTTTCCCTCTATCAGCAGCAGCAGAGGGGACAACCACAGGAGTTACAATTTCTTCAATAATTGGAGTTCTTGCAGATATGTTTACTGGTGCAGGAGTAACCTTAGGAGCAGCTGAGGATCCAAAGATTGCCTTTGGAGGGGCAATCTCTGGAGAGAAAATTCTTCTATTGCGGGTGATTTTGCTCGTTCCAACAATGTTTCCAATGTCGGAAGTCTCTTCATCAGAACTTTCTTTAGTTGATTCAATTTGTTTAATACCGTGATAGTAGATTTCTCCACCATAGTTCGACGATATTGATTTGTCGGACTTGTACGGGATGGGCCTGGGCATAGTTATCTTCAAAGGTGCAGTCTTCGGAGCGGATGTAATCTTAACAGGTCTTTTGGAGACCTTGGAAATATTGGCGGATATGGTTATTATTGAAACATCATTGACAGGAGTCGGTGTAACATGAGTCTTTTCAAAAAGGATTTCTTGGTTATCCATTAGGCGTTAGATGCCTAACTTCAACAATGGACAGTCGGTTGGTAAGGACGAACAAAGGCAACAATCTTCTTCACAACCTGGGAAAATCCCAACCTTTAGCAAATTCAACTTGATTATCGGTAGCGGAGTCAACAAATCATCAACAGTAGCAACAAACAGGTCCTCTTCAACAGCATGGGCATTGTGGCCATGCTTTGGCATTGGAGCAGAGATTACATTCGGCTTTTCAGGGTTGTCGAATTCAACTTCTTTAGCATCTATCAAATCCTGAATCTTATTCTTGAGGGCCCAACAATTGTTGGTGTCGTGCCCTATACTCCCTGAATGATAAGCACACTTGGCGTTCGAATGGTAGTAAGGAGAAGCTGTATTCGGATTCTTCGGGGCCTCTTTCAGACTGGCAAGGTTTAACTTCAAGAGATGGGGTAGAACCTGAGCAGGAGTCATGTTTATCTGGGTGAATTGCCGTACAGGCCTTTCCACCCTTGCTTGGTTGGTTCTTGGTTGATTGTTTCTGGGCTGATCAGCTGCAGACTTCTGAATTATCACGGGCCCCATTTCTGGACGACGCTCAACTCTTCCTTGACCTCTTTGGGAGTAGACAACTGACACTACAAGAAAATTAGTGTTTAACGACACAAAAATTGCGACAGTTATGTGATAACTGTCGTAATTGACATATAGAGACAGTGTTTACGACAGTTGACACCAACCGTCCCTAATATTTATTTTGCGATGGTATAATTAACCATCATAATATTATTATTACGACGGTAAAACAACCGTCGGCCCCCATTTAACACTTTTAACATTGATTTTTCACCAACAACTAGTCACGACGGTAAAATTAACCGTCCTAAAAGGCATATCACGACGGTAAAGCACCCGTCGCACCCTTAAACCTTTCACGACGGTAAAATTATCCGTCCTAAAATTCATTTCACGACGGTAAAACAACCGTCGCACCCAAAACCTTTAAAAATTCTCATGGGCACGACGGTAAAACACCCGTCGTCGTAAAAAAGTTAAAAAGCTCTTAAAATACATAAAACATCAATTCACTTTCTTTTCCTTAACCTGAGATGGTTAAGGAAAGCTCAGGTTATGAAATAGCTTAGCCATTAATTAAGTAGTAGTGAGGCGTCGGTACGGAGCCTTCCACTGTGGACCGATACTACGCAAAGGTAGAACACCATAGAAACTTCGCTGACTTTATAATAAACAACCTTGATTTCGCTATGCTCAATAAGAACCCGGAATAGAGGAAATCGGTTCGTGTTCCGCTTCCAAACAAAGTCAGTCGTCTTTGCCCAAGTGTGAACTGCGGACGACTCTCCAGTGGTTCCATTCCTTCTTACTTGACTTCTGGGTCAACCCAACCCGAATGGGAAGAAGAGGGTCAGCCAAACAGCGGTCCACTTTGTACATTTGCTGAGGCAGACCAATCGGGCATTTGAGAAAAGGGAAGGTAATTTTTATCACCGAAGGAGGCAAGGCAGTAGAAATTAAGGAGGCAAATACAAGAATTCTCGACCTAAGGTTCGTGTGGGTCTTCTAAAGAAGAACCCTAAAGTTTTGAAACCCGCTTTCACCATTCCTCCCAAACTGTTACAATCCCTTGTAGAAGACCCTAAATGGGATGAAAAAGGCAGCGTCACACAAAACTACAATTCCTTCGGCGTCGTCAATGACCATAACTCCCTCACCGATTCTCTTCGAGCTCCTCCTTCTGTCTCTGATGACCCCAACGATTCCGGCAGTGACCTCGAAGAAGACGGTATTTTCGTGTATTTTAGTATCAGAAATTGTTTATATTTTTTTAAAATGCATGTAAGTTTTATGAATTTTGTGGTGTAGATTTGAAATCGACACTGGGAAAGAGAAGAAGAGATGGTAAAAGTGCACTATCTCTCTTCTAATAATTCATATTTGGAATATTATAAACTTGTGTCTATGATAGTTTCAATTAGCTGCTTTGAAAATGGTTTTAGTTAACCTATTCCACCTGGTTTTATAGAATTGTTTCTTATTGATTCTCCCTCTGTGTTGGCAGTGTAATAATTTTTTTGTCAGATATGTCTGGAAGAAAACCTTTATACAGGAAGTATGTGTTCTTTCGTACCTTTTTTTTTGCGATTTCACCTTCACTTCTACTTATTGGTTTTCAAGCCTGTTATATTCTGTGTTTTTGTAGAGCATTTGTTTTCTTTAGTTCACCTATTGCCAGAGAATTGGTGTTGGAGATTAAGAAAGATACACTGGTTTTGCCTCGCATTGGTGCATTAAGAGAGGTGAAGTTTTGTTTTTGTTTTTAAAATGTTTATGAACTCTATGTTAAATTGAATATTGTTGAAAACAATTTCATATGTTGCTTATTGTAATTTTTTTTTCTTTCACTGTGCATGGCAGATGAATTTAGAATATTTTGCCATCGACAGTCAGGTATGTGGTATGTGGTTGTACTTCATTTATCTTGCCTTCCACTCTTTACATCTTTGCTCATATGAATGAAATTACTCTCTTCCCTTTCATAGTTATATAAGCAGTATTAGAAATTTTCAAAACTTATTAAGTGTAGACATGCACCTAGTATTTGTCCAGTTCCACATATACAATATTAATGTACATAGCCATTAGCTCAGGTCAACTATTTCAGTTATAATAACTTATTAGAATCTATTAGCTGTTGAAAAAACACGTCTGCAAAACAGATACAAAGTTTGTTCTTCAGATTCAAATTCCAGTATACTTTGAATAAATATTACAAACAATTATGCCTTTGACTGAATCTGCAAAATTAGAGACTTGTCGAGGATTTATAATGGAGTAATTTTCACGCAGTAAAAATGGAACAATCATGGAAATGGATCGAACGTCCAATGATTTGTGCAAATTGGATATTTTTATCATTCTTGTATTTTGTTCTAATAGCGTCTCTCTAAAAAGGTATAGTGTAGCTATACTTTTTAAGCTCAAAATTCATGAAATCGGCTTGTTGAGATTATTTCATTTAAGAAAATTTATTAACCTTCAAATGTGCTCAGTAGGAAGGTTTTTAGTGTATTTTCTCATTCTTGTGATTATCTCATTATTTTGTGTTGTCATTTTGTCCTGTTAATGCAGGGTTTCGTTACAAACAATGAGAGAGCTTTAGAGGAGCTATATGGGGACGAGGAGAACAATAAAAAAGCTGTTGCATGTTTGAATGTGATGGCTACTCGAGTTGCTTCTGTTTTTGCTTCATTAAGAGTATGTAGTCAATGCTCTTTGACTCTTTGCCGTAGGAATTTGAAAATTTTAATAGTTTCCCATAGTATGTCAATGTTCTAAATCATGTAATTTTCTCTAGGAATTTCCTTTTGTTCGATTTCATGCTGCCCGGTCACTAGATGCGAACACAATGACTACTCTTCATGATCTTATTCCTACAAAGCTTGCTGCTGGTGTCTGGGACTCTCTTATGAAATATATAAAAAGTATACCTAATTTTCCTCAGACTGAGACATGCGAGCTGCTTATCATTGATAGAACTATCGATCAGGTTTTTATCTCTATTTTCTTGCTCATGGGCTTGTAGATTATTTCAATAATCTGTATCATATTGCTTACAATGGGGGTTCTATTATGGATGTTATAGATTGCTCCTTTGATACACGAGTGGACTTATGATGCAATGTGCCATGATTTGTTGAATATGGAGGGAAATAAATATGTTCACGAGGTATTCCACAATTTCTCTTTTTTCCATCTAAAATTGTGCCCACTATATTAACACAAATCTACTTTTTCTCTAGATTCCTGGCAAGAATGGTGGTCAACCTGAGAGAAAAGAGGTTATGTTGGAAGATCATGATCCTATATGGCTTGAACTTCGTTATGCACATATTGCCGATGTATGTTCAGATATTTTTTGTTTAGTATCTATTGTTTAGGCTTTAGGATCTACTATGTGAATCATGTCTACTTTTTGTTAGTTATGCAACCTGAATGCCTAGTGATTTTGATGGCCTTTCCAGGCTAGTGTACAGTTGCATGAGAAAATGACCAACTTCATTTCAAAGAATAAAGCTGCACAGATCCAACATGGTTCAAGGTGAGTAATAATTTTCTGGAAGTTTTTCATCAATGACATTGCAATCTGTGATACGTTGGGAGAACTGACTTGAGTTTTGCGTTTGTTTTCGCAAATGTTTCGGTTGAGCAAGAGTCGCCACCGACTTTTTATTTTATCCTAAGGAAAGGTTAAAAAGCACAGCAAAAACCTTTTGATATGTTTTCTTGGGTTCGGGGAGTAGATTATAGAAAGGGAAGGTATTAGCACCCTTTCTATCCATGGTTATCCATGGGCTCTTAGTTACTTGCTTAGATCACTTGCCTTTTGTTTTCAATTGTTTGAAATGGTGCTTGTGTGTGTGGGTTTGAAAATGTTTTGAAAAGAAGCCAATGTGGTGGCAACCTTTGTAATGATCCATGTGGGGATGTATACAAAGGTGTATGTCTTTTGAAAAAGTTTTCATTCGTTTTTGAAAGTTGTTTTGAAAGTGTAGTGATGTGTGGTTTGAAAATAGGCAAGTGTTTTTGTTTTTGCAAGTTGATTCAAGTAACTAAGAGGTTATCTACTCCTAAATTTCTCAAAGTTTATTTCTATGTTTTAAACCCTTTTAATAAGTTTGTTCCACCATTGCATTTGGTGGACAATCTCATGTTAGAATGTGAAAGGGACGGGCGCGGGTCATCGTTTAGACCATAATTGCAATGGTGCCAAGTATCTTTGGGCATTTTCTTTAAGGGACTTGATCATTTGCTTAGGCAACATTTTGAAAGTGTTATTGAGGGACTATGATCATTTGATTTGTTTGTTTTGCCCAAAGAGACCTAACATGCAATATGGCCCAATTTTGAAAGGCAACAAGTGGAATACCCTAGGGGGTGCAAGTGTGATTTGTGTGTTCATTTTCATGCTTGTTTATCTTGAAATTAGGTCAAAACTACGTTTCGTTATTTTTCGCATACAAACCCTAATTCTAACATGGTATAATTAGAAAGCAATAAAGTGCGAAAATAAATTTACTAAGCTATTACAAAACCATATATGGGAAGGGGGGTACAAATGTTCGAATGGGGATTTTGACAAGGAATTTAAACCTAAAACTATTACATCAATATTGAATTATTTACAAGGTGATTAATTTGCATAAATTAAATAAAATAAAACAAATGTGCAAGATGCCAAAATGGTTTTTATATGTATGGAAAAAGGTATTTTTACATGTCAAAAAGAAAGTATTATTATTTTTTAAGTTTTTTCATATTTAGGGTCAAACCCTAATTCTATAAAAATGTATTATTTATTCAATATACACAATATTTATTATTCATATACAAAAATAAAATAAAAATAAAGTATATTTGTAAAAAAATGATTTTTTAGTGTTAAATATTAATAAAATAAAATATGTATATTTTTAGTATTTTTATCCTAAATGTATTAATATATATATATATATATATATATATATATATATATATATATATATATATATATATATATATATATATATATATATATATATATATATATATATATATATATATATATATATATATATATATATATATATATATATATATATATATATATATATATATATATATATATATATATATATATATATATATATATATATGTATTATTCATTAAATATGTATTATATATACAAATTAGTAATATTTAATATTTAATAAAAAAAAGTATTTCTATAAAACATTTTCAGAAAGTAAAACAAAATAAAAATGTATAAAAAATATATTTACACTATTTTAGTATTTTAGATAAAAGTATATGTATTTATTTATTTATGTACAAACTAAAAGAAAAATCAAATAAATGCCTAATAAATTCAAAATGGTGAGAAAAAATATTTTTATATTTTTAATATCATGAGGAAAAATAAATGAGTCAATCAAAAAAAGAAAAAAGTCAAAAAACATTAAAAATAAGCCAAATGGGCTCAGGGGGTTCAGAAGCAATTGTGTGGTGTGAAAAGGAAATGCAAAGCAAGCCCAGCCCAGTTGACCTTTCTTCAACCTCTGGCTAGAAAGTATAAAAAAAAACGCGCGCCTTATTCCTCCATTCAAACATCTTGATTCCTGGCTTTTTAGTGAAAACTCATAACAAAAAATGTTCAGCATCAAGAGACGAATCTAACCATATGCAGAACTTGTCTTAACTCTCTAAGATGAGGGAGAATTTCTTCTCTCCCAAATCCTGACCTAGATTTTCTTCCATGTTCAGACTCAAAATTCTTGCAACACACATAATATAAATAAAATCTAATTATATGGGCATGTTCAGGGCAATGATTATGACATATTCTCTTCACAAACCTAAAGCTAACAATGCCTAATAAGAGAGATATGAATTCAAAAACTTACCTGTTCAGTTGAAGTTCTATCTGGCAATGGAGAAGCTTTCAGTGCAAGGTGATGATTGGGATAATTTCCTTGAGGTCCAGGGATGCTATTCCAAGCTTTACTTTGTCTTGAAAGCTTTTGAATCGAGCTAGAGCACTTCACCTGCAAATCAGAAAAGTGAAAATGGTAGAACCAGTTAGAGGGATTACAGGTCGTGTTTTAGGCTTTGGTTAGCTTGCATAGATGTTATGGAAGGTGTGTGAACTAGTTTGGGCAAGAAAGCTTGAGAGGAATGAAAGATGGCACTCAAACTGCAGGCCCTGCCCTGTTCTTGCAGTTTGAAGATGATTCTGAGAATGGGAGTGTATGAGGGATGTTAGGGTCGTGTATTAGCTCAGTTGGTATCCCTTGAATGTGTTTCACAAGTTTGCTTAAGTGTTTGTAGGCTGATATGAGAGTTGGTACCAGTTATGCTATGTTTCTTCTTTCTTAAGCAACAAAAGGCAAGTTGATGTTCTAGACTGATGCAGGCCCCCATAACATGCTGCAACCCTTTGCCTTGATCAGTGCAATGTGTCTCATAACTTGTGCCTAGAAGATTTTGACTGTACCACTTGGATTTGCAAAATGGACATAAAGTTCTACTTTTTCAAAATGGAAATAATGCTTTATCTATAAATGGATTAATCTTCTAGGCAATGCTTGAATACACCAAACATGGTATTGGCACAAAGGTTTGGCATTAAATTTATGAGTGTCAAATGGTTTTAGGACCTGTAATGTAGCACAAACTATGCTGACTTGAAAATGGCCTAAGTTATGAACATGTACATGATCAATTCAAAAGTGAATTTTTTCCATATTGTGAAATTCGATTCACTCAAGTTATGAGGTTGTTTGATGAGTTCTTGGACATTTTGGAAAGCTTGGAATGTGTACTACAATCTATCTTTGAAATGCAAATTGAAATTCCAAGTGGAAGTGTATGGAAAATGGCCTTGAAGTTAGGTAGAAAACCTTGTCAAAAAGGTCAAATTTTCACTAAGTTAAGAATGGTTTGGCACACCTATTCAAAAAATTGTAACTTGAGATACAAGCTTCATTTTGGAAAACTTTGTGAATCAAAGTTGTAGATTATGCAACAAGCTACAACTTTCATGTTTTGACTTTTGTTTGAATCCAAATGAATCTTGGTGAGAAAGTGGGGCAAAGTTGGGAAACAATTAGGGTTTTCCATAACTTAGAAAAATTCTAAGTTATGAAAAATTCCCATTTCAAACCCTAATTTGCAATTCTTGGTTTCTTGGTGAACAAGTTTCATGATTTGGCATGTTTTGATGAAAAATGAATCTTGACTCTTGATTTTGACCAAAAAGTCAAAGTTTGACTTTTCAGTATACAGTCAAAATTGATCAATTGACTGAGAAATTCAACTGTCAATCTTGTGTACTTGGGATCTTTTGAGTTTGTTGAGCATGTCAAGATAATTCCATGGGGTCCTTGAGTCCATATGTAATTTTGGTTTGTCATTGGCTAGGTCAAACAGTCAAAAATTACCCTTGTGCAGTCAAAACCCTAAAAATGACCATTTTACCCTTTTGATGATCTGATCAAGTTTCTTGTGGAATTGTGATCCAAACTTGATCAAATCGTCCATATGAGTTCATAATGTTGATGTGGGTCAATTTTCATGAGATTTGACTGTCAATTGGCCACAGTTGACTTTTTCCCCAATACAGCTGATTTCTAGGTCATCTGTCCAATTGACTGGACAAAACTTGGAATCAAGACTTGAAACTTGGTATGGATAAACTTGGGAGTCCAACATGAAGCATGAAAGTCATTTTAGGAATTTTAGGTCAAAATATCTTTGTGCAAACACAAACCCTAATTTGGGTCAACAGTGCAAGGAGAAGTCTTGAGCAGAGGAAACCCTAACTAGATCTTGAGCTCCAAGGGTCTTGTGATGAGAAAATGTTGAGGAAATGGGAGGGAAAATTTTGGGGTACAACAGTTTCCCCTGTTCAATCTTCTTGAACCTGAAGAGTTAGATTGGCAAGTCTGCCTTTCGTGACTCGAGGGTAAAAGGAGATTGGACACTAGAGTGCCCGGAAATTTGCACTCGCATGTCGAAGTATCAGTAATGTGATGTCGGGAATGGGCTTATAGATGCCATTTGGAGAGGTGGTGGATAGGGAGATGGGCTTATAGATGCCATCTGGAAATGTGACGGAACTTTGTCGGGAATGGGCTTATAGATGCCATTTGGAAGTGTTGATCGCATAAGAGATTCCTTAGCGAAAACTTGTGTATTTGAGAAAGACAGATGTTTTCCTGGCTTGTTACAGGTGTTTGATCTTCAGTCTCCTTATGCAGATATGCCCTGGCTAGATACAGGTATCGAATCTACAATCGGTTGTTCACAGATGTGCCCTGGTTGGATACAGGAATCGAATCTGGAAATAGTCGTCAATAGATATGCCCTGGCTGGATACAGGAATCGAATCTTCGAACTCTTCAGACGTGCCCTTGGCTAGATACAGGAATCGAGTCTGGAAATGTGGTCAACAGATATGCCCTGGCTGGATACAGGAATCGAATCTGGAAATGTTGTAGTTGATAGATATGCCCTGGATGGATACATGAATCGAATCTTCGAACTCTTCAGACATGCCCTGGCTAGATACAGGAATCGAGTCTGGAAACTGATCACTCTCAGATATGCCCTGGCTAGATTCAGGTATCGAATCTGGAATTGTGACAGTTGAAGGTAGTTGTCTTTGGGATTGTCTTTTTCCTGAAAAGGCAAAAATATAAGTTGTATGCAATGTCATGATGCATGATGTCATGATGTTCAACATGAGATAGTGTTGTATGCACTTTATCATGTAGGTAAGCAAGATGTATGAAAATGTGAAATGTTTATGAATGTAATTTCGTCTTAGGAAAATAAATCCTTGACGATCGGCCGGGGAGTTGCTCTGTGGCCGAGATACTTTGCTGAAGTTTTGATGAGAGGCCTGCTGAGGATTTCAATGATGGATTCCGCTGGGGATAATGATGATAAACTCCACTGGGGAATACCAAAGATAAACTCCGATGGGGAATACCAAAGACAGACTCCTGCCGGGGATTGAAAGAACCTTGCCGAGGGCGATCTTCCATGGCAATTAGCTGAGGATAACCCAGTTATAAGCCCTTGTGAGGAATAACTCTGAATAAAGCTCGGGAGAGACGTCCGTATTCTGCAGGGGACAAGCTTCCAGAATCTACTGGGGATATGCTTTAAGACTCTGCGGGGCGTTGAGATGATTTGGTCACATTCTTCAGTCGAATCTACCTTGGTACCTTGGCGGACAAAGCAACCGGACTGCATCAGACAACTCCACATTGCCCCTGTTTCTGATGTCACCTGTAATTAATCTTTTGTTTCATATGCAAATATTTATGAATCAGCAATTTAATGTCAAATGCATATATCAAAAATGAACATTGGACGTTCTTCGCAAGACAAGACAGAAAAAGGAAAAACAATGGCAATTTGTATGGACAAGTGAATTTGTATTGATTTGAATTTTGCCTGTGAATAGGCGTTTTTGTACAAGAGGCTGACATCCTAGTAAGAGGACGCCGCCGAATAACATAGAGTTTACAATTTTGAAAAGAAAACAAAACAGCTATGTGAACAATCCCACTGGGTTCCAACTCTGCTATCGCCTTTATGTCTTCAAGCGTCTCATCACTTTGCTGCTTGGTTGAAGATGAAGCTGATTGGTCGATGCCGAAATCTGAGCCAGATAGTTGATGCCGAATTCCGGATGCGAAGTGATCCAATGAGACATAGTGTTACGCTTTATCCCTAACTTTTGCCTGGACCGCCCTTTCGGGTTTTCAATCCACCGGGATACCCATTTTTGCCCAAGCCGCCTTTTCAAGTTTTCGACTTGCCGGGTGTACATATTTTTTTCATTTCATCCCTTATTTTTGCCCGAACCCTTTTGGTTCGCCGGGAAGCCCTTATTTTTGCCTAGGTATGTCAACCTAGCGGGTCTTTTATTCATGCATAGTATCTTTTCAATATGTCTGCATTGGCGGGGTGAGGAAGGTCGTCACCATCCATGGTGGTTAGGATCATGGCTCCTCCTGAGAACACATGTTTAACCACAAATGGCCCCTCGTATGTAGGGGTCCATTTGCCCCGGGGATCACTTTGAGGAAGGATGATGCGTTTGATTACCAGGTCCCCAACTTGATACTCTTGTGGTCTGACTTTCTTGTTAAATGCCCTGATCATCCGTTTTTGATACATCTGACCATGACAGATAGCGGTGAGTCTCTTTTCGTCAATCAGATTTAATTGATCAAGTCGAGTCTGGATCCAGTCATCTTCACTCAAGTCTGCATCCTTCATTATCCGGAGAGAGGGTATCTGGACTTCAATTGGTAAGACTGCCTCCATGCCATAGACCAAGGAGAAAGGAGTTGCCCCGGTTGACGTCCTTGCTGAGGTACGGTACCCATGAAGAGCGAACGGTAACATCTCGTGCCAATCTTTATAGGTCACTGTCATCTTCTGCACAATTTTCTTGATATTCTTATTAGCTACCTCTACAGCCCCATTCATCTTCGGCCGGTAGGGAGAAGAGTTGTGGTGATGTATCTTGAATTGTTCGCAGAGTTCAGTGATCATCTTATTATTAAGATTGGTGCCATTGTCCGTAATGATCCTTTCCGGGATGCCGTATCGACAGATCAGATTATGTTGGATGAAACGTGCCACGACGCTCTTGGTTACCGTTGCGTAGGAAGCTGCCTCAACCCACTTCGTGAAGTAATCGATCGCCACTAAGATGAAGCGATGCCCATTGGATGCCGTCGGTCGGATCTCACCGATCATATCAATGCCCCACATTGCAAAAGGCCAAGGTGCCGTCAGGACGGTTAGAGGAACCGGAGGAATATGCACCTTGTCAGCATAGATCTGGCATTTGTGACAAGTTCGAGAGTGTTGGTAACAATCGGCTTCCATTGTGGACCAGAAATATCCTGTCCGAAGGATTTTCTTAGCCATGGTGTGTCCACTGGAATGTGTTCCGAATGTGCCTTCATGCAGTTCTATCATGATCTTCTCTGCTTCAGCCTTATCCACACAATGTAGTAGAGTTGAATCATGATTCCGTTTGTAGAGAATGTCGTTGCTGAGGAAGAATTTCGCCGCAAACCTTCTCATGAACTTCTTGTCATTGACAGATGCACCTTCAGGGTATTCCTGAGCTTCCAAATACCTCTTCACCTCATGATACCAGGGTTTTTCAGTCACCTTCTAGGCCTTGAGATCGCAGCAGTATGCCGGTTCATCCAACTTCCAGATAATGATCCGGGGAGCCTCATTGTCCCATTTAACTTTGAACATTGAAGACACCGTAGCTAGTGCGTCCGCTAGCTGATTCTCCTCTCTTGGGAAGTGCTCAAACGTTATTTCTTCAAAGTGGGGAAGCAAGGTTGACACATACTCCTTGTAAGGAATAAGATTTGGGTGTTTCGTATCCCACTCGCCTTTGATCTGATTGATCACGAGAGCGGAATCTCCGAAGACACTCAGAAATTTGATCCTTAAGTCGATTGCAGCTTGTAAACCCTTGATACATGCCTCATATTCTGCCATGTTGTTCGTGCAGTTGAAACATAATCGGGCGGTGAGTGGAGTATGAGTTCCTTTGGGAGATATGATTACAGCGCCGACGCCGTTACCCAAAGCATTGGAGGCTCCGTCAAAATGCATAGACCATCGGGATCCTTCCTCAGGTCCTTCATCCGGTCCAGGCACTTCACAATCGGTTACCACCATGATGTCTTCGTCCGGAAAATCAAAGTTCAAGGATTGGTAATCGTCTACAGGTTGGTGTGCCAAATGATCCGCCAGTACACTTCCTTTGATTGCTTTCTGAGTTGTATACTGGATATCATATTCTGTTAAGATCATTTGCCATCTCACTATTCTTCCAGACAGAGCGGGCTTTTCAAATATGTACTTGATGGGATCCATCTTTGAAATCAACAAAGTGGTGTGAGTCAGCATATACTGTCTCAGCCTGTGAGTAGCCCATACTAGAGCGCAACAAGTTTTCTCAAGCAGTGAGTAACGAGACTCACAGTCGGTAAACTTTTTGCTCAAGTAATAAATGGCGTGCTCTTTTCGGCCAGACTCGTCATGCTGCCCCAACACACACCCCATTGAATTGTCAAGTACTGTCAAGTATAGTATCAGAGGTCTCCCTTCCACTGGTGGCATAAGAATGGGCGGCTCTTGGAGATATTCCTTTATCTTTTCAAAGGCAGCCTGACATTCATCATTCCAGCGTACTACTTGATCTTTCTTCAGTAATTTGAAGATTGGCTCATAAGTAGCAGTTAGATGTGAGATGAATCGGGCAATGTAATTCAGTCGTCCCAGAAAGCCTCTGACTTCTTTCTGTCTTTGGAGTTGGCATCTCTTGTATGGCTTTTACCTTGGCAGGGTACACCTGAATACCTTTATCACTTACAATGAAACCTAGCAATTTTCCGGACCTCACCCCAAAGGTGCATTTGTTGGGATTCAACCTCAGCTTGTATAACTTGAGTCGGTCAAACAGCTTCCTCAGATGATCAAGGTGTTCCTCCTCAGTTTGAGACCTTGCAATCATGTCATCAACGTATACCTCAATCTCATGATGGATCATATCATGAAATAAAGCAACCATGGCACGTTGATAGGTTGCCCCAGCATTTTTTAACCCGAATGGCATGACCTTGTAGCAGAAGGTGCCCCACTGAGTCACAAAGGTAGTCTTTTCCATATCCTCCGGGGCCATCTTGATCTGATTATACCCTGAAAAACCATCCATGAAGGAGAACACCTTGTGTTGAGCAGTATTGTCAACAAGAACGTTGATGTGAGGTAAGGGAAAGTCATCCTTGGGGCTTGCCCTGTTCAAATCCCTGTAGTCGACACACATTCTGACTTTACCGTCCTTCTTCGGCACTGGCACCACATTGGCAACCCATTGAGGGTAAGAAGTTACTGCTAGAAACCCGGCATCGAATTTCTTCATAACCTCAGCCTTGATCTTTTCGGACATCTCTGGGCGCATACGGCGGACCTTTTGCTTTACCGGAGGGAAGTCTTCCTTAGTTGGCAGGTGATGAACTACAATGTCGGCATCCAAACCAGGCATATCTTCGTATGACCAAGCAAAGACCTCCATGTAATCATGTAGCATCTGGATCAATCGTTGCTTCACGCTGAGCTCTAGATTAGCCCCAATCTTGACCTCTTTCCTATCTGTCTCCGTACCCAGGTTAATTGTTTCCACTGGCTCTTCATGTGGTTGAATAGCCCTCTCTTCCTGGAGTAGCAGTCTTGCGAATTCACCAGGCACTTCACAATCATCTTTGCCTTCGTCTTCGGCCAAGTTGATCGGATTCTCGAAGTCATAACTGGCGGTAGCAGAGCTGTTACCAGTGAGATCCAGAGTGGATTGAAACCTGTATAAGTGAGTGTGTGTAAATATAGCTGTTTTGCAATCTATAACACAGAAAGAAAAGAGCACAAGATTTTGAAATGCAGCAAACATCCAATGTTTTGATTGATGATATATGGAAATGTCATACAAAAAGCCCTCACAAATGGAGCTACGATGCCCCGGGTAGGACACCGAGCCAATAAAGTTTTAACATATTGTTTGTTACAAATTGGAAATCAAAAGAAATAATTACTGCGTGACAAATGTGATAGGTGTAAAATCCTTTGCCGTCCAGTTGCTTGGTCTGTTGCTAGTAGTCGGGTAGATCCAACTGTCGAACTCTGCTTCCTCCACATCCTCCTCAATAGCATTCACCCTTGGGTTGGAGATAAACACCGGAGCCTTTCTGATCTTTTCCTTGCGCACAACCCTCTGAGCCTCTGCAGTAAAGCCCAGCCCAAACTTGTCGTTCTTTTGAGTGAAGTCAGGAAGCTGACCCCAGTTTGCACAATTGCCTTTCTCGATTACAGCCCGGGCATCCTTCAAGGACGCCATCTTCAACGGAAAATCTTCTTCAACTACTGCCTCAGCTGATGCCAACACTGGAGGTACTTCCTCAAAATGCTGAAAGGGGGTTTCAATAAACTCCCCGTCCATCTCGATATACCGGAATGAATTCAAGTGACTCACCATGTATTCCTCCTCACCCTGCACAGTAACAATCTTCCCTTTGACAGGGTATTTGAGCTTTTGGTGTAAAGTGGATGTTACTGCCCCAGCCTTGTGAATCCAAGGTCGACCCAACAAGCAGGAATAAGATGGACGAATATCCATTACATAGAACGTTGAGTCGAAAACTTGGGAACCCACACGAATAGGGATGTCTACTTCACCGTGCACCATCCTCTTAGAACCGTCGAAGGCTCTAACAATGATGTTACTAGGTTTCAACTCCAGGCCCTCACAATCCAAGCGATCCAATGCTTTCTTGGGCAAAACATTCAGGGAAGAGCCGGTATCCACTAACACGTGTGCGAGAGTAGTGCCCCTGCATTCTATGGAAACATGCAGGGCATCATTGTGATTTTTCCCTTTGGCGGTAAGGTCAGCATCTGAGAACCCCAAGCCATTGTCAACTGTCAAATTAGCTACACAGTCGGTGAATTGATCCGCGGAGGTTTCTTGCGGCACATGGGCCGTTTTCAGAAATGAAATCAGGGCTTTTTCATGGGCCTCTGAGCATAGCAGCAATGATAACATATAGATTTTGGAGGGAGTATGCCCCAACTGTTCAACGACATTAAAGTCACTCTTTTTGATAATTTTAAGGATTTCCTCCATTTCTTGTTGGGAGGCTTCCACAGCAGTCTTCTTTTTTGGTGCCTCCGTCCTGGCAGGCAAATCGGTAGCAACTTCTTTTCCCCGAGTATCAGAGGACTCGGCGGCAGTAGTACACACATGAATTTGAACTGGAACATGCACACTTGCGGGTGTGATGGTGAGAGGTTTTCGGATAACTGGCGGTGCAATGTCAGGCGAGAAGAGCCTGCCACTGCGGGTAATCTTGGCGGGACCAGTGATGTTACTGATACTGGTATTTGTGTTGAACTCCTGCTTCACTCCAAGCACATACACGTCGGCCCCATAATGCCATGGAACAGCTTTATCAGACTCATATGGGAGAGGCCCCGGGACAGTAATAGTGATGGGTGCAACAGACATAATTTGGACTGGTTTCTTTACGGGAGCTTTAGCAGGATTGTAAATCGTGACAACAGATATTTCTTCCACAGCAACAAACAGAACAACAGTTTTCTTGAACAAAATTTCCTTGCTATCCATCAGGCTTTGGATGCCTGATTTCAGCAGTGGGTAACCGGTAGGGATAACAGCACACAAGAGGCAGCCCTTGCTACAACCTGGAAATAAACCGGCTAGTAGTAAGTTCCTCTTAGCAGTCAAAAGAGGGGTAACAACTTCATTCACCGAAACAGCATACAAATCTTCCTCAATAGCATTTACTCTATGCTGGGGCATAGGAGCAGTTACAACATTCGGTCTCTCAGGTGCTTCAAACTGAATTTCCTTTGCGTCGATAAGATCTTGCACTTTGTTTCTCAAGGCCCAGCAATCATCAGTAGTGTGCCCGGGGCTATCAGAATGATAAGCACACCGGGCATTTGGGTTATACTTAGGAGACGCAGTGTTGACGACCTTAGGAGCTTCTTTGATGGTCACCAAGTTGGTTGATAACAGTTGGGGTAAAATTTGAGATAAGGTCATGCTTAGCCGAGTATACTGCCTCTTGGGCCTTTCACCTCTTTGTTGATTGTACTGTTGAGGAGCAGCAAAAGGTTTTGAAATGACCAAAGCATTGACGGCTTGGCGACTTTCGGGCTTGACTTGTCTTCTAGGACCATAGACGGAACTTGCTTCTTTCTTAAACGGCCTCTTCTCAGTACTTGTGGAGGCAGCCTTTTGTATCTTTCCTGACCTGATGCCAGCTTCAATTCTTTCTCCCGTCAGAATCAAATCCGTAAACCCAGCGGAGGAGTTACCAACCAAATGATTGAAAAATGGACCAGACAAAGTCCCTAGGAACATATCAACCAGCTCACGATCAGTCAATGGAGGCTGCACCCTGCCAGCCAAATCTCTCCATTTTTGTGCATATTCTTTGAACCCTTCACCCGTTCCTAGAGACATACCCTGAAGTTGGGTACGCGTTGGAGCGAGATCAGAATTGTATTGATATTGTCTGTAGAATGCGGTTGCCAAATCTTCCCAGTGTCGGATGCTAGTTCCATCTAATTGGTAGAACCATTCAAGCTGTGACCCCGAAAGGCTATCTTGGAAGAAGTGAATCCAAAGGTTCTTATCCGCCGTGTAAGGTTGGATCTTCCTTACGTACGACCTTAGATGCAGCTTTGGGCAGGAGACCCCATCATACTTGGCGAAGGCAGGCGCCTTAAACTTGTGTGGAAGTACTACCCCATAAGATAACCCCAAATCTCCGAAATCCAGCCCCGGCACATTCTGAATCTCCATGGCGCTCAAGCGGTCCTCCAATTGCTTGTATCTGTCAGTAGCAGGTGGGTATTGTTCGTCATTATAGTCCGTCTCGTTGTCGGAGACTGCGGGACTAGGAGCTCCTCCCCCTTGGGGACTGTTTTTCTCAGCAGAAGAAGTAGTTGGATCGGCTTCATTATGGAGTGTGTTCCCAAATCTGCGTCCAGTGTTGAATAATGCAGTCCTCTTTTTCTTCTTCTTCTTCAGGAGTAGAGTCTTCAACTCTTGCTGTCCTTTGGCCAGGCTCAGGACCATTTCTTGAAACTGGGCACTTTGGGCATGAAGGGCCTTGATTGCTTACTCACTGGATGAGTCTGGATTCATGATGACTGTTCAAAATAAACAGCGAAGGAGATTAAGCAACCTGTGAAATAGAGTACCTGCTATGCATATGGTGCAATGGAATGCGTATGTTTTATGTTTTCAAAGACAAACAAGATTCAACTTTGTAGACAAAAAGGGAAACACAACTTCATTAGATTAAAATTTTCAATTGTTCAACAACTTGCCCTTAGGCATTACAGGAATGAAAAATACTGGAAAGGAAATGAAAGTTATAAAAGGAAATATCCAAAGCCCATCAGTGCTCCCATGGCCTCCTTTTCTCAGTGCTGATGTAGTTATTCAGAATCCGCTCTTCCTCCAATTGCTTAGTCAGCCTCTGGATCTTCCGTTCCTGCTCGTTGAACTTTTCCCGATAGAAATCCCGTTCTTCCTTTAGCTGCACCCAAGATCTCTTCATTGTGTCAAAATCAGTAGGTATCTGAGGAGGGAGGACAGTTGGAGGAACCCCATCTTCATCAGGAGATTCAAGAATGATGGGTCTGACAACTTCGTACGGCATACCTAACCTCTGAGCACGGATGCGGACCCATTTTCAATAGGGTTCCATTGGTAGAGAAGTCTTTGGTCCCAACTCATGTGGGTCAGCTTTGTGAATTCTGTCCCAAGCTTTAATGAATCCATGGCGTAGTTTGTCACTGTCTGTCTGGAACTCAAAATGGAAGTGAGGAACCAACATTTCATGAGGCCCATCTCCCCTGGCTCTTCCAAACTGACGGAGAGCTAAGCATGGATTATAAGAGATTCCTCCTTGGATGCCAATCAAAGGGACATTAGGGTATTCTCCGCAACGATCAATAACAGCTACCTCATCCAAACCTCTGAGAGTCCAGGTGATGTCATTATCAGTGAGAGACATTAACCTCTGAGCCCAACCTTTTCCTTCTTCATTCTTCAGCACGAACTTAGGAAGGTGCGAAATAAACCACCTTACTAGCAAAGGAGCACAACACCACGGAGTTCCCCGTTTTCGAGCAGTACGAGCATAGAGTTGTTGCAGGATATCACCTAAAAGAGTGGGTACAGGATTCCGAGACATGAAGATCCTTATGGCATGGACACTGATAAAGGTGTCAGGATTGGGAAACAGTACCAGACCATAAATCAAAAGAGCCAGAATATCTTCGTACGCCTTGAAGTCCAAGTCATTCCAGAAATCATTAGCCTTGCCAACCAGAAATTTGACCAAAAAGCCCTTGACTCCATTTCTAGTTTCCCAGTTAGCCAATACCTCTTCTTTGGTCAAGGGGAGGACTGCAGCAACCTCTTCAGGCCTAGGAGTCTTTTCCAAACCAGTGAATGAAGTTTGATCCAAGACAGGGATCCCAAGAAAATAAGAGAATTCTTCCAGGGTAGGAACCAGCTGGAAGTCTTGAAAGGTGAAACAATGATACAGAGGGTCATAAAACTGGGTCAGAACACTTATCAGTTGTTGGTCCCACTTTGCAGTGATCAAGCCAAGGAGAGAGCCATGTCTGTTGATGAAGGAAGAAGTGTTTGGAATCCTACCAACCAAATCCTTGAGCAAAGTTGGTGGTTGAACAAAGTTGAGCCGGACAGTATTCCTACGCACGGGCATCATGATGTCCTACAAAACAGAGCAAAGATGAAACCTTTTTTGTCTTTGAAATGGGTTAGTCTTTTGTACAGGATGCATGCAATGGTATGATGGCATGATGCTATGATGAAACACACCACAAGTGTTCACACAGGCAAGCATGGAAAGGCACACAAATCACACAAGACAACACTTAGGTTTCAGGCCAGCATGAAGTTTAGGTATTACCCTATTTTAGTTTCGTTGGTTAAAACATGTCCTATCAAAAAGTAACCGGGTTCTAGAGGATCTCAAATCATTGGCTACCCTCAATCGGTCATAACTCCAGCATCGCAATCTTTTCTCGCGGCCAGAACCATCTCGAGAGTTTAGCCTCAATGAGTGTAGCATACTGCTACTGTCCTAATAGCCAAGTTTGGTCAATTTAGGGTTCTAAGGTTGGTTGGTGTTTAATGACTCCTTAGAAGACCTATATTCTCCTCATTGCAACACAAGGGATATAGGTACAGGCCAAGGTGCCACACCAACGTAGCCACTGCTTCACCCATGTCGGTCTACGCCGGACAGGTCCCTCACAGATTATGCTACCTAAAAAGGGTATTTCCAAGATCCGGGTTAGGATCTATGAAACTCCGATGCAAAGCCCACGAATATAAAAGCAAACAAAGCAAACAATTGAAAACAAAGGTGATCTAAACCCTAAGGTTACTCCACTTTTAAGTTAATTCTCCCCAGCAGAGTCGCCAGTTCTGTGATACGGTGGGAGAACTGACTTGAGTTTTGCGTTTGTTTTCGCAAATGTTTCGGTTGAGCAAGAGTCGCCACCGACTTTTTATTTTATCCTAAGGAAAGGTTAAAAAGCACAGCAAAAACCTTTTGAGATGTTTTCTTGGGTTCGGGGAGTAGATTATAGAAAGGGAAGGTATTAGCACCCTTTCTATCCATGGTTATCCATGGGCTCTTAGTTACTTGCTTAGATCACTTGCCTTTTGTTTTCAATTGTTTGAAATGGTGCTTGTGTGTGTGGGTTTGAAAATGTTTTGAAAAGAAGCCAATGTGGTGGCAACCTTTGTAATGATCCATGTGGGGATGTATACAAAGGTGTATGTCTTTTGAAAAAGTTTTCATTCGTTTTTGAAAGTTGTTTTGAAAGTGTAGTGATGTGTGGTTTGAAAATAGGCAAGTGTTTTTGTTTTTTCAAGTTGATTCAAGTAACTAAGAGGTTATCTACTCCTAAATTTCTCAAAGTTTATTGCTATGTTTTAAACCCTTTTAATAAGTTTGTTCCACCATTGCATTTGGTGGACAATCTCATGTTAGGATGTGAAAGGGACGGGCGCGGGTCATCGTTTAGACCATAATTGCAATGGTGCCAAGTATCTTTGGGCATTTTCTTTAAGGGACTTGATCATTTGCTTAGGCAACATTTTGAAAGTGTTATTGAGGGACTATGATCATTTGATTTGTTTGTTTTGCCCAAAGAGACCTAACATGCAATATGGCCCAATTTTGAAAGGCAACAAGTGGAATACCCTAGGGGGTGCAAGTGTGATTTGTGTGTTCATTTTCATGCTTGTTTATCTTGAAATTAGGTCAAAACTACGTTTCGTTATTTTTCGCATACAAACCCTAATTCTAACATGGTATAATTAGAAAGCAATAAAGTGCGAAAATAAATTTACTAAGCTATTACAAAACCATATATGGGAAGGGGGGTACAAATGTTCGAATGGGGATTTTGACAAGGAATTTAAATCTAAAACTATTACATCAATATTGAATTATTTACAAGGTGATTAATTTGCATAAATTAAATAAAATAAAACAAATGTGCAAGATGCCAAAAATGGTTTTTATATGTATGGAAAAAGGTATTTTTACATGTCAAAAAGAAAGTATTATTATTTTTTACGTTTTTTCATATTTAGGGTCAAACCCTAATTCTATAAAAATGTATTATTTATTCAATATACACAATATTTATTATTCATATACAAAAATAAAATAAAAATAAAGTATATTCATTAAATATGTATTATATATACAAATTAGTAATATTTAATATTTAATAAAAAAAAGTATTTTTTTCTATAAAACATTTTCAGAAAGTAAAACAAAATAAAAATGTATAAAAAATATATTTACACTATTTTAGTATTTTAGATAAAAGTATATGTATTTATTTATTTATGTACAAACTAAAAGAAAAATCAAATAAATGCCTAATAAATTCAAAATGGTGAGAAAAAATATTTTAATATTTTTAATATCATGAGGAAAAATAAATGAGTCAATCAAAAAAAAGAAAAAGTCAAAAAACATTATAAATAAGCCAAATGGGCTCAGGGGGTTCAGAAGCAATTGTGTGGTGTGAAAAGGAAATGCAAAGCAAGCCCAGCCTAGTTGACCTTTCTTCAACCTCTGGCTAGAAAGTATAAAAAAAAACGCGCGCCTTGTTCCTCCATTCAAACATCTTGATTCCTGGCTTTTTAGTGAAAACTCATAACATAAAAAATGTTCAGCATCAAGAGACGAATCTAACCATATGCAGAACTTGTCTTAACTCTCTAAGATGAGGGAGAATTTCTCCCCCAAATCTTGACCTAGATTTTCTTCCATGTTCAGACTCAAAATTCTTGCAACACACATAATATAAATAAAATCTAATTATATGGGCATGTTCAGGGCAATGATTATGACATATTCTCTTCACAAACCTAAAGCTAACAATGCCTAATAAGAGAGATACGAATTCAAAAACTTACCTGTTCAGTTGAAGTTCTATCTGGCAATGGAGAAGCTTTCAGTGCAAGGTGATGATTGGGATAGTTTCCTTGAGGTCCAGGGATGCTATTCCAAGCTTTACTTTGTCTTGAAAGCTTTTGAATCGAGCTAGAGAACTTCACCTGCAAATCAGAAAAGTGAAAATGGTAGAACCAGTTAGAGGGATTACAGGTCGTGTTTTAGGCTTTGGTTAACTTTCATAGATGTTACGGAAGGTGTGTGAACTGGTTTGGGCAAGAAAGCTTGAGAGGAATGAAAGATGGCACTCAAACTGCAGGCCCTGCCCTGTTCTTGCAGTTTGAAGATAATTCTGAGAATGGGAGTGTATGAGGGATGTTAGGGTCGTGTATTAGCTCAGTTGGTATCCCTTGAATGTGTTTCACAAGTTTGCTTAAGTGTTTGTAGGCTGATATGAGAGTTGGTACCAGTTATGCTATGTTTCTTCTTTCTTAAGCAACAAAAGGCAAGTTGATGTTCTAGACTGATGCAGGCCCCCATAACATGCTGCAACCCTTTGCCTTGATCAGTGCAATGTGTCTCATAACTTGTGCCTAGAAGATTTTGACTGTACCACTTGGATTTGCAAAATGGACATAAAGTTCTACTTTTTCAAAATGGAAATAATGCTTTATCTATAAATGGATTAATCTTCTAGGCAATGCTTGAATACACCAAACATGGTCTTGGCACAAAGGTTTGGCATTAAATTTATGAGTGTCAAATGGTTTTAGGACCTGTAATGTAGCACAAACTATGCTGATATGAAAATGGCCTAAGTTATGAACATGTACATGATCAATTCAAAAGTGAATTTTTGCCATATTGTGAAATTCGATTCTCTCAAGTTATGAGGTTGTTTGATGAGTTCTTGGACATTTTGGAAATCTTGGAATGTGTACTACAATCCATATTTGAAATGTAAATTGAAATTCCAAGTGGAAGTGTATGGAAAATGGCCTTGAAGTTAGGTAGAAAACCTTGTCAAAAAGGTCAAATTTTCACTAAGTTAAGAATGGTTTGGCACCCCTATTCAAAAAATTGTAACTTGAGATACAAGCTTCATTTGGGAAAACTTTGTGAATAAAAGTTGTAGATTATGCAACAAGCTACAACTTTCATGTTTTGACTTTTGTTTGAATCCAAATGAATCTTGGTGAGAAAGTGGGGCAAAGTTGGGAAAAAATTAGGGTTTTCCATAACTTAGAAAAATTCTAAGTTATGAAAAATTCCCATTTCAAACCCTAATTTGCAATTCTTGGTTTCTTGGTGAACAAGTTTCATGATTTGGCATGTTTTGATGAAAAATGAATCTTGACTCTTGATTTTGACCAAAAAGTCAAAGTTTGACTTTTCAGTATACAGTCAAAATTGATCAATTGACTGAGAAATTCAACTGTCAATCTTGTGTACTTGGGATCTTTTGAGTTTCTTGAGCATGCCAAGATAATTCCATGGGGTCCTTGAGTCCATATGTAAGTTTGGTTTGTCATTGGCTAGGTCAAACAGTCAAAAATTACCCTTGTGCAGTCAAAACCCTAAAAATGACCATTTTACCCTTTTGATGATCTGATCAAGTTTCTTGTGGAATTGTGATCCAAACTTGATCAAATGGTCCATATGAGTTCATAATGTTGATGTGGGTCAATTTTCATGAGATTTGACTGTCAATTGGCCACAGTTGACTTTTTCCCCAATACAGCTGATTTCTAGGTCATCTGTCCAATTGATTGGACAAAACTTGGAATCAAGACTTGAAACTTGGTATGGATAAACTTGGGAGTCCAACATGAAGCATGAAAGTCATTTTAGGCATTTTAGGTCAAAATATCTTTGTGCAAACACAAACCCTAATTTGGGTCAACAGTGCAAGGAGAAGTCTTGAGCAGAGGAAACCCTAACTGGATCTTGAGCTCCAAGGGTCTTGTGATGAGAAAATGTTGAGAAAATGGGAGGGAAAATTTTGGGGTACAACATAATCTGAAAGGATTTTGATTCTGTACTCACTGTATTAATGATTCAATCATTATTGAAAATAACATTGTTGCCTAATTTGGAATGTTTCTATGACCTGAAAAATCATGACAGATTTTTTGTTTATGATATTTGATTGAGTCTGGATATGACGGAGAGAAACTCTTCTCTTTTGTGCACACTGTGCCAACTTTGCTGTTTATCTGTTTTCATTAAATATTTCAGCCACACCTCTAATACTAACCACCCTAGGCTGATATTTGGATGTTGTTTTCCTATGATGTTTGTGACACTTGAATATGTAAGTAGACCAGTTTGAACTTTTTTATCTTCCCTCTAAAAGGAACCTCGGGCTCCTCTTCTAACATTATAAACAGAATTTCTGGGAGAAGTTCCTGTCATTTTCAAACATCCATTCATACATTCATCTTGGGGGTTGGCATTACAATATTGCCAAAAAAGGAACCTGGTGCTATAAAACTTTCACCATGGTAGCGTCAAAGGAAGGGTCAGATCTATCGTGTATTTGCAAGAGGCTGATTTCACGACTTGAATGGAGACCTTCTAGTCGCAGTGTCTGACATGTGTCAGTGTCCTGCACTTGTATGACACTCTTACGACACGTGTCAGACAAGTGTCCCCCAAAAAATGTGTTTTTCTTTGCTTCAACACTCTTTAATTTAATGTTTGAAATCCTTATGATACTCATACAATACATGTCGAAAAATACAGACAAATGTTTCAAAAAGAATTTGTTTTTTGTTTTTTTCTTTGCTTCAACACACTTTAAATTTTTGTGGACAAATCACACACACATCTAAAAGGCTTAAATATGTATTGAGGAAATGTTATAAATGAAGAATTAAAGACATTAATTTTGATTAGAATATCTCTTTTAATAGTAGATGGATGAATGAAGCTCAAATATATATAGCGGTGTTGGCGTCTTATATTTTTGACATTATTGGTGTCATAGTGTTTGTGTCGTGTCCCGTTGTCCGTGTTGGAGACTGTGTTTCATAGTCAAGTGCAACTAACTTTCTTTGAGTTATTTTTTATAATAGTAACTCATTTCTCTTGGAAATGTGTGTACTGTTTAACTTTATTTTTAACTGTCAAAACCAACTTTCCTAAAAGCTTTCAGTTGTTAGGTGAATGTTCAACGTTAGTTTTATGTATATTAATGCATCTCTTCATACAAAACGGCTTTGGGCTTAAAGTGTGGATAACGTTCAGAACCAACCTATCTAGTATTGACATTCAACTGTCATTCAGAAGAATGGGATGCCACATCAGGATTAAACTCTTAATCACTTGGTCACAGAGGTTCTAATCCCATGTCAAGCCCTATTTTCCTAAAAGTTAAAGTTGTTTCATGGATGTACAAGTTTGGTTTTATATATCTTTCTGTTGTTGTGTTAAACGGTCAAGTTCTTCCCCGACTTTAATACAAATCGGAGGCATGCATTTTTTATTATTGAAATAGTTTGGCCTTTTTTGATACTCAAGTTTAGATAGGTATTTGATGGTTATGTTCATTCATTCATCTAGTTAATACCTTAAACCCGACCCAATTTTGTGTTCCATTTATAGGGGTAGTGGTGAAATGTCAACAAGGGACTTACAGAAGATGGTTCAAGCACTTCCACAATACAGTGAACAAATCGATAAGCTCTCCCTCCATGTGGAGGTTAGTTCTTGATACCCGGAAAAATTATTTAATTGTTGTATGATATTCGTTGTAAATAATGTATTTTTTAAAATAATTATTATTAGTAATTTGTATTTGGCCCATTAGGTTAAACTAGTCTATATAAACAGATTAGTGCCTGTGCATTATTCGTTCATACCTGAAGTATATTACTCAGTTTTCTTAATATGGAAAAGAAGTGTTCTATCTTCACGTGGAAGCAAACCTGTCACACTGTTGTTTTAGATATAGGGATTTTAGAGAAAAAGGCAAGGGAAAGAATAGAGACTTCTAAAAGGAAGAAAAAAAAGTTGTAATACCTAGCAATACCACATTCTAATTATATTAGTTCCTTATTGCCACCATCTCCCTTTAAAAATAAAGTTTTCTTTTTGTAATCTGTAGCAATATATATTTTAGCTATATGTAGTTTAATTAGATCTACCTGTATTTTAGTTCCTTATTTTTCCATCTCCCTTTAAAAGGAAAAAATGGAAGGTGACACTGAATAATCGCCGTAGTGTCTTCTTACAGAGGGAATATTTTGTTGACAATAAAGAAAGGGAGGGATATAACACCCTTGATTCCCTAAGGCTTATTATAACATCAACAACTTTACTTTAGAAGTTATAGCAGTTCTTAGTTACAAACTGCCATAAAACAAAACACAATTGCTTTTATAATTATTTTAACTACTGGATGACAAAACTATACTATGTATTGGGAAAGTTCTTTGTTCAAAATTTGATGAATTAACACAGGCAATCATATTCTTAACGCAAAGGGACAAGGCGAGGACAAAGGAAATTGAACTCTTAATGCAAATGCAGAATTTTAGTGGAAGACAGGTATATTATTTTGACGCATTTAAAGTTAAATTTTATGAGTATTATTTTAAAGATTATTATTTTAATACCTTTTTTTAGGGATTGGAATCACCCGCTGATGGTAGACGTTCATCTGAGTCTAGCTACCGTATTGGAGATAATGGAACTTCAGGGGGGACAAATTAGACTTTGCTATGATCGAGATAATTAGATTGTGAACTTTCTCATGTATTTTTGGCATAATGATACTTATTATTATAAGATTAGGAATTGATATATTTTGGGTTTTTTGTACTACTTGACATGATTATGGAACTCGCATATTACATGATTATGGAACACACATTTTTTTGGAAATTATAATGCTTATTTGATGTTAAATATTTTTTATTGAAATTATTTTTACTATATTACAAAGTGATAGAAAATAAAACAAAAAATAATACTATAAATAAATATATTAAAGAAAAAAATAACACAAAAAAAAAACTATATTTAAAATTTTTTACATAGATAATAATTTAAATAAAAAATATATATAATAGAAAAATAAAAAAAAATCAAGACATAAACAAAAGTCATGGCGACAGTACCGAACCGTCGTAATCAACAATTAAAAATAATCAACAAAAGTCATGACGGTATCGAACCGTCGCCATAAACAATTTAATCAATTTCAAAAGATATTCACGACAGTATCGAACCGTCGCCATCAATAATTAAAAGAAACTCAAAAGATAGTCACGACGGTATCAAATAGTCACCAATACTTGATTATGTCAGCTCCAAACCCGTCGTAAACTTGAACGGCAGTTTTTGTAACCGTCGCGAAATAGGTTGGGGACACACACTTCTGCGACGGTAAAGCAACCGTCGTGGAAAGCAAATTGCGACGGTTTTAACCGTCGTAATCTACAAAAATACCTGTCGCAATCTGCCAATTTTCTTGTAGTGTGATACTTCCTTCTTTGCTGGAAAAGTCTTTTTGATGGCAGCGGAAGCAGATGCATCTTTTTGAATTTTCCCGCTTTTTATGCCGGCTTCAACTCTCTCACCAGTTAGAATCAACTCAGTGAACCCCACAGACGAACTTCCAATCAGGTGATTAAAGAAGGGCCCTGACAGAGTCCCCAAGAACATGTCCACAAGCTCTCTTTCAGATAAAGGTGGTTGTACTCGTCCTGCCAAGTCTCTCCATTTCTGGGCATACTCTTTGAAACCTTCATTTGAGACCATGCCCATACTCTGTAATTGAGTACGGGTGGGTGCTAAGTCCGCATTATATTGATACTGTTTGTAGAAGGCAGCCACCAAATCCTCCCAATTATGCACATCAGACCTCTCCAACTGGTAAAACCAATCCAGCTGCGTTCCCGTAAGATTGTCCTGGAAGAAATGGACCCACAGGTCTTTGTCAGAAGAATGTGGTTGAATTTTCCTGACATAAGATCGTAGGTGCATCTTGGGACAAGACAACCCATCGTACTTAGCAAACAGAGGTACTTTGAATTTAGGAGGGATCACAATTCCAGAAACCAACCCTAACTCTTTGAAGTCCAGCCCAGGCACTCTCTGTATCTCCATGGCAGCTAGACGCTCTTCCAAGTTCTTGTATTTGTCATCGGCTGGAGGGTACTGCTGTTCAGAATATTCTTCATCCTCTTCTTCCTCTTCTTCCTCAGAATCAGATGGTACGGCAGCTCCCTTTCCTTTTCTTACCCCTTCATCAGATGTTGAGGGGAAATCAAGGACCCTTCTGGCTTAACCTTCAAATCTTCTGCCCAAGGTAGCCACACCAACTCTCTTCTTTTTCTTTTTCTCTTTTTCCTTCTCTAGTAGAGTCTTGAGCTCCTCCTGCCCCTTAGCCAAGGTCAGAAGTAGCTGTTGAAACTGGGAATTTTGCGCTTGCAAATCTTTGACTGTCTGCTCAATATCCATCTTGCTGAAATAAACAGCAGAGAGATGAGGAAACTTGGTGTGAAGACCTGTTTATGCATATGATGAATGATATGTATTCATGTAATGCATTCAAGGATTCAGAAATTCAAATTTGTTTTAAACAAAAAGGAACACACGTCATATAAATAAGATAGAACTTGTTAGTACATCAATGCCCCATGGGAAAAATAATACAAAATTCTAAAGTAAAAAGACGTTGCGCATCCTCTTTGGTGCAATGTAGGTGTTGAGAGTCTTCTCTTCGTGAAGTTGACGAGTAAGTTCCAAAACCTTCTTCTCACTGGCGTAGAATTGGGCTTCAAAAGTATCGCGTTCTCCCTTGAGTTGTATCCAACTCCTTTGTAAGTCTTCAAGTGATGTTGGCATGTCAGGATGTAGGAGGGTGTATGGAACCTCTCCTTCCATAACAGGCTCTATAATCATAGGAAGCATGTAGTGGGCATCATAAGACTTTGGGCGTGGGTTCATACCCACTCGAGGTAAGGCTCAAAGGGGATAGAATTCTTGTGTCCCAAGGTCTTACTGTCCACCTTATTTGGCATCCTCTAAGCTCGGATGAACCTTTGTCGAAGTCCTTGATCGTCGTTGTCGAAGTCAAAAACCAAGTTTGGAATCAGCATGTCATGTGGGCCATCCCTTCGGGCATACCCAATCTGTCTCAGAGCCAAGCAGGGGTTGTAGGTGATGCCTCCCCTAATGCCTAGTAAATGGACATTAGGAAATTCCCCACAATGGTCAATGATGATGACATTCTCTTTTGATCGAAAACACCAATGGATATATGAATGTGTAAGGGTCATCAACCGTTGTGACCACCTCAAACCTTGCTCATTCTTCAAAACTGATTGGGGAAGATGAGAAATAAACCATCTTGCCAGTAGAGGAGTGCAACACATGAGAACACCTCTTTTCCTCATTGTTCGAGTGTGAAAAGAGTGGAGGATATCCCCAAGCAATGTAGGCGCCGGGTTGCGAGCCATGAAGATTTTGACAACATTCACATCTATAAGCTGGCCAGGGTTTGGGAACAAGACCAACCCATAGATGAGAAGAGCTACAATCTCCTCAAAAGCTTGCAGATATAGAGAATTCTAGCATTCTTGAGCTTTCTCAAACAGAAACGTTTCCAAGAAACCCTTGACACCACTTCTAGTTTCCCAATGGCATATGACATCAGATGGTTGCAAGTGCAGGGCTTGAGCAACATCTTTAGGCTTTGGATCTCTTTCCGTATCGTTGAAGGGTAGTTGATGGAGAATAGGAATCCTCAATATTTGAGAAAATTCCTCCAAAGTAGGCACCGGTTGGTAATCAGGAAATGTGAAGCAGTGGTGTATGGGGTCAAAGAACTAGAAGAGAACTTTCAGCATATCCTCCTCAGTGTTGGCAGTGACTAAGTTGAGAAGACGACCATGCCTCTCAGTGAATGGAGAATTCTCAGGAATCCTTGAAGCCAACTCCTTTATTTGTGGAGGAATTCTCACAAGGTTGACTTGGATAGTTTTCCTGCGAAGTGAATCCATTACCTACAAAACAGGAACAAAGATGAAGATCCAAAATCCTTGAAATGGTTAGTGGATGCATATGATGATTTATGATGTCCATGATGTTATACACAAGTATATATGTACAAACAAGTCACACAAGTTCCTAGTTTAAGCTTGCATGGGGTTTCATAGGTAAGTACCCTCTTGAAGTTTAGTTGGCTCAACCTGTCCTATAAATAGTAATCGGGTTCTAAGGAGCTAAATATCACTGGATTGTTTTCTGTGTTCATTGTTTCAGTTTAGCCACTTTACTGGCGATCAAAATATTCCAAGAAAACAACCCTCAATGAGTGTAGTATCGAGTATCTACCAGCTTCGGACTGCACCAAAGTCGGTCATATCACTACATCTTAAAAGGCCAAGATGGTCAAGTAAAGGTTCTAAAAGTCCATTAGTGCTTCATGACATCACTCAGCGGCCCCGTATTCTCTTTGATTGACTCAAAGGCTACCGGTACCCACAAATATGTCGCACTAATATAGTTATTGCTTCAACCATGTCGGTATACCCCGCACAGTTTCCATAATGTATTTATATTTACCTATGAATGTTTCCCAAATCCGGGTAGAGGATTCAAACGTAAACAATAGAACCAAATGTAAAGAAATCAAGTCAAACAAGATAAGCATGTAAAGGTGATCTAAAACCCTAAGGTAACCCCACTTTTATAATTCTCCCCAGCAGAGTCGCCAGTTCTGTGATGCGGTGGGAGAACTGACTTTAGGTTTTGCGTTTGTGTTCGCAAATATTTTGGTTTAGCAAGAGTCGCCACCGACTTTTATTTTATCCAAAAGGAAAGTTAAAAAAGCATAGGAAAGACCTTTGAGATTGTTTTTGGGTTTGGGGGGTAGATTATAAAAAGGGAATGTGCTAGCACCCTTTTCATCCATGGTTTTCCATGGGCTCCTAGTTACTTGTTTTAGATCCCTTGCTTTTGCTTTTCAATTGTTTGAAATGGTGCTTTTGTGTGTGGTTTTGAAAGTACTTTTAAAAGAGGCCTTTGATTAGGCAATATTTGTAATGATTCTTGTTTGAATGTATACAAAGGTGTTTGTCTTTTGAAAAATGTTTCAATGTTTGAAAGTTGATTAGAAATTGTTTTGAAATTGTGTGTGTTTGTTTGAAAATAGCAAGGATTGTTTGAAAGAGATCAAGTGATTAGGAGTTATCTACCATACTCAAAAGTCTTTCCTATACATTTTTATTCCTTTTACATTGTTGTTTTACCATTGTTTTTAGTAAACAACCCTATCTTTGGATGTTAAACGGGACATGCGCGGGTCATCGTATGACCATGAGAACAATATTGCCAAGTATCTTAGCATGTTTTTGAGGGACTAAATCATTTTTGTTTAGGCAACCAAGATAGCGTCATCGAGGGACTATGATCTTTTTGTTTTGTTTTGTTTTGCCAAGATACCTAGCATGCATACCATGGCCATGTTTTAAGGCAACAAAGTGGATGAAACCCTAGAGGTGCTTGTGTTCATTGTGTTGTCATTTTTCATGCATTTTGTCTTGTATTTAAGTCATGCTATTTGTTTTGATTTATGGTTTTTTCACTCAAAACCCTAATTTACTATCATGGTATATGAAAGCAATAAAATTCGTAAAGTAAATCTAGACTATTACACAATATTATGGGAAGGGGGATACAAGTTTTGAATAGGGGATATTTGCACAAAATAAAACCCTAAAACTATTACAACCCAATTGAATTCATACAATAAATAAATTAACAATTATTTAAATGTACAATAAAATGTAAATATGCACAAATGTTTTTGTATTTATTTTATGTATGTAAAAATAAATTGATTTATGTCTTAAAAATAAGAAAATAAAAATGATTATTTTTGAAAGGGTGAAAACCCTAATTTTTGTTTAATAGGAAATATGTTTTACACTGTTGTACCCCAAAATTTGCCCTCCCATATTCTTCAAATTTGTCAAGATCAATCTTCAAATGGATCAAGGATTGCACAATTCAAAGGCCTCCTAAGCCAGTCAAAATTAGGGTTTTGGTTCTTACAAGGAAGTTGAGGTTTTAAAGGGCTAAATCAAGTCCCATATGCTCATATACATTGCCAAGCATCCATATGCCAAGTTTCAAGGCTCACAAGGTCAAGTTGCACAGTCAAAAGCCTCATTTGCTTCACAATCAACTGTAGGGGTAAAATGGTCATTTGGCAGTCAAAAGTCAAAAATTTTGGTCAACATATTATTTTGAAGCCACAATCATCATTTGATCAAGTCTTGATCATGATTCCACAAGCATGGCTCAAAAATCATCAAGATGCAAAAGTTTCCATTTTTGGACAGTTGAAAAGTCAACTGTAACTTGACCAAGGCATAACGTTTTCATGGTTCATCAGAAAAATCCCATCCAATTCTCATTTTTAAGGGGATGACATTTCCTACAACTCTTCTTCACATTCCAAGTCCAAGAAATGCTCTCACAAAAAGTTATCAATTTCTACATTATAGGTCATTTTCAAAAGTCAACAAAAAGGCATTTTAAGTCAAAGACCATAACTTGAGATTGGTAAATCCAAATTACATGGGACCAAAGGCATTGGTTAGAGGACTTCAATACCTTCCCAAAATGTCAAAGAACATGTCCATATGATCAAAATTGAGCAAGATATGCATTTGAGAAGTTGGGAAATTTTTGTGAAATGGCAAAAGTCAACTATCCTTAAAACTTCAATTTTTGACAAAAGGGCCCACTTTCTTCCACTTGATTCAGCCTTGTCATTCCATACACGTGTCCCATGCTTAATTTCAAGATCAAACATTTATTTTTCTATTTTATTTAATTTTTATTGATTTAATTCATTTTAAATCCATAATAATTCAAATAAAATCCAAAAATTAATGGAATGGCATCTTTATGGTTTGAATAGCTTTTATGTATCATGATCCAGCTACCAAATTCGTGCTAGGCTATTTTGTGCACAAAATCATGGTTTTGCTCCAAGTATGGAATATCCTTTAATGGTGGTCAAACAAGAATCCAAAACTTAATTGCACAAGGTTAAGGCTCATCATATCACATAATTCTCATTCATACCTACATATGCAAGCAGTACAAACCTCATTCACGACCTAGAGATCACTGAAACATCCACAACAAGAGTGCAAAATTTTCCAAAAAGTGAGAGACCAAAAACTGTGTTGCAAACATTTTCACACAAAACTAAGCACGTAGCCTTCTTCCCTGTGATACCCTGAAACTAAGGCAATCACAAACGCACCCCTGTACACGAAACTTAAACTCCCTATTCTTGCATTGTTTCTCAAAAATATTGGCATAATCATGTTGCTTGTTTGATTTCTTACGTAACTACATTATTCAATTTCGTTTTTGGGCTTTGTATGAGGATACCCGCGTCTAGGGTTCGTTTGTGTGTTTTTTAGGCATTTTGTTTTCAGGGGAAATCAAGAGAAATCATAAGCATGGATGAATTCAGGAGGCCTGGACGAGACCAACCATGGTCTTAGAATGTTTTTTTGAGGCCTGAGGACAATTTTTAAAGCAAGCCACGGAACCTCCTGCGGATAAAAATCCGCAGGTAACTGAACCAGCGATTTGATGAAGAAGACGATGATGTGTCTTCACATCACTGGCTTGTTCAAACTAAACGCGCGTGTTTTTATTTTATTTCCAGAATATCGCTTTTATCACATATAATATTAACTGATTATTATTATATCAATTGAATCAAATGGCTCAGTGGAAGGACACGCTGGCAAATGATCACTGGGACCTGGGTTCGATTCCCAGGTCCCCCAAACGCTTGTTAATATTTTTCCTTACAGGTTCCCATGCAGGCATCCTCAAAGTGTCCCACCATACATGTCCAGATCCCAGGCGCCATGTGGCCTTGTGTACAGATCTAAAGGCTACAAAGGTGAGGAGCACCATGCTCCCAGTCAACAAGTGCTCTTGAGGATCCAGAAAGGTCAAACGTGCTTGGCAACAAAATAGGCCTAAATTTACAGATTCACCTTCCTAAGGGTCCAACACCCCCCTTTGGTTCATTCTTTTTCTTTTTTGTTTTATATTTACTAATTTAGTTATTAATTATTTTTTCTAATTATTATTATTATCACCAAAATTAACATAATTAACATTTTCACAATAAATTTCAGAAAACCAAAAAATATTTTTATTAATTACTTTTTTTGTAAATAAATTCATTAATTAATTTAGTTTAAATTAGGTTTAATTTTAATCTTCTTTTCACAATAAATAAAAATGAATTAGATTTAGGGTTTTTTATTTGACACTTTTAATTCCTTTTTTATTTTATTTCATTAAAAATATAAAACCACAAAAATACTTTTCTTGTAAATAATTAATTAATTAGTAATTAGTTTTAATTTTAATTAATTGCAAAAAAAAGAAGGACAAACTCAATTCTTTTCTCAAAAGGGTCAAAACCCTAGGACGTTCCAGATTCGATCTTTCGCGCGTATTTATTTTTTAATTCATTATTTTGTATCTGCTCAGGAAATGTAATAGTTAATTAGAACTTTACCGCTTTATTTACTTTTCTCGCACTTTATTTCCAAACGGGTTTTTGTTTTTGGCGATGTATAGACCCGTGCCTTGTAATAGCGTAGAATTTACCTTTTCGCATTTTATTTCCTGTAAATCATTTAACTGTTAATATGCCCGCAAGAATGTATGAAAAATAAAACCAATCCGTAGCTCACAAATAACATGCAAAGACAATTTAACTGAAAAACAACACACATGCACATGCCACCCTTAGGGTACGCCTCACTCGTTGCCTCGAACGTGGTCATCAAGTATAGGGTGTCTTAGAGGTCGCCCTCCTGTCTAAGATCCGGTTGCCTCGAAACGGTTGCCTCGGATAAAAAGGATCTAGGACATTAGGGTTACTTATAAGGTGTCCTACTGTTGCTTCGGTGACCACATTTCCCTTAATCGAATTGACCCGAACACCTCCAACAATGGTGCTACCTACGTCTCAATGGTGGGATAGCACTATCTAAAGGACTCTTACACAACCTAATTCCTTAGAGTAGGTAGATCTCATGGGTACTTGCTCTCTTCAAACAAACAAAACAACTTTTCGCACCTACACTTTCAAAAGGTTTTCAAACAAATATTTCATACACTCTTGAGGACAGATACAAGAGTTACTTATAAATTTTTCAAACGAAACTTTTTCAAAACCCACACACACTTGAAAAGAAAACTATTTTTGAAAACATAAGAGCAAGTACCTAAGAGCCCGTGGATAACCACGGATAGAAAGGGTGCTAACACCTTCCCTTTCTATAAATCTACCTCCCGAACCGAGAAACATTCTCGAATAAGGAATTTTGCTGTGCTTTTGTCCTTTCCATGTTGGAGAACATAAAAGACGGTGGCGACTCTTGCTTACCGCGACATTTCGCGAAACCAGCTAAAAAACAGTCAGTTCTATTTCCACCGATCACAGAACTGGCGACTCTGTTGGGGATCTAATAAAAGTGAGGTGTACCTTAGGAATTAGACCACTCTTATGTTTTCAATTGCTTGCTTTGTTTGCTTTAATATTGTGGGCCTGTCTTGGAGATTCATAGATCCTAACCCGGATCTGGGGGATACCTTTTAGAAAGTAGCAACAAACTGTGAGGGAACTGTGCGGGGTATACCGACACGGTTGAAGCAGTTTGCTACGTTGATGTGGCACTTTGGTGAGTACCGGTAACCCTTGAGTCAAGTCAAGGAGAGTACGGGGCCGCCGCGTGGTGTCGTGAAGCATCAATTGACCTTAGGAACCTTACTTGACCATCCTGGCCTCTTTAGGGGTAGTGAGATGACCGACTTTGGTGCAGTCCGAAGTTGGTTGATACTCGATACTACACTCATTGAGGGTTGTTTTCTTGGAATATTTTGATCGCCAGTTCAGTGGCTAAATCAAAACAATGAACACAGAAAACAACCCAATGATATTGAGATCCTTAGAACCCGGTTACTTTTTATAGGACAGGTTTTGAGCCCACCAACTTCAAGAGGGTAGTACCCCAAACTTCATGCTGGCCTAAACTCTAAGGGTTGTCTGGTGTGACTTGTGTGCCTTATCATGTTTGCTTTTTGTGAATACTTGTGGTGTGTCCTTATCATAACATCATAGCATCATACAACATCATATGCATCCACTAACCACTTCAAGGGTTCGAATCTTCATCTTTGTTCTTGTTTTGTAGGAAATGGAAACTATTCGCAGAAAGACAATTCAGATCAACCTTGTAAGGGTCCCTCCTCAGCTTAAGGAGCTTACATCCAGGATTCCCGAGAACTCTTCCTTCAGTGAAAGGCATGGTAGACTCATCAGCTTGGTCAATACCAACATTGAAGAGGATATGATAAAAGTTCTCTTCCAGTTCTTTGACCCTTTGCACCACTGCTTTACTTTCCCGGATTATCAATTGGTGCCTACCTTGGAAGAGTTTTCTCAGCTTCTGAAGATTCCTATCCTTAGTCAACTACCCTACAACAGTACGGAAAGGGAACCAAAACTTGAAGAGGTTGCTAAAGCATTACACCTACAACCATCTGACATCAAGGGGCATTGGGAAACCAGAAGTGGTATCAAAGGGTTCTTGGCAAAGTTCCTGTTTGAGAAAGCACAAGAATGTTGGAATTCCCTTGACCTACAAGCCTTTGAAGAAGTTGTGGCACTCCTTGTCTATGGGTTGGTGTTGTTCCCGAATCCAGATCAGCTTATAGATATCAATGCTGTCAAGATCTTCATGTCCAGGAATCCTATACCTACGTTGCTTGGGGACATCCTCCACTCATGTTACACTCGAACCATGAGAAAAGAGGTGTTCTCATGTGCTGCACTCCTCTCCTAGCAAGGTGGTTTATTTCGCACCTTCCACAATCAGTTTTGAAGAACGAGCGGGGTTTGAGATGGTCACAACGGTTAATGACTCTTACATATGCTGATATACATTGGTGTTCTCGGTCCAGAGAAAATGTCATCGTCATTGATCGTTGCGGAGAGTTTCCTAATGTGCCTTTACTTGGAATCAGAGGGGGCATTACTTACAACCCATGTCTGGCTTTGAGACAGTTTGGATATGCTCGGAGGGATGGCCCTCATGATATGTTGATTCCTGACATAGTTTTTGACTTCGACAACGATGCACAAGGACTTCGCCAGAGATTCATCAGAGCTTGGAGGATGCCCAACAGGGTAGATAGCAAGACACTGGGGCACAAGAACTCCATCCCCCTGGAGCCTTATCTCAAGTGGGTACGAGCCCGCTCCCAAAAGTTAGTGATGCCATATCCTCATGTTCTCCCCGTGATCAAAGAGCCAGTTTTGGAAGGAGAGGTGCCATACACCATTCAACATCCTGACATGCCAACGTCTTGGGAAGAAATGAAAAAGAGCTGGATCCAACTCAAGGAAGAACGAAATTCTCTTGAAACCAGTCTACATGCCAGTGAGAAGAAGGTCTTGGAGCTCACCCGTCTACTTCACGAGGAAAAGACTCTCAACACCTACATCGCTCCAAAGAGGATGCGCATTGTCTTTTGGGATTCAGTTTTGTAATGTTTTGCCCATGAGGCCCTGATGTACTGAACGGATTATTTCTTAATATGACGTGTGTTCCTTTTTGTCTACAACGAATTTGAATTTTCGAACCCTTGAATGCATTGCATAAATAGAATATCATGCATCATGTGCATAACAGGTACCCTTTTTTTTACAGGTTGCTTAATCTTCTTCGCTGTTTATTTCAGCACTCACTCACTCACTCAGTCATCATGAATCCTGAACCTACTACTGAGCAAGCCATCAAGGCCCTCCAGGCCCAGAACGCCCAGTTTCAAGAGCTGGTCATGAGCTTAGCCCAGGGACAACAGGAGTCGAAGGCTTTGCTCCTGAAGAAGAAGAAGAAGAAGAAGAAGAGGACTGTGTTGTTCAACACTGGACACAGACTCGGGAATACACTGCAGAATGAAGCTGAGCTGACTACTCCATCTGTTGGGGAAGGAAGTCACCAAGAGGGAAGGGTTCCTAGTCCCGTAGTCTCTGACGCTGAGACAAATTTCAATGATGAACAGTACCCTCCTGCTGAGGACCGGTACAAACAGCTGGAGGACCAGTTAAATGCTATAGAGATTCAACGTGTGTTCGGGCTGGACTTTGGAGACCTAGGCTTATCTTCTGGGGTGGTGATCCCTCACAAGTTCAAGGCACCTGCCTTTGTGAAGTACGACGGGGCTTCCTGTCCTAAACTGCACTTCCGCTCTTATGTAAGGAAGATCCAACCTTACACTACAGACAAGAATCTATGGATCCATTTCTTCCAGGAGAGTCTTTCAGGGACTCAACTCGAATGGTTCTATCAGCTGGATGGAAACAGTATTCGAAACTGGGAGGACTTGGCTACTGCATTTTATAAGCAGTATCAGTACAATTACGACCTCGCTCCCACGCAGACCCAACTCCAGGGTATGTCACTTGGGACGGGTAAAGGTTTTAAGGAGTACGCGCAAAAATGGAGAGACCTGGCTGGCAGGGTGCAGCCACCGTTGACTGACCGTGAACTCGTGGACATGTTCTTGGGGACCCTGTCTGGTCCATTCTTCAACCACCTGATTGGTAATTCCTCTGCTGGGTTTACAGACCTGATCCTGACTGGTGAGAGGATCGAAGCTGGTATCAAGTCGGGGAAGATACAGAAAGGTGCCTCCTCAAGTACTGAAAAGAAGCCCTTCAAGAAGGAAGCTAGTGTTGTTTATTGTCCAAGGAGACAGAACAAACCGGAACGCCGCCAAGCTGTCAACGCGGTGGTAATTTCAAAGCCTGCTGCTGCTCCTCAGCAATACAACCAACCAAGGGGTGAGAGGCCCAAAAGGCAGTACACTCGGCTCAGCATGACCCTCTCTCAGATATTGCCGCAACTACTGTCAACCAATCTGGTAACTGTCAAGGAAGCTCCGAAGGTGGTAAACACAACCTCCCCAAAGTACAACCCTAACGCCCGCTGCGCTTATCACTCTGATAGCCCGGGGCATTCTACTGATGATTGTTGGGCTCTAAGGAATAAGGTTCAGGACCTTATTGATGCTAAGGAAATACAGTTCGAGGCGCCCGAAAGGCCCAATGTTGTGACTGCTCCCATGCCCCAGCATGGAGTGAATGTTGTGGAAGAAGACCTGTATGTAGCCTCCGTGGATGATATTGTTACTCCGCTGTTGACCGTCAAGAGGAACCTGTTGCTAGCCGGTTTATTTCCGGGATGTAGTAAAGGTTGCCATCTATGTGCTGTTTCACCTGCTGGTTGTCCTTTGCTGAAGTCAGGCGTCCAAAACCTGATGGATAGCAAAGAAATCTTGTTCAAGAAGATTGATGTTCCTGCTGTCCATACCGAAGAAGTTTCTATTGCCACTATTTTCAACAACCCCCCTAAGGCTCCCTCAAAGAAGCCTGTCAAAATCATGCCTGTTCACAAGATTGCACCTATCATTATCACCGTTCCGGGGCCCATCCCCTATAAGTCTGACAAAGCTGTCCCTTAGCACTATGGGGCAGATGTTTATGTTCTGGGAGTAAAACAAGAGTTTGATACTAGTACCGGTGTCAGCAACATCACCGGGCCTGCCAAGGTTACTCGTAATGGTAGGCTGTTCTCACTCGATATTATGCCACCAACAATTCAGAGACCTCTTGTCATCACACCTGCAAGTGTGCCCGCTTCCCTGCCTGACCAAGTTCCTGTTTCTACCCCGGCTGCCGAGTCATCTGACGCTCGGGGCAAAGGGATTGCTACTGATGTGCCTGCCCGGACAGAGGCACCAAAGACAACCGCTGTCGAAGCTTCCAAGCAAGAGATGGAAGAGATCCTCAAAATTATCAAGAAGAGTGATTTCAATGTAGTTGAGCAGCTGGGGCACACCCCCTCTAAAATCTCTATGCTATCACTGTTATTGTGTTCAGAGGCCCATGCCAAGGATCTGATCTCCTTCCTGAAGACGGCCCACGTGCCACAAGAAACGTCTGCTGATCAATTTACCGATTGCATGGCCAACTTGACTGCTGATAATGGGTTGGGTTTCTCTGATGCCGATCTGATTGCCAAGGGAAAGAAACATAACGATGCCCTGCATGTCTCCATTGAATGCAGAGGCACTACTCTTGCCCATGTGTTGGTAGACACCGGTTCTTCGTTGAATGTATTACCCAAGAAAGCTCTAGACAGGCTGGATTGTGAGGGTTTAGAGCTCAAACCTAGTAACATTATTGTTCAGGCCTTTGACGGGTCGAAAAGGATGGTACATGGTGAAGTTGACATCCCAATCAGGGTTGGTTCACAAGTTTTTTATTCTACTTTCTATGTGATGGACATTCGTCCATCCTATTCTTGTTTGCTGGGTCGTCCATGGATCCACAAGGCTGGAGCTGTGACCTCCACGTTACATCAGAAGCTTAAGTACCCAGTCAGGGGGAAGATCGTAACAGTTTAAGGGGAAGAAGAATATATGGTCAGCCACCTCAACTCGTTCCGGTACGTAGAGATGGATGGGGAGTTCATTGAGACCCCCTTTCAACACTTTAAAGAGGTGCCTCAGACATTGGCAGCAGCAGAGACAGTGACTGAAGATGATTCTCCTTTGAAGATGGCTTCCTTGAAGGATGCCCAGGCTGTGGTTGAGAAGGGTGAGTGCACAAACTGGGGCCGAATTCCTGATTTCACTCCAAAGACTGACAAGTTTGGTTTGGGTTTCACTGCAGAAGCTCAGAGGGATGTCCGTAAGGCAAGGATTGGAAGACCTCTCGTATTCATCACCAACCCGAGAGTAAATGCTATTGAGGACGACATGGAGGAATCTGAATTTGACAGCTGGATCTACCCAACGACCGACGGTGGACCAAGCAACTAGACTGCCAAAGACTTCACACCTATTACTTTTGTCACTCAGTAATGAACTCCTTTGTTTTGAATTTGTAACGAACAATAATTACTAAACGTTATGGCCCGGTGTCTTACCCAGGGCACCATGGTTTCATTTGTGAGGGCTTGTTATTTGTCACTTTCATATATCATGAATAAAAGCATTGGACGTTTTTCACATTTCAAATCTTGCGCTCCTTTTCCTTCTTTATATATTGCAAAACAACTATATTTACACACACTCACCTATACAGGTTCCAATCCACTCTGGATCTCACTGGTAACGACTCTGCTACCGCCAGTTTTGACTTTGAAAATCCGATCAACTTAGCCGAAGACGAAGGTTAAGATGATTGCGAAGTGCCTGGTGAGCTTGCAAGACTACTACTCCAGGAAGAGAGGGCCATTCAACCACATGAAGAGCCAGTGGAAACGGTAAATCTGGGTACTGAGACAGACAGAAAGGAAGTCAAGATTGGTGCCAATCTGGAGCTCAGTGTGAAACAACGGTTGATTCAGATGCTGCATGATTATGTGGAAATCTTTGCCTGGTCCTACGAAGACATGCCTGGATTGGATACCGACATTGTGGTTCATCACCTGCCTACCAAGAAAGACTGCCTTCCGGTAAAACAGAAGGTCCACCGTATGCGTCCAGAGATGTCCGAGAAAATCAAGGCTGAGGTTATGAAACAATTTGATGCCGGGTTTCTAGCAGTGACTTCTTACCCTCAGATGGTTGCCAACGTGGTTCCAGTACCAAAGAAGGATGGTAAGGTCCGAATGTGTGTTGATTACAGGGATTTGAACAGGGCAAGCCCCAAGGATGATTTCCCTCTACCTCACATCGATGTTCTGGTTGACAATACTGCTCAGCATAAAGTATTCTCCTTCATGGACGGCTTCTCCGGTTATAATCAGATCAAGATGGCCCCTGAAGACATGGAGAAGACCACCTTTGTTACTCAGTGGGGCACCTTTTGCTACAAGGTCATGCCATTTGGGTTGAAAAATGCTGGGGCAACCTACCAACGTGCCATGGTTGCTTTGTTTCATGACATGATCCATCACGAGATCGAAGTATATGTCGACAATATGATTGCAAGGTCCCAAACTGAGGAGGAACACCTTGACCATCTACAGAAGCTGTTTGACCGTCTGAAGCTGTACAAGCTGAGGTTGAACCCAAACAAGTGCACCTTCGGGGTGAGATCTGGAAAATTGCTAGGCTTCGTCGTAAGTGACAAAGGTATTCAAGTGGACCCTTCCAAGGTGAAAGCCATACAAGAGATGCCAGTTCCCAAGACAGAAAAAGAAGTCAGAGACTTTCTAGGACGGCTGAACTACATTTCCCGATTCATCTCACATCTAACTGCTACCTGTGAACCAATCTTCAAGCTACTGAAGAAAGATAAAGTGGTACATTGGAACGATGAATGTCAGGCCGCTTTCGACAGAATCAAAGAGTATCTCCAAGAACCACCCATTCTTATGCCACCGGTTGAAGGGAGACCTCTAATCTTATACTTGACAGTACTTGACAGCTCAATGGGGTGTGTGCTGGGGCAGCATGACGAGTCTGGCCGAAAAGAGCATGCTATTTATTACCTTAACAAAAAGTTTACCGACTGTGAGACCCGATACTCACTGCTCGAGAAAACTTGTTGCGCTTTGGTATGGGCTGCTCGCCGGCTGAGACAGTATATGTTGACTCACACTACTCTGTTGATTTCAAAAATGGATCCAATCAAGTATATATTCGAAAAGCCTGCCTTGTCCGTAAGAATATCAAGATGGCAGATGATCTTGACGGAATATGACATCCAGTACACAACTCAGAAAGAAATCAAGGGAAGTGTATTGGCAGACCATTTGGCACACCAGGCAGTGGATGACTACCAGTCGATGAACTTTGAATTTCCGGACGAGAATATCATGGTAGTGACTGACTGTGAAGTACCTGGACCGGATGAAGGACCTGAGGAAGGATCCCGATGGTCTATGCACTTTGATGGAGCCTCAAACACGTTGGGTAACAGTGTTGGCGCTGTGATCATTTCCCTAAAAGGCACTCATACTCCACTTACTGCCCGGCTATGTTTCAACTGCACCAACAACATGGCAGAGTATGAAGCATGTATCATGGGTCTTCAAGCTGCAATTGACTTAAGGATCAAGTTTCTGAGTGTCTTCGGAGATTCCGCTCTCGTGATCAGCCATATCAAAGGCGAGTGGGATATGAAACACCCAAATCTTATTCCTTACAAGGAGTATGTGTTGACATTGATCCCCCATTTCGAAGAGATAACTTTTGAACACTTCCCAAGAGAGGAGAATCAGTTGGCGGACGCGCTAGCTACGATGTCTTCTATGTTCAAAGTCAAATGGGATAACGAAGCTCCCCGGATCATTATCTGGAAATTAGATGAACCTGCATATTGCTGTGATCTCGAGGCTAAAGAGGTAACTGAGAAACCTTGGTATCATGAAGTGAAGAGGTACTTGGAAGCTCAAGAATACCCTGAGGGTGCATCTGTTAATGACAAGAAGTTCCTGAGAAGGTTCGCTGCAAAGTTCTTCCTCAGTAATGGCATTCTATACAAGCGAAACCATGATTCAACTTTACTGCGTTGTGTGGATAAAACTGAAGCAGAAAAGATCATGGCAGAGCTGCATGAGGGTACCTTTGGAACACATTCCAGTGGACATACCATGGCAAAGAAAATCCTTCGGGCAGGATATTTCTGGTCCACAATGGAAGCCGACTGTTACCAACATTCTCGGACGTGTCACAAATGCCAGATCTATGCTGATAAGGTGCACGTTCCTCCAGTTCCTCTGAACGTTTTGACAGCACCTTGGCCTTTTGCAATGTGGGGCATTGATATGATCGGCGAGATCAGACCTACGGCATCCAACGAGCATCGCTTCATCCTAGTGGCGATTGATTACTTCACGAAGTGGGTCGAAGCAGCTTCCTATGCTACAGTAACCAAGAACGTCGTGGCACGATTCATTCGGCACAACCTGATCTGTCGATACGGCGTACCAGAGAGGATCATTACGGACAATGGTACCAATCTTAACAACAAGATGATCACTGAGCTCTGCGAGCAATTCAAGATACAGCACCACAACTCTTCTCCCTACCGGCCGAAGATGAATGGGGTTGTAGAAGCAGCGAATAAGAATATCAAGAAGATTGTGCAGAAGATGATAGTGACCTACAAAGATTGGCACGAAATGTTACCGTTTGCTCTTCATGGGTACCGTACCTCAGCACGGACGTCAACAGGGGCAACCCCCTTTTCCTTGGTCTATGGCATGGAGGCAGTCTTGCCTATTGAAGTCCATATACCCTCTCTCCGGATAATGAAGGATGCAGATTTGAACGAAGATGACTGGATCCAGACTCGACTTGATCAATTGAACCTAATTGACGAAAAGAGACTCACTGCTATTTGTCATGGTCAGACGTACCAAAAACGGATGATCAGGGCATTTAACAAGAAAGTCAGACGACAAGAGTATCAAGTCGGAGACCTGGTAATCAAGCGCATCATTCTTCCTCAAAGTGATCCCAGGGGCAAATGGACCCCTACGTACGAAGGGCCATTTGTGGTTAAACATATCTTCTCAGGAGGAGCTATGATTCTAACCACCATGGATGGTGACGACCTTCCTCACCCCGCCAATGCAGACATAGTAAAAAGATACTACGCGTGAATTAAAGACCCGCTAGGTTGACACACCTAGGAAAAAATAAGGGCTTCCCGGTGAACCAAAAGGGTTCGGGCAAAAATAAGGGATGAAATGAAAAAAATCTGTACACCCGGCAAGTCGAAAACCTGAAAAGGCGGCTTGGGCAAAAATGGGTATCCCGGTGGACTGAAAACCCGAAAGGGCGGTCCAGGCAAAAGTTAGGGATTAAAGCATAATACTATGTCTCATTGGATCACCTTGCATCCAGAATTCGGCATCAACTATCAGTTTCAGACGACATCGATCAATCAACTTCATCGTCAACTAAGCAGCGAAGTGATGAGACGCTCGAAGACATAAAGGAGATAGCAGAGTTGGAACCCAGTGGGATTGTTCACATAGCTGTTTTGTTTTCCTTTTCAAAATTGTATAAACTCTATGTTGTTCGGCGGCGTTCTCTTACTAGGACGTCAGCCTCTTGTACAAAAACGCCTATTTACAGGCAAATTCAAAATCAATACAAATCCACTTTTTCAGACAAATTGCCAATTGTTTTTCCTTTTTTATGTTTTGTTTTGCAAAGAACGTCCAATGTTAATTTTTGATATATGCATTTGACATTAATTGCTAAATCATAAATATTTGCATGCGAAACAAAGGACTAATTACAGGTGGCATTAGAAACAGGGGCAATAATGAGTTGTCTAAGCAATCTAGTTGCTCTGTCCACCAAGGTACCAAGGTAGGTTCGGCTGAAGAAAGCAACCAGGATACCTTCACTCCCCGCAGAGTAAGACCAGAATCAGTAATACTCTCCCCCGAGCAGAGTTGGTCTCTCATCAGCCCTAAAAAGGCACAGTATCTCCAGCAAGTCAGCGATACTCTCCCCAAGCAAAGTTAGTCTACTGTCAGCCTTAAGGAAGTTGGGTATCCCCAGAAGATCTCAACATTCCCCAGCGGAGTATACAGATGTTCCTCAGCAAGCATCCCAATATTCCTCGACGAAAATATAAGATTGTTCCCCGGCGGAATACAGACACCCCAGTGGAGCCACTTCCCCAGTACAGTCCAAAAGTTTCCCAGGAGAGTTGAATCATCCTCCCCAGTAGATTCTGGAAGCTTATCCCCAGTAGATTCTGGAAGCTTATCCCCTGCAGAGTACATATCTCTCCCCGGCTTTATTCAGAAGGTTATTCCCCACCAGAGCCTAACTGGGTTATCCTCAGCTAATTACCACAGAAAGATCGTCCTCGGCGAAGTTCTCCCTATCCCCCAGCGAAGTTCATCAAATTCCCCAACATAACTTATCAATGGAATCCCCAGCGGAGTTATCATCAAATTCTCAGCGAAGTATCTCTTCCCACAGAGTATTCCCCGCAGAGTAATCTCTTCACCAGTTTATTGCTCAACGGAGTCATCTTCTCCTACCGGTTTATTCTTGCAACCATCATCCCCAGCGGAAACGAAGAACTCTACTCTTCAAAACGTCAGCTCAGGAGTTAACTTCCCGGCACTCGTCAAGGATTTATTTTCCTAGACGAAAATACATTCATAAACACATCACATTATCATACACCATGACGCATGCATATATGCATCATAAACACACAATCTCATTTATTCTTGAGAACATCATGACATCATGCATTTCATACATCATGACATTGCATACAACTAATGTTTTGCCTTTTCAGGAAAAAGGTCAACCCAAAGTTGATTACTATCAACTGTCGCAATTCCAGATTCGATTCCTGTATCTAGCCAGGGCATATCTGTTGATGACAATTCCAGATTCGATTCCTGTATCTAGCCAGGGCATATCTGTTGATGACAAATTCCAGATTCGATTCCTGTATCTAGCCAGGGCATATCTGTTGATGACTAATTCCAGATTCGATTCCTGTATCTAGCCAGGGCATATCTGTGAGTAACTGATTGTAGATTCGACACCTGTATCTAGCCAGGGCATATCTGCATGAAGAGTTTAGAGATTCGACACCTGTATCCAGCCAGGGCATATCTGTAGACGACCAATTCCAGATTTGATACCTGTATCCGGCCAGGGCATATCTGTGAGTAACTGATTGTAGATTTGACACCTGTATCTAGCCAGGGCATATCTGCATGAAGAGTTTAGAGATTCGATTCCTGTATCTAGCCAGGGCATATCTGTAAGCGACTAATTCTGGATTCGATACCTGTATCTAGCCAGGGCACATCTGCGAGTGAATTGATTGTGGATTCGATACCTGTATCCAGCCAGGGCATGTCTGCATGAAGAGTTTAGAGATTCGATTCCTGTATCCAGCCAGGGCACATCTGTAGACGACCAGTTCCGGATTTGACACCTGTATCTAGCCAGGGCATATCTGTGAGCGATTAATCGAAGATTCGATGCCTGTATCTAGCCAGGGCATGTCCTCACTAAGAGTTTGAAGACCAACCCCTGTAACAGGCCAGGTAATTATCTTTCTTTCTCAAGTACGCAAGTTCTCGCTAAGGAATCTCTTACGCGATCGACACTTCCAAATGGCATCTATAAGCCCATTCCCGACAAGGTTCTGTCACATCTCCAGATGGAATCTATAAGCCCATCCTCCTATCCACCATCTCTCCAAATGGCATCTGTAATCCCATTCCCAACATCACATTACTGATATTCTACTATGCGAGTGCAAATTTCTGGGCACTCTGGTGTTCAGTCATCTTCCACCTTCGGATCACGAAAGGCACACAAGCCAATCTACATCCTCAAGTCTAAGAAGATTGAACAGGGGCAACTGTTGTACCCCAAAATTTGCCCTCCCATATTCTTCAAATTTGTCAAGATCAATCTTCAAATGGATCAAGGATTGCACAATTCAAAGGCCTCCTAAGCCAGTCAAAATTAGGGTTTTGGTTCTTACAAGGAAGTTGAGGTTTTCAAGGGCTCAATCAAGTCCCATATGCTCAAATACATTGCCAAGCATCCATATGCCAAGTTTCAAGGCTCACAAGGTCAAGTTGCACAGTCAAAAGCCTCATTTGCTTCACAATCAGCTGTAGGGGTAAAATGGTCATTTGGTAGTTAAAAGTCAAAAAAATTTGGTCAACATCTTATTTTGAAGCCACAATCATCATTTGATCAAGTCTTGATCATGATTCCACAAGCATGGCTCAGAAATCATCAAGATGCAAAAGTTTCCATTTTTGGACAGCTGAAAAGTCAACTGTAACTTGACCAAGGCATAACTTTTTCATGGTTCATCAGAAAAATCCCATCCAATGCTCATTTTGAAGGGGATGACATTTACTACAACTCTTCTTCACATTCCAAGTCCAAGAAATGCTGTCACAAAAAGTTATCAATTTCTACATTATAGGTCATTTTCAAAAGTCAACAAAAAGGCATTTTAAGTCAAAGACCATAACTTGATATTGGTAAATCCAAATGACATTGGACCAAATGCATTGGTTAGAGGACTTCAAGACCTTTCCAAAATGTCCAAGAACATGTCCATATGATCAAAATTGAGCAAGATATGCATTGGAGAAGTTGGGAAATTTTTATGAAATGGCAAAAGTCAACTATCCTTAAAACTTCGATTTTTGACAAAAGGGCCCACTTTATTCCACTTGATTCAGCCTTGTCATACCATACACGTGTCCCATGCTTAATTTCAAGATCAAACATTTATTTTTCTATTTTATTTAATTTTTATTGATTTAATTCATTTTAAATCCATAATAATTCAAATAAAATCCAAAAATTAATGGAATGGCATCTTTATGGTTTGAATAGGTTTTATGTATCATGAGCTAGCTACCAAATTCGTGCTAGGCTATTTTGTGCACAAAATCATGGTTTTGCTCCAAGTATGGAATGTCCTTTAATGGTGGTCAAACAAGAATCCAAAACTTAATTGCACAAGGTTAAGGCTCATCATATCACCTAATTCTCATTCATACCTACATATGCAAGCAGTACAAACCTCATTCACGACCTAGAGATCACTGAAACGGCCAGAAAAAGAGTGCAAAATTGTCCAAAAAGTGAGAGACCAAAAACTGTGTTGCAAACATTTTCACACAAAACTAAGCACGTAGCCTTCTTCCCTGTGATACCCTGAAGCTAAGGCAATCACAAACGCACCCTAAGACTACCTATCAAGCACTGTAAGTTCTTCCAAACTCACCCCTATACACGAAACTTAAACTCCCTATTCTTGCATTGTTTCTCAAAAATATTGGCATAATCATGTTGCTTGTTTGATTTCTAACGTAACTACATTATTCAATTTCGTTTTTGGGCTTTGTATGAGGATACCCGCGTCTAGGGTTCGTTTTGGTGTTTTTTAGGCATTTTGTTATCAGGGGAAATCAAGAGAAATCATAAGCATGGATGAATTCAGGAGGCCTGGACGAGACCAACCATGGTCTTAGAATGTTTTTTTAAGGCCTGAGGACAATTTTTGAAGCAAGCCACGGACCTCCTGCGGATAAAAATCCGTAGGTAACTGAACCAGCGATTTGATGAAGAAGACGATGATGTGTCTTCACATCACTGGCTTGTTCAAACTAAACGCGCGTGTTTTTATTTTATTTCCAGAATATCGCTTTTATCACATATAATATTAACTGATTATTATTATATCAATTGAATCAAATGGCTCAGTGGAAGGACGCGCTGGAAAATGATCACTGGGACCTGGGTTCGATTCCCAGGTCCCCCAAACGCTTGTTAATATTTTTCCTTACAGGTTCCCATGCAGGCATCCTCAAAGTGTCCCACCATACATGTCCAGATCCCAGGCGCCATGTGGCCTTGTGTACAGATCTAAAGGCTACAAAGGTGAGGAGCACCATGCTCCCAGTCAACAAGTGCTCTTGAGGATCCAGAAAGGTCAAACGTGCTTGGCAACAAAATGGGCCTAAATTTCCAGATTCACCTCCCTAAGGGTCCAACACCCCCCTTTGGTTCATTCTTTTTCTTTTTTGTTTTATATTTACTAATTTAGTTATTAATTATTTTTTCTAATTATTATTATTATCACCAAAATTAACATAATTAACATTTTCACAATAAATTTCAGAAAACCAAAATTTTTTTTTATTAATTACTTTTTTTGTAAATAAATTCATTAATTAATTTAGTTTAAATTAGGTTTAATTTTAATCTTCTTTTCACAATAAATAAAAATGAATTAGATTTAGGGTTTTTTCTTTGACACTTTTAATTCCTTTTTTATTTTATTTCATTAAAAATATAAAACCACAAAAATACTTTTCTTGTAAATAATTAATTAATTAGTAATTAGTTTTAATTTTAATTAATTGCAAAAAAAAGAAGGACAAACTCAATTCTTTTCTCAAAAAGGTCAAAACCCTAGGACGTTCCCGATTCGATCTTTCACGCGTATTTATTTTTTAATTCATTATTTTGTATCTCCTCAGGAAATGTAATAGTTAATTAGAACTTTACCACTTTATTTACTTTTCTCGCACTTTATTTCCAAACGGGTTTTTGTTTTTGGCGATGTATAGACCCGCGCCTTGTAATAGCGTAGAATTTACCTTTCCGCACTTTATTTCCTGCAAATCATTTAACTGTTAATATGCCCGCAAGAATGTATGAAAAATAAAACCAATCCGTAGCTCACAAATAACATGCAAAGACAATTTAAATGAAAAACAACACACATGCACATGCCACCCTTAGGGTACGCCTCACTCGTTGCCTTGAACGTGGTCATCAAGTATAGGGTGTCTTAGAAGTCGCCCTCCTGTCTAAGATCCAGTTGCCTCGAAACGGTTGCCTCGGATAAAAAGGATCTAGGACATTAGGGTTACTTCTAAGGTGTCCTACTGTTGCTTCGGTGACCACATTGTCCCTTAATCGAATTGACCCGAACACCTCCAACGATGGTGCTACCTACCTCTCAATGGTGGGATAGCACTATCTAAAGGACTCTTACACAGCCTAATTCCTTAGAGTAGGTAGATCTCATGGGTACTTGCTCTCTTCAAACAAACAAAACAACTTTTTGCACCTACACTTTCAAAAGGTTTTCAAACAAATATTTCATACACTCTTGAGGACAGATACAAGAGTTACTTAGAAATTTTTCAAACGAAACTTTTTCAAAACCCACACACACTTGAAAAGCAAACAATTTTTGAAAACATAAGAGCAAGTACCTAAGAGCCCGTGGTTAACCACATATAGAAAGGGTGCTAACACCTTCCTTTTCTATAAATCTACCTCCCGAACCGAGAAACATTCTCGAATAAGAAATTTTGCTGTGCTTTTGTCCTTTCCATGTTGGAGAACATAAAAGACGGTGGCGACTCTTGCTTACCGCGACATTTTGCGAAACCAGCTAAAAAACAGTCAGTTCTATTTCCACCGATCACATACACTATTTATTTTCTATTCAAGAAAAATAATAATAATAATGTGTACAAAAATGTTAAAAATTAAAATATGTATGAAGATATTATTTTAAGTGTATAAATAATAAAAATAAAATATGTGATATTTTTATATTATTTACAAGTTTTATTTAAGAAAAATAAAGTATATTGTTATTAATAAACTATTTTTATGCCCTAAAAATAATATAAAAAATAAAATAAAATGCAAAAATTTAAGAAAATATTTTTATGATTTTATAAAGTTTAGAAAAAATAAATAAAGTCAGAAAATATAAAAGAAATAAATAAAACATGCAAAATAAAGAAAATGGACCAAGGGGTGCAGAAAATAAAAGGATGGTGCAAATAGCCAGAAAAGCCAGGCCCATGCCCAATCTCACTTCGTCCCTGTCCTTTAAACAAATGACCAAACGCGCGCGTTTCTGAGCTTGATCCTGTTCTTGCTCATGCTTGCATGAAATCAAAAATTTACATGAAAGTTATAGCATTTTCAATCACGATTCCAACCATATCCATTTTGTGATCTAACTCTAAGAAACCAGGGAGAATTTTATCACCCCTAATTTCTGACCTAAAATTTTCAGCAACTTCAACTATCAAATACTCCTAGCTCAGTCAATATAAATAAGAACTATGCATATGTACAGCTCAAGCACATTAAAGACTACATTTTTTATTCACAAACCTAAGCTTAATGATGCCTAAATAAGGAGATAGAACTTTGAAAATTACCTTGTTCAGTTGAGTTTGTTTATGGCAATGTAGCAACTTTGAGTGAGGCCTGAAGTACTTGTGAGTTTGCTTGAAGTTCCCTCACCCTTTCCCAATGCTCAGCTTGCTTTGAAATTGCTTGAATCTCCTTGTAGAAGTCAACCTGCAAACTCAGAAATTGAAAATGGTGAAGCTTGAAAATGAGCTCACAGTTGCTGGACAGGGGTCTGGATAGTTCAGGTGTGTTGTAAGGAATGTGTTTGAAGTGATTCAAGACAAAACGCACGAGCCAATTTGGTTTTGGAAATGGTTCTGCAGCAGATGCCCTGTTTGGGCAGGATCTTGTGATTTTGTGTTTTGGAGTGTTTGAGAGCTTGGAAAATCGTGTTTCTTGCTTGTTACAATATGTTGAGGTTGTTTGAAATGAGGCAAAGGCTTGGTTTTATCAGATACAAGAGTTGTATTGACTTTTGCATAATTCCTTGCTTTTGAAGGAAAAGTTGAAGTGACAAAGGCAAAGGTTGTACTTGCTAGCTCGTTGGATGTAGAGGGTTGGTACACTTTTCCTGATGTTCATGGATCTTGTTTACAACCAAAGATCAGGTTCAATGCTCAAGATAAACAAAATTGCTAAAAGTATGCTTTATCAAAGTAGCATTTTAACCTTTATGCCACTTTTGGAATAAATCAATGTACAATGCTCCAAAGCTCAGAACAAAGCCATTGTCCAATGTATTTACATTAAATTAAGGAGTGTGGAAAGGTTTAAGACATGTAAAACAACTACAAGCATGCTTAGGACAAATTTGCAACTTGTAACAATGTGAAAAATGCCATGGACAAAAGTGAGAAATGGCCATTTTCATTTCTTCGATTCTCCCTAACCATAAATGATTTTAGAGAGTTCTTGGACATTTTGGAAATCTTGTAACATTATCTACAATACATCTTTGAAATTCATTTTGAGATTCCTCTTGGAACTATATGAAAAATTGCCATGAAGTTAGGTAAAAAATCTGCCTAAACTAGGGCAAAATGTCACTAAGTTAAAAAGTTTATGGACCCTTATTCACAAATTCATAACTTGAGATCCATGCATATTTTGGGAAAACTTTGTGAATAAAAGTTGTAGATTTTGTGGAGTACTAATAATTTTATGTTGGAAGTTTTCTTTGAATCCAATTGCATCATGGTGAAACATTTGGGAAAAGTTGGGAAAAAATAAGAAATTTCATAACTTAGAAAAATTCTAAGTTATGAAAATTTTCAAACTTAAACCCTAATTTTCAAAATTAGGTTTCTTGGTGAACAAGTTTCATGTTTTGACACATCTTGATGAAAAATGACCCTTGGTACTTGATTTTGACCAAAAGTCAAAGTTTGACTTTTCAGTGTACAGTTGATTTTTGATCAGTTGACTGGAAAATTCGTCTATTAATCCAATGCATTTGAGATCTTTTGAACCTTGTGATTAGGTCAATATGTTGCCATTGAGACTATGAAACCATGCTTGAACCCAATTTTCCATTGGCTAGGTGAAAAATCAGAAATTGCCCTTCTACAGTCAAAACCCTAAAAATGACCATTTTGCCCTTTTGATGATCTGATCAAATTTCTTGCGGAGTTGTGGTCCAAACTTGATAAAATGGTTCATAGGAGTCTATAATGTTGATGTGGATCAAAAATTGAGATTTGACTGTAAATTGGCCATGGTTGACTTTTTCCCCAATACAGTTGATTTTTAGGTCAACTGTCCAATTGACTGGGCAAAAATTTGATTCAAGGCTTGAAACTTGGTATGAGCAATCTTATAGTTCCAACATGAAGTATGAAAGTCACATGAGGCATTGAAATTCCAAAAGTACCTGTGCAAACTCAAACCCTAATTTCAGGTCAACAATGCAAGGAGATGTCTTGAGCAGAGCAAACCCTAATCCTGGTCTGGAGTCCAAGAAGTCTTGTGAGGAAAATCTTGATAAAATGAGAGGGAAAATTTTGGGGTACAAAAGCTGCCCCTGTTCAATCTTCTTTAACCTGAAGAGTTAGATTGGTGAGTTTGTCGTTCGTGACTCGAAGGTAAAAGATGATTGGACACTAGAGTGCCCATAAATTTGCACTCGTAAAAATGTAGTTGAGGAAATGGGCTTAAAGATGCCATTTGGAGATGTGATAGAATCTTGTTGGAGATGGGCTTAAAGATGCCATCCAAGACTGTTTGTTGTAAATCAGGAGAATAAACATCAGAATGGTATCCGTATCTGAGTTGTATCTGGAGATTTGAATCTAAATAAGTGACAGAATGGCTTTCGTGTCTGAAGCGTATCTGGACTGTATCTATACTTGAATCCGAATGAATAACAGAATGACTTCCGTGTCTAGAGTGTATCTGTATTATATCTGAATCTGAAATTTGAATAAGCGACAGAAGGGCATCAGTGTCTGGAGCGTCTCTGGGCTGGGGAAAAAGTCAGAATAAGTGACAGAATGGAAACCGTGTCTTGAGCGTATCTGGACTGTATCTTGAATAGGTGACGGAATGACTTCCATGTTTGAAGTGTATCTGAGCTGGGGAAAATCAGAATGAGTGACAGAATGGCAACCGTTTCTAGAGCGTATCTGGACTGTATCTTGACTTTGAATTCTGAATGAGTAACAGAATGAGTTCTGTGTCTGGAGTGTATCTGAACTGTATCACGGATCTGAATAAGTGACAGAATGACTTCCGTGTCTGGAGTGTATCTGAACTTGAAATTGATAGTTGAATCTGAATGAGAATAGAATGGCTTCCGTGTCTGGAGCGTATCTAATCTGTATATGATGTTGAGGTTTGAATGAGTAACAAAATGACTTCCGTGTCTTTGAGTGTATCCGTACTGTATCTGAATAATAGATCTGAATGAGTAACAGAATGACTTCCATGTCTGGAGTGTATTCGTACTGTATCTGAAATCTTTGAATATCTGTTAAAGATAGCTGTTAATCTTATCCTGAAAAGGGTAAAATGTTAGCTGAAACACAAAGTTATGTTGCATGAAATGTATGATGCAATAAATGTGTTTTATCAATGTTTATGATATATGAATGTAATGTATGCGCATGTAAGCTGATTTGCTATATTTTTGAGGAAAATAAATCCTTGATAGCTGGAGATAATAAAACCCTTGATTGTTGCCGGGGAAAATAAATCCTTGACTGCTGCTGGAGATTCAAAATCTTTGATAACTTCTGTGGGGATATAAGGATCCTTCATGTCTTGAAGTTGGAGTATTGACAAAATTATGTTGTGAGAGTAATGCCAAACTGCTTGAGTAATCCGCTTGGAAAATCCAGAGAACTTTGAAGACTTCTACTGGGAGTAAAACCATGGGAATCCTTACTCGGCTGGGGAATAGGGAATAACTCTGATGATTTCTACTGGGGATCACACAAAGGAAGACCTTGATCTGCTGGAGAATAAGGAAGACTCTAATGGTTTCTGCGGGGAACTAAGAATGAGAATCGTCAATCTCCTGGGGAATTTGAATCCTTGGGGACTTCATGCTGGGGAGTCAAGAATGAGAATCTTTGATTTGCAGGGGATTAAAAATTCTGACAAATTTATGTTGGGGAGTAACGAAGACTCTGGCAACTTCACTGGGGAATCAAGAATGAGAATCTTCATTCTGTTGGGGAGTAAAAACTCTATGGGGAAGAAGGCTTACTGCTGGAGAGCAAGTTTAGGACTCTGGGGGAAAAAGCTTATTCCTGTTTGGAAAAAGTTCAAGAGTTTGGGTTGTATGCCACTCTACTGGGGAGTTATCCGTGGTTGGGGATAAGACAAAAGTTAACTGTTATCTGGTTGATTCTCATACTTCAAGACAACTTGTTGGGGAAATTGGGAAAAACTGAATGGTTTCCACTGGGGATTGATAGTGGGAAATTTGACTCGACTGGGGAAGAAGGTTTCATCTTTGCTGAGGGTCTGTAGTTAAAATTTTTTGCTCCGCTGGGGATTGGGAGTTTGAAGTTTTAACTCTTATGGGCATTAAGGGTTTGAAATTATAACTCCACTGGGGATATGTATTTCAAGGTTTTAGCTCCGTTGGGGACTTAAATGATGTACTGCAGGGGATTTCTCTTGGAATAGCCTAAAGATGTTTTCCTATACTTTCAACCTGTCAGTAATTGTTCTTTCCCATTTCGTTTATTTGTAAACAGTGATTATATTCAAATGCATATGCTCATTAATAAATCATTGGACATTTTCAAATAAAACACAAGTGTAAAAAAGAAGAAAAGGCAAATAGTTTTCTGCACTTTGAAGTATCTTTATATTAACTCTGTGTAAGTATTTTGTACAAATGAGACAAACATCCTAGTAAGAGAATGCTGTCATAAAAATGAGAAAAATTTATACAAAGAAAGATGGGTATGTGTAAAATTCCATGGGGTTCCCATTCTGCTATAGCCTTCGTAACTCTGAATATCTTGTTGTTGTACCCCAAAATTTGCCCTCCCATATTCTTCAAGATTTGCCAAGTCAATGCTTCAGAAGTCCCCAAGGGTTGAACAGTTCAAGGGCCTCCTAACAGTCAAAATTAGGGTTTTGGTTCTGACAAAGTAAATGAAGTTTCCAAGGGTCCAATCAAGTCCCACATGCCTATAAATATGGTCAAGCATCCTCCTATCAAGTTTCAAGACTCACAGCACAAAATTGCACAATCAAAAACCCTAATTGCACTACAGTCAACTGTAGGGGCAAAATGGTCATTTGACAGTCAAAAGTTCAAATTTTTGGTCAACATCTCATTTTGAAGCCACAAACATCATTTGATCAATGCTTGATCATGATTCTCAAAGCTTGGCTCAAAAATCATCAAGATGCAAAAGTTTCCATATTTGGACAGTTGAAAAAGTCAACTGTAAATTGACCAGGGCATAACTTTCACATGGATTATCAGAAAAATTCCATCCAAAGCTCATTTTGAAGAGAAAGACATTTCCTACCACTCCTCTTCACACTTCAAGTCCAAGAAATGCTCTCACAAAAAGTTATCAATTTCAACATTATAGGTCATTTTCAAAAGTCAACAAAAAGGGACTTTAAGTCAAAGGCCATAACTTGAGATTGGTAAATCAAAATGACATGAGACCAAAGACATTGGTTAGAGGACTCAAAGACCTTTCCAAAATGTCCAAGAACATGAGCAAAGCTTAAAAATTGAGCAAGTTATGCCTTGTGGAAGTTGGGAAAGTTTTGGACATTTTGAAAAGTCAACATTGATTCAAATGACCTAAAAATGCTAATGGGCCTCTTTTTCTTCCACAATTCATCATCCAAGGCATGTGCACGACCATGTGGCCCAAAGGGAAGTTTTTATCATTTTTTATTTATTTATTTGGATTTTTAATCATTAATAATTCATTTAATTAAAATAAATAAGTAAAAAATGCTAAACCTAATTTTTTGAATCTTTTTGTGCATGAAATAATCTCAAGATTTTGTGTATAATCAGATTTGGAAAGTATCTTGGTGATTGAACATGATTTGGTAGCAAATGTGCATGAAAAGATTTGAAAGTTATGGCATGGAAAATCAAATATTGTTTCATCAATTCATGGATCTCTTTGATCAAATTCTTAAACCTAATCACTCACATACATATAAGGAAGCAAACCCTCGTGCCTTTGGACTGGAAGCTGCGCCATATCAAAAGAATAAAACTTGACTTTTTTGCAAAAAAGTGAAAAACTGAAAACACACTTGCAAGTCAATTCAAGCCAAGAAATTCATTCCATTACCTTCCTAGGACATCACTGAGTCTAACTGGATAGCTTTCCATATGCATAGCCCTTTGAATCGGTATCCAGAAATCAAACTTTTTCATATAATATGCATAATCGTATTTTGATTTTCAAGCACATTCATTGCATTTTTCTTATGGATTCTGACTAATTGATGGATTCTGATGCTAACTGTGTAATTTAATTGTATTTTTATCACCCATACGCGATTTCACCATTGTTGGATATTAGGGTTTTCCAAGCTGTGAATTGGGGTTTCCCATTCAAGGAAAAATTGGGACACAACAATGGCACCATGAGAATCAGAAGCTTCCAACCAATTCATTGATGGGGTCGCGCCCTATTTATATGCCAAGACAAGCTAATCACTATTTTCCAAAAGGGGGCATTTGGGGACGTTTAAAAAACCGTTGCTGATTCTTTTTGTTTCAGGGAAAAAAAACAAAAGCGAGGAAGACGATGATATGTGGCTAGCGTGGATTGGTCCATTCAAATTTTAGCGCTAATTTTCCACTAACCATTATTTTCTCTTATATTAATTGTTTACTATTATATATTCAAAACGCGCTAGGTGGCTCAGTGGCAAGCAATTGTATTGGTGACCTTCAGGACCTGGGTTCGATCCCAGGTCCCCACCCCTTTCCATGTCATTTTCCTTTTAACGCTTATGTGCAGTTTCCATGCTAGTATCCATCGTGCATCCACCAAATCAAGCCATACACGCGCCTACTAGGATGGATCAAAGGGTCACAATTGAGGGAGCATGGTGGACCTGAGTCAACGCACCCACACGCATCCTGGAAAATCCACAAGGCCAGGGATAAATGGGCCTGAATCACTACAACAAACCCTCCACTTGGGGACAGCACGCCCTAGAGTTTGTTTCTTTTACTCTTTTTATATTTTTTCTTTTCTTTATTTTAATTAATTGCTTTTAATTCTTTATAATAATTATTTTCAAAATAATATAAAAAACACAAAAAAAATCAGAAAGGACAAAATTAAAATAAATTTATTTAATTAATATTTTTTGTAAATAAAATTCATTAATTAACTTAGTTTTTAATTTAGGACTTAATCTTAACATTTTTCAATAAAATTTAAAATTGGTAGAATTAGGGTTTGTAATAATTTTTATCTTTTTATCTTTTCTTTCATAATAATTAATTATTAAAATATTATTTATTTTTATAAATCAAAATTCCATGTAATTAATTAGGTTAATTTAGGTTTAACTTTAATATTTTCTTAATAAACTAAAAACAATTAGAATTAGGGTTAATTTCTCAATTTAATTCAATTTCATTAAAGTCATAAAATACAAAAATACCAAAAATAATTTCTTTTTCTTTAGTTTAATCAATTTAATCATTTAATTTAATTTCGTTAAAAGGGTCCATCGCCCTCGTTTCTAATCTTATTTCAATTCGCGCATTTTTTTGTTTCTTTTAATTATTCATGTACCTCTCCCAAAGCCATGTAAATATTTATCTCTCGCACTTTTACTTTACTTTATTTATTTACTTTCTGTCAAATCGGGTCCTGGAAATTTTGGCGATGTGGACCCGCGCCCTTTGTAATAGTTTAGAACTTTACATTTCTCGCACTTTTCTAACTGTTAAATAAATGCATGCAAGAATGAATGACAACGAATAAAAACAAGCGCGTAGATCACTTTAACATGAACAAGATAAAATATCCGAATCTGACACACGAATCACACACACCACCCCTAGGGTACGCCTCACTGTTGCCTTGCCTTGAAAGATGATCGTCGAGTAGAGGATGTCTTAGTAAGTCCTCATGATCCGGGAACCTGGCATGAGGGTAGCTTCTAAGGTGTCTTCCCATTGCTCTGGTGATCACCATGTCCCGAACCTCGAATTGACCCGAACAACTCCAATAGTGGTGCTACCTACCTCTCAATGGTGGGATGGCATTACTGTAAAGGACATCTACACAGACGAATTCCTTAGGGTAGGTAGACGACTCTAGATACTTGCTCTAATTTCAAAAACAAATCAAAAAATACTTTTCACACCGACACCTTTTCAAAAAGCTTTCGAAAGCAATTTTTCAAACACTCTTGAGGACCGATACAAGAGTCGAACTGGAATTTTCAAAGAAACTTTTTAAAACCCACAGTTGAAAAGCAAACAAACCATTTTTGAAAACACAAGTGAGCAAGTATCTAAGAGCCCATGGATAACCATGGATAGAAAGGGTGCTAACACCTTCCCTTTCTATAATCTACCTCCCGAACCGAGAGCAATCTCTTTAAGGAATTTTTCTGTGCTTTTGTCCTTTCCATTTGGAGAAAATAAAAGACGGTGGCGACTCTTGCTTACCGCGACATTTCGCGAACCAGCGTTAAACAGTCAGTTCCAGATCCACCGATCACACTTGTCTATTCATTGCTTCGTCCGAAGATGATTGAGTTGATCGGAAGCCTGGAGCTTGTCTGTGAAGAGATTGTCCTTAAAGTGATTCGACGAGACATAGTCATACGCTTTAATTCCCTAACTTTTGCCTGGACCGCCCTTTCGGGTTTTCGATCCACCGGAAAACCCTTTTTTGCCTAAGTCGCCCTTTCGGGTTTTCAACTTGTCGGGTGTACATATTTTTTTGTTTATCCCTAACTTTTGCCTGAACCGCCCTTTCGGGTTTTTGATTCACTGGGATGCCCTTTTTTGCCCAAGTCGCCCTTTTGGGTTTTCAACTTGCCGGGTCATTTATGCGTAGTATCTTTTGACTATGTATGCGTTTGTAGGGTGCAGCAGGTCCACCGTCCATGGTGGTTAATATCATTGCCCCACCAGAAAAGATGTTTTTGATCACAAATGATCCTTCGTAGGTAGGAGTCCATTTTCCCCTGGGATCACTTTGCGGTAAGATGATCCACTTGATTACAAGATCCCCGACTTGATATACCTGGCGCCTGACTTTCTTGTTGAATGCCTTGATCATCCGTTTCTGATACGCCTGACCATGGAAAACAGCAGTAAGTCGCTTTTCATCAATCAAATTTAGCTGATCAAGCCGGGTCTGAATCCAATCGTTTTCACTCAAACCAGCATCTTTCATGATTCTCAGGGAGGGAATCTGAACCTCGATAGGTAAAACAGCTTCCATGCCATATACCAAGGAATAGGGTGTTGCCCCAGTTGATGTATGCACCGTAGTACGGTACCCGTGAAGAGAAAACGGTATCATTTCATGCCAGTCCTTGTAGGTGACTGTCATCTTTTGTATGATCTTCTTGATATTTTTGTTCATAGCTTCGACAACACCGTTCATCTTCGGCCGATAGGGAGATGAATTGTGATGATGAATCTGGAACTGCTCGCACAAGGCGGTGATCATAGTATTGTTAAGGTTTGTACTGTTGTCAGTGATGATCCTTTCTGGGATGTCGTACCGATAAATGAGGTTCTGCCTGATGAAGCGGGCAACAACATTGTTAGTAACGGATGCGAAGGACGCTGCTTCGACCCATTTGGTGAAGTAATCAATGGCCACCAGGATGAAATGGTGTCCATTGGATGTTGTAGGCTTGATCTCCCCAATCATGTCTATTCCCCACATAACGAATGGCCAAGGAGTTGTTATGACATTGAGTGGAACTGGAGGTATGTGTACCTTGGCCGCATAGATTTGACATTTGTGACAAGTACGGGAATGTTGATAGCAGTCAGCTTCCATGGTAGACCAGTAATAGCCTGCCCGTAGAATCTTCTTAGCCATCGTATGCCCGCTAGAATGAGTGCCAAAGGTACCATTATGCAGTTCAGCCATGATCTGTTCAGCTTCAATCTTGTCCACATAATGGAGCAGAATGCAATCATGATTGCGCTTGTACATGATACCATTGCTCAGGAAGAACTTAGCTAAGAATCACCTTAAGAACTTTTTGTCGTTGACTGAAGCTCCTTCAGGGTATTCTTGAGCCTTGAGATACCTTTTGACTTCATGAAACCAAGGTTGGTTCACTACTTCTTCGGTATTAATCTCGTGACAATGTCCAGGTTCGTCCATCCGTTCAATAGTGATTTGGGGATCCTCATTATCCCAGTTAATTTTAAGCATGGATGACATTGTAGCTAGAGCATCTGCTTGCTGATTTTCTTCTCGCGGGAAGTGCTCGAAGGTAATCTACTCAAAATGTGGTAACAATGTCAAGTATTGTTCTTTGTAAGGGATGAGGTTTGGATGTTTAGTATCCCACTCTCCTTTGATCTGATTGATGACCAAATCTGAGTCTCCAAACACAATCACGGATTTGATTCCCAAGTCTATTGTAGCCTTGAGACCAAAGATACAAGCTTCATACTCGGCCATGTTGTTTGTATAGTGGAAGAAGAGCCTGGATATGAAAGGTGTATGGCAACCTTCTGGAGAGATAAGTACTGCTCTGATACCGTTGCCAAGTGCATTGGAGGCACCATCAAAGTACAGGGTCCATCGGGATCCTTGTTCAGGCTCGTCATATGGTCTGTTCTCTTCAATATTGTCCAATGTCATGATATCCTCGTCGGGGAAGTCGAACCTCATGGATTGGTAATCCTCGACAACTTGATGAGCCAGATGATCGGCTAGCACACTCCCCTTTATAGCTTTTTGGGTCGTGTACTGTATGTCGTATTCCGTTAGTATCATCTTCCATCTAGCTATTCTTCTAGATAAAGCAGGCTTCTCAAAGATGTACTTGATCGGATCCATCTTAGATATCAGCAAAGTGGTATGAGTCAACATATACTGCCTTAGCCGGCGAGCAACCCATACCAAAGCGCAGCAAGTTTTCTCGAGCAGTGAGTATCGGGTCTCACAGTCGGTAAACTTTTTGCTAAGGTAATAAATGACATGCTCTTTTCGGCCAGACTCGTCATGTTGGCCCAGTACACACCCCATTGAATTCTCTAGGACAGTCAGATACATGATTAGCGGTCTTCCTTCGACGGGAGGCATCAAGATAGGAGGTTCTAGCAAATACTTCTTGATTTTATCGAAAGCAACTTGACAATCATCATTCCATTTAACCACCTGATCTTTCTTCAACAACTTGAAGATTGGTTCACAGGTAGATGTTAGGTGAGAAATGAACCTAGCAATGTAGTTTAGGCGTCCCAAGAAACCTCTGACCTCCTTCTCAGTGCGAGGAGCAGGCATTTCTTGTATAGCTTTGACTTTGGCAGGATCAACCTCGGTGCCTTTTTGCTGACAATGAAACCCAAGAGTTTACCGGACCGTACTCCGAAAGTGCACTTGTTAGGGTTCAGTCTGAGCTTGTATTCTTTCAACCTGACAAACAGCTTTTGCAAATGGTCGAGGTGTTCTTCTTCTATTTGTGATCGGGCTATCATGTCATCTACGTAGACCTCTATCTCATGATGTATCATATCATGAAACAAAGCTACCATGGCGCGTTGATAGGTTTCCCCGGCATTCTTCAGTCCGAATGGCATCACTTTGTAGAAGAACGTACCCCACTGTGTAACAAAAGTAGTTTTCTCCATGTCTTCAGGTGCCATCTTGATCTGGTTGTAACCTGAAAATCTGTCCATGAAAAAAAATACCTTGTGCTGAGCTGTGTTGTCAACCAAGACGTCAATGTGCGGAAGTGGAAAGTCATCTTTAGGGTTGGCCATGTTTAAGTCTCTGTAATCCATGCACATTCTCACTTTGCCGTCCTTTTTAGGAACGGGCACAATGTTAGCAACCCATTCCAGATAGGAAGTAACAACAAGAAATCCAGCATTGACTTGCTTCATAACTTCTGCTTTGATCTTTTCATACATGTCGAGCCTATTGCTGCGGACTTTCTGTTTGACTGGTGGACAGTCTTCTCTTGTGGGTAGATGGTGTACCACAATGTCCGTATCGAGTCCCGGCATGTCTTCGTATGACCAGGCGAAGATCTCAACAAATTCATGTAACAGCTGAATTAGGCGCTCTTTGACACTCGGCTCTAGGTTGGCACCCACTCTAACTTCTTTTCTGTCTTCCTCAGTACCCAAGTTGATTGTCTCTAACAGCTCCTCATGAGGTAGAATAGCCCTTTCTTCTCGTTGTAGAAGTCTAGCCAATTCTCCCGGCACTTCACAATCTTCCTCACCTTCGTATTCGGCATGGTAGACCAGATTTTCAGTGTCACTGAAGGCCATAGCAGAATTGTTACCCATGGAATCTGGAATGGAAGGGTACCTGCATTTGTGAGTGTGGGTGTGTGTAAGGGATAGCCACCTTTAAACAAATAAAATGTAAAAATAAAGACAATGAACACAAAAGTTTATATGTGAAAACGTCCATGATTCATTAAAATGGCATATGAAGATGAAAAATCAAACCCTTACAAATGGACCTATGTGCCTCGGGTAAGGCACACGGTTAAAAGTGTACGAATTGTTTGAGAATTATTACAAACCAACAGAAAATGTTTGAAAGATAAATTACTGATTCATGAAAGTAATTGGAACAAAGTCTTTTGCTTCCCAGTTGCCCAGTCCTCCGTCAACAGTAGGGAAAATCCAGTCTTCCAAGTTGCTCTCCTCTTCACTATCCTCCAAAGCATTGACTCCATGATGGGTGATCTTCACTGGTGGCCCTCCAGCATGGGAGCGGCGCACAGCCTTTTGACTAGCCGAAGTGAAACCCAAGCCGAATTTATCTGATTTGAAGGGAAAGTCGGGAAGCTGCCCCTAGATTGTGGATCCTCCTTCTTGCACGACTGCCCTAGCATCCTTTAAAGAAGACATCCGAGGCGGAGGTCTTGTAATCAAAGGATTTGAGGACATTTCCTTAGTCATTGCTATCTCTTCAGAAACTTCCTCGAAGTGTTGGAAAGGGGTATCGATAAATTCGCCATCCAATTCTACATAGCGAAAAGAATTAAGATGACTTATCATGTATTCCTCTTCGCCATGAACAATTATAATTTTCCCCTAGACAGGGTACTTGAGCTTTTGATGCAGAGTGGAAGTGACGGCTCCAGCATTATGAATCCAGGGTCTTCCCAACAAGCAAGAATAGGAAGGACGGATGTCCATCACATAAAATATAGAGTTGAAGGTTTCAGTTCCCACTTTAATCGGGATGTCCACCTCCCCGTGGACCATCCTTTTAGAACTATCAAAGGCTCTCACAATGATATTGCTGGGTTTCAGGGTTAAGCCTTCACAATCCAACCTATCCAAGGTCTTTTTTGGCAAGACGTTTAGCGATGAACCAGTGTCTACCAGTACGTGTGCTAGAGTAGTCCCTCTGCATTCCACCAAGACATGCAAAGTGTCATTATGTTTTCTCCCTTTAGATGTTAAATCGGCATCGGAGAATCATAGACCATTGTTAGCTGTTAAGCTAGCTACACATTCCTGGAACTGATCCGCAGAGGTTTCCTGTGGCACATGGGCCGTCTTCGAAAATCTTATCAGAGCCTTAGCATGAGCCTCTGAACAAAGCAGCAGGGCCAACATAGAGATCTTTGAGGGGGTTTGCCCAGTTGTTCCACAACAGCATAATCGCTTTTCTTGATTATTTTCAAAATCTCTTCCATTTCTTTTTGAGAGGTTTCAGGGATGACCAATGGCTGAGCCCTCGTCCTGACGGGCTATTCTTGGATCCCTTTCCCTCTAACAGCAGCAGTAGAGGGGACAACCACAGGAGTTACAATTTCTTCAATAATTGGAGTTCTTGCAGATATGTTTACCGGTGCAGGAGTAACCTTAGGAGCAGCTGAGGGTCCAAAGATTGCCTTTGGAGGGGCAATCTCTGGAGATAAAATTCTTCTATTGCGGGTGATTTTGCTCGTTCCAACAATGTTTCCAATGTCGGAAGTCTCTTCATCAGAACTTTCTTTAGTTGATTCAATTTGTTTAATACCGTGATAGTAGATTTCTCCACCATAGTTTGACGGTATTGATTTGTCGGACTTGTACGGGATGGGCCTGGGCATAGTTATCTTCAAAGGTGCAGTCTTAGGAGCGGATGTAATCTTAACAGGTCTTTTGGAGACCTTGGAAATATTGGCGGATATGGTTATTATTGAAACATCATTGACAGGAGTCGGTGTAACAGGAGTCTTTTCAAAAAGGATTTCTTGGTTATCCATTAGGCGTTGGATGCCTAACTTCAACAATGGACAGTCGGTTGGTAAGGATGAACAAAGGCAACAATCTTCTTCACAACCTGGGAAAATCCCAGCCTTTAGCAAATTCAACTTGATTATCGGTAGCGGAGTCAACAAATCATCAACAGTAGCAACAAACAGGTCCTCTTCAACAGCATGGGCATTGTGGCCATGCTTTGGCATTGGAGCAGAGATTACATTCGGCTTTTCAGGGTTGTTGGATTCAACTTCTTTAGCATCTATCAAATCCTGAATCTCATTCTTGAGGGCCCAACAATTGTTGGTGTCGTGCCCTATACTCCCTGAATGATAAGCACACTTGGCGTTCGAATGGTAGTAAGGAGAAGCTGTATTCGGATTCTTGGGGGCCTCTTTCAGACTGGCAAGGTTTAACTTCAAGAGATGGGGTAGAACCTGAGCAGGAGTCATGTTTATCTGGGTGAATTGCCGTACAGGCCTTTCCACCCTTGCTTGGTTGGTTCTTGGTTGATTGCTTCTGGGCTGATCAGCTGCAGACTTTGGAATTATCACGGCCCCCACTTCTGGCCGGCGCTCAACTCTTCCTTGACCTCTTTGGGAGTAGACAGCTGATACTTCCTTCTTTGCTGGAAAAGTCTTTTTGATGGCAGCGGAAGCAGATGCATCTTTTTGAATTTTCCTGCTTTTTATGCCGACTTCAACTCTCTCACCAGTTAGAATCAACTCAGTGAACCCCACAGATGAACTTCCAATCAGGTGATTAAAGAAGGGCCCTGACAGAGTCCCCAAGAACATGTCCACAAGCTCTCTTTCAGATAAAGGTGGTTGTACTCGTCCCGCCAAGTCTCTCCATTTCTGGGCATACTCTTTGAAACCTTCATTTGAGACCATGTCCATACTCTGTAATTGAGTACGGGTGGGTGCTAAGTCGGCATTATATTGATACTGTTTGTAGAAGGCGGCCACCAAATCCTCCCAATTATGCACATCAGACCTCTCCAACTGGTAAAACCAATCCAGCTGCGTTCCCGAAAGACTGTCCTGGAAGAAATGGACCCACAGGTCTTTGTCAGAAGAATGTGGTTGAATTTTCCTGACATAAGATCGTAGGTGCATCTTGGGACAAGACAACCCATCGTACTTAGGGATCACAATTCCAGAAACCAACCCTAACTCTTTGAAGTCCAGCCCAGGCACTCTCTGTATCTCCATGGCAGCTAGACGCTCTTCCAAGTTCTTGTATTTGTCATCGGCTGGAGGGTACTGCTGTTCAGAATAGTCTTCATCCTCTTCTTCCTCTTCTTCCTCAGAATCAGATGGTACGACAGCTCCCTTTCCTTTTCTTACCCCTTCATCAAATGTTGAGGGGAAATCCAGGACCCTTCTGGCTTAACCTTCAAATCTTCTGCCCAAGGTAGCCACACCAACTCTCTTATTTTTCTTTTTCTCTTTTTCCTTCTCTAGTAGAGTCTTGAGCTCCTCCTGCCCCTTATCCAAGGTCAGAAGTAGCTGTTGAAACTGGGAATTTTGCGCTTGCAAATCTTTGACTGTCTGCTCAATATCCATCTTGCTGAAATAAACAGCAGAGAGATGAGGAAACTTGGTGTGAAGACCTGTTTATGCATATGATGAATGATATGTATTCATGTAATGCATTCAAGGATTCAGAAATTCAAATTTGTTTTAAACAAAAAGGAACACACGTCATATTAATAAGATAGAATTTGTTAGTACATCAATGCCCCATGGGCAAAATAATACAAAATTCTAAAGTAAAAAGACGTTGCGCATCCTCTTTGGTGCAATGTAGGTGTTGAGAGTCTTATCTTCGTGAAGTTGACGAGTAAGTTCCAAAACCTTCTTCTCACTGGCGTAGAATTGGGCTTCAAAAGTATCGCGTTCTCCCTTGAGTTGTATCCAACTCCTTTGTAAGTCTTCAAGTGATGTTGGCATGTCAGGATGTAGGAGGGTGTATGGAACCTCTCCTTCCATAACAGGCTCTATAATCATAGGAAGCATGTAGTGGGCATCATAAGACTTTGGGCGCGGGTTCATACCCACTTGAGGTAAGGCTCAAGGGGGATAGAATTCTTGTGTCCCAAGGTCTTACTGTCCACCTTATTTGGCATCCTCCAAGCTCAGATGAACCTTTGTCGAAGTCCTTGATCGTCGTTGTCGAAGTCAAAAACCAAGTTTGGAATCAGCATGTCATGTGGGCCATTCCTTCGGGCATACCCAAACTGTCTCAGAGCCAAGCAGGGGTTGTAGGTGATGCCTCCCCTAATGCCTAGTAAATGGACATTAGGGAATTCCCCACAATGGTCAATGATGATGACATTCTCTTTTGATCAAAAACACCAATGGATATCTGAATGTGTAAGGGTCATCAACCATTGTGACCACCTCAAACGTTGCTCATTCTTCAAAACTGATTGGGGAAGATGAGAAATAAACCATCTTGCCAGTAGAGGAGTGCAACACATGAGAACACCTCTTTTCCTCATTGTTCGAGTGTGAAAAGAGTGGAGGATATCCCCAAGCAATGTAGGCGTCGGGTTGCGAGCCATGAAGATTTTGACAGCATTCACATCTATAAGCTGGTTAGGGTTTGGGAACAAGACCAACCCATAGATGAGAAGAGCTACAATCTCCTCAAAAGCTTGCAGATATAGAGAATTCCAGCATTCTTGAGCTTTCTCAAACAGAAACTTTTCCAAGAAACCCTTGACACCACTTCTAGTTTCCCAATAGCCTATGACATCAGATGGTTGCAAGTGCAGGGCTTGAGCAACATCTTTAGGCTTTGGATCTCTTTCCGTACCGTTGAAGGGTAGTTGATGGAGAATAGGAATCCTCAATATTTGAGAAAATTCCTCCAAAGTAGGCACCGGTTGGTAATCAGGAAATGTGAAGCAGTGGTGTAGGGGGTCAAAGAACTGGAAGAGAACTTTCAGCATATCCTCCTCAGTGTTGGCAGTGACTAAGTTGAGAAGACGACCATGCCTCTCAGTGAATGGAGAATTCTCAGGAATCCTTGAAGCCAGCTCCTTTAGTTGTGGAGGAATTCTCACAAGGTTGACTTGGATAGTTTTCCTGCGAAGTGAATCCATTACCTACAAAACAGGAACAAAGATGAAGATCCAAAATCCTTGAAATGGTTAGCGGATGCATATGATGCTTTATGATGTCCATGATGTTATGCACAAGTATATATGTACAAACAAGTCACACAAGTTCCTAGTTTAAGCTTGCATGGGGTTTCATAGGTAAGTACCCTCTTGAAGTTTAGTTGGCTCAACCTGTCCTATAAATAGTAACCGGGTTCTAAGGAGCTAAATATCACTGGATTGTTTTTTGTGTTCATTGTTTCAGTTTAGCCACTTTACTGTCGACCAAAATATTCCAAGAAAACAACCCTCAATGAGTGTAGTATCGAGTATCTACCAACTTCGGACTGCACCAAAGTCGGTTATATCACTACATCTTAAAAGGCCAAGATGGTCAAGTAAAGGCTCTAAAAGTCCATTAGTGCTTCATGAAATCACTCAGCGACCCCGTATTCTCTTTGATTGACTCAAAGGCTACCGGTACCCACAAATATGTCGCACTAATATAGCTATTGCTTCAACCATGTCGGTATACCCCGCACAGTTTCCATAATGTATTGCTATTTACCTATGAATGTTTCCCAAATCCGGGTAGAGGATTCAAACCCAAACAATAGAACCAAATGTAAAGAAATCAAGTCAAACAAGATAAGCATGTAAAGGTGATCTAAAACCCTAAGGTAACCCCACTTTTATAATTTTCCCCAGCAGAGTCGCCAGTTCTGTGATGCGGTGGGAGAACTGACTTTAGGTTTTGCGTTTGTGTTCGCAAATATTTTGGTTTAGCAAGAGTCGCCATCGACTTTTATTTTATCCAAAAGGAAAGGTAAAAAAGCATAGGAAAGACCTTTGAGATTGTTTTTGGGTTAGGGGGGTAGATTATGAAAAGGGAATGTGCTAGCACCCTTTTCATCCATGGTTTTCCATGGGCTCCTAGTTACTTGTTTTAGATCCCTTGCTTTTGCTTTTCAATTGTTTGAAATGGTGCTTTTGTGTGTGTTTTTGAAAGTACTTTGAAAAGAGGCCTTTGATTAGGCAATATTTGTAATGATTCTTGTTTGAATGTATACAAAGGTGTTTGTCTTTTGAAAAATGTTTCAATGTTTAAAAGTTGTTTGGAAATTGTTTTGAAATTGTGTGTGTTTGTTTGAAAATAGCAAGGATTGTTTGAAAGAGATCAAGTAATTAGGAGTTCTCTACCATACTCAAAAGTCTTTCCTATACATTTTTATTCCTTTTACATTGTTGTTTTACCATTGTTTTTGGTAAACAACCCTATCTTTGGATATTAAACAGGACAGGCGCGGGTCATCGTATGACCATGAGAACAATATTGCCAAGTATCTTAGCATGTTTTTGAGGGACTAAATCATTTTTGTTTAGGAAATCAAGATAGCGTCATCGAGGGACTATGATCTTTTTGTTTTGTTTTGTTTTGCCAAGATACCTAGCATGATACCATGGCCATGTTTTAAGGCAACAAAGTGGATGAAACCCTAGAGGTGCTTGTGTGCATTGTGTTGTCATTTTTCATGAATTTTGACTTGTATTTAAGTCATGCTATTTGTTTTGATTTTTGGTCTTTTCACTCAAAACCCTAATTTACTATCATGGTATATGAAAGCAATAAAATTCGTAAAGTAAATCTAGACTATTACACAATATTATGCGGAGGGGGATACAAGTTTTGAATAGGGGATATTTGCACAAAATAAAACCCTAAAACTATTACAACCCAATTGAATTCATACAATAAATAAATGAACAATTATTTAAATGTACAATAAAATATAAATATGCACAAATGTTTTTTTATTTATTTTATGTATGTAAAAATAAATTGATTTATGTCTTAAAAATAATAAAATAAAAATGATTATTTTTGAAAGGGTGAAAACCCTAATTTTTGTTTAATAGGAAATATGTTTTACACTATTTATTTTCTATTCAAGAAAAATAATAATAATAATGTGTACAAAAATGTTAAAAATTAAAATATGTATGAAGATATTATTTTAAGTGTATAAATAATAAAAATAAAATATGTGATATTTTTATATTATTTACAAGTTTTATTTAAGAAAAATAAAGTAAATTGTTATTAATAAACTATTTTTATGCCCTAAAAATAATATAAAAAATAAAATAAAATGCAAAAATTTAAGAAAATATTTTTATGATTTTATAAAGTTTAGAAAAAATAAATAAAGTCAGAAAATATAAAAGAAATAAATAAAAAATGTAAAATAAAGAAAATGGGCCAAGGGGTGCAGAAAGTAAAAGGATGGTGCAAATAGCCAGAAAAGCCAGGACCATGCCCAATCTCACTTTGTCCCTGTCCTTTGAACAAATGACCAAACGCGCGCGTTTCTGAGCTTGATCCTGTTCTTGCTCATGCTTGCATGAAATCAAAAATTTACATGAAAGTTATAGCATTTTCAATCATGATTCCAACCATATCCATTTTGTGATCTAACTCTAAGAAACCAGGGAGAATTTTATCACCCCTAATTTCTGACCTAAAATTTTCAGCAACTTCAACTATCAAATACTCCTAGCTCAGTCAATATAAATAAGAACTATGCATATGTACAACTCAAGCACATTAAAGACTACATTTTTGCTTCACAAACAGAAGCCTAATGATGCCTAAATAAGGAGATAGAAATTTGAAAATTACCCTGTTCAGTTGAGTTTGGTTATGGCAATATAACAACTTTGAGTGAGGCCAGAAGTACTTGTGAGCTTGCTTGAAGTTCCCCCACCCTTTCCCAATGCTCAGCTTGCTTTGAAATGGCTTGAATCTCCTTGTAGAAGTCAACTTGCAAACTCAGAAATTAAAAATGGTGAAGCTTTAAAATGAGCTCATAGTTGCTGGACAGGGGTCTGGATAGTTCAGGTGTGTTGTAGGGAATTTGTTTGAAGTGATTCAAGACAAAACGCACGAGCCAATTTGGTTTTGGAAATGGTTCTGCAGCAGATGCCCTGTTTGGGCAGGAACTTGTGATTTTGTGTTTTGGGGTGTTTGAGAGCTTGGAAAATCGTGTTTCTTGCTTGTTACAATATGCTGAGGTTGTTTGAAATGAGACATTGGCTTGGTTTTATTAGATACAATAGTTGTATTGACTTTTGCACAATTCCTTGCTTTTGAAGCAAAAGTTGAAGTGACAAAGGCAAAGGCTATACTTACTAGCTCGTGGGATGTAGAGGGTTGGTAAACTTTTCCTGATGTTCATGGATCTTGTTTACAACCAAATATCAGGTTCAATGCTCAAGATAAACAAAATTGCTAAAAGTATGCTTTATCAAAGTAGCATTGTAACCTTTATGCCATTTTTGGAATAAATCAATGTACAATGCTCAGAACAAAGTCATTGTCCAATGTATTTGCATTAAATTAAGGAGTGTGGAAAGGTTTAAGACCTTTAAAACAAGTACAAGCATGCTTAGGATAGATTTGCAACTTGTAACAATGTGAAAAATGCCATGGACAAAAGTGAGAAATGGCCATTTTCATTTCTTCGATTCTACCTAACCATAAATGATTTTGGATAGTTCTTGGACATTTTGGAAAGCTTGTAACATGCTCCACAATCCATATTTGAAATGCATTTTGAGATTCATCTTGGAACTAAGTGAAAAATTGCCATGAAGTTAGGTCAAAAATCTGCCTAAACTAGGGCAAAATTTCACTAAGTTAAAAAGTTTATGGACCCTTATTCACAAAATCATAACTTGAGACCCAAGCATCTTTTGAAAAAACTTTGTGAATCAAAGTTTTAGATTTTGTGGATGACTACAACTTTAATGTTGGAAGTTTTCTTTGAATCCAATTGCATCATGGTGAAAAAGTTGGGGAAAATAAGAAATTTCCATAACTTAGAAAAATTCTAAGTTATGAAAATTTTCAAACTTAAACCCTAATTTTCAAAATTAGGTTTCTTGGTGAACAAGTTTCATGTTTTGACACATCTTGATGAAAAATTACCCTTGGTACTTGATTTTGACCAAAAAGTCAAAGTTTGACTTTTCAGTGTATAGTTGATTTTTGATCAGTTGACTGGAAAATTCATCTGTCAATCCAATGCATTTGATATCTTTTGAACCTTGTGATTAGGTCAATATGGTGCCATTGAGCCTTTGAAACCATGATTGAACCCAATTTTCCGTTGGCTAGGTGAAAAATCAGAAATTACCCTTCTACAGTCAAAACCCTAAAAATGACCATTTTGTCCTTTTGATTATCTGATCAAATTTCTTGAGGAGTTGTGGTCCAAACTTGATCAGATGGTTCATAGGAGTCTATAATGTTGATTTGGATCAAAAATTATGAGATTTGACAGTAAATTGGCCATGGTTGACTTTTTCCCCAATACAGCTGATTTTTAGGTCAACTGTCCAATTGACTTGGCAAAAATTTGATTCAAGGCTTGAAACTTGGTATGAGCAATCTTATAGTTCCAACATGAAGTATGAAAGTCACACGAGGCATTGAAAGTCCAAAAATCCCTGTGCAAACTCAAACCCTAATTTCAGGTCAACAGTGCAAGGAGATGTCTTGAGCAGAGCAAACCCTAATCCTAGTCTGGAGTCCAAGAAGTCTTGTGAGGAAAATCTTGATAAAATGATAGGGAAAATTTTGGGGTACAACACCAACAATCGCAATTGTATTGGTTAAATTCTTATTTTTATTTGTTGTTATTTTTAATCTAGTTACCAAAACATCAAACTTTTCAAATATTCGTAATTAGAATTATAGAAATTATTGACGGGTTTTCGATATTTGCACAAGTTCCTGTGGAGACGATACAAACAATACTTACGTTTGTTATACTACTTAGCAGGTAGGTAAAACCTTCAACAATTGCTAACAATGTGAGACATCTGTTTGTAGTTTAGTGAAGTTGGTTAAGTAGCAAGAAATTGTGCATAGTTACTCTTTAAATTTATCATTAGAATGATGAAATTATATGTCCGAACATAATTACCAAACAGGTTTAGGGCAAAGGATTAGAAAAAAGGTCTAATCTCGTTAGTTATTATAATATCCTTAAACCTTTATTTTAAATTTAAATTATTCTCTATCAAACATATATTCTATGTACCTCTTTCCCCTAATTACTTTTATTATTAGCACCAAAATAAGTGAAGTTCTTTGTAAATTGGTCATTTAGATTGACTGTATTTTTGAAAAATAATAAAATGGAGAAGTGTTCAAAATATTCAAGTTGATCTAGTTTGTTTAAGTTATATGGATATGCATAAGGGACACATGCATGACACAATGACATAACATGTGGTACGACATATATGCATTTTTCTCAACATGCTAGAATGACGCATTTTGGAGTATGTTCTGCAGAAGATTTGTTAAAGATTTTATTGTTATTGATTTACCAATATGATTAGGTGATTTGTTTGATAGTTGCATGAATATTAATTCATATTTAAATGGAGATTTAAATTTGAATTTAAATTGAAACAAATCATATATTTTTGGAGATATAAAGGAACAAATAATATACAATAGATTTTGCATCAATTCTGGACGAAATCAAATCAAATACCCATGAACAAAAGTCCATAATCATTATTCTATATAATGAGCCCAAACCGATATTAGAATTAAAGCATTAACATTGAAGATTCTAGTGTGTTATGTTTACAAGGAGTCCTTGTTGTTTTATGTACACCACCATGTTTCAATAACTTGGTATATGAGGTTTGTCTAGTTGAGTTGTAAGATTCAACATCACTCATAGTTTTGATTAAGGTTGTGTCACCTAAGATTTTTTGACATAAATCTCAAGGTTGAAAGTAATCCAGATATTGTGGAAGTTAGTTTCAAGTTGAAATGGTCCAAGCTTGACCATAGATTTTTGTGTTGATTGGTAGTTGTCTTGTCGAAGGGAAATATCAATTTTGGTCGAATAGTCATCAATGAAGATCAGAAGATACATTTGAGACTTAGTAAAATTTCAAGTATCTAGCAAATCATTTAACTGCTTCATCGAAGAGACTCGAAGTGAATAAGATTGCAGTTACTCGACAATACATGTAAATTTTATGAAGGGGAAGTTTGATGGCATTAGGAAACATGACATGTTTTGCTGATTCGACCGTTATAGACGGTTATTTTAAGACTTGTATATAAGAAGTAGTTGTTTATAGTTTTAAGGTCCGCAATTGTACACATAAATTCTAAATACTCAAAATACCAAGATTTAAGAGAAACGAGAGCAAAAACGAATGTATTGTGTTCCATTTTATAAATTTAATTCTTTACTTTTCAAGTCTTTTATTGCATTCAAAGTTACTTTACTGCATTTAAAGTTATTTACATTCAAGTTATTTTACTGCATATCAAGGTATTTTACAAACCATGGCATATTATTGTCAAAGTCATCATATCGTTGAGGAGATAATTTGTCGGCATCAACTTGAGGCTCATATTCGTTATCCTTGAAATGGTCAACATCTTCATCAGCTGGTTTTTGGATTGGTTGAACAGAAGCAATACTTGACTCAGGAGGAGTCAACTAGTCAATAGGAGACTAGGTTTTATATGGTGTTGATGGTTTAGGACTTGGAGGTTTGTCTTGTGAAGTCTCTATCCATTTTGGTTGTTCCTAAGAAAAAGAGTTAATTAAAATTTTACAGACATACTTCGACATAAACAACAAAAATAAGGTCAATTTCGCAGTTGTTTTATCTTTCTCTTGAAGTTTTAGACTATTGGTATAAGAGTGCATTTCCTTGTCGGGAGTGGTTGGATTTTTGTTTATCTCCTTGGTTGTTCAGCAGTCGGAGGTTGGGCGTCTTTTGCAGTCTAAGATTGAACATCCTTCACATATTTGTTTTTTCGAATGGCACCTACCTTGTTCTAAGTAGCACTTGGATTAGAGGATGGTCGAAGTTGAGGTTTCAAAAATATTTGAGTCCATTCAATGTCATTAGAACTTTCATCCTAGAATTGATCCTCTGATTGCTTTGAAGTAACCTAAGAAGTGGGAGAACTCTAACCTCTCTTTCGACCCTAGAGGGAAGGAATAAGTTCATAATTATAACGAAATTATATGAAAAGTAGGAGATAAAAATTACCTTTTTAGTTTTGTTTTCTTGGCCTTTAGTGGCGGTGTTTGCCTTTTTGGCCTTCTCCTCTTGAGCTTTGGCTATAGAAGAATATAAGAGTAAATAAAGATATATGGTCAATACAAGTTAAGGTTAATTAAATACATACCTGCTTTGGCTTCTGGAGGTTATTATAGAGCACTAACAGTGGTTGCCACCCATTGAAGAAGGTGTCATACCCCAAATTTTCTCTACTGGTTTCTAATCATTTTTATTCCTTATTAATTTCTAGAGTTATCATTTGTTTTATAATATATTGTTATCAAATTCATATATTAATGGGGTTTAAGTTTTTAAAGAGGGGTTTTACCCTACTAAAGAATTAAATCGGCCTTTCTAAATCAGGAAAGCCCATGTAAAACTGATGGCCCATTAGGTTTTCTTATTAGAGGGGAGGTGTATATGCTTGAGACTTCTTGGCTCATTTTTTATCTTGTTTTAAGTCTATTAAAAGATTCACTTGCTAATAACGGGTGCGCCTTAGGTTAGGGGCTTAGCATCCAATTTGTTAAGCCTATTTCATTTTGTTTTAAGGCTTCTTTTGGTTGCGCTTCCAGCCCATTTCAAAATTTAAAGGAGAATTTACATTATTAAGAACGCTCGGGCCTTTCTAAATCAGAATGGTCCATTAGGTTTCTCTTGCAAGAGGGGTGTATTTGTTAAGGTATATTAGCCCATTTAGAATTCTAGGACTAAATAGAATGTGGGGTATGCTGATTACATGAGGGGTTTATTGATTAATCATGACCAGCCCACTATGGTATTAAGCCCTGTTTTAAATAATGTTAAATGGGGTATGTTTTATTTTTTAGGAAGGCCCATAACAATTTGTTTTTTGAAGGCCCAATAATTGAACAGTTTGGTCCATTTCAGGTTTTTCTTTGTGTTGAGAAATTGTTTTGTTTTTACAGTAACGTTATTAAAATCATTTATATTATAAACTTAATTAAGTCATAATAGTTTTGTTTTATTATCTAAACATATTGATTAAAAAGTCAAGATTGAAGCATTCAACCCTAATCGTACAATAATCCAGCCCTTCACCATTTCAAAGCACAAGCTCAATCAAAACACTTGTTGTTCAGATTGAGAAAGAAAAATGTTCGCTTTAAGGTTAAAAATGATTATTGTTCATGTGATACGGTGGGAGAGAACTGACTGTTTTTTGGAATGTTGGTTCGCGTTTTGTGTTTGTTTTTGCAAAATGTCGCGGTAAGCAAGAGTCGCCACCGACTTTTATTTTATCCAACAAGGAAACGAAAAAAGCACAGAAAAATTCCTTTTTTTTCGAGATGTTTCTTGGGTATGGGGGGTAGATTATAGAAAGGGAAGGTGTTAGCACCCTTTCTATCCGTGGTTATCCACGGGCTCTTAGGTACTTGCTCAAAATGTTTTCAAAAATTGCTTTTCTTTGTGTTTGTGGGTTTGAAAGAAGTTTTTGTTTGAAAGGTGTAAGTGCGAAAAGTTTTTTTTTTGGAAAGAGCAAGTACTTAAGAACCATCTACCTACTCGAAAAAGGAATCAATCTGTACTAATGTCCTTTAGACAATGTTATCCCACTATTGATGAGTAGGTAGCATTGTTGTTGGAGTTTTAAGGGTCAATTCGATTAAGGGACGTGCGATCACTAAAGCAATGTTAGGACGCCTTAGCGGTAACCCTAATGTCTTAGATCATTTTTCCGAGGCAACCGTTTCGAGGCAACTATGATCTTTGGACAAGAGGGTGACCTCTAAAACTTCCTATACTCAATGACCACGTTCAAAGGCAACCAAGTGAGGTGTACCCTAAGAGCGCGCATGTGCGACTGTGTTATTTTCAGTTAATTTTGTCTTTGTACATGTCAATGGTTATCTATGTTGATTTTAGGTTAAACATTTGATCTTGTCATGCATTCCCTATTATCAAACATCTAACAGTTTATAAGTTGCGGAATTTAAATTGCGGAAATTAAAACTAACTATTACAAGTCGTTGGGTATTTACATCACCAAAAGCAACCCTTGAAATTAAAATGTGGAAAATAAATAAAGCGATAAAAATAGTAAAGTCCTATTAAACTATTACATTCCAGGAAACAGATACAATATTGAAATAAAATGGATCGCATGCGGGAAATTAAATCGGGCGAATTCTAGGGTTTTGACCCTTTGATTATTAAAGAAAAGATTTTTTGGTTATTTTTTTGAATTAAGAAAGAAATTAAATTAGGTTAATTATTAAATTAATAAACAAATTAATTAATTAATAAAAATGATATTTTTGGATTTTTGATATTAAAGGAAAGAAAATAAAATTAATCAAAGTTAATAAAACCTAATTGTCTAAATTACTTTTAATTATTGCAAAAGATATTAAAGTTATTTCCTAATTAAACTAAATTAATTAAATTAATATTTATTAACAAAAATAAATTACTGAAAATTAATTTAATAAACAAAATATTTTTTGGTTTTAATTTTATTAAGAAAAAGTTTTGATTGGTTAGTTAAATAATAAAAATAATAACAATAATTAATTAAATAGAAATAATAAAAATAGAGAAAGTTTAGGGTTTGGGCCTATTTTGGGGAGGTTTTGATAGCAATTTCCAAGGCCCATTACAAGCTGGCCTTGCTGACTTTTCTGATATCATGCATACGCGCTGACTTTGGCCCATGGTAGGCTTTCATTCTGGACCACCGGATCTAGCCTGGGGCCATCTGGCAAGCCATTGAGTGAGGGAGTATGCATGTGCTGCACGCTTGAGTTGTACCTGATTACATGATAAAATAGAGGAAAATGCAAAGCGCTGGAGGCAGGGATCGAACCCCTGACCTCTAGCCAATAATGCCTTAAGAGCGCTCCCCTTGACCACTGGACCATTATGCTTCATTTGTCAATAGATTAATCAAAAATAATAATATGGGAAAACAAACAAAATGCCAGAAAATATAAAAAACACGCGCCAAGTTTGAACCAGCCAATAGGAGGGGGACGCGTCATCATCTTCTTCGTTCAACCCTAGTTATTTACCTACGGATTTATATCCGCAGCTAAATTCGCATGCTCAACCTAAAATCCGTTCTAGGCCATGGAAATTGATTCCAAGCACATGGTTGTGCTCGTCTAGGCCTCCTGAGTAAACCTATATCTCTCTTGAGTCTTAATTGCGCCTGCAAAAGAAATGCCCAAAAAACACAAACCACAAACCCTAGATTCGGCTATGGGGTTACAGGCCAGATAAATGCAATTGGCTAATGCAGAATGCTTCTAAATTTAACGATAATCATGAATATGCAAAGATTTTGTAAGAAAAGTGCAAGAATAATGATCTACGAATTCAACTGAAAAGCATATTTTTCGCTTCAATGATTGCCCAGCAATGGATTAGTGTGGAGTTTTGCTTCTGAATTGGCCTCTATGCACGATTTCAGTTTCACACTTTTCCACCTTTTTTCAAGTTTTGTTCTTGATGATTCTGCAGCCTCTAGCCCTTGAATTCGTGTGCTTTGGCTTGTATAAGTAATAAGCAATGCATTAGGTTAACAAATGTGGGCTGAATCCTTGTACATCAATGCTTGGAGATTTGATTTGATTCACCATTGATAACCTTCCAATTTTGTCCAAAATCCAATCTTTTTGCACATGGAATGTATGATACGAGTTTGATTCATTTGATGATGATGATTAGGTCCTGAAATAGCCAAAAAGAGATTAAATAATCAATGTTTGGATTTTATTTGATTTAAATTGATTTAAAATGAAATAATTCATTAAAAAATCAAATTAAATAATAAAATTGACAAATGGTCACAAGGCTGAAGCTAGGACACGTGTGTAGTGTGACAAGATCAAATCAAGTGGAAAAGAATGGGCCCCTTTGACAAAATTTGAAGTTTTGGGGATAGTTGACTTTTGGCAATTTTGCAAAAATGCCCAACTTCAACAATGCATAACTTCTTCAATTTTGAACTTTTGGAAGTTTTCTTGGACTTTTTAGAAATCTTGATATGTCCTCTAACCAACCCTTTTGGTATCGTTGCATTTTGATATTCCATGCTCAAGTTATAAGCTTTGGAAAAAAAGGTGTTTTTGTTGACTTTTAAAAATGACCTATAATGTCCAAATTTGTAACTTTTTGTGAGTGCATTTTTTGATCTTGGGGTATGAAGATGGATTGTAGGAAAATTCATCCTATTCAAAATGAGATTTGGATGGGTCATTTCTCATAAAGTATGAGAAAGTTATGCTTTGTCAAAGTTGAGTTGACTTTTCCTACAAAACCCTAATTTAGCAACTTTTGAGTCTTGATGAATTTTGAGCAATCCTTGATGAATCATGATAAACCATTGATCAAATGATGAAATATCCTTCAAAATGAGAATGTTGACAAAAAATCTTGAAGTTTGACTGTATTTGGGTCACAGTTGACTTTTGCCCTAGCACAGTCGATTTTTGGACCCTTTGAGCAATTGATTGAGCAAACTTCCTCTGCAAGGCTTGAAATTTGACATGGATGAACTTGAGAACATATTAGGAAATTGGGGATCACTTGAGGTCATTTGTATGCAAGGACCTTGATGCAACACAAAACCCTAATTTGGGATTGACTGCCTTAGGAGATAGCTTGATTGTCCAACTCTTGAGCAATCTTGAGCCACTTGGAGATTTTTCTTGCAATGATTTGAGAAATATGAGAGGGAAAATTTTGGGGTATAACAGCTGCCCCTGTTCAATTTTCTTAAACCTGAGGATATAGATTTGCTTTCGGGCCTTTCGTGATCCCAAGGTGGAAGATGATTGAACACTAGAGTGCCAAGAAATTTGCACTCGCATGAAGCGGTATCAGCATCGTGATGTCGGGAATGGGCTTACAGATGCCATTCGGAGATTGTTGATAGGTGGTCTGAACTTCGGCTGGAATATGAATCAGGGAGATCTTATCGTCGATCTGACTGAACCAGGGAAGGTCTTGGATTAACTTTGACTGGATCGGCATCAGAAAAATCTTCGAATCGATTTAACTGGACCAGACGAAAGTCTTGGAATAACTTCAACTAGAATACGAATCAGGGAGATCTTCGCGTCGATCTGACTGAACCAGAGGAGGTCTTGGATTAACTTTGACTAGATCGGCATTAGGAAAATCTTCGAATCGATTTAACTGGACCAGACGAAAGTCTTGGAATAACTTCAACTGGAATACGAATCAGGGAGATCTTATCGGCGATCTAACTGAACTAGAGGAGGTCTTGGATTAACTTTGACTGGATCGGCATCAAAAAAATATTCGAATCGATTTAACTAGACCAGACGAAAGCCTTGGAATAACTTCAACTGGAATACGAATCAGGGAGATCTTATCGGCGATCTAACTGAACCAGAGGAGGTCTTGGATTAACTTTAACTGGATCGGCATCAGAAAAATCTTCGAATCGATTTAACTGGACCAGACGAAAGCCTTGGAATAACTTCAACTGGAATACGAATCAGGGAGATCTTATCGGCGATCTAACTGAACCAGAGGAGGTCTTGGATTAACTTTGACTGGATCGGCATCAGAAAAATCTTCGAATCTATTTAACTGGACCAGACGAAAAGTCTTGGAATATCTTCAACTGGAATACGAATCAGGGAGATCTTATCGGCGATCTAACTGAACCAGAGAAGGTCATTGATTAACTTTGGCTGGATCGGCATCAGAAAAATCTTTAAATTGATTTAACTGGACCAGACGAAAGTCTTGGAATAACTTCAACTGGAATATGAATCAGGGAGATCTTCGCAGCGATCTGACTGAACCAGAGGAGGTCTTTGACATAGCTGAGAACTTAACTGGATCTTTCCTGAAAAGTAAAGGTCAGTCATATGCAATGCATAATATGGATCAAGAAATAATGTTCTCAACATAAATGAGATTGTATGGTATGATGCATATATGCATGTATCATGATGTATGGAAATGTAATGTTTCTAGCTGGGGAAAATAAATCCCAGATAGTTGTTAGAGAATAGAGTTGAATTCTTTGTTTCCGCTGGGGATGACGAACGAAGATGATTGTGAGAATAGACCTGCCGGAGAGGATAACTCCGTTGGGGAATAAGCTGATGATGAGACTACTCTGTGGGGAAGAGATGCTCTGCTGAGGATTCTACTAATAAATTCCGCTGGTGATATTGAATCTGTTGAGGGATTGGATTCCTGTTTGTGAAAGGAAATAACTTTGCTGGGGATAATCTTTCAGTTGCAACTTGCTGGGGATAATCTTGTTAGACTTTTGTGGGGATAATCCTCTGAATTCTGCTGGGAACGATTCTTTGAAATCGGTTGGGGAGATTTATTTTTGTACTCCGCTGGGGATAAACTTCCAGAGTCTACTGGGGATGATGCTTCAACTCTTTTGGGGAAGCTTTTTACGACTGTGCTAGGAAAATTTTAACTCCACTGGAGGTATTTTGTATTCTTCCGGGGAACATTCTTATACTCCACTAGGGAATATTAAGACTGCCGGGGATGTCGAGCCTTTTTAGTGCTGATGGTAGATCAACTCTGCTTGGGGAGAGCATTACTGATTTGTTCATAGTTGTAAGTCCCAGCTGGGGAGAGCTATCATTATTGTCTTACTCTACGCGGAGTGAAAGTATCTTAGCCATATTCTTCAGCTGAATCTACCTTTGCACCTGGTGGGCAAAACAACTATACAGTTAGGACAATTCTTATTGCCCCTGTTTCTGATGTTACCCGTAATCGCCTTTTGTTTCGTATGTAAATATTTATGAGCAGCAATTAATGTCAAGTGCATATATCAAAAATGAACCTTGGACGTTCTTTGCAAATCAAAACAGATAAAGGAAAAACAGTTTGAAACTTCTTTGAAAATGAATTGTATTGATTTTGAAGTTTGGCCTGTAAATAGGCGTTTTTGTACAAGAGGCTGACGTCCTAGTAAGAGAACGCCGCTGAATAATAGAATTTACACAATTTGTGAAAAACTAAACAAAACAGCTATGTGAATGACTCCACTGGGTTCCAACTATGCTATTGCCTTTATGTCCTCGAGCATCTCATCACTTTGCTACTTGATTGAAGGTAGGTCAGATTGATTAGTGTCGTCCGAGCTTGATAGTCGATACCGAAGTCTGGATGCAAGGTGATCCAATGAGACATAGTGTTACGCTTTGATCCCTAATTTTTTCCTGGACCGCCCTTTCGGGTTTTCAGTCCACCGGGGTACCCTTTTTTGCCCAAGCCGCCTTTTCAGGTTTTCGGCTTGCCGGGTGTACATATTTTTCATTTTCATCCCTTACTTTTGCCCAAACCCTTTTGGTTCGCCGGGAAGCCCTTCAGGTTTTCGTGCCAGTCTTTGTATGTCACTGTCATCTTCTACACAATCTTCTTAATGTTCTTATTATCCGCTTCTACAACCCCATTCATCTTCGGCCGGTAGGGAGAAGAGTTGTGATGATGTGTCTTAAATTGCTTGCAGAGCTCAGTGATCATCTTGTTATTGAGATTGGTACCATTGTCCGTAATGATCCTCTCTGGTACACCATATCGACAGATCAGATTATGCCGAATAAACCGCGCCACCACGTTCTTGGTTACCGTAGCAAAGGAAGTTTCTTCAACCCACTTCGTAAAGTAATCAATAGAGACCAGGATGAAACGGTGCCCGTTGGATGTCATAGGTTTGATCTCGCTGATCATATCAATGCCCTACATTGCAAAAGGCCATGAAGCTGTCAAGACGTTTAGAGGAACGGGAGGTATGTGCACCTTATCAGCATAGACCTGGAACTTGTGACATGTCCGAGAATGCTGATAACAATCTGCTTCCATTGTGGACCAATAATATCCTGCCCGGAGGATTTTTTTTACCATCGTATGTCCATTGGAATGAGTTCCGAAAGTACCTTCGTGTAACTCTGTCATGATCCTTTCTGCTTCTTTCTTATCCACACAACGCAGTAAGGTCGAATCATGGTTACGCTTGTAAAGAATTCCATTGTTGATGTAGAACTTCGCTGCGAACCTCCTCAGAAACTTCTTGTCATTAACAGATGCACCCTTAGGGTATTCCTGAGCTTCAAGATACCTCTTCACCTCATGATACCAGGGCTTTTCTGTTACCTCTTCAGTCTCAATATCACAGCAATGTGCAGGTTCATCCAATCTTTCAATGATGATTCGGGGAGCTTCGTTGTCCCAATTGACCTTAAACATAGAAGACATCGTAGCTAGCGCGTCTGCTAACTGATTCTCCTCTCTAGGGAAGTGTTCAAAGGTTATCTCCTCGAAATGCAGAAGCAATGTCAATACATACTCCTTATAAGGAATAAGATTTGGGTGTTTCGTATTCCACTCGCCTTTGATCTGACTGATCACGAGAGCGGAATCTCCGAAAACACTTAGAAGCTTAATCCTTAGGTTAATTGCTGCTCGAAGACCCATGATGCACACTTCATACTCCTCCATGTTGTTGGTGCAGTTGAAACATAGTCGGGCGGTAAATGGAGTATGAGAGCCTTTAGGAGATACGATCACGGCGCCAATTCCATTGCCCAGAGCGTTCGAAGCTCCATCAAAGTACATAGACCATCGGGATCCCTCCTCAGGTCCTTCATCCGGTCCAGGTGTCTCACAGTCAGTTACCAACATGATATTCTCGTCCGGGAATTCAAAGTTCATAGACTGGTAATCATCTATTGCCTGATGTGCCAAATGGTCTGTCAACACACTTCCCTTGATTGCCTTTTGGGTCGTGTACTAGATGTCATACTCAGTCAAGATCATCTGCCATCTTGCTATTCTTCCGGACAAAGCAGGCTTTTCGAAGATATACTTGATTGGATCCATCTTTGATATCAACAGAGTACTGTGAGTCAACATATACTGTCTCAGCCGGCGAGCAGGCCATGCCAAAGCACAGCAAGTTTTCTCGAGCAACGAGTATCGGGTCTCGCAATAGGTAAACTTTTTGCTAAGGTAATAAATAGCATGCTCTTTTTGACCAGACTCGTCATGTTGACCTAGCACACACCCCATTAAGTTGTTGAGTACTGTCAAGTATAAGATCAAAGGTCCCCCTTCAACTGGAGGCATCAGAATGGATGGATCTTGGAGATACTATTTGATCCTTTCGAAAGCGGCCTGGCATTCATCGTTCCAACGTACTACTTGATTTTTCTTCAATAGCTTGAAGATTGGCTCACAAGTAGCAATCAGGTGTGAGATGAATCGGGCAATGTAGTTCAGTCGTCCCAAGAAGCCTCTGACTTCTTTCTCTGTTCTGGGAGCTGGCATTTCCTGCATAGCTTTCACCTTTGCAGGATCCACTTGAATACCTTTGTCACTTATGACAAAACCCAGTAGCTTACCAGATATCACCCCGAAGGTGCACTTGTTCGGATTTAACCTCAGCTTGTACAACTTTAACCTGTCAAACAGCTTCTGAAGGTGGTCAAGGTGTTCTTCCTCAGTCTGGGACCTTGCAATCATATCGTCGACGTATACCTCAATCTCATGATGGATCATGTCATGAAACAAAGCAACCATGGCACGCTGATACGTTTCCCCAGCACTCTTCATTCCAAAAGGCATGACCTTGTAGCAAAAGGTGCCCCACTGAGTAACAAAGGTTGTCTTCTCCATGTCTTCGGGAGCCATTTTAATCTGATTATAACCGGAGAAACCATCCATAATGGAGAAGACTTTATGCTGAGCGGTGTTGTCAACCAGAACGTCGATATGAGGTAGAGGGAAGTCATCCTTGGGGCTTGCCCTATTCAGACCCCTATAGTCAACACACATTCGAACCTTACCATCCTTCTTCAGCACTGGAACCACGTTGGCCACCCAATGAGGGTAAGAAGTAACTGCTAGAAAACTGGCGTCAAACTATTTCATAACTTCAACCTTGATTTTCTCAGACATCTCTGGGCGCATTCGGCGGACCTTCTGTTTCACGGGAGGACAGTCTTTCTTGGTAGGCAGGCGGTGAACCACGATATCGGTATCCAACCCAGGCATATCTTCATAAGACCAGGCAAAGATCTCAACGTAGTCACGCAGCATCTGAATCAACCGTTGCTTCATACTAAACTCCAGATTTGCACCGATCTTAACTTCTTTCTTGTCTATATCTGTACACAAATTCACTGATTCCATCGGCTCTTCATGTGGTTGTATAGCCCTTTCCTCTTGGAGTAACAGTCTTGCAAGTTCACCAGGCACTTCGCAATCATCTTCACCTTCGTCTTCGGCTAAGTTGATCGGATTTTCGAAGTTATAACTGGCAGTAGCAGAGTCGTTACTAGTGAGATCCAGAGTGGATGTGGACCTGTATATGTGAGTGTGTGTAAAATAGCTGTTTTGCAATATATAATAAAAGAAAAACAAGGAGCGCAAGATTTGAAATGCAAGAAACGTCCAATGCTTTTATTAATGATATATGAAAATGACACACATAAAGCCCTCACAAATGAAGCCACGGTGCCCCGGGTAAGACACCAGGCCATAGAGTTTAAAACATTGTCTGTTACATATTCAGAACAAAAAGTTTCATTACTGGGTAACAAAATAAATAGGGATGAAGTCCTTTGCTGTCTAGTTGCTTGGTCCAACGTTGGTCGTAGGATAGATCCAGTTGTCGAACTCAGACTCTTCTATATTGTCTTCAATGGCATTCACTCCCGAATTGCTGATGAACACAGGAGGTCTTCCGATCCATGCATTCTGAAAAGCCTTTTGAGCCTCTGCAGTGAAACCCAAACCAAACTTGTTAGTCTTCTGTGTAAAATCAGGGAGTCAGCCCCAATTTGCACACCCACCTTTCTCGACAACAGCCCGGGCATCCTTTAAGGAATCCATCTTCATAGGAGAATCTTTAACAACAGCCTCGGCTGATGCCAGTGTCTGGGGAACCTCTTCAAAATGTTGAAATGGGGTCTCAATGAACTCCCCATCCATCTCTACATATCGGAAAGAGTTGAGGTGGCTCACCATGTACTCTTCCTCCCATTGTACTGTCACAATCTTCCCTTTGACCGGGTATTTCAGCTTCTGGTGGAGCATTGAGGTTACTGTCCCAGCTTTGTGGATCCATGGACGACCTAACAAACAAGAATAAGATGGCCGAATGTCCATCACATAGAATGTAGAATTGAAAACCTGAGACCAACCTTAATCGGAATATCAACTTCTCCGTGCACCATCCTCTTAGACCCATCAAAGGCCCTGACGACAGTGTTGCTTGGCTTCAGCTCCAACCCTTCACAATCCAACCGGTCTAGAGCTTTCTTAGGCAAGACGTTCAATGAGGAACCAATATCCACTAATACATGAGCAAGAGTAGTGCCCCTGCATTCAATGGAGACATGCAGGGCATCATTGTCATTCTTCCCTTTAGTAGTCAAGTCAGCGTCAGAGAAACCCAACCCATTATCAGCAGTCAGATTGGCCATGCAATCTTTAAACTGATCAGCTTATGTCTCTTGTGGTACGTGTGCAGTCTTCAAAAATGTAATCAGAGCCTTGGCATGGGCCTCCGAGCATAGCAATAGTGACAACATAGAAATCTTGGACGGGGTTTGCCCCAGTTGTTCAACTACATTGTAGTCACTCTTTATGATAATCTTTAGAATCTCTTCCATCACTTGTTTAGAAGCTTCAACAGCAATCGTCTTCGGTGCCTCCGTCTGGGCAGGCTCACTGGTGATCCCTTTGCCCCGAGTGTCAGAGGACTCGGCGACAGGGGTAAGAATAGGAACTTGAACAGGAATGGTGGCAGGTACACTGGCAGGTGTAATAACAACAGGTTTTTGGGCAGTTGGTGGAGAGATATCAGGTGAGAAAAGTCTTCCGCTGCGGGTGACTTTAGCAGGTCCAACAATATTGCTGACGCCAGTATCAGCATCCAACTCTTATTTAACTCCATGAAAATAAACATCATCCCCATAATGCCAAGGGATAGCTTTATCAGATGTATAGGGAATAGGCCCAGGAACAGTGATGATCAATGGTGCGATTCTTGGAACAGATGTAATCCTAACAGGCTTCCTCGAGGGAGCCTTGGAAGAATTGTCGAAAATGGTAATAATAGCAACTTCTTCAGTATGAACTAAGGGAACAACAGTCTTCTCAAACAGAATTTCTTTACTATCCATCAGGCGTTGGACACCTGATTTCAAAATATGGCAACTGGTTGGTAGGGCAGAACACATACGGTAACCTTCGTCACAGCCCAGAAATAAACTGGCTATCGGTTCTTCTTCACAGTCATCAAAGGGGTAACAATGTCGTTCACAGAAACAACAAATGAGTCTTCATCTATAGAATTCACTCCATGCTTGGGCATAGGAGCAGTCACAACATTAGGTCTTTCGGGCGCCTCGAACTCAATCTCCTTAGCATCAATTAAGTCCTGTATCTTATTCTTCAAAGACCAACAATCATCTGTATTATGCCCCGGGCTATCAGAGTGAAAAGCACAGCGGGCATTAGGGTTGTACTTCGGTGATGTAGTGTTGGGATTCTTCGGGGCCTCCCTTGCAATCACTAGATTGGTTTTCAATAACTGTGGCAGAATCTGAGATAAGGTCATGCTGAGAAGGGTGAATTGCCTTCGAGGTCTCTCATCCTTTGACTGATTATTATGTTGAGCAGCACCAACAGGTCTTGAAATAACAACCGCATTAACAGCTTGGCGGCGTTCAGGTCTATTCTGGCTTTTCGAACTGTAGACAACATTGGACTCTTTCTTAAAAGGATTCTTCTCGGTGCTTGATGAGGCACCCTTTTGTATCTTACCAGCCTTAATACCAGCCTCAATCCTCTCACCGGTCATAATTAGCTCTATAAACCCAGACGAAGAGCTTCCAATCAGATGGTTGAAAAATGGACCAGACAAGGTCCCCAAAAACATGTCCACAAGCTCCCGATCAGCCAAGGGTGGTTGCACTCTCCCAGCGAGGTCCCTCCACTTCTGAGCATAATCTTTGAATCCTTCACCCATTCACATTGACATACCCTGGAGTTGGGTACGTGTGGGAGCGAGGTCGGAGTTGTACTGGTACTGCCGGTAGAAAGCAGTAGCCAAATCTTCCCAACTGCGGATACTGGCTCCGTCCAACTGGTAAAACTATTCAAGCTGAGTCCCTGAGAGACTGTCTTGTAAGAAGTGGATCCATAGGTGCTTATCAGCAGTGTACGGCTGAATCTTCCTAACATATGACCAGAGGTGCAGCTTCGGACAAGAAACTTCGTCATACTTAGCAAAGGCTGGTGCCTTGAACTTGTGGGGAATTACCACCCCAGATGATAGACCTAGATCACCAAAGTCCAGACCAGGCACTTTTTGAACTTCCATCGCACTCAACCGGTCTTCCAATTGTTTGTATCTATCCTCAGCAAGAGGATACTGGTCTTCGTCGAAGTCTGTCTCATTGTCTAAGACCACAGGGCTAGGAGCCCTCCTTTCTTCCTGACTATCTTTCCCTCCAGATGAGGTGGTCAAATCAACTTCATCCCGTAGCTTGTTTCCAAACCTGTGACCTGTGTTAAACAGGATTGTCCTCTTCTTCTTCTTCTTCTCTTTCAGAATCAGGGTCTTTAGATCTTGCTGACCCTTAGCTAGATTCATGAACAGCTCTTGGAATTGGGCATTCTGGGCTTGTAGGGCCTTGATTGCTTGCTCAGTTGATGTTTCAGCAGACATGATGAGTGCTGAAATAAACAGCGAAGAAGGTAAGAGACCTGTAATGGGTACCTGTTATGAAGTGCATGGGATGGAATGCGTATGATATAATTTCAAAGACAATCGAGAGATTCAAATTTGTAAACAAGAAATGAAACACACTTTTATTAGATAAACTTTGAAATTCAAATTGTTCAACAAATTGCCTTTAAGGCGTTACAAGAAAGGAAATACTGAAAAGTAAATAAAACTGGAAAGGGAATAAACAGAGGATAATCAGTGCTCCCATGGTCTCTTCTTGTCGGTGCGGACATAGTCATTGAGAATCCGCTCGTTCTCCAGCTGCCTAGTCAACTTCTGGATCTTCTGCTCTTGCTCATTAAACTTTTCTCGGTAAGCATCTCGTTCTTCTCTCAGCTGCATCCAATACCTTTTCAGTGCCCCAATGTCAGTGGGCATGTAAGGATGGCGGATGGTAGGAAGAACCCCCTCTTCATTAGCAACTTCAACAATGATAGGCAGGACGGCTTCATATGGCATACCCAACTTTTGGGCACGGATACAGACCCATCTGAGATATGGCTCCATCGGAAGAGAAGTCTTTGGGCCCAGCTCGTGTGGATCAGATCTGTGAACTCTATCCCAAGCCCTTATGAATCTTCGACGTTGCTCGTCGATATCCCCTTGAAAATAAAAGATGATACTAGGCATTAGTAGCTCATGAGGTCCTTCTCTTCTGGCTCGCCCAAACTGACGTAAGGCCAAGCATGGATTATAAGAAATTCCTCCATGGGTTCCTATCAGTGGAACATTGGGGTATTCCCCACATCGATCAATAATAGCCACCTCATCCATACCTTTGATAGTCCAGATGATGTCATTATGAGAGAGAGACATAACCCTATAAGCCCAGCCCATGCCTTCTTTGTTCTTCAGCACTGATTTAGGGAGGTGCGAAATAAACCACCTTGCCAATAATGGAGCACAGCACATCAAGGTTCCCCACTTTCAGGCAGTACGGGCACAAAGCTGATGAAGAATGTCACCCAAGAGAGTGGGTACAGGATTACGAGAGATGAAGATTTTCACCGCATTCACATCAATGAATGAGTCGGGATTCGGAAACAATACCAAGCCATATATCAGAAGAGCCAGAATATCCTCGAATGCCTTGAAGTCTAGACTATCCCAGAAATAATTAGCCTTACCAACCAAGAACTTAGTCAGAAAGCCCTTTTCTCCACTTCTAGTCTCCCAATTAGCCATTACCTCATCCTTTGTCAAATGAAGGGCTGAAGCAATCTCTTATGGTCTAAGGATCTTCTCCCAACCAGTAAACGGGGTCTGCTCCAGAATAGAGATACCGAGCAGATCAGAAAACTCTTCTAAGGTGGGAACCAAATGGTAGTCTTGAAAAGTAAAGCAATGGTACAGTGGATCATAGAATTGGACCAAAACACTCATCATCTGCTCGTCCAATTTGGAGGTAACCAAACTGAGAAGATACCCATGTCTTCTGATGAAGGAGGTAGTATCAGGCATCTTTGCAATCAATTCTTTAAGCATGGTGGGAACCTGGACAAAGTTGATCCGGATGGTATTCCTACGCATGGGCATTGTTGTACCCCAAAATTTGCCCTCGCATTTTTCCACAAAAGATAACAACTTCAAGCATTTCCTGATTTTTCAAACTGGCTCAAGAATCGGACAAACGGACTTTTCTTGTCAGTCAAGCAAAATTAGGGTTTTACTGGTTTTCATGGCCCTAGAACGGTGCAAGCAGTTGGCTTAGGGTTTTGGTTGGTTTTGGCTCAATTTTGATCAAGCGAACGTTATTTGGCATTTAATCAGGAATTAAGGTTTTATGGGCATATTCTCAGAAAGGTTAAAATTCCACAGCACTTTGCAAGTCACTCCGAGATTCGGGTCGAATTCGCATTGTTTTTAATTTAATCAGTAAGAGGAGGCAGTTGGTTTGAATTCATCAGTCAAAAGAAATATGCAGTTTGGAATTACAGTGCCTGGCAAAAGAATCAGTTGAAAAAGGGAATGCGCTTGATCAGTTTATTTTGGTTAACTGCTGCTTTGCTTTGGATAGGAAAGGACAGGTTTAATTGATCAACGTGCTAAAGTATTGTTTATTTAAATTATTTATTATTCTAAATTAAGTGATTGAAATTTATTGTTTCAATTATTTTAATTCAAAGAGTTTTAAATAAATAAATAAACAATAAAGAAAGAGAATTAGAATTAGTTGGATAATAAAGATTTTTATTGATATTTGAATTATTTGTACAAATATTGTTTATAATTTAAATTACAAACAATAGTTTACATTAATTTAAATATTGAATAAAAAGAAAACTATCCTATTTTTCTAATTCTTCAGTCTTCATTTTAGTACCCCTCCATCCATTTTTATCTGCAAAAGAAGAAAAGTCAGTGACTGATAATTAATTAAAGACAGATAAAATTTGCAGTCATCATTAAGGGCCACTGATTGGGATCAGTTAACCCTCTCTGCAAATCACGGGATTTCTCCCGGTTCACAAAGAGGGAAGAATTTTATCATAAATGCAAAATGTCAAAATGCATATTTTTAAATGTCAAACTGCATGGTTCAGAAGTAAGTTCAAACCCAACTAAAATCCAAACTCCCACTTTCTATCAAAAAGCCAAAGGTACAAACTTACTGTCAAAAATACAAAATCTACCCAAGCTGTCAAAAGAAGATTTGGCAAAGATATGGAAGATATCAAAAATCTACACAAGCTGTCAAAGAAAGATAAAGATGCAGAGGAAATCTTTTATGCAAGCTAACTCTCTATCATCATTTCCCAACAAGGGTGGCCCCTTCAGAAAGTACAGTAAAAAACATTTAAAAATTCTTTTAACTGTACAAAGAGAGAGAGAAAAAAGAGGAGATAGAGGCAGGTTTTCAGGCTTAGGCAGGACAGGCAGGATAGATAAGAAGAAAAGATATACAAAAGAAAGAACAACACAGTTCAGGAGATAGGAAGAAAATATGCAAACTGCATAAACCAGAAAATATACCAAACTGCTAAGGAAGCAGAACCTGTTATTTCACAAACCATACCAGCTAAGCCATAACCTCCATACCAACCTGCTATGAACCCACAGGCCTCAGAACAAAACACAAACAATACCTGCATCAATCAAACCAATCCCAAAACCCTGACCCTGTCAAACACTAAACTTGCCTAATATTGAAACCTGGCCAAAACCATTCAAAGAACATCAACAATTAACCAAAGCATTAGCCTCAACCTGCTGAAGCAATAATCTGCATTAGCCTCAATCTGCTGAAACATAAAGCCTGCATGAGCTCAAACTAAAAACAGATAACCTGCTATGGCCTAGTGACCATAAGCCTCGTAACCTGTCTAGTTCAAACCTTAAGCAACTTCACAAGCCAGAACCAACTAACCTGATACCTTATCAAACAAATATACCAACAAACTGTCCAAGATGAAGAGCATAACCTGCTAAGCCATTTAAATCTCTCAAGGCAACAATATAGAAAAGGCCTCAGAAATTCTTCATCATAGGCCATAAACATTCAAGGCGAGCATACGAATATTCAAAGCAACAAATCAGAAGAAAGTCAGGGAAGCATCCAAAGGCAGCATTCAAGCATTTATCTCAACCATTCATAGGCAACAGGTACAACCCCTCAGAATTCTGAATTCATCATTGGGTGGAAAAGAGGCACAAACGCAAGGGGTAAAGTCAGAAGAAGAGAAAAAAAGTTCAGGGCAACCGAAAAGAGCATATGAGCAAAGCAAAGTAGGTGTTCATCATAAGCAACAGAACTAAAGCAACTTAGTGTCCAAACCCACGAGCCCTCAGTAGAAAACATCATGGGGCAACAAATCAAATATACTCAAAAGCAAACGTTCGAGGCAACAAGCAGACAATAAAGGCAAAGAGAAGAGATAAAGAAGTGAATCTTTTTAAGAGGGTTTTTCAGGTCAAATCATCATGAAACCCAATAAGCAGGCAAAGTAGGTAAAGAGATACAAAGATACCAGGGTCTCAAAGCAAGCTAGCGTCTTCACCGTCCCTCCGCTCGTCCCGGCCTCCTGAGCGCCACATCCCCTGTCTCTCCTCCTTCTCCAAGGTCAGGTAGTACGATCTTCTCTCTCTCTTTTTCTCCTTCACCTCATAATAATAAAAGATTAAGGTTAAGATTCAAATTGAAATGAAGCACGCGATTCGTAAAAGAACATAAACATCAAAAACGAACCTCGTATCACAAGACCACTGGGCTCATGCCATAGAGGGAAGAGAAATTTGGGGGTTGGCGCTGGTGGCTAGACGGCGGAATCACTCAGGATGAACGAAGAAGGACGACGGAACTCCATAAACGCACCGCTCACAAACCCTAACGCTTTCGTCTCAACTGAACAAACAAATATCAAACCCTAAAAATCATTTCAAGCAATGGGCCTGGCCCGTTCTTAATTTTCTCTGAAGCCCACTAAAATGCTTCTTTCTTTTTTTAACAAAACATTAATATTAATTCTTCTTATTTCTTTTCCTTTTCTTTACAAAATCATACTACATAAAAAAGACATTTTTAATATATATTGAAATATTAAACACCTACATAACTAAGATACATTTTTGTCATATATTAAAAATTGAAAATACTTTCTTTTTTTTATTTATTTATTCTTTTAATTAAAATATTGGTACATAAGTAATAAAGATGCATTTTTTTTCATATAATTGAAAATACTCTTTTTTCACTTTGCCTCTTGATATTTATTTGAATATACCTTTTATAATAATAAAAATACATTTTTTATACCATGTAATTAAAATTGAAAACTTTTTTCCATTCTTTTAATCAAAATATATTTTGTACATATTTCGAATATATAAATCAAAGATTCCTTAAAACACATATCTAGGTCAAATACCCTAATCCATATTAATTTCACCTTGTACACTTACAATATATTTCACATTATACACTTACACAATGCAAATACATTCACATTGCCCTACACACATTTGTTTATCTTATATTTGTATATTCGATATTTACATTTTATCGCAAGTTCGATTTGGTTGTAACTTATTGGATATTATAAGTCTCATCCCCATTCATACACTTGTACCCCCACTCCCGGACACTAACCTTGTAATAGCGTAGATTTTACATTTCCGCAATTTACAGCTTTCCAATTATACCATGGTTAGATCTAGGGTTTGCATGTACATAAAATCAAACGCTAGATAACCTAATACAAGACAAATACATGAAATCTATACACAATCACACTTGCACCCTCTAGGGTAATCCCACATGTTGCCTTCCAAAATGGGCCATGCTTGCACGTCGAGAATCTTTGGCAAAACAAAATCAAATGATCATAAGCCCCTCAAAATGTTGCCTAAACGGAATGATCAAGTCCCTCCAAAAAAAATTGCCAAAGACACTTGGCATCATTGCATTCATGGTCCATACGACGACCCGCGCCCGTCCCGAATAAACTTCCTAAATGCAAGATTGTCCACCAAATTCAATGGTGGAACAAAATTGTTAAAAGGGGTTAAAACATAACAAAAACCTTTGAGTACAATAGGGTAGATAAAACTCTTAGTTACTTGAGATCAACTTGCAAAAAACACTTGCCTTCTTTTCAAAAACCACAATCCACAACACTTTCAAACAAACTCTCAAAAACATTTGAAACATCTTTTCGAAAAGATCCACACTTTTGAAAAACACTCAAACACGAGTCAAATACATTGGTCGCCTAAGACAAGGCATCTCTTCAAAAACATTTTCAAAAACACACACACACACACCATTTTCAAGCAATCAAAAATCAAGGCAAGTGATCTAAAAAAACCAAGTAACTAAGAGCCCATGGATAACCATGGATGAAAAGGGTGCTAATACCTTCCCTTTTCATAATCTACCCCCCGAACCCACGAAATATCTCAAAAGGTTTTTGCTGTGCTTTTTTAACCTTTCCTTTAGGATAAAATAAAATGTCGGTGGCGACTCTTGCTCAACCGAAACATTTTCGAATACGAACGCAAAACACTAGTCAGTTCTCCCACCGTATCACAGAACTGGCGACTCTGCTGGGGACAACTCAAAGTGGGGTTACCTTAGGGTTTAGATCACTTTTACTTTCAAGATTGATTGCTTTGTTTGCTTTATATTTGTGGGCTTTGTATCGGAGTTTCATAGATCCTAACCCGGATTTGGGAAATACCCTTTTTAGGTAGCATAATCTGTGAGGGACCTGTCCGGCGTAGACCGACATGGGTGAAGCAGTGGCTACGTTGGTGTGGCATCTTAGTCTGTACCTATATCCCTTGTGTTGCAACGGGGAGAATATAGGTCTTCTAAGGAGTCATTAAACACCAACCAACCTTAAAACCCTAAATTGACCAACTTGGCTATTAGGACAGTAGCAGTATGCTACGCTCATTGAGGCTAAACTCTCGCGATGGTTCCGGCCGCGAGAAAAGATTGCGATGCTGGAGTTATGACCGATTGAGGGTAGCCAATGATTTGAGATCCTCTAGAACCCGGTTACTTTTGATAGGACAGGTTTTAACCAACAAACTGGAAGAGGGTAGTACCTGAACCTCATGCAAGCCTAAACCTAAGGACTTGTTTGCTTTGTGTGAATTTTGTTTGCCTGTATATACACTCACTTGCTTGTGCATACATATACATAACATCATGACATCATACCATAGCATTTTCAATAGCCATTTCAAGGATCTCGAGGGTTCTGTTGATGCAGGGTTATGTTGAACCAGACATCTATCAAGGGGCAAAGGGTTTCTCCTCTAAACAAAGCTCTCCAATCAAAAGTTCAAGAACAACAACTTGAATCAGTGGCTATGACCCACTCGACATGGTGAGCCTGATTCTCGTGGAAAGGCATCCACTGATACAAAGTCCTCTAAACAAAGATCAAGTGCAACAACTTGAATCAGTGGCTATGACCCACTCGACATGGTGAGCCTGATTCTCGTGGAAAGGCATCCACTGATACAAAGTCCTCTAAACAAAGATCAAGTGCAACAACTTGAATCAGTGGCTATGACGCACTCGACATGGTGAGCTTGATTCTCGTGGAAGGACGTCCACCGGTGCAGAGATCTCCAATCCAAGAGCAGAGTTTAACCTCTAACATTTTCTTGTGTTTACCCCAAGAGATCCTTGAAAGCATGCATCCACATATCATGCATTGCATTTTGACAGTCTTTCCTTTTTCAGGTTTCCTTACTCTCCTGCTGTTTATTTCAGCAAGAGATGGCTCTAGAAAGGTCTGTCAAAGACATCCAAGACCAGACTGCTCAACTGCAGGAGATGTTCCTGAACTTGTCTCTAGGGCAAGAAGAGATGAAAGCTCTCCTCACCAAGGGCTTGGGGAATTCCAACAATGCCAGGAGTGATCAGCTTGCAGAGCTGCAGTTTGATCTGACAACATTGAGGACCCAAATGATGGGACAGTTGGTGGGCCAGATGGCTCTCATTCAAGACTTATCCCAAAGACAAGAGGAACTCAGAGTTCTTGTCCGCCAACTGCTTCCAAACAACCAACTGGGGCAAACATCTGAGGTCGAAGAGCAAGTCACCGCTCAACCTCCATCCACTCAAGAGGACAAGGGGAAAGCTCCTTTACTGGCTTCAGGGTCACAAGCCCATCAACAACCTCGCCAGCGTCAACGGGGTAATCGGCGTAAGCAAGAAAAGTCGGGAAGACAGTTTACGGAGACTGAAATACCATCATTCTTCATACTGAAGCGCCTGTTGGAGGTCAACTTACTTACTGTAAAGGACCCTCCTCAGAAGCTCAATACCTCCTCTCCTCACTATCATCCTGATGCATTCTGTGTTTACCACTCCTACAGCCCGGGACACGTCACCAACGACTGTTGGGCCTTGAAGAACAAGATTCAAGATCTGATTGACATTGGGGTGCTGGAATTCATGCCAGACGGCGAGATGAAAATCTTCCGTTAAAGGGTTCTCCACTTGAAGTGACGAAGCTCAAACTGAAAGACTTTTGCTTCTTTTTGAATTTTCAAAGTTGTAATTTCTTTTGCTGTCAAACAATTATCTGTTGATGTTAAAATCTGTTTTCATTAATGCATTGCATATGTTTGTCTTGAATTCATCCATTCGTTTCACTACTCTTATGCTTTTCTTTATGATATTTGACTCTTGATAAAAAGCTGTAAGCCTTTAGAGGGAGGATGACGAAACAATACCATGATCTTATACAGTATGCTTCTGAACGAACCTTGCTGATGATGTACAGGCATTTCTTTCAAATTCCCAAACACTGGAGTTATAAGGAAGTTAATCCCTAGTCAACCCCTTCGAGCCAAAGAAGTAGGAGTTTTCTGTTCTAAACAATCGAAACCTTTGATATAAACCCGAGGCAGGGTAGTTTCTCAGTTAATTCAAAAGAAAACGCGCATTGAAGTCGCAAACTCTCAGTTCGTAATACAACGAACGATGTCAAAAAAGAAAGCATTCCTTTGGAATCAAAAGACAGGGGTGGTTCCCTATCACATAGACAGTAAATCTCTCAAAAGCGAAAAGCCCACCAAGCCAATACCTATAAAGGAGGCTTAAGAAAGCTGGGGCATCCCGCTGACAGTAATCCCGGAAAACGGTAACAGTCAGGCAAAAGTTAGGGATAACAAATCAAAATCAAAATAGTGAGGTCATTACAAAATCCTCAACAACATGAAAAGTGTTGGAAAAAAGAAAAAGGAGATGATGACTGTCTCCCAAAAATTCAAACTGGTGAACCATCGCCCGAAAGTCGTTCGAAACTCAAAACAGAGTGTGACGCACAATTGACTGAGCTTAGGTTGAAGAACATCACGAAGAGCGGGTGGGTACAAATATACTTTGAGCCTTTATCCTTTGTTTCTTAAACCATGAACCAGGCCACGTTACAAATTTTCAAAAGTCCTAATTGAAGCATGGGTTAGTTCGAAAGCATACTGTTACAAAAGGTATCCTGACTCCTGTAGGGCTTTGCTCTAAATCTTGTGTTGATTTGTCTTATAAAAAGTTTTCTGCTAAAAACGCATTTTTCAAAACTTAGAGACAAACATAAACTTTGCATTATTCGAATATCACTGTCTGCATTTGACCCTTTTGTTTGACAGCGAAGAAATTCATACAGCGAACGTTCGGAGGAACGAAAACTCTCTCAGTAAGTCAAAATCATTTCAAGAAGATGACACTTCCATCAAATCCCCAATCAACAAGGGGCATGACATATCACAATTCAATTAACCTGGGGCAGTCCAGTCAAGGTCCAACAGATCTTTCAAAATCCAGTTAACCTGGGGCAGTCCAATCAAGATTTCAAGAAATCTCTCAATATGCACAGTAATCTGATTCAAGACTCCTTCACCACCACTTGGGGCATTCGAATGTCAAAAGTGTTCAACAAATCAACTACAACATTTCCAGATTCGACTCCTGTATCCAGCCAGGGCCTATCTGTTGACCACATTTCCAGACTCGATTCCTGTATCTAGCCAGGGCACGTCTGAAGAGTTTGAAGATTCGATTCCTGTATCCAGCCAGGGCATATCTATCAACTATTACAATTCCAGATTCGACTCCTGTATCCAGCCAGGGCATATCTGTTGACCATATTTCCAGACTCGATTCCTGTATCTAGCCAGGGCACGTCTGAAGAGTTTGAAGATTCGATTCCTGTATCCAGCCAGGGCATATCTATCAACTATTACAATTCCAGATTCGACTCCTGTATCCAGCCAAGGCATATCTGTTGACCACATTTCCAGACTCGATTCCTGTATCTAGCCAGGGCACGTCTGAAGAGTTTGAAGATTCGATTCCTGTATCCAGCCAGGGCATATCTATCAACTATTACAATTCCAGATTCGACTCCTGTATCCAGCCAGGGCATATCTCTTGACCACCTTTCCAGACTCGATTCCTGTATCTAGCCAGGGCACGTCTGAAGAGTTTGAAGATTCGATTCCTGTATCCAGCCAGGGCATATCTATCAACTATCACCTTTCCAGATTCGATTCCTGCATCCAGCCAGGGCATGTCTGAAGAATTCCAGATCAACACCTGTAACAACCCAGGAAAACATCTGTGAACGACCGATTGTAGACCAACACCTGTAATAAGCCAGGAATCTATCTACATCACCACTTGGGGCATTCGAATATCAAAAGTATTCAAAACCGATGCAGTTTTACGCAAGCTCATCATCAGGAAACCCTACACCGGTTCCTCTTCAAGACGTCTGAAAACAGTTTATGGATTCTTCCCAACAACGGATGTTAATCTATCAGCTTGTTCAGAAGCAACCTTTGAAAACAATTTACGGACGCTTCCCAACAACGGATGCGGCTCTATTGCTTATTCAATCTCAAGATTTCTGAAAACAGTTCACAGGTGCTCCAAGTAACGGAGGTTAACCTATCGCTTGCTCAGATTCTTCCAGAGGCTAACTCCACTCAGAGTCAAGTTTCATTATCCCCAGTGAAGCTAAAACTTCAAATTATCAATCCCCAGCGGAGCCAGACCATTGAACCTTCTCCCCACAGAGTTTTGGAGAGGGTAAATCTTGAGTTCCCCAGTAGAGGTCATCAGGAATTCTCTTCCCCAGCAGCAGCCAAGGATTTATTTTCCCCGGCAGCAGTCAAGATGCTTTTATCTTCAGCCATCTCGGATTCATTTATCCTCAGCAAGATTAGCTCATCATCTTACATGCGCATTCATCACATTCATGTCATAAACATTGATGTCACATACATTGCATCATACATTGCATACGGTAACCCTTTTCCTTTTCAGGTAAGATCAGTCGACAGACACAGATCATCTCCCAAGATTCATCCAGAAATAGTTCAGATGTGACCCGGACACGGCGACATTCTGATACTTATTCCAGATTCATTCAGACGCATCATCAGGAAACCCTACACCGGTTCCTCTTCAACTTCGAGACTTCTGAAAACAGTTTACAGATTCTTCCCTACAATGGATGTCAATCTACCAACTTGTTCAGACTCTTCTCAAAACAGTTTATAGATTCTTCCCTACAACGGATGTCAATCTACCGGCTTGTTCAGACTCTTCTCAACTTCTGAAAACAGTTTACAGATTCTTCCCTACAACGGATGTCAATCTACCCACTTATTCAGACTCTTCTCAAAACAGTTTACAGATTCTTCCCTACAACGGATGTCAATCTACCAACTTGTTCAGTTTACGGACGCTTCCCAACAACGGACGTTGCTCTATTGCTTGTTCAATCTCAACTCCTGAAAATAGTTTACGGATTCTCCAGACATGGACGTCAATCTGTTGCTTATTCGGACCCCCGATTCAGAGATGTTCCAAAACATGGATGCCCTTCTGATACTTGTCCACTCACCATTGATATACAGTTCGACATGTCCAGATGGCATCTATAAGCCCATCCTCCTACCAGCAGTCACCAGATGGCATCTTTAAGCCCATCACCAAATGGCATCTCTAAGCCCATTCCCCGGCAAAATTCTATCGCACCAGATGGCATCTTTAAGCCCATCACCAAATGGCATCTTTAAGCCCATTCACCTCCACCATCATATCGCCGAGTGCAAATTTTCTGGGCACTTTAGTGTCCAATCTTCTTTTACCTTCAAGTCTCGAGAGGCAAACCTGCCAATCTAACTCTTCAGGTCCAAGAAGATTGAACAGGGGCAACTGTTGTACCCCAAAATTTGCCCTCGCATTTTTCCACAAAAGATAACAACTTCAAGCATTTCCTGATTTTTCAAACTGGCTCAAGAATCGGACAAACGGACTTTTCTTGTCAGTCAAGCAAAATTAGGGTTTTACTGGTTTTCATGGCCCTAGAACGGTGCAAGCAGTTGGCTTAGGGTTTTGGTTGGTTTTGGCTCAATTTTGATCAAGCGAACGTTATTTGGCATTTAATCAGGAATTAAGGTTTTATGGGCATATTCTCAGAAAGGTTAAAATTCCACAGCACTTTGCAAGTCACTCCGAGATTCGGGTCGAATTCGCATTGTTTTTAATTTAATCAGTAAGAGGAGGCAGTTGGTTTGAATTCATCAGTCAAAAGAAATATGCAGTTTGGAATTACAGTGCCTGGCAAAAGAATCAGTTGAAAAAGGGAATGCGCTTGATCAGTTTATTTTGGTTAACTGCTGCTTTGCTTTGGATATTGGAAAGGACAGGTTTAATTGATCAACGTGCTAAAGTATTGTTTATTTAAATTATTTATTATTCTAAATTAAGTGATTGAAATTTATTGTTTCAATTATTTTAATTCAAAGAGTTTTAAATAAATAAATAAACAATAAAGAAAGAGAATTAGAATTAGTTGGATAATAAAGATTTTTATTGATATTTGAATTATTTGTACAAATATTGTTTATAATTTAAATTACAAACAATAGTTTACATTAATTTAAATATTGAATAAAAAGAAAACTATCCTATTTTTCTAATTCTTCAGTCTTCATTTTAGTACCCCTCCATCCATTTTTATCTGCAAAAGAAGAAAAGTCAGTGACTGATAATTAATTAAAGACAGATAAAATTTGCAGTCATCATTAAGGGCCACTGATTGGGATCAGTTAACCCTCTCTGCAAATCACGGGATTTCTCCCGGTTCACAAAGAGGGAAGAATTTTATCATAAATGCAAAATGTCAAAATGCATATTTTTAAATGTCAAATTGCATGGTTCAGAAGTAAGTTCAAACCCAACTAAAATCCAAACTCCCACTTTCTATCAAAAAGCCAAAGGTACAAACTTACTGTCAAAAATACAAAATATACCCAAGCTGTCAAAAGAAGATTTGGCAAAGATATGGAAGATATCAAAAATCTACACAAGCTGTCAAAGAAAGATAAAGATGCAGAGGAAATCTTTTATGCAAGCTAACTCTCTATCATCATTTCCCAACAAGGGTGGCCCCTTCAGAAAGTACAATAAAAAACATTTAAAAATTCTTTTAACTGTACAAAGAGAGAGAAAAAAGAGGAGATAGAGGCAGGTTTTCAGGCTTAGGCAGGACAGGCAGGATAGATAAGAAGAAAAGATATACAAAAGAAAGAACAACACAGTTCAGGAGATAGGAAGAAAATATGCAAACTGCATAAACCAGAAAATATACCAAACTGCTAAGGAAGCAGAACCTGTTATTTCACAAACCATACCAGCTAAGCCATAACCTCCATACCAACCTGCTATGAACCCACAGGCCTCAGAACAAAACACAAACAATACCTGCATCAATCAAACCAATCCCAAAACCCTGACCCTGTCAAACACTAAACTTGCCTAATATTGAAACCTGGCCAAAACCATTCAAAGAACATCAACAATTAACCAAAACATTAGCCTCAACCTGCTGAAGCAATAATCTGCATTAGCCTCAATCTGCTGAATCATAAAGCCTGCATGAGCTCAAACTAAAAACAGATAACCTGCTATGGCCTAGTGACCATAAGCCTCGTAACCTGTCCAGTTCAAACCTTAAGCAACTTCACAATCCAGAACCAACTAACTTGATACCTTATCAAACAAATATACCAACAAACTGTCCAAGATGAAGAGCATAACCTGCTAAGCCATTTAAATCTCTCAAGGCAACAATATAGAAAAGGCCTCAGAAATTCTTCATCATAGGCCATAAACATTCAAGGCGAGCATACGAATATTCAAAGCAACAAATTAGAAGAAAGTCAGGGAAGCATCCAAAGGCAGCATTCAAGCATTTATCTCAACCATTCATAGGCAACAGGTACAACCCCTCAGAATTATGAATTCATCATTGGGTGGAAAAGAGGCACAAACGCAAGGGGTAAAGTCAGAAGAAGAGAAAAAAAGTTCAGGGCAACCGAAAAGAGCATATGAGCAAAGCAAAGTAGGTGTTCATCATAAGCAACAGAACTAAAGCAACTCAGTGTCCAAACCCACGAGCCCTCAGTAGAAAACATCATGGGGCAACAAATCAAATATACTCAAAAGCAAACGTTCGAGGCAACAAGCAGACAGTAAAGGCAAAGAGAAGAGATAAAGAAGTGAATCTTTTTAAGAGGGTTTTTCAGGTCAAATCATCATGAAACCCAATAAGCAGGCAAAGTAGGTAAAGAGATACAAAGATACCAGGGTCTCAAAGCAAGCTAGCGTCTTCACCGTCCCTCCGCTCGTCCCGGCCTCCTGAGCGCCACATCCCCTGTCTCTCCTCCTTCTCCAAGGTCAGGTAGTACGATCTTCTCTCTCTCTTTTTCTCCTTCACCTCATAATAATAAAAGATTAAGGTTAAGATTCAAATTGAAATGAAGCACGCGATTCGTAAAAGAACATAAACATCAAAAATGAACCTCGTATCACAAGACCACTGGGCTCATGCCATAGAGGGAAGAGAAATTTGGGGGTTGGCGCTGGTGGCTAGATGGCGGAATCACTCAGGATGAACGAAGAAGGACGACGGAACTCCATAAACGCGCCGCTCACAAACCCTAACGCTTTCGTCTCAACTGAACAAACAAATCTCAAACCCTAAAAATCATTTCAAGCAATGGGCCTGGCCCGTTCTTAATTTTCTCTGAAGCCCACTAAAATGCTTCTTTCTTTTTTTAACAAAACATTAATATTAATTCTTCTTATTTCTTTTCCTTTTCTTTACAAAATCATACTACATAAAAAAGACATTTTTAATATATATTGAAATATTAAACACCTACATAACTAAGATACATTTTTGTCATATATTAAAAATTGAAAATACTTTCTTTTTTTTATTTATTTATTCTTTTAATTAAAATATTGGTACATAAGTAATAAAGATGCATTTTTTTTCATATAATTGAAAATACTCTTTTTTCACTTTGCCTCTTGATATTTATTTGAATATACCTTTTATAATAATAAAAATACATTTTTTATACCATGTAATTAAAATTGAAAACTTTTTTCCATTCTTTTAATCAAAATATATTTTGTACATATTTCGAATATATAAATCAAATATTCCTTAAAACACATATCTAGGTCAAATACCCTAATCCATATTAATTTCACCTTGTACACTTACAATATATTTCACATTATACACTTACACAATGCAAATACATTCACATTGCCCTACACACATTTGTTTATCTTATATTTGTATATTCGATATTTACATTTTATCACAAGTTCGATTTGGTTGTAACTTATTGGATACTATAAGTCTCATCCCCATTCATACACTTGTACCCCCACTCCCGGACACTAACCTTGTAATAGCGTAGATTTTACATTTCCGCAATTTACAGTTTTCCAATTATACCATGGTTAGACCTAGGGTTTGCATGTACATAAAATCAAACGCTAGATAACCTAATACAAGACAAATACATGAAATCAATACACAATCACACTTGCACCCTCTAGGGTAATCCCACATGTTGCCTTCCAAAATGGGCCATGCTTGCACGTCGAGAATCTTTGGCAAAACAAAATCAAATGATCATAAGCCCCTCAAAATGTTACCTAAACGGAATGATCAAGTCCCTCCAAAACAAATTGCCAAAGACACTTGGCATCATTGCATTCATGGTCCATACGACGACCCGCGCCCGTCCCGAATAAACTTCCTAAATGCAAGATTGTCCACCAAATTCAATGGTGGAACAAAATTGTTAAAAGGGGTTAAAACATAACAAAAACCTTTGAGTACAATAGGGTAGATAAAACTCTTAGTTACTTGAGATCAACTTGCAAAAAACACTTGCCTTCTTTTCAAAAACCACAATCCACAACACTCTCAAAAACATTTGAAACATCTTTTCGAAAAGATCCACACTTTTGTAAAACACTCAAACACGAGTCAAATACATTGGTCGCCTAAGACAAGGCATCTCTTCAAAAACATTTTCAAACACACACACACACACACACCATTTTCAAGCAATCAAAAATCAAGGCAAGTGATCTAAAAAAACCAAGTAACTAAGAGCCCATGGATAACCATGGATGAAAAGGGTGCTAATACCTTCCCTTTTCATAATCTACCCCCCGAACCCACGAAATATCTCAAAAGGTTTTTGCTGTGCTTTTTTAACCTTTCCTTTAGGATAAAATAAAATGTCGGTGGCGACTCTTGCTCAACCGAAACATTTGCGAATACGAACGCAAAACACTAGTCAGTTCTCCTACCGTATCACAGGCATCATGACCTACAAAACAGAACAAAGATGAATCCCTCCTGTCTTTGAAATAGGTTAGTCCAATGCAATATGTATGCAATGTTATGATGTCATGATGTTATGATAGAAATCACATCACAAGTATCCACAAATAGCAAACATGGTAAAGGCACACAAGTCACACAGAGAGCCCTTAGATTTCAGGCTGGCAAGGAACTTAGCTACTACCTGTTGTACCCCAAAATTTTCCCTTCCTTTTTCATCAACATTTTCTCATCACAAGACTCTTGGAACTCAAGATCAAGTTAGGGTTTGCTCTGCTCAAGACCCCTCCTTGCACCATTGACCCAAATTAGGGTTTGAGTTTGCACAGGGATGTTTTGACCTAAAAGGCCCAAAGTGACTTTCATGCTTCATGTTGGACTCACAAGTTTATCCATACCAAGTTTCAAGCCTTGATTCCAATCTTTGCCCAGTCAATTGGACAGTTGACCTAGAAATCAGCTGTATTGGGGAAAAAGTCAACTGTGGCCAATTGACAGTCAAGCCTCATGATTTTTGACCCACATCAACATAGTGAACTCATATGAGCCAAATGGTCAAGTTTGGATCACAATTCCACAAGAAATTTGATCATATCACCCAAAGGGCAAAATAGTCATTTTTAGGATTTTGACTGCACAAAGGCAATTTTTGACTGTTTGACCTAACCAATGGCCAACCAAGCTCACATATGGACTCAAGGACTCAATGGATTTGTCTTGATCCATTCAACAAGTTCAAAAGATCTCAATTGCAAAGGATTGACAGATGAATTTTCCAGTCAACTGATCAAAATTTGACTGTATACTGAGAAGTCAAACTTTGACATTTTGGTCAAAATCAAGTGTCAAGATTCATTTTTCATCAAGACATGTAAAATTATGAAACTTGTTCATCAAGAAACCCAAAATTGCAAATTAGGGTTTAAAATGAGAAAATTTCATAACTTAGAATTTTTCTAAGTTATGAAACTTCCTTATTTTTTCCTAACTTTGTCCCATTTTTTCACCAAGATGCAAATGGATTCAAACAAAACTTGAAACATGAAAGTTGTGGTCCATTGCAAAATCTACAACTTTGATTTACAAAGTTTTCTCAAAGGAAGCTTTTATCTCAAGTTATGATTTTTGGAACAAGGGTACAAAACACTTTTAACTTAGAACAATTTTGCCCTATTCTAGGCAGGATTTTTGTCCAACTTCTTGGCCATTATTCACATGGTTCCACTTGGAGTTTCAATTTGCATTACAAAGATGGATTATAGTACACATTCCAAGCTTTCCAAATTGTCCAAGAACTTCTCAAACACCATTGTGGTTAGAGAGAATCGAATTCACAAAGTTGGCCAAAACTCACTTTTGTTCATGACCAATACATGTTCATAACATTGGCATTTTTTAAATCAGTATGGGTTATGCTATCTTGCAGGCCACTAAACCTCTTTACACTCAACAATTTAATGCCTAACCATTGTGTTAAGGCATTATTTCACCATTTGGACATTACACATCAAATTAAGCCTTAAGTAGTAAAAGTGATTTTGCCATTTTTGCAAAAGTAGCTTTATGTCAAACCATTATGCATTGAGCCTTGGACAAAGATCTGAGATTGCAAATCAAATCCAGGGATTAGAGGGGGCCTAGAGGTTTTGTTTGCAATATACAAGATGTCTTGTACAGGCCTTTGACACTTACACACTATCTTTGCTTACAAGAGAAAAAACTTTGCAAACATCTTCCATACACCAAAACAGACCTAAGGCACGATTCAACCACCTCTCAAACCTCCTCATTCACCAAATCACAGTTTTGCTGCAAAACAGGGTACCTGCTGCAGATTGAGGTCCACAACTCAATCCACTCGTGCGCTTTGGCTGAAACCTGTCCAAACACATTCCATACCATCCACTGAAACTATCCCAAGCCTTGAACTCAAGTTGTAACACCCCTAACCTCAGTTGCCATTTTCATTTTTCAGTTTTGCAGGTGAACTTCCATAGCATGATTCAGGGTGATTCAAAGCAAGCTAGGTGTTGGAGAAGCATCCTTGGACTTCAGGCAAGCTCAACCAAAGCTCAAACTCCATTGAAGATACCTACATTGCCATGTTCAAGTCAAGCTGAAACAGGTAAAATCATGAACTTCTATCTCTCAATCTAGGAAGAGTTAGGCTTAGGTTTGTGAATAAAATATACTCTACTCATAGCCCTGAAGCCATACATGTGATCAGTTTTTATTTATGTTAAGCGTGCTGTGAGAATTTTAGTCATGAACATGTGAAAAAAATTAGGTCAGAAATTGGGGGTGAAGAAATTCTCCATGGTTTCTTAGAGTTAGGTCAAGTTCTTTACATGTTTGAATTCGTCTTTTGATGCTCTATAATATTGGTGTTATGAGTTTTGTGTAAAAGTCAAAGAATCAGGAGTTGGTGTTAGATCAAAGAGGCGCGCGTTTTTCTGTTCAAACAATGCTGGAGGTTGAAGACAAAGTTGGCTTGGGCTTGGCCTGAGTCAACTTGTTGTTCACACCCCTTTTTTTCCATTCGCACCCCCCTGGCCCATTGTGTGAAATATTTATCATTTTTGACTTTTTATTTTTTATTCTGACTTGATATTTTTTGTCCAAACATAAAAAACATTAAAAATATTTTTCCACATTTTTTTATATTTATTTGGCATTTCTTTCATTTTATTAGTATATATATGTAAATAATATAAAAACCTTTTTATTTAAAACCCTAAAAAATAATACAAAAATATTTATTTTTTTAGTCATTATTTTTTATTTACATTTTGAAAACATTTTCTAAAATATATATTTTTTGTAAATAATTAATATTTTATTTTTGTACATATTTAGTATATTTAATATATAATATATAAATACTTATACATTTTATTAAATACTTAGGATAAAAATATGAAAATAATACATTTTATTGTTTATTTAATATATGACACTAAAAATACTTTTTTACAATATACTTTTTATTTTTTGTATAAATTAACAAATATTGTATATAATTAATAAATAATACTATTTATTCAAAAACTAGGGTTTTGCCCTAAACCAAAAAAATAATCAAAAAATGACTTTTTCTTATTTTATTTATACTTCAAACATGAAAAAATTTTACATACACAAAAAATCATTTTGTGCATAATACATTTTGCATATTTATTGTATTTATTTTAATATTGTACAATTAAATATTTGTATATTCGATATGGTTGTAATAATTTAGCTTTTATTTCCTGGTCAAATATCCCCCAAATCCAAATTTGTACCCCCCTCCCTATATCATGTTATAATAGCTTAGCATTTAAATTTCCATATTTAAAAGCTTTCAAATTATGCCATGATAGACCTAGGGTTTGTATGCAAATAAAACCAACAAATAGCTTGACTTAATTCAAGATAAATATGCATGAAAAACAAACACAATGCACACTTGCACCCTTAGGGTTACTCCACTTGTTGCCTTCAAAAATGGGCCATGGTTGCATGTTAAGTCTCTTTGGCAAAACAAAAACAAATCAAATGATCATAGTCCCTCGAAGACGCTATCAAGTTGCCTAAAAATGATCAAGTCCCTTGAGAAAATTGCCAAAGATACTTGGCACTATTGCCTCTATGGTCTAAACGATGACCCGCGTCCGTCCCGTTAACATCCTAACACAAGGTTGTTCACCAAATACAATGGTGAAACAACACTGTTAAAAGGGTTAAAACATGAGAAAGATCTTTGAGAAATTTAGGGTAGATAGCTCTTAATTACTTGATCAATCATGCAAAACAATCCTTGCCATTTTTCAAAAAACACACATCACAACACAACTTCAAAACAAACTTTCAAAAACATTGAAACATCTTTTCAAAAAGACAAACACCCTTGTAAAACATTCAAACAAGAATTGTTACAAAGGTTGCCACAACAATGGCCTCTTTTTAAAACATCTTTCAAAATCACACACAAAGCACCATTTCAAACAATTGAAAATGCAAAGCAAGTGATCCAAGCAAGTAACTAAGAGCCCATGGATAACCATGGATAGAAAGGGTGCTAATACCTTCCCTTTCTATAATCTACTCCCCGAACCCAAGAAAACATCTCAAAGAGTTTTCCTGTGCTTTTTAACCTTTCCTTAGGATAAAATAAAAAGTCGGTGGCGACTCTTGCTAAACCGAAACATTTGCGAACAAAAAATGCAATACCTCAAGTCAGTTCTCCCACCGTATCACAGAACTGGCGACTCTGCTGGGGAATTACTTTAAAAGTGGAGTAACCTTAGGGCCTAGATCACCCTTTTGCATGACTAATTGTTTGCTTTGATTGCTTTACATTTTGGTTCTCTTGTTTGGGCTTGAAATCCTACACCCGGATTTGGGAAACATTCATAGATAGCAATACGTTGTGGAAACTGTGCAGGGTATACCGACACGGTTGAAGCAATATCTATATTAGTGCGACATATTTGTGAGTACCGGTAACCCTTGAGTTCAATCAAGGAGAGTACGGGGCCGCTGAGTGATGTCACTAAGCACTAATGACCTAGAACCTTAGTTGACCATCTTGGCCTTTTATTAGGGGTAGTGAGATGACCGGCTTTGGTGCAGTCCGAAGTTGGTAGATACTCGATACTACACTCATTGAGGGTTGTTTTCTTGGAATATTTTGGTCGCTAGTTAAGTGGCTAAACCAAAATAATGAACATAGAAAACAATCCAATGATATTGAGCTCCTTAGAACCCGGTTACTATTTAGGACAGGTTTTAAGCCAACTAAACTCAAGAGGGTACTTACCTATGAAACCCCATGCAAGCCTGAAACTAGGGTTTGGTGTGACTTGCTTGTACATATGTTTGTGCATACATCATGAACATCATAAATCATCATATGAATCCACTAACCATTCCAAGGGTTTGGATCTTCATCTTTGTTCTTGTTTTGTAGGTCATGGAAATTCTTCGCAGGAAAACTATCCAAGTCAACCTTGTGAGAATCCCTCCTCAACTCAAGGAGCTTACATCCAGAATTCCAGAAAGCTCTCTCTTCAGTGAAAGACATGGTAGACTGCTTAGCCTAGTCAACACCAGCATTGAAGAAGACATGGTGAAAGTGTTGTTCCAATTCTTTGACCCCCTTCACCACTGTTTCACATTCCCCGACTACCAATTGGTGCCTACTTTGGAGGAATTTTCTCAACTCCTGAGAATTCCTATTCTTAATCAACTACCATACAACGGTACAGAAAAAGAGCCAAAACCTGAAGATGTTGCTCAAGCACTACACTTGCAACCATCTGACATCAAAGGGCATTGGGAAACCAGAAGTGGTGTCAAAGGCTTCTTGGCAAAATTCTTGTTTGAGAAGGCACAAGAGTGTTGGAATTCTTTGGATCTACGAACCTTTGAAGAGATTGTGGCACTCCTCATTTATGGGTTGGTCTTGTTCCCAAATCCGGACCAACTTATAGATGTAAATGCTGTCAAGATTTTCCTGTCCAAGAATCCCATACCTACATTGCTTGGGGACATCCTCCACTCATTTTACACACGAACAATGAGGAAGAGAGGTGTTCTCATGTGCTGTACTCCTCTCCTTGCAAGGTGGTTTATTTCTCACCTTCCACAATCTGTTTTGAAGAATGAGCAAGGCCTAAGGTGGTAGCAACGATTGATGACCCTCATACATTCTGATGTACATTGGTGTTCTCGGTCCAGAGAAAATGTCATCATCATCGATCGTTGTGGTGAGTTCCCTAATGTTCCATTACTTGGCATTAGGGGAGGCATTACCTACAACCCTTGTCTAGCTTTGAGACAATTTGGATATGCTCGGAGGGATGGCCCTCATGACATGCTGATTCCTGACCTATTTTTTGACTTCGACAATGATGCGCAAGGACTTAGCCAAAGATTCATCAGAGCTTGGAGGATGCCTAACAAGGTAGATAGCAAGACACTGGGGCACAAGAACTCCATCCCTCTTGAGCCTTACCTCAAGTGGGTACGAACCCGCGCCCAGAGTCTTATGATGCCTTACCCTCATATTCTCCCTTTGATTAAAGAGCCTGTTAAGGAAGGAGAGGTCCCATACACCATCCTACATCCTAGGCCATGGAAATTGATTCCAAGCACATTGTTGTGCTCGTCTAGGCCTCCTGAGCAAACCTATATCTCTCTTGAGTCTTGATTGCGCCGGCAAAAGAAATGCCCAAAAAACACAAACCACGAACCCTAGATTCGGCTATGGGGTTACAGGCCAGATAAATGCAATTGGCTAATGTAGAATGCTTCTAAATTGAACGATAATCATGAATATGCAAAGATTTTGTAAGAAAAGTGCAAGAATAATGATCTACGACTTCAAATGAAAAGCATATTTTTGAGACACTTACAGAGCTTTAGGGCGCGTATGAGAGCTTGTTAGGGATTGGTTTCGCTTTAATGATTGCCCAGCAATGGATTAGTGTGGAATTTTTCTTCTGAATTGGCCTCTATGCACGATTTTAGTTTCACACTTTTCCACCTTTTTCAAGTTTTGTTCTTGATGATTCTGCAGCCTCTAGCCCTTGAATTTGTGTGCTTTGGCTTGTATAAGTAATAAGCAATGCATTAGGTCAACAAATATGGGTTGAATCCTTGTACATCAATGTTTGGAGATTTGATTTGATTCACCATTGATAACCTTCCAATTTTGTCCAAAATACAATATTTTTGCACATGGAATGTATGATACGAATTTGATTCATTTGATGATGATGATTAGGTCCTGAAATAGCCAAAAAGAGATGAAATAATCAATGTTTAGATTTTATTTGATTTAAATTGATTTAAAATGAAATAATTCATTAAAAAATCAAATTAAATAATAAAATTAACAAATGGTCACAAGGCCGAAGCTAGGACACGTGTGTAGTGTGACAAGATCAAATCAAATGGAAAATAATGGGCCCCTTTGACAAAATTGGAAGTTTTGGGGATAGTTGACTTTTGGCAATTTTGCAAAAATGCCCAACTTCAACAATGCATAACTTCTTCAATTTTGAACTTTTGGAAGTGTTCTTGGATTTTTTAGAAAACTTTGAGATGTCCTCTAACCAACCCTTTTGGTATCATCGCATTTTGATATTCCATGCGCAAGTTATAAGCTTTGGAAAAAAAGGTGTTTTTGTTGACTTTCAAAAATGACCTATAATGTCCAAATTTGTAACTTTTTGTGAGTGAATTTTCCGATCTTGGGGTATGAAGATGGATTGTAGGAAAATTCATCCTCTTCAAAATGCGCTCTTGATGGGTCATTTCTCATAAAGTATTAGAAAGTTATGCTTGGTCAAAGTTGAGTTGACTTTTCCTACAAAACCCTAATTTAGCAACTTTTGAGTCTTGATGAATTTTGAGCAATCCTTGATGAATCATGATCAAACCTTGATAAAATGATCAAATATCCTTCAAAATGAGAATGTTGACAAAAAAATCTTGAAGTTTGACTGTATTTGGGTCACAGTTGACTTTTGCCCTAGCACAGTCGATTTTTGGACCCTTTGAGCAATTGACTGAGCAAACTTCCTTTGCAAGGCTTGAAATTTGACATGGATGAACTTGAGAACATATTAGGACATTGGGGAGCACTTGAGGTCATTTGGATGCAAGGACCTTGATGCAACACAAAACCCTAATTTGGGATTGACTGCCTTAGGAGATAGCTTGACTGTCCAACTCTTGAGCAATCTTGAGCCACTTGGAGATTTTTCTTGCAATGTTTTGAGAAATATGAGAGGGCAAATTTTCTGGTACAACAGTTCAAATCAAAACAGAATCACATATTTACATATTCAATTTTCCAAAAAATTTACAAACTTTTACAAATCAATCTCGATACAGAACATAATCAAATCAAAACATAATTAAAATCAGACTGTGATTAAACCAAACTTATTATAAAGATCTGTATCAAATCAAAAAAACAAATCTCTAATTCCCTAATTCACTAATCAACCCTAAATCAAATCTCTAAGTAACGACAATCATACAGAAAATTCTCTGATCTGCCCAAACCTAAATAGTATAAGAAGGCCTAGGATTCTAAGATAGAGAGGGGATGGAGAAATTGGACAGAGATCGAAGAACAGATAAGAGAAAGCCTGAGAGAGGAAGGAAATTCAAATACCTTCTTCGCTCTGTGTAAGCTTAGGTTTTCAACATCTGAAACCCTAGCGCTTCTCTGACGTTCCTCCGATAATTCCATTATCACCTACGTCCAGCCCTTGTCAAATGCAAAAGAAAATTAGATTTGAAAGAGAGTTACACAGAGGAGGCTCAAAGAACAGTCACGTAAAGGTAACTTAGCTTTACATTTTCTTCGATTACCGTCACGGTTGGGATTTTGTTGAGGAAAATTGAGGTTGTTTAGGGTTTAATTTGGGGCAAGAGGGATGATCGGTGCAAATTAGGGTTGTGAGGAACGATAACAATTAGGGTTTTCTTTGTTAATGTTGTGTTTAGAAGAGAGAGAACAGAGAAAAGAGAGATAGAAGAGATGAAAAGGAATGTCTTGAAATGAAAATAGAAAATATAATGTCTAATAATTCTATGCGTCGTGTGCTACCATGCACCCTCCATCATGACCGCGTGATCCCCATCAAGCATTCCAGAAATGTGCGTCTATTGGATTACAATGCACCCGTCCGCATGGAATACAAGTGGACTCCTCAACACCCTTTGGGCCATACGTAGTCGCTAAACCCACCCCCCAGAAAGCTTTTTTTACCATCACAACACAAACCCACACCCCCACTAGCCAAATGGGCCAAGTCCAACATCTGCACTTGGACGCTCACTCCCTACACACCCCACATTTACTACACAGTTTAAATTTACATCTCCTGGCGTTCGGGCTTGAATTCAACATCTGAATTCAGGACCCTACTACCTATACCAACTATTTTGCTAGCCCAACACAATTTACACCCTCCCTGCATTTTTTTAATGTAATTCCTTTTATTATTTTTATTTTTATTTTTATATATTTTAATATATTTATAAATTATAATATTATTTTATTGTTATTATAAAATTAAATATTTATTTTCGAACTCATCCAAATACTTATTTGTTGCATTAAAATTATTTTAATCATGCATTAATAAGATGTTTTTATATATTAATACATAAAAAAATACTTAACCAACACTAAACTCTTTTTATTAAATAAATTAAACTCTTAATCTATTTTAAAAAAGGATTACGAAAATATTTTAATCCGCTACGGAATTCGTCTAACAACTCCTCTATTCACACACCAGACTAAGTATAAGGGAAATTCAAACATCTTCGTAATCCATAAAAAACACCAACCAACTGCGAACTACGAATTGTGACTCTGATTCCTCCTAAGACGATACGTAGGCATACTGTTGTAACCCAAAATTTTCCCTCCCATATTTCTCAATACATGTCAAGTAAGGTCCTCAAATTGCTCAAGGAAGTCCATGGGTTGACCATACAAACTCTCTCCTAAGGCAGTCTACCTCAAATTAGGGTTTCATTTTGCATCAAGATGCTTGAGTCCAAAGGATCCCTGTTGTACCCCAAAATTTGCCCTCCCATTTCCTCAACATTTTCTCATCACAAAACTCTTGAAGTTCAAGATCCAGTTAGGGTTTCATCTGCTCAAGACTCCTCCTTGCACTGCTAACCCCAAATTAGGGTTTGTGTTTGCCCAAGGATGTTTTGACCTAAAATGCCTAAGATGACTTTCATGTTTCATATTGGACTCCCAAGTTTATCCTCACCAAGTTTCAAGTCTTGATTCCAAGTTTTGCCCAGTCAATTGGACAGTTGACCTAGAAATCAGCTGTATTGGGGAAAAAGTTAACTGTGGCCAATTGACAGTCAAAACTCATGATTTTTGACCCACATCAACATTATGAACTCATATGGACCATTTGATCAAGTTTGGATCACAATTCCACAAGAAATTTGATCAGATCACCAAAAGGGCAAAATGGTCATTTTAGGGTTTTGACTGCACAAAGGTAATTTTTGACTGTTTGACCTAGCCAATGGCAAATCAAGCTCACATATGGACTCAAGGACCCCATGGAATTATCTTGACATGTTCATCAAGCTCAAAAGATCCCAAGTACACAAGATTGACAGTTGAATTTCCCAGTCAATTGATCAATTTTGACTGTATACTGAAAAGTCAAACTTTAACTTTTTGGTCAAAATCAAGAGTCAAGATTCATTTTTCATCAAAATATATCAAATCATGAAACTTGTTCACCAAGAAATCACAAAATGCAAATTAGGGTTAGAAAATGGAATTTTTCATAACTTAGAATTTTTTCTAAGTTATGAAAAACCCTAATTTTTTCCCAACTTTGCCCCACCTTTTCACCAAGATCCATTTGGATTCAAACAAAAGTCAAAACATGAAAGTTGTAGCTTGTTGCATAATCTACAACTTTGATACACAAAGTTTTCTCATTTGAAGCTTGTATCTCAAGTTACAATTTTTGAATAAGGGCACTAAACCATTTTTAACTTAGTGAAATTTTAACCTATTTTGACAAGGTTTTCTACCCCACTTCAAGGCTATTTTCCATACCCTTCCAATAGGAATTTCAATTTTCATTTCAAAGATGGATTGTAGTACACATTCCAAGCTTTCCAAAATGTCCAAAAACTCATCAAACAACCTCATAACTTGAGAGATTCGAATTTCACAAGTTGGCAAAAATTCACTTTTGTTCTTCATCAAAACATGTCCATAACTTTGCAAATTTGAACTCAGCATACTTTAGGCTTGATTACAGGTCCTTGAACCATTCCATACTCAATAATTTAATGCATATTCAATGTGTTAAGGTGTTGTTCTTTGAGTGCAAGCATTGTATGCAAGATTAATCCTAAACTAGATAAAGTGCTTTATCCATTTTTGTAAAAAGCTAGCTTTATGTCAAATTGAAATCCAAGCAAGTACAAGCAAAATCCTTTTGGCACAAGATTATGGACAAGTTGCTCTGATCAAGAGAAGATTATGCAGCAGGATTAGAGGCCCCCTACTGACCTAAAACACCAAGTGACCATTGCTTGCTTCAAATTCAAGTAACATTGCATAACTTGTACCAACTCTCTCTTCAGCCTAGAAACACAACACAAAAGCTATCAAACACATTCCAAAGAACATATCCAAGCTTTGGCACGAGTCATTGACCTTTCAAACACCCTCCATCTCAGAATCATCCTCAAACTGCAAAAACAGAGTTGCCTCTGCAGTTTGAGTGCCAACTCCCATTTCCCTCGAGCATTCTTACCAAAATCAATCCATACACATTCCCTAGCATATATGCAAGCTAACCATGACCTAAAACCTGACCTGTAATCTCTCTAACAGTTTCCACCATTTTCATTTTTTCCTCTTGCAGTTGAAGTTCCACAGCTCGATACAAGAAGTTTCAAGACAAAGTAAGCACTGAAAAAGCATCCCTGGACCTCAAGGAAGCTTTTCCAATCATTACCTTGCACTAGAAGTTCCTCATTCTCTAGATAGAAGTTCAACTGCACAGGTAAAACTTTGAACTCGTATCTCTCTTATCATGCATCTTTAGTCTTAAGTTTGTGAAGAAACAAGGTTCTACTCATAGCCCTGAACATGTACATATCTTTACATTTCATTTCTTTTGCCTGAGTAGAGAGAATTTGGAGTTTGAAAATGGCAGAAAAATTAGGTTAGGATTTGGGGGAGGAGAAATTCTCCCTCATCTCAGAGAGTTAGGTCAAGTTCCATACATGGTTAGAACCGTCTCTTCATGCTGAACATTTGTTGTGTTATGAGTTTTTGCTGAAAAGCCAGGAATCGAGAGTTGGACATTGAAGAACAGGGGCGCGCGTTTTTTTGAATTTTGTTGCTGGAGGTTGAAGACAGTGTTCCTTGGGCTGGGCCTGTATATTTTTCTTATTCACACCACACATTTGCTATTGCACCCCCTGAGCCCATTTGCTTTATTTTTATTCTTTTTTGACTTTTTCTTTTTTGATTGACTTTGTTTATTTTTTCTCATGACATTAAAAAAATAAAAATATTTTTTCCATCATTTTTTGAATATATGGCATATTTATTTGGTTTATTCCTTTTGTTTGTATATAAATATTATATATATACTATTATTAGAATAAATAGAAAAATAGTGTAAATACAATTTTTATTTTTGTTTACCTTCTGAAAATATTTCCCATAAAAAAATACTTTATTTTATTTACTTATTTTATTAAATATTAAATATTTTGCACATAATGCATATTTAAGAAATTAATATATATATGGATATATGTTTATTAATATATTTAAGTTAAAATATAAAAATACTTGAATTTTTCATTTTATTAATATTTGATACAAAAATACTTTTTTTCATGATGTACTTCATTTTATTTTTATTTTTTATTTTTTACAAATAATAAATAAATGTTTGTATTAAATCAATTAATATCCATTTCCATTAAAATTAGGGTTTTTGCCCTAAATTCAAAATACTCCAAAAAATAATATATTTTAATTTCTTTTCTCTTTTACATAAATAATATTTTTTCATACATATACAAAACATTTCTTTTGCATCTTGCATTCTTATTTAATTTTTGTACATTATTTACATTGCAAACATTCAAATTGATGTAATAATTTAGATTTAAATTCTTGTCAATATCCCCATTTGAACATTTGTACCCCCCTTCCCATATTTGGTTTTGTAATAGCTTAGTAATTTAAATTTCGCACTTTATTGCTTTCTAATGATAACATGTTAGAATTAGGGTTTGTATGCGAAAAAACGACAAAAAATAGTTATGACCTAATCTCAAGATAAACAATCATGAAAATGGACACACAAATCACACTTGCACCCCCTAGGGTATTCCACTTTGTTGCCTTCAAATAAATGGGCCATATTGTATGTTGAACTTCTTTGGGCAAAGCAAACAATTTGAATGATCATAGTCCCTCGATAAAACTTTTCAAAACAAACAAAAATAAATGATCAAGTCCCTTAAAGAAAATTGCCCAAAGACATTTAACGCCGTTGCAATTATGGTCTAAACGATGACCCGCGCCTGTCCCTTTCACATCCTAACATAAGGTTGTCCACCAAATTCAATGGTGGAACAAACTTGTTAAAAGGGTTAAGACATGGCAATAATCTTTTGAGAAATTTAGGAGTAGATAACCTCTTAGTTACTTGAACCAATCTTGCAAACAAAACACTTGCCTAATTTCTAAAACACACCTCACAACACTTTCAAAACAACTTTAAAAAACAAATGAAAACCTTTTCAAAAGACGTACACCTTTGTATACATCCCCACATGGATCATTACAAAGGTTGCCACCACATTGGCCTCTTTTCAAAACATTTTCAAACCCACACACTCAAGCACCATTTCAAACAATTGAAAACAAAAGGCAAGTGATCTAAGCAAGTAACTAAGAGCCCATGGATAACCATGGATAGAAAGGGTGCTAATACCTTCCCTTTCTATAATCTACTCCCCGAACCCAAGAAAACATCTCAAAAGGTTTTTGCTGTGCTTTTTAACCTTTCCTTAGGATAAAATAAAAAGTCGGTGGCGACTCTTGCTCAACCGAAACATTTGCGAATACAAACGCAAAACCTCAAGTCAGTTCTCCCACCGTATCACAATCCAAAATTCTCATCATTGTCCTAATATGTTCTCAATATCATCCATGTCAAGTTTCAAGCCTTGCAGAGGATGTTTGCTCAGTCAATTGCTCAAAGGCCTAAAAATCGACTGTACTAGGGCAAAAGTCAACTGTGGCCCACACACAGTCAAACTTCAAGATTTTTGGTCAACATTCTCATTTTTAAGTATTATTCATCATTTGATCAAGGGTTGATCACTATTCCTCTAGGATTGCTCACAATTCATCAAAACCTAAAAGTTGCTAAATTAGGGTTTTGTAGGAAAAGTCAACTCAACTTTGACCAAGCATAACTTTCTCATATTTTATCAAAAATGACCCATCCAAAGCTCATTTTTAAGAGGATGCAATTCCCTACAATTCATATTCATCTCCCAAGTTCAAAATATGCACTCACAAGAAGATATGAATTTGAACATTATAGGTCATTTTGAAAAGTCAACAAAAACACCTTTTGGGTCAAAGCTTCACACATGAACATGGAAGACACAATTGAGTTGAGACAAAAAGGGTTGCTTAGAGGACATCTTAAGATTTCTAAAAAGTACAAGAACACCTCTCTAGGGTAAAAATTGAGGGAGTTATGCATTGGTAAAGTTGACCCTTTTTGCAAAATTTCCAAAAGCCAAATGTGTCCCAAATTGAAATTTTCGCTAAATTGGCCCAACTTTTTATGCTTGCACTGAGTTTGTAATGTGACCCACGACCCATGAGCCCTTCCACTTGTCATTCTTTTATTTTTTTTATTTATTTTGATTTTATTTCAATTAAATCAAAAAAAATCAATATAAAATAGTAAAAATATCAAAAGCTAATCAAATCTTGAGATTTTGTGCATGTTTAGGATCATTACACAGCTGGAAACAAGATCAAAACGTGCAAGGCTCATATGGATACAAAAAGATTGCATTTTTCTTGATTTGGAAAGATTTTTCACAAAGATCAAATCATGAATCAATAATCATGATTGGAGAAGATTTGAAACAAATGGAAACCCTAATTCATTCTTGGATACATAAGGGACAATTGCAGACCAAAAGCAAAGAGGTTGGAGGCGTGCAAGAGAGAGAACAAATTGCAAAAAATTCAAGAAAAAGTGTAAACTAATTTTCAAGTTTCAGGCCCTCTCAAGCCATTCTAGTCACACCAATCGTTTACTGGACATCCAAGGATCTTGTTGCAACCACTAGCAAGCTTCCTCACACTTAGAATCGCGCTGTAAGTTTCATACGGTTCATCTCTTTTCTTGAATTCGAATATCATAATTCTGGAATATTTAGCATGATTAATTGATATATTCATAACCCTTGAGATGTTTGCAAGCTAATGGTTGTGTTTAATTGCATTTTTATTGATTGTATACCAAGATGCCATGGCTAGGGTTCATGCTCCGTTTTTAGGGATTTTTCATACAGGAAAAATTGGCCATCAATAATGGTACCATGATGCTCGTGAGGTTGCAACGAGTTGATTGGTACCATTAGTTGTGATTTATCATGCTTGCACGTGATTTTGGAGTGGACAAGGGTGTACCTACGCCCAGTGTCCATAGGTAAAAGTATGTGATCTAAAACGACAGAAGCCACGAGGAAGATGATGGCGTGGCAGGTGGTGAATGGCCAGTTTTGAATTTCGTGCATTTTTTAGTTTAGCCATTTGTTTTAGCATATTATATTTGTTGTTAATTATTGTTACAACTAAACAAGCCAGCACATGTGGTAAAGCCATTGGTCTTTGATGCACACGTCCTGGGTTCGATCCCAAGTGTGTGCATTTTATTTTCTCAATATTTTCAGGATGATTCAATGTACCACATGGCAAAGGACTCACCATGCATCATCAGCATCCAATTATCCCATCCATCAACACTACAGATCCAAGGCCATCTCTTTATGGTCCACAATACGCCCTAGTCAAGCGGGTGCAGGGGATTAGACAAAGTCAACAAGGGCTTGAGCTTGTTGGGCTTGAATTTACAAACAACACCCCCCCCCCCCGTTTTCTAGAACAACATCAGGCTCATTCTTTCTTTTCTTTAATATTCTTTTATTTATTTAATTTGTTTAAATTGTTTTTTAACACAAATAATTTTTTTTTTACAAAAAATCATAAAATCAATTTTCACAAAATTTATAGTTAGGTTTTTATTTTATCAAATATAATTTAATATTAGTTTAAGATTAATTTAGGGTAATTCTAAATTTTTGTATATAATTAAAATCAATTAGAAAAAATTAGGGTTTGCTTTTGATTTAATTTTTATTTCTTTCTCAAAATAAAAAATACAAAAATAGGTTAATTTAATTATTTTTCTTAAATTTAAATTAATTAGAAATTAGGTTTTTTATTTATTCAATTAAAACTTTATTTTCTCAAGATAGCACAAAAAATACAAAAAAAAATGATTTTTCTTTTAATTAGGCTTAGTTGGGGTCAAAACCCTAAATCTCTCGTTTTCAATTCATCGCGTGCATTTATGATTTTTGCAATATTAATGTAACTGCTCTCGGTATGTAATAGTTTAATTAGGATTTTCTTTTATTTATCGTTTTACGGGTTTTTGGCTATGTAAATTAATCCCTCCCCCGAAGCCTTGTAATAGCGTAGTTTTATTTTCTCGCATTTTAATTCTCGCAAATATTAACTGTTTAGATGTATGTTAATAAGATTGTATGACAAGATTGCATGACAATTTAAAATGGCTAGAAAACCCTAATGTGCAAAGATAATAATTGAAATCAAATCACTCGCACATGCGCACTCTTAGGGTATACTCTCACTTCTGTTGCCTTCGGTAAACGATCATTAAGTATAGGGTGTTTCAGTGGCCACCCTTCTGTCTAAACAAAGATCAAATGTCTCGTTCGGAAATGTTGCCTCGGAAACGTCGCCTCAGAAATGTTGCCTCGAATATGATCTTAAGACACTAGGGTTATTTCTAAGACGTCCTAACATTGCTTTAGTGATCGTACGTCCCTTTCGAATTGACCCTTACAACTCCAATGACGGTTCTACCTATTTCTGAATAGTAGGATGGCGCTGTCTAAAGGAAATGAGAATAGAAACATTCTTTTTTCGAGTAGGTAGATGCTAGTTGGTACTTGCTAAAATCAAACTTTTTCACACCAAACACCTTTTTCAAACAAAGTTTTCAAAAACAACTTCGTAACACTCTTGAGGACAGAAACAAGGGTTAAAACGAAGTAAAACAAAACTTTTCAAAACAAACGCACTCAAGAAATTTTAAAAGATGAGCTAGTACCTAAGAGCCCATGGAAAACCATGGATAGAAAGGGTGCTAACACCTTCCCTTTCTATAATCTACCCCCCATACTCAAAATCTCGAAAAAGGATTTTTTATGTGCTTTTTTCCTTTCCGGTTGGATAAAATAAAAGTCGATGGTGACTCTTGCTTACCGCGACATTTTGCAAACACAAACACAAAACGCAAACCAGTATTTTCAAAACAGTCGGTTCTGCCACCGTATCACAGAACTGGCGACTCTGCTGGGGAAGAAATAAGTGGGGTATACCTTAAGATCTAGTTTATCATATTTTGCTTCTCTTGTTTGTTTTGGTTGCTTTACTTTTAAGGGTTTTGTTTGGGAGTTACTATAGATCCTAACCTGGATCTGGGGACACCTTTTAGGTAAGTAGCAATAAACTGTGAGGGAACTGTACGGCGTAGACCGATACGGTTGAAGCAGTAGCTACGTTGATGTGGCACATTGGTTAGTACCGGTATCCCTTGTGGAGAAACAAGGAGAATACGGGGCCACTATGTGGGTCGTTAAGCATCAACTAACCTTAGAAACCTTAATCGACCAACTTGGCCATTAGAAAGTAGTGAGATAGTCGGCCTCGGTGTAAAGCTGAGAACTGGTTGATACTCGATGCTACACTCATTGAGACCATACTCTCGAGATAGTTTTGGCCGCAAGAAAAGATTGCGTGAGCTGAAACCATGACCGATGGAGGATGGTCAGTGATATTGAGAACCTCTAGAACCCGGTTACTTTTGCTAGGACAGGTTGAAACCAACTGAACTTCAAGAGGGTAATACCTTTGACCCCATGCAAGCCTTAAACTTAAGGGCTTTTGTGTAACTTGTTTGCCTTTTCCATGCCTGTTATCTACTATACATGTTGTTTTTATCATGACATCATGCATCATAACATAGCATGCATACTTCATTACACTAACCATTTCAAAGACCAAGGGAATTTATCTTTGTTCTATTTTACAGATTATGGCTTCCGTGCGCAGAAATACCATCTGAGTGAACTTTGTGCAAATACCTGCTCAACTAAAAGAGTTAGCCTCTAGAGTTTCTGAGACTTCTATGTTCATTAAAAGACATGGTCAACTTCTTATCCTGGTTACTTTAAAGTTTGATGAGCAGATGATGAGTGTGCTTTTCCAGTTCTTTGATCCTGTGCATCATTGCTTCACCTTTCCAGATTACCAGCTAGTTCCCACTTTGGAAGAGTTCTCTCACTTATTGGGCATATCCATCCTTGAGCAGGTGCCCTTCACGGGTATGGAAGAGACTCCTAGACCAGAAGACATTGCCTCAGCTCTGCATCTGAAACGGGATGATGTAGTATCCAATTAGGAAACACGAAGCGGGGCCGAAGGATTCTTATCCAAGTTTCTGATAAATCAATCTCAGGTATTGTGGGATAATTTGGATTTCTAAGCTTTCGAGGATGTCTTGGCTCTCCTTATCTGCGGTTTAGTTCTCTTCCCGAATTTGGATTCCTTTATAGATGTGAACGCGGTCAAGATTTTCCTTTCTTGCAATCATGTGCCTACTCTACTGGGTGATATCTTGCATGCCCTCTATACTCGTACTGTGCGAAGAAGCGGGACTCTTATGTGTTGCATGTCGTTGCTGTCAAGGTGGTTTATTTCGCACCTCCCTAAGTCTGTGCTGAAGAACGAAGAAGGTTTGGGATGGTCCTACAGAATAATGTCACTTTCCCATACAGACATTCTTTGGTTTTCCCGGGCTATGGAAGACACTGTCGTTATTGACCGTTGTGGGGGATATCCTAATGTCCCATTTCTTTGAATCAGAGGAGGGATAACCTACAATCCTTGTCTAGCTTTGTGACAATTTGGTCGTGCTCGGAGAGACGGTCCCCATGAGCTACTTCTTCCTGATATTGCATTTGACTACAAGGAAGATGTTGACGAGCATCGCCGGAGGTTTATACGAGCTTGGGGCATGGTGAACAGATCTGACCCCCAAGAGCTGGGACTAAGGACTTCCCTTCCTATGCAGCCTTACCTCCAATGCGTCCGAGCTCGTGCCCAGAAGCTTGGGATGCCTTATGAAGCCGTATTGCCAATAATTGTGGAACCCACTAATGAAGAAGGCATTCCTTATACAGTTCTTTATCCTTACATGCCCACTGATCCTGGGGCGTTGCAGAGGTCTTGGATTCAGTTGAAAGAGGAAAGGGATATCTACCGGGAAAAGTACCATGAGCAAGAAAGGAAGATCTTGAAGCTCACCAGGCAGCTCGAGGAAGAAAGAGTTATCAATGACTACGTCAGCACAAAGAGGAAGCGTCCATGGGATTTTTGATTTTTGCTTTTCTAGTTTTAGATTTGTTTTCCATTTATTTCTTTGTAACGCCTTAAAGGCATCGTGGAACCTTTTACAAATTAATCTAATAAAGTTTGTTTCTTTTTTGGTTTGCAAATTTAAATCTCCCAAAGTCTTTGAAATCATTACATACGCATCCCATTATCATGCACACCATTACAGGTACCATTATAGGTTTCTCATCTTCTTCGCTGTTTATTTAAACAGAAATGTCTTTCGATCAAGCCATCAAATATCTCCAGGCACAAAACGCCCAATTCCAACAGATGTTCTTGAGCTTGGCTAAAGGGCAAGAGGATTTGAAAACTCTCATTCTGAAAGAGAAGAAGAAGAAGAAGGTCGTTCTTCTGAATATGGGTAAAAGGTTTGGGGATAGGTTGAAACAGCAAGATGATCTGACCTCTTCATCCAAGGAAGGGGAGAACCAAGAAGAAGAAAAGGGCCTCAGTCCTGCAAACTCTGATAATGACACTGATTTTGATGATGAGCAGTATCCTCCTGCCGAGGATAGGTACAAGCAGTTAGAATACCGTCTGAGTGCTATGGAGATTCAGAAGATCCCTGGTTTGGATTTCGGAGAACTCGGATTGGTATCGGGAGTGGTAATCCCTCATAAGTTCAAAGCTCTGGTTTTTGCCAAATACGATGGAGTATCCTGTCCAAAACTCCATCTTCGCTCGTATGTCAGGAAAATCCAACCTCACACTGCTGATAGAAATTTGTGGGTGCATTTCTTTCAAGATAGTCTGTCAGGGACTCAACTTGAATGGTTTTATCAGTTGGAAGGAGCCAACGTCCGAAACTGGAAAGACCTTGCTGCTGCTTTTTACAGGAAGTATCAGTATAACACCGACCTTTCTCCCACTCGTACTCAGCTTCAGGGTATGTCTATGGGTGAAAGTGAAGGTTTTAAGGACTATGCTCAAAAGTGGAGAGATTTGGATGGAAGAGTCCAACCCCCTTTGTCTGATTAGGAGTTGGTTGACATGTTTCTAGGGACGCTATCTGGTCCATTTTTCAATCATCTGATCGGCAGTTCGTCGTCTGGGTTTACTGAGTTAATCTTGACTGGAGAGAGAGTAGAAGCTGGTATCCGAAGTGGTAAAATACAGAAGGATACTTCATCAAGTGCAGTAAAGAAGCCTTTCATCGGTAAGAAGGAAGTTATTGCAGTCTACGGCCCGAGGGGCCAAAGCAGACCTGAACGCAGTCAAGCAGTAAATGTGGTAGTGATATCAAGACCCATAGTTGCTCCACAATGCAACAATCAACAAAGGGTGGAAAGACCACAAAGGCAGTACACTCGGCTCAATATGACCTTGTCTCAAATTCTACCACAATTATTGAAGACCAATCTGGTAACTCTGAGGGAGGCCCCGAAGAACCCCAACACCACATCTCCTCATTATAACCCGAATGCCCGCTGCGCCTATCACTCTGAAAGTACAGGTCATGATACAAACAACTGTTGGGCCTTGAAAAACAAGGTACAAGACTTGATCGAAGCCAAAAAGATTGAGTTTGACGCTCCGGAGAAGCCCAACGTCATAATTGCTCCCATGCCCAAACATGGTCATGGAGTAAATGCTGTGGACGATGATTTATTTGTGACCTCCGTGGAAGAAATTTATACTCCTTTGATGACAGTTAAGAGGAATTTGTTGTTAGCCGGTTTATTTCCGGGTTGTGGTGAAGGTTGCCACACGTGTTCAATTCTGCCTGTTGGTTGCCACTTATTGAAATCAGGTGTTCAACGCCTGATGGATAACAAAGAGATCCTGTTCGAAAAGACTATGATTTTGTTGGTCCCAAGTCAAGATATTGCCATCATAACCATTTCCGCCAATCCTTCCAAGGTTTCCTCGAGAAAGCTTGTTAGGATTACACCCGTCCCAAGAATTGCTCCATTAATAATTACTGTCCCTGGTCCTATCCCATACACTTCGGATAAGGTTGTCCCTTGGCACTATGGGGATGATGTGTATTACCATGGATTTAAACAAGACTTTAAAAGTGAGGAAGCTGATGTTGATATCAGCAATATTGTCGGAGCTAGCAAGATCACCAGAAGCGGAAGACCCTTTTCTCCCGAGATCTCCCCTTCGACTGTTCACAAACCTGTTGTCATTCCATCTGCTGGTACATCAGCTACCATCCCAGTTCCTATTCCAGTTATCACCCCTGTCGCCGAGCCATCTGGGACTCGGGGCAAAGAAGTCATAGGTGAGCCTGCCCGGACGGAGGCACCTAAGAAGATCATTGTAGAAACCTCTAAGTAGGAGATAGAGGAAATTATGAAGATTATCAAGAAGAGTGACTACAACATAGTCGAGCAGCTGAGGAAGACCCCGTCAAAAATCTCCATGTTGTCCTTGTTATTGTGTTCTGAAGCCCATGCAAAGGTTTTAATTGAATCCCTTAAAATTGCACATGTGCTGCAGGAAACTTCAGCTGATCAATTCAAAGACTGCGTAGCTAGTTTGACTACCGACAATGGGTTGGGTTTCTCAGATGCAGATTTGACTGCTAAAGGAAGAAATCACAATGATGCTCTGCACATCTCGATCGAGTGCAGGGGCACTACTATGGCCCATGTAGTGGTGGATACTGGGTCCTCATTGAATGTTCTGCCAAAGAAGGCATTAGACCGCCTGGACTGTGAAGGTTTGATTCTAAAGTCGAGCAATATTGTGGTCAGGGCTTTCGACGGGTCAAAAAAGATGGTGCACGGGGAGATGGACATCCCTGTTAAAGTTGGCTCTCAGACTTTTGCATCCACCTTCTATGTGATGGATATCAGACCATCATATTCTTGCTTGTTGGGTCGCCCTTGGATTCATAAAGCTGGGGCAGTGACTTCCGCGCTCCATCAAATGTTGAAATATCCGATAAAGGGGAAGATTGTCACAGTACGAGGTGAAGAGGAGTACATGGTGAGTCATATCAATTCCTTCCGCTACGTGGAGATGGATGGGGAGTTCACCGAAACCCCTTGTCATAACTTTGAAGAAGTCCCTCAGACTTTGGCATCAACTGAAGTTGCTACTGACAAACCTCCGATGAAGATGGCTTCTCTCAAAGATGCCAGGGCTGTAATTGAAGAAGGTGGGTGTACAAATTGGGGTCACCTCCATGATTTCACGCATAAAACTAACAAATTTGGTTTGGGCTTTACTACAGGGGCTCAAAGGGATGTTAGGCGCGCACGGATTGGAAGACCTCCTCTGCACATCAGCAATCAGAGAGTTAATGCGGTTGAAGATGGTAAAGAAGATTCAGATATCGACAGCTGGATCTACCCAACGAATAATGGTGGATTGAACAACTGGACGGTGAAAGATTTCATAACTGTTTCTTTTATTTCACAGTAATTGACTTTTGTTTTAAGAGTTGTAATAGACCGTTTGAAACTTTACGGCCTGGTTCCTTGCCCGAGGAACCTTGGCTTTTCTTGTGAGGGCTTATTATTTGTCATTTCATACATCATTAATAAAACATTGGACGTTTTTTGCATTACAAATTTTGCGCTCCTTATTTTTCTTTTTCTGTCTCTCGCTTTATCAAAAACAACTATTCTCTTACACACACTCACGTATCATAATGTAGATCCATATCCACTCTGGATCCCATTGATAACAACTCTGCTACTGCCAATTATGAATTCGAAAATCCAATCAACCAAGCCGAGGACGAAGGTGAGGATGATTGTGAGGTGCCTGGAGAACTTGCTAGACTGTTACTGCAGGAAGAGAGGGTCATACAACCTCATGAAGAGCCAGTTGAATCAGTGAATTTGGGTACAGAGGAAGACAGAAAAGAGGTCAAGATAGGTGCAAATCTGGATCCCAGTGTCAAACAACGATTGATACAGATGCTACGCGAATATGTTGAGATCCTCGCTTGGTCTTATGAAGATATGCCTGGTTTGGACACTGACATTGTGGCACACCGCCTGCCAACCAAAGAAGACTGTCCTCCGGTAAAGCAGAAGGTTTGCCGTATACGCCCTGAGATGTCTGAGAAAATCAAAGTTGAGGTCATGAAACAGTTTGATGCGGGATTTTTAGCTGTTACTTCTTATCCGCAGTGGGTTGCCAACGTGGTTCCGGTGCCTAAGAAGGATGGTAAGGTACGGATGTGTGTGGACTATAGAGATCTGAACAGGGAAAGCCCCAAAGATGATTTACCGCTTCCTCACATCAATGTTCTGGTCGACAACACCGCGCAGCATAAGATCTTCTCCTTCATGGATGGTTTTTCTGGTTACAATCAGATCAAGATGGCTCCCGAGGACATGGAGAAGACAACCTTTGTTACACAATGGGGAACCTTTTGTTACAAGGTAATGCCTTTCGGGTTGAAGAATGCTGGGGCAACTTATCAGCGTGCCATGGTCGCTTTGTTCCACGACATGTTCACCATGAGATTGAGGTCTACGTTGATGACATGATCGTAAGGTTCCATACTGAGGAAGAACACCTTGACCATCTCCAGAAATTGTTCGACAGGTTGAAGATGTACAAGTTGAGGTTGAACCTGAACAAGTGCACCTTCGGGGTAAGGTCTGGTAAGCTGCTGGGTTTCGTCATCAGTGATAAGGGTATTCAAGTGGATCCTGCCAAGGTAAAAGCTATACAGGAGATGCTGGCTCCCCGCACAGAAAAGGAAGTTAGAGGATTTTTGGGACGTCTAAATTACATTTCCAGATTCATTTCACACCTGACCGCTACTTGTGAGCCAATCTTCAAGCTATTGAAGAAAGATCAAGTGGTAAAATGGAATGATGAATTTCATACCGCCTTAGAAAGGATCAAGGAATACCTCCAAGAGCCACCAATTCTGATGCCTCCAATTGAAGGAAGACATTTAATCTTATACTTGACAGTGTTGGAAAATTCAATGGGGTGCGTGCTGGGGCAGCATGACGAGTCTGGCCGAAAAGAGCACGCTATTTACTACCTTAGCAAAAAGTTTACCGACTGCGAGACCCGATACTCGTTACTCGAGAAAACTTGTTGAGCTTTGGCAGGGGCTACTCGCTGGCTGAGACAATATATGTTGACTCATACCACCTTATTGATATCAAAGATGGATCCAATTAAGTATATCTTTGAAAAGTCTGCCTTGTCCGGAAGAATAGCAAGATGGCAGATAATCTTAACTGAGTATGACATCCAATACACAACTCAAAAAGCAATCAAGGGGAGTGTATTGGAGGATCATTTGGCGCATCAGGCCATGGATGACTACCAATCCATGAATTTCGAGTTCCCGGATGAGAACATCATGTTGGTGACCGACTGTGAAGAACCTGGACCGGATGAAGGACCTGAGAAGGGATCCCGATGGTCTATGTATTTTTACGAAGCCTCAAACGCGTTGGGTAATGGCATTGGCGCTGTGATCATATCTCCAAAGGCATGTCATACTCCGTTCACCGCCCGATTATGTTTTAACTGCACCAACAATATGGCGGAGTATGAAGCGTGCATCATGGGCCTTCGAGCAGCTATTGACCTGAGGATTAAATTCTTGAGTGTATTTGGAGATTCTGCTCTAGTGATCAGTCAGATCAAAGGCAAGTGGGATATGAAGCACCAAAATCTTATTCCTTACAAAGAGTATGTACTGACATTGCTCCCGCACTTTGAGGAGATAACCTTTGAACACTTCCCAAGAGAGGAGAATCAGTTAGCGGACGTGCTAGCTACCATGTCTTCCATGTTCAAGGTCATATGGGACAATGAATCTCCCCAGATTACCATTGAGAGGTTGGACGAACCCGCACATTACTGTGACATTGAGACTGAAGAGGTAGCAGATAAGCCTTGGTTCCACGAGGTAAAGAGGTATCTTGAGGCTCAAGAGTACCCCGAGGGTGCATCTGTTAATGATAAGAAGTTCTTGAGAAGGTTTGTTGTGAAGTTCTTCATCAGTAATGGGATTCTTCATAAACGTAACCATGATTTAACCTTACTGTGATGTATGGACAAAAGCGAGGCAGAAAGGATCATGGCAGAATTACATAAAGGTACCTTCGGGACTCATTCCAGTGGATATACCATGGCAAAGAAAATTCTATGGGCAGGATATTATTGGTCCACTATGGAAGCCGATTGTTATCAGCACTCTCGAACCTGTCATAAGTGCCAAGTCTATGCTGATAAGGTGCATTTACCTCCAGTTCCTCTGAACATCTTGACAGCTTTTTGGCCATTTGCAATGTGGGGCATCGACATGATCGGCGAGATCAGACCTACTGCGTCTAACGGGCATCATTTCATCCTGGTAGCAATTGATTATTTCACAAAGTGGGTTGAGGCAGCTTCCTTTGCTACTGTAACCAAGAACGTCGTGGCGCAGTTTATCCGACACAACTTGATCTATCGATATGGTGTACCAGAGAGAATCATCACTGACAATGGTACAAATCTCAACAATACGATGATCACCGAGCTCTGCAAATAGTTTAAGATTCAGCATCACAACTCTTCTCCCTACCGGCCGAAGATGAATGGGGTTGTTGAAGCAGCTAACAAGAACATCAAGAAGATTGTGCAGAAGATGACGGTGACATACAAAGACTGGCACGAGATGTTACCATTCGCTCTTCATGGGTGTCGTACCTCAGCGTAGACATCGACATGGACAACACCCTACTCTCTGGTGTATGGCATGGAGGCAGTCCTACCCATCGAAGTCCAGATACCCTCTCTCCGGATTATGAAAGATGCGGGGTTTGAGCAAAGATGATTAGATCCAGACCCGACTTGACCAACTGAACCTAATCGACGAGAAGAGACTTACTGCTATCTGTCATGGTCAGACGTACCAAAAGCAAATGATTAAGGCATTTAACAAGAAAGTGAGACGTCAAGAATATCAAGTCGGGGATCTAGTGATCAAACGTATCATACTTCCGCAAGGTGATCCCAGGGGCAAATGGACCCCCACATACGAAGGGCCATTTGTGGTTAAGAACATTTTCTCAGGAGGAGCTATGATTCTAACCACCATGGATGGTGACGACCTTTCTCACCCCATCAATGCAGACATAGTGAAAAAATACTACGCCTAATCAAAGACCCTCTAGGTTGAATGGCCTAGGCAAAAATAAGGGCTTCCCGGTGAACCAAAAGGGTTCGGGAAAAAGTAAGGTATGAAAAGGAGGCTTGGGAAAAAAAGGGTATCCCGGTGGACTGAAAACCAGAAAGGGTGGTTCAGGAAAAAATTAGGGATCAAAGCGTAACACTATGTCTCATTGGATCATCTTGCAACTAGACTTCGGTATCGACTATTAAGCTCCGACGGGACCAATCAATCTGATCTACCTTCGACCAAGTAGCAAAGTGATGAGATGCTCGAAGATATAAAGGCAATAGCAGAGTTGGAACCCAATGGGATTGTTTGCATAGCTGTTTTTTCTTTCTTTTGCACAAAATGTATAATTTCTGTCTTTTGGCGGTGTTCTCTTACTAGGACGTCAACCTCTTTGTACAAAACGCCCGTTACAGGCCAACTTCGGAATCAATACAATTCAATTTCACAAATTTCAACTTTTTTTTCTTTTTCTGTTTTGTTTTGCAAGAACGTCCAATGATTCATTTTTGATATATGCATTTGAAAATAATTGCTGCTCATAAATATTTACATACGAAACAAAAGAAAATTACTTACAATTCCAGGAACAGGGGAAAACAAGAAGTTTCCAAACCATACGGTTGCTCTACCCGCCAGGTACAGGGATTGAGCCAGCTTGAGAATATAACTAAAGGTACATACATTCCCCGCAGAGTGGGAAGTATCCAAAGAAAGTCGTGTTAGCTCTACCCAGCCAAGGTTCATAATCGCGAATGAGTCGGCAAAATTCTCCCCAAGCAGAGTTTATTTACCACCAACAATAGAAGATTACCACCCGCTGAGTGTATTGTTCCCACAGGCAGAAATTCAACCCCCGACAGAGTTCATCATCACCAGCAATGGTAATTCATCCCCAGCGGAGTTATTTCTCCAAGTCAGCAGATCGTCCAAACAGAGCATCTCTCTTCCCCACAGAGTAAAAAGTATCCAAAGACAGTGATGTTAGCTTTCCCGAACAGGACACAACTCTCCCCATCTGAGGTTCACAATCGCGAGTGAGTCGGTAATTTTTTCCCCAAGCAGAGTTTATTTCTCTCACAAGCAGAAATTTAATCTCCAACAGAATTCATTATCGCCAGCAACAGAAATTCATCCCCGGTGGAGTGATTTCTCCAAATCAGCAGATCGTCCAGCAGAGTATCTCTCTTCCCTGCAGAGTCATCCTTCCACAGGGTTATTCTCAAATAGAGTCTCTCCCGGCAATTTGTTCTCGAGCAGAACGGACGCAAGTCTCCAGCTAATCATCTTCGATCACTATCCCCAGCGAGAACGAAGAACTCAACTCCTTATACTCTCCAATAGCAGTCCAGGATTTATTTTCCCTGCCGGAGAATATCACAAGAACAATGCATATCCATACATCATGGCATACACATATGCATCATACAACACAATCTCATTTATTTTGAGAACATCATTACTCAATACATTTCATACATCATGAAATTACATACGACTAACTCTTTACCTTTCAGGGAAAGATACAATCAAGTTCTCACAAGTTTTCTCTGGTTCAGTCAAATCGGTACTAAGATTTCTATTCTAGTTCAAGCTATGAAGCCCGGAAATCAACCGAATAATATCTTGATATCTCCAGAATACTACGAAGCCTGGAATCGACCAGATAGTAGTATATCATAAATACAAGCTATGAAGCCCGGAAATCGACCAGAAAACAGCTTAACCCTTAACAAGTTATTGTGAAGCCTGGAAATCGACTAGATATCAATACAAGACACCGTGAATCCTGGCGCACGACCAGATAACAGTATAAAACACTGTGAAGACTGGATCACGACCAGATAACGGCAAAAGACACTAAAGCCTGGGACACGACCAGATAACAGTATAAGGTACTGCGAAGCTTGGAATTCGACCAAATAGCAGTTTACTCGACCAATTACTATGAATCCTGGAAATCGACCGGATATTAGTAAGCCTTAAATTCAAGTTAAAGCCCGGATGCGACCGGATAACCACTTGATTCCTTCTGAAGCCTGGAGCACGACTAGATAAGAATTGATAAATTGCAAAGCCTGGAGAATGACCAGATAGAAAGCCTAATCTCACCTCCCCAGTAAGTCGCTATAAAACCTAGAACACGACCAGATAGCAGTCGGTCTTATTTTTCTCAGCAAATCATTGTAAAGCCTGGAGCACGACCAGTTAGCAGTTCATCTTCACCTCCTCGACTAAGAGATGATTCCCCAGTAGAATAACGGATAACTGAATCTCCTAAAATTCTATTTCTCTCAAGAAAGAGACCAGCATTCCCCAGTGAAATCCTCCTCAACAACAGGTATACGGGTTCTCGCAAAGGAATCTCTTATGCGATCAACACTTCTTCTAATGTTATCTTTAAGCCCATCTTCCATCATTGAGTTCCAAATGGCATCTATAAGCCCATTCCCGATATCGCAAGACAAAAACCACTTCATGCGAGTGCAAATTTCTAGGCACTCTAGTGTTCAATCATCTTCAACCTTTAGATCACGAAAGGCAGACAAGCCAATCTACACCCTCAGGTTTAAGAAGATTGAACAGGGGCAACTGTTGTACCCAAAAAATTTCCCTGCCATATTTCTCAATACATGTCAAGTGAGGTCCTCAAATTGCTCAAGGAAGTCCAAGGGTTGACCAGACAAACTCTCTCCTAAGGCAGTCTACCTCAAATTAGGGTTTCATTTTGCATCAATATGCTTGAGTCCAAAGGATCCCGAATTCTCACCATTGTCCTAATATGTTCTCAAGATCATCCATGTCAAGTTACAAGCCTTGCAGAGGAAGTTTGCTCAGTCAATTGCTCAAAGGCCTGAAAATCGATTGTGCTAGGGCAAAAGTCAATTGTGGCCCACACACAGTCAAACTTCAATATTTTTGGTCAAAATTCTCATTTTGAAGTATTGTTCATCATTTGATCAAGGGTTGATCACGATTCCTCAAGGATTGCTCACAATTCATCAAAACCCAAAAGTTGATAAATTAGGGTTTTATAGGAAAAGTCAACTCAACTTTGACCAAGCATAACTTTCTCATATTTTATAAAAAATGACTCATCCAAAGCTCATTTTTAAGAGGATGCAATTCCATACAATTCATCTTCAGCTCCCAAGTTTAAAATATGCACTCACAAGAAGATATGAATTTGGACATTATAGGTCATTTTGAAAAGTCAACAAAAACACCTTTTGGGTCAAAGCTTCACACATAAACATGGAAGACTCAATTGAGTTGAGACCAAAAGGGTTGCTTAGAGGACATCTTAAGCTTTCTAAAAATTCCAAGAACACCTCTCTAGGGTAAAAATTGAGCGAGTTATGCATTGGTAAAGTTGACCCTTTTTGTAAAATTTCCAAAAGCCAAATGTGTCCCAAATTGAAATTTTCGCTAAATGGGCCCAACTTTTTATGCTTGCACTGAGTTTGTAATGTGACCCACGACCCATGAGCCCTTCCACTTGTCATTCTTTTATTTTTTTTATTTATTTTGATTTTATTTCAATTAAATCAAATAAAATCAATATAAAATAGTAAAAATATCAAAAGCTAATCAAATCTTGAGATTTTGTGCATGTTTAGGATCATTACACAGCTGGAAACAAGATCAAAACGTGCAAGGCTCATATGGATACAAAAAGATTGCATTTTTCTTGATTTGGAAAGATTTTGCACAAAGATTAAATCATGAATCAATAATCATAATTGGAGAAGATTTGAAACAAATGGCAACCCTAATTCATTCTTGGATACATAAGGGACAATTGAAGACCAAAAACAAAGAGGTTGGAGGCGTGCAAAAGAGAGAGAACAAATTGCAAAAAATTCAAGAAAAAGTGTAAACTGATTTTCAAGTTTAAGGCCCTCTCAAGCCATTCTAGTCACACCAATTGTTTGCTAGACATCCAAGGATATTGTTGCAACCACTAGCAAGCTTCCTCACACTCAGAATCACGCTGTAAGTTTCATACCGTTCATCTCTTTTCTTGAATTCAAATATCATAATTCTGGCATATTTAGCATGATTAATTAATATATTCATAACCCTTGAGATGTTTGCAAGCTAATGGTTGCGTTTAATTGCATTTTTATTGACTGTATACCAAGATGCCATGGCTAGGGTTCATGCTCCATTTTTAGGGATTTTTCATACAGGAACAATTGGCCAACAATAATGGTACCATGATGCTCGTGAGGTTGCAATGAGTTGATTGGTACCATTGGTTGTGATTTATCATGCTTGCACAGGATTTTGGAGTGGACAAGGGTTGTACCTATGCCCAATGTCCATAGGTAAAAGTATGTGATCTAAAACGACAGAAGCCACGAGGAAGATGATGGCGTGGCAGGTGGTGAATGGTCAGTTTTAAATTTCGCGCATTTTTGAGTTTAGCCATTTGTTTTCGCATATTATATTTGTTGTTAATTATTGTTACAACTAAACAAGCCAGCACATGTGGTAAAGCCATTGGTCTTTGATGCACACGTCCTGGGTTCGATCCCAGGCGTGTGCATTTCATTTTCACAATATTTTCAGGATGATTCAATGTACCACATGGAAAAGGACTCACCATGCATCATCAGCATCCAATCATCCCATCCATCAACACTCCAGATCCAAGGCCATCCATTGATAGTCCACAATACCCCCCAGTCAAGCAGGTGCAGGGGATTAGACGAAGTCAACAAGGTCCTGAGCTTGTTGGGCTTGAATTTACAAACAGCACCCCTCCTTTGCTAGCACAACACCAGGCCCATTATTTCTTCTTTAATATTATTTTATTTATTTAATTTGTTTAAATTGTTTTCTAACACAAATAATTTCTTTTTTTTTTACAAAAAATCATAAAATCTATTTTCACAAAATTTATAGTTAGGTTTTTATTTTATCAAATTTAATTTAATATTAGTTTAAATTTAATTTAGGGTAATTCTAACTTTTTGTATATAATTAAAATCAATTAGAAAAAAGTAGGGTTTGCTTTTGATTTAATTTTTATTTCTTTCTCAAAATAAAAAAATACAAAAATAGGTTAATTTAATTATTTTTCTTAAATTTAAATTAATTAGAAATTAGGTTTTTTATTTATTCAATTAAAACTTTATTTTCTCAAGATAGCACAAAAAATACAAAAAAAATGATTTTTCTTTTAATTAGGCTTAGTTAGGGTCAAAACCCTAACTCTCTCATTTTCAATTCGTCGCGCGCGTTTATGATTTTTGCAATATTAATGTAACTGCTCTCGGTATGTAATAGTTTAATTAGGATTTTCTTTTATTTATCATTTTACGGGTTTTTGGCTATGTAAATTAATCCCTCCCCCGAAGCCTTGTAATAGCGTAGTTTTATTTTCTCGCATTTTAATTCTCGCAAATATTAACTGTTTAGATGTATGTTAATAGGATTATATAACAAGATTGCATGACAATTTAAAATGGCTAGAAAACCCTAATGTGCAAAGATAATAATTGAAATCAAATCACTCGCACATGCGCACTCTTAGGGTATACTCTCACTTTGGTTGCCTTCGGTAAACGATCATTAAGTATAGGGTGTTTCAGTGGCCACCCTTCTGTCTAAACAAAGATCAAATGTCCCGTTCGGAAATGTTGCCTCGGAAACGTCGCCTCGGAAATGTTGCCTCGAATATGATCTTAAGACACTAGGTTTATTACTAAGACGTCCTAACATTGCTTTAGTGATCGTACGTCCCTTTCGAATTGACCCTTACAACTCCAACGACGGTGCTACCTATTTCTCAATAGTAGGATGGCGCTGTCTAAAGGAAACGAGAATAGAAACAATCTTTTTTCGAGTAGGTAGATGCTAGTAGGTACTTGCTCAAATCAAACTTTTTCACACCAAACACCTTTTTCAAACAAAGTTTTCAAAAACAACTTCCTAACACTCTTGAGGACAGAAACAGGGGTTAAAACGAAGTAAAACAAAACTTTTCAAAACAAACGCACACAAGCAATTTTAAAAGATGAGCTAGTACCTAAGAGCCTATGGAAAACCATAGATGGAAAGGGTGCTAACACCTTCCCTTTCTATAATCTACCCCCGTACTCAAAATATCAAAAAAGGATTTTTTTTCTGTGCTTTTTTCCTTTTCGGTTGGATAAAATAAAAGTCGGTGGCGACTCTTACTTACCGCGACATTTTGTGAACACAAACACAAAACTCAAACCAGCATTTTCAAAACAGTCGGTTCTGCCACCGTATCACACATACGACTTAAAAATCATGGTGAGTTCCCCTAATAAAAAACTAAAACCTTATTTCTTAAAGATTGTGTTTCTAAACCCTAGTATCCTTGTGAACAAGGTAGATGAGGGGGTGCTTAACACCTTCTCTTCGTCTAAGAACGAGTCCAACAACTTAGAATCTCTGACCATATTAGGTTTATCCTTTATATTCCATTCCTTAGGATAAAAATTAACGGTGGTGACTCTATATTTTTCAGACGGTTATTAGAGTTGGTGACTCTGTTGGAGACTCAACCCTAGGGTTTAGAAGCCTTCCTCTTAGGTTTAGGGTTTTTTGGGATCTTTGATGTTTTCAAAATTTGCTTTTATGTATTTATTTGATTATATTTATTTTGATTTATTCATTTTTTATTATCATTTAATATTGGGATTTTCATTTTATTTAAAAAATATATATTTTTAAAAAACTCTTAGAAAGAAGGTTCGTCTATTAGCCAAGGGGATACATAAGCCATATGAGTTTATGTGACGACTTCGCCTATAGGCGGCGGATTTCTGAAAAAAGGAATATATCTCAAGAGACATCCTCTTGGGGGTAGGACTTTGGAATGAAACCTATAACTCTTTGTACAACCCTAAAACCAAAATTTCATGATGAGACCCTTCATGACCTAGAGACGAATGTTTCGGTCTTTAAAGAGGCTCCACTTAAGGGAGGTCCTTGTGCCTTTCCCTCTAGTGTTATTTATGATACCCTTAAGGAAACGACCTTATGGGAAGGGTAGAATATCCATAGGAAAAAACTAGGAGCCTACCTTCTAAGACACCATTCATAAAAACCTGTCATTAAACCTCACAATCATGCATTCATTCATTTTGCATTTCATATATTCATTACCCTCCATTATTTTTTGTTTGTCTTATTCACAAGATAAAAAAAATAATAACTAAAGGTTTTTTTGTGAATTGTCTTAAAAATGAATGCCAAAGGGAAACAACTTGTCCATATCAACGTCGTCAAGCCAGATATGACAAAAATCAAGGCTATAAAAGGGAAACTATCTGAAAGAGCTCTAAAGATGTTCACTCGTTGCTATGGGGATACTCTTGACTTAACAAAAGTAGAGGTAAAATTGGATGATGTTTCTTCCATAATTCAGTTCTACGACCCTCCATTGAGGTGCTTCACCTTTCAAGACTTTCAACTAGCACCGACTCTGGAAGAATTTGATAGACTTTTAAACTTTTCCAAAGAGAAAGCTTATGTGGGAATCGGGAAGACTATTGACGTCACAATCTTGGCAGAGGGTTTAGAGATCCCTTATCATGAATTGTCACTTAATTACAAAAAAAGGAGGTGACATATGAGGGATTAAGAGATTCTACTTGGAGACTAAGACTTTTGATTTTGCCAATAACAAAGAATGAGAGTCTAGTATTGATTGTTTAGGACTGCTTGTGTTTTGTATAATCTTATTTCCATGAACTTTAGACTATATTGACCCTGCAGCTATTAGCGTATTTTGGGGCGCAAAAATTTTTAATACGGATCCAACTCCCGCTTTACTTGTTGATATTTATTATACAATTCATACGCGCTACGAAAAAAATAAGGGGTACTCTAAATTGTTGCATCCCACTCTTATTTTCTTGGTTTATGACTCACCTCTACAAGGAAGACTACTTGATTCCAAATCTGAAAAGATACGAGTGGCCTCAAAAATTGAAGTCCCTTACTCCTAATTCTTTATTATGGTATGTAAGGAAGCTGGACATTGGAGATATCATATATAGTTGCGAAGACTTTCCTAATGTTCCATTGATCAGATCACAAGGTTGCATCAATTACACTCCTACCTAGGCCCTATGACAAATAGGGTATCCTTTGGAAGATAAACCCTCAGATGAACAACTGCAATAATTCATCATTCATGACATGGGAAAAAACGACCAAGAGTTTCCCAATAATATCATCCTGGCTTGGAATAGGGTTAATAAAAGAAAGGCTAAAAGGAAGAATGATATGGAAAAAGAACCTTACACTCAATAGGTTTTGGATAGGGTACGATTTGTTAAGTTACCATTTAACGTAGATCTTGAGTACAAGCAAGAGGTCCAAGAGTCTTCGCCTGTGTCCTTAGAAGAAATAAATTATTTGAAGAATGCTTTGAGACAAGATCAAAGGGAGAAGGAAGAGTTGAAACTTAACCTCCATAACTTAACTAAAGTGAAAAGACAAATGCAACACATACTTGAATCAAAAGACCAACAGATTCAGAGAGATCATGAGGAATTTTAGAAGGAGAGTCTTAAGCGGAAGCGTTCACTGAAGGGTTGTTGAGTTCTACCTTTAACTTGGATTCCCATAACCAACAGTTGGAGGATTCTGCTAGTGAAATCAAGAGATTAAATAGATGGTATGAAAAGGCAATGTAGGATAAGAAAGTGATGGAAGAAGATTTAAGGGCCCAAATCCAAAGTTTGGCGCAAGCTTCTTTGGATAAAGAAGAACAAATGAAGTATCTCACCACCAGTCTCCAGGATAGCCAAGAATCAGAGGTAGGGGAATGCCTTAAAAGGATGATGGCAGAAAGGCTTCTCACCCAAAAGACTGAAGAATACGAGAAAGTATGCCTTGAGTTATAAGGCCTTTGAAAAGATTTCCTAATACAACAAAAACTTTATACGGAGATGAGGGCTAAAATGTTGTATTGGGAAAAGCAGTATGTAAAGATATCTAAAACGGGAAAAGATAATCATAAGATGATTCCTGACCTCTACCAAGAATACCGATTCTACAAAGACAAGCATACAAGACTCACCGTCTTAGCCAACAATATCATTGAAGACATCCCTAGGAGTTTGAGAGACACGGAAAATGTGATGGTTCCTCTCCCAAAAGATGTTGAAGACTTCCTCAAGCTTTGCAAGACAATGGTCGATGGTTTGACAGAAGACATTTGCAGATGCACTTAGAAGACTTTTTCCCCTTGTTTATTTCTTTCAGCAAGTTTCATTGTCTTAAAAGTTTGAATATTTTTCAATATCTGAATTGTATTCTTTTTAAGGACAATTACTATTCTAATAAAGGCATTTTGTTTTTGTATCTCGTTTACGTATTTATTTTTTAGATACTCACCAATAAAAAGTAAAACATATATATATATATATATATATATATATATATATATATATATATATATATATATATATATATATATATATATATATATATATATATATATATATATATATATATATATATATATATATATATATATATATATATATATATATATATATATATATATATATCCAAGTGAATAAGACATTTGAAACAAAATCCTTAGCATATTCATAAGCATTCATGCATTCATAAACATTTGCATCTCATAAACTCATAACACAAAAAACTCATCATTTTTCAAAATATTCTCCAGTTAAACCATTGGTGGAAGAAAAGCGTCGCCTCTCCGACCATCATATCAGACAAGGGCCCATCAACAAAAAGTGATGGAACAAATTGAGGAGAACCAAGCTGCATTTAAGGAAGATCTAGAAAAATAAAAGGTAATGTTAACTCAATGAGAGGAAATATGAGTCAAGTTCTTCTAGCCTTGAAGAACATCATTGAAAGACAGAAGCAAATCTCTAGGGTAGCCTTTGAAGAAGTAGCCCATACCATTGGTGCATCGAGCGGTCACCAACCATGGAGAGAACCGCATTCAGGACCCCAAAAGTCTCCCATGGCTCAACAAGAAACAATACAAGTTAATGTTGAAGGGTTTGTCCCACCGCCACCAAAGGTAGGGGTATCTCATACCTCGCAGATTCTGATTAACAACGCAGACAACCACTTAAACTTGTAATATGGAGACCACTACTTAGAGGATGTCATTCAAGCACCTCAAAGAATAACCCATACTCATGCTACTGTGAATCCATTGGCGCTCAACCAATAAAAATCTCTAGAAGAAAGGTTAAAATCTATGGAGGGTTACGATGCTTTCGATGTAGATGCTCTCAAAATGGGTCTAGTTTCTGATGTGGTGATCCCGCCGAAATTCAAAGTACCTAACTTTGGAAAATACAAGAGGCTTACATATCCAAGAAACCATATGTACATGTATTGCAGAAAGATGCATGCCTATTGTGTTGTTGTGGGAGAACGGACTTGAGGGTTTTGCGTTTTATTGCAAATGTTGCGGTTAGCAAGAGTCACCACCGACTTTTCTTTTATCCAAAAGGAAAGGTGAAACAGCACAGGAAAGACCTTTGAGACTGTTTCTTGAGTTCGGGGGGTAGATTATGAAAAGGGAAGGTATTAACACCCTTTTCATCCATGGTTTTCCATGGGCTCTTAGTTACTTTCTAGATCACTTGCTTTTTGTTTTGAAATTGAGCTTTGTGTGGTTTTTGAAAGTATTTTGTAAATGAGGGCATTGTTTAGGAGATCTTTGTAATGATTCTCGTTCGTAAGAATGTATACAAAGATGTTTGTCTTTTTGAAGATATTTTCAATGTTTGTAAGATGTTTTTGAAATATGTGTGTTTGTTTTGGAAAATATCAAGGATAGTTGTTTTGAAATGGAGCAAGTAACTAGAAGTAATATACCTACTCAAATGTCTTTCTTGTTCATTTTCTATTACTTTGACATTGTTGTCTTACCATTGATTTGGTAAGCAACCCTATCTTTGGATGTAAACGGGACGGGCGTGGGTCATCGTATAACCATGATTAATAATGTTGCAAAGTATCTTAGAATTTTTTAGGGACTAAGATCATTTTGTAAGGCAACTTAGAATAGCGTCATCGAGGGACTATGATCTTATATTTATTTGTTTTGCCAAGATACTTCGCATGCGTAATATGGACATTTTTTGTATAAGGCAACCAAGTGGAGAAACCCTAAGGGTTCTTGTGTGTAAGTGGGTTATTTTCATGCTTGATTTTGTCTTGGATTAGGGTTTTCTATTTAATTTGTTTTGATCTTTGTTGTACCCCAAAATTTGCCCTCGTATTTTTCCACAAGAAATCACAACTTCAGGCTTTTCCTAATTTTTTCAGATTGGCTCAAGAATCGGTCAAACAGACTTTTCTCGTCAGTCAGACAAAATTAGGGTTTTCTTTAGTTTTGAGGGGTTTAGAACAGTTCAAACAGTTTTCTTAGAGTTTTGGTTAATTTTGACTCAACTTCGATCAAGCGAACGCTTCTTTGGCATTTAATCAAGAATTAGGGTTTTCATGCGCGGTTCCTCAGAAAGATTTAATTTTACGGTGCTTTGCAAGATATTCCGAGATTTAGACTGAATTCGCATTGTTTGACTTAATCAGTAAAAAAATGCACTTGGATGGAATTCTCATTGTGTGACTAAATCAGTGAAAGGATGCATTGGGTTTGAATCTGCAGTGTTTGATTAAAGTCAATAAAAAGAAAATACGTCTGGACAGTTGTGGTGATTGATTGTTGTTTTGCTTTGAACGTTGGAAGCGCCGAGTTTAATTGATCAATGCTGAAGAAATGTTCATTTAATTATTTATTATTCTAAGATTAAATAGTTGGAATTTATTTTCAATTATTTTAATTTAAAGAATTATAGATAATAAAGTAAACAAGTGAAAAGAAGAAAAGAATTAATTGGATAAAAAAGAGTTTTTATTTATCTTTAATTTATTTGTACAATTGTTTTGTTTACAAATTGTTTACAATAATAATTTTACAATAATTAAATTTAAAATAAGACTATCCTAATTGTTTCTAAATCTTCAATTCTTCATTCTTCATCTGTTGCTAAATCCTCTCCATTCAATTTTTGTCTGCAAAAGAAAAGAAGAAAAGTCAGAAACAGTTAAATAAATAGAAGACAGACAGATAAAAGAAAGGGTCATCATTAAGGGCAACTGACTGGGATCTGTTAGCCCTCTCTGCAAATCACGGGATTTCTCCCGGTTCACAAAGAGGGATGAATATTTGCTTGCTAAACTTGGAATGCACAAAATTGAAAAAGGCACAAATTCAAAGTTTGTCAACATACTGCATAATCAGAAAGGCAAACTGAACTAGGCCTAACCACAAAGTCCAAACTGAATCACAAATTCCAAACTGTCAAAGATGTCAAACAAGTATAAGGCTACTCAAAGTTGTCAAAAAGAAGATATCAAAGTATCAAAAGGTACAAGGTGCAGCACAAAATCTGGAAGAAAAGGGACAAATATGCAGAGTAAACATGTAATGCAAGCAAGCTTCTCATATCATCATTTCCCAGTGCTGCCCTTTCAGTAAAAGTACAAGCATAAACATTTTAAAATGCTAAAAGCTGTACTGGAGAGAGAAAGAGAGAGAGGAAAGTGTTTAGGCTTACAGGTTTGGCTTTAGGCAAGAAAATATAGAAAATAAAACTGCAATAACACAGTGGATAAAAGGGGGAAAGAAAAGATAAAGCAATTGGTCAATAAAACAGTAGAGAGAACATAAACAAAGGAGGATATCACAAACAGAAAACAAAAAAAAACTGTCCAAGCATAAGCCTTACAGTTCAAAAACCACCAACCCTGTCAAAACATTCAAACCTTAACCCTTGTCAAGCCAAGCCTTACCAGCTGCAATGCCAAACCTACAACCTGCTAACAACCAAGCCTTACCATTCAAAGCTTGAAGCCAACAATCATGCCAAAACAGCATAACTGAAACCTGCAAGCTAAAACCAGTAAAACCTGCAAGCTAAAACCAGTTAACCAGCATAACCTGTAACCAAAAACACCCAATACCCTGTCAAGCCTGCTGATGGCCAAACCATGCCAAGCTGAAGCATAGCTTCATCAGACCCAAAACCAGCATAAGCCTAAAACTGGAAATAGCATAACATCCAAACCAAGTTCAAGCCAACAACACAAAGCCTCAGAAAGATTTCTTCATAGGCAAATCATACAATAGTCAGGCAACTCAAGGCAACTAGGGTCAAACATCACAAAAACCCTCAGAATTTCTTCATCATTGGGCAAACAATAAGCAAGGCAATTCAACACTAACCAACAATATCAACATTGTCAAGCTCAGAACAAGCATACAGAGGGTCCAGCACAAGCATATTAAGAAACGAGGCAATAGAAGAGAGAAGAAGAAAATATATCATCAAGAGGTTCTCAGGTCAAGTCATCATCAAACCTAAGGGTCAAAGAACGAAATACCAGGACGCCAAGCAAGCTAGCACCAAGTTCGTCACCGTCTCTTTGCTGTCAAGCCTCCAAACGCCTCATTCCTCCTCCTTCATAAAGGTATCCTTTCTTTTCTTCTTTCCTTCCACCACCTCAGCAGAAAACAACAATAATAAAAGCTTAAATCAGGAGATCGTAACATGCAAGCTATAAGAACCCTAAAAAAACAAAGAGATTAAAAACGAAATTCAACCTTGAACGAGCCATCGCGTGCTTAACCACGGAAAGGAGGTGATGATGGCGTTGTTGGCTTGGGCAAAGAAGCTCAGAAGCTGGCGTTGAGAAAGAGAGAGGAACGAACGATGAACGAACGGCGTGCCGTTTCTGTAACCCTAAAGTCTCCAAATGAACAAAATCAGAAAAACCCTAAAAACGTTGTTTGAAACAATTGGGCCTCGCCCTATTCTCACAACCCTAAGCCCAAATATTCTGAAATGCCTAAAGCCCATACTTTTCTCTTGCTAACAATTTGTTTTTTCTTACCCTTTTATTGTTTTAATTAACCATGTTTTTTATAACTTTATTAATACTAATTTCAATTTTTATATTAACAATACTTTTACATATATATCATAACTAAATATTATATAGAAACTAATAAAAATAATATTTTTTTCTTTACTATTAAACTTACACTTTCTTTAAATTTTTATACATGGAATATTAATTTTTCTTAAGATAATACTTCTCTTTTGTTTCTAAAAAATACTTTCTTTGTACATAATCAATTAAAATAAATTTTTTTAATATACATAATATAATTAAAATTTAAAACATTTTTCCTTCTTTTAATCAAAATACCTTAATTTGTACATATTAAACAAAAATATGAAAATACGAATTTAAATCAAATGTGTACATAATACAAAAACAAATACAACACTTAGTTATACATTTAAATTCACATTTCGCAACCTGTAAATAAATTACATACACATATACACTTACACGTACACCTGCACAATACACTTTACATTTGACAATATACATTTGCTATTCTTATACTTTACATTACATTGTTTACATTTGATCGCGATTCAATTTGGTTGTAAATTATTGGACACTACATTCCTAAAGTCTCATCCCCATTTGTGAATTTGTACCCCCACTCCCGGATACTTATTTTGTAATAGGGTAGACTTTAAATTCCTGCAATTTACCGCTTTCGAATTATACCATGGTTAGACCTAGGGTTTGCATGTACATAAAACCAAACGCTAGATAACCTAATACAAGACAAATACATGAAATCAATACACAATCACACTTGCACCCCCTAGGGTAATCCCACATGTTGCCTTCCAAAATGGGCCATGCTTGCACGTCGAGTTTCTTTGGCAAAACAAATTCAAATGATCATAAGTCCCTCGATGACGCTTTCGAAAGTTGCCTAAAAACGGAATGATCATAGTCCCTTCAAGTAAATTGCCAAAGACACTTGGCACCATTGCATTCATGGTCCATAAGATGACCCACGCCCGTCCCGTTAAACTTCCTAAACGCAAGATTGTCCACCAAATTCAATGGTGGAACAAAATTGTTAAAAGGGGTTGAAAACATAGAGAAAACCTTTGAGTACGATAGGGGTAGACAAAACTCTTAGTTACTTGAGATCAACTTGCAAAAACACTTGCCTCCTTTTCAAAAATCACACTCCACAAACACTTTCAAAACAAACTCTCAAAAACATTTGAAACATCTTTTCGAAAAGATACACACTTTTGTAAAACACTCAAACACGAGTCAATTACATTGGTTGCCTAAGACAAGGCATCTCTTCAAAAACATTTTCAAAAACACACACACACACCATAATTTCAAAGCAATCGAAAATCAAGGCAAGTGATCTAAAAAACCAAGTAACTAAGAGCCCATGGATAACCATGGATGAAAAGGGTGCTAACACCTTCCCTTTTCATAATTTACCCCCCGAACCCACGAAATATCTCAAAAGGTTTTTGCTGTGCTTTTTTTTACCTTTCCTTTAGGATAAAATCAAAAGTCGGTGGCGACTCTTGCTCAACCGAACAAGTGCGAATATAAACGAAAAACCTCAAGTCAGTTCTCCCACCGTATCATAGAACTGGCGACTCTGCTGGGGAGAATATTTAAAAGTGGCGTTACCTTAGGGTTTAGATCACCTTTACTTTCTTGCTTTGATTGACTTATCTTTTGGGTTCTTGTTTGGGTTTGTTGTAAATCCTACACCCGGATTTGGGGCACCTTCTTAGGTAAATAGCAAAAAAACTGTGAGGGAACTGTGCGGGGTATACCGACATGGTTGAAGCAGTAAGCTATGTTAGTGTGACATATTTGTGAGTACCGGTAACCCTTGAGTTCAGTCAAGGAGAGTACGGGGCCGCTGAGTGATGTCGTGAAACACTAACGAACTCTTAGAACCTTAATTGACCATCTTAGCCTTTTTAGGGGTAGTGAGATGACCGACTTTGGTGCAGTCCGAAGTTGGTAGATACTCGATACTACACTCATTTGAGGATTGTTTTCTTGGAATATTTTGGTTGCCAGTAAGTGGCTAAACCGAAATGATGAACACAGAAAACAATCCAATGATATTGAGCTCCTTAGAACCCGGTTTCTATTTTAGGACAGGATGAGCCAACTAACTTCAAGAGGGTACTTACCTAAACCCCATGCAAGCCTAAACCTAAGGACTTGTTTTCTTTGTGGGAATATGTTTTCCTATATATACACTCACTTGCTTTTCGCATACATGTACATAACATCATAACATCATACCATAGCATTTTCAATAACCATTTCAAGGATATCGAAGGTTCTTTTGATGCAGGGTTACGTTGAACCAGACGTCTACCAAAGGGCAAGAGGCTTCTCCTCTAAACAAATGCAATCAAAGATCAAGTGCAACAACTTGAATCAATGGCTATGACCCACTTGACATGGTGAGCTTGATTCTAGTGGAAAGACATCCACCGATACAAAGTTCTCCAATCAAAGATCAAGTGCAACAACTTGAATCAGTGGCTATGACCCACTTGACATGGTGAGCTTGATTCTCGTGGAAAGACATCCACCGGTGCAAAGTTCTCTAATCCAATAGCAAAGTTCAACCTCTAACATTTTCTTGTGTTTACCCCAAGAGATCCTTGAAAGCATGCATCCACATATCATGCATTGCATTTTGACAGTTTTTCCTTTTTCAGGTTTCCTTACTCTCCTGTTGTTTATTTCAGTAAGAGATGGCTCTAGAAAGGTCTGTCAAAGACATCCAAGACCAGACTACTCAGCTGCAGGAAATGTTCCTGAACTTGTCTCTGGGGCAAGAAGAAATGAAAGCTCTCCTCACAAAAGGCTTGGAGAATTCAAACAATACCCGGAGTGATCAGCTTGCGGAGCTGCCGTTTGATCTGGCAACATTGAGAATCCAAGTGATGGTGCAGTTGGTAGGCCAGATGGCTCTCATCCAAGACCTATCTCAAAGACAAGAGGAACTCAGAGTTCTCGTCCGCCAACTGCTTCAAAACAACAATTGGGGCAAACATCTGAGGTTGAAGAGCAAGTCACCGCTCAGCCTCCATCCACTCAAGAAGACAAGGGGAAGGCTCATTCGCTTGCTTCAGGGTCACAAGCCCATCAACAACCTCGCCAGCATCAACGGGGTAATCGGTGTAAGCAAGAAACATCGGGAAGACAGTTCACGGAGACTGAGATACCATCATTCTTCATACTGAAGCGCCTGTTGGAGGTCAACCTGCTTACTTTAAGGGATCCTCCTCAGAAGCTCAATACCTCCTCTCCTAACTATCGTCCCGATGCATTTTGTGTTTACCACTCCTACAGCCCGGGACACGACACCAACGACTGTTGGGCCTTGAAGAACAAGATTCAAGATCTGATCGACATTGGAGTGCTGGAATTCATGCCAGACGGCGAGATGAAAATCTTCCGTTAAGGAGTTCTCCACTTGGAGTGACAAAGCTCAAGCTGAAAGACTTTTGCTTCATTTTGAATTTTCAAAGTTGTAATTTCTTTTGTTGTCAAACAATTATCTATTGATGTTAAACTCTGTTTTCATTAATGCATTGCATATGTTTGTCTTGAATTCATCCATTCGTTTCACTACTCTTATGCTTTCTTTATGATATTTAACTCTTGATAAAAAGCTACAAGCCTTTAGAGGGAGGATGACGAAACAATACCATAATCTCATACAGTATGCTTTTGAACAGACCTTGCTGGTGATGTACAGGCATTTCTTTCAATTCTCAAACACTGGAGTTATAAGGAAGATAATCCCTAGTCAACCCCTTCGAGCCAAAGAAGTAGGAGTTTTCTGTTCTGAACGATCAAAACCTTTGATATAAACCCGGGGCAGGGTAGTATCTCAGTTAATTCAAGAGAAAATGCGCATTGAAGTCGCAAACTCTCAGTTCGTAACACAACGAACGACGTCAAAGCAAAAGAAAAGCATTACTTTGGAATCAAAAGACAAGGGTGGTTCCCTATCACATAGGCAGTCAATCTCTCAAAAGAGAAAAGCCCACCAAGCCAAAACCTGTAAAGGAGGCTTAAGAAAGCTGGGGCATCCCGCTGACTGTAATCTCGAAAATGGGAACAGTCAGGCAAAAGTTAGGGATAACAAATCAAAATCAAAATAGTGAGGTCATTACAAATCCTCAACAACATGAAAAATGTTGAAAAAGAAAAAGGCGATGATGACTGTCTCCCCAAATTCAGCTGGTGCACCATCGCCCGAAAGTCGTTCCAAACTCAAAACAGAGTGCGACGCATAATTAACTGAGCTTAGGTATGAAGAACATCATGAAGAGCGGGTGGGTACAAATATACTTTGGGCCTTTATCCTTTTTTTCTTAAACCGTGAACCAAGCCACGTTACAACCCTTCAAAAGTCCTAATTGAAGCTTGGGTTAGTTCGAAAGCATACTGTTACAAAAGGTATCCTGACTCCTGTAAGGATTTGCTCTAAAATCTTGTGTTGACTTGTCTTATAAAAAGTTTTTTGCTAAAAAACGCATTTTTCAAAACTTCGAGACAAACATAAACTTTGCATTGCTTGAATATCACTGTCTGCATTTGGCTTTTTGTTTGACAGCAAAGAAATTCATACAGCGAATGTTCGGAGGAACAAAAACTCTCTCAGTGAACAAAATCACTTCAAAAGGATGACACTTCCAACGACAAATCTCCTATCAACAAGGGGCATGACATAGCACCATCCAGTTAACCTGGGGCAGTCCAGTCAAGGTTCCAACAGATCTTTCAAAATTCAGTTAACCTGGGGCAGTCCAGTCAAGATTTCAAGAAATCTCTCAATCCGCAGAGTAATCTGATTCAAGACTCCTTCATCATCACTTTGGACATTCGAATGTCAAAAGTGTTCAATCATTCCTTCGCCACCTGCTGGGAATTACAACCACCAACAAATCAACTATCACAATTCCAGATTCGATTCCTATATCTAGCCAGGGCACATCTGAAGAGTTTGAAAATTCGATTCCTGTATCCAGCTAGGGCATATCTATCGACGACTAATTCCAGATTCGATTCCTGTATCTAGCCAGGGCACATCTGAAGAGTTTGAAGATTCGATTCATGTATCCAGCCAGGGCATATCTATCGACGACTAATTCCAGATTCGATTCCTGTATCTAGCCAGGGCACATCTGAAGAGTTTCCAGATTCGATTCCTGTATCTAGCCAGGGCACATCTGAAGAGTTTGAAGATTCAATTCCTGTATCCAGCCAGGGCATATCTATCGACGAATAATTCCAGATTCGATTCCTGTATCTAGCCAGGGCACATCTGAAGAGTTTGAAGATTCGATTCCTGTATCCAACCAAGGCATATCTATCGACGACTAATTCTAGATTTGATTCCTGTATCTAGCCAGGGCACATCTGAAGAGTTTGAAGATTTGATTCCTGTATCCAGCCAGGGCATATCTATCGACGACTAATTCCAGATTCGATTCCTGTATCTAGCCAGGGCACATCTGAAGAGTTTGAAGATTCGATTCCTGTATCCAGCCAGGGCATATCTATCAACGACTAATTCCAGATTCGATTCCTAGCTAGGAAAACATCTGTGGACGACTGATTGTGGATCAACACCTGTAACAAGCCAGGAAATTATCTACATCACCACTTGGGGCATTCGAATGTCAAAAGTGTTCAAAAACCCGATGCAGTTTTACACTGACTCATCGTCAGGAAACCCTACACCGGTTCCCTTTCAACCCCCGATGCAGTTTTACACGGACTCATCATCAGGAAATCCTACACAGATCTCCTCAAAACAGGAAATCCCTAGTAGTTTAGTATACAACCCAAGCTTCTGATTCCCCCAACAGTGGTCCCAAGACTTCTCATTTTTCAACAATCAAGAGATTCTTGCCCTCCACAGCAGCAGCCAAGGAATTATTTTCCCTGGCAGCAGTCAAGATTCTTTTATCTTCAGCCATCCAGGATTCATTTATCCTCAGCAAGATAGCTCATCAGCTTACATGCGCATTCATCACATTCATGTCATAAACATTGATGTCACATACATTGCATCATGCATCATAACATTGCATACAACTAACCCTTTACCTTTTCAGGTAAGATCAGTCGACAGTCAAAGATTATCTTCCGAGATTCATCCAGAAATAGTTCAGATGTGACCTGGACACGACGACATTCTGATACTTATTCCAGATTCACTCAGATGCAGTTTTACACAGACGCATCATCAGGAAACCCTACACCGGTTCCTCTTCCACTTCAAGACTTCTGAAAACAGTTTACGGATTCTTCCCAACAACGGATGTTAATCTATCGCTTGTTCAGATGCAACTTTTGAAAATAGTTTACGGACGCTTCCCAACAACGGATGCTGCTCTATTGCTTATTCAACTTCAAGACTTCTGAAAACAGTTTACGGATTCTTCCCAACAAGGATGTTAATCTATCGCTTGTTCAGATGCAACCTTTGAAAACAGTTTACAGACGCTTCCCAACAACGGATGTTAATCTATTGCTTATTCAATCTCAACTCCTGAAAATAGTTCACGGATTCTCCAGACACGGATGTCAATCTATTGCTGGCTCGGACCCCCCGTTCAGAGATGTTCCAAAACATGGATGCCTTTCTGATACTCGTCCACTCACCAGTGACATAAAGTTCAACATTTCCAAATGGCATCTTTAAGCCCATTCTCAGATGGCATCTATAAGCCCATCCTCCTACCAGCAGTCACCAAATGGCATCTTTAAGCCCATTCTCAGATGGCATCTCTAAGCCCATCCCCCGACAAGATTTTATCGCATCCCTAGATGGCATCTTTAAGCCCATCACCAAATGGCATCTGCAAGCCCATTCACCTCTACCATCACATCACCGAGTGCAAATTTTCTGGGCACTTTAGTATCCAATCTCCTTTTACCTTCGAGTCGCGAAAGGCAAACTTGCCAATCTAACTCTTCAGGTTCAAGAAGATTGAACAGGGGCAACTATTGTACCCTAAAATTTGCCCTCGTATTTTTCCATAAGAAATCACAACTTCAGGCTTTTCCTAATTTTTTCAGATTGGCTCAAGAATCGATCAAACAGACTTTTCTCGTCAGTCAGACAAAATTAGGGTTTTCTTTAGTTTTGAGGGGTTTAGAACAGTTCAAACAGTTTGCTTAGAGTTTTGGTTGATTTTGACTCAACTTCGATCAGGCGAACGCTTCTTTGGCATTTAATCAAGAATTAGGGTTTTCATGCGCGGTTCCTCAGAAAGATTTAATTCTACGGTGCTTTGCAAGATATTCCGAGATTTAGACTGAATTCGCATTGTTTGACTTAATCAGTAAAAAAATGCACTTGGATGGAATTCGCATTGTGTGACTAAATCAGTGAAAGGATGCATTGGGTTTGAATCTGCAGTGTTTGATTAAAGTCAATAAAAAGAAAATACGTCTGGACAGTTGTGGTGATTGATTATTGTTTTGCTTTGAACGTTGGAAGCACCAAGTTTAATTGATCAATGCTGAAGAAATGTTCATTTAATTATTTATTATTCTAAGATTAAATAGTTGGAATTTATTTTCAATTATTTTAATTTAAAGAATTATAGATAATAAAGTAAACAAGTGAAAAGAGGAAAAGAATTAATTGGATAAAAAAGAGTTTTTATTTATCTTTAATTTATTTGTACAATTGTTTTGTTTACAAATTGTTTACAATAATAATTTTACAATAATTAAATTTAAAATAAGACTATCCTAATTGTTTCTAAATCTTCAATTCTTCATTCTTCATCTGTTGCTAAATCCTCTCCATTCAATTTTTGTCTGCAAAAGAAAAGAAGAAAAGTCAGAAACAGTTAAATAAATAGAAGACAGACAGATAAAAGAAAGGGTCATCAATAAGGGCAACTGACTGGGATCAGTTAGCCCTCTCTGCAAATCACGGGATTTCTCCCGGTTCACAAAGAGGGATGAATATTTGCTTGCTAAACTTGGAATGCACAAAATTGAAAAAGGCACAAATTCAAAGTTTGTCAACATACTGCATAATCAGAAAGGCAAACTGAACTAGGCCTAACCACAAAGTCCAAACTGAATCACAAATTCCAAACTGTCCACAAACTGTCAAAGATGTCAAACAAGTATAAGGCTACTCAAAGCTGTCAAAAAGAAGATATCAAAGTATCAAAAGGTACAAGGTGCAGCACAAAATCTGGAAGAAAAGGGACAAATATGCAGAGTAAACATGTAATGCAAGCAAGCTTCTCATATCATCATTTCCCAGTGCTGCCCTTTCAGTAAAAGTACAAGCATAAACATTTTAAAATGCTAAAAGCTGTACTGGAGAGAGAAAGAGAGAGAGGAAAGTGTTTAGGTTTACAGGTTTGGCTTTAGGCAAGAAAATATAGAAAATAAAACTGCAATAACACAGTGGATAAAAGGGGGAAAGAAAAGATAAAGCAATTGGTCAATAAAACAGTAGAGAGAACATAAACAAAGGAGGATATCACAAACAGAAAACAAAAAAAAACTGTCCAAGCATAAGCCTTACAGTTCAAAAACCACCAACCCTGTCAAAACATTCAAACCTTAACCCTTGTCAAGCCAAGCCTTACCAGCTGCAATGCCAAACCTACAACCTGCTAACAACCAAGCCTTACCATTCAAAGCTTGAAGCCAACAATCATGCCAAAACAGCATAACTGAAACCTGCAAGCTAAAACCAGTAAAACCTGCAAGCTAAAACCAGTTAACCAGCATAACCTGTAACCAAAAACACCCAATACCCTGTCAAGCCTGCTGATGGCCAAACCATGCCAAGCTGAAGCATAGCTTCATCAGACCCAAAACCAGCATAAGCCTAAAACTGGAAATAGCATAACATCCAAACCAAGTTCAAGCCAACACCACAAAGCCTCAGAAAGATTTCTTCATAGGCAAATCATACAATAGTCAGGCAACTCAAGGCAACTAGGGTCAAACATCACAAAAACCCTCAGAATTTCTTCATCATTGGGCAAACAATAAGCAAGGCAATTCAACACTAACCAACAATATCAATATTGTCAAGCTCAGAACAAGTATACAGAGGGTCCAGCACAAGCATATTAAGAAACGAGGCAATAGAAGAGAGAAGAAGAAAATATATCATCAATAGGTTCTCAGGTCAAGTCATCATCAAACCTAAGGGTCAAAGAACGAAATACCAGGACGCCAAGCAAGCTAGCACCAAGTTCGTCACTGTTTCTTCACCGTCAAGCCTCCAAACGCCTCCTTCCTCCTCCTTCATAAAGGTAGCCTTTCTTTTCCTCTTTCCTTCCACCACCTCAGCAGAAAACAACAATAATAAAATCTTAAATCAGGAGATCGTAACATGCAAGCTATAAGAACCCCAAAAAAACAAAGAGATTAAAAACGAAATTCAACCTTGAACGAGCCATCGCGTGCTTAACCACGGAAAGGAGGTGATGATGGCGTTGTTGGCTTGGGCAAAGAAGCTCAGAAGCTGGCATTGAGAAAGAGAGAGGAACGAACGATGAACGAACGGCGCGCCGTTTCTGTAACCCTAAAGTCTCCAAATGAACAAAATCACAAAAACCCTAAAAACGTTGTTTGAAACAATTGGGCCTCGCCCTATTCTCACAACCCTAAGCCCAAATATTCTGAAATGCCTAAAGCCCATACTTTTCTCTTGCTAACAATTTGTTTTTTCTTACCCTTTTATTGTTTTAATTAACCATGTTTTTTATAACTTTATTAATACTAATTTCAATTTTTATATTAACAATACTTTTACATATATATCATAACTAAATATTATATAGAAACTAATAAAAATAATATTTTTTCTTTACGATTAAACTTACACTTTCTTTAAATTTTTATACATGGAATATTAATTTTTCTTAAGATAATACTTCTCTTTTGTTTCTAAAAAATACTTTCTTTGTACATAATCAATTAAAATACATTTTTTTAATATACATAATATAATTAAAATTTAAAACATTTTTCCTTCTTTTAATCAAAATACCTTAATTTGTACATATTAAACAAAAATATGAAAATACGAATTTAAATCAAATGTGTACATAATACAAAAATAAATACAACACTTAATTATACATTTAAATTCACATTTCGCAACCTGTAAATAAATTACATACACATATACACTTACACGTACACCTACACAATACACTTTACATTTGACAATATACATTTGCTATTCTTATACTTTACATTACATTGTTTACATTTGATCGCGATTCAATTTGGTTGTAAATTATTGGACACTACATTCCTAAAGTCTCATCCCCATTTGTGAATTTGTACCCCCACTCCCGGATACTTATTTTGTAATAGCGTAGACTTTAAATTCCCGCAATTTACCGCTTTCGAATTATACCATGGTTAGACCTAGGGTTTGCATGTACATAAAACCAGACGCTAGATAACCTAATACAAGACAAATACATGAAATCAATACGCAATCACACTTTCACCCCCTAGGGTAATCCCACATGTTGCCTTCCAAAATGGGCCATGCTTGCACGTCGAGTTTCTTTGACAAAACAAATTCAAATGATCATAAGTCCCTCGATGACGCTTTTGAAAGTTGCCTAAAAACGAAATGATCATAGTCCCTTCAAGTAAATTTCCAAAGACACTTGGCACCATTGCATTCATGGTCCATAAGATGACCCGCGCCCGTCCCGTTAAACTTCCTCAACGCAAGATTGTCCACCAAATTCAATGGTGGAACAAAATTGTTAAAAGGGGTTGAAAACATAGAGAAAACCTTTGAGTACGATAGGGGTAGACAAAACTCTTAGTTACTTGAGATCAACTTGCAAAAACACTTGCCTCCTTTTCAAAAATCACACTCCACAAACACTTTTAAAAAAAACTCTCAAAAACATTTGAAACATCTTTTCGAAAAGATACACACTTTTGTAAAACACTCAAACACGAGTCAATTACATTGGTTGCCTAAGACAAGGCATCTCTTCAAAAACATTTTCAAACACACACACACACACCATAATTTCAAAGCAATCGAAAATCAAGGCAAGTGATCTAAAAAACCAAGTAACTAAGAGCCCATGGATAACCATGGATGAAAAGGGTGCTAACACCTTCCCTTTTCATAATCTACCCCCCGAACCCACGAAATATCTCAAAAGGTTTTTGCTGTGCTTTTTTTTACCTTTCCTTTAGGATAAAATAAAAAGTCGGTGGCGACTCTTGCTCAACCGAACAAGTGCGAATACAAACGCAAAACCTCAAGTCAATTCTCCCACCGTATCACAATCTTACCATACAAACCCTAATTACTAACATGGTATGTAAAAGCGGTAAATTGCGTAATTTAAAGATTACTATGCTATTACAACATTTTATGGGAGGGGGAATACAAATTGTGAATGGGGATTTACAATAACGTAAATCTAATTAAGCTATTACAACCAAATCGAATTTGTACGAATATTTGAATAAACAATATACAATATTTAAATATGCAATATTATGTATATGCAAGGAAAAGAAATTGTTTTATTTTTCATATGCAAACGAATTTTGACCTAATCCTAAAAATATTAAAAAGGAAATTAATCCTTGAGAAAAGGTTAACCCTAATTTCTAATTTAAAAGAAAATAAAGTTCTTTAAGTATTATTTTTTGTGTATTTTTTGCATTAAAAATAAAGGATAATATTTTGAAAAATATTTGGTCTTTTTATGTATTAAAAAAAGATATTTATAAGTGTGAGAAAAAGAATAAATAATTAAACTAATTCTATTTTTTTTATTTACAAGTTTATTAGGAAAAATAGCTAATACATAATTAAAAAATATATTCTTTATGGGAAAATAAAATAAAATAAACAAAATATAATATTTATCATTTTTTATATTTTTTATGATTTTTATGTGTTAAAGAAAATATTTAATGAAATAAAAATGAAAATAAAAAAACAAATAAATAAAATGTATGGGCCAGGGGTGCCTTGAGTAATCAGGTGGTATCATGTTAGAAAAAAAACACTAGGCCCAAATGTTAAAGCCCATCCTGCAAACAGCCAAAAAAATGGATGAAAATTGTGAAAAATGCAAAAAGGCAGCGCCAAGGCTCGAACCTATGACCTTAAGCATTTTAGTGCGTTGCCTTACCACTGGGGTGGCTGTACATCCGTTAGTTTAAGTGAAACAAGAAAAACATAACCCAAATTTCTTCCTTGCCTTGTACTTCGTTTTCTTCCTCAAGCTAGCCAGAACAACCATATCTCTCTCATTTCTCCATGAAAATGGAAACTTCCAACATGAAAATGATAGTACTCTTTCCCACAATTTCAGACATGTAACTTATGGAAACTAACAATCAAAGATTAAAATGAATTTTAAAGGCCCTAATTTCAAACCTAATTTTTACAGAAATTTGAACTCTAAAATTCTCTATACATAATGAACAGAAATGAAATCTATGCACATGGTTAGTTTTAGCACAATAATATCTACATTTTATCTTCACAAATAGTGACCAATGGATGCCTGTATGAAGAGATAGAAGTTGGAGTTTTTACCTTTTTCATTTGAGATCGTGAATGGAGTTTGAGTGAGATTTATGAAGGCCTGAAGATTCCTTTAGCTTGCCTGAACCTCCCTGAGTGTATTACAATCCTTACCTTGCTTTGAAAGTGCCTGAATCTCTCTATCCAAGTCAACTTGCAAGCTTGAAAAGCAAAAATGGCAGATGAAGAAGGAGGAGTTACAGTGAAGGCACGATGGTCTGGATCACTCAGATATGAGGTAGGTAAAGTGTTTGAGTGATTAAAACTTGAAACGCACGAGTGGATTTGTGGATTGCTATGTTATGCTCAAACTGCAAGTTTTTGACAGGTTTTTGGTGATAGGGAGTTTTGGAGTGTTTTAGGCCTTTAGAAATCGTGTTCTAAGTTGTAATGTGTTTGTGTATTAGTATGGAGAAGGTTTCTAATCCACTCTACCATAGATTTCTGTGTTGTGTCCTTTTTGCACTCTTACTTGCTTTTTAAGAAAAGTGAAGAGACCACTCCTTACATGCTTGTACAGGTCTGCTTGGAGTTGGTACAAGTTCTAGACAACTTTCTTTTGGTTTATAGGACTTGTGAGTGCATAGAAAACAGGTCCAATGCTCAAGAAGTGAAAAGTTGCAAAAGTTAAGCTTTTCCAAAATGGCAATGGCAACTTTGTGCCATTTATGGAATTAAAGCTTAGACAAAGACTCTTGTGCTTAGATTAAGGCTTTGTCAACTGAGTAAGCATTAAATTATGAAGTGAGAAACAAGTTTGAGACCTGTAAAGCATGGATTAGGCATCATAGGTTCAGATTTGAATTTTGTTCTTCATGAAATGGCTTGAAATCAAAGTGAGAAATTGTCAACTTCATCTCTTCGATTCTCCCTACTCAAAAACGATCTCAAGGAGTTCTTGGATATTTTGGAAATCTTGCAATGTGATATATAACTCATCTTTGAAATTAATTTCAAGATTCCTCTTGGAACTAGGTGAAAATTTTCCATTAAGTTGTGTCAAAAACCTGCCTAAGTTAGGGCAAAATTTCACTAAGTTATTTTAGTTCATGGGCATGTATTCATAAAATTATATCTTGAGATACAAGCATCTTTACAGTAAAATGTGTGAGGAAAAGTTGTAGATTTCATGGAGGTCTACAACTTTCATGTTGGGAACTTTCTTTGAATCATCTTGCATCATGGTGGAAATTTGGCTTAAAGTTGAGAAAAAATAAGAAATTTTCTATACTTAGAAAAATTTCTAAGTTAAGAAAAATTTCAAATTTCAAAATCAAATCTTCAATCTTTGGTTTCTTGATGAACAAGTTTCAAATTTTGACATGTTTTGATGAATTATGATCCTTGGTATTTGATATTGACCAAAAAGTCAAAGTTTGACTTTTCAGTATACAGTTGACTTTTGATTAGTTGACTGCAAATTTCATCTGTCAATCCAATGAAATTGCAATGTTTTGAACCATGTCATTGGGCCAAGATGATATAAATGAATCCTTGAAATCATGATTCAAATTAATTGGTCATTTTCCAGGTCAAAAATCAGAAATTGCCCTTTCTCAGTCAAAACCCTAATTTTGACCATTTTGCCCTTTTAATGATTTGATCAAATTTCTTGAGGAATTATGGTCCAAATTTGATCAAATGATAAATATGAGCCTAAAATGTTGATTTTGATAAAAAAAAATTATGAATTTTGACTGTAAATTGGCTATGGTTGACTTTTTCCCCGGTATAGTTGATTTTTAGGTCAACTGTCCAATTGAATGATCAAAAATGTGATTCAAGGCTTGAAACTCGTCATGAGTAAACTTAGGGGTCCATAATGATGTTTTAAAGTCATATGAAGCATTTATAGTCCAAAAATCTTTGGGAAAACTCAAACCCTAATTTTGGGTCATCAGTGTAAGATGAGAGGTCTTGAGCTGGTCAAACCCTAATCCAGTCTTGAGTCAAAGAGATCTTGTGAGAATAATCTTGATAAATGAGAGGGCAAATTTTGGGGTACAACACCTATGCTCAAGAGCATAAGCTGATGATTCATTGTTTCCAAGACAGTTTAAGTGGGGCATCCCTGGATTGGTACATGCACTTGGAACGGCTTCATGTCCAAAAATGGGAAGATCTTTCTAATGCCTTCTTAAAATAATACAAATATGACTTGGACATGGCTCCCACCCGCATGCAACTCCAGAACTTGTCTCAAAAGAAAGAGGAATCTTTCAAAGAGTATGCTCAAAGATGGAGAGAAATGGCAGCCCGTGTATAACCACCACTTATGGAGAAAGAACTAGTCGATATGTTCATGGGAACCTTGCAAGGGTTATACTATGAAAAGATGGTAGGAAGCGTCGCTTCTGAATTCTATGATTTAGTAAGTATTAGTGAAAGGATTGAAGCTGGAATAAAAATCAAAAAGATGCAAGGGGGATCATCTAGTACCCCTTACAGTGCAAAAAGACATGTTCCCAACTTCACGAAAAGGAAGGAGGGAGAAATTAATGATGTATCCTCACAACCAAGGGCACAACAACCATTAATAATTCCACGAGAACATCAACAGAATTATAAAGGCCAACAAGAAAGTTTGACCCGATCCCTATGTCACCCAGTCAATTATTACAACACTTGGTCAAGGCGTCTTTGGTAGAGCTAAGACCCCTAGATCCTCCAATTAGGGCACCCTCACCAAGGTACGATGTTGATGCCAATTCCATATATGAGTATCATGCCAATTCTCCCAGGCATACTATAGAAAAATATTGGGCCTTCAAGCATAAAGTTCAATATTTGTTGGATTTCCAAGATATCACCTTTGATAATTCGAATATCAAGTCAAAGCCCATGCCTCCACATGGTGGACCAGCAATAAATGCAATTGAAGTAGTCACTGAATTTGGGGAAGCCATGACGCGTAAAGGCCCCGATAAATTTGTAGAAGGAATATATGTTGGAGTGTGGGTTCCTCTTGGAACATAATGAAGCTTTTCAGAAGACATTACAAAAATTGGTGGATCAGGGGATAGTACAATTTGGACCATACCCTAAAGAAGAATATCTAGCTGCAATCGAGGGAAGTACAAAGAAGCCATTGGTAATTCCTTTCCAAGGGCCAAACCTTAGTAAGAAGACTCTTGTGATTCCATGGGGAGAATCAACAAAAACACCAGTAATGACACCAAGGCAAACTCTGAGGATACCAGTAGTTTCAAAGACTACGATGGTAATTAGGGGACCATCTCATACTCCTTACGAAAGTGACAAAGAAATATCATGGAGTTATGATTCTATTGTATACGTCAACAATTTAAAGCAAGAATGTGAGTCGTCGACAAGTCAAGGACCTGTGATCTCAAATGTAGCAGAGACGGGGGGTATGACTCGCAGTGGTCAAATATTTGGCTCCAAATCACAAAAGAAGAATGATGCTATGATAAAAAATAAAAATGATGCAATGATAAAAGACAAAGGAAAAGAAGCTGTGTTAGAAAGTCAAGAACAAGAGCCTCCGAGCAAGAACATTACTGAGAAAGAGGCAGAAGAATTCTTGAAAATAATCAAAAGAAGTGATTATAGGGTGGTGGATCATATTCACCAAACCCCAGCCAAAATTTATATACTCTCGTTACTCATTAATTTGGAAGCATATCGAGACTCTCTAATGAGGGTTCTGAGTTCTGCTCACGTTGTAGAGGAAATTACTGTAAACCAATTTCACAATGTTGTAGAAAATCTGACATCAGAATCATATCTGGGTTTTAATGACAGTGAGTTACTTCCACAAGGCCAAGCTCACAACAAAGCATTGCACATCTCTATTCAGATAGGTACTACAAGATTATCCAGGGTGCTCACCAATATTGGTTCTGCCCTCAATGTGTTACCAAAATCTAGCTTGATAAAGTTAACACTAGATGATGTTATGATAAGGCCTGGTTCTACGATAGTAAAAGCTTTTGATGGTTCTCAAAGTTAAGTATTTGGAGAAGTGGACCTCCCTGTCAAGATTGGCCCACATATGGTTTATATCACTTTTCAAGTCATAAATACATAACCAGCATATATGTGTTTACTTGGACGACCCTGGATCCATGCAGCAGAGGAAATCACTTCAACTTTACATCAGAAACTAAAGTTCTTCGTTGAAGGAAGATTGGTTATAATCGATGGTGAAGAGGATATATTTGTAATTCACGTAGAATCCAACAGGTATATCAGTGTTGATGAAGACTGTATAGCAACACCATTTCAAGTCTTAGAGGTCGCCTCTATGGTAACCCTACTGGTGGAAAAATCGAGAAACCTACTGTGACTTCGTGGAGAGATTTGCAAGTAGATATGGAAATTGGTACATAAAAAGGTTAGGGTAGACTCCCATAAATACCTGAGAAGAAGAATTGTTTTGGTTTAGGCTACTAGTTATCAAAGGCTACTCTGAAAGGCCAAGCACAGTTTCCTCCAACCCAGGAGATCTTCGTTAACAAAGGAGTAGAGCATGGAAGACAGGTGGCAATGATATCTAACAAAAGCAACATCCAAAGGGAATATGATTTCATCCATGAATGTGCCCCAGGCGGAGAACTCAAGAATTGGACAGTTGTGGAGATTCTAGAGATCTTTTTCTTTCTAAAGTAATTTTTTCTTGTTTTGAAAGAACCTATGTCAAGCCCAAGGCATAGGGGTTTCTTGTAAGGGTCCCTCAATTTGTTTTAGATAGTATTCATAATTAATAAAAGTTATATTTCACATTCAATTAAGATCCTTGTCTTTCTCTTTCATTTATCTCTTATATTTAAAAATGGAAATTCGTTTCTTCATATGCATTTTCCAAATTCACATACTAAAAAATGCACCAAAACATGATAAATATGCAGATCAATGCCAAAAATCATCGATAATGTTACTGTTGCTATCTGATATAATTTTGATGCACCAATCAACCAAGCGGAAGAGGAAGATGATGAAGATCTTGAACTTTCTAAAGAATTGGCGAGGGAGATAGAGAAAAAAGATGAGAGTATAAAACCATACCCGGAATCTATTGATACTATTTACCTTGGCATAGAGGAAGAGCCGAAAGAGATCATGCTAGAGGCAACATTGGAGAAAAGCGTCAAAGAAAGACTAATCAAGTTGCTACATGAATATGTATATATATTTTCCTGGTATTACAGAGATGTGTCAGGATTGGATACAAACATTGTGGTGCATAGATTACCTCTCAAGGAAGGTTTATCTCCAGTTAGGAAGAAGATCAGAAGAACTCGTCTAGACATGTCCAACAAGATTCGAGAAGAGGTCCTTAAATAATTTGACACAAGGTTCTTAGTAGTGGTAGATTATCCACCTTGAATATCTAACATCATGCCAGTACCCAAGAAGGATGGAAAAGTACGCATGTGTGTAGATTATTGGGATATGAATGAAGTAAGTCCTAAAGACGACTTCCCGTCACCTCACATAGATGTTTTGGTGGACAATACAACTCAAGCTTCAGTATTCTCGTTCATGGACAATTTCTCAAGCTATAATCAAATCAAAATGGCACCCGAAGATATGGAAAAGACTACTTTCATGACACCTTGGGGGGCTTTCTGTTATAAGGTAATGCCATTCGGTCTGAAGAACGCATGGACAACCTACCAATGGGCTATGGTCACACTATTCCATGATAGGATTCACAAAGAGGTTGAGGTGTACGTAGATGATATGATTTCCAAATCCCATACGGAGGAGGACCACATCATACATTTACATAAGCTATTCGAGCGTCTGCGATGATTCAAACTAAGGTTGAACCCAAAGAAGTTTACATTTGGTGTCATATCAGGTTAGTTACTGGTTTTTATTATAAGTTAGCATGGAATTGAGGAAGACCCCGATAACATAAAAGCAATACAAGAAATGCAAGCTCCGAGGACAGAGAAAGAGGTTTGTGGTTTCTTAGGATGATTGAATTGCATTTCAAGGTTCATATCACATATAACTGCTACATGCGAGCCTATATTCAAATTATGATGAAAATATCATACGGTGGTATGGAATAATGATTGTGAGACATCCTTCGAGACAATAAAGCATTATTTACAAGAGCCACCGATCTTAATGCCACCAGTTCCTGCGAGACCACTCATCATGTATCTGACAGTGCTTGAAGGATCAATGGGATCTGTATTGAGATAACATGATGAAATAAGTATAAAAGAGCATGCAATCTGCTACCTCAACAAGAAATTTAACGGCTACGAAACCAGGTACTCACTCCTCGAGAAAACTTGTTGTGCATTGGCTTGGGCTACTAAAAGATTGTGGTAATAAATGTTAACTCACACCATGTGGTTAATAGTAAGAATGGATCCTTTAAAGTATGTGTTTGAAAAACCAACTCTCACAGGAAGGATTGCCCGATGGCAGATGCTACTATCAGAGTACGACATCCAATATGCTACTCAAAAGGCCATCAATGGTAGTGTACTAGCTGACTATCTAGCTTATCAACCATTACCAGAATATCAACCAATGAAGTTCGACTTTCCAGACGAAGATGCCATGGTTATAGGTGACTACAAAATACCAGGGCTTGATGAAGGACCTGAACTAGGGGCACGTTAGACACTCTTGTTTGACGGGGCTTCAAATGCACCAACAACATCGTCAAATACGAAGCTTGTATCATGGGTCTAGAAGCTGCTATCGATCTAAGAATCAAACATCTCAAAGTATTTGGAGACTCCATGCTAGTCATATACCAAGTCTTCGGTGAATGAGACACTAATTATCCAAAATTGATTCCATATCGGGATCATGTTTTGAAGCTAGCTACAGAATTCACTGAGATTACCTTCAGTTATACCCCACGAGAAGAAAATCATATGGCAGACGCCTTGGCAACTCTATCAACCATGTTCAAAGTAACTTGGCCAAACCACAAACCGCGCATTAAAATCAGACATTTTGAAGAATCTGCACATTTCATTTCTATTGAAGAGGGATCATATAACAAACCTTGGTTCTATGACATCAAGAGATACCTTGAAAAACAAGAATATCCATAAAATTCCTCTATAATTGACAAACGGACTTTGCGGAAGCTAGCCTCAAAATTCTTTCTGAATGGTGACGTATTGTATAGAAGAAACTACGATATGGTGTTGCTCAGGTGCATGGAGAAACAAGAAGCAGATACTCTTATGAGGGAAATCCATGAAGGCATTTTTGGAACACATACAAATGGACATACCATGGCTAGATAAATCTTGCGAGTGGGTTATTATTGGTTAATGATGGAAGCCGATTGCTACCATTATACAAAGACATGTCATAAATGTTAAATCTACATCGACAAAATGAATGTTCCGCCAAATCCTCTGAATGACATGAACTCTCCTTGGCCATTTTCGATGTGGGGAATTGATATGATAGGCATGGCCGAACTGAAAGCATCTAACGGACACTGGTTCATACTAGTTTCCATTAACTAATTCACCAAATGGGTAGAAGAAGCATCCTACGCGAATGTGACAAGTCAAGTGGTTACTCGATTCATCAAACAAAATCTCATATGCAGATATGGGGTTCCAAGAAGAATCATTATGGACAACGAGTCTAATTTGAACAACAAAATGATGAAGAAGTTATGTGATAATTTCAAGATCGAGCATCATAATTACTCACCATATCGACCCAAAATGAATGGGGCCGTTGAAGCTGCCAATAAAAACATCAAGAAAATCATTCGGAAAATGGTGAAGACATACAAAGATTGGCATGAAATGCTTCCCTTTTCTCTACATGGCTATCATACTTCTGTACGTACATCAACAGGTGCAACTCCTTTCTCTCTAGTATATGGAATGTAGGCAGTACTCCTAGTTAAAACAGAAATTCCATCACTTCGAGTTCTAATGGAAATAAAACTTAAAGAAGTAGAGTGGGTTCAGACGCGACTTGATCAGCTCAACCTCATTGAAGAGAAACACTTGACAGCTTTGTGCCACTACCAATTATATCAGAATCGAATAAAGAAAACATTCGATAAGAAAGTACGCCCTCGAGTGTTCAAAGAATGGGATTTGGCACTCAAGAAGATTGGTATACCTTGCCTCAATTCGCATGGTAAACGGATACCCAACTACGAAGGTCCATATGTGGTAAAAAAGGCATTCTCCGATGGTGGTCTCTTCCTCGGAACAATGGATGGGTAAGAACCACCATATTCAACAAATTCAGACACAGTCAAAAAATACTATGTATAAAAGGCTCGCTAAGTTCGAACCCTAAACAGGTGACTTAGGCAAAAAGGAGTGTCCCGGTGGATTGAAAACCCTAAAGGGTGATCCAGGCAAAAATTAGGGCTATATACAAAAAAAATTATTCCAGTGGATTGAAAACCCGAGAGGGTGGTCCAGGCAAAAAGACTATGATCTAAGAACTACTACTGCAAACCACAAATAAAGAGGTTGATCCAAATCATTTAACTCGGAAGCAAAGGAGATTGGAGTTGTCAAAAGGATATTGGGGAACTAGCAGCAACAATTATCATTTTCATTTCCATTTTCAGTTTTAAAACTTTCTGTAATTACCTCTTTCAAGGAATTTCATCTTGTACGCTCGCCTATTCAAGGTATATTTTTCAATAAAACATTGATTTTTTCAAATCATTCAAATTGCTTTTTTCTTTTCGAACTTGTTTGCAAAGTACTACTTGGTTGAGAACCGACACAGCCAGTAAAATTTTGATCTCATCTTTGATTTAGTTATCTATGATTTGATCACCAAAACACCTTTCAATTATCTACCCCATAGGTTGTGGTAGGTGAGATAATTAACAGATTCATATTATTCATTCCCTAGGTTGCAATGAATATGTGAATTCACTTTTGTGCCGTTTTACCCCATAGGTAGTGATAGACACGCAAATTCTTCAAATATATATCCCCTTGGTTGCAGTAGATATGCGAATTTTCAGGGTTATACTATTCATCCCTTAGGTTTTGATGAATAACATAAGCCCACCCTTGTTGTCTTTTATCCCCTAGGTTGTGATAAATACACATGTCCATCTTCATAATCTATTGCATTAGTCTCCATGTAGCAATGTGTTATCAAACTTTATTTTATTCATCCCCTAGATTGTGATGAATAGATAAAATCCACATCATAAACTTACTATATTAGTCTCAAAGCATTAGTAAGTCGGCTTTTCAAAATTGTAATATTTTACCTCCAAGGTTATGGTAAATATGCAAAAAAAGAAATCTACGATCTCTTTTAGATACTGACGAGTTATCTGCATCGTCATATCTAAGTCAAATCAAAACTTTGGTTCAAACGCTGGCAAGATGATACATCATCATATATGCCTACTTTTCATGCCCATGGGAACACTGTACAACGTATCCTTATAATCTTTTGGACAAATTTTGGGGTCTTCCATTATTTAATAAACTTCTGATCAAAATGTGCGAGACCTGCGTATTCTCACACTATTCAATCGAAAGGCAATTAAATAGGGGCAGTTGTCATACCCCAAATTTTCCCTACTGGTTTCTTATCATTTTCATTCCTTATTAATTTCTAGAGTTAACATTTTCTTTATAATGTATCGTAGTCAAATCCATATATTCATGGGGTTTAAGTTTATAAAGAGGGGTTTTATCATATTAAAGAATTAAATGGGTCTTTCTAAATCAGGAAAGTCCATGTAAAATTGATGGCCCATTAGGTTGTTTTATTATAGGGGGTGTATATGCTTGAGACTTCTTGGCTCATTTTTTATCTTGTTTTAAGCCCATTAAAAGCTTCACTTGCTAATAAAGGGTGCGCCTTAGATTAGGGGCTTAGAATCCAATTTGTTAAGCCCATTTCATTTGGGTTAAGGCTTATTTTGGTTGCGCTTCCAGCCCATTTTAAATTATGAAGAAGGGTTTAAATTATTGAGAACGCTTGGGCCTTTATAAATCAGAAGGGCCCATTCAGGTTCTCTTGCAAGAGGGGTATATTTGTTAAGGTATATTAGCCCATTTAGAATTCTAGGAATAAATAGAAGGGGGATATGCTGATTACCTGAGGGGTTTATTGATTAATAAGGATTGGTCCACTATGGTATTAAGGCCTGTTTTAAATAAGGTTAAAGGGGGTATAATTTATTTTTTAAGAAGGCCCATAGAAATTCGTTTTTTGAAGGCCCAATGATTGAACAGTTTGGCCCATTTCAGGTTTTTCTTTGTGTTGAGAAATTGTTTTATTTTTACAGTAACATTATTAAAATCATTTATATTATAAACTTAATTAAGTCGTAATCTTTTTGTTTTATTATCTGAAAAAATTGACTAAAAAGTCAAGATTGAAGCTTTCAACCCTAATCGTTCAACAATCCAGCCCTTCACCATTTCAAAGTCCAAGCCCAATCAAAATACTTACTATTCAGATTAGGAAATAAAAACATTCTCTTTAAGGCTAAAAACGATTACTTTTCCAATCAAAATAGAATCACATCTTTACACATTGAATTGTCCAAAAATATTACAAACATTTACAAATCAATCTCGATACAGAACATAATCAAATCAAAACATAATCAAAATCATATCGTAATTAAATCAAACTTATTATACAGAACCATATCAAATTAAAAAAACAAATCTCTAAATCCCTAATTCACTAATCAACCCTAAATCAAATCTCTAAGTAACGACAATCATACAAAAATTTCCTTGATCTGTCTAAACCTAAATACTATAAAAAGGCCTAGGATTCTAAGACAGGGGGGAAGAAATCAGACATAGATCAAATAACAGAGAAGAGAAATCATGAGAGAGTAAGGAGATCAAACACCGCTGCTTCTCCGTGTAAGCTTAGGGTTTCAACATCTGAAACCCTAGCGCTTCTCCGCCGCACCGCCGCTACTTCCATCATCACCTCCGTCCAGTACCTATCAAAAGAAAAGAAAATGAGATCATAAAGAGAGTTACACATAGGAGGCTCAAAGAACAAACACGTAGAGGTAACTTAGCTTTGCATTTTCTTTGATTACCGTCAAGATTGGGGTTTTGTTGGGGAAAATTAAGGTTGTTTATGGTTTAATTTGGGGCAAGAGGGACGATTGCCGCCGGTTAGGGTTGTGAGGAACGACAGCAATTAGGGTTTTTATGTTGTTGTTGTGTTTATAAGAGAGAGAACGGAGAAAACAGAGATAAAAGAGATGAAAATGAATGTCTTGAAACAAAAATAGAAAATATAATGTCTCATAATCCTGTGCGTCCCGCGCTACGATGGACCCTCCATCATGACCACATGATCCCATAAAGCGTTCCATAAATGTGCATCTATTGGATTACAATGCACTCATTCGCATGGAGTCCAAGCAGACTCCTCAAAACCTTTAGGCCAGGCCCAATCGCTAAACCCAACCCAGAAAGCTCTGTTTACCATCACAACACAAACCTACACCCTCACTAGTCAAATGGGCCAAGTCCAACATCTGGACTTGGACCCTTACTCCCTACACATCCCAGTTTTACTACGCAGTTCAAATTTACACTCCCTTTCCTTTGGGCCTGAATTCAACATCTGAATTCAAGGCCCTACTACCTATACCCCATATTTTCCTAGCCCAACACAATTTTCACCCTCCCTGCATTTTTTTAATTTAATTCCTTTTATTATTTATATTTTAATTTTTATATATTTTAATATATTTATAAATTATAATATTATTTTATTATTATTATAAAATTCAATATTTATTTTCCAACTCATCCAAATATTTATTTATTGCATTAAAATTATTTTAATGATGCATTAATAAGATGTTTTTATATATTAATACATAAAAAAAACTTAACCAACACTAAAATCTTTTTATTAAATCAATTAAACTCTAAATCAATTTTCAAAAAGGATTACGAAAATATTTTAATCGACTGCGAACTTCATCTAACAACTCCGCTATTCACACACCAGACTAAGTACAAGGAAAATTCAAACATCTTCGTAATCTATAAAAAACACCAACCAACTGCAAACCACGAATTGAGACTTTGATTCCTCCTAAGAGGATATGTAGGCATACGACTTAAAAATCATGGCGAGTTCCCTTAATAAAAAACTAAAACCCTATTTCTTAAATATTGTGTTTCTAAACCCTAGTATCCTTGTGAACAATGTAGATGATGGGTTCCTAACACCTTCCCTTCATCTAAGAACGTGTCCAATATCGTGGCATTTCCCCAGGAAGTCATATTTCTATCCCCAGAAAGTCATTTCTCTTTGCAATTCCCCATGACAACAAGTAAGAAGTCTCTTTATTTGAGACAACTTATGTTTGATCTTTTTCATGCAGATTTCCATGGTTAAAGAAGAAGTCGAGACCTGTTCTAGGTGAAACACCAGAATTTTGGGGAAAATTGATATGTTCTCTCTTTCTACCTTCAGTGAATGTTGGTAGGACATCGGCAGTGAACGTCGGTGCTTATTATCTTTTTTCTATCTTCAGTGAACGTTGATAGTTCATCGTCAATGAACCACAGTGATATGATATATGTTCTCTTTCTACCTTCAGTGAACGTTGGTAGGACATCGGCAGTGAACTTCGGTGTTTATTATCTTTTTGTTATCTTCAGTGAACGTTGATAGTTCATCGTCAGTGAACGGCGGTGATATGATATATGTTCTCTTTCTACCTTCAGTGAACATTGGTAGGACATCAGCAGTGAACATTGATGCTTGTTATCTTTTTGCTATCTTCAGTGAATGTTGATAGTTCTTCGTTAGTGAACGGCGGTGATATCATATATTTTATCTTTCTACCTTCAGTGAATGTTGGTAGGACATCGGGAGTGAACATAGGTGTTTGTTATCTTTTTGCTATCTTCAGTGAACGTTGATAGTGCATCGTCAGTGAATGGCAATGATATGATATATTTTCTCTTTCTACCTCCAGTGAACGTTGGTAGGACATCGGCAGTGAACTTTGGTGTTTGTTATCTTTTTTCTATCTTCAGTGAACATTGATAATTCATCGTCAGTGAACGGTGGTGATATGATATATTTTCTCTTTCTACCTCCAGTGAACGTTGGTAGGACATCGGTAGTAAACGTTGGTGTTTGTTATCTTTTTTCTATCTTTAGTGAACGTTGATAGTTCATCGTCAGTGAACGGCGGTGATATGATATATTTTCTCTTTCTACCTCCACTGAACGTTGGTAGGACCTTGGCAGTGAACGTCGGTGTTTATCATCTTTTTGCTATCTTCAGTGAATGTTGATAGTTCATCATCAGTGAACAGCGATGATATGATATGTATTCTCTTTCTACCTTTAGTGAACGTTGGTAGGACATCGGCAGTGAACATCGATGCTTGTTATCTTCCTCTCTGATTCAGTTCTTTTGGTTCACCAGTGATTTATTTTCCTGGTGGGGTTGCTCCTTTGTTTCTTCATTTTTGTTGCATCCCTAGTGATATTTTGCGTCTCTTTGGTATTGTTCATATGCATTCATATGCATAAGCATTTGCATGGCATCTTGGGACCAAAAATAGGGTTTGTTTTATATTTAAGTGTCTTCGATCACGTCGATAGAAGATTTTTAACCTTCATATCTCCAGATAGAAGAAACTTAAATAAGGGCAATTGTTGTACCCCAATTTTTGCCCCTAAGATTCCTTTATCATACCATGTTGATTCAATCACAACAAGATCACATTAGGGCTTTTGGTTCTTCTCCCTATCTTTAGCTTTGCTCTTTTGAGGAGTTACCAAGCACCTTGACTTGTTTTCTTTTGTGATCATGAATATTTTGCTTTAATTTTCTCTCTAATTAATAAAATGAAATGTTGGTTTGTCTTGCTTGTTAATAATGTAGGTAAAGGCAATGAGGTTTAGCAAGTTGCTTCATGGGTTCATGAGTTTATTTGCATGCCCTAGTCAATAGCTTGAGAAATTAAAACTTCACTATTGGAGTGATTTTGGAAGAAATGGCATGACATGGCTTATTTTGGTTCAACATATCTCAAAGTTATCAAAATTAACTCAAAAATACAAAGGGTTAAGGGAAGAAGTTGTCATGATTGGACAAGGTCTTGTTCCTATTGGTCACAAGAGCATATTTTTCTCTAATTTCAAGATATGAAAGTGGTTTTGGTGGCTATGAGTCCTCATCATCATCCTCAACAACTTCTATTCACAAAGGAAGAATATTGGCACAAGAAGTTTGTTCAAACTTGTCAAAGTTCCTCAAAGCATTCTCTTGATCTACAGGCTAGGGTTTTGAACTTCAAAGGAGAATATCTTGCTCATATTTTGGTATTTTTGAGTGATTCCAAAGAAATTTTTCTCTTTGAAGAGTTACCAACAAATCACTTCAAAAGTTCCAAGGATTTTTCATGTGGAAGGAACTTGGTGAAGAAGAAAGATTACAAGTCATCCAGATGAATCCCCAATTTTCCATATGTGACTTAAAATGGTCATAACTTGGTCAATATTTATCACCTTTAGCCCATTCTTTTTCCATGATGATCTTAAGGATGTGTACTTCATGCCTTCTTTTATGTTCAAATTAATAAAATGGATAGAAGTTGCCTTAAGAATGCAAAATATTATAGGTCATTTCATGATTTTTGACCAAATTCAACAAGTCATAACTTGCTAAATTTTTGGAGTTTTTGAGTGGTTCAAATTGCAAAATGTCATTCAAGAGATCTACTTCATTTCATATTTTTTGGTCAAGAGCAAATTCTAAGTGGAAGGCCATGTTTGGATACAAATGATTTTAGGTCATTTTTAAAGAAGAATTTGAAATATTTCTAAGTATGGAAAGTCAACTCTTTTTCTTCAACTTTGACTCCATGTAACTTTCAGATCAATAATCCATTTGATTCCATTCTTTTTTCATTGCAAAGCTTGTAACCTCATCTTTCCAAAGCATCAAGAATTATGCCCTAAGACCCCTTGAGTTGGAAATGCCATGGATTTGAATTTGGTAGTTTGAGACTGGATTTTTCACAAAGTTAGGATTTTGAAATCTTTGTTTTGGCTTCTAATCACAAGTTTTCCACTCGTTTTTGTTTCTAATCATGATTAGCAACTTGCCAAAAGTGATTAGCATCATGAAACACATGTTTTGGCTAAGTTTTGATCAAGTTTGAGTCACACTTTCTTCATGATGCAGACCCATACGAATTCCCTCCAAAACGCATCATTCACTATTCCTTTTAATCCCTTTTGCTTCCCTATAAATAGAGGGACATCCCCCATCCATTTTCCTAAGCTTAGATAGCCAGAATCACCGTGCCAAAGTTGTTTCACAACCCAGAATTCAGCAACTTCGAAATCCATTCTCAAGCCCTTTTCAATCTATTTTTCCCTCAATTCACCTTCCTTGATCTTCCCTGAAGCTAACCATATAATTACATTCAAGAATCATGCCCCATACTGTTCCATAGAAGTCCAGTTTCCGAGCTCTGCAACTCAACTTCAATAGGTAGATTCCTTCATCAATTCTTCAAAACTCTGATATCATTGTGTTGCTCTCATTTCCCTGGTTCTAGTCGCAACACTTACATTTCACTGGAATTACGTTTTAACCATGAATTTTCAAATCCCTTTTCAAAACTTTCCTTCCAAATTGCTTGAGCTATAGTTTATATAAATTTGGCGCGAGGGTGTGGTTGTTTTCGTCTTAAAGAGACGAAGCGATTGGCATAGGTCTGAGCTTCTGATTTTTCAGTTTGAGAGACCTGCAAATCACGTTGGCTGGAGGATGAAGATGACCTACGTGTCATCTTCCAACCAATGATGGCACGCCACTTGTTATTTTCAAAAATCTGATTTATATTTGATTGTGTACATTATTCACTAATGACCATGATATGCACAGTGCGCCAGATCCCTTGGATTTGATTACTAACGCGTTTTGACTCTCATCTAATGGTCCACATATTTTACTTTTATTTTCTTTTTCTGATTTATATATTTTAATTGTTTTAAATTTCAAAAAATCATAGAAAATTCATTTTTAGTCCAAAAAAACTGAAAAAATTATGAAAAATATTTTTGATTATTCTCTTTCTGATTTTTATTTTTTCACAATTTAATTTTGTGTTTTGGTATTTTTTATAAATTTTACACTTATTTGATTTGTTTAAAATTTTTAAAAATACTTTTATACATTTTTAAATTCTGAAAAAATTATGGAATGATCCAATGATATTGTGACAAATATTGGTGACCTTATTTTATTTTTGTTTCTGATTTTACTATTTTTTACTATTTTTGTTTATTTTACCCATTTATTTTAATTTTAAAAATAGTTTCTGACTTTTAAAAATTACCAAAATTTTTATAAAAATATTTGCTCATTTCATGTACTATTTATGTACTATTTTAATTTATGCTTTATGTACTATTTATTTTTTAGCATTTTCAATTCATGTCATTTTCATCTTTGCTCATTTGAGCATTTATTTTCTTGTCATTTTTACTTTGCTCACTTGAGCTTTTCTTTTCTTTTCTTAAGATACTTAATAATCAACATAAACCCTAAAAAACTCTTAATGGTACTTGGATTATTTGGTTACTATCCTTGGTATTATGGAGCAGGGGACTATTTCTTGGACTTAGGATTAGAAACCTTGGCCTATCTTGGAGACCTTGTGATCTTATTTGATTATTTTGTCTGGAGTTCTTGAGGTTTACCTCAAGACATTGGGTTGCTTGTTTGTTTTTGTGTGCAGGTTTTTGTGATTACATTCTTTGTTTGTAATCTGGAATTCACCCGTACACAGCCGTTACTCTGCCCAATTTTTGTGAAGACTTAATACACTTGAAGAGGTCTAGCATCTATGCTTTAGGATGGTCTCTTCTTCTCCTCCCATCTTCTTTAATTTCAAAAATCTTCTCCCTCCTTTTTAAACTCTTCTTATTTTCAAACTTAAACTACTTTCATAATAAACTTGGACTCAGGTCCATGCATTTTCAAAATCTTTTCATAAATAAACCCCAATCAATTTAATAATACTTTGACATTTTTGTAAGACTAAAAGTCAATCAATCTCATTTCAAACTATTTTGCCACTTTAGTTTTTATCTTTAAACTTTTCTTACAAGGTTAGACTCTTGTCAATCCTTGTAGTGATGCAAACAACTATACTTCTACAATATTTAGTGAAGTGAGATATTTTCCACTTGGGTGTTGAGTGAGGCATTGTTGATTTTAAAATCCAAGCCATATCCCCCACTTTGAGATGATGCAAATTCTCCTTTCTCATGATTGTGGGTAGTAGGTATGTTTTCCATACGGACAATGACGATGATGTCTTATCTCTTAAAATCAACTAACACACCTATGTTTCAAATATTTTTAAAAGAAGAACTACGGGTACCCTGATCCCCTATTGCATGAAAGGTGGTACGTAGGCACTAAAGGTTCGCAACCGCGGAGGGTGCAAAAATCATAAAAATATATTTCTTTTCTCACCTCCACCATCTATTTTATATACAACACATTTTTTTATTATAGCCAAAATATACAGATTTTACAAGGAGGTTCCTGCGGAGTACCGTAGATGTTTAGGGTGCTAATACCTTCCCTTTTCATAACCAACCCCCTTACCTTGAATCTTTCCCCCCTTTTTTTTGGGTTATTCGCTCTTTTCCCATTCCTTTGGAAACAATAAAGCACGGTGACGATTTTTATTTTTGATTTGTGTAAGTCTAGTCAATCCAATGGCTTAGTCTTGAACATTTCTACCGCTACAGGAGGGGAGTGGGATTTGCCTCTTTTGAGGTCTTTTGGACACAAGCAAACACAAACATGGCCTCTTTTTGAGGACTTTGCAAAATAAACATCGCCTCCTTTGAGGACTTTAAACAGATTTTCCCATCTAAAGTAGGGACTCTCAATCATGCATCTCTATTCCTACTTCTCATGGGAAGGAAAGCGATAAATAATGTGGAATAATAAACCAGAATCAGTATAATACTAAATGAACACGAGTTCGTAGCAAGCAAGCAAAAGCATAATAAATCCGAAAAACTTCGCACAAGCTAGCATCAATAACAAAATGGTCAGAATATGCATCGAAGCATCAATAAAGCACCATGTGATGTGCGTCAAACATATCCGAATAACAAACAGAACACCTGCACTAAAATTCACATCTAGACAAAAATGCAAATAGTGCATATATCTCATAACATGAGAATCAAAGTTAACCGCGTTGAAAGTGATTCCACAAGTGAAGTGGAATACAATGCTTTTCAATCGAATAATTAGAAATTTTAACGATTAAAAGCTCTCTTGAAATTCCTTGCACAAGTCAACAAACATGTTAGAAATAATAAGGAAACGAAATTGGAGTTATGCATTCTCATCACAATCCAAGTTGGGATTAAATCATTAAGAAATAGAATTAAAATGTGCATTGGAAACACAAATGTAAACTCTGGGCAGCAACTCATCTCATATGAAAGCATGCAAAAATTCGGAATAAAAACAGTCTAAAACGGTACCGGTAGCTACCAAACATACCAACAAGCTCAAATAAGCAACAACCGTGAACTAAATCACCGTGCAAGCACTACTTATCATTCTCGGGCATCAACACTGTTAATACATGAAGCACACAAAATATCGATTCAAAATCGACCAAACTTGGCAAAGATGTCGTCCAAGTACCTAAACAAGCTTCCTTGAGCATTAACCATCAATAAAATAGTGCCTTATGCTCAAATTATCGAAACCAGGCAGCATTGCACCGTAACAAAGAATTACTCGGAAAATTGTATCGGAGATGGTGAAACTCGACAATAATAGTCCATAAACGCGCAATTATGCATGAATAAGCATCACACAAAATTTGAGAAGTTATTTACAAGTTGTTTGTAGTTTCCGGGTAGCAACATGTGTATGAACCGATATCGATAAAAAATCGGATCTAAAAATCACTAACGGACGCGTAAATGCATTTACCAATTCAAACTATGTCGCTTAGAAGCTACAAACACTTTTTAACAAATAAATCTGCATATTCCAAGCCACAAATAACACGATTCAAGTGTTAATGCAATTTTCGAATTTGAGGTTTTTGATGTCAAAAAATTGAATTCATCAACAAATCGAATCAGAAATTGCATTAACTCATGAAAACACAATTAATCTCAAGAAAAACTCCATAATAGATATGTAGATCTAAGATTCAGTATCCAAAAATTATCAACAATTTTACCGAATAAAATCAAGATACATATTGATTATGTTTATCAACCAACCAATTACACAATTGTTCATGATTAAACTTCAAGAGTCAATTATTTGTACAAATTCAAGATCCAAAACACAATTCAATTCACATCAATAACATCAATAAATTAAGATCTAAAATCATATCACAAATTCAATTCATGTTATAATCAATTAAATGCAAATAAAGACAATTCACATAATCAATCATCTCAAGTAAGCAACTAAATTGATTAAAGATTTAAGAATTACAAAAATTGAAGATTGAATCGAAGAAGGTTACTGGCCCGAAACAAGAAGGAGGTTGTGATGTTCACCGAAAATCGTAAGAAAAATAGAGGGAGAAGTCCATGGCGGTTGTGCGGAAGAAACAAAGGGACCAGATCACTAGAGCTTGCGGCGGAAGGAGGCTGAGGCAGCTAGCTGGTTCGCCGGTATGGAGCGGTCGCGACAGCATGAGGTAGTGGCTCACGGAAGTTGGAGAGGAAAGGAGAGAGACGAATATTTGGATGATTTTTGTTGAATGTTCTTGATGAATCTTGAAGAAAAGTTGAGAGGATTTGAGAGAGTATTTTGGTTTTAATTTTGAGAGAGTGGAAATTATGAGAGTGATTTTGTTTAAATTTTGAATATATTTATATATATATATATATATATATATATATATATATATATATATATATATATAGTTTGGTTCCAAAACTAAATTTTTGGGCTTATTTCATGCACCGTTGATATCGAAACCCCAAGCACATAATAATCAGTGTGAAATCTTAACGCAAGGTTTAAAACAAAGTTGTTGATGACAAAATTTGTAACGCGGCCCCGAAACAATCATTTTGTTATGATAAAAATCGAGCAAGTTACGTCGCCTTGAACGGCGTGAAACGCAATGTAAAAATTCATAGTGCATATTTTCAGCTTATTTTGTGTACGGCGCACAAACCAACCACAAGCTCATGACTTTCAGTGCATAATCTCGACGTGCAACCTGAAACAAATTCGTAGATAAAAAATTTTGTGATGTCGTGCCGAAAGAATCACCCTAATACGAAAAAAATTGAGCGATTTATAATTTTTTGAATGGCGAGAAATAGTGAACTTATTTCACCGTATTAAAAATTTCAGCTTATTTTCGTGCGCACTTTCAAATGCGAGCCATAAACCGAAACCTTCAAAGCATAATCTGAATTCAGACCCTGAAGCAAAGTTGAAGCTTACAAAATTTATAATCTCACGCTTCAATAAATGTCCCGATACGATAAAAATCGAGAGAGTTGTGATTTTTACAATATCGAGAAACAAACTAGTAGAAAACCATTTCGGGGTGCAATTTTCTCTCGTAATTTGCACTTTCAGAAATCTTCTACAAAGAATTAGCTCCTGACCCGAACATACAAATTGAAGATAAAATTAAGACGGATTTTTCTCCCAAAGAACCATCCAAAAACATTGATCCGGACAAAACTTATGAATTTTTGAACATCTGAAAAACAACAGTTCGGCACACTATTTTCACTATTTTTTTCACTGTATAGCTTCAAAGTACTCGCGCATTCGAAGATTCAATGAATTGGCATCCGAGCCGAACACAAAAATTGAAGGAAATAACAAGAAAGTTTAAATGTTCCAAGAGGCACTCAAATATGATTTTCAAGTCAGATGTTATGAATTTTTAAGCATTCGAATACCGGAGAAACGGTAAATCCACTATTTAACGCATTTCAAGTATTTAGCGCTTTAGAAAATCTTCCTCATAAAATTAGCCTTTGACATGAACAGATGAAATGAAGAAGACCTAAATAAAGTTCTAAAGAATGAATAATCAATCCCAAACCATTTTCTAATCTCAAGTTATGAATTTCTGAGCTTGAAACGCACAATAATGAGTTTATGTCTGCAATGTCTCAAATCAATTGAAACGCTCGACTTTATGCACAATTCAAAGCGTGTTGGAATGCAAAAGAGCTTTAAATGATTATGAATTGATTTTTTATTGAATAGGTTGGAACACGTGTAGAGTGCGTTAAAATCCGAAAACCCCAATTTCTGCTTTACAGTGCTGCTTAACGGAACAATCAACTTCTGTAATTCTTTTCAAAGAGAAAATCCTTGATTCCATGAGCATAGACCCTATGACATGTATGCATGCATATGATAATGAAGTATAAGCCAATTAGGGTTAAAATACAGAGGGCAAATTTTGGGGGTACAACAACTTTCTCTTAGGAGGCCAATTTTTTGTTAGCATTCAAAAACTCTATTTGTAGTTTTTCAAATTCTCTTTTTAATTCATTATAAGACAAAGTGTAAATGTTAGAGTATTTAAGACTTACATCTTTTTTTCTTTCCTTGTCAATGATTTGCCATAAAATAATAGTTTGTCTCTTCATCACTCTCACTTGAGCTTTCATTGCTTGAAGATTCACTTTCACTCTCCCAAGCAACATAGGCTTGTCTAGACTTGTTTCTTTGGCATTTTCCTTTATTTTTGGCAAGAGATGGACAATCTGGTTTATAGTGACCGAGCTTGCCAGATCCGTAGCAAATGACTTTTCCTTCGTCCTTTTTGTTGTGCTCTTCTTTGAGTGAGGAGGATTTCCTTCTAACTTTATGAGATTATTGTCGGAATGTTTAACCCTACTTTTCCGAATATACCAATTATGTTTCGTCACGAATAATCCCATCTCTTCATCATCCAAAATCTCATTATCATTAGAGTCATTATTCTTACTTTGCTCTTCTTTTGAGGATTTAGAGCTAGAAGCCTTAAGAGCTTTAGACTTTACAACTTCCTCCTTGTGACATTCCTTATTTTTCTTTTTCTTCTCAAGCTTATTTTCATATTTATCCAAGCAATTGAGTTCTTTCTCGTGTTCTTCAAGCTTATCAAAAAGTGAGGTGAGATCAAGTGTCTCATGATTGATAGCTTTCGTGATCACGGTGATCTTAAGCTGCCAATTCCTAGTAAGACATCTCAAAAATTTGTTAGTAGAAATAGCATTGGAAATAGAATTACCTAGTAAGTTCAAACGATTAATAAGATGAGAGAATCTCTTTTGCATTTCCGCAATGGTTTCACAATTTTTCATGCGAAAGAGTTCAAACTCTTGAGTGAGTGTATTAATCCTAGCTTGTTTGACCTTATTAGCTCCCTCATGGGAAACTTGTAGAGTGACCCACATAGTCTTAGCGGTTTGACAATAAGAAACGCGATAGAACACATCAACACCAAGTGCAGATACGGTGATGTTCTTAGCTTTCCAATCGCAAGAACACTTTTTATTATCATTTTCATCCCATATATTTTCTATCTTAGGCATAGTAATGCCATCAACATCATATGTCACCGGTGTTGGACCATTTTAATTGGCTTCCCACACACTTTTGTCATATGATTTGATATGAATTTGCATACAAGTTTTCCAATAAGTATAATTTTCTCCTGTGAAAATTGGAGCTCTCTTATGATCCCCCTTAGGTTCGTAAGCCATTTTCTAAGTAGTATTTAAAGCCGGAATGAACATGGCTCTTGATTCCACTTGTTAGACGACAACGCGTATTGATCAGTGCATTTTGATGCACATTACTCTACGGTTGTACTTATACATTTCCATGGTTTGCTTGTCTTATTTTTGTATTTTATAATGTTTTTATATTTTAATTTATTTTTATTGTTATTTGATTTTCGTATTTAATTTTCAGCTTTAGCATTCTGCACGGAAACGATCATAACTGGAGTTCCAGAAGTCCGATTGAGGCATTCTAATAATCGACGGAAAGCTAAGAGAAAGAGCTACAATTCTTATGTTGGAGTCGAAGTCAGAATCGGATTGTAGAAGGGCCAGAAAATTCGTTGAAGTTGCAGCACTAGTTTTAGTTAAGTTTCGGGTCAATTAGTTTTGGGCCTGGGTCGTATGTTTGACCCAGTTGGATTGTAAAACGGGTTGTACTCTTTCCCCTTAGGGTAGCAGCCGCGGCACGGTTGTTGTCTAAAGATTTTGATGATATTGTTCGAAGCGAAGCAAGTTGGATGTTTCGATTGGAATAAAGCAAGATGTCATGTTTCGAAATGGTAGAAGCAGTGCTTCGAATGGGCATGTCAAAACTCTGAGTTTCGAGTGACAGTTATGGGGATATATTCAAAGAAGTCTCGAAATGGTAACAAGGCTGTGTCCAAGAAATGAGTTCGAAACGAAGAGTGCCAAAATATTTGAAATTCAAACGCAAGCGGGATGTTCGAAATTTAAAATATATGCGCTGGAGCATTCGAAGACGCGTGGAAGCTAGAGGAGGGCATTGCTTTGCATGTTCTGAACGTGGCAGAATCTTATAGCAAGACCGTTATGGTCGAAGTAGTATAAATAGAAGTCTTAGCATTAGGATTTCGTGTGTCATATCTATTGTACAAAAATTCAGTAAACATTCAAAATACCACATGGCTAGGGAAACGAATGCACGAACAATGTACGTATGATAACACCAAGTGTTTATGATTCAATAAAACTCTTTATCATTTCCAGTCTTTTCCTCTATCTTCATGTCAATATCATTCAAAAGCCTTTACATTAAAATATTTTCATTCGAAGTCTTTTTACTGATGTCTTACATTTAAATGTTTTCTTTCCATTTCAAATCCTTTACTTTCAGAAACTTTTGTATATTTCATGCCTTTATCTTCATGCTTTTATCATTCGAATACCTTTTTCATTTAAAGTCATTTTACTGATTTCTTGCATTTAAGCGCTTTCTTCATATTTCGAATCTTTTACATTCCAGAAACGCTTTTACATTACATGTTTTTATGCTTCGAAGTCATTTACTTGTCTTTTTTGCAGTTTTACATGTCTTTACAATTGAACTTTATTCATGCAATTTAGTTTCGCACGCATTTACTTGATCATGTCATTAGATCTTTAATAGAGTAATCGAAGTAAGTTGAACACCTACACAACATTCTAAATACCCACCATGAATATCAGTTCTATAATGAGAATTATCCAAATGACCAATACATCCTAGGATCAATCTAGTCGATCCTGCAAGTTACCAGAGAGATTAAATAACAGTCATTAAGATTATTTGATAGTTTGGAGGACTAGCGGTTGTTTACCAGAAATCACTGTAAACAAATTGGCACACCCGGTGGGACGCGTCATTGGTCATTACGAAATTTAGAACAAAGTAAAAATTGTTGAGACATAACCATTGTAAAAGTACTCTCTGAGTGATAAGTTTGTTGTTTTATGAACCTTAGAAGTGGTAGAATAACCAATAGCAACCAACCCTTATCCAGAAGAAAACGTTTAAACAAGATGTCTAATCCAGACAATCAACAAGGGGAACAAAATATCCCACATACAACAGGCACTAATATGTCCGCTTCGATGGGAACATCTAATGCAGTCCCTTTGAACGCACAGTCTGTTGCATCCTCTACCAGTAGCGTAGCCACTAATGGAACAAGTGGCATATCAACTAACAGTTCGATCCTAGGAAATACTGGAACCATTGGTTATCCTGGGGGATTCGTCCCACCACCAGGGACACAAACCCATTTCGCCACCCCACTAACTAGACCACCCGGTTTCGATGGTAACAGAACCAGAAATTCCTCTTATGGAATGCCAACATCTTTTATGGCAGGCTTACACAATTCCACATCGAATTCATCACCATAATTAGGGTCTGGGTCTGGGGCAAATCAATTTATGACAAATAACCAAGGGTCAGTGGGTTATAGTGCAATGCCTATCTTAACCACAGAAAATCAGTTAGCTTTTAGGCAATTAATGGATGACAGTAACCATAATATGATAGGAGTGTTAGCACAAACTATGCAGGAAATCTTTGCCCCAATAGTACAAAATGTAACTGTGACAAACAGAGAAAACGCGGATAACATGAGTCGAATAGCAGATTTTTTCGCTCCCCCAGAAAGGCGTAGGCAGAATCAGGCGGGAGTTCGAGCAAACGTACCTATTATAGAACAAGTTGCTAACGACCCACCCTATAGACCAGGCAGAGAGGAGGTTAATTTGGGGGCAAGGGCTCAAAGGTTAGAAGCCCCAATGATTCAAGGCCAACAAAGGGAAATTATAGAACCAGGGGCAAGGATCGAAAGGCTAGAAGTCCCAGAGTTTCGAGAGGAACAGCCTAGAGGAGTTGTCATGGTAGGTCGAAATCAAGATGCTAACGCAGTTGTTCACAGAATTCGAAACGATAACATCTTGGCAGAAAATAATCTAACCACCATGATAGAGAGAATCATGGCCCAGAATGGCCTCAACACAGGAATTAGAAGGCCAAATTATGCCTCTCCTATATTAGATTACATAATGCACACCGATTTACCAAGGGGATATAAAGTCCCTAAGTTTACAAAGTTTGCTGGGGATACCAATGAATCAACAGTCGAACACATAGCCAGATATCTAACCGAAGCAGGAGATATAGCGAATAATGAAGACCTTAGGATCAAGTATTTCCCAAGTTCACTAACTAAGAACGCTTTCACATGGTTCACCACTTTACCTCCTGGGTCCATTGATACTTGGGATTTTTTGGAGAGATTATTCCATGAAAAGTTCTACATGGGGCAATCAAAGATAAGTCTGAAGGAACTAGCTAGCGTCAAGAGAAAGTTTACTGAACCCATAGATGATTATCTGAATAGATTCAGGCTCTTGAAATCTAGATGTTTTACAGTAGTTCCTGAACATGAGTTAGTCGAAATGGCTGCTGGCGGCCTGGATTACTCTATTCGAAAGAAATTAGACACTCAATACTTGAGGGATATGGCTCAATTAGCCGATAGGGTTCGACAGGTCGAAAGGCTAAAGGCCGAAAAGGCCAGAGTTTTTAAAAATAACAAGAAGGAAAGGGTCTCCTATGTTGGAACTGAGGAAACAAAAGATTATCCTGAATTCGAATTCGAAGAGGTCGAAATCGACCTCGCTGAATTAAAACAGGCACCACCTTACTCCTGCAAATTATTAGTTCCCACAAAAGGGAAAGAAATTGTTGAAAATGAGAAAAGTGACAAATTCCCAAAGAAGGTTTATACCTTCGATGTAACTAAGTGTGACGAGATTTTCGATTTACTTGTAAAAGATGGCCAACTCATTGTGCCATCAAATGTCAAAATACCTCCTTTAGATCAAAGGAAGAAAAGAGGATTTTGCAAGTATCATAGTTTCCTAGGCCACAAAACCTCACAGTGTTTTCTTTTCAGGGACCTAATTCAGAATGCAATTAAAGATGGCAGACTGAAGTTCGCTGATAAAGCAAAAATGAAAGTAGATGAAGATCCTTTGGACGTTGCAGACACCAATTACTCCGAGCCTACATGCATTGGGGAAATTAACATGGTGGAAGCTGATCAAAATGACGCTCCAGTAGGAGAGAAAGGTGCTGAAAATGAAAGCTGGGTGTTAGTCGAAGTCAACAAGGGGGTCAGTGAAGACATCCACAAGCAACCAGAGACTTCGATCGAAGCAGCACCTTTAGCTGTTGCAAAAGAAATCCAGGCTACTGAAGGCCAGGAAAACCAAAACCAAGAGTTGACACAGGTTACTGAAGGCCTGAGGCTAGAATTGGAGAAAGTCCAGATCACGAAGCCAACTTCCCCTCAGAAAGAAATATGGGATACTTTAGGGGAGCCCAGTGGAAAGTTTGACTACTTGGTCAAATATTCTGCCCCAGAGAATTCAAAAATCCAAATTGAAGATATAAAACCTACAGGATGGGGAGATGATGATACTAAAGGGGAGGATGTTGAGGTAAACATGGTGGATATGGAGATACCTCGTTCTGAAATGGAGGAGGTGGAGAGATATTTAGAGAAAGAAAAGTATAAAATGGAGGATAATCATGTTGGGGATGCTAGTCTTAAGGATTACCTCATGATGTGCCACAAAGGAGATACGGGAATGATACTATGCCCTAGGTGCAGCATCCTCTGCAACCAGAGAATTGCTGCAAACTTCGAGAAGGTACAAAGGGCACGAACTGGAAACAACTGGCGCCAGGATAACCAGTTATTCAGGTGTTATCCTAAGGCTGGATAAAGTTTGTTGGAATTTATGCTTCGCTGCTACAAAGGGGCAACCAAATGCTTGATATGCCCAAGGTGTTCTGATGTGTATGATCAAAGCATGGCCAGAGCCTTCGAAACAATCCCTTTTGCCCCTTGCTGGAACCACCAAGAGACTGTTCATATGGGCCCACGTTTCGATAGCAAATACAATCAACGAAGGCCTGATAGTCCTCATCCCATGGGCGCTCGAAGAGTGACGTTCAAAATTCCTGCTGAAGTGCCAACAGACAAATGGCTGCAAGTCAGAAATGACAAAGGCAAAGACAAATGGAGAAACAATGAACGAAACGCACGCCATGCTATGACATATAGAAGGCAGTTCAACATAGCGAAGAGGGAAGAAGTGAGATTAGAGAACTACAAAGGAAGAAACCCCATGTCAAGATCTCAATGGCGAAGGCAACGGAGAATTCGAAAGGCTGAAAGGGAAGTTGTGGCAAATAAAGGGGCAACTTCAATAAAAAACCAAGGTGAATCTAGCACCAACAAACCCACACCAAAAAATCAAACTGAAGACAAACCCCCAGTTAGTAGGAGGCTCTTCTCTGAAGTACAACCAAATGAACCAAAGGAATACACTCCAGGTCCAGAAGAAGACGAAGATATGCTAACGGACAATTTCGAATCAGAGGGGGAGTCTTCGTTCAATATCAATTGCAACGTGGTATATGTGCTTCCTTATGAGTTTGGATAGGAAACTGAAATTGACGAGTATGAGGAAGAAGATACCATAGATCTGATGAAGCATAGGCATGTGTGCTACTACGTGATGGATAACGGAGTTGTCGAGGAGCAGAATGCGTTCTTCGAGCGTCCAGAACCAGCTATGAAAAATCATTTGAAGCCATTATTCATTCGGGCAAAGGTTGGTGCCCATGGCGTAAATAAGGTTTTAGTGGATGGGGGCGCTGCAGTTAACTTAATACCCCATTTCATGCTGAAAAGGTTAAAAATACGCGAAGGAGACATCAAGCCACACAACATGGTTCTATCCAATTATGAAGGAAAAGTAGGCAAAACATTGGGGGTGGTTCAATTGGACTTGAAGATAGGCTCAAGCTGTAGGCCCGCCATGTTCATGGTGATCGAAGCCAAGGCCAACTACAACTTGTTGCTGGGAAGAGAGTGGATCCATGGCGTAGGAGCAGTTCCTTCGTCAATGCACCAGCGATTAGTTTTATGGAGAGAAGATGGGATCGTGGAAAACATTGAAGCGGACCAGAGTTACTTCATGTCAGCAGTCAACTTAGTTGACAAGAGGAATTATGACAAACATCTGGCAAAGATTGCTCCTTGCGTCCCAAATGATGAAATCAACGAAACCAGGAATGCACACTACTATATGACCCTTCGCCATGATGGCATATATTGGGATAGAAGAATAATCAGTGAAGATGAAGGAGTCGAAGGTACTATACAAAGACGGCCAGCAGGCTGGGAATTCGACAACCTTACTCATGACTGAGTCCTCCTTTTTCGAAAGGATTTCGGCCTATATGGCTGAGAACGAATCAAAGGCGGCCTTAGAGGCTGAAATAAATAAACTGGCTGTAAAGATGAATGAAATAAATGGGGGTGGCTCGAAAGGCTCACCCTTTAAAGAACTTGAAATAGATCAAAGGCTGGATGCCATCTATGATAAAGAACCCTTAGGCTTCGAGAGGGACCCCATAGACTCAGGTGCCAAAATGTTTGCGCAGGATCCACTCGAAGAAGTGAACTTAGGGGATGAGAACACGAAAAGAATAACCTACATAAGTGTAAAACTTAACCCAGGCCTCAAGCAGGAAGTGATCGAAGTCCTCAAGAAAAACAAAGATTGCTTCGCGTGGGACTATGACGAAATGCCTGGTTTAAAGAGGGAGTTAGTGGAACATAGACTTCCAATCAAGGATGGCAAGAAGCCCATCAAGCAAACTCCTAGAAGATTCGCACCAGCGGTTCTCACAAAGATCAAAGCTGAGATCTAAAGATTGCTGCGTTGCAGATTCATCAGAACCACAAGGTATGTCAAATGGTTAGCAAATATAGTGCATGTTATTAAGAAAAATGGTTCTCTGAGAATCTGCATAGATTTTAGGGGTTTAAATACTGTAACCCCTAAAGATGAGTACTCCATGCCTGTGGCAGAAATGTTAGTAGACTCTGCTGTAGGATTCGAATATTTAAGTATGTTAGATGGATACACTGGGTACAATCAGATTTTTATTGCTGAAGAAGATGTTGCCAAGATAGCATTTCGTTGCCCAGGAGCCTTAGGCACCTACGAATGGGTGGTGATGCCTTTTGGTTTAAAGAATGCTGGGGCAACTTATCAAAGGGCAATGAATTCGATTTTCCATGATTTCATTGAAACCTTTATGCAGGTGTATATTGATGATATAGTCATCAAATCTATATCTGCAGAAACCCATTTGCATCATTTGAGCCAGTCATTCGAACGAATGAGAAAACATGGCTTAAAAATGAACCCCCTTAAATGTGCATTTTTTGTGCAGGCTGGAGATTTCCTTGGCTTTGTGGTTCATAAAAAAGGAATTGAGATCAACCAAAATAAAACCAAAGCCATAATGGAGACGAAAGCACCTACGTCAAAAAGGGAGCTGCAATCTTTGCTAGGGAAGATTAACTTTCTCATAAGGTTCATTTCGAATCTGAGTGGAAGAACCCAAGCTTTCTCTCCGTTGCTTCGTTTGAAGCAAGGCCAAGCCTTCGAGTGGAACGAAGCCCATCAGGAGGCATTTGACAAGATAAAAATCTATCTCTCTCAGCCTCCCATCTTGTCTCCACCTTCATGGGGAAAGCCCATGAGATTGTACATATCTGCCTCTGAAGTTAGTATAGGTAGTATGTTAGCACAAGAAGATAGCAATGGCATCGAAAGAGCCATATACTATTTAAGTAGAGTATTGAATGATGCAGAGACTAGATATAGCAATATAGAAAAACTATGTCTCTGTTTGTACTTTTCTTGTATGAAACTCAAGTATTATATAAAGCATGTTGATGTTTATGTTTCATCTCATTTCGATGTTATCAAACACATGCTTTCGAAACCAATAATGCATAGCAGAGTTGGTAAATGGGCTTTAGCCTTAACAGAATATTCTTTGACTTTCATGCCTTTAAAAGCTGTGAAAGGCCAAGTGATTTCTGATTTCATTGTGGACCATTCATTGGTTGAACAGACTGTCATGAGTTATGTTGAATTGCAACCATTGAAATTATACTTTGATGGTTCGACCCACAGGAATGGTAGTGGTGTTGGGGTCCTTATAATTTCTCCTGAAGGAATTCCAACAAAATTCAAGTATAAATTAGATGGTCCTCGTTGCTCGAACAACGAAGCTGAGTACGAAGCGCTTATTGTTGGACTTGAAGCTTTGTTGGAATTGGGGGCAACTAGAGTCGAAATTAAAGGAGACTCAGAGTTAGTGGTCAAGCAAATAACAAAGGAGTACAAATGCATAAAGGAAAATCTGATGATATACTTCGTCATAGTTAACAGGCTACTTAGAAAATTTGAATACATGGATATTTAACATATACCAAGAGTAGAAAACCAAGAAGCAAATGACTTAGCATAGTTGGCTTCAGGTTATAGAGTTTCTGCCAAAAACTTTGAGGATCTGGTCAAATTAAGAGGTAGAGTTATGGCTACTAGATTCATACCATCAGATCTAGAGAGTATGAAATTGGGTTATGCTGAGAAACAGGGATTTGAAGTACTAGCCATAGACACCTTATCAGATGCAGATTGGCGAAGTCCACTTGTAAGCTATTTAACAAATCCAACTTCGAATGTTGATAGGAAGATAAAATATAGAGCATTGTCATATGTCCTCATGGGGAACAAATTGTTCAAAAAGACCCAAGAAGGCGTATTACTGAAATGCCTAGGAGAAAGTGAGGCATACTTAGCATTGTCAGAAGTCCACAATGGGGCATGTGGGGCACATCAAGCAGGTCATAAAATGAAATGGTTGTTATTTCGATATGGCATGTATTGGCCTAGTATGCTCAAAGATTGTATAGACTTTGCTAAAGGGAGTGAAGAATGCCAGAAGCATGCAGGGATTCAACATGCACCTGCAAGTGAGTTGCATTCAATCATTAAACCATGGCCCTTTAGAGGATGGGCATTGGATTTAATAGGAGAAATAAATCCTGCTTCGTCTAAAGGACAGAAATATATCTTGGTAGGAATAGATTACTTTACCAAGTGGATCGAAGCAATACCATTAATAGTTGCTGATCAAAATGCTATTATTGAGTTCATACAGAAACAAATTATCTATAGGTTCGGATTTCCAGAGAGCATAACCACAGACCAAGGTTATGTGTTTACTGGTAGAAAGATGCAAGAGTTTTCTCAAGAGATGGGGTTTAAATTACTAACATCAACGCCATATTATGCTCAAGCAAATGGTCAGGTCGAAGCAGCTAATAAAGTGATAATAGGGTTAATCAAGAAACATATTGGTAAAAAGCCAAGGAACTGGCACAAAACTCTGGACCAAATACTATGGGCCTGTAGAACATCTCCTACAGAAGCTACTAACACCACACCTTTCCAACTCACATTTGGTCATGATGCAGTTCTGCCAGTAGAAATTCATCTACAATCAGTTCGAATTCAAAGACAAAACAAAATTCCAGCTGCATTATATTGGGAAATGATGATGAATGAGTTAGTTGAGTTGGATGAAGTTAGATTGCATGCATTGGAAATCCTGATGAGACAAAAGGAAAGAGTGGCCAGGACATATAACAAAAGGGTGAAGGGAAAAGCATTCACTATTAATGACTTAGTCTGGAAAGTCATATTGCCCATGGACAAGAAAAATAAAACGTTAGGTAAATGGTCACCTCATTGGGAAGGACCTTTTCGAATAATAAAGGTATTTTCAAACAATGCATATGAAATCGAAGAGTTGATGGATGATAAACGTATCCTAAAGGTTAATGGGAAATATTTAAAGAAATATAAGCCACGCCTGCAGGAGATTCGAATAATAACAACGTAATCAAAATATCATAGGAATGCCAAAATGGTAATATGGGATTGCCAAAATGGCGTTGTTCAGATGTTACAGACAAAGATCAAATTACAAAACTAATTAAAACCAAGATTTAAAAATAGACATTATTCTTCAATTTGTTAAAGGTACTTCGAAAAGACTCAAGCCTTTGTTGAGTAAAACGTCTTGCTCCCTCTAAGGTAGCCACTTCTCCCTTGAGTTGTTCTGCGGTTTCCATTTCTGCAAGTCCTTTGTTGAGGAGCTCTTCAAATTGGTTGCCAGCAGTATTGGTTTCGTAGGCTAATTGTTGTTCTTGAGCCTCTTTAACCTTCTGTTGAAGTTCCTGAATTTTCCTTTCCCAGAGAAGGATAGACTCAGCTCGAGCTTCATAGTCAGTTTTTGCTTGCTTTAGATGCATGGCTTGATCCTCAGCTTCTTGAGAGAGTTTCGAAGCATGCTCATAAACAGCATCCATTGCAGTTCGTTTTTCTTGAACCTTTCTGGTAGCAAATTCATCTTGGAGAAGGCACCCAGTCACGTTGTCTAGCAGAGTTTGAAGATCGAACAAGATAGTGCTAACTGGCAAAGAGCAGGTAGTAAGGTTGACTTTTGTAAGTAGCTCCTTCATAGTGTAGCAAGCTATGCTATCCTGTTTGAGCACTTCGAACAAATCCACATCAAGAATTGTTCTCCTAATCCTGTTAAGAAGTACAATTCTATCATCTGTGGGCAACGGATGGCTAGTCGAACTGGTACCAGCTCTAGCAGGTGGAATATCCCTTTGAGCTAGCTTTGCTTTCATGTACCCAATAGGGTCATTTCGTCTCAGGAGAGCAAGCTCCTCTTCAGTCATTCGGGATAGAGACGGTTGAGGGAGTTCCACACGCAAGGGAGTCACATTCATTTCGACTTCCATGGGTTTATTGGTCGCGTCACCGTCACCTTCACTCGTTTCATGCTCATTGCCTTCTTCATTATCGTCCAGATCCACCACTTTGATATCTTCGTTCTCACTGCTATTTGCATCTGACTCTGTCCCAGCAGTCGAACCATCGTTGGCATCTTCTTCCTCAGACCCTTCCTCTGCAGATTCTTCGTTTCCTTGATCAGAATCAGCTTTCTCTCCTTCAGCGTGAATGTCCTTTGGATCCTCTTGAAGGGTTTCAAGAGGGGACTTTTGAAGAGAAGTTCTTTGTAAAGTCTCTGCAGATTCATGAAGCGTTGCTTCATTTGTTTCTTTCAGAGGGGGAGAAGTGCTTTGGTCATCTTGCTGCTCCGAAGCCCCAGTCAGGACCACCATATTGGAGGACCCTTTGTTCTGCACCAGGTTGCTGGAGTCCCCTTGAGGAGAAGAGATGATGGGAGCAGCAGTCTTTGATGGTGAAGTCGAAGTGGTAAGAGTTGGATTCAAAATGTCCTACAGAAGCAAAGAATGTTAAGAGCATGCACCAAGGTAATGAATAATCAATTTGTTAAGAATTAGAGTTCAATTTACCTGTGGATTCTCAGAAGAGAGGTTGCTATCTATACGTTCCAACATTACGTTGGAGGTCGAAGGTGGATTTTTGGATTTAGTTGAGGGAGCAGCATCTCTGGAATCAAGTCCAGAGACACTAGTTGGTACAGCACTTTTGGAAATTTCCTTCTTCTGCTTCTTCTTCGAAGCAGCTGGTGAATTCCCTCCAGCATTGGGATCCTTCCCAGTAGTGTTTGTTTTTCTTTTCTTTGGAGTGGTTGGCGGGATTTTGTTAGTCTGAAAAGATTTAAACAATGAGTTAGATACAAATCATGAAACATTAGTGTATTCGAAACATCAAGGCTAATTGATTACCTGTAGAGTTGGAGCACTGGTTATTACTGGTGTTGTTGTTGTTGTTGTTGCAGCAGTTGTTGTTGGTTTGGATAGAGTCACATTATCAATGGTTTCGACATATGTTTGGGAGGCGCTTCCCTCTTTTGACTTTGAAGCAGCAGTCTTTATCCTGATGGCTGAAAATCGAAACAATTAAGGCAAAAGTTAAAAATATAGAAAGAGAGAAACATTTGGGATTTTCCCAAGCATTCGCACCTGCGTCTTGATCAGATTTAATCGACATGGCAGAAAGGTCATAGCGAAGATGTCCTGGGAAATCGTGGAGCCAATGTCGAGCCCATGTCAAAGTCTCAGATGGCTTTGGTTTCTTTTGAAGATATTTGAACATTTCTTTGCAAGTGAACCACCAAGGGTATGGAGGAAACCAAGCCAGAGCCAGTTCTGAGGTAGGAAATCTAGGAAATTTAGGTGGATGCATTTCGAATGCCAACCTATACCTATCCTCAGGTGACAACCCTGAAGGAAGTTTTAACTTAGAAATTTTTTCTTTGAATTTTTCCTTCAAGGTCTCAGCCGCTTGATGCACAGTGGATTCCAAGTGTGTGGGATCATAAGTAGTTTCGAAATAATTTTGAAAAGCCCTAATCTCTTTGGCATGAGTGAACATACCTTTCTTGGATTGTACCTGCACATCGAACGCATCAGTTAGTTTCTGTTGAATAGTGAGGGTATCGAACATATAAGACTGATAGAACTTTGTCCACCATTCCAGAAAACCCTTTGCTGTGAGGTGTGTAGGTTCGAAAGATATTAGTTCAAAGTGGGCAAAGCCTTGGTATTGTTCCTGTTGTAGTTTGGCTTCTCTTGCCTTGAAGGTTCGCCCAGAGGTGATGGCACTTTCTGTTTGAAAAAGGGGTTCAGGGATTAGTTGGCACAAGCCAAATTGTCTCGAAACGAAGTTGGGTTGATAAGCAAAAAGGAAGATTTGATTCTTAGCAGGAGTAATTCGTGAGGAGATTAGTCTGGGAAGTAAAAAGGCTTTCCATACATCTTGAATTTCTTTGCTTTTGACTGCCTCTGAGAGAGCCATGGTGAACCATGATGGTCCATGAGTCCTTGAGGCAAAGGGCGCCATGGTCTCTTCGAATTTGTGTCTCTTGGAGAAGATCATTATGTATTTTGAGAAGAGAACTTTGAAGTCATCCTTATCATCGTTTGGGGTAAGTCTTCGCAGCCTAGTGCCTTCGATGATTCTATCCGCTATTTCTGGATCCTGTTCAACAATAGTGTTGGCAGTTGATAGTGAAGGTTCAAACATGGAATTGAGCCATAACTGGAGTAACCAGAAGGGGCCAGCTAGCAGGATGTTTTTGGAGGTGTGAGATTTCAAACTCGAAACAACTGATCTTAAACTTTCGTAAAGATCAACAAGTAGCAGTTCGCTTAAACACACCCTCCGATTCTCATGTAAATCTCTAGCTAGAGGAATAAACCTGCTGGCTACCTGTAGGGACCTGCTGCAGAAAACATACCTTGATAACCATAAGGTAAGGAAAGTAATGTGTTCTACATCTGACACACTGTCTCCTTCAGTGTGATAGTGGCTAATGAACTTTGAAAAGCTGGCTAACTTGACTTCGAAGTCAATAATACTCGAATGCTCTTTATTGTCATGAATATAGGTTTCTCCTATTGGTGATAACCCAGTAATGGCTGCTATGTCAAAAAAGGTGGGTGTAATCATTCCACCAGGGAGATGGAAGGTATTGTAAGTATTGTCCCAGAAATATAAGGACGCGAATAATAATGGGTGGCTATAGGTAAAGCCTGGTTTCGATAGTTTAATCAAGTTGTAAATGCCTAATTCTTCCCATTGCTGGGATTTCTTAGCTTCTACTTTAGTAAACCAGTTGTGATAAGCTGTGTCAGAGGTGGGGCAGGATCGAAATGGTTTGAAGTTACTCTTTACATAATCTAGCACAAAAGGGTCCTTTGGGGGAATGATTGGAGTTGCCACGGTGGTCGAATCAGAAGACTCTCCCGTCTTAGGGGTATCCATTTTATTAAACAAAGGTTTAAAATTATAACAAATAGGGAAAAAATTTCTGGTGTCTTTTAAGATTTCAAAGACTGTAAGAGGGCCCATTAAAGCTAACCTCTTGCCAGCGGCGTTAGTAGGAATTAGTACCTGAGATGCGTAAAGCATTTCCTTCTCTTTAGAGATCATCTGGGGAATAAGCACAGACTGACCTTGATAGGTGCCAACCTTGCTTTCCATTATGGTTCCTGTGTTCTTTCCTTTCTTTTTGGAAGCTTTTTTCAGTTGAGATGATGTTGAAGAAGACATTGTTTGAAGGGTGTTGGAAGTTTTTTAGGGTTTCGGTGAGAAGAGAGGAAGAAAAGATTCAGAATGTGGGAAGAAAAAAAACAAAAGACTAAGTTGATGGGTTTTTATAGTGTGGAAGTTTAAACATCCACTGAGTAAGATTGTGATACGTGGTAGTCGTGGGTTTGATTGAGAAGGAGGTGGCGTAAAAGTTAATATTGGTAATAGGCGTGATTAAATAATAATCATTGTTTTGTAACTGCACCATGCTGTGAAATGGTTCAAGGCGGTTAAGGAATCTGAAAAGCGTCATGATTGACGTGACTGGAGTCATATGCAATAAATGTTACGATGATTCAAAGGTCGCATCAAAATCTTGCGTATATGTTTAAAATAAGTATTTCTCAAAGGAATCGAAATACATATTTTAAAGGGGCAATTTGTTGGCTGAAGATTTTGATGATATTGTTCAAAGCGAAGCAAGTTGGATGTTTCGATTGGAATAAAGCAAGCTGTCATGTTTCGAAATGGTAGAAGCAGTGTTTCGAATGGGCATGTCAAAACTCTGAGCTTCGAGTGACAGTTATGGGGATATATTCAAAGAAGTCTCGAAATGGTAACAAGGCTGTGTCCAAGAAATGAGTTCGAAACGAAGAGTGCCAAAACATTTGAAATTCAAACGCAAGCGGGATGTTCGAAATTTAAAATATATGCGCTGGAGCATTCGAAGACGCGTGGAAGCTAGAGGAGGGCATTGCTTTGCATGTTCTGAACGTGGCAGAATCTTATAGCAAGACTGTTATGGTCGAAGTAGTATAAATAGAAGTCTTAGCATTAGGATTTCGTGTGTCATATCTATTGTACAAAAATTCAGTAAACATTCAAAATACCACAGGGCTAGGGAAACGAATGCACGAACAATATACGTATGATAACACCAAGTGTTTATGATTCAATAAAACTCTTTATCATTTCCAGTCTTTTCCTCTATCTTCATGTCAATATCATTCAAAATCCTTTACATTAAAATATTTTCATTCGAAGTCTTTTTACTGATGTCTTACATTTAAATGTTTTCTTTCCATTTCAAATCCTTTACTTTCAGAAACTTTTGTATATTTCATACCTTTATCTTCATGCTTTTATCATTCGAATACCTTTTTCATTCAAAGTCATTTTACTGATTTCTTGCATTTAAACGTTTTCTTCATATTTCGAATCTTTTACATTCCAGAAATGCTTTTACATTACATGTTTTTATGCTTCGAAGTCATTTACTTGTCTTTTCTGTAGTTTTACATGTCTTTACAATTGAACTTTATTCATGCAATTTAGTTTCGCACGCATTTACTTGATCATGTCATTAGATCTTTAATAGAGTAATCGAAGTAAGTTGAACACCTACACAACATTCTAAATACCCACCATGAATATCAGTTCTATAATGAGAATTATCCAAATGACCAATACATTTCTAAAAGTGATTATGAAAATAAGTCAATCTACCGATTCAGTTCCTACCAATCATCGATTATTAAAATCTCACTATCCTAAGCGGATTCCTTTCCCGTTCGATTACAATATAATCAACAAGCGCAACAATATTATACGAATTATATTTTCCGTTTGCCGAATTAAGCATTCGGTTTAACGATTAAGCATACGATAAACACGCAGATAAATTGAAAAACATAGATCAATCGAACCAAACAATATATATTACGAATATCAAATTAAGCAAAAGATAAACAAAATATATAATTGAAGGAAAAGGAATTTTATTGCAAAACTTATAATAATCTCATAGTTTCGGAACCTGAATTCGGTAGATCAACCAAAAGTGATTAGTTCTCCATGGCCATTCGTACAAGCTTACAATCAAAATCGTGAATGGAAGATAGCTTCTACCGTGCCGCGGCTGCTACCCTAAGGGGAAAGAGTACAACCCGTTTTACAATCCAACTGGGTCAAACATACGACCCAGGCCCAAAACTAATTGACCCGAAACTTAACTAAAATTAGTGCTGCAACTTCAACGAATTTTCTGGCCCTTCTACACTCCGATTCTGACTTCGACTCCAACATAAGAATTGTAGCTCTTTCTCTTAGCTTTCCGTCGATTATTAGAACGCCTCAATCGGACTTCTGAAACTCCAGTTATGATTGTTTTCGTGCAGACTGCTAAAGCTGAAAATTAAATACGAAAATCAAATAACAATAAAAATAAATTAAAATATAAAAACATTATAAAATACAAAAATAAGACAAGCAAACCATGGAAATGTATAAGTACAACCGTAGAGTAATGTGCATCAAAATGCACTGATCAAATTCCTCCACACTTGAACTTTTGCACTCCGAGCAAAATGAAAAACAAAACAAAGAAAGCACAAATACATCAACAGTTACTTATCCTAGGCTACAAATCTTCTTCGGGTAAGTTTGCATCAACAGGTACTAATCTTGCACACTAAGGACATCGTAAGAACACTAACCACAGATATGCAGACATAAGCCTCCTAAATACACAAACCAATTTCAAATCATATTATTATACCATAGCCTAACTTACTCATCTTTTTTGCTCTTTTTCATTCAGGCGCAATCACATTAAGCCCGTTATCTCCACACACTTATAGCAGGACGACCGGTTAGTGACTCTGATCCTTTTGCACGGGGTTCTGGTACTTACGTGGCATAACCCTTTGTTTACTCAGATATAGTTGCGGGGGATCGGACCGTAATCCTCCCTACCAAGTTCAGCACCAGAAACCGCTGAACCAACTAACAAAGAGTTTTGAAAACTTTTTTTTTTTGAAGATTACACAACCGTTGGGTTAAGTGACCGGGTGAGGGTCACCAAACTTAGAAGGTGTATTCTCTTTTTCTTTTCTCTCTTTTTTTTCTTTTCGGAACATTCACTTATATTCATCGGTTTTCCTGCGTAAAGTGTGTGAGAGATGGTGCCGACTGCTGAAATAAACTACTCAAAAGCTGTCAAAGAATGAGAAATTAAGGCTAAAACATAATAACAAATTCAAATCAATTTCCATATGTAGGAGACTTACGGTGCTAGAACGATACCGATCTTGTGAATTTTTCCCACATCTCCGCAAACCCGACTCAAATCAGTCTATAGCCTAAAACTTTCAAGAAGATGCATTTTTTTATTGGTTGAAATTAAAAAAAAAACTAACAAACAAAAACAAATAAAACACACGATTTCCTCCCCCACACTTAAACTAAGCATTGCCCTCAATGAAAGGACATTACTAATAAAGTAGAGAGAAGGAAAGAAGGACTCCCTGATCAAGTTGCAGTGTAGTTAGGTGCTTCCAAAGAAAGCTCCTCTATGCTGACATTTTCAGGCACCGAACTTTCATGGAATAACTTCAGCCGCTACCCGTTAACCTTGAAGATTTTGTCAGTACCTGCTTGTTGCATCTCCAAATTACAACTTTTCACCGCCCAAAAAGCACGGTGTTCTATCTCAACAGGAAGATGACATGCCTTACCAAAAACAAGTTGATAACGAGACATCCCAATGGGTGTCTTGAAAGCTGTCCTTTGAGCCCAAAGTGGGTCTTCTAGACGACGGCTCCAATCTTTCCTGTTTGGCTGCACCATTTTCTCTAAAACCTGTTTGATCTCCCTGTTTGAGATCTCAGCTTGCCCATTAGTCTGTGGGTGATATGCAGTAGAGACTTTGTGCACAACTCCATACTTTCAGAGTAAAGCTTCCATGGTGTGGTTACAGAAATGAGTGCCTTGGTCACTTATGATGGCTCGCGGTATTCCAAACCTGCAAAAGATATTAGACCTGACAAAATCTGCAACAACTCGAGAATCATTAGTCCTAGTGGGGATAGCTTCCACCCACTTTGAAACATAATCAACAACAAGTAAAATGTAAAGGAAACCAAATGATACAGGAAAAGGACCCATGAAATCGATTCCCCATACATCAAATACCTCACAGAAAAGCATCGGCTGCTGAGGCATTTCACTCTTGCGAGTGATGTTTGTACCTGCTATCTGGCACTCTTTACAAGTGAGGTAAGTCTCAAAAGCATCCTTAAAAATAGTTGGCCAATAGAAACCTGAATCAAGGACTTTTCTCGCAGTCTTTTGAGGACCGAAGTGTCCGCCGACTTGAGATGCATGAAAAAATTTCAAAATAGATTCAATCTCATTGTCGGGGACACATCTCCTGATTACCTGATCACTACCAAACTTCCATAGATCTGGATCATCCCAAACATAATACTTGGCATCACTCTTGAGTTTGTGAACCTGTGCTCTCGATGCACCTGTGGGAAAAAAACCAGCAACAAGAAAATTAACAATGTCAGCAAACCAAGGTGTAATCCCGTGAAAAAGAAACAACTGCTCATCAGGAAAGTCATCCTGAATAGGAAAAGGGTCTTCATCTCTCTCTATCCTGCTTAAGTGGTCAGCCACTAGGTTCTCAGCTCCACTTTTGTCTTTAATCTCGACATTAAACTCCTGGAGCAACAACATCCACTGAATCAATCTCGGTTTTGCATTCGGCTTCTTCAGCAAGTACTTTAAAGCTGCATGGTCAGTAAAAACAACAACCTTGTAACCTAGCAAATAAGATTTGAATTTGTCAAGAGCAAAAACAATAGCTAGCAGTTCTTTTTCAGTGGTAGTGTAATTTGACTGTGCAGAATCTAAAGTCCTAGAAGCATAGTAAATAACATGGGCAGCCTTGTCAACTCTTTGTGCAAGGACAGCCCCAACAGCATAATTAGAAGCATCACACATAAGCTCAAAAGGAAGTGTCCAGTCATGGGGCTGAATGATGGGAGCGGAGGTCAATGCTTTCTTCAAGAAGTCAAACGCTTGTTTGCATTTGTCATCAAAATCGAAAGTGACGTCATTCTTCAACAAGTTCGACAGCGGAAGAGCTATCTTGCTGAAATCCTTGATGAAACGCCTGTAAAAACCTGCATGACCAAGAAAAGAACGAATCTCGCAAATGCAAGAAGGGTAAGGAAGTGTAGAAATCACATCAATCTTAGCAGGGTCAACAGAAATTCCTTTTTCAGAAATAATGTGACCAAGGACAATTCCCTGCTCAACCATAAAATGACACTTTTCATAATTCAACACAAGGTTAGTCTCGATGCATCTTTCTAAAATCAAGCTTAAACTGTTCAAGCATGCATCAAAAGAAGAACCATAGACAATAAAGTTATCCATAAACACTTCCATGCAATTTTCAATAAAATTAGAGAAAATACTCATCATGCATCGTTGGAAAGTGCCAGGAGCATTGCAAAGGCCAAAAGGCATCTTCCTGTAAGCAAATGTACCGAATGGGCACGTGAAAGTGGTTTTTTCTTGATCTTCAGGTGCAATATGAATCTGAAAGTAACCTGAAAAACCATCAAGAAAACAATAATATGATTTACCAGCTAGCCGTTCAAGCATTTGGTCAATGAACGGCAAAGGAAAGTGATCCTTTCTAGTAGCCTGGTTCAGTCTCCTGTAATCAATACAAACTCTCCAGTTGTTCTGGACTCTAGTGGGAACAAATTCATTCTTTTCATTTTTTACCACTGTGAGTCCAGATTTCTTAGGTACAACCTGCACTGGACTTACCCACTTACTGTCAGAGATAGGATAAATGATACCTGCTTGCAAGAGTTTGGTTACCTCTTTCTTTACAACATCAAGAATCAAAGGATTAAGCCTCCTTTGGGGCTGCCTTACTGTTTTCGCTCTATCCTCAAGTAAAATCCTGTGCATGCACATCGAAGGACTAATACCTGGAAGGTCGGCTAATGTCCACCCGATTGCTTTCTTGTGCCTCTTCAATACCTGCAAAAGTCTGTCTTCTTGATTGAAATCAAGGTTAGAAGAGATAATAACAGGAAGTTTTTCATTATGCTCCAAGTAAGCATATTTCAGGTTCCCAGGGAGCTCTTTTAGCTCTAAGGACGGGGGCTGCTCGATGGATGGAATGCTTGGGGCAGACGGGATGTCAAGAGCATCGACGACAAAAACAACCTCATCGGTAACAACTTCACATGTAGGAAATGTATCAGGCTGCAAGGAAGCATCAATCTCAGCACAAAGAACACAAACGTTAGTGTCAGTGCAATCAGGACATGAATAAGTATCATCAAAATCAGAGAGAGATGGAAAATCAAGTGCAAATAATTCAGAACAACTATCATCAACTAGTTCAGAAATCAACTCAATGTGAAAAACGGAATGCTCCTCCAAGGGATGTTTCATGGCGTCAAAAATGTTGAATTTTGCGATAATGTCACCAAATTCCATGGACACGGTTCCATCGTCAACATCAATCTTCGTTTTTTCCGTTTTCATGAACGGTCTGCCTAAAATTATGGGAGCTCTGGTTGTCTTGGTTTCACCTTCCATGTCTAGAATATAAAAATCTGCAGGAAAAATCAAATCGTTAACTTGAACAAGGACATCTTCGACAACCCCGGCGGGTCGAGCGTTGCTCCTGTTTGCCAATTGAATGATTAAACCTGTATGCTGCAAAGGGCCAAGACAAAGGTTATTATAAACAGAAGTAGGCATAACATTAATGCTTGCTCCCAAATCAAGCATGCAATTCTCAAATTTACTATCCTCGATGGTACAAGGAATAGCAAATGTTCTCGGATCCTTCTGCTTTTGTGGCAGCACCTGAGTAGTGAGGGCTGAAACATTTTGCTCACTTACAGCCTTGTCAGATGATTGTTTGGGCTGAATAAAGGCAGAAATATTTCGTCCTAAGTTCACTCTTTCACTTCCCTTAATCCTCCTCTTGTTAGTACACAAATCTTTCAGAAACTTTGCATACTTAGGAACCTGTTTTATAACATCAAGTAGCGGAATATTTACCGCCACCTTTCGAAACACATCCAAAATCTCTCTTTCTTTGTCTCCCTCCTCAATTCTTTTATTTTTCAGAACTCTATATGGGAAGGGGACTGGTGGCACATACTCCTTTTCTCTAATTTTTTCAGTTTCGACCATAACAGAAGAAGGAGAAGAAAGTGTAGCAGGGGAAGGTTCAGATGGAGAAAGTTCAGAAGTTACCTCAATGACTTTTTTATCTTTTTCAGGGGCTGGTTCTGTAACTTTTCCGGATCTCAAAGAAATAGCGCTCACATTAGCATTACCATTCGGATTGACAACAGTTTGTGCTGGAAGTTGGTTCGAACCTTGAGCTTGCATATTATTTATTTGAGTAGCAAGTTGTCCCATCTGTGTGGTCAAGGTCTGAATGCTAGTGTCGGTTCTTTGTTGGAACTTGTTGTACCCCAAAATTTGCCCTCCCATAATCTTCAAAGTTTTGCCTCAAAGGGTTCAAAGTCTACTCAAGGGCTACACAGTCAAACCATCCTCCTAAGCCAGTCAAACTAGGGTTTTGGTTCTTGCAAGGAAGTTGAAGTTTTCAAGGGCTCAATCAAGTCCCACATGCTCATATACAGTGTCAAGCATCCATATGTCAAGGTTCAAGACTCACAGCATCAAATTGCACAGTCAAAAATCCTAATTGCTCCACAGTCAACTACAGGGGCAAAATGGTCATTTGACAGTCAAAAGTCAAAATTTTTGGTCAACATCTTATTTTGAAGCCACAATCCTCATTTGATCAATTCTTGATCATGATTTCACAAGCATGGCTCAAAAAGTCTCAAGATGCAAAAGTTTCTATTTTTGGACAGTTGAAAAGTCAACTGTAACTTGACCAAGGCGTAACTTTTTCATGGTTCATCAAAAAAATCCCATCAAAAGCTCATTTTGAAGGGGAAGACATTTCCTACAACTCATCTTCACATTCCAAGTCCAAGAAATGCTCTCACAAAAAGTTATCAATTTCAACATTATAGGTCATTTTCAAAAGTCAACAAAAAGGGACTTTAAGTCAAAGACCATAACTTGAGATCGGTAAATCAAAATGACATGGGACCAAAGACATTGGTTATAGGACTTCAAGACCTTTCCAAAATGTCCAAGAACATGTTCATAACTTCAAAATTGAGCAATATATGCATTGGAGAAGTTGGGAAATTTTTGTGAAATGGCCAAAATCATTTATCCTTGAAATTTCATTTTTGACAAAAGGGGCCCACTTTTTCCACTTGATTCAGCTTGGCCATGATTCCCACGTGTCCCACAAATTATTTCAAAATTTAAAATTAATTTTTTCATTTTTATTTAATTTTATTTGATTTAATTCCTTTTAAATCATTTAAAATCAAATAAAATCAAAGAAGTTAATTAAGGGGATATTTCTTGTATTGAATTGCTTTGATACATCATCATTGACATTCCAATTTCGTGCAAGGGGCTAAAAGAAGCAAGAATTCAAATTTTGGCTTAAGAATGGAAAGTGCTTCAATGGAGTTTATGGAGAATCCTAAGCATGAATGCATTGCATTATTGGCCATAATTTTGATCAAAACTCATTACATAAGAGATATGCAAGCCAACACAATGTTTTTCACACCCTAAGCATCTCTAAAACGAAAAAAACCATATTAAAAAAAAATCAAGCAAAAAGTCAAAACTGAAATCCACCTTCCAAGGAAATTCGAAGCGTTTTCTCGTTTCTAACACTTTGCAGGAACTCTCAGGAGTCTTTTGGAATCAAAACCAAGCGCTCAGGCCTAAGGAATCGCCCCACACGAACTCACGGTTTGCACAATTTTCATGGAATCGAAATTCATTTGTTCATGCATCATTAACATAATTTGTTGCTTGTTTTGTGTTGTATGAGTCCACAGGAAACTAATGGTATGCTTCAATTGCTTTGAGATGCCCCAAAACTCAATATTATTTTTTCTAAGGTATTCCTATGCAGGCTTCCAAACAGCGTCCATCATGCATCTCAAGTGATCATCCTTCCAAGTGGCCACTAACACCAATCTGATGGCCATGAGGCGTGGACCATGGTGTTCCCAGTCAATGCTTGCACACTTGATTCCAGATTCAGCATTTCACCCCCATGTTGGCCCAGCACCCCCTTGGTTCCCATTCCTTTTCTTTTTATTATTCATTTGTTTTTGTTATTTCCTTTTATTTTTAACACTTTTATTTTATTGCTAATAATTAATTTAATTAATCATTTTCATAAAAAACAAAAAAAAATATAATTAACACTTTTATTATTATTTTTATTTTATAAATAAATCATATTTGAATTAGTTGTTAATTAGGCCATTTTAACATTCCTTTTAATAATTAAAATAGATTTAGATTTAGGTTAATCTTTAACTTTGTTTATTTTTATTTCTATTTTATTTCATAAAAAATATTTAAAAAAAATCAAAAAATATTTTCTTGTAATTAAAATAATTAATTAGTTTTCAATTTCATTTAATTACCAAAAAAAAGACAAAAAAATTAATTCCCTTTTCTTTATTCGCGCGTATTTAATTTGTTCGATTATTATGTAATTGCTCCAGATATGTAATAGTAAATAGGACATTTTACTGTTTTTTTATTTTCCGCACTTATTTACTTAAAATGGGTCTTTGTAAAGATTTGGCGATGTATAGACCCGCGCCTTGTAATAGCGTGGAACTTTATTTTCCGCACTTTAATTTCCGCACCTTTTAACTGCTAAATTTTGCATGAAAGAATGAATGGTCCAAATAAAATCAAAGCGTAGCTCACCATAATGCATGACAAGATAAAACATAACTGAAAACAATACACAAATTCACACACCACTCTTAGGGTACGCCTCACTGTTGCCTTGCCCCTCGAAACATGGTTGTCGAGTATAGGACGTTTTAGTAAGTCCTTATGTCCATGAATATGGCATAAGGGTAGCTTCTAAGGTGTCCTATTGTTGCTCTGGTGACCACATTGTCCCTACAAGCACGAATCGTGGTCGTTGAGTACATGACGTTTTAGTAAGTCCTTATGTCCATGATATGATCCAGTCGCCTCGGAAAGGTTGCCTCAGAATTAAAAAGGATCAATGGCATAAGGGTAGCTTCTAAGGTGTTCTACTGTTGCTCTGGCGACCACACTGTCCCTACAATCGAATTGACCCGAACACCTCCAACGGTGGTGCTACCTACCTCTCAATGGTGGGATGGCACTACCTTAAGGACATTTACACAGCCTAATTCCTTAGGGTAGGTAGATGACTCATAGATACTTGCTCTAAAAAACAATCAAAACTCTTTTCACACCGACACACTTTCAAAAAGCTTTCAAAACAATTTTTTTCAAACACTCTTGAGGACTGATACAAGAGTCGAACTGAAATTTTAAGCGAAACTTTTTTCAAACCCACTCACACTTGAAAAGCAAACAAACCTTTTGAAAACACAAATGAGCAAGTATCTAAGAGCCCATGGATAACCATGGATAGAAAGGGTGCTAACACCTTCCCTTTCTATAAATCTACCTCCCGAACCGAGAAACTATCTCATAAGGAATTTTTCTGTGCTTTTGTCCTTTCCATGTTGGAGAAAATAAAAGACGGTGGCGACTCTTGCTTCCGCGACATTTCGCGAACCAGCGTTAAACAGTCAGTTCCAGATCCACCGATCACAGAACTGAAGGTTGTTCACGGCCATTTGTTTAACAAGATCTTCCAAGGATGGTTCGGAAGTAGTAGCTGGAGGGGTGTGATGTGGCTGGGGTAGTGGAACGGTGAGTTGTTGTTGTGAGGGCTACTGATTTCCATATCGAAGGTTGGGATGATTCCTCCAATTGGGGTGATATTTGTTGGTGGACAAGTCAGGGGTGTTGTTGTACCTGTTCTGGTTGTAAAGGTTGGCTGCATAAGCTTGAGGCAGCTCGGTAACAGTATCATCTTTCAGAAGAGGACAAGTATCAGTGGGATAATCATGAGCTGTATAAATGCCACATACAGTTGCTGTTTGAGGTTTCGCTACTGCAAGTTGTTTGACTAAAGCGGTCAGCTCATCAATTCTGGTTTCTAAAGCTCTGTTCGAGGAACCTTGAATTTGATGTACACCCTTGGTCTGGACAGAATTGGTTCGAGTGGTGAACTGCTGGGAATTTAAGGACATATTTTCAATGAGGGCCCTGGCAGCAGCTGGAGTTTTGTCAACAAGTGCTCCACCACTAGCAGCATCAAGAATGTTTCTATCCATAGGTAACAACCCCTCATAAAAGTACTGAATGAGAAGTTGCTCGGTAATCTGATGTTGAGGGCAGCTTGAAACTAACTTCTTAAACCTATCCCAGTACTCATCCAATGACTCGTTATCTTGTCTAATGCCACAAATCTCTTTTCTGATTGAAGCAGCTTTAGAGGCAGGAAAATATCTCTCCAAGAACACTTTTTTCAGAGCATTCCAGCTTGTGATTGAATTCGGTTCGAGATCATATATCCAATCCTTCGCTGCACCCTGCAAAGAAAAAGGAAAAGCACGAAGTTTGATATGATCTTCAGTGATCCCTTCAGGCTTCAATGGTGTAGAGCACACCACCTGGAATTCCTTCAAATGTTTGTGCGGATCCTCACCTACAAGACCATTAAACTTTGGCAACAAGTGTATTAAACCCAATTTTAATTCAAAAGGAACAGCAACAACACCATATTCAATACACAAGCCATTATAATTCACATCAGGGGATGCAAGTTGTCTTAGAGTTCTATTGTCGGCCATTTCAAAAGCAAATTCAGAATCAGAAGCAAACAAGTTATGCAAACAGTCGGACTCAGAATCAGACTCAACTATGGTCGGTGAAGGTGAACTATTGCTAGCCTGGCCTGCTCTACAAAGTGTGTGCAAGGTTCTTTCTACCTCAGGATCAAAAGCAACAAGTTCAGGACAAGAAGATCTAGTAGCCAGGACTAGTGCACAACAATGCAGCAACAATCGTGAAAATGCCAACTATGTCCCTAAAACAAACAAAATGAAGCAAATCGATTAAAAACAATTCAAAAAAATAAATTGACACCGAAAATAATCAAATTACGTAAAAATAGAATTTTGATAATTTTTTTGGATTTTTTTGACTCTATGAAAACAGAAAATAAATCTTTAAAAATAGTAAAAAGGCTTTTTTCGCGATTCGAAAAATTTGCCACATAACTACTCTGTAGTAAGTGACTTTTGATCAGGGAATTTTTTCACACCTAACTGTTGGGACAGATTTTCAAAACGGTGCAATTTTTCCGAAAACCGACTTTTCGACTCAAAAGGCGTTATGGCCGAAACTGCGAGGAACCTATGGCCAAAACGCACAAACACTACACGTAAGACTCTAATATCAGTTAATATTCACAAGAGTCCCCGGCAACGGCGCCAATTTGATCCGCTGTCGCGCGCGGGTCAAAAACGAGTTAAATTGCAAAACTGTAGTAACGACGGTAACGGTAACTCGTGTATCGTCTCTCAAGGACTCTTGGGTTTTACTAACTAAAAACGGAATTGGGGGGGTTTGGTTTGGTCGAAAAAATGATTATCAAAAGTTATTATGAAAATAAGCTGTTTTGAAAAAGTGATTATGAAAATAAGTCAATCTACCGATTCAGTTCCTACCAATCATCGATTATTAATATCTCACTATCCTAAGCGGATTCCTTTCCTGTTCGATTACAATATAATCAACAAGCGCAACAATATTATACGAATTATATTTTCCGTTTGCCGAATTAAGCATTCGGTTAAGCGATAAACGGTTTAACGATTAAGCATACGATAAACACGCAGATAAATTGAAAAACATAGATCAATCGAACCAAACAATATATATTACGAATATCAAATTAAGCAAAAGATAAACAAAATATATAATTGAAGGAAAAGGAATTTTATTGCAAAACTTATAATAATCTCATAGTTTCGGAACCTGAATTCGGTAGATCAACCAAAAGTGATTAGTTCTCCATGGCCATTCGTACAAGCTTACAATCAAAATCGTGAATGGAAGATAGCTGCTACCGTGCCGCGGCTGCTACCCTAAGGGGAAAGAGTACAACCCGTTTTACAATCCAACTGGGTCAAACATACGACCCAGGCCCAAAACTAATTGACCCGAAACTTAACTAAAACTAGTGCTGCAACTTCAACGAATTTTCTGTCCCTTCTACAGTCCGATTCTGACTTCGACTCCAACATAATAATTGTAGCTCTTTCTCTTAGCTTTCCGTCGATTATTAGAACGCCTCAATCGGACTTCTGGAACTCCAGTTATGATCGTTTCCCACACACTTTTGTCATATGATTTGATATGAATTTGCATACAAGTTTTCCAATAAGTATAATTTTCTCCTGTGAAAATTGGAGCTCTCTTATGATCCCCCTTAGGTTCGTAAGCCATTTTCTAAGTAGTATTTAAAGCTGGAATGAACATGGCTCTTGATTCCACTTGTTAGACGACAACGCGTATCTAGAGGGGGTGAATAGAGGCGCAAAAAATAATTCTAGACACAAATCTAAAATTTAAATTGTTTTCAAAACTCTTTAATGCAGAAGCAAATCACTAGATAAGTCGTCTAAAATTCAACTTATTAGAAACTCGGATATACAAATTGTTAACGTTAAATCTATGAAACAAAATTGAAATAATCGATTAACACAAACTTAATTCAACAATCTACTTATTTATTGTTTGAACACAAGCACTTTGCAGTGCTATTTTCAAGGCTAAATAATCAAAGAACTAACTTGATCGTTTTATCAAACAATTGGCATGCAAGTGAATTTTCAGAATTTTTCCTTGAGTGGTGTTGATATACAAAATCACTTATAACCAAAAGTGATTATAAGCTATATCCACACCTAATTCAAAAACATATTTTGAGAGGAAAAATATTACAATTCAATTACAAGCACAATGCTAATTGTTAAAATGATTGATGAAATTGAAAGCAGGTAAGCGGAAAAGTAAAAACACACAAGGAATTTGTCTATACAGTTTCCCACTGTCGTCCTCGCGTATGGATACGTCTGCGTCTAATTCCAATTGAATTAGGATAATTATTATATGCAAAATTGTTTATTACAAAGGGAAGAGATAGAACAACAATACAAAATTCTCTAATTTGGTGTTGACGCTCCTTCTTCCAACCTTTGATCTTAAGAAAGATCAAATCAACCGATAAATACAACCTATTCGCCGCTTAAGCTACTTCCTTGAAAATATTTCAAACACTCCAAGGTTCCTTGCAAAGATTTCAAATACTCCAAGGGATTTTTAACTCGAGTAAATCTTATTGCACACTATAAACACAAGATCAGTGATTATGTCATCCAATTCTTGCTACTTCCTTAAAAAAGATTTCAATCACTCTAAGGTTCCTTGAAAAATTTCAAACACTCGAAGGGATTTTTCACATGGAAGATTTCTTCTCGCACGATCTTACACGAAAACCCCCAATTCAACAAATGATTTTGAAGGAGAAACCCGATGGTTTTTCCCGGATGAAGACCCCTAAAATTTCCAACCCAAACCAATTGGAAATCCATAATTCTTCGTTTAGATGGCACCCCGGTGGAACATCATCACAATATAATGTTAGTGTGCATGTGTAGATTGGAAGGTTGAAGAAAAAGAAGAAATTTAGGCCAATTTCATGGTATCATCAAGTTTGGAATGATGCATGAAAGGGTATTTATAGTTTGGAAATGTTTAGGGCAAAAAGGACAAATTCGGAATAAAAAATTGATAATATGACCAAAATAGATTTTATGTGTCGACCTCAAATTCGTATGTGTCGATACATACATTATAAAAAGAATGCATGTGTCGACTTGAAGGACTCTATGTGTCGACCTGAACAAGTCAGAAGCTACAGGCTTTAAAACATGAGTAAATGTGTTGATCTGAAATATGGATGTGTCGACACATAAAATAAGAATTTCTGCAATTTCAGAAATCTTTTAGTATGTGTCGACCTGAAGGTTATATGTGTCGACATGTGACTTACAGAAGTTTACAGGCTTAAAAACAAATTTACATGTGTCGTCCTGAAAATTGAATGTGTTGATCTGAAAATCGAATGTGTCGACACATTCAATGCAGAAAATGTTTTTGATGTATTGGATCAATTTCAAAGTACTTTTTGATGATTCTCAAGACCTATAATGCAGAGAAGTGCCACAATACATAGAGATACCATCCATTTCACTGACGTGTCATCTTTCCAAGTTTTGACATCATGCAAAACACCTTTTACTAAAGTTGTACTCACAACTCATGTATCTTTTGATGAATTGAGGAGACTGATTGTTACTTGATTGTTAATCAAGTTATTGTTCTCACTCATGAGCTTTTAAGCAAAGAGTTGAGTATTGTTCTTAGTTGAAGATTTTAAGAAAAACTAAGTATTATTTATTTGAAGTGTAATCTTCTGTTGGATTTTTAAGTCTAGTCACAAGGTTTATGGAGGTAGGTATCACTGTGGTAATTAGAAGTGATAGGGAGTTCTCATATCTATGAGGTTTCTAGGTAAAAGTTGCACAAGGTAGTGATTAGGAGAGAAGTTGTAAATTGTGAATGTTTAGGCTTCAAACTAATATTATCATAGTGGATTTCCTTCCTGACTTGGTAGCCCCCAGAGTAGGTGACGTTGCACCGAACTGGGTTAACAATTGCTTGTGTTGTTTAATTTTCTACAATTTATTTTTCCATACAATTTGTGGTTTCTGTCAACAAATGTCATAATATTTGTCCTGACATCGTATTTGTGTTAAGACATCAGTCTTGACATTTGTATTGCAAGTGTCAGAATTTCAAAGGAGATGAGAAGCAATGAAGGTGGGGTTGTTACGCTCTTGGTTGATAACGTTTTCACGATTAATCTTGCTAAGAACCCAATTGCACATAGGAGGAGCAAGCACATTGAGATGAGGTTTCACTACTTGAGGGAACTTGTTAGTGAAGGAAATTATGATTAGGATATTGTAGAAGTGAAGACTAAATGGTGTATTTATCGACTAAGGGAGCAACAAATGATGTGTTCAAAAGGTTGAAGATGAGCATGGGTATGGAAGACTTGGAGCACTTAAAATAAGGTTGTATGTTAAGAGATTTTGAGTATTTCAAGTGTTGTAACCGGTTAACACGAGGGGTGTAACCGGTTACAGACATAAAAAATAAGTCAATAAACTGAAGAAAAAGTACTTTTGGAGTTGGTGTAACCAGTTACGCATTCACAGTAACTGGTTACAACTGTTTGTTATTTTTTATTATTTAACAATAGTAATCGGTTACAGATTTTATATAACTAGTTACAGGTCCGACATTTTATTTTTTCTCTTATTTGATTTGATGTTTTTGTATCTCAATCACTTAATTGAGGATGGATATGTTTGTTAATGAAATGAAATAGAAAACTCTCACCCTCAATCATCTCTCTATATCTCCTTTATCTCTCCCTTTCTCTCTAATTCTCCATACTAAAACCCTCTATTATTCACCAAAGAGTGATTCCAATTTCTAACCTGTAGTTGTCCGAGATTGAATTTGTAGATTGTTCTAAAATAAACTAAGATGAAATTGTAAAGAGTTGCAAAATTTGAGTTTTCTTGATTTCAACAAAAATTGAAGGCACTTAATTCAAAAGGCGTTAGAATCATAGGGTTCAAGAAATTCATGATGGTAATTATTCGACCTTACATTCAAAAAACGAAAATAGCAAGAAATTTTCACAAATAGTGAGGAGAGTAAATTAGGCCACAAGAGAGGACAAAAGTTCAAGCAACCCTTATCTCCTTAATTTTATAAATTATATAAATAATTTGTGATTCTTTCAAAAATATAAAAATAGTTTCTATAGTTTTGTTTCATGTATTTTGCAATCAACTTAGCCATTTGTATATTCAATCCAATTTTCCATCTCTCAATTAAACAATTTTAAGTAAATCAGTTTGTTCATAAAAACACATGAAACTCTCTGTTCACCCTTCTAAATTTAGTAAAGCCTGTTGTATAACAGCTTTTAAAGAAATCTAAGTTTCCATGTGCACATATTCGATGCAGAGAATAAAGGATGCTTTTATTATCAGAACATGATGAACACTTTAACTATTATTTACTTGAATAATAAATTTAGCATATGGTCTGAATGGATCAGAGACAGCTCAAAACGAGATTTGGTTCAAGATTATGTTACAAAAGCACATGTCACATTTTATGTAACAATTATTTTATCAAGAGTAAAAATCAACTTATGTAAACAGAATTTAGAAGGAAAAGTACAAGGATTAGGAATTGAGGACAATATTGGATTCAGTTCTTAAATATCATAGCATAAAAAAGAATACAATCATTGTATGTATCAATGAATTGTTGTATAGGAAACAATAGTATTTCTAAGAAAGTAACAAGGTTATTCTATCATTTCTTAAATGAAATTAAATAAATAAATGACGGAATCAAGGGAAATTTTGTTCACACTTGAAACCAGCACTGTGATTTCAACCTCTATAAAATCAGATTAGTCTGTTCACTCTTCCTCAGTTCATGTGTTTCCAGCTGCAATTTTACGAATAATCCAATAATTAGTCAAAAAAAAAAAAAACACCCGGGTGCAAGGCGAACTACAATACAAATTCTAAACTTTTATCAATATTAAACTGTGGTTAAATAGAACTTCAATATATATTTTTAGGTTAAACAAATATAACCTTTATACATTTTCAAAAGTTTAAGACGGTCTTGACGATAATATTGTAGAAAGTCTTAAAATCGTAGATATCATACTTAATAAAGAGCCATCTTAAATTTTTGGAGATTTTATAGATTAATTATGGTTCAACCGGTCAAAACGAAACCATTAGAGGCTCTATTCAACTATAATAAAGATTTTATGAACCTTATTTAATTAGGATTTAATTGTGAAAAATTTTAAATTATGTGTGATAACCCATCTTACACGGCCTCAGAGACAATCTTGATAGCTATATGAGATTATATGAAGTAAAGCAATTAACTTACATGAGTTATCATGATCTTGAAGCTGAGTATTCTCCATGCAATTAAGAAGATATTTAAAGGTCTCAATTTCACAAGGAATAGTAAGTCCACCACTCTGATCAAAACCAAATTCATCAGCAGCTTTTTCCAACAACATCTTGAAAAGAGAATGACCAAGGTAGCTTGTTGGAATGATAAACCTCCTAAGCTCAGGGCCAACATACACAGCCAAGTACCCTTTTGGAACATCATCTGGTCCTTTAGGACTATTGCAGCTATCTTCATCAGAATCACAATACATCAAACTGTTTAGCCTCTTCTTAATCATCGGCGATATTCCCACATTATTCACACCAGAATGTTCATCGTTACACTCTTTAGAACCCGTTTGCCACTTCTGAAATATTTCCTTCAGTTTGGCTGTTATTTTTGAAACTCCGGCATCGTCCATGTTTGAATTCTTCAAAAACTGAAAAATTATGTTTATAACAAATCCACAATACTAACGTAAAAAGATCTATCGATCTGTCTCAAATTTCGGTAATAACAAGCTTATCATGATAGATCCATAAATATAAGACAGAGAAAAAAATGTGCGAACAATGAGGAAGAGATTGATATACCTGAAGACAATGAGATCGAAAACAAAGGATTTTGATGAATGATGTTTTGTTGAATAAGTAACGCGGGAGAGTTTAGAACTTCTGTATTTTTTTTCTTTCAGTTTAGTCTCTTGAACAAATGTAACAGTTGTATATAGTCTTTACTTTACCTTACCATTATCATTTTATCAACTTTATATACTTGCATGACACGAGTACTATAGGTACTTGAAATTCTTGGAAAATGAAATATTCTATCAGTAACATTTATAAGAAAATTTGATTTTTTAATATACTTAATAATTAATGTATTTAATTTATGTATTTAATTAAATATTTTAATTATCAAATATATTAAAAAATCAAATTTATTTATAAATTATTATGGAAGGAATACTCCTTTTATATTTAAATATTTTTTTATTATATATTTTATTTTATTTTTTAAAGCCGGTGGTATAATTAATATGTTCACTGTAAAACAAAAAAAAGCAAAAAAATAATCTGAAATAAATATTAAAATTTATTTATGAATTAAAAAAGAAAAAGATAGAAATAATAAAAAGATAGAAAATTTTAAAAAAGATAAAAAAGATAGAAAATATATAAAAATTTATCCTAATTTATAAATAAAAAATTGGAAAATAGATTAAATAATAGAAAAAAAGTCAAAAAAAAAAATTTATTGTAAAAGTTGATTCATGTAATCAATCTCATTTAGTGAAAAAAAGGTTGATTATTGTTGTTAATAAAATATTTAGGAAATTGGTTGTAGTATGTGAAAGATTGTCGTTAATCTCAATAAAATTGTTTCAATTTAATTAAAAATAAATTTATATAATTCAAGAGTATTTGGATAAGATAGTAAGGGTCTCTATCTTAATCATAGATCTTGGACTAGAACACGACCGTGAGCATGCAACAATCAAGAGTTTTGATATCTATTGAGTTTCTCCTCAATTCGAAGAATTAATTTGTCTAATTAGCAAAAGATATCTGATTTCTATTGAAAAAAGAATTTATTTATAACCAATTTGTTTTTATGTCAATTTATAATTAATTTGCATGATTTTATATTTTGAACACTTTTAGATATTTTTTATCTTTTTGGATTTCATAAAAAAAATATTTAAAAATTTACTTTTTATTTTAAGAAAAAAATTATTTTCTAGAAAAAATTCTATTTAAATTTCCTAAGAAAAAAATACTTTTTCTAAATTTTTAAGAAAAAACATTTCTAATTTTTTTTATTTTTAGAAAAATGTATCTTTTAGAAAAGAATATATTTTTAAATTAATTTTCAAAAAATAAATATTTTTAATTTAAAACAATTAGTTAAATATTTTAAACTAATTTTTAACTTAAATTTGGTTAATAAATTATTTATAATATGTATAGGGTTAGTTTATTAACAATTTAAATAATATAAATATGGTATTGTTAACAATTCACTAAGTGCACTTTGCTATTGATTTTTTTATTTTAGTATTATATTATTTATTATTAAAATACTAACTTGTAAATTAATTTAAATGTTAAATTTAAATATAATTCAATAATCATCATTATTTTATTACCGTCAATTGTCATCTTTCTCTGAGTCAAATGTCATATTTTTTTATAAGCAAAAGATTTAACAAATAAACGGCATAAGGGGTGCATAATCCAATAAAAATAAAGGAAAAATTCCAACTAATCAATTAAACAATTAGTTAGAGATATACATCAATCCGATCACAATAAATTTTTATCAGAATTATAATTCACTAAAAACCACTCACAAACCAAAAACTTGAACATACATAAATCATCCAATTTATAAAGGATACCCCTTTCAAAGAGAATAACATTCCTACAAACCCAAAATGTTTAACAAAAGACTAAACCAAAAACCCATCCTGAATCCAACTGGAATTTAAGCCTACAAGAAGATTTCAAGGAAATCAATCTATCAACAATAGAATCTGAATTCGAGTTAGGAGATACCTGGAGTCAATCACAAGCTCTAATCCACCAAGAGGACGACATCGGGCAGCCAACAAAAAGATGATCAATTTCTTCTTCAACTCCAAAACATAAGGGACAAACCAAATTGTGTTGACCCACTAAAACATCGCGTCTAGATAAATTCATCCTCGACGGAAGGCGATGAAAAAGGAGTCTTCAACCAAAGAAAAGAGACTTACTCTGAGCTTTAGTTTTCCACAAAGAATTTAATGCTGAAAGGACATGGTCGTCTAACTGAACAACCTTACAAAAATTGCCCAAAATCCAATGACATTAAGAATTAACTGAAAAAAACGCTTGGTGTCTCCACCATGAACAACGATCAACAACGCCACGAAACGGCTGGACCTGATGCAAGATCGACAACAATCTGTTAGAACAATGTTTGAATCTAGTACCCTATATTTAAGTTTTGATGATAACAAAGTGAAAAGATATAGTATTTAAATATTTCATGATTGAATTATATGCTGCCTAAAATTACTATGCTCTGACTTGCAGATATGCTGATTAAAATAAGCAAGATCACTTATTCAGCATCAGAATATGAGTTTGTACACCAGCATCAGAAGTTGCTGAATCAGAACGTAAAGATCAGATGATCAACTCACGTACATGCTGAAGCTTGATGAACAGAATTGCGCGTAAAACACTCTGATACAGAAACACATTAGTTCATCAGCAGCGAAGCAGAATCAGAATGAGCCAAGCCAGAACGTGCATTGAAGAAGCAACGGTACTGTGCATTGAACGCTAATTAATTCCAACGGCATCATTCTAGACAAGATCTGCTCAAAAAGGAAAGCTTGTTATTAGCATTGAATCAAGAATATTTGCTTCAACGTTCATCTTCTCAAGTGCTATATAAACCAAGCTTCGAAGATTATCATGGCTAATGCTTCCAAACTCTCTACACGCACAAAGCTGAACAATAATCTTCATCTACCAGTTTTGCTAAACCAACAAACTCTGATACTCCATTAGTGTTTAGCATCCTAGTATTCTAAGCTTAATTTGTGTAAACATCACAGTTGTGATATAGTTTTGTAGAAAACATTCACACACATTATTTTATACCTTTGTAAGAAAGTGTTGCCTTGACAAACCGGATTGTGGTTTGAATCAAGAAGGCTTTAGCAGTTGTTAAAGCAGATTTGTATTCAGTTGAATATAGTGAATTAAGACCTCGTTGGAGAGAGGCGAAATCACCTTGACGGGTGGACTGGAGTAGTTTGAGATCAAACGAACCAGGATAAAAATATCTTGTCATTTGCTTTAAGTTTCCAGTTTTACAATTCAACCCCCCCTTCTTGTGTTTTTCACCCCTTCAATTGGCATCAGAGCGCCTGGTTCTGAGCTAAAACACTTAACCGTGTCAGTACAAGATCCAGCGTCAGAAAAACACAATGGCAGGAAACAACTCTCATTTCAGCAATGACAACAATGAGGATAGAGACAGATTCAGCGGCAAACCTCCAGTTTTTGATGGAGAAAACTTTGACTACTGGAAAGACAGAATTGAAAGCTTCTTTCTAGCACATGATGCTGATCTGTGGGATATGGTGACAGATGGATACACGCACCCTGTGAATGCAACTGGTCAGAAGATTGAAAGAAAATCAATGACTGATCAACAAAAGCGTGATTTCAAGAATCACCATAAGGCCAGAACCATCCTCCTCAGTGCCATCTCCTATACTGAGTATGAGAAGATCTCCAACAGAGACACAGCTAAGAACATCTTTGATTCTCTCAGAATGACGCGTGAGGGCAACGTTCAAGTCAAAGAAACAAAAGCTCTGGCGCTCATTCAGAAGTATGAGGCGTTTAAAATGGAAGATTCTGAATCCATTGAAACTATGTTCTCTAGATTCCAGATTCTGGTAGCTGGTCTCAAAGTTCTGGACAAAGGATACTCTACTGCTGACCATGTCAAGAAGATAATCAGAAGTTTACCCAAGCAGTGGAAGCCTATGGTTACTGCTCTGAAGCTGGCGAAAGATCTCAACAAAATCACTCTGGAGGAACTTATAAGCTCCCTCAGAAGTCATGAGATAGAGCTAGAAGCTGACGAGCCTCAGAAGCAAGGTAAGCCTATAGCTTTAAAATCTAACAGAAAATCTGAATCTAAAGTTTTGCAGGCAGTTGAAGAAACATCTGATGGATCCTCATCAGAAGAAGACGAACTTTCCCTTCTCTCCAGAAGAGTAAATCAACTGTGGAAGCAAAGACAAAGGAAGTTCAGGAATCCCAGAAGATCTGATCAGAACGAGTCTTCTTCCAGATACAGAAGGACAGATTCTTCCTCTGGATACAGAAGATCTGAAGGCTCCTCTGGTAACAAGAAGCCAAATACAAAAGACATCATCTGCTACGAGTGCAATGAGCAAGGACACTACAAGAGTGACTGTCCAAAGCTTCAGAGGGAAAAGCCCAAAAAGAAGTTTGGAAGAGAGAAGAAGAAAAGTCTCATGGCCACATGGGATGACTCTGACTCGTCTGAAGCTGACTCAGAATCAGATGATGAAAGGGCGAACATAGCGCTCATGGCTAACATTCCAGATGACAGTGAAGCTTCTGACTCAGACTCAGAATCAGACACAGAAGAGGTATTCCCTAACTTCGCTGTTAATTTTACAAAGGCTGAACTTGCTGAAAGCCTCAATGAAATTCTGGAACGCTATCAGCAGATTAGAGCTAAATTCAGAGACCTGAAAAGGACTCTTGAATCTGACTCTAATAAGTCTGAGAGTCTCAAATTGGAAAACTCTGAGCTGAGAGATAAAATTTTAAAATTAGAAAAATCTTTACAAAACTCTCAGAATGAACCAATTTCTGAAACTCCCAGCAACGCTGATGAGATCATCAAGGAGTATGATCATAGTTTCCAGAAGTTTCTTGCTAAAAGCATAGATAGAAGCAGAATGGCTTCAATGATCTATGGAGTTAGCAGAAACGGCAGGAAAGGAATAGGATACCTAGGTAAGGTTCCTACACCTAAAAATGTCATGGATTTAACCATTAAACACACTCCTCTAAATTCACACTTTGTGTATGGTCACACACATGACATCAAATATACTAGTAGTAATCACTCTGTGAAACCAAAATTCAACCAGAGTTTTGGTAAAACTAACAAGTCAGGACCCAAGAAAATCTGGGTACCTAAGGATAAAATAATACATGTTGCAGATATCTTTAGCAGCAAGTCATAAACACCAGTCATGGTACCTGGACTCTGGCTGCTCACGACACATGACGGGAAGAAGGCATATGTTCCAAAGCCTGGAACTTAAGCCTGGAGGCCACGTTGGCTTTGGAGGCAATCAGAGGGGAAAGATAATTGGCTCTGGAACTGTAGGTAACGGAAATCTTCCCTCTATTAATAATGTTCTGCTAGTTGATGGATTGATGCATAACCTGTTATCCATAAGTCAATTAAGTGATAACGGTTATGATATAATCTTTAATCAAAAATCATGTAAAGCTGTTAGTCAGAAAGATGGGACTATCCTGTTTAATGGAAAGAGGAAAAACAACATTTACAAAATCAAACTTTCTGAACTAAAGAGTCAGAACGTAAAATGTCTTCTGTCTGTTAACAACGAGCAGTGGATCTGGCACAGAAGATTGGGGCATGTTAGTATGAGAAGAATATCTCAGATTAACAAACTCAATCTGGTCAGAGGACTTCCAAATTTGAAGTTCAATTCAGATGCTCTGTGTGAAGCATGTCAGAAAGGCAAATTTGCAAAACCTTCTTTTAAATCCAAAAATGTTGTTTCTACCTCTAAGCCATTAGAACTTCTGCACATTGACTTATTTGGACCAGTTAAAACTGCTTCAGTCAGTGGCAAGAAGTATGGGTTAGTAATCGTAGATGACTATAGCAGATGGACATGGGTAAAGTTCTTAAGACACAAGGACGAGTCACACTCTGTGTTTGTTACCTTCTGTAACCAAGTTCAGAATGAAAAAGATCTTAGAATCGTTAAAGTCAGAAGTGATCATGGTGGAGAATTTGATAATAAAGATTTTGAGTCATTCTTTAATGACAAAGGCATTCTGCATGATTTCTCTTGTCCTAGAACTCCCCAACAAAATGGAGTTGTAGAACGAAAGAACAGAACATTGCAAGAAATGGCCAGAACCATGACCAATGAGACAAACGTTGCTAAGACTTTCTGGGCAGAGGCAATAAACACAGCGTGCTACATTCAGAATAGAATCTCAATAAGACCTATTCTGGAAAAGACTCCATATGAATTGTGGAAGAACAGAAAGCCCAACATTTCGTATTTTCATCCATTTGGATGTACTTGCTATATGTTAAATACAAAGAATTATTTGAACAAGTTTGATTCTAAGGCACAGAAGTGTATCATGTTAGGATACTCTGAACGCTCAAGAGGGTACAGAGTATACAATACAGAAACACAGATTGTGGAAGAATCAATCAGTGTTCGTTTTGATGACAAGCTTGACTCTGAAAAGTCAAAGCAGAATGAAAATCTTGCAGGTATAGAAATTGAATTTGCAGGTTCTGAAGACAAGTCATCAGAAGCTCTCAACACAGACATTCCTTCAACGTCTGAAAGAAGCAATGCTAGAAATCCTACAACTGCTGCTGATCAACCTCAGAAGAGATTACCCAGAAGCAGTTTGGATCACCCAGAAGAAACTATCCTAGGAAGAAAGGAAGATCCAATCAGAACAAGAGCAAGCTTCAGAAACTCTGAAGAAACTCTTATGGGACTTGTGTCTCTGATTGAACCTTCTTCTATTGATGAGGCACTTCTGGACAACGACTGGATTCTGGCAATGCAAGAAGAGCTGAATCAATTCACCAGAAACGACGTATGGGATCTCGTTCCCAGACCAAAAGGATTCAACGTCATTGGAACAAGATGGGTGTTCAGAAACAAGCTCAATGAACAAGGTGAAGTCGTCAGAAACAAGGCACGACTGGTTGCACAAGGTTATAGTCAGCAAGAGGGGATAGACTATACAGAAACCTTTGCCCCAGTCGCCAGGTTAGAATCTATCAGACTTTTAATTTCATTTGCTGTTAATAGAGGCATCACTCTGTATCAGATGGATGTCAAAAGTGCATTCTTAAATGGTTATATAGAAGAAGAAGTTTATGTTCACCAACCCCCAGGTTTTGAAAATACAAAACATCCAGAACATGTTTTCAAACTGAAAAAGTCACTGTATGGTCTGAAACAAGCTCCCAGAGCTTGGTATGAAAGGCTAAGTAACTTTCTGCTTGAAAATGAATTCACCAGAGGGAAAGTGGACACTACTCTATTCTGTAAAACAGTTAAGAGTGACATTTTAGTCTGTCAAATTTATGTTGATGATATTATTTTTGGTTCTACTAATCCTTCTCTTGGAAGAAAATTTGCTAAGTGTATGCAGGCAGAATTTGAGATGAGCCTCATGGGGGAACTGAAATTCTTTCTAGGAATTCAGATCAATCAAACTCCAGAGGGAACTTACATTCATCAGAGCAAATACATCAGAGATCTTCTGAAGAAATTTGACCTCTCAGAATGTAAGCCATCAAAGATTCCAATGCATCCCACGTGCATTCTGGAAAGAGAAGAGGTAAGCAAAAGCGTAGAACAGAAAGTCTACAGAGGTATGATTGGTTCTCTCCTTTATCTGACAGCTTCAAGACCTGATATTTTATTCAGCGTATGTATTTGTGCTAGATTCCAATCAGATCCTAGAGAATCTCACTTAACAGCTGTTAAGCGAATTTTCAAATATCTGAAAGGTACTACTAATCTGGGTTTGTTTTATAGAAAATCTAGTGATTACAGCTTAGTAGGCTACTGCGATGCTGATTTTGCTGGAGACAGAGTGGAACGTAAAAGTACTTCTGGAAGCTGCCAGTTTCTGGGAGAAAATCTGATCTCGTGGTCCAGCAAAAGGCAATCAACAATTGCTCTGTCAACAGCAGAAGCTGAGTACATAGCAGCAGCTGGATGTAGCACACAGATGCTCTGGATGAAAAGTCAGCTTGAAGACTTCCAGATTTTTGAGAGTAACATTCCTATTCTTTGTGATAATACTTCTGCTATTTGCTTAAGTAAGAATCCTATTTTACATTCTAGAGCTAAGCATATAGAAATAAAACATCATTTCATTAGGGACTATATTCAGAAAGGCATTTTAAACTTGAAATTTATAGATACAGACCATCAATGGGCTGATATCTTTACTAAACCCCTTTCAGAAGATAGGTTTAATTTCATTCTGAAACATCTCAGCATGAAAGTATGCCCAGAATGAAAATGTTTTAATTCCATGTATTTATCTTCAGAATGTAATTATATTGCTGTGAACTTCTGATCAATCTTCTTTCAGAAAGATAGAACATGCAGATTGTATCAGATGCAAGTCTAAAGATCTGAGAGTCTAATCTCAAAGACAGACGTGCTGATCACTACATCAAACAAGTGTCATCCAATCATCAGCAAATCCCTGAAGCAGAACGCGTGCACGCTTCTGAGAAAGGAAAGCGCTGATTGGGTGCATTGAGACACATGTCTGGTAACCGTTTTTAAGTATCTTTCTCAAATCCCCCAAAATCAGCAAGCATTTAATGCAGAGTAATCACGCTTGTTAATGGCAATCATTATTTTCTTTCTCTCTCTTAAAAACGTTTAATTTTTCAAAATAATTTTTGAAAACCTTATTTAAGCACATTATTCTTCATTCTTACTCTTTACGCTTTCTCATAATCTCTCAAGAACTTTCTGCATATTTGTGTAATGTTCTTTTGCTCTGAACTATTTTAATATAATTTGTTTTTCTGATCTAAATTGTTTTAGCACATCACTAACACTTTTTGATTGCTGACAAAAAGGGGGAGAACAAGAACGATATTTAAAATCAATAACGGCTAACTAGACAGAAACTCTCAAACATTCTAACTCTATTACTTGAAATGTTTTTCTGTTTTGTTTTTAAGTCTACAGGCACAAGGAAGCTCTTGAACATTATGAAGACTACAAGCTAGAAGCTCTGATCAAGATGTAGAAGCTCATGTTGCTCTGATCAAATATGAAGTTCTGATCGACCTAACACTCTGATCCGAAGCAAAGCTCTGACAGGAAAAGCTCTGAAGCTCTGCTCTCTGATAAGTCAAAGACCTATAATCTGATGCTCAAAGATAGAAAAAGATCTGATCCTGAAGAACACGTATATCAAAGGGAAGTAACAAACTCAGGGGGAGTATCTCTTAACTCTGACTTCTCCGTACTTCTTATTCTGATACATAGTTCTGATACCTTTTCACGTTATTTTTTCATTTAAAATATCTAGTTTTTGTCATCATCAAAAAGGGGGAGATTGTTAAAACAATGTTTGAATCTAGTACCCTATATTTAAGTTTTGATGATAACAAAGTGAAAAGATATAGTATTTAAATATTTCATGATTGAATTATATGCTGCCTAAAATTACTATGCTCTGACTTGCAGATATGCTGATTAAAATAAGCAAGATCACTTATTCAGCATCAGAATATGAGTTTGTACACCAGCATCAGAAGTTGCTGAATCAGAACGTAAAGATCAGATGATCAACTCACGTACATGCTGAAGCTTGATGAACAGAACTGCGCGTAAAACACTCTGATACAGAAACACATTAGTTCATCAGCAGCGAAGCAGAATCAGAATGAGCCAAGCCAGAACGTGCATTGAAGAAGCAACGGTACTGTGCATTGAACGCTAATTAATTCCAACGGCATCATTCTAGACAAGATCTGCTCAAAAAGGAAAGCTTGTTATTAGCATTGAATCAAGAATATTTGCTTCAACGTTCATCTTCTCAAGTGCTATATAAACCAAGCTTCGAAGATTATCATGGCTAATGCTTCCAAACTCTCTACACGCACAAAGCTGAACAATAATCTTCATCTACCAGTTTTGCTAAACCAACAAACTCTGATACTCCATTAGTGTTTAGCATCCTAGTATTCTAAGCTTAATTTGTGTAAACATCACAGTTGTGATATAGTTTTGTAGAAAACATTCACACACATTATTTTATACCTTTGTAAGAAAGTGTTGCCTTAACAAACCGGATTGTGGTTTGAATCAAGAAGGCTTTAGCAGTTGTTAAAGCAGATTTGTATTCAGTTGAATATAGTGAATTAAGACCTCGTTGGAGAGAGGCGAAATCACCTTGACGGGTGGACTGGAGTAGTTTGAGATCAAACGAACCAGGATAAAAATATCTTGTCATTTGCTTTAAGTTTCCAGTTTTACAATTCAACCCCCCCTTCTTGTGTTTTTCACCCCTTCACAATCACCCAAAGAAGTAGCCGCTGCCCGGGGCAGATTTGGCATCGAGAAAAAAGGTTGCCAAACTCAAACATCTAAATTCCAACAACCATTAAGGGAAATAAGCATGTGGTCAGAAGAACAAAGAAGAAAAGATTCGGATAGAGCCTGCAAAAAGGTGTAGAACCCAACCAACAATTCTGCCAAAAATCAAAGAAATTACCATCTCCTAATTTACAAGAAATAGAATAAGTGAACCAATCTTCTCTGTCAACATCAATATGGATACCAACCATACACAAGTCTTTCCACCAAAGAGAAACCTTAGATTCCAACCGAGGAGGAGAACCGGTTAACATCTGCCTCTTAATATCACCGTACCTGCAAGAAAGAATGTTAGTCCAAATAGATGAGTCATCATTCAAGATCATCCACTTCCACTTGCAAAGAAGAGCAAGGTTAAACAACCTGCAATGTTTGATGCCAATACCTCTCTCCTTCTTAGGTATACAAATCAAATTTAAACGAACCCAATTAATCTTCTTCTTGTTCTCCACACAACCCCACAAAAACACTCTCTGAAGCATAATAATATTTTCAATCGCCGACTTCTGAGCTTTATAGAAGGAAAAGAAGTAGATGGGAATATTGGTCAAGATGGAACTCAAGAGGAAAAAAATTTCTCCCATCGAAAGTTTCCTATTCTTCCAACAAGAAAGTATTCTTCTAATCTTGGAAATAATAGGTTTTCAAACCTCTTTCCTCCTAGGATTAATCCCCACCGGAATGCCAAGAAATGAAAAGGAAGGATTACCGATCTCACAATCGAGAAAATTAGAGGTTGCTTGAGTAAAATATGGAACCACAGTAACGCCCATGATTCTGCTCTTAGAGAGATTGACACGCAAGCCTAAGACTAACTCAAAACCGCAGAGAATGGCCTTTATACTCCAAATATTTTTCCAAGAACCTTCACCCAATAACATAGTATCATCGGAAAATTTAAGGATTTCAAAGCGTAAGTCATTTTGTTGCCGAAATCTATCAAACTCGCCCAAATTAGAAGCCTTTTTCATCATAGCCACCAACCCCTCTTCCACCAATAGAAAGAGGAATGGAAAAAGGGGATCCCCTTGTCTGAGGCCTCTTGAAACCATAAAATTCTTGGTAGGACTCCCATTAACAAGGATTGTGAGGGCAAGATTCATGTTTTCATGATGTCAAAACCTCTCATATCCTCAATGAAATGTGTGGTACATAAAATATACTTGGGACAAAGTATGAGATGAAAGCTTGGATGAAAATAACCTTTTTGGCATGAAAAACAAAGATTGCGTCGATGCAAAACTAGCTCCGATCGACTCAAATATTTGTGCTTCTCCCTGGATGTGTTGCGCCAACCCCTTGGTTGACTAAACCTGATTGTCAAAGAAAATTGAAGGTTGCGTCGATGCAACCCCCTGGTGCGGTCGATGGATTCAATCTGTTTGGCTCATCTCCTTTCGCGGGTTGTGTTGCGCCGACCCAAGGCTCTGGTGCGGTCGATGCATTCAATATGTTTAGCTCATCTCCTTGGCGCGGGTTGTGTTTTGCTGACCCAAGGCTCTAGAGCGGTCGACCACTAACTTAACACTCTCAAAATTCTAATTGTATTATTTTCTTTCTCAGATGTTATTGGTTTTTCACTAACACATATAAATAGAGTTTAGATTCCTTTTGAGCATTTAACAAGAACTAGTGAAAGATACACATAGTTCTCATCATCTTCACCCTCTCTTCTCAAAAATTAACATCTACACATAATCATGGTTGTTGATTCAAGAAAAGTGTTATGGTGATAATGTTCAAATCAAGGATTCAATTCAGATTTACGTTGAGCAATTGTGGGTTGTTCTTGAATAAAATCGTTTGGATTTTCTCCTCCAAGATTCCTATTGGTGCGGGGGTTTTTGTGCAAGTCTTTGCTTCATTGAATTCAGCCGAGTGAATGGATTAAGAAACGGTGTGTTTGCTTAATCAAGTAGAGGTAACCGGAGGATTGTGAACATAGATTTGGGGTCAAATTTCTTGCGATCAAAATCAGCCAAGTGAAAGGATTAATAAACTGAGGGTTTGCTTAATCAAGTAGCGGCAACCGGAGGTTTGTTCCAAGAATTTGGCATTTGGTTTGGCTCAAACCAAGGAAAGGGAAGAAGACGGTTACATCAGCAACATTGGTTTGTTTGTATTGTGAATTATCTCTTCTCTTGTAACATTTGCAACTTAATATCAAATATCTCAATTCTAGATTCTAGAATTGGGGGCAGACGTACCCTACGCGGGGACGACAAGGGGAATTGCCTTAACAAATCGTGTGTTCTGCTTCTTTTCCTTTATTTCCATACATGACTACTATATTTTGTGAAAATTAACTTGTCAAATATGCTTGTACTGAAATTGTGGTGTGTTGAGATTATTTCACAATATTGGTAACAATCCTTTTGATTGATACCTAAGAAAACCCACAACTACAATTTAGTAAAATCAAACCTAAGGTACTTTGCTCATAAGGTATTTGATAACATGAATTTATATAACATATTTGGCTTAATTTTCATAGATAATATTAGTATTTTTATCTATTTATTCTATTTTATTTTTGTATTACGTTGGTATTTCTTTTGTTTCAGGTATTTGTATTAAATAAAAGATCAATTGAGAAAAGAAAGAAATTAAGGGAAAATCGGATTAAAAAGCCAAAGAAATGAAGCAAAAGGGGTGATATAGCAAAAAGGAGGAGTTAAGAAGAAAGAAATAATTATACAAAGAAAAAGACTAAGCCCAGAAAAGCAAAAGCCCAGCAGAAGTTCAGTCCACAAGGTGTTACGACCGTAACAGCCTTGTGACGACCGTAACACGCTAATAGCCTTGTGACGAGCGTAACAGACCTATGACGACCGTAACGCGCTATATTTCAATTTCCTCACGTCATGGAGATGTGTCCCATGTTCTCCCATGATTCTGGTAGTTATTCCCATGTTCTCCCATGATTCTGGTAGTTATTCCCATGATCTCCACTAGCCTTCGTACAACATGGAAACGGGAAGTTACAAATGAAGCCTATAAATACAAGTTCAACCTTCAGAGCAAGGGTCGAAGAATTTTCTACAGACCAAATTTCTATTTTTCTACATTTTTTCTATTTCCTTGTTTTAGAGTTTTTTCTACATTACTGTAATTTTCATTCCAAGTTTTAGTTTTTAGTTTTAAGTGTTAATTCTTCCTTCAAGAATTAACACGAATTATTTACTGCAATCAAGCTCAAGGATTATTGTAATACTTCAAGATTACCATAGCAACTTTGATTCCAGGTTTTTATTGCAATTAATATTTATTCAGTTTTTATATTATGCCAATTGTTGTTATGAATTATATTTTGAATTGTATTGCTTTCAAGTTAATTATGTCCGGCTAAATTATTAATACCGGTATGTGACCCGTAAGAACTAAAAGAATTCAGTGATACCTTGGCCAAAAATATTTATAAAACAATTTCTGGTTTCCAATTTCCAAGATTAATTTAACTAACCTTGTCACGAGAGTGAGAGGTTAATTAACACGATTTTTCCACGAGAGTGGGAAATTAATTAAGGCAAGAACCTGCATGCGAGAGCTGGGGTTCAACCCAGATAGTGGTAACGAAACATTAATTTTTAAATACACGAGAGTGTTTTAATAAATTAATTAAATTCAAATTGTTTTCAAAAAGTGTTATTAAATTTAAAGTGCATCCACTAGGTTTAGTAGCATAACTTATTTCATGAACACGAGAGTGTATGTCTCAGGTTTTTAAACAATTAGCTTTTACCGAAATACTTTATAGGCCAAGCGATTCACCGAATTCCCTAAGTCCGACTATCACATACTGGTATAACTAGTACTACTATTTTTAATTAAATCGTTTCCCCCAAAAATCGAATATTCATCGCTTAGTTAGACAAACTGTAGCATTAGATCGTATGCGATTGATCCTCAGTCTCTGTGGGTTCGATAATCTTTTAAAACTAGAACGACTAAACTGTATACTTGCAGTTAGTATCCCGATAGACTTATAAAGTCCCGATCAAGTTTTTGGCGCCGTTGTCGGGGACTGATTAATCAATTAAGTACGATTCTTATGTTGCGCGTTTAGACTAAGCAAAAAAAAAACTCTCTTTCGATTTGTATGCCAAATACTCACTCCCGAAGCGAGCCTTTGCATCTACAAATCTTATCCCAGTTACTTAGTATCACCCGAATTTTTTCTACAACCCCCACTCTGAGTATTTTGAGGAATTACAAGAATCCTATAAATCCGACCTCGAAATACTATTGGAGAATCTCAATGCATCACAGACTCATTCTCATCCGAATTACCTTTCCAACCACCAATCCCAACATTTTGAGGAATCGCAAGAATATTATAATTCCAACCAAACTTATCCTCAACCAAATTTCCCCTACAATCACTACACCCAATATTTCGAGGAGACGCAAGTATCCTATAAATCCGACCTCGAAATATTAATGGAAAATTTTAATGAAATATCAATGATGACAAAGCGCTTTACGGAAACACAAAATTCGACTCTATCTCAATTTGAAGAATCAGAAGAATCACATGATTTCGACTTCGAAACATCAATGGAGGATTCCGACGCGACGCTAATTCACTCTAGGGTAGAATCTCTGATGGAGCACTTTGTAGAGACACAAATTGTCCAGAACGAAGAGTTTAGAAAACAAAGTCTTCAAAACAGTGAAAACCTTAGGCAACTGACCAATGTGGTTGACTCGCTCGCGACCCACAATATAGCCTTAGAGACCCAAATCTCCCAGCTTGAACAAAACCTTCTAGGACCATTTCCTGAGGAGAAATTGGATGTTGTAACAACCAGTAGTGAAAAACACGTTGAAAATCCTAAGGAGAGTGATAATGAGTTTGAGGAGAGTAATGATGTGGACGAGGAGAGTTCAACGAGAAAAGAGTAAAGATTGAGAAAAATCCTCCAATACCATCTAAAAGGGAGGTTGTAGAAGAGGTAGAAAAGGGAGCACCTATTGTTATGCCTCACCCCTATACCCCACCGTTTCCTTTCTCGAAAAGTTTTATGGAAGCTCAGATAGACTCCAACTCTAAAACGTATGTGGAGGTATTGGAAAATATCCACACTAATGCACCCTTGTTGGAAGTCTTGCATAAAAAGAGAAAATTAGAGGACCGTGAAACTAGGGATATAATTACTGTTAAGAAGGTAAGGTTAACCTTTGAGGTGGTGGATGAAATCACTAAGCCCAAACTTGAAAAGTTGATACTTAGGATAGATCCAGAACCACCACCACAAGTTCAAAAGAATGAACCACCCCACAGAAGAAAGAAAAGAAAAGGTGAGGGATATGTGAGATGGCTTGATAAGTGGCCATGGAAAATCAACCAGTAGTCGTCCTGGTTTCTAATTTTAATTTTTCTCTTCCATATTTTCATTTTTTTTCTATTTTATGTTAAATTTTATATTTAAGTCGATTATCGGTTGCACCTTTTCATCTGATGCGTTTGAACTATTTCCCCGTAATACCGATAATTATACTCAATTAAATAATTCACGTTAATATTTATAATTATAATTGAATATTATTTTAATTATCGTATTTCCCCGTCTCGTATTAATATACTGAACTAATACTTCCCAATATTTATAGTATCAATCATAATGCATTATATACTAGTATTATATATATATATATACTATTAATTAAAATTCTAGATTTATCTATTATACATATATATATATATACAGTATGTAGTATGTATGCATGTGAGCTGAAATACAATTCTTTGTTCCTTATTCTGCCTAAATTCAAATCGCTGCCCAAGACGGTCGCCTCAAGTCCCCACACCATGCTCTGGAATATATCTGCACTAGTTTGAAAATAAATATTGGACGCAATAATGCTTTGTAATGTATCTGTAGTAAGAAAGAAATGTCACAGAACAAAAACAGCTCTGTTCTGCTAAAAGTTACAAAATTTGTAGCTGTTACGACCGTAACAAATCCCTTACGACCGTCACACGCCTTTTAGCGTGTTACGACCGTCATGCTCGTGTTACGACCGTAACACGGGTTATATCAGTAACCCCTATAGCAGACAGAATCTCTTCTTCTTCTTCCACTACCTCCATAACCGTCCCACTACGTCCATAACCCCCGCCTCAGCTCGTGCTTCTCCAGATGCATGTTGTCTTTTCTGCTCCCTTGACTGACTGTTTGTTTCGTCCTTTTCTTCTTTTCATTTTCCCACATTACTCCCATTCAACTCTTATTTACTCTTCCATCAAAATATTCTTCTTATTCATCTTCCACCATAATTCCTCTTCAATCTTAACCCTCTATAAACACTCTTCTACATTTCTTCTCATTTCACGTCCCTTCCATCTAATTCTCATATACTTTCTCTCATCCATTTAATTTTCTACCATTCTATCCTTCATTTCATTCTCTTCCATGGCTCCACGAAACACTCAACGTCAAGTGAGGCTAGACCGACCACCACCCGACCTATCCACGATTATATTCTGAGAAGACGATGATGGCCAACAAAGAGGAAAGTACATGAAATTCTATTCCCGTTCGGTTGTCCCCACTAAATATGTGGACATCGATTGTTTGGATGCCTTGGGTAGGGCGGAAAGCATCACTTTTATGCTTACGAATACGGGTTTGTTAAATCTCTGTTTAAATCCTTCTCCGACCTTCGAACCGCTCGTGCTTGAGTTCCTCAGTTCATTCTCATACAATACGCCTCCCGACGATCCATTCGCAACCGGTACCGCGAACTTCCACATGTTTAATCAAGAATATTCAATTGATCAAGAAAGAGTCGCTGAACTTTTAGAATTCACTAGAGGTCCGACCGTTCATTGCAAACCTTTCGACCCCGAAGGCGACATTTCTTGGGATAAAGTTGGTTTTTCCCTTTGGATGATCTAACCGGTCAACCCACGGAAAGTTGGCGAGATCTCTGCGCTTCGCATATTCATAATCCCGCTCTGAGGTACTTTCATCGAATTCTCGCAAACATCATTTTTGGGAGGACCAATAATCACAAGGTCAACCAAAATGAGATGTTTCTTATTTTCTGTGCCCTCAACGGTCAAGCTGTCAACGCCGCTCCCTTCATGCTTAGCCACTTTCACACATGCATAAATGCGGCCGGTACCAACCCATTTGTCTTCGGTGGAATCATCACATCTTTAGCATATGCTTTAGGCCTTTTCGACGAGCTTTTGTCCTTGGGACAATATATGATGCCGGCCCAGACGCTAGATGTTATGTACTGCCGCGATTCACATCTGATTCCCAATATAATACTTCCTTGTCCAAATCAGATTAATGTGCAAAGTTTCCAAAATTGGAGTTTCAATTTGAATGAACCAGTCAAGCCGGCTGCACAACCAGATAATGATCATCCTCCGGCTACTCTAGAAGCAATGTATGCTACAATTCTACAACAAGATCAACGTTTCCAAGCAATGGAAGTCGTTCAAAATGAAACATTGCGCCTAGTTCGAGAAATGCAACGCGACCAACACGACTACGCACATTGGAATAACCGCAATTACGAAGCGATATCAAATAAAATGGAGGATTTCAACGAGTCCATACATGCCTTAAACCTTAGAATCGATGGATTGCATGATTATGACTCTGATAGACGTAGAAGACAACGAAATAAAAATAGAGGAGCAAGAGGACAAAATTCTCCAAGCGACGAGTGATCACCCTTCTCTTTTCTGATTTCTCCTGGTACTATCGCATTGAGGACAATGCTTACTTTAAGTTTAGGGGAGTCAGAACATTTCTTACTTCGTTTTTATTATATTTGCTCTATTTAGTATTCCCTTTTAGTTCCCTTTTTTTTTCCTATGAAATTTTAGCCTTTTATGTAAAATTCTCGTGCTTATTCGAATTCCTCCATATTCTTGAGCCATAACGAAAAAATTCAAACGTTATATTAACATATTCAACTAGTATTAAGGTTGCTTATTTTTATAAATAAGAACTCGAGCGCGACTAAAGCAAAATTATTATCATCATAACACTTCAATACCCCAACGTGTTAGATTGATTTAAGTACTTATTATACCAACACCTTAAGACTTAGTTTTAAAGTAATCCCGAGTAGTTTATAAAAGCAATCAGCACCGCCTTGAACGACAAACTACGTGGAGAATCGATGAATATAAGTGTTTGTTCAATATTTTTAAAGAGAAATTTGTATTAGAAGATGCACTTATTAAGTTAGATGATCCTTACCAGATCATTTAATTCAACGGTTGCAGAAACTATAAAATATTTATGCAAACAACCATTATGAATTGGTTCAGTGGTCTCTGGTGCTGAACTTGGTAGGGCGGACGACGGTCCGATCCCCCACAATTTGTAATTGGATAAAGAAGTACCAAATATAACTACCAGAACTCCAAGCTAGATTATAAAGATCAAAGTCACTAACCGGTTACTCCACTATGTGCGCGTAAGGTAAAGGGCTTAATGTGATTGCACCAGAATGAAAACGGGTGAAACGAAACGAAAGTATTAGGTCGAGTTATAATTCATGACTTAATTTGGTCTGCATAAATGAGGGTATCTAGTGTCATTACGGTAATTTTGGTGTCGAAGTCTGAACTTGAGTTATCCAAACAAAAGAATTGACCTGCAACCAAATACGAATTGAATTGTGTTCTATATCTACGTTTGACTTATGCTTAAGTAATTTTTCATTTTTAATTTTTGCTTGAGGACAAGCAAAGGTTTAAGTATAGGGGTGTTGATAACACGAATTTATATAACATATTTGGCTTAATTTTCATAGATAATATTAGTATTTTTATCTATTTATTCTATTTTATTTTTGTATTACGTTGGTATTTCTTTTGTTTCAGGTATTTGTATTAAATAAAAGATCAATTGAGAAAAGAAAGAAATTAAGGGAAAATCGGATTAAAAAGCCAAAGAAATGAAGCAAAAGGGGTGATATAGCAAAAAGGAGGAGTTAAGAAGAAAGAAATAATTATACAAAGAAAAAGACTAAGCCCAGAAGAGCAAAAGCCCAGCAGAAGTTCAGTCCACAAGGTGTTACGACCGTAACAGCCTTGTGACGACCGTAACACGCTAATAACCTTGTGACGAGCGTAACAGACCTGTGACGACCATAACGCGCTATATTTCAACTTCCTCACGTCATGGAGATGTGTCCCATGTTCTCCCATGATTCTGGTAGTTATTCCCATGTTCTCCCATGATTCTGGTAGTTATTCCCATGATCTCCACTAGCCTTCGTACAACATGGAAACGGGAAGTTACAAATGAAGCCTATAAATACAAGTTCAACCTTCAGAGCAAGGGTCGAAGAATTTTCTACAGACCAAATTTCTATTTTTCTACATTATTTCTATTTCCTTGTTTTAGAGTTTTTTCTACATTACTGTAATTTTCATTCCAAGTTTTAGTTTTTAGTTTTAAGTGTTAATTCTTCCTTCAAGAATTAACACGAATTATTTACTACAATCAAGCTCAAGGATTATTGTAATACTTCAAGATTACCATAGCAACTTTGATTCCAGGTTTTTATTGCAATTAATATTTATTCAGTTTTTATATTATGCCAATTGTTGTTATGAATTATATTTTGAATTGTATTGCTTTCAAGTTAATTATGTTCGGCTAAATTATTAATACCGGTATGTGACCCGTAAGAACTAAAAGAATTCAGTGATACCTTGGCCAAAAATATTTATAAAACAATTTATGGTTTCCAATTTCTAAGATTAATTTAACTAACCTTGTCACGAGAGTGAGAGGTTAATTAACACGATTTTGGCACGAGAGTGGGAAATTAATTAAGGCAAGAACCTGCATGCGAGAGCTGGGGTTCAACCCAGATAGTGGTAACGAAACATTAATTTTTAAATACACGAGAGTGTTTTAATAAATTAATTAAATTCAAATTGTTTTCAAAAAGTGTTATTAAATTTAAAGTGCATCCACTAGGTTTAGTAGCATAACTTATTTCATGAACACGAGAGTGTATGTCTCAGGTTTTTAAACAATTAGCTTTTACCGAAATACTTTATAGGCCAAGCGATTCACCGAATTCCCTAAGTCTGACTATCACATACCGGTATAACTAGTACTACTATTTTTAATTAAACTGTTTCCCCCAAAAATCGAATATTCATCGCTTAGTTAGACAAACTGTAGCATTAGATCGTATGCGATTGATCCTCAGTCTCTGTGGGTTCGATAATCTTTTAAAACTAGAACGACTGAACTGTATACTTGTAGTTAGTATCCCGATAGACTTATAAAGTCCCGATCAGTATTTGACAAATTGACTCATCCACAAATTATTCATTGTATTTATCTTTATCTTAATCAACTCATTGGAAGTAATTCATATTCATTGAGGGTGTATAAGTGATTGACCAATTGAGTAAAACGTATTGATTCTTACTTTGTCATTCTATCCCATACGGTTACGCATATCTGATTTTTTTAATAGAGGATCATTTAGACGATTGGATATACCGGGAGCTTTCGCATATATTTCTGAAAAAACAATTTTAAAAAGCGCAAATTATTTTAAACGATCTATTCAACCCCCTTCTAGATCGATCACATCGTCTAACAAGTGGTATTAGAGCACTGGTTCATCTGGTGCTTCACATATTACTTTGTAGAATATGGAGAACGATCCAAAAGGGGCTTATATGAGAGCTCATGTTTTCACCGGTGAAAACTATAGCTATTGGAAAGATTGTATGCGTGTGCATATTAACTCTGTTAGTAGAAAGATATGGAAAGTTATCGAGGATAGTCCTATGCAAATAACCATGATTAATGAGGATAACATCACCATACCCAAACCGGAAGCACTATGGGATAAGGAAGATGAGAAAAGTATAGCTATAATTGGAAAGGTAGAAATATGCTTATTGCTTCTTTAGGTGTGGATGAATATTTTATAGTGTCACATTGTGCTACTGCTAAAGCAATGTGGGATGCTCTACAAATTTCCCATGAGGGGACAAATGATGTTAAACTTGCTAGAATCAATACATTGACTCAAGAGTTTGATCTATTTCACATGAAGCATGGTGAAACCATTGCTGGTATGCAAATGAGATTTTCTCATATAATCAATCACTTACACACTCTTGGTCATGTTACTCCCAATGTAGTTGCTACTAATAAAATTTTAAGATGTCTTAATAGGGAATGGCAACCTAAAGTTACAGCAATCAAGGAAGCCAACAATCTAGCTACACTCGACATAACAACATTGTTTGGGAAGCTTCAAGAGCATGAGAAAGAGCTCATAAATCTCAATAAGCACGAGAAAAAGAAAAAGAAAGAAAAACCAAAAGACACGGAAAATAAGTTTATTGCATTAAAGGTTTCAAGCTTAAAGTCCTCCACCAATAACTCATGTGTGAGTGATTCTAGTGATGATGATGAAATCTCAAGTGAAGACATGGGGTTGTTTGTGAGAAAATATCATAGATATCTTCAAAAGAATGAAGTCCAACACTCGGACAAAAATCTCATCAATTATAGAAGCCAATCAAAATTGTCAAGACAAGATGAAGGTAAGAAATCTAAATCAAGAGGATCATGTTTTACCTGCGGAAAACCCGGTCACTACAAACTGGATTGCCCATTGCTCAAGAAAGACAAAGGAAAAGACAAATTCTAAAAGAAACCTAACAAAGCTAGAAGAGCATACATTGCTTAGGATAGTGATAGTGAAGCTTCAAGAAAAAGTGACTCTAGTAACGAAGAAGAAACGGCCAACCTTTGTCTCATGGCTCATCAAAAGAAGAAAAGTAATGTAAGTCACTCTAAATATGATCATATTGATTAAATGTCTCACATAGAATTGGAAAGAGCTTTTGATACTCTACAAAATGAGGCTAAAGAATCTTTTAAACGATTAGCCTCAAACAAGAAAATGTTTTCATACCTTGAGCAAAAAGTATCCAATTCCCGAAAAGAGTTGGAAGCTCTCAAGGCATCCATGGTAGAGAAAATCAAAACTGATAGCAAAGGTGATAAGTTTTCTTGGCATGATTGGGCTGGATGTGAAACTTGTTATATTTGGCAAAGAGAGGTAAAAACTCTTAAAGCCAAACATGACAAGGCTTTACAACTCAAAATTACTTTTAGCATTGATAGATCAAATTTCAGAAGTAGTATGATTAACCCTTATAAAAAATACACTTATGAAATAAGAGATCCTCCAAGCAAAAGTAACTTACCCAAAACTCTAACTTGTTTATATTTTTGCAAAAGGGGGCACACTATTGGAAAATGTCAATTTAGGAGGTTTTTGGTTCCTCTAGACATTTTTAAATGGTTGCCAAAATGCAACTCAAGTATCATTCAAACACAAGGACCCAATAAAAATTGGGTACCTATTTCCCTTGTTTAAATTTGCAGGTGGAATGTCTTGAGACTACGGAGAAAAGATGGTTTCTCGATAGTGGGTGCTCAATACATATGACGGGCGACATCTCTCTATTTTTCGACTTTGTGGCTAAAAAAAAAGGATTTGTCACCTATCGCGACAATAATAAAGGAGCAATACTCGGTAAAGGTAGTGTAGGTAATCCCTCTTCTACTACTATCTCTGATGTCCTATTAGTTGATGGTCTTAAACACAATCTTATTAGTATTAGTCAATTATGCAACAAAGGATACAATGTCTCTTTTTCAAAAGGTTGTTGCATAATTGAACACAATGATAAGAAAGATGATGTGTTCAAAGGCTTGAGGGTAAACAATGTATACATGCTTGACTTGAATAATGTATTCCTAACCGGAGCGAAATGTCTAGTCACTTTAAATGAGGATTCATGGCTTTGGCATAGACGTCTAGCTCACTTGAATTTTGATTTGTTAAATAAAATTGTCTCAAAAGATTTAGTAGTTGGTTTACCAAAACTAATATTTTCCAAGGATCACTTATGTGATGCTTGCCAAATGGGGAAGCAAACAAGAATCTCGTTTAAATCTAAAAACATTGTTTCTACAATGACACCTCGTGAACTTCTCCATATGGACCTTTTTGGACCATTTAGAATTAAAAGTCTAGGTGGTAACTACTATGGATTCGTTATTGTAGATGACTACTCGAGATTTTGTTGGACAATTTTCTTAGAAAATAAAAGTGACACCTTTTCGGCATTTGAATAATTTGCCAAGTTTTCTCAAAACAAATTGAACACTAGTATAGTTACTATTCAAAGCGATCACAGTGGTGAATTTGAGAATGATCTCTTTGATAAATTTTGTGAAAAATACGGCATTGATCATAATTTTTCCGCACCACGTGCTCCATAAAAAAATGGAGTGGTGGGACGTAAAAACCGTGTTTTAGAAGAACTCGAAAGAACTATGATCGATGAACACCATCTTCCAAAATACTTTTGGGCCGATTCCATTAACACGGCATGTTATGTGTTGAATAGGGTTCTAATACGTCATATTCTAAACAAAACTCCCTATGAACTTTTGAAAGGAAGAAAACCAAATATTTCTCATCTTCACATTTTCGGATGTAAATGCTTTGTGTTAAATAATGGTAAGGAGAATCTAGGTAAATTTGATTTAAAAGCTGACGAATGTATCTTTCTCGGATACTCTCAATTAAGTAAAACTTATAGAGTATTTAATAAAAGATTACATATAGTTGAAGAGTTTGTGCATGTTTCCTTTGATGAATCTGATCCGAAATTAGTCAGAAAGGGTAGTGTTTATGATGGTGCAGGTGTATCTTCGGAAAGCATACTACAAGATCCCAAAGAAATAGACTCGGAATCTACTAAAATTGAAGAAGAGTTGGATAAAGTATCTGAAGAAAGAGGGGAAGATCATCCAATCAATAAAAATGATCTTCCTTTGGAATAGAAAACCTCTAAGGATTATCCCATCGACAACATCCTAGGAGATATATCGAAGGGAGTCACCACTCGCTCTAAGTTAAGTAACTTATGTTCTCATTTTGCTTTCGTCTCTCAAATTGAACCCAAAAACTCTAAAGATGCCTTACTCGATGAACTTTGGTTTTTAGCCATGCAAAAGGAACTAAATCGGTTTAAAAGAAATGAGGTTTGGGACCTTGACCCCCTCCGCGAGATCATCGAGTTATTGGAACTAAATGGGGTTTTAGGAACAAACTAGACGAAAACGGAATTATAACTCACAACAAGGCTTGACTTGTTGACCAAGGGTATAACCAAGAGGAAGGCATCGATTATTAGGAAACTTATGCTCTGGTGGCCCGACTCGAGGCTATACGCCTTTTGCTTGCATATGCATGCTCACAAAACTTCAAATTATTTCAAATGGATGTAAAAAGTGCTTTCTTAAATGGATACATTAATGAAGAGGTTTATGTGTCTTAACCTCCTGGTTTTGAGAATTTTGAGAATCCTAACTATGTTTACAAACTTAAGCGTGCGCTATACGGTCTTAAACAAGCCCATAGGGCTTGGTACGAACGTTTTAGAAAATTCTTTCTAGATCAAGGATTCTCAAGAGGAAAGGTTGACACAACCCTTTTTATTAAGCATGAAGGAAAACATTTTATTTTAGTTCAAGTTTATGTAGATGACATTATTTTTGGTTCTTCTAACATATCTTTGGTTAAGAAACTCTCTAAGCTAATACAGGGAGAATTTGAGATGAGCATGACGGGGGAGTTAAACTACTTCCCTGGACTTCAAATCAAGCAACTAAATAAAGGGACATTCGTGAGTCAAACGAAATATTTTCTTGACCTACTCAAACGATTCGACATGACAAAATCAAAAGCAATAGATACTCCTATGCCTACGGTCGTGAACTTAGACCGAGATGATAATGGTAAGCCAGTCGATACAAAAAGGTATAGAGGTATGATTGGTTCCTTTCTCTATCTTACAGCCTCTCGTCCAGATATCATGTTTAGTGTTTGCATGTGTGCTCGGTTTCAATCATGTCCTAAGGAGTCACATTTAAAAGCCGTAAAGGACATACTTAGGTATCTTAGTGGTACAACTAAGTATGGACTTTAGTTCTCCAAGGGTAGTGGTTGTTCTTTGGTTGGCTATTCTGATTCCGACTTTGCCGGTTGCAAATCGAATAGGAAAAGCACTAGTGGTAATTGTCATTTCTTTTCAAATTCTTTGGTCAGTTAGCATAGCAAAAAGCAAGTTTTCGTTGCTTTGTCAACTGCCAAAGCGGAATACGTTGCAGCCGGAAATTGTTGTGCCCAAATCTTGTGGCTCAAACAATAATTGCTCGAATTCAATATCCGACTTGATCACATTATTATTTTTTGTGACAATACAAGTGCCATCAACCTGACCAAAAATCTGATTTTGCACTCTCGCACAAAACAAATTTAGATAAGGAATCATTTCCTAAGGGATCATGTGGAAAAGGGTGATGTCATTTTCGAGCATGTTGATAGAAAAAATAAACTTACCGGCATTTTTACTAAACCACTCGCTACAGAACCCTTCTTTCACATCTGTAGGGAACTTGGTGTTCTCGATATCTCGGATAGGTTGCAACTTAATTAAGTTGCATGCTCCTTATTTTATTGCAAATATTCCCTTAATGTTCAATGCACTTATTGATAGTCTAGTGAAAACTCTCATCAATCTTCATAAAGGTAATATTCATCCTATCTATCTCCCTTTCTTGATCATATATATGTGTTTATTTAGGTCATCTTCTTACTCTACATTCATTACACTGTTGATATACATGTGTGATTTATTGTTATTTTCCCTATTTCATGACCTTCCTTCAAAAATGTAGTAAATCTCAAAATTTTGTAGGATGAGTCGACTCACAACTAGAGTGCGTCGACACACTCTTATATAAACTCTTCAGTATCATTTTTTTAAACATTACGTCGATGCACGACCTAGTTTGGTCGACGCATCTCTCGAATTTTCAGATTTTTTTGTATGTTGGGTGGTTTATATTAATTCATTTATCCTTATTTCATCCAAACCCCAAAAACCCTAAACTCCTCTAAACCAAAAACGAAATTCCCTCTACTCCAAACTCCTCAAGAAAACTTCATCATAGCCACATCCAGGGTTGCAAATAAGAGAACCATCAGAGGTAGCTCCTCTAATGCTCCTTCCGAATCTCCGGTAAATGCTCTTTCTCTTATCTCAGATGACATTGTTGAATCTTATGAAGCCAAGTTTGGAAAAAGAAAATTTGTTAAGCAATTCTTTTTGGAAATGATAACTTTGGGCCATTTACATCTTCCTGAGATCATTGATCTTATTAGATTTCAGAAACTTCACAACTTTCTTGAATGTAAGGATAAGTATAATGAAGATTTGGTTAGGATATTTTTTGTGGGTTTTCAAGGAAATTTTGAGGATTTTGAGTTTAGGTATAGAATGAATAACAAAAATTACATGATCAATTCTCATGTTTGGAAAGATTTGGTTCAGATGTGCCCTGTTGACTCTTATTCTATTAAAATTTATGACTCTAATGTTGCTCCTGGGTATGAATTTAAGACTTCTTTGAACTTTATGCTCAATAAACCCTACACTGAGCGGATTGTGAACAGTGATCTATTTCCCAAATTTGTGACCATGGGTGCTCTAGCTCCTATTGATAGGATTTTGTTTTGGATCGTCTGCCACATCATTTGACCCAAAAGGGTGGGTACTCTCGCATGGACAAGCCAGAGGTTCAACTCATGTATGTACTCAAGAACAAAATCAAAATTCATTGGCCATACTACTTTGCTAGCAGGATCTTTGATCTACACAAGTTTGAGAGAGGAACTTCACTATGCTACCCGTCATTTATCCAACGAGCTCTCAACAGAGAAAGTATTCGGGTGCCCGGTATCTCTTACGTAAGTTTGGGTATGGACCAAGAATTTTCCAACAAATCACTCACCTTAATGGGTTTTCTGTGGGATCCCCAAAGGCAAAGATACAGACATATCATAAGAAGTAACCATGTACAACTCCATAATATTAATGATGAAGAGGATGAGGAAATTGACATTGAGAGTGAAGAAGAAACAAGTAATAATAATGATGAAAATATGGAAGCGGATACTCCTGCTGCTCAAAGCGACAATACTAGTGTGTTAGCTCAATTGGAAAGGATGCAAATTTGGATAAATGAATATGCTTCCCTCCAAAATGAACGGATCTCCAACCTCTAAAATATCATCAAGGTCCAAAGTGAAAACTTTGCTTCTTATTTGATTGTCCAAGATCAAAGCTATTCAAATCTGTATGGAATGATTCAAACACAAGCTGACAACTTTGTCTCCTTCCAATCCACTTTCATGCAGCACTTTCAACATCCTTCTCAATAAGGTCCTTCAACCCAAAACCAAGACCAAAACCAAGACAATGAAAATTGAACCTGCTTCGTGTCTTGTTTCTTTTTACTTAAATTTCATTTTGGTACATTTTTGTAATGTCTTGCCTAACTCTATTTGTTTTCCTTAAACCTACTTTATGTTTGTTTAAGTGCATTTATCATTTAGTATATATATATATATATATATATATATATATATATATATATATATATATATATATATATATATATATATATATATATATATATATATATATATATATATATATATATATATATATATATATATATATATATATATATATATATATATATATATTACTTTGTGATGACTGTCTATTTATCTCATTTTCATTATTTCTCATTTTATGTGAATGACATTTAGTGCGTTAAGATGCAGATTTATGATCTTTACTCTTTTTTTGCTACTATTGATCAAATGCTTTTCCCTTTTTGATGTTATCAAAGGGGGAGAAGTGCTATGAGAGTGAAATAGACTTACAATTTCTGAGTTCTGAAAATGTGCACAAACTCAGGTCGTAAGTCTTGATCTGACATTATTGTGTAGGTTTTCCCATCATCAAAAAGGGGGAGTATGTGAGGGAAAGATTCATGTTTTCATGATGTCAAAACTTCTCCTATCCTTAATGACATGTGTGGTACATAAAATATACTTGGGACAAAGTATGAGATGCAAGCTTGGATTAAAATAACCTTTTTTCCAGGAAAAACAAAGACCGTGTCAATGCAAAACTAGCTCCGGTCGATTCAAATCTGTGTGCTTCTCCCTGGATGTGTTGCACTGACCCCTTGGTCGACTTAACCTGATTGTCAAAGAAAACTGAAGGCTGCATCGACGCAACCCCCTGGTGCGGTCGACTCATTCAATATGTTTGGTTCATCTCCTTGATGCGGGTTGTGTTGCACTGACCCAAGGCTCTGGTGCGGTCGATGCATTCAATATGTTTAGCTCATCTCCTTGGCGCGGGTTGTGTTGTATCGACCCAAGACTCTGGAGTGGCCGATCGCTCACTTAACACTCTCAAAATTATATTTGTCTTATTTTCTTTCTTTCTCAGATATTATTGGTTTTTCACTAACATATATAAATATAGTTTAGATTCCTTTTGAAAAGTTAACAAGAACTAGTGAAAGATACACATAGTGCTCATCATCTTCATCCTCTCTTCTCAAAAATCAACGTCTATACATAATCATAGTTGTTGATTCAAGAAAAGTGTTGTGGTGATAACATTCAAATCAAGGATTCAATTCATATTTGGGTTGAGAAATTGTGGACTATTCTTGAAAAAAATTGTTTGGATTTTCTCCTCCAAGATTCCTATTGGTGCAGGGTTTTTTGCACAAGTCTTTGCTTCATTGAATTCAGCTGAGTGAAAGGATTAAGAAACTGTGGGTTTGCTTAATCAAGTAGCGGTAACCGGGGGATTGTGAAGATAGATTTAGGGTTAAATTTCTTGCGATCGAAATCAGCCGATTGAAAGGATTAAGAAACGGAGGGTTTTCTTAATCAAGTAGCGGCAACCGGAGGTTTGTTCTAAGAATTTGGCATTTGGTTTGGCTCAAACCAAGTAAAGGGAAGAAAACGGTTACATCAGCAACATTGGTTGGTTTGTATTGTGAACTATCTCTTCTCTTGTAACATTTGCAACTTAATATCAAATATCTCAATTCTAGATTCTAGAATTGGGGGCAGATGTACCCTACGCGAGGACGACAAGGGGAATTTCCTTAACAAATCGTGTGTTCTTCTTTTTCTTTATTTCCATACTTGACTACTATGATTTGTGAAAATTAACTTGTCAAATATGCTTATATTGAAATTGTGGTGTATTGATATTATTTCACAACATTGGTAACAATCCTTTTGATTGATACCTAAGTAAAATCACCACTATAATTTAGTAAAATCAAACCTAAGGTGCTTTTCTCATAAGGTGTTTGACAAATTGACTCATCCACAAATTATTCATTGTGTTTAGCTTTATCTTAATCAACTCATTGGAAGTAATTCATATTCATTGAGGGTGTATAAGTGATTGACCAATTGAGTAAAACGTATTGATTCTTACTTTGTCATTCTATCCCATATGGTTATGCATATCCGATCTTTTCAATAGAGGATCATTTAGATGATTGGAGATTCCGGGAGCTTTCGCATATATTTCTGAAAAAACAATTTTAAAAAGCGCAAATTATTTTAAACAATCTATTCAACACCCCTTCTAAATCGATCACATCGTCTAACAAGGATAGATAAAGAACTATTGATGACAAGAGCCTCAATGAAACCTCTCCAAATAGGACCAAATCTCATTCTCTCCATCATAAAACAAAGAAAATTCCAAGAGACACAATCATAAGCCTTATCAAAATCCACTTTCAACAATATACAACTTTTCTTATTCCTCTTCACAAAATCCATGGTTTCATTCAAAACGAGAATCCCGTCCAACATGTTCCTACCGGAAAGGAAAGCCGATTGACAAGGAGAAATGAGCTTACGAATAACCAACTTCAACCGCGAAGAAAGAAGCAAAGCCAAGATTCTATATAAGCTACTAATGAGACAAATCAGCCTATAATCATCCAAAGAAATCAGGTTCTCAACTTTGGGAATCAAAGATAAAAAAGCGGTTGTGATCGCTTTAGGGATAGTAGGAGAAGCATGGAACTCATTCACAAAATTAACCATATCAACCTTAACCACCGACCAACAAGACTTGAAAAACCCCATGTTGAAACCACCCGGACCCGAACTCTTCTCTCCATCAGAACCCCACACTACCTCTTTGATTTCATCCTCCAAAAAAGGCACCCAAAGATAGTATCTCCTCCGCCGAAAGTTGACAAAATTTAACTCCAATTAAATTAGGCCTATTGAACCAAATTTCTTAAAAAAGATGCTCAAAATGACTCTTGATCCCATCTTTGACTTGTTTCACCTTATCAATCCAACCATTAGGAGAGTTGAAACTCAACAAAGATTTCCTTTTAAATCGTTGTTTCATGGTTTTATGAAAGAATTTAGTCATTAGAATCACCCTTCTTAAGCCACGAACATCTAGCCTTTTGACGAAGAAAACTCTCTTTATCAATAATGGAACTCCACACTTTCTTGGAAGCAAGAAATCTCTTGTTGGCTAAGGCAACAAAATCCACCGGACTATCAGAAGATGCTTTAAAATCTAAAGCATTGATATCTTTGATATCCACATCTAAGTTCATACGACCAAACACCTCATAATCCCAACCCCTTAGGTGCCCTCTTAACAACTTCAACTTCTCTTTAATCACAAAAGCGGACTTTTCCTCCACAACTAAACTCTTCCAAATATTCTCTTCAAACGAAAGAAAATCATCATGCTTCGTCCATTCATTGAAGAACTTAAACGGCTTCGAACCCCAATCAACGGAAAAACCTTTAAGCCAAATAGGACAATGATCGAAGAGGTCTCTTTCCTAGATGATTTGCCCCTTAATCTTCCAAGCTTCAAGTAAACCTTCGGAGAGTAAAAACCTATCAATATGACTCATAGCCCTACCATCCAAACTAAGAGAAGCTCTTACCTACTACTGGCGGATCAATAACCTCCAAACGATCGATAAAATTACTAAACTTGTCCATCTCAGATTGATTAATAAAACCAAAGATTCCTTTTGCTCCCCTTCTTTTTTCACTGCATTAAAATCCCCCAATACACCACTCCCCACTTGAAAACTTAAACTTGAAACACAAAATTCCCTTCCACAAAAGTCTCTTATTCCTAATAAAAAAAGAAGAGTAAACATTCACCACATACAAATTCAGGCCCCTCCCCAAAACATGAAGACCCAGAAACCCTTCACCATTAAAACTAAAAACTAACTCAAATAAACCAAGTCTCCACATAATCAAAAGACCTCCCAATCTACCACAAGAACCTTTGAACAGCCACTGAACATCGGATCCTCCGAAAGCTCTATCACTAACTTATCAAAAACCAATTGTTCCTTAGTCTCTTGAATAAGGCAAAGATCAAACCCCTCTTTTTTATTAATTGACTTAGCCACTTTCTCTTAGCCAGACAACCACTCCTACGAATGTTGTAAGATAGAACATTCATAATGAACCTTTCAGTTTAGCATCCTTCGGACCTTTTAGAACTTTCGCCTCCAATTCTCTATTTTCCAACTTCTTAATGGCCCCAATGAACACATCCTTCAAATCACCACCTACGACCCTAAAATTCGTCACCTTCGCCCAAATCTTTGAAGCCACTTCATCTTGCTCTTTCACCCAAAAACGCCTACTGCCTTGAACAAGACCATCATCAAAAATCTCTGATACAAGTGACGCTCTCACTGTCAATCACTTCTGGTACCCATTTCTTCACTAGATTTATCTGAACTTATGTAGAGACATAAATTTTATAAGATTAGTTGAAAGAATTTATAAAAGCAATTTATGATGATATTTATAAATTATTTTAAACTTACTTTCATAAGTTTTTTTAGAATATTTTATATAAAAACATCTTATAACATATTTAAAAGAAAATTAATATTATTTTATCATTTATTATAAAAATAATTTATATAAACTTATATAAGTAAATGTTTATATTGATAAATATTTGTGTTATAAATTGCAAATAAACTCTTTACATGACATGAACTAAATGAATTTATATATCATCTCAAAATCTAATCAACGAATTAGCTTTCCTAAACATATATAAACACTCATTGATTAATGAGCTAGTGAGATTGTTTATTTGTAAGAAAATGATAAGAATTCATTTAATTAAAATAAACTACACATGCATGTCTAGAATGCAGGTTTAGAGAGAAAATATCTCCCTTCTTTTTAGGTTTATTGGGCTTCTCTCTTCCATGCATGGTTTTTAGGGGTATGTTTAAATTTTCATGGAAAATCGCCTTTTTCTTTTGTTGTTTCTTTAAGACTTTTCATATGTTTTTTTTTTTTTTGCAGTTTCCTCACTCATCTAGTTTAGATTCAGCTCGTTTAGTTGGTGTTTCAACTGGCCGCTTTTTAGGTTGTGTAGTTGAGGTTATATAGTAGCATTTAAACATTTTCAATGTTGCATTTCTATTGGTTCTCGAAGGAAGCATCCTCCTTTTATTTTTCCAAATGAGAAAAAAAAGGTGAGTCTCTTTTTTCTTCACCAATTTTGGTGATGTTGCTCAAGAATGAGAGTTACTATGGAGTAATATGCTTGTAGGTACAATCATTTGTAGAGGATCTTATTAGCAGACGATCCTTGGTGATTTTGACGTTGACAACACCTAATCTCTACTGGTGTTCATATTTAAGTGTTACATTATTCATTAAAAGTGTGATTCTCTTGTTTGATATTTTTGGTCTTTGAGATTATCCTAACATAATATTTGTTTGGTTATCTTATTTTAGTTCTAGAGATCAGTCGGTAAAAAAATTATTTGGTTTGTGTGTTCAGTCGCCAAAAATTATGTTTGGTTTGGGGGACCAACCTATGTAAAATCTTGCATCTTTGTAATAAGGTTCGTAGTCATATCTATAAAAGCTTAAGACATTATTTTAGTGGAACTCTCGTGAAGAAATTTTTGAAGTGAAGATTAGACCAAATGATAGGCGGAACCTACAAAACTCTCTTTATTCCTTTATCTTTTACTTCTGTTGATTTATTTTTCTTTTCTCTCTAATTCTTTTTCTATTTCCGACTACTTTATCTCTAGACTATTATAAATAGTTTTCAAAATAAAAATAATTTTTCAAATAATTAATAACGGAGGCTAAAAAAGCCCAAAAGATAATAAAAATAGTCAAAGAGCACGAGAAGTTTAGGTCAACACAAGAGACAATTAGAGACAAAAGAAAAAGATAAAAAAAAAACTCTACATTCGTGTTTTGAGTCAGTTGTTCAATAGATGTGTAGTGTGATTTCATAATTTGACTTAGTTTGTGATATCATTGTACCGGCTGAGCAAGACAAACATGGGTATATATATATATATATATATATATATATATATATATATATATATATATATATATATATATATATATATATATATATATATATATATATATATATATATATATATATATATATATATATATATATATATATATATATATATATATATATATATATATATATATATATATATATATATATATATATATATATATATATATATATATATATATATATATATATAGAGAGAGAGAGAGAGAGAGAGAGAGAGAGAGAGAGAGAGAGAGAGAGAGAGAGAGAGAGAGAGAGAGAGAGAGAGAGAGAGAGAGAGAGATGGGTATCATGAGTACACCCCACAAGGCCATAACAACGAGAGAAAAATAGAAAAATACCACCACCATCGACGCTGGAAAAGGAAACAACAAATCAAAAGCATGCAATTTAAAAAGCCTCTACAAAGAACTTTAAACCAAATAAACTCCTTGAAATCTCAAGTTAAGGTAAAGATGAATGAGACCTCTCAGAGCTTAAAAAGTCTAAAAGGTAACCTAACACATCCCCCTATCTTTCTAAGAACATAAAAGGATCATGCTCCTAACTTCTAAAGGAGAAAAATAATGACCCAAGAGATAGATTTGATTCTACTTCTAAGAAAGGTCGTGGACCGTGCTCACACCATGATCAACAATCAAGTTTTTCGCATAAAAAATAACATGTTGTCACGTTTTTTCTAAATAGTACTGATCACCTCATGCTAAATCGAGGTAAGACTAAATAAAACTCCTTCAACCTCTCAATCCCCTAGTACAACCCAACTATCGCCTCAGGTAAGACCATGACACTACAAAAACCCCACACTCACTTTGAACCATATAACTAGAATAAACCTGCATTGTACCATTCAAGGATTAACATAGCTTTGACAGATAGATTAAATTGAGCTTGAACTCATATGAATATAAGACAATAGTGACATAAAAGGAAAGAGATATGTGGACATTACCAACACAAATTATTTGAATGGAACTACTATTTGATAGGTAGACTCTAATAGGTCTAATGTAATAAGAAAAATACTCAAACAAGTGTAAAGAAAAACAAAATATGATCCTTGGCTCCATAACCAATGAGCCATCAAATTAAATTATTTTTAGACAATAGGCTACGATCTAGAGGGAGGTGAATAGATCTCTAATGAAATTTTCTTATATAATTTTTTTTAAAAGAGTTTTAACTATGGCATGCAGAAACAATCCAAGATCTACAATTGTCTATCTCGAACCGTTATCAAAAAGATCGAATAAGCGTTAAACCTTATAGAACGTATTTGGTTGATGAGAAAATTAGTCATTTTTTCAACAGCAACGTTTAACTAAAACCACACAATAGTAATCAATTTCTAATGAAATATCGAACAAAACTTGACTAAATAATTTGTCGAACACTTCGTGTACAATCAATTCAAAACTGATTTTTCTTTGATTTTGTTGCTATAAGAAACCAATTACACTTATATAGATTGCAATCAACTCAACAAAACAGTTTGAAATATTTGACAAATAAATTATCTCAATATATCGATTGCACAATTAATAGTTTCATAATTTGCAAGTAAAAATAAAATAGAGAGAGTGTGTGTGCGAGAGAGAGAGAGAGAGAGAGAGAGAGAGGAGAGAATGATTTGTTTAGGCAGTTTGTAACACCCTAAAATCTAGATTTAATTATTTAATTGATTATTTGTGATTTATTGTGAGTTTATGTGATGCATGTGTGGTGTGCTATGAGATGGTGAAGAACTAATGTGCTAGTTAGAATTATTTGAGTTTAAATAATTTTGTTATATTATTAAGATTTATTAATAATTAAATAGAATAAATAGTTTAAGGGAGAATAAGGGCATTGTGGTAATATATGATGATAAGTGAGGGCTTAAGGGGAATAACATAGAAAGGGTCCAAGGGGTAAAAAGACACAATATGAGAATAGAGATCATTCTGTGCGATCGTAGAATTGGGAGAAACGCGAAGAAGAGACTAGGGCTTAGAGGAGAAGTCTGTAGAATGCGAAGGAACGGATCGATCGATAGGAATTCGAGGTAAGGGGTGTAACCTCAGTTTTATTATGATTGATAGGGGTTAAGGTAGATATAGGTTATGTCTTATGTGATTGATTGGATGAAATATATGATGAACTTGTTGATTTATGATGCCTGTATGCCATGCTATGTCCTCAATATGATGTGATGATGTATTTTGATGTTAATATGTGGTATATGATGATTGTTATGCATTTTGGATTGATTTTGGTACTGTAATCGAAATTGGAATGGGGCTAGACAATGCAAAAATCGTAACTGAGAAGTTGCAGTTTTGCAAGCAGTGTCGGGCGAGCTTGGGGCGAGCAGAGCGCTCCCAGCATCGCCAGACGAGACAAGAAGCGAGGGAAACTGTGGAAAAGGAGAGCTCCTGAAAAATTTATGGGGAGGGGCTTGTCGCCCCAGCATCGTCGGGCGAGCGAGGCAGTGATGGTCCCAGTCGCTCCTTTCGTCAGAAAAGTAGAGCGCTCCCAGGGTCGCCAAGCGAGGCTTAGGCGAGCAGACCTGGTAGTATTTTCAAAGTGTCATAACTTGAGTTTCGGGACTCCATTTGATGTGTCGTTCGAAGTGTTGAAAAGCTAAAACACTGAAATATATTATGACATAATTATATAATTCGTTTGATGCATGGTTCTAGTACCTATATGTTGATGAGATTGATTTATTACATTTTTGCTATGATATGAGGTTCTATTTGTTTTAATGGTGAATATGATGTTGTTATGAAGTGTTATCAAGTTTCTATGATGTTGTTGTGATGTAATCGATGTGATCTATGATGATGTTTTGGTGATGTGCGTGTTTAAATATGTAATACATGATATGTGATGATTATATGATAATTATGTGAATGATGATGCAATTGACTAATCGTGGTCGAATTTATATGACGTTGTTGTACATTATGTTATCATAGCATTTTTGGATGGTGGTCCACTTGTGTCGAGCCTCAATCCTATTGTGTAGATTGAGTGCATTTATGATGTGCTCCTGTTCTAAGAGAGAGTCGATCCTATGGTGGGGATCTTTGGAGGATGATGAACCTGGTGTCCATAAACATGGGTAACACATGCATTGAGTCAGTATTGTGCATTAACATCCTATGTGACATTGCATGATTTTGTTGATGAGTGTTGATGTAATGATAGTTGGGAATTATGTGAATATATGATGAATTTGATGATGAAAGGTTCCTAAGTGATATTGTGATGTATCTATGAGCATAACATGTTGATAAATGATATGTGTTGTTATATGATGAGGTTCTTTGTAATTACTCACCTTTTCCTTATATCTTTTATAACGGATTATGATTACTCGCCCTTTTTGTTCCAATGTTGCCTCCACGCGGGTAACACGCAGTTGACGAGGAGTAGTTTGTAAAAGCATCAACGATAGCTTCAAAGTGTTTTATTTAATTTTCTACATTAGTAGTGTCTTGCTCTGATATGTAACATCGGGTTGGGAACGCTTGTTATATGAATTTTGTGTTTTATGTAGTAAACACATTTTATGAGGATTTTTGAACATATGGGATTAGTTTTAATTCTGGATTTTGATGAGACTATAATTATTATGAGTTTGTTTTATAAAGAATTTTTTATGACGAGGATTTATGTTGCGATGATTTTAAATTATATGAGGAATTATATTTAGATGCATGCTTAACATTGATGTAACCCGTGTTACTGAGTTGGATTGTTATTATGATGTTTTCTATGAAGTGTGACACCCTTGAGTGGTGATTTTTATTTGATTTAATTAGTAAATTATATGAGAAATTCATGTGGGGTTAGAAGGGTGTTACACAGTTCCCCAATCAGCATCGTTATGGGTAATTCTGCCTTCAATTCTAATGGAATTGAGATAATGAAAATTAACCTTTACAAATGTAGTTTACAAGAGCAAAATAGAAATCCCACCATCCAAGCCCTATGTATGATGTTGATACTAACTTCTTCTCTTCCCTGAATCTTGAGCTCGATCAAGTAACCCAATACTTCCAATTTGATGATACCGTTACTCCTCTACTAGAACCCCGCTCTTCAAAGATTTCACTCGGCTGAATCCAAATTATGAATGTATTATGACCCAAAGTTACCAAAATGATCATCCAGTTATCTTTACTCCTTCGACAAAAATGTCTTTCTTTGAAGCTTTCACTCGGCTGAATCTAATTTGCACAATCTTGTGAAAACTCCCAAATCAATCATTGATCTTGGGAGAAAACCCCAAATGGATTTATCTTGAAACCCCCAAAGAATTTAAACCCAATTTGATTACAACAATCCTAATTGGACCTTATCAATCTTGTTTCTAGATGGCACCCAACAAAAATGATTATGTGTAATTGTTGTGTACATGCATAGAAGAAAATTGAAGATGATGAGTAATGCTTTATATGTTCCTGGTTTCAATTTTGTAAAAAAATTATGCATGAATGTATTTGAAATTCTGGTATGATAGAACTCAGATGTCCTATGACATATTTGGACATCTGATCTGACATACACAAATAGACAAGGTATTAATAATAAAAACAGTACTGAAAAAGCATAAACAACACAAGAATTGTTAACCCAATTCGGTGACAATAACACATACTCTGGGGGCTACCAAGCCATGAAGAAAATCCTCTATCAGTAGTACTAATTAAAAGCTAAACTCCCTCATTTACAACTTATCACTTAATCACTACCCAATGCAACTTCTATCTAGGAACTCCTAGATATGAGTATACCCACTCACTTCCAATCACTGCAGCGATGTCTAACAGTCACAGTCCCAGTTAGTGTATCGATGGCCTTTCACCTAAATGAAGATCAAACTTCAAATACAAATAAACCCCTTAATCAAGACACCCCTTTATTAAGAATAACATATTTGATCTTGCTTCACAACTTTGATCAAGAACAATACTTAGAGTTGCTTAAAAGCTTCCTCCAAGACCAATACTACCTCTTGTTTAAAAGCTTCAAGGAGAACAATAATAGAGACTACAACTCTATAACATCAGTCCAACTCACAACCGAGTGGAACATACAACCAACTCTCCTAGAGAGTGGTACAGACTCATCCCTAATACCCAACCGGATTTGGCCCTTCAAATCACAGCTCTTTGGCTATTACAAATAGCAAAAAATTCTGCTACAAAATAGGTCTTCAATCAAATATTCCTAAATTATCTCCATATTTAGAAAGTCAATATTTCTTAAAACATTCTTCTTGATTCTTCTTGACCTAAAAATCAGCTCCACATAGGATAATATACTATCCTCAAAGTATATTTTGTCTCTGTGACTTAACAGAATATAACAGTTCAGTTCAGCTCAGGCGCAATTTCGAATGAACCTGCATAAGACATCTTGTCTAACATGTTGATCTAGATGTTGAAACACTTCAACTCAACATGTCCTAACATAACATAGGACTTCTTGCTCAACCTCTACCTGTTAGCAAGTTAATACTGCTGCTATATTAGTTTTACCAAGTGTAGCGGTAGAAATGCTGAGACTAAGCCATTGTATTGACTTGACTTGCACAGATCAAATAAAAATCGCCATCACGCTTTATTGTTTCTGAAGGAATGGGAAAAGAGCGAATAAACTAAAAAGGGGGAGAGAATCTAAGTTAGGGGGTTGGTTATGCAAAGGGAAGGTATTATCACCCTAAACATCTACGGTACTCCACAGGAACCTCTTTGAAAATTTATGTACTTTGGCTATAAAAGTTGTATAAAAAATAGATTGTGGGGATGAGAAGAGAAATATTTTTTACAATTTTTTCACCCGCCGCGGTTGTGAACCTTTAGTGCCTACATACCACCTTCCCTGTAATATAGGATCAGGGTACTCGTAGTTCACCTTTTAAAAATTTAAAAAAAAACACAAGTGTGTTGGTTAATTATAAGAGATGAGACGTCATCATCGTATCCGAGTGGAAAACATACTTACTACCCACGATTATGAGAAAGGAGAATTTACATCATCTCAAAGTGGAGAATATGGCTTGGACTTTAAAATCAACAAAGCCTCAGTGGCAAAATGGTTTGAATGAGATTGATTGACTTTTAGTCTTCTCACAAAAATGTTAGAGTATTACTAAGTTTTTTAAAGTTTGATGAAGAAAATATTTTTGAAAATTCATGGACCTAAGTCCAAGTTTATTGTGAAAACGGTTCAAGTTTAAAAACAAGAAAAGTTTTCAAAGGAGGGAGAAGATTTTTGAAATTAAAGAAGGTGGGGGGAGATGAAGGGACTATCCTAAAGCATAAGGTAAAAGCTAGGGAAAAGAATTGTCTAACCAACAAGAAGCCAACACTTGACATAATGAGTCAATGTAGAATTTCCATCCTTTGGATTTGAAACCTAACAAGCAAGGATAATGAAACCTCTTAAGAAAACTAAGCTTCAAAGGCATTAAGTCTTCACAAAAATTGGGCAGAGTAACGGCTGTATACAGATGAATTCCCAATCACAGACAGAGAATATAATCAAAATAACCTGCACACAAAGAAAACAAACAATCCAATGTCTTGGGATAAACCCCAAGAACTCCAGGAAATATTGCAATGGAAGTCACAATGTCTCAAGGTAGGTCAAGGTCTCTAATCCTAAGTCCAAGAAGTCCATAACTACAAAATTCCAAGGATAGTAACCAAATAGTCCAAGTAACATTAAAGTTTTTACGGTTTAAGTTGATTATTAGATATCTTCAAAAAGAAATGAAAAAGCTCAAGTGAGAAAAATGAAAATGACATAAAGATAAATGCTCAAATGAGCAAATATGAAAGTTGCATGAAATGAAAATGCTAAAATAAATGTGCTCAAAATAAAAAGCATAAAATAAAGTCAATTGTTAGGAATTAGAGGTTAGTTGAATGACCATCTTGAAACTTGCATTTGAAAATTCATTAGAAGATTGATAAAATCAAAGCCTCTCAACAACAAGTTTCATTTGCTTTTTATCAAGTATATCATTCATTTCAAAATCACAAGGCAACAATAAATGATCAACGATGTTTAAATGATTCACTTAGTTCCAAAATTTATGAATATTTATTAGAGGATTGATAAGACCAAAGCCTCCTAACAGTGGATCTCAAGGTTATTGGATCAAAGGTTTAAAATTAAACATGCTTAGTCTTGCAAACATAGGTTTGGGCCACGAATGATCATTTCTCGAACCGGGATAAAACTTAGTGCTATGTTAAGCAATTATAAGTGGACTTATATAGAGGTCGCACCTATTTTGAGGTCGGTCAATAGCAATCTATGTACCATATATTTAGATAGATGATATGTAAATCATCCTCTAATAACATATAATACAAGTAAGAAAGGGATAAGATGGAGAGGGAGGGAAAATATTTGAATCAAAGATTTTAATCAAACTATCATTAAAATCATTCATCCATTTTGGTGGAGTTAAACTCAACACCCAAGATCCAATAATGTTAATGAAGTTCATGATAAAAAACCACATGGCCAGAATATATTCAAAAAAATAAATTGTAATTAATAAACCAAAATAAAAAATAAAATGATTTTTAAATTTTTTTTAGAATGAACAAAAAAGATAAAATAACAAACTATGTACAAAGTATCAAAAAAAAATTAAAAAGAGACCATAGAAAAGTCAGAAGTGATCTCAAATTTTTTTATAAATTTTTTTGATAATTTTTTAAAACAGAAAAGTATTTTTTAACTAATTAAAAATCACTCAAATAAGTGAAAAAAGATCAAAAATAGTAAAAATCAAAATAAGATTCTAGAAAAATTTCAGAAAGTCAGAAATAAAGAAAATGATCTTGATAAAGATTTTAGAATTTTAAAATGCCAAGAAGTATTTTTAAAATAATTAAAATAAGGCAAACATACAAAAAATTAGGAAAAATATCAAACATTAAAATAAAAATATGAAAAATGTCCACAAAGCCGGAAATAATTTAAAGTATTTTAAAGAATTTTTTGAGTCAAAAATGAATTTTTTATGAATTTTTGAAGTTTAAATCAATTAAAAAAATAAAAATCAGAAAATAAAAATAAACCAAAAATATGTGGACCATTGGATCAATGTAAAAACGCGTTAGTAATAAAATCCAAGGGATCTGGCGCATTGTGTATGTCATGGTCATTATTGAATAAACCACTGGATCAACTATTTAAAACGAATTTAAAAAATGTGTGGCAAATTCTCATTAGTTGAAGACGCCAGCATGGTCGTCTTCAACCTCCAGCCAACCTCAAAATTAGGTTCCTCAATCTGTAAAATTAGAGGTTCAGACTAATGTTATTCTCTTCATCTCATCAAGACAAAGAAAACTGTACCCTCGTGAAAAATTTATATAAGTTGTAACTCAGTCGATTTGAAGAAAACCAGAAGAAAAAAGTTGAATAGGGATTTGAAAATTCATGATCAAAACTCAATTCCAGTTGAAAACAAATGTTGCGACTAGTATAAGACTGATGAGAGCTTTATTGTGGTAACAAATTTTGAGAGAATTGATGAAGGAATCTACCTATTGAAGTTCAAATTCAGAGCTCTAAAACTTGACTTGGCTAGCACTATTTAGGATGCTTTAGGGCTTGGTTCTTCTTCTGTTAGTTTAGTGAAGTTCAAGGATGAAGAATTGACAAAGTAAATGGATTGAGGAAAGCTGTAAAACCAAATTCAAAGTTGCAGAAATATGGGTTAAGGAAAGAGTTGGGCAGGGTGATGCTGGTTATCTAAGCTTGAGAAAATGAGTGAGATATAACCCTCTATTTATAGGGAAGCAAATGGGATGCTCAAGCATGTGGAATGATGAAGTTTGGAGGGAATCGTGTGAAATTACAAGCATGAAAAGTGTGACTTCTATTTTGCTCAAAACTCAATCGAAACTTATGTTTTAAGCTGCTAATCACTTCTGGAAGATTGTTAAACATGATTAGAAGTAAAAACATGCATAAATTTAGTGATTAGAAGCTGAATTATGCATTTCAAATTCTGACTTTGAGGAAAAAAGTCAGTTTCCAAGTACCAACTTTGAATCCATGGTGTTCATAGCTCAAGGGGTCTTAGGGTATGATTCTTGAAGTATTTGAAATATAAGGTTACAATCTTTAAAATGTTCAAAGAATGGAATAAAATGGATGCTTGAGATAAAAGTAATGATGAGTCATAGTTGAGAAAAAGATGCTGACTTTTTGTACTTAGAAAAATTCTAAGTTTTTCTCAAAAAATGTCCTATAATGTTTTGACTCCAAACAAGGCCTTTCTTAAAAATTGAGATTTTATCATTAATTCTATCTTGAAGTAGACTCCTTAAAGAGTATTGGGAAACTTGAATCACTAAAAAATAACAAGCATTGAAAAATTTATGGCCTTGTGAAGTTGGTGAAAATTCATGAGATGACCTATAATCTCTTGCATTCTTAGGGCATCTTCCATCCATTTTCAAGCTTTGCACATAAAAGAAGAGTTGAATTTCACATCCTTAAGATAATTATGGAAAAATAATGGACTCAAGGAGATATAAATTGACCAAGTTATGATCTTTTGAAGTCACATAAGGGGATTTGATGGCCTATCTAGAGGACTTGTAATCTTTCTTCATCATTAGGCATCTTCCACATAAAATCTTTTTGAAACTTTTGAATGATTAGTTGATAACCCTTTAAAGAGAATCATATCTTTGTAATTACTCAAAAATATAAAAATATGAGCAAGGTATAGCCCTTAGAATTTCAAAACCCTAGCTCCTAGAGCAACAAAATACCCTGGGAACCCCTTTCAATTTTGACAAACTTTCTTGAACAAATACTTTTGTCATGTGAATAGAAGTTGTTGTGGGTGATAATAAGAATCCATAGCAACAAAAACCACCTCCCAATATTGAGAATTGAGAGAGTTATGTACTTGTGATCAAGGAATCAAGAACTTGTCCAATTAGGTCAAACTTCTTCAATCAATTCTTGCATCTTTTGACTTCTTTTGACAAATTGAGGCATGATGAATCATGGTAGACCTTGTCATGATATTGATTCAAAGTATCTTCAATGATGAGGCTTGAATCTCAATGACACTTTGTTGAAGAAGGCATCAAAATAAACTCATGAACCTATAAATCAAATTGATGAAATGTGTTGTGCTTTCACCTATAGCATTATCAATTAGAGCAAATATTCATTGTATTTATTAGTTAAAAGTTAATCAATACAAAACATATATGGTCATAATATATAAATCAAGGTGCTAGGTGATTCCTTATGAGCAAGCTTAAAGATAGGGATAAGAACCAAACCCTAGTGTGATCTTGTTGTGATTGAGTTGATATGAGATGATAGAGGAATCTTAGGGGGGGAAATTAGGGTACAACAGCTGCCCTTATTTAAGTGTCTTCTATCCAGAAATACGAAGGTTAAAATCCTCGCTTCGACGCGATTGAAGATACTTAAATACAAAATAAACTCTATTTTTGGCCCTAAGAGGCCATGCAATGCTCATGATTGTGAATGCAAATAAACAGATCCAAAGGTGACACTGGATACCACTGGGGAAACAGAAAATACAAGATCAAAAGAAAAATAGACCGGGAAAGTAAATCACTAGTGAACAGGAAACTCGACTCTATTGGGGTAAAGCCCATGGAGGAGACAAAGTAACATCAACTCAAATATTGAGGAGAGAAAATAAAGGATAATAGCGATCGATAGATAACCGCAAACTATCCACTCACAAAGAAGATAGAAAAAAAAGGTAATGTCAACCCACAGGGGGGAAAGAAGTGGTAGGATAATACCATCAATCATCAATATTAGGGTAAGTCACAAATGACCAGCATTAGTACTTATGACTGGAAATAAACAAACTTCTTCAGAGTAAAGTGAATCTCAACGATGAACTATCTCCCATAATGATGAGAGTAACATTCATCGGAGTAACAAATCTCAACAATGAACTATCTTCCATAATGATGAGACTACCATTCATCGGAGTAAAAAAATCTCAACAACGAACTATCTCCCATAATGACGAGACTACCATCCACTGGAGTAATAACTCTCAACAACGAACTATCGCCCATAATGACGAGACTACCATCCATTGGAGTAACAAATTTCAACAACGAACTATCTCCCATAATGACGAGACTACCATCCATTGGAGTAACAAATCTCAACAACGAACTATCTCCCATAATGACGAGACTACCATCCATTGGAGTAACAAATCTCAACAATAAACTATCTCCCATAATGACGAGACTACCATCCATTGGAGTAACAAATATCAACAGCGAACTATCTCCCATAATGACGAGACTAACATTCATTAGAGTAACAAATCTCAATGAACTGTCTCCCATAATGACGAGACTACCATCCATTGGAGTAACAAAATCTCAACAACAAACTATCTCCCGTAATGACGAGACTACCATCCATCGGAGTAACAAATATCAACAACGAACTATCTCCCATAGTGATGATACTACCATCCATTGGAGTAACAAATCTCAACAACAAACTATCTCCCATAATGATGAGACTACCATCCATTGGAGTAACAAATCTCAACAACGAAATATCTCCCATAATGAAGAGACTACCATCTATTGGAGTAAAAAATCATGAATCTTCTCTGAGAGCTAACAGACTTGCTAGGGAAGTACAAGTTGCTCAAATAATTAGACCTGCCATCTGCTGTTATGAGAAGGAGTTGCAATAATGCTGCTGGGAAAAGAATTATGACTTCCTGGGGAAATGCCAATATATTCCTGATGAGGAGGTAAATTCTTCTCGTGCAAAATAAATGCACATTCTTAAATCAGGGCTCAAAGCCTACATAAATCATAATAACAATGTTACCAGGAACCACTGATTTAAACCAAAAATAAACCGGAAAGAAACAGTCAACCAAGATAGCATCTGATGAGAACTAAACTCAAAGAGGAAACACGAATCTAATTAGACAATGAACTGAAATAGGAAGGCTGAGGCAAAAAGTTTCCACGAGGGATAACTCAGTGGGGAAATTGAAAGAATATACACTTTCTGCTTAAGGTTGACACGCTATTGGAGAGAGGGTAACATGACTCTGCAAAATAGGGCAATACGCCACCAGAAAACAATAAATGCAAATGAGCAATTGTAGCGATAAAAAATGTAGCGGGGTAAATCGGAGATCGAATTATTGATTAATTCGTCTCACAAAAACAAGAGTCGCCACCGCGCTTTATTGTTTCCAAGGGAAAAGGGAAAAGAGCGAAATAAAACCCTAAATATGCAATGTAAACAATACTTTTGAAAGTAATGAAAATACAAGGCGTTTTCGAAAAGAGATCTATGGTTCGGGGGTTGGTTATACAATGGGAAGGTATTAGCACCCAATGCATCTATAGTACTCTATAGGAACCTTTTGAAATATCTGTTTTATTTAAACTTGATCGCTTGATTGAAAATAAATCGTTTTGGCTGAAAAAGGGATACGGACGGTTTTTTTTTAAAATACGACGACCTAATGTCGAAGTTTTGGCTTAAAAGGTATAAGTCTTGAAAAGGTTGAAATTTTGAAGAAAGGTGAATATTTGAGGAAAATTAACCTAAGTTTTTAATGAATGAGAGTATTCGCTCGATCGTTTTTGAGGACATGAAGTCAACAAAAATTAGACAATTCCCTTTGGATTGACGCAAACAGAATAATCAAGTAAATGCGAGATATTTAAACAGAAAATTATGAGATAAATGATATACAACAAATTAAATAAGAGACTGAATGTATGAATATGCATTTTTTAGATTTTTGTTTAATATATGAAGAGGAAAAAAGTTTTAATTGGCTACGCATTTTAACATGGATAAAAAGTAATGAGAATTAATAGAAATGTTTTTTAGGTTTTTATATGTTTCTATTTTTTATGTTTTTTTTTGTAATATAAATAAAAAGTATTACTTTTAAGAATTCTTTAAATTAAATTAAAACTTAATGCTACTAACTTAAGTCTAATTTAAAAAAAAAGATACTAAGATTACTAAATTAAATCCTAAGAGTTTAAATTAATAAAATTAGTCAATGATTAAAAAAATGTTTTAAGTTACATCTCTTATTTTGATTTACTAAATTAAGACTTAAACTAATAAGATTTGGATAAAATATTGAAAATTATTTAATTAAAACTATATGTTTATTCCTAAGGAAACTAACTAATTTAAATTAATTAAGTTAAGAAAAAGAATGGAATTTAACTAAAAGGGAAATAAAAGATGGGCTTAAGTTAAAAAAGAAAAATGAGCTGGGTGAGGGAAATGGGTCGGGTCGTTGGAAGACCCAGACCCAAGAGAAAGAAACACAAATGCTGAAGCGAAAAAAAACCCTAGGAACGCTAGTTTGGCCGCCGCTGGTGGAACCTCAACCATCATCTTCCTTCAATCATCAACGCCGAATCATCACATCACCTGCATCTATCTCGATCTCGCATCACAAAAACTCTACTGTAAACCATCTCTGCTTTAACATTCCGTTTCATCTAACGCAAACAACATCCTCACCTCAATAACGCCACAAATCAAACCCAGAACGCGAGAGGAAAAACGGAAACGCAGAAGAGAAAAAGAAGAATCGGTGCAGAGAAAAACAAATTATGAATCAGTTTTTGGATTTCGCTGCATCACCAAAATCAAGATCCGCCAGAGCTTGCTTCCGACAGGTAAATTCTTCCACTTCCCTTTGTTTCTCTGCATTACCTTCTTGCCTGATTTATCGCCTATAGAAGCATTTGGTAGTGTCTTCAGTAGCAACTAAAGAAGCATCTTCCTCTACCATTAGATGAAAATACACCACTTTTTCGCAATTGAATGGATCTTGATATTAATGAAGACCTCAGTCTGTCGGTGGACATTTTAACTGGTGCGTCACTGTATAACTGCAGCTTGGTTCTCAGATTCTGAATTTCCTTGAGAAGTTCTTCCTTCTCAGTAGCATCAAGAGAAATACTTCTTTGAGGTAATTCTTCCCGGACTTCTTTAATTTCACATTTTTCTTCTAAATGACTATTGTCTGAGGAAGTGGCCCTCAAATGCTTGTATTCATCTTTCAATGAGTTATTGTCCTTTTCTGCTTATTGTGCTGGGAAATCCTTCGTGTAGGCATTATAGTGGTGGTTGCGGTTAAAGGTACTTTGCTTCCTTTCTTTTTTCAAATTAAGATTTTTGAATGGAATGTTTTGTGAAATAAAGGTTTTTGTTTTTGATTTAAAACTGTAATGATATTGAAGGTTAAATGGGTGATTTCAGAAGGAGATAATGACGATGATTCGGCATAGATATGAGGGAGATAACGATGTTAACATGATTTATGTTGGATTCGCAGAAAAAGTGGTCGTTCACAATGATGCGAACGCGATAATGTTGTTGAAGAAAAGTTTAACATGAGGGTTATGGAAACAGAGGTTAAAGGTATGTTATGATCTTCCTGCGTATATTTTCTAATATAAGTGGCCTTCTTAATCTTCTTTTTTTTTTATGAAAAAGCTCTATATCCGAATTGTTTCTAATGTTGCACGTGTGTTGATTGAAGTAGAGAAACGACACGATGAAGATGATTGAAGTGAAGACGAAAGTTCGGGTATAGAAGCGATGAAGATGATTGAAGTGAAGACGAAAGTGTAGGAAGGAAGATATCTTTGCTAGATCGATGAAAACAAAGGTAAGTCAGTCAAACTTGTTTTGTGTTTGATGAGTGAGCCATTTTGATTGAATTAATGAGAAATTGATTAAAGAGAAGAAGCAGATTTGTGAACTTGTTTATTATTTTGGCTTTAAAATTGACAATGTGTTTATGATTGTGTAGGTGTTAGAACAAAGATTTGATATGTTGTTGTGGTTGGAAGTAAAAGGAGGGGATGTCGTTGAGCGGACATATGGAAGAGCATGCGAGGGTGGTTCAGAAATTGCACAGTGGAGGTAGCAAGATGTTTGAAAAAGATTGTGGTTGACGAAAAGGGCGGATGGTAGCAGGTTAAGAATGAAGAGGTAAACGTTTTCAATTTTTATTTTCACTTCAATTCCTACTCTAGATATTCCATGGTTGTTATTAACGTGGCTACTAATTTGATTTTTTTAGGGATTATATTTACCGAATGCAAAACAATGATAAATAGAGATAAATGGTATAATTTAATTGACATGAAAAGAAACTACAAACCAGGTATGTTCCTTCTGTAAACAGTAGGCTTTCTTATTGTCCAGCTGCAACTTCGTTATGTTGACGTCAATGTCGTGTTCTTTGTTGAAAATTTTGGGTGTTGCACAATCTTGTGGCTTTGTGGATATCACTTGGTTTCTAGTCTATTGTTTAGCAGATAACAGGTTCAGCAGTATGCAAGTTATGTTTGGAAATGGTTTGAATGGGTTTTGATGTAGGTTCTATGTAGAGATATGCCATGGTTTTGATGGTAGCAGTGGGCTATGTTTTTTGATAGTTTTGTAGTGATGTTTTGCAAAATATGCTATGGTTTTGATGATAGCAGTGGACTATGTTTTTTGATAGTTTTGTAGTGATGTTTTGCAAAATATGCTATGGTTTTGATGATAGCAGTGGACTATGTTTTTTGATAGTTTTGTAGTGATGTTTTGCAAAATGGACTATGGTTTTCCTTGGTAGTCTTGTATATCCTCTCTTATGCAGGCTAAGACTTATCCTTTTTGAAGGAGTTCCCTTCTCATATGACCGTTGGTTCTTTGCTCATGGCTCAGGTCTGAATATATTTAATATATTTTCCTGATGTCCTGCATATATGCTGCTTCATATGTTTGACTTTATTCCTATTTCATGCTTAAATCAAAACCTGCAAAACTAAGCCTCTTCTTTTCTTTACCTCAACTACAGAAATGATATATAAAAATGATATCTTGTACTGCTGTCTGAAAAAGTAATAGGCTGGAAAATGATGAAAAAGGAAATATAGGTTGCTTGCATACATTGTTTTAAGACTGCACATTGTTTGAAATTGCATATCTCTTTTGTCTTGCATTAGCCTATGTTATTCTGCAGGTTAACGTTAGCTTATGTTGTGCATATGTTTGTTTGAAATTATGTATGCTGTTGATTTATGCTTATGCAGTTTTGACCAAAATTGAATTTATGCATATGTGAAATATGCAGTGGGCCTTTTGATAAAAATGCAAATGATTTTGAAAATGTGCTATTTTTTAATTGTGCGTTCATTTAAAATTCCTCTCTTTTTTGTGAACCGGGAGAAATCCCGTGATTTGCAAAAAAGAGTAACTGATTCCGGCCATTGCTTTTAATGATGAACATTAAATTTATTTTCTGCATTTTAATTATTTATTCAATTCTGACTTTTTCTTTTAATCGTTTTTTGCAGGTAAAATTTAAATGAGCAGACAAGAGCATTGGATAGAAGATTAGAATTAGAATTTAGAAAAATAGCTTTTTATTTTACTTTAAGCATTTGTGTAATTGTCTTTATAAATATTTTGTAATAACACAACATTTAAATGACAATTGTAATAAATAGAATAAAGTGAATAAAAATTCTATCATTTCTCAATTAGTTCTTTTTCTTTCCAATTATTTATTTATTGTTTATAATTCCTTAAATTATATAATGATTGAAAATCAAATCCAATCATTTAAATTTAAAATGATAAACAAATAAATAAACATCATTGATCAATTAATAACTTCAATTATTTATTTTATTATTATTTTTAATTCTTCTAAATTATAATAACTTGAAAAATAGAATTTCAGCTATTTAAATTTAGAACAATAAATAATCAAATAAACATTGCTTGATCAATTAATATACTCCTTTTCAAATGTTTATTTCATTATTCATAAACCTTCAAATTATATAATAACGGAAAACAGGTTCCCATTATTTAAATTTAGGATAATGAATAATTAATAAACATTATTTGATCAATTAATAAACCCTTTTCTCAAATAATCTTTTTATTATTTATAAATCTTTAAATTACGTAATAATCGAAAATAAATTCCAATTATTTGAATTTAAGATAATAAATAATTAATGAACATTGTTTAAGTCTTGATCAGTTAATAAATTTAGCGTTCAACAAATAAACAGCTTCCGACTCGAAAAAGTTATGAATTTTTAAACTGCTTTGAAAATTTGATAAAATATGTCAAAACCTTTGCAATGCGAATGATGCAGATGGGAGACGGTATCTTAGGTCAAAATTTGGGGTACAACAGCTGCCCCTATTTAAGTTCCTTCTATCCGGAGATATGAAGATTAAAATCTTCGTTTCGACGTGATTGAAGGTACTTAAATACATAATTACGCAAATTTTGTCCTAAGATGCCGTCATCATGCAGTGATATGAATGTAGTGCATGAATTCACAGAGAAGATATTGTATGAAACACGATAATGCTGGGGGAATCGAACACCAACAAAACACAGAGACATGAATTATACGCTACATGGGAAACAAGCTATCGACTTCAAACGACAGACTCCTGACAGCGAATAAAAACTGAGGGAATACGACCTCTAACCCTAACGAAGAGAGCATCTTGCATAGGCCATAACAGATTTGATCCAAAACAGTGAGTTCGCAACTCAAGGTCGATGGTAGACAGATAGTATCAAATTGCGGATAACTGATTACCGACTTCTGGAGGTATAGATTCGTAACAGACTTCTCTGCTAGCTTCCCAGAGGTATACTCATTAATGCTGAGGTAATGAGACTGTAGATACGAAGGTTGTTCAAATAAAGAAAATTGCCAGTTGTTGTCGTCCACAGAAAATACCAATAACAAACAAGCTGCTCAAATAAAGAAGCTGCCGCTTGTTGTCGTCCGACGAAAATACCGATAACAAACAAGCTGCTCAAATAAAGAGGCTACCACTTGCTGTCGTCCAAAGAAAATACCAATAACATACAAGCTGCTCAAATAAAGAAGCTGCCGCTTGCTGTCGTCCAGAAAAGTAATAACGTACTGGTAACTCATGAAGAGTTTGCTGCTTGTTGCTTTCAGAAAAAAAGAAAAATGACGCACTAGTAGCTCGTGAAGAACTACTGCTCGGCGCTTTCGAAAAGAATAAATGACGCACTAGTAGCTCATGAAGAACTACTGCTCGGCGCTTTCGAAAAGAATAAATGACGCACTAGTAGCTCATGAAGAACTACTGCTCGGCGCTTTCGAAAAGAATAAATGACGCACTAGTAGCTCATGAAGAACTACTGCTCGGCGCTTTCGAAAAGAATAAATGACGCACTAGTAGCTCATGAAGAACTACTGCTCGGCGCTTTCGAAAAGAATAAATGACGCACTAGTAGCTCATGAAGAACTACTGCTCGGCGCTTTCAACAAGTAAACGTACAAGTTGCTCATGAAGAGCTACCGCTTGTCGTTTTCCAAAATAATTCGGAAGGAAACTGCGATGATATTAGCAGAGAATAAAATCTTCATCAAAGAGAACCCTGAATCAATCCTTCTCGAGGAGATCAAACACTTTAACGTGCAAAATAAATGCACCAACTGCCTAGGTCGCGATTTCACTGGGGAAAATCAAAGAGATAGCCTATGCAAGATGCAACAACTTCATCCAGGGACAGCCTAGGAAGAAAACAGTCAAACAAGACTCCAACCGATGAGAAAGTAACTCAATTGGGGAATTTAGAAAGGAAGCACGTTTTCTGCCTAAGCTAACTTTCTACCTGGAAAGAACGTATGTACGTTGTTCGAACAAACAAAGCAAGACTCAAAAATCAACGGCAAATGTGGATATGCATGCTGATATGAGTGTAGATGAATAAGTGAATGTTATGCTGACAAAACAGACAGATGAAATATCTTGGAGATAATGAGATGTCACAGCGAAATAGATACTCGGCCAATCTTGAAAAGACGGACGATAAACGGAACTGGAAACACACAGCAACGTCGGAGGGTACCATGCTACAAGGTCCGAATCCTCCGAGAAGAAGAACATCCAAATCCAAACTTCTACCATTAATAGATCAAGGTATGAGACAAAATGCACCACATTTCAGAAATCGCCTAGATCGAGATAGCCAAAACGAAGCTCAACTAGAACAGCTGGGGAGTCACTAAACTTAGTACCCCGAAAAAAAACACAATTTTAACACAACTAACACCTCATGACGATTTCGAAACGACACACACTCATGATGCAAGGATAAACTACCGTACTGTTTTGCATTTCATGGCTTTACCATCCTTGGAACGAACTGTTAATATTCCTTTCGTTAGTCACGACACATTTTTTTTAAAATAAGGACATTTAAGTAAATTTGCTTCAAGTATTTTCCATAAAATTAAAATTTTGCCCACAAAAGATAAGTGCTCAATCTTTATTAATGAGAGGTTGTTCGCTAACAATGCGACTCCAACGGTTTACAAAGCTTTGGGGAAATAGTACATGAAATAAAAGGTCACACAAAACAGTGATCGCTATTCTCCCTAACAACTTTGAATTCCAGAATGTGTTCAGATGCTGAAACTGATTTGACCAGAAATTTGCTTAAGCGAAATACTTCTTGACTGCATCGGCGTTCAAGGGACGCGGGAGGTCTTCGCCATCCATATTGGCGAGAATCATGGCACCTCCAGAGAAAACTTTCTTAACAACATACGGTCCTTCATAGTTCGGGGCCCATTTGCCCCTAGAATCAGGTTGGAAAGATACTATCTTCTTGAGCACAAGGTCACCTTCTCTGAACTCGCGCGGTCGAACCTTCTTGTCAAAAGCCTTCTTCATTCTCTGCTGATACAACTGACCGTGACACAAAGCTGTCAATCTCTTTTCTTCGATTAAATTCAACTGATCGTATCTACTTTGACACCATTCGGCCTCAGAAAGCTTGGCTTCCATCAACACTCTCAGAGACGGAATCTCAACCTCCACGGGGAGTACTGCTTCCATACCATAAACTAGGGAGAAAGGGGTCACGCCTGTTGAAGTTCGAACCGAAGTACGATACCCGTGTAAAGCAAACGGAAGCATTTCATGCCAGTCCTTATAAGTTACCACCATCTTCTGGACAATCTTCTTGATGTTCTTGTTAGCAGCTTCAACAGCCCCATTCATCTTCGGCCTATAAGGAGAGGAATTATGATGTTCGATCTTGAACTCTTCACAAAGCTCCTTCATCATCTTGTTATTCAAATTCGACCCATTATCAGTGATGATCTTACTCGGGATACCATACCGACAAATGATCTGATTCTTGATAAATCTGACTACCACCTGTCTGGTTACATTAGCATATGATGCTGCCTCCACCCATTTAGTAAAATAATCGATCGCTACCAAGATGAAGCGATGACCATTCGAAGCTTTGGGTTCAATCATCCCAATCATATCAATGCCCCACATAGAGAAAGGCCAAGGTGAAGATATAACATTGAGGAGGGTCGGCGGCACGTGCATCTTGTCCGCATAAATCTGGCATTTATGACACTTCTTCACATACTTGCAGCAATCAGATTCCATTGTCATCCAATAGTAACCAGCTCTCAACATCTTTCTAGCCATTGCATGTCCATTGGCATGAGTGCCAAAGGATCCTTCGTGCACTTCTTGCATCAGCGTGTCTGCTTCACGTCTGTCTACGCATCTGAGCAAGACCATGTCGTAATTCCTCTTATACAACACTTCTTCATTCAGAAAGAAACTGCTTGCTAATCTTCTCAACGTCTTCCTATCCTTATTGGATGCCCCAGGCGGGTACTCTTGAGTTTGAAGAACACGTTTGATGTCATAGAACCAAGGTTTGTCGTCGGTGACCTCTTCCACTGAGAACACATGAGCAGGTCTGTCGAGGCGCATAACCCGGATCGTAGGCACATCATTCCAATCATTCACTTGAAACATTGAAGACAAGGTAGCCAAAGCATCAGCCATTTGATTCTCATCTCTAGGGATGTGATGTAATTCCACTTTGTTGAAGAAAGTTAACAACCTTCTAGCATAGTCTCTGTAAGGGATCAAACCAGGATGACGAGTCTCCCATTCTCCTTTGATTTGATTAATCACCAGTGCCGAATCTCCGTAAATATCCAGAATCTTAATCCTTAGATCCACCGCTTCTTCGAGACCCATAATACATGCTTCATATTCCGCCATGTTATTCGTACAGTCAAACTTCAGTCTTGCCGTGAACGGGATATGAGTACCTCGGGGAGTAACGATGATTGCCCCAATTCCATTTCCATAGGAATTCACAGCTCCGTCAAATATCAAACCCCACCGGGATTCAGGATCAGGTCCTTCTTCAGGTAACGACTCTTCACAGTCTTTAGCTTTCAAGTACATAACATCTTCATCGGGGAAGTCAAACTTGATGGATTGATAGTCTTCAATTGGTTGGTGAGCCAAATGATCGGCCAAAATACTCCCTTTGATTGCTTTCTGAGTGTGATATTCAATGTCATATTCAGATAACAACATCTGCCAACGGGCTATCCTTCCAGATAAGGCGGGCTTCTCAAAGATATACTTGATTGGGTCCATTTTGGAGATCAACCAAGTAGTGTGATTAATCATATACTGGCGCAGACGGCGAGCAGCCCAAGCTAAAGCACAACAAGTTTTCTCCAGCAATGAGTATCGAGACTCACAGTCTGTGAATTTCTTACTCAGATAATATACAGCATGCTCCTTTCTTCCAGTCTCGTCTTGCTGACCAAGCACACATCCCATGGAATCTTCTAATATGGTCAAGTACATAATCAAAGGTCTTCCTTCCACCGGAGGAATCAAAATGGGAGGTTTGAGCAAATATTCCTTGATGCTATCGAAAGCTTTCTGACAATCCTCTGTCCACACACATCCTTGGTTCTTGCGGAGAAGCTTGAAAATCGGCCCACAAGTAGCAGTCATGTGAGATATGAACCTAGAAATGTAGTTCAGTCTCCCAAGGAATCCTCTTACTTGCTTTTCCGTCTTGGGTGCGGGCATTTCCCGAATAGCTTTGACTTTATCCGGATCTACTTCAATGCCTTTTTGACTGACAATGAAACCCAGAAGCCTTCCAGAACGAACACCAAAAGTGCACTTGTTGGGATTCAGACGGAGTTTGTACTTTCTCAAACGCTGGAATAACTTTAACAAATGCTCCAAGTGATCTTCTTCAGTTTGTGATTTGGCAATCATGTCATCCACATACACTTCAATCTCCTTATGCATCATGTCATGGAACAAAGCAGTCATGGCCCTTTGGTACGTTGCACCAGCATTCCTCAAACCAAACGGCATAACTCGATAACAGAAAGTTCCCCACGGTGTAATGAAAGCGGTCTTTTCCATATCTTCCGGCGCCATCTTGATTTGATTGTAACCGGAGAAACCATCCATGAAAGAAAAGACTTTGAACTTGGCGGTACTGTCGACCAACACGTCAATATGAGGTAATGGGAAATCATCCTTCGGACTAGCTCTATTCAGATCTCTGTAGTCTACACACATCCGAACCTTACCATCCTTCTTAGCAACGGGCACGATGTTGGCTAACCACTGAGGATAGACCGACGTCACAAGAAAACCTGCGTTGATCTGCTTCTGAACTTCTTCTTTAATCTTGTCGGCCATGTCAGGACGAGTCCTTCTCAACTTCTGCTTGATCGGTGGACACTCAGGTCTCAACGGTAAACGATGCTCCACGATGTCGTTGTCCAACCCTGGCATATCTTGGTAGGACCAAGCAAATACGTCAACATACTCTCTGAGAAGCTCCAACATCTTCTCCTTAACTTCCGGGATAAGCAATGCTCCGACCTTGACTTCCTTTCTAACCTCTTCATCACCCAAATTGACCAACTCTACAGGTTCTTCAAATGGTTGAATGACCTTCTCATCCTGCTCAATCAAACGGGAAATCTCAACAGGAACCTCTTCATCATCCCCTTCTTCGGCTCTGAACACAGGGAATTCAAAGTTGGGAGAGGGCATAGGATCATTGTTTTCGATGGTTAAGTCATGAAGTAATCTGCACACATGATTATGCTTTATTTTAGAAATCGATTTGTGCAAATAAAACAAAATGTTCTTAATCAATTTTCATTATTATTTCCCGAAAAATGAAAAATAAAACAGCAGTGGACAAAATAACATTTTTATTCATTAAAGGGGAAATACTTGAAACAGAAAGCCCAGACATTTCTCTTTTGCCTTGGGCAGAGCAAAAGGAGTTATTTTTCATAGCCCGACACAAAATACGTTTCGCCTTGGGCAGAGCGATTTTTCAAAAAGGAAAATAAACAAAACATTACTCGGAAATATGCATAACCACAGGAATATCAACAGCTATCCAGTTTTGGCAAGCCAATCCAGGCATCACAAACACGGGCAAATCCTCCTCGGAATCATCATCTATGACGGCATCAACCTCAGGGTGCACAAACCCTGCACTCCGAAAGACCTCTTGAATTGGACGAACAACCACCTCCTTCTTGACCCTTGCAGATATTGGATGAAAACCCAAACCTTCCCCAGACTTGTTCTCGGGTAACGTTAACACCTGGCCCCATCCTTCGGCCGAACCACTCTCCACTACTCGCCGTGCATCCTCAAAAGAAGAGATGGATGCCCCTTGCTTCTTCACTGTATTCTTAGCAACAGATAGGCCCTGAAACTGGGTCCCGACGTCCTCGTCAGCATCAATAAAAGAAAATGATGATAAATGACTTACCACCATGGCCTGCTCTCCCCCAATCATCACTAGTTTCCCATGTCTCACAAACTTTAATCTCTGATGGAGCGTGGAGGTGACTGCCCCGGCATCATGGATCCAGGGACGGCCCAATAAACAACTATAAGCAGCACGGATGTCCATCACTTGGAAAGTGATTTGAAAAGTATGGGGACCAATCACTATGGGAAGATCCACTTCACCAATAACTGTCTTCCTGGAACCATCAAATGCTTTAACAATTACTCCGCTAGGCCTCATAGGAGCACCTGGATATGTAAGTCGAGACAACGTGGTCTTGGGCATCACATTCAACGACGAGCCCGTATCCACCAACACGCTTGATAAGGTATCGTTTCCACAACTTACTGAAATGTGCAGAGCCATATTATGGTTTCTCCCCTCCTCCGGGAGTTCTTCATCACTGAAACCCAAGTTGTTACACGAGGTTATATTCCCCACAATCCCGTCAAACTGATCAACTGTCACATCATGGTCTACGAACGCCTGGTCCAACACTTTCATCAAGGCTTCTCTATGTGCCCCAGAATCTCTTAATAAGGCAAGCAAGGAAATCTTGGAAGGTGTTTGCAGAAGCTGGTCCACAATCTTATACTCGCTTCTTTTGATAAGCTTTAAGATTTCATCTTCTTCAGGGTGAGGGATAGATTCACTGGATCGACCTATCTCAACCCTTGGTTCATTTCTTACAGGAATCTCCGCCGGCATGGGCCTCCTTACTTGAACTTCTGGTCTTCTCGACGGTACTACGGCGAAAACACGCCCACTTCTTGTCACTCTACTTACATCGGCAATATTAACGAAAGACGGTCTAGTTGGTATGGGGATCTCTACCCCATTCTCGATCATGGTGGCGTTATACTTGTACGGCACGGCTTGGTCTGAGCTATAAGGCACAGGGCCAGGTGGGTAAATAATCAAAGGATCAGCAGACGCAGTCTGGCTGTTGTAAGCAATCTCTACTGATTCTGGCAAATTAAATTGTGGGGTGATAACATTCACTTCATCTTCAGGATTTCGGTCATAGGTAATAGTGATAATTCTCTGATCTAGCAACTTCTGAATGTCCTCCTTCACAATAGGACAATCCTCTTCTCTTGAACAAAACTCACAAACGTCATAATCATGTTGGTGCCTAACAAAGGCAAGTCTTCTCAAACTCTGATGTAACCTGATCAATGATTCTCTGATGTGCTCGACTTGGAAAACTCGGAACTTCCCCGGACAACCTTCCACCATATTCACAGAAGCTGCCCCATGTCGGGGCAAAGGGTTATCTCTGACGTTTGGATTCACATCCTTAAAAGACAAGATGCCGTGCTTAATTAATCTCTGCACATCCGCCTTCAAAGCAAAGCAATTCTCAAGGTTGTGCCCCGGCGACCCTTGATGATATTCACAGAATTGATCCGCCTTGTACCACGGAGAAGCACTGTTCGGTGCGACAGGAGGTGGCTTTGTTGTGATGAGATTCTTTCTAATGAGAGCAGGGAACAGTTCGGTATACGTCATAGGAATGGCATCAAACTGCGGCTTCCTGGGCGAACGGTTCTGATTATTGAACGGATAAGCCTGTTGTCGAGGCTGCTGCTGAAAAGGCCGGGGTTGAGTTGGCGGAGTCTGATGAGATGGGGCTACCAAAGCTGGGCGGACAGCCGGAGTGACTTCCGCAACGTGAGAGTAGCCTCTCCTAGGCCTACCTGGAAACAAAGCACTGACATCTTGCTCTTTTCTCTTCGGGAAAACACCTCCGAACTTCTTCGCATTGCTAGACGGACTCCCTTCTTTAACCAGACGCCCTTCGCGAATTCCTTCCTCCAATCGCATGCCCATGCTCACCATTTCGGTAAAGTCACTGGGTGCGCTGGCTATCATTCTCTCATAGTAAAAAGACCCCAAAGTCTTCAAAAATATCTTAGTCATCTCTTTCTCCTCAAGAGGTGGATAGATTTGAGCAGCAATTTCACGCCACCTCTGGGCGTACTCCTTAAAAGATTCTCGGTCTTTCTGCGACATTGCCCGGAGTTGATCCCTGTCCGGCGCCATGTCAACGTTGTACTTGTACTGATGGACAAAGGCTTCACTAAGATCGTTAAAGTTGCGGATCCGAATGCTGTCTAAACCCATGTACCACTTCAGAGCAGCACCCGTCAAGCTGTCTTGAAAATAATGAATCAACAAATCATGATCATCGGAATACGTCGACATCTTCCTTACGTACATTGTCAAATGGCTTCTAGGACACGAATCGCCCTTATATCTCTCAAAGTCTGGCACTTTGAATTTCGCTGGGATCTTGACATTCGGAACTAAACAAAGATCGTGCGTACTCTTCCCAAACAAATCCTTCCCTTTCAATGCTCTAAGCTCCTTCTGCATTTCCTGGAACTGATCCTGAAATTCCTCCATTCTGTCAAAAAGACCCAAACTTTCAGCGGGCTCGGCAGGATAAACTGGTTCATTCAAGTATGGTACTGAGTGGACCACAGGAGCAACGGTAGTCATAACTGGTTGCGGAAAAGGTGTTACAGATGGAATTACTGGCGGCAGGGTAGTTGTCTCTGGTTGAGGAAGAGACAATGCAGACTGAAATATAGGTTGTGCGGTAGGCTGATACCCCTCTGGCACAAAGTTGTAAGGCATTCCCCACGGAAAACCTTTCGGCATCTGATATTGAAGCGGAGAGTTGATTTGAGTTGTGGATGCAGGAACTGTAACATTTTCGGAAACCACTGGAGTCGAAGTCTGAATCTCGGCAGCCGTAGTCGATGGCTGATTCTGAACAGCCACCAAACTTTCCACCAACGCTGTTAATTTTTCCATCTCGGCACGAAGTGTAGCAACTTCCCCACGAAGTTCGTGATTTTCCTGTTCCAAATCTTCCATTTTCTTTTGACGATTGGCCCGAGTGTCGTATCGGTGAGACAGCTTGACAACCTTCGGTGGAAAAAGAACAAAAATGAGACTCTAGAAAACATGTGATGTGGAATGTGAAATGATGCATGATGGCAATACAAATGATGACTCATTTTGAAAGTTTTTCAAGGAACTTTAGTAACCTGGCATACATCAATGGTAAAGGAATTTAGAACAACAAAAACTCAATCCGTTAATCGAAAGCGATAAATTACAACTTACAATTTGGAAAAGTAAATTACAATTTTGAGATGACAAATCCACTAATGAGAGCAATAAATTACAACTTGCAACATGAAACCCATAATAAAGTGATAAATTACATTTTTGAAACACGAAAGCAGTAAATTACAACTTGGAGCATGAAGCCCAAAATAAGACAATAAATTACAACTTCGGAGCATGAAGCCCTTAAGAAAACAATAAATTACAACTCGGAGCATGAAGCCCTTAATAAAACGATAAATTACAATTTCGGAACATGAAGCCCTTTTACATGGTTTTTTCAAAATGACATCAATAGAATAAACTAAAGCTAAAGCTTACTCGGAATCCTCAGATGACGGACCAAATACCAGCTGTAACCGGAGCTTCTTGATCTTTTCTTCGTAAAAGTCTTCCATATCTTTCTTTTCCGCTATCAGTCGATTGACGATTTCCTCTTGTGGACTAGGAACGAGAGCCACGTTTACTGAACATTCCCTTTTTCTCTTCCTTTCACTCGCGTATTTCTTCAACAAGGCATCCTTCTGGCGAAGCTTCTCATCGTGGTCAACGAACCAGCCGTCTTGAATAAGCAACAACTCCTTCTTTTCTTTCAGCTGTCGCGTCAGGACTCGATTTTCGTATTCGGACATATGGTACTTTTCCTTCCAAGCATCCCTTTCGGATTTCATCCTAGCCAGGTTCCCCTGATATTCTCCTACATCTGCGATAGGGATAACAACTGATGATGGTGCGATGGCAGGGAATAAAGGTTTCTCAAGTTTATACGGCATCTTGAGAGCATAAGCCCTAGCACGGACCCACTGTAGGTAAGGTTCCAAAGAGACGGCACCTCTATGTCCCAGCATATCTCTCCCTTTCTTGTGAATATGGCGCCAAGCTCCCTCAATCTCCCTCTTAGCAGCCTGATGATCTTGTCCTTCCTGAAGAAAGAAACCACTCACATGGATACTGTTCGGCTTATCTCTCATCGGGTACCCGAACTGACGACGCGCTAGAACAGGGTTGTAGTTGATTCCACCCCTCGTACCAAGAAGAGGTACGTTGGGAAAAGCACCACAGCTGTCGATGATCTCCACGTCATGGTAAACTCGATTGTACCAGTCAATATCAAAATGAGTGAGAGCCATAATCTTTGGCGCCCACCGCGGTTCCTTCTCAAGATCCCAGAAAGCATCGGACCCAGGTAAATGCGACACGTACCACTGATACAACAACGGCACACAACAGATGATCATCCCTCCTTGATAAGAGTTTCGAAGATGGATAGAGTAATACGTGTCCCCTAGCAGCGTAGGGACCGGATTTCCAATCAGGAAAACTCTGATAGCGTTAACATCCACAAATTTATCAACGTTAGGGAATAAGAAAAGACCATACGCGAGTAGAGCAAACACGTCCTCGAAGGCAACGGTATCCTTTGTATCAGCAAAGTAACGAGCTTTCTTCAACAGAAACTGTGCCGGCAAACCCCGGATTCCTCCTTTCGTAGTCATATTCTCCTCTATCTCTGACCTCTTCAGGTGGGTGATGGTTGCTATCTCATGGGACTTAGGCTCCTCTTCTAACCCAGAAAAAGGAACACGGTCGACGATCGGTAAACCAAGAATATAGGAGTACTCCTCTAAAGTAGGCATCAACTGATAATCCGGGAAGGTGAAACATCGGTACAGGGGATCATAGAACTGAACCAACGTGTTGAGGATGCCTTTCTTCATCTTGCGCTTCATGAGCGGTACGATGGACCCATATTTCTTCTGAAAATCTGTCGGACTCTCTATCTTCGGAATCAAACTCTTCAGTTCTTCAATTTCGGGCTCCTTGAAGCTAAAGCTTCGAGTATTTCTTCTTCCAAATTCCATAATACCCTAAGACGTTTGCAAAAATCAATCCAAAGTTCCTTGAAAAACGAGTTTTTTACAAAGATGTTGATGAATGTATGAATGATAGTGCAACAGTCACACATAAATTTGCAAACATGGGGTTCAAAGGTTCAACGTTTCAGCATGGAGTCGGGGGTAAAGCCCACCCAAAGGTATGTACTAACGGTTCAAATGCACCTGTAGGACATGGTTCTAAGAGTTCCCAGAGTCTACATTCCTCCTTCGGATATTACCAACGTCTTGATTACTCAATAATTAGCAATATTCTCAAGAGAAACTCGTCCGAGCGTAGCATCGCGTAACAACTACTTCCGAATTACTCCGTTATAGTCTCCGCGCTACACCTAAAAAGGCCAAGATGGGTTAGGGTTCTACGGTTCTCAACTTCTCGGGCTCCTAGGTCGAAAATAATAATGTCTTCCCGATTACTCGGTAAACAAATATTAAGTTCAAGAGGGCCTTCCATTGAGTGGGGGATCTCATGCCTCCTTCTTCGGGATTACTCCCTCAAAGTTAACATGACTGTACCGCCCGTCCTATTCCTTAAGTGTTACTTAATCCGGGTATAGGATTCGTCCTTCAAAAAACCCAAACACCCCAATTTAAACATATAATCAAGCAAATCAAATAACAATAAAACAGATAAAACAAATTAGGCTTAACCCACTTAGGGATGGACCAGCAAGAGGTCAATTCTCCCCAGCAGAGTCGCCAATTCTGTAGCGATAAAAAATGTAGCGGGGTAAATCGGAGATCGAATTATTGATTAATTCGTCTCACAAAAACAAGAGTCGCCACCGCGCTTTATTGTTTCCAAGGGAAAAGGGAAAAGAGCGAAATAAAACCCTAAATATGCAATGTAAACAATACTTTTGAAAGTAATGAAAATACAAGGCGTTTTCGAAAAGAGATCTATGGTTCGGGGGTTGGTTATACAATGGGAAGGTATTAGCACCCAATGCATCTATAGTACTCTATAGGAACCTTTTGAAATATCTGTTTTATTTAAACTTGATCGCTTGATTGAAAATAAATCGTTTTGGCCGAAAAAGGGATACAGACGGTTTTTTTTGAAAATACGACGACCTAATGTCGAAGTTTTGGCTTAAAAGGTATAAGTCTTGAAAAGGTTGAAATTTTGAAGAAAGGTGAATATTTGAGGAAAATTAACCTAAGTTTTTAATGAATGAGAGTATTCGCTCGATCGTTTTTGAGGACATGAAGTCAACAAAAATTAGACAATTCCCTTTGGATTGACGCAAACAGAATAATCAAGTAAATGCGAGATATTTAAACAGAAAATTATGAGATAAATGATATACAACAAATTAAATAAGAGACTGAATGTATGAATATGCATTTTTTAGATTTTTGTTTAATATATGAAGAGGAAAAAAGTTTTAATTGGCTACGCATTTTAACATGGATAAAAAGTAATGAGAATTAATAGAAATGTTTTTTAGGTTTTTATATGTTTCTATTTTTTATGTTTTTTTTTGTAATATAAATAAAAAGTATTACTTTTAAGAATTCTTTAAATTAAATTAAAACTTAATGCTACTAACTTAAGTCTAATTTAAAAAAAAGATACTAAGATTACTAAATTAAATCCTAAGAGTTTAAATTAATAAAATTAGTCAATGATTAAAAAAATGTTTTAAGTTACATCTCTTATTTTGATTTACTAAATTAAGACTTAAACTAATAAGATTTGGATAAAATATTGAAAATTATTTAATTAAAACTATATGTTTATTCCTAAGGAAACTAACTAATTTAAATTAATTAAGTTAAGAAAAAGAATGGAATTTAACTAAAAGGGAAATAAAAGATGGGCTTAAGTTAAAAAAGAAAAATGAGCTGGGTGAGGGAAATGGGCCGGGTCGTTGGAAGACCCAGACCCAAGAGAAAGAAACACAAATGCTGAAGCGAAAAAAAACCCTAGGAACGCTAGTTTGGCCGCCGCTGGTGGAACCTCAACCATCATCTTCCTTCAATCATCAACGCCGAATCATCACATCACCTGCATCTATCTCGATCTCGCATCACAAAAACTCTACTGTAAACCATCTCTGCTTTAACATTCCGTTTCATCTAACGCAAACAACATCCTCACCTCAATAACGCCACAAATCAAACCCAGAACGCGAGAGGAAAAACGGAAACGCAGAAGAGAAAAAGAAGAATCGGTGCAGAGAAAAACAAATTATGAATCAGTTTTTGGATTTCGCTGCATCACCAAAATCAAGATCCGCCAGAGCTTGCTTCCGACAGGTAAATTCTTCCACTTCCCTTTGTTTCTCTGCATTACCTTCTTGCCTGATTTATCGCCTATAGAAGCATTTGGTAGTGTCTTCAGTAGCAACTAAAGAAGCATCTTCCTCTACCATTAGATGAAAATACACCACTTTTTCGCAATTGAATGGATCTTGATATTAATGAAGACCTCAGTCTGTCGGTGGACATTTTAACTGGTGCGTCACTGTATAACTGCAGCTTGGTTCTCAGATTCTGAATTTCCTTGAGAAGTTCTTCCTTCTCAGTAGCATCAAGAGAAATACTTCTTTGAGGTAATTCTTCCCGGACTTCTTTAATTTCACATTTTTCTTCTAAATGACTATTGTCTGAGGAAGTGGCCCTCAAATGCTTGTATTCATCTTTCAATGAGTTATTGTCCTTTTCTGCTTATTGTGCTGGGAAATCCTTCGTGTAGGCATTATAGTGGTGGTTGCGGTTAAAGGTACTTTGCTTCCTTTCTTTTTTCAAATTAAGATTTTTGAATGGAATGTTTTGTGAAATAAAGGTTTTTGTTTTTGATTTAAAACTGTAATGATATTGAAGGTTAAATGGGTGATTTCAGAAGGAGATAATGACGATGATTCGGCATAGATATGAGGGAGATAACGATGTTAACATGATTTATGTTGGATTCGCAGAAAAAGTGGTCGTTCACAATGATGCGAACGCGATGATGTTGTTGAAGAAAAGTTTAACATGAGGGTTATGGAAACAGAGGTTAAAGGTATGTTATGATCTTCCTGCGTATATTTTCTAATATAAGTGGCCTTCTTAATCTTCTTTTTTTTTATGAAAAAGCTCTATATCCGAATTGTTTCTAATGTTGCACGTGTGTTGATTGAAGTAGAGAAACGACACGATGAAGATGATTGAAGTGAAGACGAAAGTTCGGGTATAGAAGCGATGAAGATGATTGAAGTGAAGACGAAAGTGTAGGAAGGAAGATATCTTTGCTAGATCGATGAAAACAAAGGTAAGTCAGTCAAACTTGTTTTGTGTTTGATGAGTGAGCCATTTTGATTGAATTAATGAGAAATTGATTAAAGAGAAGAAGCAGATTTGTGAACTTGTTTATTATTTTGGCTTTAAAATTGACAATGTGTTTATGATTGTGTAGGTGTTAGAACAAAGATTTGATATGTTGCTGTGGTTGGAAGTAAAAGGAGGGGATGTCGTTGAGCGGACATATGGAAGAGCATGCGAGGGTGGTTCAGAAATTGCACAGTGGAGGTAGCAAGATGTTTGAAAAAGATTGTGGTTGACGAAAAGGGCGGATGGTAGCAGGTTAAGAATGAAGAGGTAAACGTTTTCAATTTTTATTTTCACTTCAATTCCTACTCTGGATATTCCATGGTTGTTATTAACGTGGCTACTAATTTGATTTTTTTAGGGATTATATTTACCGAATGCAAAACAATGATAAATAGAGATAAATGGTATAATTTAATTGACATGAAAAGAAACTACAAACTAGGTATGTTCCTTCTGTAAACAGTAGGCTTTCTTATTGTCCAGCTGCAACTTCGTTATGTTGACGTCAATGTTGTGTTCTTTGTTGAAAATTTTGGGTGTTGCACAATCTTGTGGCTTTGTGGATATCACTTGGTTTCTAGTCTATTGTTTAGCAGATAACAGGTTCAGCAGTATGCAGGTTATGTTTGGAAATGGTTTGAATGGGTTTTGATGTAGGTTCTATGTAGAGATATGCCATGGTTTTGATGGTAGCAGTGGGCTATGTTTTTTGATAGTTTTGTAGTGATGTTTTGCAAAATATGCTATGGTTTTGATGATAGCAGTGGACTATGTTTTTTGATAGTTTTGTAGTGATGTTTTGCAAAATATGCTATGGTTTTGATGATAGCAGTGGACTATGTTTTTTGATAGTTTTGTAGTGATGTTTTGCAAAATGGACTATGGTTTTCCTTGGTAGTCTTGTATATCCTCTCTTATGCAGGCTAAGACTTATCCTTTTTGAAGGAGTTCCCTTCTCATATGACCGTTGGTTCTTTGCTCATGGCTCAGGTCTGAATATATTTAATATATTTTCCTGATGTCCTGCATATATGCTGCTTCATATGTTTGACTTTATTCCTATTTCATGCTTAAATCAAAACCTGCAAAACTAAGCCTCTTCTTCTCTTTACCTCAAGTACAGAAATGATATATAAAAATGATATCTTGTACTGCTGTCTGAAAAAGTAATAGGCTGGAAAATGATGAAAAAGGAAATATAGGTTGCTTGCATACATTGTTTTAAGACTGCACATTGTTTGAAATTGCATATCTCTTTTGTCTTGCATTAGCCTATGTTATTCTGCAGGTTAACGTTAGCTTATGTTGTGCATATGTTTGTTTGAAATTATGTATGCTGTTGATTTATGCTTATGCAGTTTTGACCAAAATTGAATTTATGCATATGTGAAATATGCAGTGGGCCTTTTGATAAAAATGCAAATGATTTTGAAAATGTGCTATTTTTTAATTGTGCGTTCATTTAAAATTCCTCTCTTTTTTGTGAACCGGGAGAAATCCCGTGATTTGCAAAAAAGAGTAACTGATTCCGGCCATTGCTTTTAATGATGAACATTAAATTTATTTTCTGCATTTTAATTATTTATTCAATTCTGACTTTTTCTTTTAATCGTTTTTTGCAGGTAAAATTTAAATGAGCAGACAAGAGCATTGGATAGAAGATTAGAATTAGAATTTAGAAAAATAGCTTTTTATTTTACTTTAAGCATTTGTGTAATTGTCTTTATAAATATTTTGTAATAACACAACATTTAAATGACAATTGTAATAAATAGAATAAAGTGAATAAAAATTCTATCATTTCTCAATTAGTTCTTTTTCTTTCCAATTATTTATTTATTGTTTATAATTCCTTAAATTATATAATGATTGAAAATCAAATCCAATCATTTAAATTTAAAATGATAAACAAATAAATAAACATCATTGATCAATTAATAACTTCAATTATTTATTTTATTATTATTTTTAATTCTTCTAAATTATAATAACTTGAAAAATAGAATTTCAGCTATTTAAATTTAGAACAATAAATAATCAAATAAACATTGCTTGATCAATTAATATACTCCTTTTCAAATGTTTATTTCATTATTCATAAACCTTCAAATTATATAATAACGGAAAACAGGTTCCCATTATTTAAATTTAGGATAATGAATAATTAATAAACATTATTTGATCAATTAATAAACCCTTTTCTCAAATAATCTTTTTATTATTTATAAATCTTTAAATTACGTAATAATCGAAAATAAATTCCAATTATTTGAATTTAAGATAATAAATAATTAATGAACATTGTTTAAGTCTTGATCAGTTAATAAATTTAGCGTTCAACAAATAAACAGCTTCCGACTCGAAAAAGTTATGAATTTTTAAACTGCTTTGAAAATTTGATAAAATATGTCAAAACCTTTGCAATGCGAATGATGCAGATGGGAGACGGTATCTTAGGTCAAAATTTGGGGTACAACAGCAATGAATTTTAATTCAGCTATGCATGATGTATATTATGAATGTATGAATGTTATCATGTTCATGCTGACAAAACAGACATACATCACTAGGAATAAATAGACAAAGCCAACTTGGGTAAAGTCAACACTCGGCTAAGCCACGTCCAGGATGAAAATTTATAAGAAAGTAAGCCTCAACTGAGGAAACAAAGTCATGTTCCACGGCTTAACTTCACTATGAAGAAACACAATCCAAAAGTAATCAAATCAAAACAATAAAATTAGTGTAAATACAGGGATCTAACATTCTCCTCTAGGCTTCACCCGGGGACATCACACTGACTTCAATGGGGAAAACAATGTTTCAACATTTGTACTTCCACTTGGGATTACAATACTGACTTCATTAGTGTAGCTGAAAACCGCATCATCAAGATAACAATTGGGGATCTCGTACTGACTTCATTGGGGAGGACAACACCACATCATTGAGGAGGGACCAAAATATATTCTTCAATTCCAAGAGTGATGATTACATAAACTTCCCTGGGGAGAAATTATGAAATCACATGGGGATAACAACTTTTAGAGAAAAACATTATCTCAGCTTTACTTAGGGGTCTAAAAAGTCAAACAATAATGCAAGAAATCAAAATTATGGGGATTTTAAATCAAACCCAACACTTGGCAGGAGAAAACCCTAAAAGTTGACAACTATTTCAACATTTCTTAAAAAAGATACTGTCGTTGTCTAGTTTCCTGGGAAACAAACTACAACAATAATGCCATCACTACAAAGGGAGATGTTTTGCAAATGATTCCACCTCAGCATGCAAAGGGAGAAGGGGCTTTTGTCATATGATCGAAGATCTTACTGGGGAATCTGGGATAAAGGCTTCAGACCATGCAAACCCGAAATCAAAATGAACCAAGACTTGACTGGGGAGAATGGGATCACAAGCCTAACACTGCACCATGCGTCAATTGGTATCATCTCCAAGTATCTGAGAAACACACAAAGATCATACACATACCAGCAAAAGTGACCTGACAGAACCTTCCTTGGGAAAACAAACCTCCAAAATTTCAGAGTTCATCCATCCTTGGGATCACCACTTTTTTTTCTTGAGTCACAAAATCTAAAGTAAAAAGTAATTTGTAAATTATTTTCAAAAAAAAAATTGTTATTTAATCTTTTTTTTTGAAAATTACTATCAATAATAAATGGAGTCTTTGCAAGCAGAATAAAATAAGAATTGCAAATATATGGATAAAATCTCAAACTTTATTAATAGAATGGTAGTCTGCGAATGGAGAGACCTCATAGATGATTACAAAGTTTGGAAAATGGTAATATATTGGAAAAGATACATTAAAATACAATGACCATTATTCTCCCTAACAACTTTGAATTCCTGAGCAGTGACTTATGTTGAAGTGTAGCGAGGATCCAAGAAGATTGTTGCTTCAATGATTAAGTCTTGTCAGATGTAGTTACTTTCCAAGAAATCCCTAACTTTTGCCTAAATTGCCCTTGCGGGTTTTCAACCTAACGGGAAGAATCTATTCTGTTTATACCTCTTATTTTTTCCTAGACTGCCCTTTCGGGTTTTTAGCCTACCGAGATGCTCTTTTTTTGCCTAAGCCGCCCTTTAGGGTTTTCAACTTAGTGAGATGTTCTTTTATTTCTTTAGGCAAATTATTTCTTGATTGCATCAACATTCATAGGACGTGGGAACTCCTCGTCATCCATAGTTTCAAGAATCAATGCACCGCCAGAGAAGGCTTTCTTGACAACGTATGGGCCTTAAAAATTGGGAGTCCACTTGCCCCTAGAATCAGCGTTAAAAGACTTGATCTTCCTGAGCATGAGGTCGCCTTCTCTGAATTCACGAGGCTTAACCTTCTTATCAAAAACTTTCTTCATTCTCTTCTGATATAACTGACCATGACACAAAGTTGTCATTCTCTTTTCTTCAATCAAATTCAATTGGTCAAACCTGCTCTGGATCCATTCAGCCTCTAATAACTTGGTTTCCATTATCACATGTAAAGAGGGAACCTCAACCTCAACGGGGAGCACTACTTCCATACCATACACAAGAGAGAACGGGGTTGCCCCTATTGAAGTACAGACAGATGTACGGTACCCATGCAAAGCAAAAGAGAGCATCTCATGCCAATCTTTATAGGTAATAACCATTTTCTGGATGATCTTCTTGATGTTTTTATTGGCAGCTTCAACAGCCCCATTCATCTTTGGCCTGTAAGGAGATGAATTGAGATGGATAATCTTGAATTCTTCACGAAGTTTTGCCATCATCTTATTATTCAGATTTGAGTCGTTGTCAGTGATAATCCTGCTTGGCACACCATACCGACATATAAGATTGTTCTTGATAAAGTGTACTACCACCTGCTTAGTAACATCAGCATATGAAGCTTCTTCCGCCCATTTGGTGAAGTAGTCAATTTCCACTAAGATAAAACAATGTCCATTCGACGCCTTGGGTTCAATCATTCCTATCATGTCAATACCCCACATAGAGAAAGTCCATGGGGAAGAAATAACATTGAGGAGCATCGGAGGCACATGAATTTTATCAACATAAATCTGGAACTTATGGCACTTCTTTGCAAATTTGTAACAGCCAGATTCCATTGTCATCCAATAGTAACCTTCCCTAAGCATCTTCTTTGCCATCAAATATCCATTAGCATGAGTGCGAAAAGGAACCTTCATGGATCTCATGCATCAACATGTATGCTTCATGTATATCCACGCATCTGAGCAAGACCATTTCATAATTTATTTTGTATAGCATATCTTCATTGAGGAAGAAACTGCCTGTCAACCTTCTCAATGTCTTTCTATCTTTGTTTGACGCACCAATCGTGTATTCCTGAGTTTAGATAAAATGCTTCATATCATAATACCAAGTTTTTTCGTCCTATGTTTCCTCTGTTGTAAACACATGAGTCGGCCTATCCAGGTATCATGTTGTGATACGAGGCACATAGTTCCAAGTATTCACTTGATACATAGAAGCCAAAGTGGCCAAAGCATCTGCCACCTGATTTTCATCTTTGGGAATATGATGGAATTCAACTTTATTAAAGAATGGTAATAATCTTCTGGCATAAACTTTGTAAGGAATCAAGCCAGGGTGACGAGTATCCCATTCTCCTTTAATCTGGTTTATTACCAAAGCTGAATCACCACACACATCTAGAATTTTGATTCCGAGATCAATAGCCTCCTCGAGACCCATGATACAAGCTTTATACTCTGCCATGTTATTGGTGTAATCAAATGCCAACCTTGCAGTAAAAGGGATATGCGATACATGAGGAGTGATAATACGACACCAATCCCTTTCCCATTAGCATTCATAGCTCCATCAAACACCATGCCCCAATGAGATTCAGGATCAGGACCTTTCTCAGGCAACGACTCATCACAACCTTTTACTTTCAGAAACATAAAATCCTCATCAGGGAAATCATATTTAACATACTGGTAATCATCAATCGGTTGATGAGCAAGATAATCCGCCAGCACACTACTTTTTATAGCCTTCTGAGTATGGTATTCAATATCATATTCAGACAACAGCATCTGCCAACGGGAAATTATCCCAGTAAGAGCATGCTTTTAAAAAATATACTTCATTGGATCCATTTTGGAAATCAACCAAGTAATATGATTCAACATATATTTCCGCAACCACTTTGCCACTCAGGCCAGAGCACATCGTGTCTTTTCCAGCATAGAATACCACGACTCACAGTCAGTAAACTTTTTGCTGAGATTATAAATGGCATATTCCTTCTTCCCTATTTCATTTTGTTGTCCCAAAATACAACCCATAGAATTATCTAACACTGTGAGATACATAATCAATGGTCTTCCTTCAACGGGCGGGAGCAAGATAGGAGGTTCAAGCAGATACTATTTAATACTTTCAAATTCCCTTTGGCAATCATTTGTCCATACACAACCTTGATCTTTCTTTAACAACTTAAAGATAGGCTCACACATTGCAGTCATATGGGAAATAAATCTGGAAATGTAATTCAAATGCCCGAGGAAGCCTCTAACTTGCTTTTCAGTTCTTGGCGCTGGCATTTCTTGAATTGCTTTGACTTTATTAGGTTCAACTTCAATCCCTTTTTGGCTGAAAATGAAACCTGACAATTTCTCCGATCGAACACCAAAGGTGCATTTATTTGGATTCAAGCGGAGACGATACTTCCTCAAACGCTGAAACAATTTCAACAAATCTTCTATATGCCCTTCTTCAGTCTGGGACTTAGCAATCCTATCATCAACGTATACCTCAATTTCCTTGTGCATCAGATCATGGAATAGGGTTGTCATAGCCCTCTGGTACATTGCACCAGCGTTCTTCAACCCGAAGGGCATCACTCTATAACAGAATGTTCCCCAGGATGTGATAAACGTTGTTTTTTCCATGTCCTCAGAAGCCATTCTAATTTGATTATATCCAAAAAATCCTTTCATGAACGAGAATACTTTTAATTTTGTTGTACTATCAACCAACATATCAATATGTGGCAATGGAAAATCATCTTTTGGACTAGATTTATTTAAATCTCTATAATCTATGCACATGCAAACTTTTCCGTCTTTCTTTGGTACTGGGACAATATTGGCAATCCAATGAGGGTACACCGATGTCACAAGAAAACCGGCATTAATCTTCTTTCAAACCTCTTCTTTAATTTTCACTTCCATATCAGGGTGAGTTCTTCGCAATTTCTTCTTGATTGGCGGGCATTTTGGCTTTAGCGACAAATGATGTTCCACAATATCAGTATCCAAACCAGGCATGTCTTGGCATGACCAATAAAATATATCCATATACTATTTCAACAATCCAATCAACCTGCTCTTTACGTCAGGATGCAACAATGCTCCAATCTTGACTTCCTTTGGATCTTCCTCTGAACCCAAATTGATCGTCTCCAATAACTCTTTATATGGTTGAATGGTACTTTCCTCGTGCTCAAGCAACCGTGAAACTTCTTCTGGAATTTCATCATATTCTTCTTCTTCGGCCGCATATGCAGGATATCCAAAGTTGGGAGAGGGTGCAGGGTTATTGTATTCAACATGTTTTTTAATTTATCTGCACATATGATTTATGATTGCTTTTAAAAACTAACACATATAACAAGTGATTATGCAGATTCAATTACAGTTGTTGTTTATTTTGAAAGGTTTTTTTTTCTGATTACCATTTTCCAAGAAAAAGCAGAAAATAAAGACATAATTTGGGAATCAAAGACAACTTTTATTATTGATTTTAAAGATCAAAGCAACATATATGCCCATATAATATCAACTTTCACCTTGGGCAAAGTGAAAGATTTTTGAAAAGATTAACAAAAACAAATTAGTTTGAGACATGAATGCAAGAGGGAACATCAATGGTGATCCAATTTTGGACTCTAACTCTATGCGTCACGTAGTTCGGCATCTCTTGCTCTGCTTCATCTTCCACAATAGCATTGATCCTAGGAACAGTTGGCTGAAGATAACCCCCGCTACGAAAGATATCTTGATATTTTCCCAAAGCAGACTTCGACTTCATGTTCTTTCCTTTATCATTCTTCATAGAGAATCTAAAACCAGCTATATTCTTATTCACATGTGGGTCCACAATTTCCCCCCATAATTTACTAGGGCCATTGCGTACTACCTGCTGAGAATCCTTAAACGAAGCTATAGAATTCTCATTTTCCCTTATATTATCAATGGATAAAGCTTGGAACTGAGTCCTAATAGCATCTTCATTCGCTTCCAAAACACTGAAAGAGGATAAATGAGATATTAACAAAGCATGTTCTCCATTTATGATGACCACCTTTCCTTCACGCATAAATTTTAGCTTCTGGTGCAAAGTTGAAGTGACAACCTCTGCCTCGTGTATCCATGGTTGTCCCAGTAAATAGATATAAGCGGACATGATATCCATAACCTGGAAAGTAATCTGAAACAAGTGCGGGCCTATATGAATAGGCAAACCAACTTCCCCGATGACAAACTTCCTTTATCCATCGAAAGCTTTCACAATTATGCCACTCGGGCGCATGGGAGTTCCTTGGTACTTCAGCTTCATAAGTGTGCTCCTCGATATGACATTTAAAGTGGACCCATTATCAATCAGCACATTTGACAATGAATCATTCTTGCAGTTCATGGAGATATGGAGAGCCAAGTTATGATTCCTTCCTTCATCGGGCAATTCGTTGTAACACCCTCTAAAAACCCCGAATAAATTTTCGCGAATAATTAAAATTCTAATTTCAGAGTACATGTATCAACGAGGATGTCACAATTCTCTTTTAATAAAAACAAGTTCCTGTCATGCATAATCATAGTAGTAACTCATACATGTTTACACAGCGGAATAATTTAATTAATAAAACCAATGTTATAATATTTTTCAAAATCATCAGGGATTAACACCTGGAAAAATGTCAACATCATATTATAACAAATATAAGGAAATAAACGAGTCTGACTAAAGCAGCTCGACAAACAAACGTTCCCGGAGTTACAACTATCAGAGCATGACCCGGACAATACTAAAATGGAATTAAACTAAAAACGACAAGCCTTCGCCAAGCACCTGAACGAAGCTCCTCAATCTGAAATGTTCAACAGTAAGGGTGAGCATCTCAACTATACATTTGATTATACGTTCATAACAATCAATTCAGGAAACCATAAGCATCACCCAACAATTAGCATGTTTTATAGATTACAAAAACCTTTACAATTCATATATTCATAATATCATACTTTTCATGCTTACTATTAACATCAAACATCGTTAACAATTTAGTATCAATACATGCATACAATCAATCAAATACAACATTGGAAAAATCATCCATTCATGTCATATTCAATGTAATGCAACACACCTATGCACGTGGTACCATTTTACCGCCCCATTAAATCTCGGGTCACGGATAACTCACCGTTCCATTATATTGCGGACACGGCTACCACCTCAACGTTCCATTAAATCGCGGACACGTATATTGGCCACCATGTTAATTCCACACAATGGGAATTAACAAATGCAACATGATATGTAAAGTATGTAACACTCAGCATACTATTAACATCAATCGACATATCATGCAACATCAACAATATCAAATATAACATGATCTGAATAGCATGTAATCACTCAGCATACTATTAAACATCAATCATATCAAGTTATATCATAATTCATGTTTGATACATCATCTAAAAGCATGACAATAAAATCCATATAGTGTTGGTATCATAACATACGATCGTTATTCGATACTAGCATCAATCAACACTAGGAAATCAATAAACACATATTCAAAACATGTCAAACACTGCACATCAAAACCGGATCAATCCGTACTTAACAGCATGCACAGAAAACATAGTTTAAAAACCAACACAGAAGGTTTAACACGGGTGCCCGTGTAAAACAACACTGCCCGTGTGGAAATGTGTCCAGAAAACACGTTTTTTTGACAATACAGGGGATCAACACGGGTGCCCGTGTGAATCAACACGGCCCGTGTTGAATTGTGCCCAGAAAACACATATTTATGCCAACACGGTGAATCAACACGGGTGCTCGTGTTAATCAACACGCCTGTGTTGAATTGTGGCCAGAAAACACATTTTTATCAGCATTACAGTGAATCAACACGGGTGCCCGTGTTAATCAACGCGCCCGTGTTGATGAGTGCGAACCCGAAATTTCTGTTCCTGCAGCAGCTCATATACCCATATTTTTGCACGAAAATACCTTTCTACGGCAGTGTAATGCAGTACAAAACATCCAAATTCACCATAGGAACCTAAAATCCCTAATTGATTTATAAAATTTGGGAACCTAAACCTTTTCTAACAAGATTTGACCCTAAGGTTATCAATCATTCAGAACATCATAGAAGATGGGGTTATCCTACGATTACCCAACCAATTGCATCTAAACCCATAAGCAAATATAAATTGAGTAGTAGCCCCCCGTACCTTATCAAATTGCAGCTTGAGTTCTTGAGCGATGTTCTTCATTCTTCTCACCTTCAGAGCTCTATTTCCCCAAATTTCCCAAACTTTGTGTTATCGTGAATAATGAGAAAAATAACTTGAGTTCCAAAACATATCCCTATTTCTTTTGCACCCCCACTCTTTTCTAACAACATCCAAGCCTAATAACTTAAAAACCCAATATTTCTTATTTCTTTTATTTTCTTCAAATATTCCAAAATAAATAATTTCTTTTTATTTTATTAATTCTAATAAAATAATTTCCCAATTAAATAAATCAAATAATTGAAACTGGGGTGTTACAACTCTCCCCCACTAAAAGAGTTTTCGTCCTCGAAAACATACCTTAGACGAACAGTTCCGGATAAGCCTCTTTCATCTGGCTCTCCAGCTCCCAAGTGATATTTCCATCTGCTGGACCTCCCCAAGCAACCTTCACTAATGCTATCTCTTTACCTCTTAACTGTTTCACTTCCCGATCTTCTATCCTCATAGGCAATGTTTCTACTGTCAGGTTATCTCTCACCTGTACATCATCTATTTGGATTACATGAGATGGGTCTGGAATGTATCTCCTCAACTGAGAAACATGAAAAACATCGTGCAAATTCGCAAGTCTCGGAGGTAAAGCAATACGATAAGCAACTTCTCCAACTCTTTCCGTAATCTGAAACGGACCAATAAAATGCGGAGTCAACTTCTTAGATTTCAACGCTCGACCAATACCCGTCATCGGAGTAACTCTCATAAACACATGATCTCCAGCACTGAATTCTAAATTCTTTCTCCTCTTATCATGATAACTTTTCTGACGACTCTGAGAAGCTCTCATCTTCTCTTGAATCAATTTGATCTTTTCAGTAGTCTGCTGAACAATCTCTGGCCCAATTACTGAACTCTCTCCAGATTCATACCAACACAAAGGTGTTCTACACCGTCTACCATACAATGCCTCAAACGGAGCCATACCAATACTCGAATGGTAACTATTGTTATAAGTAAATTCAATCAATGGCAAATAGCTATCCCAAGCTCCACCCTTCTCTAAAACACAAGCACGCAATAAATCTTCTAACGATTGAATCGTCCTCTCCGTCTGTCCATCAGTCTGAGGATGGTAAGCTGAACTCAACCTTAATTTAGTACCCAAAGCCTTCTGCAATCCTTCCCAAAATTTCGAAGTGAATCTCGGATCTCTATCTGACACAATACTAGAAGGAACTCCATGCAAACTCACTATTTTCTCAATATATAACTGTGCCAATCTCTCCATTGATTAATCCATTCGCACCGGTATAAAATGAGCAGACTTAGTCAGTCTATCCACCACAACCCATATCGCTTCACAATTCTTAGGAGTCCTCGGCAACCCGGATACAAAATCCATAGAAATACTATCCCACTTCCATTCTGGAATAAACATCGGCTGCATAACTCCAGACGGCTTCTGATGCTCAATCTTCGATTTCTGACAGATTAAACATGCATACACAAATTCAGCTATTTCCTTTTTCATTCCCGGCCACCAAAACAATCTCTTCAAATCATGATACATTTTCGTGGCACCCGGATGAATACTCATCCCACTGCGATGTCCTTCCTCTAATATACTCTTCTTGATTTCTGCGACATCAGGAACACAAACTCTATCGCCAAATCTCATAACATCATTCTCATCAATTCTAAACTCACCACCTTGATCTTGGTTGATCAATGTCAATTTATCAACTAAATTAACATCAGATTTCTGCCCGATCCTGATCTCTTCTAGAATACCACTAGTAAGTTTCAACATACCCAAACGAACACACTTCGGAGTACTTTCACAAATTAAACTCAAATCTCGGAATTGTTCAATTAAATCCAATTCACGAACCATCATCATAGACATATGCAAGGATTTCCTGCTCAAAGCATCTGCAACCACATTTGCCTTACCAGGATGGTAATTCAAACCAAAATCATAATCTTTGAGAAATTCCAACCACCTTCTTTGCCTCATATTGAGCTCTTTCTAATCGAAAAGATACTTCAAACTCTTATGATCACTATACACTTCAAATCTCGAACCATACAGATAATGTCTCCACAATTTCAAGACAAACACAACTGCTGCCAACTCTAAGTCGTGAGTAGGATAGTTCCTTTCATGAACCTTCAACTGTCTCGAAGCATACGCAACTACCTGTTGATTCTGCATTAGAACACCACCTAATCCCATCAGAGATGCATCACAATAAACCACAAAAGATTCCACCGGATTCGGCAAAATCAGAATAGGAGCACTAGTCAATCTCCGCTTCAATTCTTGGAAACCTTTCTCACATTCCGAATCCCAAATAAACGCTTGTCCTTTACGAGTCAACTTTGTCAACGGCAATGCTAACTTTGAGAATCCTTCGATAAACTTTCTGTAATAACCTGCAAGACCAAGAAAACTTCTGATTTCAGAAACAGTCTTCGGCGCTTCCCACTGAGATACTGCTTCTACCTTTGTAGGATCCACTGCAATACCATTCTTAGAAATCACATGTCCAAGAAAACTAACTTCATTCAGCCAGAACTCACATTTGGACAACTTTGCATACAACTTCTTATCTTTCAACAACTCTAACACAATTCTGAGATGTTCCGCATGCTCTTCGTCATTCTTGGAATAAATCAGAATGTCATCAATAAAAACCACAACAAACTTATCCAGATACGGGTGAAAAATCTTGTTCATATATTCCATGAAAACACCAGGTGCATTAGTAACTCCGAACGGCATAACAGAATATTCATAATGCCCATACCTCGTTCGAAAAGCAGTCTTTTGAATATCTTCCGCTTTCACACGAATCTGGTGATATCCAGATCTCAAGTCAATCTTACTGAATACACTGGCTCCAATTAGCTGATCCATTAAATCATCAATCCTCGGTAACGGATACCGATTCTTAATGGTTACCTTGTTCAATTGCCTGTAATCAACACACAGTCTCATAGAACCTTCTTTCTTCTTGACCAACAATACCGGAGCACCCCAAGGCGAAACACTTGGACGAATAAACTTCTTCTCCAGTAAATCTTCCAACTGACTCTTCAATTCAGCCAACTCAGACGCAGACATACGATATGGCGCCATCGACACCGGTCTCGTACCAGGAATCAAATCTATAGAAAATTCCACTTCTCTCTCAGGAGGTAACTCACCAACATCATCAGGAAAGACTTCTGGAAAATCACACACCACTGGCAATTCACCACTCCTGACCTTTCCTGTTGCATCTAACGAAGCAAGTAACATAAACACATTAGCACCGTCTTCCATTGCTTCTTGTACCTGCCTAGCAGTCATAGTCAAATTCTCGACACCAACTGCTTCTGGAAAAATCACCGTCTTAGCAAAGCAGTTCAGATGAACCCGGTTGAATTCCAACCAGTTCATCCCAAGGATAATATCAATTTGTTCAAGCGGTAGGCACACTAAATCCATACCGAAACCTCTACCAAAAATCTCAATAGGACAATTCCTACATACAAGTGAAGTTGTCACTGAACCCAATGCAGGAGTATCAACAACCATGCTACCTCGCATACCAGATATGTCCAGTTTCAACCTCTCAGCATAATCCAAAGAAATGAAAGAATGAGTTGCACCAGTATCAATAATTGCAACTAAAGGTGTGCCATGAATAAAACACGTACCTTTAATCAATCGATCCTCTGGAGTAGTCTCAGATCCAGACAAAGCGAACACTTTTCCACCTGACTGATCCTTCTTAGGCTTAGGACACTGCGGACGAATGTGACCTTCTTCGCCACAATTGTAACAAGTAACGGACTTCCCTTTGCAATCAATAGACAAATGACCAGCCTTTCCACATTTATAGCACTTCTTCTCATCGCTCTTGCAATCTCGAATATGATGACCCAACTCACCACACCTGTAGCATCTGATAGGAGCCTTAGAATCTCCCCCACTAGGCCTTTTCCAACCACCTGATTTCTGGTTATCTCTACCATATGGCTTGCCACGGTCCATATGTTGCTTTCCTCTTTTATCAACAGCCCCACGAGAGTGAGACGACCTAGTCTTGGTAATATCTTCTTCCAAGATCCTGCTACAATCCACCAGGTCAGAAAATCTACGAATACGCTGGTACCTGATTCCCTGCTTAATCTCATCTCGGAGACCATTCTCAAATTTGATACATTTAGAGAATTCTCCAGCCTCATCATTGTTGTAGTGTGCATAATACTTTGCCAGCTCAGTGAACTTAGTAGCATACTCACTAACAGTCAGATTGCCCTGCTTAAGCTCCAAAAACTCAATTTCCTTTCTTCCCCGAACATCTTCAGGAAAGTACCTCCTCAGAAAAGCTCTTCTGAAGTTAGCCCAAGTTAGTGCCTCTCCATCCTGAACCATTTCAGTCCTTGTTGCAACACACCAGTCGTCGGCCTCTTCTGCCAACATATGCGTACCATATCTGACCTTCAGATCTTCTGCACAATCAATCACACGGAAAATCCTTTCGATTTCCTTCAGCCACTTCTGAGCACCTTCAGGGTCATGTGTACCTTTGAACAACGGAGGATTGTTCCTTTGGAAGTTTCCCAATTGCCTATCAGCACCAATCACGCCTCCATTTGGGTTTCCAGCAAGTACACCAGCTAACATCCCCAAAGCCTCAGCTAGTGCAGCATCATTTCGTCCGTTACCTCTTCCAGCCATATTCCTGAGAATTAAAACATACTCCTCATTAGAATACAGTATCGACAGTGTTACCTTACACTAATCGCATACAAAAGGGAATGACTGACTCAAGACTCTGGTCGCAACGACCGACTATGCTCTGATACCACTATTGTAACACCCTCTAAAAACCCCGAATAAATTTTCGCGAATAATTAAAATTCTAATTTCAGAGTACATGTATCAACGAGGATGTCACAATTCTCTTTTAATAAAAACAAGTTCCTGTCATGCATAATCATAGTAGTAACTCATACATGTTTACACAGCGGAATAATTTAATTAATAAAACCAATGTTATAATATTTTTCAAAATCATCAGGGATTAACACCTGGAAAAATGTCAACATCATATTATAACAAATATAAGGAAATAAACGAGTCTGACTAAAGCAGCTCGACAAACAAACGTTCCCGGAGTTACAACTATCAGAGCATGACCCGGACAATACTAAAACGGAATTAAACTAAAAACGACAAGCCTTCGCCAAGCACCTGAAGAAGCTCCTCAATCTGAAATATTCAACAGTAAAGGTGAGCATCTCAACTATACATTTGATTATACGTTCATAACAATCAATTCAGGAAACCATAAGCATCACCCAACAATTAGCATGTTTTATAGATTACAAAAACCTTTACAATTCATATATTCATAATATCATACTTTTCATGCTTACTATTAACATCAAACATCGTTAACAATTTAGTATCAATACATGCATACAATCAATCAAATACAACATTGGAAAAATCATCCATTCATGTCATATTCAATGTAATGCAACACACCCATGCATGTGGTACCATTTTACCGCCCCATTAAATCTCGGGTCACGGATAACTCATCGTTCCATTATATCGCGGACACGGCTACCACCTCAACGTTCCATTAAATCGCGGACACGTATATTGGCCACCATGTTAATTCCACACAATGGGAATTAACAAATGCAACATGATATGTAAAGTATGTAACACTCAGCATACTATTAACATCAATCGACATATCATGCAACATCAACAATATCAAATATAACATGATCTGAATAGCATGTAATCACTCAGCATACTATTAAACATCAATCATATCAAGTTATATCATAATTCATGCTTGATACATCATCTAAAAGCATGACAATAAAATCCATATAGTGTTGGTATCATAACATACGATCGTTATTCGATACTAGCATCAATCAACACTAGGAAATCAATAAACACATATTCAAAACATGTCAAACACTGCACATCAAAACCGGATCAATCCGTACTTAACAGCATGCACAGAAAACATAGTTTAAAAACCAACACAGAAGGTTTAACACGGGTGCCCGTGTAAAACAACACTGCCCGTGTGGAAATGTGTCCAGAAAACACGTTTTTTTGACAATACAGGGGATCAACACGGGTGCCCGTGTGAATCAACACGGCCCGTGTTGAATTGTGCCCAGAAAACACATATTTATGCCAACACAGTGAATCAACACGGGTGCCCGTGTTAATCAACACGCCCGTGTTGAATTGTGGCCAGAAAACACATTTTTATCAGCATTACAGTGAATCAACACGGGTGCCCGTGTTAATCAACGCGCCCGTGTTGATGAGTGCGAACCCAAAATTTCTGTTCCTGCAGTAGCTCATATACCCATATTTTTGCACGAAAATACCTTTCTACGGCAGTGTAATGCAGTACAAAACATCCAAATTCACCATAGGAACCTAAAATCCCTAATTGATTTATAAAATTTGGGAACCTAAACCTTTTCTAACAAGATTTGACCCTAAGGTTATCAATCATTCAGAACATCATAGAAGATGGGGTTATCCTACGATTACCCAACCAATTGCATCTAAACCCATAAGCAAATATAAATTGAGTAGTAGCCCCCCGTACCTTATCAAATTGCAGCTTGAGTTCTTGAGCGATGTTCTTCGTTCTTCTCACCTTCAGAGCTCTATTTCCCCAAATTTCCCAAACTCTGTGTTATCGTGAATAATGAGAAAAATAACTTGAGTTCCAAAACATATCCCTATTTCTTTTGCACCCCCACTCTTTTCTAACAACATCCAAGCCCAATAACTTAAAAACCCAATATTTCTTATTTCTTTTATTTTCTTCAAATATTCCAAAATAAATAATTTCTTTTTATTTTATTAATTCTAATAAAATAATTTCCCAATTAAATAAATCAAATAATTGAAACTGGGGTGTTACATTCGTCATCACAGAAACTCAGGTTATTACAAGATATAATATTCCCTACCACACTGCTAAATTGGTCCAAAGGAATATCACTTTCCATGAAATCTTGATCTAATACTCTCATCAAAGATTCCCTGTGGGCAGAAGAGTTCATCATCAAGGCTAGAATAGATATCTTTGATGGAGTCTTCAACAATTGATCTAAGATCGCGTAGTCGCTCATTTTGATAATCTTCAATATATCATCCATATCTTTTTCCAGAGTAGTACCACTATATTCCCCCACTGCTTTCTTGGGTTCAGTACTTTCAATAACCTTTTTATCAGCATTAACACTCCCTCGATTGACAGGTGCGAAAACACGGCCACTGCGGGTCACTCGGCTGGCTTCAACAATATTCTCGACATCAGACAAAGGTTGGACCAGAACTTCCACACCATCCCCTAAGATTGTAGCATTGTATTTGTATGGCACGGATTTGTCTGATTCATAAGGAACAATACCCGACAAGAAAATCACCATTGGAGCAACAACTGGCTTGTTATGATACTCAATCTCTATAGGGGCGGGAACACTAAAACAAGGCACAATAACATTCACCCCCTCTTCAGAATACTTAGACATCATAGAATCATTGCTAGAGAACATATCTTCATCTGAGGAAAAGAATTCATCTGCAGAAGCATACTCATCATCTGACATAGTTTCAGCCAAGCAATCTTCAATCACATTAATCACATTGCAATCATCTCTATTGCCTGAAACTTTGATAGTACCATTATCCAATAACAACTGAATACCCCTTCTCACAATGGAACAACCTCGGGAACCTCTGTAGCAGATTCGGCAAGACCCATAATGGTGTTCTTCTTGAGCATCCATGTGACAAAAGGTAGCGTGCAACTGCATCAAATCATCATTCATATGGTTCACGTCAAAAATATGGAATTCTCTAGGACATCCAAAGACCATATTCACATCTTCTTCGTACTCTGCCCTAGGCCTGATTATATTAATGAGGCCTTCGTCCATCATTTCCTGGATATCGATACTGCAAACATCATAACCAGCATTGTCGTGTGTATAGTAACTAAACTTGCAGAGGCCAGCCTGCATCTTTACCAAATCTCCTCTAACCAAGTTGATATCAAAAATCTGAAATTCGCCTGGACAACCAACAACCATGTTTACATCATTTGCTCCTCCATGCTTTGGCAAAGGATTATCTTTCACATTAGGGCCAACATCTTTAAAGGATAAGAGGCCAAATCTCACCATCTTTTGTACTTCAGACTTCAAAAGATAACAGTTCTCGATGTTGTGTCCTAGTGCTCCCTGATGAAAAGCACATGTCTGGTCTACCTTATAATACAAAGGTAAAGGTGATAGTATAGTAGGGGGTGGCCTGGTCTGAACCAACTTCTTCTGAATCAAAGCCGAAAGTAACTCTGTATATCTCATTAAAATAGAGTCAAAAGCCTCTCTCTTCTGACTCTGCCCTTGATTTCTCTGAGGAGATGGTCTCTGATAGGCAACAGTGGTTAGAGTTATATTAACGACTGGAGTCACATAAGCAACTTGTAAACTTGATTTTTTGACTTGTAAAACAAACTCTAGCATGATTCTAAGTTCCCTAAAGATGAAATGCACATCTAGACATAAGATATAAAGCCCAACATACACAATTATTGACTATTACCTAATTTTTGACATCATACAAAATTTTAGTGCACTCACAATTATTACTTGTAGACCAACAAATGAAATCATCTATATTACATACTTCTTCCATTCTCTTTTATAAGTAAATTTTAAATTTGTAAGTTCATTGAATAAATGATGTATTTGAAATATATATATATATATATATATATATATATATATATATATATATATATATATATATATATATATTAATTATTGAATGAATCTAAAAAATAAAAAAAAAAGAATGGAGGGAGTATACCTAATTTTTGACATGATACAAAACCTTAGTTCACTTTATGTATGACTATTATGAATAGTGTTTAATGTTAGAAGTGGTGACTTGGTTAGAGTTTGATCCAATTTCATTATTTGCTATAAAAATTTTGTGTGCTGAAGTAAGCACACAAGTTGATCATACTTTTCTTGAGATAAAGCATGTACACAATATGTAAAATTGTGTGTATCAAAAACTCCATTTGAGTTATGATTTTCATGAAGAATGTCCCTAGATGCATTAGTAGATGAAGAATGTATATTCACTTGTGGATGACCATTCTTTTGGAAACAAAATTCAATGGTGTGTCATATGAATTACAATGTGTGAAATATCTAGAATTGGTCTTACCATTACTTCCATAGTTTGATTTTCTACCTCGTCGATAATACCTTTTTGCATCACATACATTAGCCAATAAGCTTGAGTCATGAGAAATGCTATCAAAGACAATATTGACTTCCTCTTAAACAACCAATGAGTCTACTTTGCTAATAGATGGTAAAGACTAAATTAACAAAACTAGATTCTTAACTACCAAGATTTAATCATTCATGCCAATTAAAATCTAAATAATTTGATCATCAAGTATGAAATTTCTTGTTGAATGTTTAGCCTCAAATCTCTAAGAATGAGGTAAGTGCAATAAGGATTAGGTTTGTGTACATTCAATTTATTCTAATGAGTTTTCATTTTTTTTTGAAATACTACAAAACATATTTTGATCGTTATTTGAGTGAGTTGAGTTACGATCTAAGAGTTGACACATGAACTCTAAGGTTTTGTTTGCAAGTTTGGAGGAAAGGAGACTTTCAAAAACATTTTTTTTTTAAAATATAGAAAAATATTTAATCTTTTTTGAAAAAATGATTTTGTATAGAATCATAAAATAATATTTATTATTACGGAATTTTTTATTTTCAGAATACTATAACAACATAAAAGATATTTGGAAAACTTATGTAAGCCCTCCAAAATCCTCCTTTAATACAAATTTTGAGTTTCCCTAAATTAAAGGGGGGTTTTGGTGTTATGAAGAAAAACAAACCCTACCAACCAAAATCTTTCTATTCTTTTCACCCAACCTTCCTATTTTTCAAAGCCCTCCCCTCTCTTCCCCTCCAAACTCTCAAACAAAACTTAAATTTTTTGGAGAACCTATCATTTAAATCTTCCCAAACATCAACAAAATTTTCATATAAGCTTATGGTTTGTGCTATAGAACCAGAAACAAAATTAATAATCCAAGATTGTATCAAATGTTTACACATTTCCCATGTTGTGCAATTGCGATCATCATATTCTAGAGGCATAGATCCATTTAAAGTTTGTTTTTAGATCCAAGTGCTTGACGTATAGATATGCTCCAACCAACATAATTGGATGCATCAAGCTTTAGTGCGACTGATACATGATTCAGTCCATCACTTGGATGAACATAGATAACCAAATTCAATTATGGTTGAACAGGTTTTGCTATTACCGATTTTTAGTGCACAAGGTGATGAAGAACAAGAAATAATAAGAGAATATATTTATTGCTCTGCAATGACGACTATAAAAGCTGTAAGAAAGATTGATTACAAATATGACTGCTACCACTAGTCTATTTATACACAAAGTAAATTGTCACGTAGGTCCTAAAAGTAAACTTAATAGCTAAGTTACAAAACAATCTAAAATCAACTCTAGAAGCTAAACATGCTTCTGGAACACAATAAATTGTTGCTTCTAACTAAGCAGTATCAAAAGCTTACAACTTCTGGCTAACAACCTTAGAAGTTCTGCTACTTTTGAGTAATAACATCAGAAATTTCTGGTTCCGACGACAACATCTAGATATGAATTAATTCTAACAAAATCCCTTAATTCATATTCATCTAACTAAACTCTACAACATCAATTACATCCCTCAAACACATAAAGTGTCCGGTTTTGACAGCTTTCGTCAGAACATATGCAATTTGCTTCTGAGTGCTACAATGTGTAACTTCTAACACTTCATTTTGGACTTGACTTCTTAGAAAATGGAACTTAGTGTCAATGTGCTTGCTTCTCCTATGCAGCATTGAATTTTTAACAAGACTTATGGTTGAATTATTTTCAATCATCAACTTCACAAGTTTGCTAACCTTGATCTTTAGATCCTGTAACAAATTTATTAGCCAAATAGCTTGACACGCAGTCAAAGCACCTGCGATGTATTCAGCTTCACGAGTTGACAACGCAACCGCATGTTGCTTCTTGGAACACCAAGGAATGAGACTTCCTAAATATTTGAAAAAATATCCAGAAGTACTTCTTCTATCAACTCTGTCTCCACACTAATCAGAGTCTAAATAGCCTATTAACTCTGTATCTGATCTAACACCAGAAAGGAATAACACTTCATACCTCAAAGTTCCTTTAATATACCTCAGAATCCTGACAACAACTTGGTAATCTAACCACTTCGTTTTGTTCATAATCCTACTCATCATTCCTACCGCATAACAAATACCAGGCCTGGTGTTACACGGAATCTCAATGAGCCAACCAAGTGTTTGAAAATTGTAGCATCTACATCATCACCCTCAACATCAAAATCTAACTTGTAATTCGTCTCATCAGGTGTGATAGTAGTCTTGCAATTTGTTAGCTTAAACCTCTTCAAAAGCTTAAGTTCATACTTCGGGTGATGCAAAGTTATACCCTTGTCAAAGTACAACGCTTCCATTCATAGAAAGTATACCAGCTTTCCTAGGTCAGTCATCTCAAACTCATTCATCAGCACCTTCTTGAACTTAACTACTTCTTCAGAGCAACTCCCTGTCAGCAATATGTCATCAACATAGAGACACACAACATCATATTTCCTCCAGAAGTATGCTGCACATAAATGCCATTATCCATCTCACACTTCTGAAATCCCTGCTTCTTGAAAATGAATCAGTCTTCAAGTTCCAAGCTCAGGGTGCTTACTTTAATCCATACAAGGCTTTATGCAACTTGTACACCATCTCTTCCTGATTATTTTTCATAAATCCAGGAGATTGTGACACGTATACCTCTTCTTGTAATGGACCATTCAGAAATGCAGATTTCACATCCAGATGCATCAGAGGCCAATTCCTATTTGCAGTTATCGTAATCACCAATCTTATTGTTTCATGTCTAGCTACAGGCGTAATCACCTCAAAATAGTCTAGCTCAGGTTTCTGAAGAAAACCTTTAGCCACTAGCCTTTCTTTGTGCTTGATCAATTGATCCATCTGGCTTCCACTTTATCTTGAAAATCTATCTGACGCTGATGGCTTTCTTCTCCTTTAAAAGCTTAGTTAAATCCCAAGTCTCATTTCTTTATATAGCCTCAAGTTCTTCTTTCATGGCCTTCAGTCACACTTTCTTCTTGAGAGCTTCTTCAATGCCCACTGGTTCAGAATCTACTAACATGGCGCACTGAACGAATTCTCCTTCAGATTCTACTTCAGTGTCTTGCAGCATGTCAAACTCTGTAAACCTTCTTGGTATTTGTATGATTCTTTATGGTTTATGAACTCGTTCTGAATCTTCTCTAGAACCTGGAACAACATTAGCTTTTGGACCTCATCCAAAACCACTACCTTCAGAAGTACCACCTTCAGAAACATTATCACTTCCAGAAGTTTGTCCTCCAGAACCTACATCTTCAGAGTTTTCCCTTCCAAAAGCATGATCACTACCAGATTTTGGATCATCTTCAAAATCTGAATCAGAATCGGATTCACCATCTGACTCATCTTCAGAGTCTCCAGAATCATCTTCTGACTCATACTCATCTTCAGAATTTTCAAGTTCTGACTCATCTTCAGAACCTTCTGAAGTATCTTCAAAAGATACCTCTAGTGTTGGCACTACACCAGAAATGGATTAAGACTTTCTCTAATCCCATGTGTGATACGGTGGGAGAACTGACTTGAGGTTTTGCGTTTGTTTTCGCAGATGTTTCGGTTGAGCAAGAGTCGCCACCGACTTTTTATTTTATCCTAAGGAAAGGTTAAAAAGCACAGCAAAAACCTTTGAGGTGTTTTCTTGGGTTCGGGGAGTAGATTATAGAAAGGGAATGTATTAGCACCCTTTCTATCCATGGTTATCCATGGGCTCTTAGTTACTTGCTTAGATCAACTTTCCTTAATTTTCAATTGTTTGAAATGGTGCTTTGTGTGTGTGTTTGAAAAATGTTTTGAAAAGAGGCCAATGTGGTGGCAACCTTTGTAATGATCCATGTTGGGATGTATACAAAGGTGTATGTCTTTTGAAAAGGTTTTCATTGTTTTTGAAAGTTGTTTTGAAAGTGTAGTGAGGTGTGTTTTGAAAAATAGGCAAGTGTTTTGTTTTGCAAGTTTGATTCAAGTAACTAAGAGTTTGTCTACTCCTAAATTTCTCAAAGATTTCTCCTATGTTCTTAACCCTTTTAACAATTTTGTTCCACCATTGCATTTGGTGGACAATCTTGTGTTAGGATGTGAAAGGGACGGGCGCGGGTCATCGTTTAGACCATAATTGCAATGGTGCCAAGTATCTTTGGGCAATTTTCCTTGGAGGGACTTGATCATTTTTTAGGCAACTTTCGAAAGCGTCATCGAGGGACTATGATCATTGGATTTGTATTTGTTTTGCCCAAAGAGACCTAACATGCAATATGGCCCATTATTGAAGGCAACAAGTGGAATACCCTAGGGGTGCAAGTGTGATTGGTATTGTCCATTTTCATGCTTGTTTATCTTGAATTTAGGTCAAACTATTTTGGTTAATTGATTTGCATACAAACCCTAATTCTAACATGGCATATTTAGAAAGCAATAAAGTGCGAAAAATAAAGTTCCTAAGTTATTACAACACAATATATGGGAAGGGGGGTACAAATGTTCAAATGGGGGTATTTTGATAAGGAATTTAAACCTAGACTATTACATCAAATTGGAATTATACAAATTATTTAATATACAACAATTAAATAAAAATGGAATAAATATGCAAGATGCAAAGAATGTTTTTTATATGTATGAAAAAAAGTGTTTTTTATATGTCAAATAAATAAAATAAAAAGTATTAATTTTTGGAGTTTTTATGTATTTAGGGCAAAACCCTAATTTATTAAATAAAAGGTATTAATTATTTAATATGTACAATATTTATTAGTTATATACAAAAATAAAATAAAAATGAAGTATATTTGTAAAAAAGGTATTTTTAATATTAAATATTAATAAGAATAAAAATGTATATATTTTGTATTTTTGTCCTAAATATTCTAATAAATATATATGTATTTGTATTATTTATTAAATATATTAAATATGTGAAAAATAATAATATTTAATATTTATAAAAAAGTATATTTTATATAAAATGTTTTCAAGAGGTAATATAAAATAAAATCAGAAAATAAATATGTTTGCATTATTCTTTAGTTTTTTTTTTAAATAAAAGTATATCTAGGTATTTATTTATGTACAAACATTATTCTAAACAAATAAATGCCTAATAAATTTAAAAATGGTGTGAAAAATATTTTTTATATTTTTAATATTATGAGAAAAAATAAATAAGTCAGCACAAAAAGAAAAGATCAAAAAATCATAAAAATAAGCATAATGGGCCAAGGGGGTTTAAAAGTAAAAACATGGTGTGAAAAGAAAAAACATTCCAGGCCCAGCCCATAACCTATCTTCTTCAACCTCCAGCAAACCTTGTTCAAAAAACGCGCGCTTTGTACATGGATTCAAACATCCTGATTCCTGGACTTTTAATGAAAACTCACAACACAAAAAATGTCAAACATCTTCTCACGAGTTCATACATATAAAGAACATGATTTAACTCTCAGAAATGAGAGAGAATTTCTTCTCCCCCAATTCCTGACCTAGTTTTTTTTCCAAGTTCAGATATCAAATTCTCATAGCACACATAACATAAATGAAAACTAATTATATGGGCATGTTCAGGGCTATGAATGTGACATAATTTCTTCACAAACCTAAAGCTAACAATGCCTGGATAGAGAGATACGAGTTCATGAACTTACCTGTTCAGTTGGAATCGTATCTGGTGATGGAGGTTCTTTCAATGCAAGGTGATGGTTGGTACAGCTTCCTTGATGTCCAGGGATGCTATTCCAAGCTTTAGTTTGCTTTGAAACCAAGTGAATCGTGTTATAGAACTTCAACTGCAAAACAAGAAAATGAAAATGGTGATGTTGCTTGGGAGTGTTACAGGTCGTGTTTGAGGCTTGGAATAGTTTCAAGGGATGATGTGGGATATGTTTGAAGTGGTTTTAGCAAGAATGCATGAATGGATTGAGTTATGGAACTCAATCTGCAGCAGGTACCCTGTTTGGGCAGTTTGAGGGTGATTCTGTGTTTGAGAAGGCAATGGAGATGATTGGCTTGTGTTTTAGGTCAGGGTGGATGTTTAGAATGTGCTCACAATCTTTGCTTAAGCTCTGGTTCACAGGAATCAGGGTTGTGTCTTGTTATGCTATCTTTCTTCAACTTTAAGCAACAAAGTGTCCACTTGTGTTTCTAGCTTGTACAGGCCCCCAATCTATGTTGCATACCTTGGCCTTGATCAGTGTAATTTGTTCATAAACTTGTGCCAAAATGATTTGCACTGTACTTGCTTGGATTGCTAATTGACATAAAGTTCTACTTTTCTAAAATGGCAAAAATGCTTTATCTAAAAATGGCTTAATCTTGCATATAATGTTTGAACACACAAAATAAGGCCTTGGCACAATGAGTTAGCATTAAATTATTGAGTTCAAATGGGATATAGGACCTGTAATCAAGGAAAGCAAGCTGAATTCAAAATGGCACAAATGTATGAACATGTAAATTGGCCAAATCAAAAGTGAGTTTTTCCCAACTTGCCAAATTCGATTCTCCCTAACCATGAGGTTGTTTGATGAGTTCTTGGATATTTTGGAAAGCTTGGAATGTGTACTATAATCCATCTTTGAAATGAAAATTGAAATTCCAAGTGGAAGCATGTGAAAAATGGTCTTGAAGTTAGGCAAAAATCCTGCCTAAAATGGTTCAAAATTTCTCTAAGTTAAGAATGGTTTGGTACCCTTATTCCAAAAATTGTAACTTGAGCTACAAGCTTCTTTTGAGGAAACTTTGTGAATCAAAGTTGTAGATTTTGCAATAGGCTACAACTTTCATGTTTTGACTTTTGCTTGAATCCAAATGAATCTTGGTGAGAAAGTGGGACAAAGTTAGGAAAAAATTAGGGTTTTTTCATAACTTAGAAAAATTCTAAGTTATGAAAAATCTTCATTTCAAACCTTAATTTGCAATTCTTGATTTCTTGATGAACAAGTTTCATGATTTGGCATGTTTTGATAAAAAATGAATCTTGACACTTGATTTTGACCAAAAAAGTCAAAGTTTGACTTTTCAGTATACAGTCAAAATTGATCAATTGACTGGGAAATTCAACTGTCAATCTTGTGCATTTGGGATCTTTTGAACTTGTTGAGTATGTCAAGACAATTCCATGGGGTCCTTGAGTCCATATGTGAGCTTGGTTTGTCATTGGCTAGGTCAAACAGTCAAAAATTGCCTTTGTGCAGTCAAAACCCTAAAAATGACCATTTTGCCCTTTTGGTGATCTGATCAAATTTCTTGTGGAATTGTGTTCCAAACTTGATCAAATGGTCCATGTGAGTTCATAATGTTGATGTGGGTCAATTTTCATGAGATTTGACTGTCAATTGGCAATAGTTGACTTTTTCCCCAATACAGTTGATTTCTAGGTCAACTGTCCAATTGACTGGGCAAAATTTGGAATCAAGACTTAAAACTTGGTATAGATAAACTTGGGAGTCCAACATGAAGCATGAAAGTCATCTTAGGCATTTTAGGTCAAAATATCTTTGTGCAAACACAAACCCTAATTTGGGTCAACAGTGCAAGGAGAAGTCTTGAGCAGAGGAAACCCTAACTGGATCTTGAGCTCCAAGGGTCTTGTGATGAGAAAAATACTGGGGAAATGGGAGGGAAAATTTTGGGGTACAACAGTTGCCCCTGTTCAATCTTCTTGAACCTGAAGAGTTAGATTGGCAGGTTTGCCTTTCGTGACTCGAGGGTAAAAGGAGATTGGACACTAGAGTGCCCGGAAATTTGCACTCGCATGTTGGAGTATCAGCAATGTGATGTCGGGAATGGGCTTATAGATGCCACCTGGAGACGTGACAGAACCTTATTGGGAATGGGCTTATAGATGCCATTTGGAAGTGTTGATCGCATAAGAGATTCCTTAGCGAGAACTTGTGTATTTTGAGAAAGACAAATGTTTTCCTGGCTTGTTACAGGTGTTGATCTTCAATCTTTTCATGCAGATGTGCCCTGGCTAGATACAGGTGTCGAGTCTACAATTGGTTGCTCACAGATATGCCCTGGCTGGATACAGGAATCGAATCTGGAAATAGTCGTCAACAGATATGCCCTAGCTGGATACAGGAATCGAATCTGGGATTAGTCGTCAACAGATATGCCCTGGCTGGATACAGGAATCAAATCTGGAATTGTTGTCAACAGATATGCTCTGGCTGGATACAGGAATCGAATCTGGAAATAGTCGTCAACAGATATGCCTTGGCTGGATACAGGAATCGAATCTTCAAACTCTTCAGATGTGCCCTGGCTAGATACAGGAATCGAATCCGGAATTGTGACAGTTGATAGATATGCCCTGGCTGGATACAGGAATCGAATCTTCAAACTCTTCAGACGTGCCCTGGCTAGATACAGGAATCAAATCTGGAAACTGATCACTCACAGATGTGCCCTGGCTAGATACAGGAATTGAATCTGGAATTGTGACAATTGATAGATATGCCCTGGCTGGATACAGGAATCGAATCTTCAAACTCTTCAGACGTGCCCTGGCTAGATACAGGAATCGAATCTGGAAACTGATCACTCATAGATGTGCCCTGGCTAGATACAGGAATCGAATCTGGAATTGTGACAGTTGAAAGTAGTTGTCTTTTGGATTGTCTTTTTCCCTGAAAAGGCGAAACATCAGTTGTATGCAATGTCATGATGTATGAAATGCATGATGTCATGATGTTCAAAATGAGATAGTGTTGTATGCAATTTATCGTGTATGTAAGCAAGATGCATGAAATGTGAAATGTTTTATGAATGTGTTTTCGTCTAGGAAAATAAATCCTTGACGGTCGGTTGGGGAATTAAATTCTGGGCTGACGTTGAAGAGTAGAGTTCTTCGTTTCTGCTAGGGATGATGATTGCAAGAATACACCGACAGGAGAAGATGACTCTGTTGGGGAATAAACTTGTTGGAGAGATTACTCTGAGGGGAATTACTCTGTGGGAAGAGATACTTCGATGAAGTTTCGACGAGAGCTTCACTGAGGATTTCAATGATGGATTCCGCTGGGGATGACAAAGATAAACTCCGCTGGGGATTACAAAGATAAACTCCTCTGGGGATGACAAAGATAAACTCCTCTGGGGATGATAATGATAAACTCCGCTGGGGATTGTGTTGGTAAGTTATGTTAGGGAACTTTGATGAACTCCGCTGGGGATTGGAAGAACTTCGCCGAGGGCGATCTTCCGTGGCAATTAGCTGAGGATAACCCAGTTATAAGCCCTTGTGAGGAATAACTTTGAATAAAGCTCGGGAGAGACGTCCGTACTCTACAGGGGATAAGCTCCCAGAATCTACTGGGGATAAGCTTCAAGACCTGCTGGGGATATGAATTCCAAATTTCCTGGGGAAACTTTCGGACTGTACTGGAGAATGGTTCCACTGGGGTGTCTGTATTCCGGCGGGGAACAATCTTAGATCAAGACTGTCGGGGATGCTTGCTGAGGAATGCCTATACTCCGCTGGGGAATGTTGGTATCTTCTGGGGCTACCCAACTTTCTTTAGGCTGACCGTAGACTAACTCTTCCTGGGGATAGTATTGCTGATTCTTGTCTTACTCTGTGGGGAGTTGAGATAACTTGGTCACATTCTTCAGTTGAATCTACCTTGGTACTCTGGCGGACAAAGCAACTAGACTGCCTGGACAATTCTACATTGCCCCTACTTATGATGTCACCCGTAATTAGTCTTTTGTTTCATATGCAAGTATTTATGAATTAGCAATTTAATGTCAAATGCATATATCAAAAATGAACATTGGACGTTCTTCGCAAGACAAAACAGAAAAAGGAAAAACAATTAGCAACTTGTTTGGAAAAGTGAACTTGTATTGATTTTGAAATTTGCCTGTAAATAGGCGTTTTTTGTACAAGAGGCCGACGTCCTAGTAAGAGAACGCCGCCGAATAACATAAAGTTTATACAATTTTGAAAAGGAAACAAAACAGCTATGTGCACAATATTCCCACTGGGTTCCAACTCTGCTATCGCCTTTATGTCTTCAAGCGTCTCATCACTTTGCTGCTTAGTTGAAGATGAAGCTGATTGATCGATGCCGAAGTCTGAGCCAGATAGTTGGTGCCGAATTCTGGATGCAAGGTGATCCAATGAGAGATAGTGTTACGCTTTATCCCTAACTTTTGCCTGGACCTCCCTTTCGGGTTTTCAGTCCACCAAGATACCCATTTTTGCCCAAGCCGCCTTTTCAGGTTTTCGACTTGCCGGGTGTACAGATTTTTTTCATTTCATCCCTTATTTTTGCCCGAACCCTTTTGGTTCGCCGGGAAGCCCTTATTTTTGCCTAGGTATGTCAACCTAGCGGGTCTTTTATTCATGCGTAGTATCTTTTCACTATGTCTGCATTGGCGGGGTGAGGAAGGTCGTCACCATCCATGGTGGTTAGAATCATGGCTCCTCCTGAGAACACATGTTTAACCATAAATGGCCCTTCGTACGTAGGGGTCCATTTGCCCCTGGGATCACTTTGAGGAAGGATGATGCGTTTGATTACCAGATCCCCAACTTGATACTCTTGTGGTCTGACTTTCTTGTTAAATGCCCTGATCATCCGTTTCTGGTACGTCTAACCATGACAGATAGCAGTGAGTCTCTTTTCGTCAATTAGGTTTAATTGATCAAGCCGAGTTTGGATCCAGTCATCTTTGCTCAGATCTGCATCCTTCATTATCCGGAGAGAGGGTATCTGGACTTCAATCGGCAAGACTGCCTCCATGCCATATACCAAGGAAAAGGGTGTTGCCCCAGTTGACGTCCTTGCTGAGGTACGGTACCCATGAAGAGCAAACGGTAACATCTCGTGCCAATATTTATAGGTCACCGTCATCTTCTGCATAATCTTTTTGATATTCTTATTAGCTGCTTCTACAACTCCATTCATCTTCGGCCGGTAAGGAGAAGAGTTGTGGTGCTGTATCTTGAATTGCTCGTAGAGCTCAGTGATCATCTTGTTATTAAGATTGGTACCATTGTCCGTAATGATCCTTTCCGGGACGCCGTACCGACAGATCAGGTTATGCCGAATGAAACGTGCCACGACGCTCTTGGTTACGGTGGCGTAGGAAGCTGCCTCAACCCACTTTGTGAAGTAATTGATCGCTACCAAGATGAAGCGATGCCCATTGGATTTCGTCGGTCGGATCTCACCGATCATATCAATGCCCCACATTGCAAAAGGCCAAGGTGCCGTCAGGACGTTCAGAGGAACCGGAGGGATATGCACCTTGTCAGCATAGATCTGGCATTTATGACAAGTTCGAGAATGTTGGTAACAGTCGGCTTCCATTGTGGACCAGAAATATCCTGCCCGAAGGATTTTCTTTGCCATGGTATGTCCACTGGAATGTGTTCCGAATGTACCTTCATGCAGTTCTACCATGATCTTCTCTGCTTCAGCCTTATCCACACAATGCAGTAGAGTTGAATCATGATTTCGTTTGTAGAGAATACCGTTGCTGAGGAAGAATTTTGCAGCAAACCTTCTCAGAAACTTCTTATCATTGACAGACGCACCTTCAGGGTATTCCTGAGCTTCCAAATATCTCTTCGCCTCATGATACCAGGGTTTTTCAGTCACCTCTTCGGCCTCAAGATTGCAGCAGTATGCGGGTTCGTCCAACTTCCAGATAATGATCCGGGGAGCTTCATTGTCCCATTTGACTTTGAACATTGAAGACATCGTAGCTAGTGCGTCCGCTAACTGATTCTCCTCTCTTGGGAAGTGCTCAAAAGTTATCTCTTCAAAGTGAGGAAGCAATGTCAACACATACTCCTTGTAAGGAATAAGATTTGGGTGTTTCGTATCCCACTCGCCTTTGATCTGATTGATCACTAGAGTGGAATCTCCGAAGACACTCAGAAACTTGATCCTTAAGTCGATTGCAGCTTGAAGACCCATGATACATGCCTCATATTCTTCCATGTTGTTGGTGCAGTTGAAACACAGCCGGGCAGTGAGTGGAGTATGAGTTCCTTTAGGGGATATGATTACAGCGCCGATTCCATTACCCAAAGCGTTCGAGGCTCCTTCAAAATGCATAGACCATCGGGATCCTTCCTCAGGTCCTTCATCCGGTCCAGGTACTTCACAATCAGTTACTACCATGATATCTTCGTCCGGAAATTCAAAGTTCAATGATTGGTAATCGTCCACAGGTTGGTGTGCCAAATGGTCTGCCAATACACTTCCCTTGATTGCTTTTTGAGTTGTGTACTGGATGTCATATTCTGTCAAGATCATTTGCCGTCTTGCTATTCTTCCAGACAGAGCAGGCTTTTCGAATATGTACTTGATGGGATCCATCTTTGAAATCAACAGAGTAGTGTGAGTCAACATATACTGTCTCAGCCGGCGAGCAGCCCATACCAGAGCGTAGCAAGTTTTCTCGAGCAGTGAGTACCGAGACTCACAGTCGGTAAACTTTTTGCTCAGGTAATAAATAGCGTGCTATTTTCGGCCAGACTCGTCATGCTGCCCCAGCACACACCCTATTGAATTGTCAAGCACTATCAAGTATAGTATTAGAGGTCTCCCTTCCACTGGAGGCATAAGAATGGGTGGTTCTTGGAGATACTCCTTTATCTTTTCAAAAGCAGACGGACATTCATTGTTCCAACGTACTACTTGATCTTTCTTCAGCAATTTGAAGATTGGCTCACAGGTAGCAGTTAGATGTGAGATGAATCGGGCAATGTAATTCACTCGTCCCAGAAAGCCTCTGACTTCTTTCTCTGTCTTGGGAGTCGGCATCTCTTGTATGGCTTTCACCTTGGCAGGGTCCACCTGAATACCTTTATCGCTTACAATGAAACCTAGTAATTTCCCAGACCTCACCCCAAAGGTGCATTTGTTTGGGTTCAACCTCAGCTTGTACAACTTCAGTCGGTCAAACAGCTTCCGCAGATGGTCAAGGTGTTCTTCCTCAGTTTGGGACCTTGCAATCATATCATTGGCGTATACTTCAATCTCATGATGGATCATGTCATGAAACAAAGCAACCATGGCACGTTGGTAGGTTGCCCCAACATTTTTCAACCCGAATGGCATGACCTTGTAGAAGAAGGTGCCCCACTGAGTCACAAAGGTAGTCTTTTCCATATCTTCAGGAGCCATCTTGATCTGATTATACCCTGAAAAACCATCCATGAAGGATAACACCTTGTGTTGAGCGGTATTGTCAACAAGAACGTCGATGTGAGGTAGGGGGAAGTCATCCTTGGGGCTTGCCCTGTTTAGATCCCTGTAATCGACACACATTCTGACCTTACCTTCCTTCTTCGGCACTGGCACCACGTTGGCAACCCACTGAGGGTAAGAAGTTACTGCTAGAAACCCGGCATCGAATTGCTTCATAACCTCAGCTTTGATCTTTTCGGACATCTCTGGACGCATACGGCGGACCTTTTGCTTTACCGGAGGGCAGTCTTCCTTGGTAGGCAGGTGATGAACTACAATGTCGGCATCCAAACCAGGCATGTCTTCATAAGACCAAGCAAATATCTCCATGTAATCATGTAACATCTGGATCAATCGTTGCTTTATGCTGAGCTCTAGATTGGCACCAATCTTGAATTCTTTTCTATCTGTCTCAGTACCCAGGTTCACTGTTTCCACCGGCTCTTCATGCGGTTGAATGGCCCTCTCTTCCTGGAGTAGCAGTCTTGCGAGTTCTCCAGGCACTTCGCAATCATCTTCACCTTCGTCTTAGGCCAAGTTGATCGGATTTTCGAAGTCATAACTGGCAGTAGCAGAGCTGTTACCAGTGAGATCCAGAGTGGATTGGAACCTGTATAAGTGAGTGTGTGTAAATATAGCTGTTTTGCAATATATAACACAGAAAGAAAAAGAGCACAAGATTTGAAATGCAACAAACGTCCAATGTTTTGATTAATGATATATGGAAATGTCATACAAAAAGCCCTCACAAATGGAGCCACGGTGCCCCGGGTAGGACACCGAGCCAATAAAAGTTTCAACATATTGTTTGTTACAAATTGAAAACAAAAGAGTTAATTACTGCGTGACAAATGTAATCGGTGTAAAATCCTTTGCCGTCCAGTTGCTTGGTCCGTTGTTGGTGGTTGGATAGATCCAACTATCAAATTCTGCTTCCTCTACGTCCTCCTCGATAGCATACACTCTTGAGTTGGTGATGAACACCAGAGCTTTTCTGATCCTTTCCTTGCGAACAACCCTCTGAGCCTCTGCAGTGAAGCCCAGCCCAAACTTGTCGGTCTTTTGAGTGAAGTCAGGAAGCTGACCCCAGTTTGCACATTTGCCTTTCTCGATTACAGCCCGGGCATCCTTCAAGGACGCCATCTTCAACAGAAAGTCTTCTTCAACCAATGTTTCAGCCGATGCCAACGTTGGAGGTACTTCCTCAAAATGCTGAAAGGGGGTTTCAATAAACTCCCCGTCCATCTCGATATACCGGAATGAATTCAAGTGACTAACCATGTATTCCTCCTCACCCTGCACAGTAACAATCTTCCCTTTGACAGGGTATTTGAGCTTTTGGTGTAGAGTGGATGTTACTGCCCCAGCCTTGTGAATCCAGGGTCGACCCAACAAACAGGAATAAGATGGACGAATATCCATCACGTAGAACGTTGAGTCAAAGACTTGGGAACCCACACGGATAGGAATGTCTACCTCACCGTGCACCATTCTCTTAGAACCGTCGAAGGCTCTAACAATGATGTTACTAGGTTTCAATTCTAGGCCCTCACAGTCCAACCGATCTAAGGCCTTCTTGGGCAAAACATTCAGGGAAGAACCGGTGTCCACCAACACGTGTGCGAGAGTAGTGCCCCTGCATTCTATAGAGACGTGCAGGGCATCATTGTGATTTTTCCCTTTGGCGGTAAGGTCTGCATCTGAGAAACCCAAGCCATTGTCAGCTGTCAAATTAGCCACACAGTCAGTGAACTGATCTGCAGAGGTCTCTTGCGGCACATGGGCCGTTTTCAGAAATGAAATCAGGGCCTTGGCGTGGGCCTCTGAGCACAGCAGCAATGATAGCATAGAGATTTTGGAGGGGGTATGCCCCAACTGTTCAACGACATTGAAGTCACTCTTTTTAATGATTTTAAGGATTTCCTCCATCTCTTGTTGGGAGGCTTCAACAACGGTCTTTTTTGGTGCCTCCGTCCGGGCAGGCAAATCGGTAGCAACTTCTTTGCCCCGAGCATCAGAGGACTCGGCGGCAGTAGTAGACACAGGAACTTGATTTGAAACATGCACACTTGCGGGTGTGATGATAAGAGGTTTTCGGATAACTGGCGGTGCAATGTCAGGCGAGAAGAGCCTGCCACTGCGAGTAATCTTGGCGGGACCAGTGATGTTACTGATACTGGTACCGGTGTTGAACTCCTGCTTCACTCCAAGCACATACACGTCTGCCCCATAGTACCATGGGACAACCTTGTCAGATTCATAGGGGAGAGGCCCCGGAACAGTAATGGTAATGGGTGCAACGGACATAATTTGGACTGGCTTCCTCGGGAGAGCCTTGGTAGGATTGTTGAAAATTGTGACGACAGATACTTCTTCAGCGGAAACAAACGGAACAGCGGTTTTCTTGAACAGGATTTCTTTGCTATCCATCAGGCTTTGGATGCCTGATTTCAACAGCGGACAACCGGTAGGGATAACAGCACACAGGAGGCAACCCTTGCTACAACCCGGAAATAAACCGGCTAGTAGTAGGTTCCTCTTAACAGTCAATAGAGGGGTAGCAACATCATTCACCGAAACAGCATACAAATCTTCCTCGACGGCATTTACTCTATGTTGGGGCATATGAGCAGTTACAACATTTGGCCTCTCAGGCGCCTCAAACTGAATTTCCTTCGCATCGATAAGGTCTTGAACCTTATTTCTCAGGGCCCAGCAATCATCAGTAGTATGCCCGGGGCTATCAGAATGATAAGCACAACGGGCATTTGGGTTATACTTAGGAGATGCAGTATTCACGACCTTCGGAGCCTCTTTGATGGTCACCAAGTTGGTTGATAACAGTTGTGGTAAGATTTGTGACAAGGTCATACTCAGCCGAGTATACTACCTCTTGGGCCTTTCACCTCTTTGTTGATTGTACTGCTGAGGAGCAGCAACAGGCTTTGAAATGACCAAGGCATTGACGGCTTGGCGGATTTCTGGCTTGACTTGTCTTCTAGGACCATAGACGACACTAGCTTCCTTCTTGAAAGGCCTCTTCTCAGTACTTGCGGAGGCAGCTTTCTGTATCTTTCCTGACCTGATGCCAGCTTCTATCCTTTCACCCGTCAGGATCAAATCCGTAAACCCAGCGGAGGAATTACCAACCAGATGATTGAAGAATGGACCAGACAAGGTCCCTAGAAACATTTCAACCAGCTCACGGTCAGTCAATGGAGGCTGCACCCTGCCAGCCAAATCTCTCCATTTTTGCGCATATTCTTTGAACCCTTCGCCCGTTCCTAGAGACATACCCTGAAGTTGGGTACGCGTAGGAGCGAGGTCAGAATTGTATTGATATTGTCTATAAAATGCGGCCGCCAAATCTTCCCAATGTCGGATACTGGTTCCATCTAGCTGATAGAACCACTCAAGCTGTGACCCCGAAAGGCTATCTTGGAAGAAGTGGATCCAAAGGTTCTTATCTGCCATGTAAGGTTGGATCTTCCTTACGTACGACCTGAGATGCAGCTTTGGACAGGAAGCCCCGTCGTATTTGGCAAAGGCAGGCGCCTTAAACTTGTGTGGGATTACCACCCCAGAAGATAACCCTAAATCTCCGAAATCCAGCCCCGACACATTTTGAATCTCCATGGCGCTCAAGTGGTCCTCTAATTGCTTGTATCTGTCAGCAGCGGGAGGGTATTGTTCGTCATTGTAATCCGTCTCGTTGTCAGAGACTGCAGGACTAGGAGCTCCTCCCCCTTGGGGAATGTCTTTCTCTGCAGAGGAAGTAGTTGGATCAGCCTCGTTATGGAGTGTGTTCCCAAACATGCGTCCAGTATTGAACAACGCAGTCCTCTTCTTCTTCTTCTTCTTTAGGAGCAGAGCCTTCAACTCTTGTTGCCCTTGGGCTAGGTTCATCACCATCTCTTGAAACTGGGCACTCTGGGCCTGAAGGGCCTTGATTGCTTGTTCACTGGATGATTCTGGATTCATGATGACTGTTCAAAATAAACAGCGAAGAAGATTTAAGCAACCTGTAGAAAAAAGGGTACTTGTTATGCACATGATGCATGAGATGCTATCTATGCAATGCATTCAAGGATTTTAGAAATTCACAATTGTTGCAGACAAAAAGGAACGCACGTCATATTAATAAGAAAAAATTTGTTAGTACATAAGTGCCCCATGGGCAAAATATTACAAAAACAACTTCTCAAGGTAAAAAGACGTTGCGCATCCTCTTTGGCGCAATGTAGGTGTTGAGGGCCTCTTGCTCATGGAGTCGGCGGGTGAGCTCTAAAACCTTCTTCTCGCTGGCGTAGAAGCTGGCTTCAAAAGTATTCCGTTCCTCCTTGAGTTGGATCCAACTCTTCTGCATCTCCTCCCACGATGTAGGCATGTCAGGATGTAGGATGGTGTAGGGAACCTCTCCTTCCTTGACGGGCTCTTTAATCACAGGGAGAACATGAGGATAAGGCATCATTAAACTCTGGGCTCGGGCTCGTACCCACTTGAGATAAGGTTCAAGAGGGATGGAGTTCTTGTGTCCTAGTGTCTTGCTATCAACCTTGTTGGGCATCCTCCAAGCTCTGATGAATCTTTGGCGAAGTCCTTGCGCATCGTTGTCGAAGTCAAAAACTAGGTCAGGAATTAACATGTCGTGAGGGCCATCCCTCCGTGCATATCCAAATTGCCTCAAAGCTAGGCAAGGGTTGTAGGTGATACCTCCTCTGATTCCAAGTAAAGGAACATTAGGAAACTCTCCACAATGATCGACGATGATGACATTTTCTCTGGACCGAGAACACCAATGTACATCAGAGTGAGTAAGAGTCATCAACCGTTGGGACCACCTTGAGCCTTGGTCATTCTTCAAGACAGATTGTGGAAGGTGCGAAATAAACCACCTTGCAAGGAGAGGAGTACAACACATGAGAACACCCCTCTTTCTCATTGTTCGTGTGTAAAATGAGTGAAGGATGTCCCCAAGTAATGTTGGTATTGGATTTCTGGACAAAAAGATTTTGACAGCATTGACATCTACCAGCTGGTCAGAATTTGGGAACAAGACCAACCCATAGATAAGGAGTGCCACAATTTCTTCAAAGGTTTGTAGGTCCAATGAATTCCAACATTCTTGTGCCTTCTCAAACAAGAATTTTGCTAAGAAGCCTTTGACACCGCTTCTAGTTTCCCAGTGCCCCTTGATGTCAGATGGCTGTAGATGTAATGCTCGAGCAACATCTTCAGGCTTTGGTTCCTTTTCCGTACCGTTGAAAGGTAGTTGATTAAGGATAGGAATTCTCAGGAGTTGAGAAAACTCCTCCAAAGTGGGTACCAACTGATAGTCAGGGAAAGTGAAACAGTGGTGAAGAGGGTCAAAGAACTGGAATAGCACTTTCATCATGTCTTCTTCAATGTTGGTGTTGACTAAGCTGAGCAGTCTACCATGTCTTTCACTGAAGGATGAGCTTTCCGGAATTCTTGAGGTGAGCTCCTTGAGTTGAGGAGGGATTCTCACAAGGTTGACTTGGATGGTTTTTCTGCGAGGAATTTCCATGACCTACAAAACAAGAACAAAGATGAAGATCTAAACCCTTGAAGTGGTTAGTAAATGCATATGATGCTTTATGATGCTCATGATGTATGCACAAACATATGTACAAGCAAATCACACCAAACCCTAGTTTCAGGCTTGCGTGGGGTTTCATAGGTAAGTACCCTCTTGAGTGTAGTTGGCTTAAAAACCTGTCCTATAAATAGTAACCGGGTTCTAAGGAGCTCAATATCATTGGCTTGTTTTCATTGTTCATTGTTTTGGTTTAGCCACTTAACTAGCGACCAAAATATTCCAAGAAAACAACCCTCAATGAGTGTAGTATCGGGTATCTACCAACTTCGGACTGCACCAAAGCCGGTCATCTCACTACCCCTAATAAAAGGCCAAGATGATCAAGTAAGGTTCTAGGTCATTAGTGCTTAGTGACATCACTCAGCGGCCCCGTACTCTCCTTGATTGAACTCAAGGGTTACCGGTACTCACAAATATGTCTCACTAATATAGCTATTGCTTCGACCGTGTCGGTATACCCCGCACAGTTTCCACAACCTATTGCTATCTATGAATGTTTCCCAAAATCCGGGTGTAGGATTGCAAACCCAAACAAGAGAGCCAAAATGTAAAGCAATCAAATCAAACAATTAGTCATGCACGAGGGTGATCTAAGCCCTAAGGTTACTCCACTTTAAAGTATTCCCCAGCAGAGTCGCCAGTTCTGTGATACGGTGGGAGAACTGACTTGAGGTTTTGCGTTTGTTTTCGCAAATGTTTCGGTTGAGCAAGAGTCGCCACCGACTTTTTATTTTATCCTAAGGAAAGGTTAAAAAGCACAGCAAAAACCTTTGAGATGTTTTCTTGGGTTCGGGGAGTAGATTATAGAAAGGGAAGGTATTAGCACCCTTTCTATCTATGGTTATCCATGGGCTCTTAGTTACTTGCTTAGATCAACTTGCCTTAATTTTCAATTGTTTGAAATGGTGCTTTGTGTGTGTGTTTGAAAAATGTTTTGAAAAGAGGCCAATGTGGTGGCAACCTTTGTAATGATCCATGTTGGGATGTATACAAAGGTGTATGTCTTTTGAAAAGGTTTTCATTGTTTTTGAAAGTTGTTTTGAAAGTGTAGTGAGGTGTGTTTTGAAAAATAGGCAAGTGTTTTATTTTGCAAGTTTGATTCAAGTAACTAAGAGTTTGTCTACTCCTAAATTTCTCAAAGATTTCTCCTATGTTCTTAACCCTTTTAACAATTTTGTTCCACCATTGCATTTGGTGGACAATCTTGTGTTAGGATGTGAAAGGGACGGGCGCGGGTCATCGTTTAGACCATAATTGCAATGGTGCCAAGTATCTTTGGGCAATTTTCCTTGGAGGGACTTGATCATTTTTTAGGCAACTTTCGAAAGCGTCATCGAGGGACTATGATCATTGGATTTGTATTTGTTTTGCCCAAAGAGACCTAACATGCAATATGGCCCATTATTGAAGGCAACAAGTGGAATACCCTAGGGGTGCAAGTGTGATTGGTATTGTCCATTTTCATGCTTGTTTATCTTGAATTTAGGTCAAACTATTTTGGTTAATTGATTTGCATACAAACCCTAATTCTAACATGGCATATTTAGAAAGCAATAAAGTGCGAAAAATAAAGTTCCTAAGTTATTACAACACAATATATGGGAAGGGGGATATAAATGTTCAAATGGGGGTATTTTGACAAGGAATTTAAACCTAGACTATTACATCAAATTGGAATTATACAAATTATTTAATATACAACAATTAAATAAAAATGGAATAAATATGCAAGATGCAAAAAATGTTTTTTATATGTATGAAAAAAAGTGTTTTTTATATGTCAAATAAACAAAATAAAAAGTATTAATTTTTGGAGTTTTTATGTATTTAGGGAAAACCCCTAATTTATTAAATAAAAGGTATTAATTATTGAATATGTACAATATTTATTAGTTATGTACAAAAATAAAATAAAAATGAAGTATATTTGTAAAAAAAGTATTTTTAATATTAAATATTAATAAGAATAAAAATATATATATTTTGTATTTTTGTCCTAAATATTCTAATAAATATATATGTATTTGTATTATTTATTAAATATATTAAATATGTGCAAAATAATAATATTTAATATTTATAAAAAAGTATATTTTATATAAAATGTTTTCAAGAGGTAATATAAAATAAAATCAGAAAATAAATATGTTTGCATTATTTTTTAGTATTTTTTTTAAATAAAAGTATATCTAGGTATTTATTTATGTACAAACATTATTCTAAACAAATAAATGCCTAATAAATTCAAAAATGGTGTGAAAAATATTTTTTATATTTTTAATATTATGAGAAAAAATAAATAAGTCAGCACAAAAAGAAAAGATCAAAAAATCATAAAAATAAGCATAATGGGCCAAGGGGGTTTAAAAGTAAAAACATGGTGTGAAAAGGAAAAACATTCCAGGCCCAACCCAGAACCTATCTTCTTCAACCTCCAGCAAACCTTGTTCAAAAAACGCGCGCTTTGTACATGGATTCAAACATCCTGATTCCTGGACTTTTAATGAAAACTCACAACACAAAAAATGTCAAACATCTTCTCACGAGTTCATACATAAAAAGAACATGATTTAACTCTCAGAAATGAGAGAGAATTTCTTCTCCCCCAATTCCTGACCTAGTTTTTTTTCCAAGTTCAGATATCAAATTCTCATAGCACACATAACATAAATGAAAACTAATTATATGGGCATGTTCAGGGCTATGAATGTGACATAATTTCTTCACAAACCTAAAGCTAACAATGCCTGGATAGAGAGATACGAGTTCATGAACTTACCTGCTCAGTTGGAATCGTATCTGGTGATGGAGGTTCTTTCAATGCAAGGTGATGGTTGGTACAGCTTCCTTGATGTCCAGGGATGCTATTCCAAGCTTTAGTTTGCTTTGAAACCAAGTGAATCGTGTTATAGAACTTCAACTGCAAAACAAGAAAATGAAAATGGTGATGTTGCTTGGGAGTGTTACAGGTCGTGTTTGAGGCTTGGAATAGTTTCAAGGGATGATGTGGGATATGTTTGAAGTGGTTTTAGCAAGAATGCATGAATGGATTGAGTTATGGAACTCAATCTGCAGCAGGTACCCTGTTTGGGCAGTTTGAGGGTGATTCTGTGTTTGAGAAGGCAATGGAGATGATTGGCTTGTGTTTTAGGTCAGGGTGGATGTTTAGAATGTGCTCACAATCTTTGCTTAAGCTCTGGTTCACAGGAATCAGGGTTGTGTCTTGTTATGCTATCTTTCTTCAACTTTAAGCAACAAAGTGTCCACTTGTGTTTCTAGCTTGTACAGGCCCCCAATCTATGCTGCATACCTTGGCCTTGATCAGTGTAATTTGTTCATAAACTTGTGCCAAAAGGATTTGCACTGTACTTGCTTGGATTGCTAATTGACATAAAGTTCTACTTTTCTAAAATGGCAAAAATGTTTTATCTAAAAATGGCTTAATCTTGCATATAATGTTTGAACACACAAAATAAGGCCTTGGCACAATGAGTTAGCATTAAATTATTGAGTGCAAATGGGATATAGGACCTGTAATCAAGGAAAGCAAGCTGAATTCAAAATGGCACAAATGTATGAACATGTAAATTGGCCAAATCAAAAGTGAGTTTTTCCCAACTTGCCAAATTCGATTCTCCCTAACCATGAGGTTGTTTGATGAGTTCTTAGACATTTTGGAAAGCTTGGAATGTGTACTACAATCCATCTTTGAAATGCAAATTGAAATTCCAAGTGGAAGCATGTGAAAAATGGTCTTGAAGTTAGGCAAAAATCCTGCCTAAAATGGTTCAAAATTTCTCTAAGTTAAGAATGGTTTGGTACCCTTGTTCCAAAAATTGTAACTTGAACTACAAGCTTCTTTTGAGGAAACTTTGTGAATCAAAGTTGTAGATTTTGAAATAGGCTACAACTTTCATGTTTTGACTTTTGCTTGAATCCAAATGAATCTTGGTGAGAAAGTAGGACAAAGTTAGGAAAAAATTAGGGTTTTTTCATAACTTAGAAAAATTCTAAGTTATGAAAAATCTTCATTTCAAACCCTAATTTGCAATTCTTGATTTCTTGATGAACAAGTTTCATGATTTGGCATGTTTTGATAAAAATTGAATCTTGACACTTGATTTTGACTAAAAAAGTCAAAGTTTGACTTTTCAGTATACAGTCAAAATTGATCAATTGACTGGGAAATTCAACTGTCAATCTTGTGCATTTGGGATCTTTTGAACTTGTTGAGTATGTCAAGACAATTCCATGGGGTCCTTGAGTCCATATGTGAGCTTGGTTTGCAATTGGCTAGGTCAAACAGTCAAAAATTGCCTTTGTGCAGTCAAAACCCTAAAAATGACCATTTTGCCCTTTTGGTGATCTGATCAAATTTCTTGTTGAATTGTGATCCAAACTTGATCAAATGGTCCATGTGAGTTCATAATGTTGATCTGGGTCAATTTTCATGAGATTTGACTGTCAATTGGTCATAGTTGACTTTTTCCCCAATACAGTTGATTTCTAGGTCAACTGTCCAATTGACTGGGCAAAATTTGGAATCAAGACTTAAAACTTGATATAGATAAACTTGGGAGTCCAACATGAAGCATGAAAGTCATCTTAGGCATTTTAGGTCAAAATATCTTTGTGCAAACACAAACCCTAATTTGGGTCAACAGTGCAAGGAGAAGTCTTGAGCAGAGGAAACCCTAACTAGATCTTGAGCTCCAAGGGTCTTGTGATGAGAAAAATACTGGGGAAATGGGAGGGAAAATTTTGGGGTACAACACCATGCTTCTGACTCTTTTATAATGACGTCTCTGTTGACTTTAACTTTATTAGTTTCTGGATAATAAAGCTTGTACGCACTTGTATTATGACACCCCACCAATAACATTACTTTGCTTCTATCATCCCACTTCTGTCTTTTAGCTTCTGGAACGTGTTTGTAACATACATAACCAAACACCTCATATGGATAACACCTTGCTTGTCTCCATCCCACTTCTCTAAAGGAACAATTTCCTTCAGCTTCTTCATTGAACACTTGTTGAGCACATATGCTGAAGTGGAAACAACTTTTCCACATAAGGTATGAGGTAGCTTCTTCTCTTTCAGCATACTTCTTGACATATCTAGCAAAGTTCTATTTCTTATTTCAGCAAGACCATTATGATGAGGAGTGTATAGAGAAGTAACCTCACATTATATTTCATTCTCCTCACAGAACTTCTGGAACTCTGTAGAATTATACTCACCTCCAATGTCCATTTTGAGAATTTTCAACTTCTTACCACTTTGTTTCTCAACCTTCACCTTGAACTTCAGGAACTCGGTAAACATCTCATGTTTAAACTTGATGAGTGTTAACCACATCATTGTTGTGAACTCATCCACAAAAGACATAAAATACTTGTTTCCTCCAAGTGAAGGTTCTGAAAATAGTCCACACACATCGGAATGCACTACTCTCAAAGCATGTTTTTCTCTTAGGGCTACTTCTAATGTAAAAGGCAATATGAATTGCTTGCCTTTCATGCATACCTCATGTGACTTCTGAGGCTTCACAATCTTCGGAATGCCATGCACGAGCTTCTTAGAACTCATATGTCCTAAGCTTTTATAGTTAAAATGTCTCAACCTCTTGTGCCATAACTTACTATCACCTTCAGAGCCTTCTGCCCTAAAAAGCACTTTGTTTCAGCTATTTGCACATTCACCTTGAATGTTTTGTTGTTTTCCTGCTTATACTGCATGATCAGCTTCTAATTGGAATCATACAACTTTAAGAGATTGTCATTCATAACAACTGAGAAACATTTCTCAATAAATTGAGCTACACTCATCAGATTGCTCTTAATTCTAGGAACATACCAAACATCCTTGATCACAACAAACTTCTCATTATTTACTACTTTGACATTTTCCACACCTTCTACATTAAGGTACTTATCATCAGCACATCTAATCTTTGTCCTCCTTTTAGAGTCAAAATCTATCAACCATTATTTTTTTCAGTCAAGTGATTTGAGCAGCCAATGTCCATATACCACCAGTCTACCAAATACCTTCCACCAGACTCAGAAACCATCAATAGCACATGTTCATCATCAGAATTTCCTATGACTATAATTGGTTCTTCTTATTTCTTTTCCTTGTTTGACCAATAATCTTTAGCAAAGTGGCCAAACTGCTTGCAATAGTAACATTGAACCTTCTTCTTGTCTAACTTCTCCCTTTCCTTCTGATGTTTCTTCTTATCAGAAGTAAAGGTTTCTGACTTCTAGAATCTACCACCATATATCTTCTTGATTTCTGACCAAGAATGATTCTGGTCCTTGACAAAAGAAGCTTTCAGAGCCTGCTCAACCTCCCTCTCAAAAGTTCTTTCAGTAAGACGCACCTTTTGTGCCTCTAGACTGCTTTGCAGCTCTGCTATTCGCATGGTGTCCAAATCTTTAGAATGTCCAATTGCTACTACAATGTAATCAAATTGAGGGGTAAGAAACCTCAATATCTTCTCAATGATTACTTGTTCAGAAAGAGTTTATTCACAAGCTTTCATCTCATTAGTGATCATAATCACTTTAGAGATGTACTCATATACCTTCTCGTTGTCTTACATGTTGAGATTCTCATACTTCTTTCGTAGAGACTGAAGCTTCATTTTCTTCACTGATGTATCACTATCGTAACACCTAACCAGTGTGTCCCACGCAACCTTCGTCGTCGTCGAATCAGCGATTTTCTCAAATATGTTCACATCCACACACTGATGGATGTAGAACAACGTCTTCTAATCTTTCTTCCTCAGATCACCCTAAGCATTTTTCTGCGCATCAGTTGCATTTTCTAAAAGTGCAACTGAAACGTAATCATCGTTGACGAGATCAAGAACATCTTGAGCGCCAAACAACACACGCATCTGAATCATCTAGCGATTCTAATTCTTGTCATCAAACACTGGAAATTTGGTGCTCAGACTACCGTTTCCGTTTATCTTCAATCTTGTGCAAGTCACTCAGATCTCACTAAACACAGTGTTTTCCAATCCCGCATAATCAGAAAATGTGATTCTGTTACAATTTCGTTCAAGATTCAACATGAATTCAAGAAACGAAATCAATCACACAATGTCTCACTGTTTCACTCGTCTTTCCCTGTGGATCCGAACCAGAGCTCTAAATACCAGTTATTAGTGCACAAGGTTATAAAGAACAAGAAAGAATAAGAGAATATATTTATTGCTCTGCAATGACGACTACAAAAGTTGTAAGAAAGATTGAGCACAAATATAACAATTACCACTGGTCTATTTATACACAAAATAAATTGCAACGTAGACCCTAAAAGTAAACTTTATAACTAAGTTAACAAAACAATCTAAACTCAACTCCGAAAGCTAAACATGCTTCTGGAACATAATAAATTGTTACTTCTAACTAAGCAATATCAGAGGCTTACAACTTCTGGCTAACAACTTCAGAAGTTCTACTGCTTCTGAGTAATAACATCAGCCATTCTGATTCCAACGATAACATCAAAATATGAATTATTTCTAACAGTTCGAGGCACTAATTGTTGAGAAATCAAAGAAGAATAAGAATGGAACATATGTGCAGCAATGAATGAATGCAACTAGCAGGAACAAGGCAAGTTCTAAAAATGAATTGAAAAATGCAGCGGAACAATTGTAGATTTCACTCGAAAGAGAAGAAATTGAGTCAAAAAATAGTTTTTAAGAGAGAGCTCGTGATGCCATAATATGAGCAAAGCTTTGTGACTTCATTAGATTGTAAAATGCTGATACAATGAGCTTATATAGTTAAAGTAGAGTGCATGGAGCGTGACATTCATAGAGTCATAGAATCCTCTAACTAACTCTCAACAGCATAACTCCCATAAATAACTATGGGACTAGTGAGTCATATTCATAACTAATTTGAACTAACTTTAGCTATATCATTGTGTAATAATAGATGTTTAACCTGGTAATTTTTTAGGTTATATTTTCACTCACAACACTGATGTAGTTTGCACACATACTATAAACCAGTTAATTATTTCTGGGTAGGCATGATCATTTGATCATTGAGCAAGAGATCAACAGTTATATAAAGTGGACTGTTCTTTTCCTGTCAAGCTTTAGAATTATGTGCCAAAACCACACCTGAACTTGATGGAGTTCATTAGGCTCTTCCTGCCACAATTCGAAATTCTGCTGATGATGATTATATGCCAAAACCACGCCTAAACTTATGGAGTTTATTAGGCTCTTCCTGCCACAACTCGAAATTTTACTATTGATGGTTATGTGCCAAAACCTCGCTAATAATACTGGAATGTGTTTGGGTACAAGACAAAAAATTTAGCTATCTCAGTTCCGTAGCTTCACAAAAAAATTAGATAAATAAGCTTTTTTTGGTACAGAGCTTAGCCGGGAAACATGATCATCGAGCTCCTCGTATGAGAGACCAGGAAATCATAGTGAAATTTTGACAGGCTGAATTGCTTGGCAGTAAACTACTTGTATAAAAGGAGGGAGAAAATAAGAATTAGATACCATGGAGCTGTAAAATACAGTACAGCACAACTTGTCAAAGTTTTCTGCAAACTTATCTTTAAAGCAATCGCATTCATTTCCTGCATTTGACGTAATATAGCAGTAATCCCCATTTAGATAGAACAACCTGCTATCTATATGACTGTGTCAAATGCAGGAAATCGACTGCAGACATTGTGATAATCCACAGCCATGTGAAGCACAGACACAAACACGGACCACCGAGACAACACTGGCACGTCGACATCAATAATAATTTGAAAAAACTGAATAAGTTGAATGTAATCACAAGTGTCGGTGACCAATCAAATACTAAGTTCCATAATACATACTTAATAGAGAGCCAAGTTGAGATAAAACATAACCATAAAATAGAAAGAAGAAAGAAAAAAGAGAACACAGTAAGTGAAATTAACAATCAGTGTGTTTAAGTGTGACATTCAAAACCATCACAAATTCAGTATCATTTTTTCTCAAGCTAAGATTTATATGAAACTAAACCCTAACAAAATCAGTAACTGTAATCAGTAACAAAAAAGTGAAATGAAAATCTGTTTCAGCTAAGTTTCTTGAGAATCTTAGAAGCCCAACGCTTAACACGTCCTCTGAGAGTGTAACCAAAAACAACTCCACCAACAAAGAACACTGCACAAAGCTTGGAGCATGTCCAGTAAGAGAGAACTTGTCTGCAACAAAGAAGACACATAATCAATTATTCCAATTTCCAAGTCAAACCTAGTGAATTCGCATAATCAATTAGCGTTTAATTGTTGAATTTAAACTAAGGTGAGGTGAGAAGAAGAAAGACAGAGACGTGCCTGGATGATCTAGTGGCTAAGACATAGGATGAATTGTATGGAGGTTGTGCTACTCGGCTGCCGCCGTTGAGATCTAAGCTCGACGGTGATGTTTTGTGGTCGCCGGAAACCTTAACGGCGGTTCTTACAGCACCATTCATTGCTGCAAACTACTAGCTAAAAAACAATTCGTTTTACATCCTCTTTATTTCTTTTTCTCCTATATTTCGCATCTAAACGACGTCGCACTAACTCATTTCCACACCTTTTTTTTTACGGAATCAACTATCTAACTATTAATAAAAGATCTATGTGTTCGTAAGCAAGATCATTTTAAATAATAAATAATTAAGAAATTAGTATAAAAAATATATAAATTAAATAATCTATATTTTAAAATAAATGAAATAATTAACTAATTACCAATGTGTTTGCCTAGATTATACAAAATCGTTTTAAATAATAAATAAATATAAAATAATTAAGTAATTATTTATGCGTTTGCATAGATCACACAATATTGTTATAAATAGTAAATAAATATATTATATAAATAATTAAGAAATATATATAATAATGATTAAAAATATATATAAAAGATATATAAATTAAGTAGTTCCGATCCATCAGAAATATATATTTTAGTAAAAAAAATAAATAAAATAATTAAATAATCATTTATCTGTGTGTTCGTACGAGTTCCAGTATATCGTTATAAATAATAGGGTTAATCACCATTTTACCTTCTACCATATAGATGAATATCGAAATCAATTCTATAAAAAAAATACTGAATTTGATCAATATAATGGATGATGTGACGCTGTTGTGTTGGCTTTTTTTATTTATTTTTAATTTCACATAAATTTTTATTTTTTTATTATTTATATATTTTTAATATCACATGGCTTTTTACTTTTTTTTATTATTTATAACTTTAAAACTAGAAAAATTAAAAATATTTTTTTTTAATTTTTTATTTATTTTTAGTTCCACATGATTTTTTATTTTTTTATTATTTATATATTTTTAATTCCACGTGGTTTTTTATTTTTTATTATTATTTATAGTTTTAAAACTAGAAAAGTTAAAAATACCAGAATATTGTATTAGATTAGATGGGTATCATCAAACCCACAATATCTCTCTTATATTATTAACTTTTAACCACTTAGACATATTTGCTGATTTATTTATAGTATCTATTTTAATGTCTATATTATATTACTATGTCAAATTATCTTAACAATTACATTTAATTTTTAATAATATATTGAAATTTATTGATAATTTATAGTATATATTTTGAAATAATAAACTGAAATTATTTATAACATGCAATATATATTTGGAGAAGTTAGTTGAAATTAATTTTGTTGGAAAAAAAACAATAATAAACTAAAATTAATTTCGTTGGTAATTAATTGAAATAAACTATTAACTAAAATTAATTATAATATTTAAAAATTATTAAATAAGTATTCAAATATTTAATTAATTGAAATACATTATTCAAATATATTTAAATATTATTAAATAGATTATTCAAATATATTTAAATATTAAATAAATATCTATTTATAACATTAATTAAATGTATTTTTATATATATTTGTGAGAATAAAATTATATATATTAAGTTTACATATGATCTGAAATATGTATTCAAATTGATAATTTATATATATTATCATTTAATAAATATATTCTAATTAATATATTTTAGTTAATAATTTTAATATTAAATGTGTAACATGAAATTTTAAAAATTATTATTTTAAGTTAAAATGATAATATGCTGATGTGTCAAATAATAATAAATTTAATAAAAAATTTAAATTAATTTTTTAGGATAAGCTAGAATATTTTAAATTTTGCTAATATACTTACTATTAATTTTTTAAATTTTTATAGTAAGTTAATATATATATATATATATATATATATATATATATATATATATATATATATATATATATATATATATATATATATATATATATATATATATATATATATATATATATATATATATATATATATATATATATATATATATATATATATATATATATATATATATATATATATATATATATATATATATATATATATATATATATATATATATATATATATATATATATATATATATATATATATATATATATATATATATATATATATATATATATATATATATATATATATATATATATATATATATATATATATATATATATATATACATATATATTGAATCGAAAAAATAATAATTTAATTATAATTTTGATAGAAATTGGTATGAATGATTTTCTTTAAGTAAAATCAAATTTATAAAATTAATTTATTGAAAAATCAGTGCCAAATAATATTAAATAATTTTTTTTAAATTGTTTTCAAAAATATATATTTGATTAGAGCAGTTATCACTAAAAAAATGACTATAAAAGATATTAAAATAATTGTTTTATTATTATAAGTGAAAGAAAATAATTGTTTTATTGTTGAGAATAGGGGAATGAGAAAAGAATGTTAGAACATTATAAATTATAAATAAGTGCACTGGTAGAAAAATGTTCAGCTTTCCAATGTAGGATAAGAATGGGAACGAATATGTTCACACCGTAAAAAGTTGAAACGGTTTATCTACTTTTAAACCACTTCAAACAGTGATTTTTCAGATTGATTTGGCAGCTTGACATTGAAATTGTCAACAAAAAAGTTCTTTCAGCTGGTGAACGGTTCAAATATAAGCAACGGTTCTTCATATTTTTTTATTATTAAAATAATCAATTGTGGGATCCAATAACAATTTTAAATCAAATAAAATTTAGTATGAATAAAATATTAATATACAAAGTAAAATTGTGGGGCCCAATATAAATTCTTTAAAATTACATCATTGGAGTGAAAAATTGAGTGAGTTGCTTTAAGATAATGTGGCTTAATGGATCCCACAAAGAACCCAAATATGAGTAGCACCATTGGAGATGCTCTTAATACGCTTAATAATTTACGATTCAGAATAGTTAATATAAATTATTTTATTATTTTATTTATGAAATATGATATATATATATAGTAATTATTGATTATCAATTATTAAGAATGCAAAAATATAATTTGGGGTATGAAATATCTTATTTAATTGGGTTACCAAAAAGACAATCGAGTCTTCCATTATTTACTTGAAGAGAAAGTGTATATTTCATATTCTATGGAACTCTTCCAAACAAAAACGAAAAACAAAAACGAAAAACGAATATTTGCTTGGACCTGATTCAGATGGAAGCACAAATCTTTTTGCTTTAGGAGGGGTTCGTCAGTCTCCATATCCTTGGCTTCGATTTCTTCCATCTCTACATCTTTGAATGTTTGTGTTGGTTCAGGATACATGAGTTTGTTCAATTTTTGCACCTGTTTGTGTTTGGTATCTTTCATCATTGAGTTTGTTTTATTTTCACACATGTTTCTGGATGAGTTTGTTCAATTTTCGCACATGCTTCTTCCTGGGTTTCTTAGATTTTCTCATGGGCTCCTGTTTGATTTCTGCACCTGGTTGTGTTGTTCATAAATGTTTTAGTCTTGTTCATATGCATCTGCTTATGTATGAGTGATTTCTTTCATCTCCCAAATCCAAAAACCCGAATCTAAACCCCTACAACACAAATTAAAACCTCAAACTCAATCTAAAATCCAAATAAAAACCTAATAACATTAATATGAAAACAAAGGATGAAATCAATATGAAAGAAATCATAGTGATTTTTCTTATTACACTATCATTTTCCTCCCCATTATAGCTTCCTCCGCAACAACAATTTATGCTCTCACATTTGAAATTACATGTTCTGAAATAGTGAAACTAGAAAGAAACTTTTGAGGAAAAAATGGAATAAAAGATGAAGATAGTAGTACCACAGTAGTTAAACAAAGTATTAGATCTGCAGTGTAGAAGAGAAACTAGATGGATATGATTCATTAATTTTTGCCATAATTTCTCTTTTTTCTGCCAACCTCTAGCTATAAATAGAGGTCTCATCCCTCATATTTTCACATCCAGATTCGTGAGCTCTCATATCTCACTCCTCACTCTCTCTCTCTAAAAATATTTTCTCACTTTCACTCATATAGAAATTTAGCCGTTGTGCTTTCGAGAAAGGTCTTTTGAAAGTGAGACATCTTTGTAATTTTGAAAGGAACATTTTCACCTTGGTTGAATAATTTATCCAATTAGAGATTGTTTATTTGGGTTCTAAACTAAACCCTTTAAAAGGCTTGGTTGTGGGATTTAGTTAATAAATCGTTGGTTCGGTTCGTAAGCGCAGCCTCTTCAAAAGCTTTCATTGGTTTGAGATTATACCGAATTAAAATCTCAATGGTTCGAGGTCAGCTTGTTCAAAATCTCTGTTCAGTTTGTAAGTTCACCCTGGTTAAAAATTTACTAAGATTGGAGATAAGTCTGATATAAAATCCCTCCCATAGGATAAGTCTGGTATAAAATCTCATAGGTTCGTGGTCAGCCTGTTAAAACCTCAATTCGGCTCATGAGCTCAGCTCGGCTCAAAAGCTCTCATTGGTTTGATATAAGCATGTGTAAAATATCAATTAGCTTGGGGACTAACCTTTTTAAGTTATTGTTTGGAAAGAAGTAGCTGCTTCAATCCGTCATTTGGAAAGAAGACTAACCACTTATCTCCTTTGTTTGCTGTTTGGTTGAAAGTTATCTAGAAACTTCATTTTTCTTGTATAAGGGGGTTTGAGAGTTCAACTTACTAGACATGAAATCTAGTGTTATAGCCTAGACTATCTAACATGATTTTAAACATGGAATTTAACCCGAGCTTGGAAACATACCTCACTTTATGGAGAAGGAGCTTACAACAATCAAACATTTTAAGTCTAATAATACTAAAACCATGAATTTCGCATGTCTTATTGTTATTGAGTCGAACGATTCCACCTTATTTAAGTTATAAAGTTTCAAATTATTATTTCCTTGGACACATGTGATAAGAGCATCATGGGCTCATGACCTAACTCTTCTTTGTTCCAAACTTGTCACCACTAACGCACCAACACTCTTATAACCATCTTCGTATATGGAAACAACGGTCTGAATAAAATATTTCTTACCATTTCTCTCAAGACAATCCTTCTTGATGTGACCAATTTTATAACAAATTAAACATTTTAACTTTGATTCATAAAAACCCCCTGGATTTGGACTTCCCCATTTGGTTTCATATACTCACATTCCTTCGCCTTGAAACACTCAAGCCTTCACTGATACCATCAACCTTCAACTCTTTTATTTTAGTTAACTCCTTGATTTTGATGGTCGATTAGACCTCATCCAAAGTCATAACGTCTTTTTACCATAAAGAAAGGCATCCTTGAAATATCAAAGGATATGGATAATCAACAATAGAAGAGCCTTGTCTTTATCTCTAAACTTTACCTTAACATTTTTAAGTCATCAATGATCTTCCTAAATTATATCAATTTCTCCAAAATTGATTTGTTATCCACCATTCAAAATGAGTAAAGTTGTTGTTTTTGACAGAACCTATAAATCAAAGACTTAACTATATACAATGTTTCAAGTTTGACCTATATTTCAAATAATTATTTTTAAGAAATACACTTTGACTATCACTTTTATCACACGATTCCCACAATATTATATCATATTTTATCTCAATAATTAACAAAATTTCTTGCCAACTTGTTCCCTTAAAAGCACAACTTAATAAATATAAAAATTGTTCTTACGTAGGAACACTAAACGGTTAACTTCCCTAAGGAATAGGGAGAGCCTCAAAGGTAGATTTTTGTAAGCATGATTGAGGATTTGAGAGCTACGCTACCAGTGCGTATTGTCTCAATAATATATGTCTTGCTTATCCCTCTTTCGGGAGCCCCTTTATATAGCTTTCGTAATACCTCCAAGAGCCTCCTTTAAGGCACACCCTTGGAGTTCCTCATGTTATCATTATCCAAAAACATCTTCCGCCATCCATTATTGATGAAGTTAACTCAGGGTAACAGCTGATGATTAATAGTTGGTGACCATTTCTGGAGTTACGACCAGGTCCTCATGATGACTCTTCGTATTCTGCTGGGTCGTGTCCTAGAGAGCATTGCCCGAATGTAAGCTTTTAGAGATAGGACGCGGATAAGCCCTCTAGTACCGAGGACAATAGCCAGATGTACACTCATATCTATACTTTCTTTACCTTCTCGCCATCCTTCTTAAGACGACTATAGGTCCCGACCCAATATATTTATTCTTGGATGTACATAAGCCCCATGGATATACATGTCGGCATTAGGATGTGGTGTTCGGTCATGAATGAGCCCGGAATATTCATGGCTTGAACACATAAAATTTTTACACATCTGAACCTTTTTGCGTACGTGGCAGGCAACAGAGAGGACAATATTTTGAGTGATTTTTTTCCAGTATAATGATGACCTTTTATGGGTACTTGATTATAGGTGTCTGCTTCCCTACTACCATCATTTACTAGGGATCTTTATTTAAGCCCTATTTTTCCTCCTCTCTTCCATCAATTCTTACCGTTGGAAATTTTCGTAACGCTTTCTTCATTAGCGAATCCTACTCAAACACAAAGCACGCTTTTACCAGGTATTCTCTTCTTCTTCATTCCTTTTTACTTTATTCATATTTCCTGCTATTTTCATTAGAATGGTTACCATAAGAGAGTGTGATAGAATTGACAACATTATAAAACCCAAGAATGTTGAGGAAATGAAAGCTTTGTGGGATGAGTGCATGCAAGAGATACAAATACCTTAAGCGTAGAAGAGTATACTCGAATCATGAACACGGTTTATAACGAAATCATCACTTCTAAAAGTGATTCTGACTGTGCCTCTTCATCCTCAAGTTCTATGGAGATGGTGATGGAAACCTCCGCTCCCTTTGATCTAGAAGTAATGGGCTACAAGAATATTCTTTTTGATGCAATGGAGATAGGAAAACTCTAGTTTCTGAAGAAAATCTCCTCCACCAAGAACGAGGACGGCATTATCTTGGAGGCTTGGGATCCTAGAGAATGAGTGTGCATTCTCCGCCCTGAAAGTTCCAAGGAGGAGTTCTTTTATTTCTATCTAGGGGTGTTGGAATATTTTCAAGTTTGCATCCCATTCAAATGAAAAACGATCAACCAAAGAATCACGAATCGACAAGTTTTAAAAACAAAAAACAAATGTTATGATTCAAATAAAAAACAATACACACGAAGTAAACACTTACCATTAAACTACGAATATAACATAAACACAAAACAAATGCTAAATATAAAAAATCACGCCAAACATTCTAAAACAACACTAGTTCGCAAATGAATCACACCTAGCAAAATCAATCATCGGTAGATGACAAACACACAAAATGAGGTATTTTCACTCATCCAACAACCTTGCAAACAAAAGATTAAATTATAAACTCATCCAAAAATCATGTTGAAGACATAAAAGTAAGAATCACAAGGACTTTTCTAGGTTGTAATGTGTCTTGGTTAACAAACAAGGGATAAGTCCTAAAGCTAATCGAAACAAAAACTTTCCTTAACATAAGGGAGTGATAAATTCACCAAAGACTCAAGCAACACAATTTCAATCAAACTTCTTCTTCATTCCAAATTTCTCAAACCAATCACAATACTTATTCTCACAATTATTTGAACTCCTTTTGTTTTTTTTTTCTTGTTCAAAGTTTTTTCAATTTTTTCTTTCTTTTTCTTTTCTTTTCTTTTTCTCATTTTTTTTATTTTTCTTTCTCAACCTCATAGTAACCAGCCACAAGTGCACAATCATTTTTCCCCAACTTGAATTTAACCGACATTATCATGTGAATACTCCCTACTTTCTAAGGCAAGGTAAAAATTCATACAACAACACAAAGTTGAGATTTCAAGAAAAAATCAACAATCAAAATCCATACAAAAAGTGAAATCAATACTTATAGACAAGCATCAAATTCAATGAATATGGACAATGACAAAAGGCTCAAAGGGGTTACGAATGATCACACACTCGAAAGGACAATTGGATATTTGGTTAGGTAGTTGTGCTAAAAATCAAACAAAAATACCTTGATCCTTTTCATGTTTTGATATAATCAACACAAACAAAAGATTCAGCATAACAAAATCCAGTTAAAACAAGAATTATGGCCTCCAACATATGTGAACAATGGAAAGCTACCTCACAAAAAGGATATAAACTAAAGTGATTCACAAATGAACAAGTATACAAAAGAATGAATGGCATAAAAATTGTAAAAAGTCTAAGTATCATGAATATGCTAATGTATAGAAAGCGATAAACACATACCTCGAACGTGTACAAAACCTTAACAAAATCATTATCACGCATTCGCAAGTCGAAACGATCAAACTTGACAAATCACCTCAATATCCTCAAGCTATTCACAACAAGCTCAAAGACAAACAAAAAAGTGAACACAATTAATATACACATACTAAAAGACCGAATGGAATTGTCTAAACAAATTTAAAAGTGAAGATATCAAATTTAAGAACTAGTCATGGTTAAATTTGTTTAGACAATTGCATTCAACTACCTAAACTACAACTAAACAACATCTGTGGAGTGAGAAAAAAGAACGAAGCAAAGTGACACAAATACAAGTCACTGGCTGAAAATAGAAGAGCGCGCAAATCGCCTGCAAAGAGCCCTAAGCATGCTCAAGAAAATGCAGAAAAACTAGCAAAACTATCGCATTTTCTCCAAGCCTCCACTACACCAACAAACCCACACAATAAAAAACATAATATATACATAATACAAAATTGGTGGCGTGCCTCCCAACAAGCGCTTGTTTTATGTTGTAAGCTTGACGCCTGATATTTACAAACGGCACATTGCTTCGGACGAGTCAAATGCTTCACTCCCGCCTTCGCTCTCATCTCTTCGAGCTCTAACCGAAACTACACATCTAAACACACCTTTGGAAATCGTGAAAAGAAACAAATATACACACTAAATTTACAAGTTTCAAAAACATGTAAAGTTTAGTAAAGATAAATAAATAAATTCACAAGTAAACATAAACAAATTCATGCATAATTTCTATACAGCATATACATTAATTATAAAACTCTAAAACAAAAGAACTATCACGATGGGAAACAATAAACCAATCCCTGGAAATGGCGCCATTTTGCTGAAGCGGTAAAGTGGAAATAAAAAAGTAAAGTATTATTTTATCAGGTGATATTTAGGTTATATCGTATAGTGTCCGCAGAGATTTGTTATCGATTCGTTATTCGATAAATTATTCGTTAATGAGTTTAGGGGTTGAATGGAAAGGGTAAAAGTTATCAACATAAGTTAAATGTATAAAAAGGAAAAAGGAATAACTTATCAAAAACATGCATATAATCCACTTCTCCAGACTTAAACCTATTGACCTGTTATACTCAACCTATAATACTCGTCAATGTCACCATATATCACTCAAAACCTAAGTCATTTCTAACCCAAATTGAGAGGCCGACTATATCACCTTTGTAGTGATCTCTCAACCACCTTAATAACACAGAAGTCAACCGTACTAATCGTGTCGATGATCTCTCAGAATGACACAACCAACTCATAGGCATTAATCACAGATACCCAAGTGAATGTCAACTCTAAATCTATCTCTAGAATCCAGAAACTAACAGACAATCATCCTAGATAAGAATTCAAGCAGTATATGTCAATAACAACCCAAATCACGAGCACAGAGAAAAAATTCAGGACAACAATCGACAAAGATTTGTGAAGCAAGTTTTATATAACACCAAGGGAGGAAAATATACATAAGATCAAAGTAAATACATATACAAACCCAACAAATAGAGAATACACAAAGAAAAAAGAAATAAACCATATATCTTCAGGTTTCTCAACATCAATCAAAGAGCAATCCACCCCAGATTATCTGTATGCAAGCTCCATAGTTACTATCTAAGTTAATCCTAACAAAATTGTAGGTTTATGGAGTTGGGAGAAAAAACCTCCCCAAAACCATAACTTAAAAATGAACTAAAATGAAGTTTTTAAAACAAAACCCCGCTGACCATGCTAAGCACGCTAGCCACGCTAAACAGGCTTCACTTAAATTCACTAAACCGCCATAGAGCGTGCTAAGCGGGCTCAGACCGTGCTTAGCATGCTCGCTTCTGCCAAAGTTTCTACTTTAGCTCCCAGGGCGCACTAAGCACCCACTGACCGCGCTTAGCCCTGTCTGCAACACTTATTTTCTTTATTTCTTAAAAAAATGCTTATCCGGAGCCGTGCCTTCGACAGATTATTCCTCGATGCTACAAATACACGGAAATACCTACAAAAAGACATTAAAACTATCAAATGATACATAAATGAATCATAAATACAATTATACACTAAGTAAACATATTTACATAAAAGTTGGGTTTATTCAACCGAAATTAATAACAAAGAGTCGATAAGTGCAACAGAAAGTATATACAAAAATAGCTACAATTTTCACTTATCAAACTCTTCCTAATTTGAACTTGTTTGTCCCTAAACAAGAAAAAAAACAACTCGAAGAAACAAAAGCGATCAACCAAATAATCATGAATCGGCAAGTTTTGAAAATGGAAAACAAATGCAATGGTTCAAATGAAAAACAATACACACAAAGTAAACACTTAGCACTAAACTATGACTATAACATAAACACAAAGCAAATGCTAAATATAAAAATATTGCCAAACATTCTAAAACAACACTAGTTCACAAATGAATCACACCTAGCAAAATCAATCATCGGTAGATGACAAACACACAAAAATAAGGTATTTTCACTCATCTAACAACCTTACAAACACAAGATTAAATTATAAACTCATCCAAAAATCATGTTGAAGACATAAAAGTAAGAATCACAAGGGCTTTTCAAGGTTGTAACGTCTCTTGGTTAACAAACAAAGTATAAATCCTAAAGCTAATCGAAACAAAAACTTGCCTTGGGAGTGATCAATTCACCAAAGACTCAAGCAACACAATTTCAAACAAACTTCTTCTTCATTCCAAATTTCTCAAACCAATCACAATACTTATTCGCACAATTATTCAAACTCTTTTTTTTCTTGTTCAAATATTTTTAAAATTTTTCTTTCTTTTTCTTTTCTTTTCTTTTTCTCATTTTCTTTATTATTTTTCTTTCTTGACCTCATAGCAATCAACCACAAGTGCACAATCATTTTTCCCCAACTTGAATTCAACCGACATTATCATGTGAACACTCCCTACTTTCTAAGGCAAGGTAAAAATTCATATAACAACACGAATTTGAGGGTTCAAGAAAAAATCAACAATCAAAATCCATACAAAAAGTGAAATCAATACTTATAGACAAGCACCAAATTAAAAGAATATGGGCAATGACAAAAGGCTCAAAGGGGTTACGAATGATCACACACTCACAAGGATAATTAGATATTTGGTTAGGGTAGTTGTGCTCAAAATCAAACAAAAATACCTTGATCCTTTTCATGCTTTCATATAATCAACACAAACAAATGTTTCACCATAATAAAATCCAGTTAAAACAAGAATTGTGGCCTCCACCATATGTGAACAATGGAAAGCTACCTTACAAAAAGGATATGAACTAAAGTGCTTTACAAATGAACAAGTGTACAAAAGAATGAATGGCATAAAAATTGCAAAAATTCTAAGTATCATGAATAAGCCAAAGTATAGAAAGCGATAAACACATACCTCGAACATGTACAAAACCTTAACAAAATCACTATCACGCATTCGCAAGTCAAAACGATCAAACTTGACAAATCACCTCAATTTCCTCAAGCTATTTTCAACAAACTCAAAGAAAAAAAAGTGAACACAATTAATATACACATACTAAAAGACCGAATGAAATTGTCTAAACAAATTTAAAAGTGAAGATATGAAATTTAAGAACTAGTCAGGATTAAATTTGTTTAGACAATTGCATTCAACTACCTAAACTACAACTAAACAACTTTGGTGGAGTGAGAAAAAAGAACGAAGTAAAGTGACACAAATACAAGTCACTAGCTGAAAATAGAAGAGCGCGCAAAGCGCCTGTAAAGCGCCCTAAGCACGCTCAGGAAAATGCAGAAAAACCAGCAAAACTACTGTATTTTCACCAAGCCTTCACTACACTAACAAACCCATACAATCAAAAACACAATATATACAGAATACAAAACCGTTGGCGTGCCTCCCAACAAGCACTTGTTTTACGTCGTAAGCTTGACGCCTGATATTTACAAACCGTATGTTGCTTCGGATGAGTCAAATGCTTCACTCCCGCCTTCGCTCTCATCTCTTCAAGCTCTAACCGAAACTACACATCTAAACACACCTTTGGAAACCGTAAAGAGAAACAAATATGCACAGTAAATTTACAAGTATCGAAAACATGTACAAGTTTAGTAAACATAAACAAATAAATTCACAAGTAAACATAAACAAATTCATGCACAATTTCTATACAACATATACATTAATTACAAAATTAAAAAACAAAAGAACTATCGCGATGCGAAACAATAAACCAATCCCCGACAATGGCGCCATTTTGCTGAAGCGGTAAGGTGGAAAACAAAAAGTAAAGTATTATTTTATCAGGTAGTATTTAGGTTATATCGTATCGTGTCCATAGAGATTTGTTATCGAGTCGCTATTTGATAAATCATTCGTTAATGAGTTTAGGGGTTGAGTGGAAAGGGTAAAAGTTATCAACAAAAATTAAATGTATAAAAAGAAAAAACGAATAACTTATTAAGCATGCGTATAATCCACTTCTCCATACTTAAACCAATTGACCTATTATACTCAACCTATAATACTCGTCAACGTCACCACGTATCACTCACAACCTAAGTCATTTCTAACCCAAATTGAGAGACCAATTGTATCACCTTGGTAGAAATCTCTCAACCACCTTAACAACATAGAAGTCAACCATACTAATCGTGTCGACAATCTCTCAGAGCGACACAACCAACACAGAAGCATTAATCACAGATACCCAAGTGAATGTCAGCTCTAAATCTATCTCTAGAATCTAGAAAATAACAGACTATCATCCTAGATAAGAATTCAAGCAGTATATGTCTATAACAACTCAAATCCCGAGCACAAAGCAAAAATCCAGGACAACAATCTACAAAGATTTGTGAAGCAAATTTTATATAACGCCAAGGGTAGAAAATATACATAAGATCAAAGTAAATACATATACAAACCCAACAAATAGAGAATACACAAAGAAAAAGAGAAATGAACCACAAATCTACCAATTTCTCAACGTCGATCAAAGAGCAATCCATCTTGGATCATCTGTATGCAAGCTCCGTAGTTGTTATCTAAGCTAATCCTAACAAAATTAGAGGTTGATGAGGTTGGGAGAAAAAACTTCCCCAAAACCATAACCTAATAATGAACTAAAATGAAATTTATAAAACAAAATTCCGCATAACAGGCTAAGCGCGCTGGCCGCGCTAAGAAGGCTTCACTTAAATTCACTAAACCGCCTTAGAGTGCACTAAGCAGGCTCAGACCGTGGTTAGCATGCTTGCCTCTGCCAAATTTTCTTCTTTAGCTCCAAGGGCGCACTAAGCGCCCACAGACCGCGCTTTGCCCCGTCTGCAACCATTGTTTTCTTTATTTCTTCCAAAAATGCATACCTGGAGTCGTGCCTTTGACACCTTATTCCTCGATGCTCCAAATACGTGAAAATACCTACAAAAAGACATTAAAACTATCAAACTATGCATAAATGAATCATACATACAATTATACACTAAGTATACATATTTACACAAATGTCGGGTTTATTCAACCGAAATTAACAACAAAAGTAGATAAGTGCAACAAAAAGTGTATACAAAAATAGCTATAATTTACACTTATCAAACTCTCCCTAACTTAAACTTTTTTGTCCCTAAACAAGAAACAAACAACTCGAAGAAACAAAAGCGATCAACCAAAGAATCATGAATCGACAAGTTTTGAAAACGGAAAACAAATGCAATGGTTCAAATGAAAAACAATACACACAAAGTAAACACTTACCACTAAACTACGACTATAACATAAACACAAAACAAATGCTAAATATAAAAATATAGCCAAACATTCTAAAACAACACTAGTTCACAAATGAATCACACCTAGCAAAATCAATCATCGGTAGATGACAAACACACAAAAATAAGGTATTTTCACTCATCCAACAACCTTACAAACAAAAGATTAAATTATAAACTCATCCAAAAATCATGTTGAAGACATAAAAGTAAGAATCACAAGGGCTTTTCAAGGTTGTAATGTCTCTTGGTTAACAAACAAAGTATAAATCTTAAAGCTAATCGAAACAAAAACTTGCCTTGGGAGTAATCAACTCACTAAAGACTCAAGCAACACAATTTTAATCAAACTTCTTCTTCATTCAAAATTTCTCAAACCAATCACAATACTTATTCGCACAATTATTCAAACTCTTTTTGTTTTTTTCTTGTTCAAAGATTTTTAAAATTTTTCTTTCTTTTTCTTTTCTTTTCTTTTTCTAATTTTTTTATTATTTTTCTTTCTTGACCTCATAGCAATCAACCACAAGTGCACAATCATTTTTTCCCCAACTTGAATTCAACCGACATTATCATGTGAATACTCCATACTTTCTAAGACAAGGTAAAAATTCATACAACAACACAAAGTTGAGGGTTCAAGATAAAATCAACAATAAAAATCCATACAAAAAGTGAAATCAATACTTATAGACAAGCATCAAATTCAAAGAATATAGACAATGACAAAAGGCTCAAAGGGGTTACGAATGATCACACACTCACAAGGACAATTAGATATTTGGTTAGGTAGTTGTGCTCCAAATCAAACAAAAATGCCTTTTTTACTTTTCATGCTTTCATATAATCAACACAAACAAAAGTTTTAGCATAATAAAATCCAGTTAAAATAAGAATTGTGGCCTCCAACATATGGGAACAATGGAAAGATGCCTCACAAAAAGGATATGAACTAAAGTGATTCACAAATGAACAAGTATACAAAAGAATGAATGGAATAATAATTGTAAAAAGTATAAGTATCATGAATATTCTAAATTATAGAAAGCGATAAGCACATACCTCGAATGTGTGCAAAACCTTAACAAAATCATTATCACACATTTGCAAGTCGAAACGATCAAACTTGACAAATCACTTCAATATCCTCAAGCTATTCACAACAAGCTCAAAGACAAACACAAAAGTGAACACAATTAATATACACATAATAAAAGACCGAATGAAATTGTCTAAACAAACTTAAAAGTGAAGATATGAAATTTAAAAACTAGTCAGGGTAAAATTTGTTTAGACAATTAAATTCAACTACCTAAACTACAACTAAACAACATTGGTGGAGTGAGAAAAAGGAAGGAAGCAAAGTGGCACAAATAAAATTCACGGGCTAAAAATAGAAGAGCATGCAAAGTTCCCTAAGCTTGCTCAGGAAAATGTAGAAAAACCAGCAAAGCTGCTGCATTTTCACCCAGCCTCCACTACATCAACAAACCCACATAATCAAAAACACAATATATACAGAATACAAAACCATTGGCGTGCCTCCCAACAAGCACTTATTTTACGTTGTAAGCTTGACGACTGATATTTACAAACTGCATGTTGCTTCGGACGAGTGAAATGTTTCACTCCCGCCTTCGCTCTCATCTCTTCGAGCTCTAACCGAAACTACACATCTAAACACACCTTTGGCAACCGTGATGAGAAACAAATATACACACTAAATTTACAACTATCGAAAACATGTACAAGTTTAGTAAATATAAACAAATAAATTCACAAGTAAACATAAACAAGTTCATGCAAAATTTCTATACAACATATACATTAATTACAAAACTAAAAAACAAAAGAACTATCACGATGCGAAACAATAAACCAATCTCCGACAATGGCGCCATTTTGCTGAAGCGGTAAAGTGGAAAACAAAAAGTAAAGTATTATTTTATCATGTGATATTTAGGTTATATCGTATCATGTCCATAAAGATTTATTATCGAGTCACCATTTGATAAATCATTCGTTAATGAGTTTAGAGGTTGAATGGAAAGGGTAAAAGTTATTAACAGAAATTAAATGTATAAAAAGGAAAAAGGAATAACTTATCAAGCATGCATATAATCCACTTCTCCTGAATTAAACCTATCGACCTGTTATACTCAACCTCTAATACTCTTCTATGTCACCACGTATCGCTCATAACCTAAGTCATTTGTAATTCAAATTGAGAGGCCGACCGTATCACCTTGGTAGCGATCTCTCAACCACCTCAACAACACAGAAGTCAACCGTACTAATCGTGTTGACGATCTCTCAGAGTGACACAACCAACACAGAGGAACTAATCACAGATACTCAAGTGAATGTCATCTCTAAATCTATCTCTAGAATCAAGAAACTAACAGACTCTCATCCTAGATAAGATTTCAAGCAGTATATGTCTATAACAACCCAAATCCCGAGCACAAAGTAAAAATCCAGGACAACAGTCGACAAATATTTCTGAAGCAAGTTTTATATAACGCCAAGGGCAGAAAATATACATAATATCAAAGTAAATACATATACAAACCCAACAAATAGAGAATACACAAAGAAAAAGAGAAATGAACCACAAATCTACCAGTTTCTCAACGTCGATCAAAGATCAATCCACCATGGATCATCTCTATCCAAGCTCCATAGTTTTTATCTAAGTTAATCCTAACAAAATTAGAGGCTGATGGAGTTGGGAGAAAAAACCTCCCCAAAACCATAACCTAAAAATGAACTAAAATGAAGTTTATAAAACAAAATTCCACATAACAGGCTAAGCGCGCTAGCCGCGCTAAGCATGCTTCACTTAAATTCACTAAACTGCCTTAGAGTGCGCTAAGTGGGCTTAGGCCGTGCTTAGCATGCTCGCCTCTGCCAAATTTTCCTCTTTATCTCCAAGGACGCACTAAGCGCCCACAGACCAAGCTTAGCCACGTCTGCAACCATTATTTTCTTTATTTCTTCCAAAAATGCTTATCTGGAGCCGTGCCTTCGACACCTTATTCCTCGATGCTCCAAATACGCGAAAATACCTACAAAAAGACATTTAACTATCAAACGATACATAAATGAATCATAAATACAATTATACACTAAATATACATATTTACACAAAAGTCAGGTTTATTCAACTGAAATTAACAACAAAAGTAGATAAGTGCAACAAAAAGTATATACAAAAATAGCTACAATTTACACTTATCAAACTCTCCCCAACTTGAACTTTTTGGTCCCTAAACAAGAAACAAACAACTCGAAGAAACAAAAGCGATCAACCAAAGAATCATGAATCGACAAGTTTTGAAAACGAAAAACAAATGTAATGGTTCAAATGAAAAACAATACACACAAAGTAAACACTTACCACTAAACTACGACTATAACATAAACACAAAACAAATGCTAAATATAAAAATATTACCAAACATTCTAAAACAACACTAGTTCACAAATGAATCACACCTAGCAAAATCAATCATCGATAGATGACAAACACACAAAAATAAAATATTTTCACTAATCCAACAACCTTGCAAATAAAAGATTAAATTATACACTCATCCAAAAATCATGTTGAAGACATAAAAGTAAGAATCACAAGGGCTTTTCAAGGTTGTAATGTCGCTTGGTTAACAAACAAAGTATAAGTCCTAAAGCTAATCGAAACAAAAACTTGCCTTGGGAGTGGTCAATTCACCAAAGCCTCAACAACACAATTTCAATCAAACTTCTTCTTCATTCCAAATTTCTCAAACCAATCACAATACTTATTTGCAAAATTATTCAAACTCTTTTTGTTTTTTTTTCTTGTTCAAGCTTTTTCAAAATTTTCTTTCTTTTTCTTTTCTTTTCTTTTCTCTTTTTTTTTCTTTCTTGACCTCATAAAAATCAACCACAAGTTCACAATCATTTTTCCCCAACTTGAATTCAACCGACATTATCATGTGAATACTCCTTACTTTCTAAGGCAAGATAAAAATTCATACAACAACACAAAGTTGAGGGTTCAAGAAAAAATCAACAATCAAAATCCATACAAAAAGTGAAATCAATACTTATAGACAAGCATTAAATTCAAAGAATATGGACAATGACAAAAGGCTCAAAGGGGTTATGAATGATCACACACTCACAAGGACAATTGGATATTTGGTTAGGTAGTTGTGTTCCAAATCAAACAAAAATGCCTTTTTCCTTTTCATGCTTTCATATAATCAACACAAACAAAATTTTCAGCATAATAAAATCCATTTAAAAAAAGAATTGTGGCCTCCAACATATGTGAACAATGGAAAGCTACCTCACAAAAAGGATATGAACTAAAGTGATTCACAAATGAACACGTATACAAAAGAATGAATGGCATAAAAATTGTAAAAAGTATAAGTATCATGAATATTCTAAATTATAGAAAGCGATAAGCACATACCTCAAATGTGTACAAAACCTTAATAAAATCATTATCACGTATTTGCAAGTCAAAACGATCAAACTTTACAAATCACTTCAATATCCTCAAGCTATTCACAACAAGCTCAAAGACAAACACAAAAGTGAACACAATTAATATACACATAATAAAAGACCGAATGAAATTGTCTAAACAAATTTAAGAGTGAAGATATGAAATTTAAAAACTAGTCAGGGTTAAATTTGTTTAGACAATTAAATTTAACTACCTAAAATACAACTAAACAACATTGGTAGAGTGAGAAAAAGGAAGGAAGAAAAGTGGCACAAATACAAGTCACTGGATAAAAATAGAAGAGCGTGCAAAGCGCGCTAAACGCGCTCAGGAACATGCAGAAAGGTATTGAAGTTGATCCCGCCAAGGTCAAAGCCATTCAAGAAATGCCAGCTCCCTTTACTGATAAGGAAGTCAGAGTTTTCTTGGGATGATTGAATTACATTGCCAAATTTATTTCTCATTTGACCGCTACTTGTGAGCCGATCTTTAAGTTGTTGAAGAAATATCAAGTAGTGAAGTAGAATGACGACTGTCAGTTAGCTTTTGAAAAAATCAAGGAGTACCTCCAAGATCCTCTCATTCTAATGCCACCAGTTGGAGGAAGACCTTTGATCATGTACCTAACAGTGCTAGAGAACTCAATGGGGTGTGTACTGGGCCAACATGACGAGTCTGGTCGAAAAGAGCATGCAATATACTACCTTAGCAAAAAGTCTACCGACTATGAAACAAGATACTCACTGCTCGAGAAAATTTGATGCGCTTTGGCATGGGCTGCTTGCCGACTAAGATAATATATGTTGACTCATACGACTTTGTTGATCTCTAAGATGGATACCATAAAGTATATATACGAGAAGCCCGCTCTCTCCAGAAGAATAGCCCGATGGCAAATGGTCTTGACTGAATACGACATTCAGTATACTACTCAGAAGGCAGTCAAAGGAAGTGTACTGGAAGATCATTTGGCTCATCAAGCTGTAGACGACTACCTGTCTCTGAATTTCGAGTTCCCAGATGAGAATATCATGCTAGTTACAGATTGTGAAGAACTTGGACCGTATGAATGACCTGGGCCAGGATCCCGATGGACTATGGTTTTTAATGGAGCTTCTAACGCGCTTGGTAACATAATCGGTGCTGTGATTATCTCTCCCAAAGGTTGCCATATGCCGTTCACCACTAGATTATGTTTTGACTATACCAAACAACATGGCCGAATACGAAGCATGCATCATGGGCATCAAAGCTGCTATCGATATGAGGATCAAGTTCTTGAACGTATACGGGGACTCAACCTTGACGATTAGTCAGATTAAGGGAGAATGGGATACGAAGCACTCAAATCTCATTCCTTATCGGGAGCATGTATTGACACTAACTTCATACTTTGAGGAAATTACTTTTGAACATATCCCACGAGAAGGGAACCAGTTGGCAGACACATTGGCTACCATATCATCTATGTTCAAGGTTAGATGGGACAATGAAGCTCCTCAAATTACCATTGAGAGACTAGACGAACCAGCGTATTGCTATGAAGTTGATACTGATCGAGTAGAAGAAAAGCCTTGGTTTCACGAAGTGAAAAGATATCTCAAGGCTCAGGAGTACCCTGAAGGAGCATCTATTAACAATAAGAAATTTCTACGGAGGTTCTCTGCCAAGTTATTTATGAGCAACAAAATTTTGTACAAGCGCAACCATGATTCGACTTTGCTTCATTGTATAGACAAGAAGGAAGCTTAGAAAATTATGGAGGATATGTATGAAGGAATATTTGGTAATCACTCTAGTGAGCACACGATGGCTAAGAAGATTCTGAGAGCGGGTTACTATTGGTCGATCATGGAAACTAATTGCCATCATCATTTTAGGACTTCTCACAAATGCCAGATTTATGTTACAAAGCACATGTGCTTCCGGTTCCTCTTAATGTCTTGATTTCTCCTTGGCCATTTGCAATGTGGGGTATTGATATGATTGGAGAGATCAAGCCTACTTCTTCCAATGAGTATCGTTCCATCCCCGTCGCTATCGATTACTTCACGAAGTGGGTTGAAGCCACCTCATTTGCCTCTGTTACCAAGAATGTTGTGGCTCAGATCATTAAGCATAATCTTATCTGTCGGTATGGCATCCCTAAAAGGATCATCACAGACAATGGTACCAATATTAACAATACTATGATCACGAAACTCTACATACAGTTCAAGATCAAGCACCACAATTCTTCTCTGTATCGACCGAAGATGAATGGCTCAGTGGAAGCCGACAACAAGAACATCAAGAAGACCGTTCAGAAGATGACAATGACCTACAAAGATTGGCATGAGGTGTTACCATTTTCTCTTCATGGCTATCGCACTTCAGTATGTACATCAACTAGGGAAAGCCCATTCTCTCTAGTCTACGGTATGAAAGCTGTCCTACGTGTCAAAGTCCATATTCCTTCTCTATGGATTATGAAAGACACAGATTTATAAAAAGACGAGTGGATTCATACTAGGGTAGACCAAATAAATTTGATTGACGAGAAAAGGCTTGCGGCTGTTTGTCATGGTCAGATGTACCAGAAACGCATGATCAAAGCCTTTAACAAGAAAGTCAAACATCAGGTATATCAGGCTAGTGACTTGGTAATAAACCATATTATTCTACAACAAGGTAATCCCAGGGGAAAATTCACTCCCACATACAAAGGGCCATTTGTGATCAAGAAGATATTTTCTGGAGGTGCTATGATACTTACCACCATGGACGGTGAAGATTTTCCGCACCCTGTGAATGCGAACATAGTTAAAAAATACTATGCATGAAAGAGACCCTCTAGGTTGACTGGCCTAGGAAAAAATAAGGGCATCCCGATGAACCAAAAGGGTTCGGGCAAAAATTAGATATATATATATATATATATATATATATATATATATATATATATATATATATATATATATATATATATATATATATATATATATATATATATATATATATATATATATATATATATATATATATATATATATATATATATATATATATTCTGATATTCATTCTAGTACATATCCAAGATACAATTCGGATATGTTCGAGACATAGATCCATTCTGATACTCATTCTGATGCATATCCAAGATATACTCCAGATACAATCCAGACTTAGACCCATTCTGATACTCATTCCAGTATATCTCCCAGATACCGTCCATATAAAATCCATACGTAGGTCCATTCTGATATTCATTCTGGTATATGTTTTAATATAACCAGGCGTAGGTTTGTTCTAATACAGATCTCAGATACAGTCATGCGTAGACTCATTCCAACACAGATCCCAGATACAGTCAAGCGAAGACTCATTTTGGTCCACTTATTGATACAGTCGAGATATAGACTCATTCTAGGACATCATTCAGATACAATCGAGACACAAGATTCATTCTGACATTCCCCATTACGTCTACTAGATACAATCGGGCACAGACTCATTCTAGCATACTTCTCAGATACAGTCAAACATAGACTCATTCTGATACTCCTATCAACAGTTACTTTGGATGGCATCTATAATCCCATCTCTGAAGATACTCTATCACCTCTCCTAATGGCATCTTTAATCCAATTTAAGAAATACAATAAACCAACAGTGTTACTTCGTGCACATGTGAGTGCAAATTTCTGGGCACTTAAGTGTTTCATCCTCTTCCACCTTCAGATCGCGAATGGAGGACATGCAAATCTAACTCCTCAGGTTTAAGAATATTGAACAGGGGCTGTTGTTGTAACCCAAAATTTTCCTCCCATTTTCTTCAAGGTATCTCCTCATACTCTTAGGGTTCTAAATTGCTCAAGGTTGCTTAAGAAATGATCAGACAAATTCTCCTCCTAAGCAATGGACCTACAGACTAGGGTTTCACTTTTATCAAGGAAGTTTGGGTTTATAAAGCCTCAAGTGGATTTCATGGTTTCTCATATGTCTCTAAGAATTCTCATACCAAGTTTCAAGCCTTGCATCACAAGTTTGCTCAGTCAATTGCTCAGATGACTGAAAATCAACTGTATTGGACAAAAAGTCAAATATGGTCAACATACAATCAAACTTCAAGATTTTTGGTCAACATCAAGGTTTTGAATTCACATTCATCATTTGATCAAGGGTTGATCATGATTCATCAATAAAACTCAAGATTCATCAAAAGTCAAAAGTTATCAAATTAGGGTTTTCTTAAGGAGAAGTCAACTGAACTTTGACCAAACACAACTTTCACATGCTTCATCATATTTTCCTCAACCAAAGCTCATTTTGAAGTAAATTCAATTATCTACAACTTTGGGTCTCTGAGCTCAAGTCCAAAAAATGCTTCATTTGAGAGATATGGGCCAAAACATTATAGGTCATTTTAAAAGTCAACAAAAGACACTTTTTTATCAAGGCAACTTACATAAAGATAAATCTTCAAATTCAAAAATGATAAAAATATATATTGTAGAGTATATCTTGGGCTTTCCAAAAAGTTAAAGATCACCTTTATATGATAAAAATTGAGAGAGTTATGATTTGTGAAAGTTGGGAAATTTTGAGAAAATGCATGAAACCTAAAGTAACCAAACTTGGAATTTTAGGCTATTGGGCTTGTGTTTCAAGGTCCATGCGTGTTATAGGCCTCAACATGTACCCCTGAAGTTATTTATACACCCCTTTGGGGTTTTATTCTATTTATTTTTTATTTTTATTTATTTAAAGTCAAAATAAATAAGATAAAGTCAAGCTTTCTTACAAGGTCCAAGCCCATAACCTTTTGACCTAATTTCAAGCTCTATATATTCTATACATTTCAGAAAAACATTGGACGAAACCCTTGCACAAGAGATCTCTCCCAAAAATCTCAAAAAAATAAGCAAAACTAGGGCAAGTTGTAAATCCTACTTGCAACCACTTTCAAAGCCTATCAACCCTTCCAATCGATCTCTGAGGTGGTATAGGGTAAGAATGGATCAGACTTGTTAATCCAAAGCACACAAAAACAATATGCATGCATCGCCGGTTGAGTTTTTATCATAAAATTCATGTTTCCACTTTCATTTTATTTCAACGTGTACTAACCTATTTAATATGCTTCTGAGATGTACTTATGCAGGCTTGAACCATCGCATGAGTCCCATGCTGCTGGAATTGTGCATCACCATGTTTGCACTGATTCACTTTATTCTGGCCATATCACATTATACAACGTGAATAATCTAAAATTGATACCTCCATTGAAATTGCAAGTCCTGAATTAGGGGGTAGGGTCCTTGGGAATCACTAACAATTATTGTTTTGCATGTTATTAAAACGAGCTCGCCGGAGAAGATGACCGGAGCTAGGGCTCCGACGCTTCTCTGGTCCAATGATTTGGGTTTATTATATTTTTAATTGTTTTCATTTATGTTATCAGATGTATAGTCACCCCAGTGGCAAGCGAGGGCGTGTTAAGGCATTTGTACAATAAGGCGTGGGTTCAATCCCTGCTTTTGACATTTATCTTTTTATATTTTCCTAATCCTTGCAGGTTGACACATTTTGCTAATACCAGCGCACGCTTGGCGCTGTGGTGAACCTTGTTTGTGGGAAGGCTAAGGGCGTGGGTTCAACACCCACCCCTGACATTTTGTGGTTTTTTCCTATTTGCTAACCTTGTTTCTCTTTTCCTCTTAACCCTAATTTCACTTAACCACAAAACATTTTTACAAACCCTAATTAGGTTTTAGCTCTTTTAATTAACCTTTTTCATTTTAATTAACTTTTTTTTCTTAAATAAAATTAAATAGTTTTTTTAGGTTTTTTAATTAACTTTCTTTTGATTAACATTTTTAATTTCATTAATTAAACTTTTTAAAATTAATTATATTCATAGGTTTAATTAATTAAAAATCATCAAAAACATTTCCTTTTTCCTCTATTTCAATTTTATTTTATTTTCATAGATAAAGTGTATAGGATTCATAATTTTTAAATAGTCTCAATTTCTCTCTTTCTTTTTTCATTATTATGTATCTGCCTCCCGGGATGTAATAGTTATAGGTTTTCCCATTCCACACTCACTATTATGTATCTGCCCCAAAGCGATGTAATAGTTTAGGTTTATATTTTCTGCCTTTACTTTCCACACCTTTATTGTTTTCTATATTTTCTACTTTGCTGCTAGTAACTAGGGTTTGCATGGAAAGATAAAAACAAACGTTAGAAAACCCTAAATTCAAAAGATAAAATAACTAAATAAAACACACTCACACACTCGCACCTCTAGGGAAAACTCCCTTGTTGCCTTCAAAAAATATAACGGTCATGTCCCTCGAACGTAGGGATGCCTTAGAAAATACCCCCAATCAAGTCATCATACAAAAATATCATAATCCCTCGATGACCCTTTCGACGTTGCCTTTCGAAAATGATCTAGTCCCTCGAGTCGCCTATGAATAAAACGATGACAGTACCTTACGAAAATTGCTAAAGCATCCTTACGAGTTGCCTTCAATGACCGTACGATGACCCTTGCCTGTCCCTTCACATTCAACGATAGGGCTTCCTACTAAAGGAGAAGGAAAATTACAAGAACTACCTTGAGTAGGGTAGAACTTTTAATCGCTTGCTCACAAACTCTTCAAAAAAACATTTCTCACAATCACACTTTTCCATAAATATTTTCAAAAAAATGCTTTGTGTACACTCTTGAGGACCGATACAAGAGTTATTACGAAGTCTGCCTTACATTGGCAAGTTTTCAAATATTTTCAAACACACACACAAAGCAAATTTCAAAAGTGATTTAAGCGAATAAGAGCCCGTAGATAAATACAGATGAAAAGGGTGCTAACACCTTCTATTGTACCCCAAAATTTTCCCTCCCATTTTCTTCAAGACATTTTCCTAGGGTTCTTAAATGCTCAAAGTAGCTCAAGAATTGATCAGACAAATTCTCCTCCTAAGCAATGAAATCACAACTAGGGTTTTGTATTTCTCAAGGAAGACTGGGTTTCCAAGGTCTAAAGTTATTTTCATGGTTCTTCATATGTCCACAAGGATGCTCATGTCAAGTTTCAAGCCTTGAATCACAAGTTTGCTCAGCCAATTGCTCAGATGACTGAAAATTAATTGTATTAGGTAAAAAGTCAATTATGGTCAACATATAGTCAAACCTCAATATTTTTGGTCAACATCAATATTTTAGAGTCATATCCATCATTTTATCAAGGGTTGATCATGATTCCTCAAGAAAATCCCTCAAATCATAAAAAGTCAAAAGTTGACAAATTAGGGTTTCCTTAGGAGAAGTTGACTGAACTTTGACCAAGCATAAATTTCACATGCTTTGTAAGTTTTTACCAAACCAAAGCTCATTTTGAAGGGAATTCAGTTATCTACAACTTTGTGTCTCTAAGCTCAAGTCCAAAAAGTACATCATTTGAGAGATATAAGCCAATATATTACAGGTCATTTCAAAAGTCAACAAAAAGACACTTTTTGTCAAAGCAAATTACATCAAGATAAATTCTTAAAAAGAAAAAATTATTAACATAGAGATTGTAGAGGACATCTTCAGTTTTCCAAAAAGTTCAAGATCACCTTCAAAAGATGAAAATTGAGAGAGGTATGACCAATGCAGGTTGGGAAATTTTGAGCAAATCCATGAATTTCAAATTGAGCAAACTTGATATTTTGGGTTGTTGGGCCATTGTTTAAGAGTCCAAACGTGTTTTGTATCTTATCATGCACCTCACATATTACTCATGCATCCCTTGACCTCTTTATTTTATTTATTTTTTATATTTTATTCTACAAGGTCCAAGCCCATATTTTCTTTGCCCTAATTTCCCTTATATATTCTCATCCATTCTCTTCATACAAGGACACGAAAAACCCTTGCCTCAAAAGTTATCAAAAATCTCAAAATTTTAAGAATCCTAAAATCTTGAAACCCTTGTTACAAACCCTTTCACTACAAAGCAGTCACCCCATTCACTACTAACAATCATACAGAGTGAGGCTGGGTCAGTTTTGATGTTCCAAAACACATGAAACCCTATCGCATGTTATATCCGATTTCAAATTCTTGCAAAATTCATATTTTTAATTTTGTTTTGTTTCAAGCCATATTGATGCTACTAACATACTTCTCAAATGTCTCTGAACAGGTTTGGATAATCATAGTGATCCCATGTATGCTAATCATAGATCACCATGTTAGCACTGACCCATGCGTTTTTCTCATAGCTCTTAAACTAGCCAATTTTAGCCCACAATAATCCTTCCATTGGATTCAAATCCCTCTATTTATGGGGGTAGGGTGTTTTTCGCTTGCTAACCTTTTGCATTTTTGCAGGTTTAGTTAAAACAGGCTACCGAAGAAGACGACCAGAGCTAGGGCTCCGGCACCTCTCCGGTCAATACATTCATGTTTATATTATATATTTATTGGTTCATTTAAATTAATGGATGTACAATCGCCTCAGTGGTAGAAACGCACGCACTAAGTCATTGGTCTCCCAGGTCGCGGGTTTGATCCCCGATTTTACCAAAATTTTCATATTTTATAACTCTTGCAAATCCAGTAAAGCACTTCTATGCCTCATACATGCGCCCTCAACTCTCAAGCTATTAAATCTCATCATCATCTAATCCAACACTTCTGGTTGTCTCCCCATGGTGAACCCTCCTGGAGCAGTACACTGGATCAGGCGGATCGAGCTTGTTGGTCCTTGGAGATGCTGCTCTCCACCCCCCCCCCCCCCATATTTACTACCTATATGTCCAATCTCTTTTTTTTATTTATTTCTTAACTACTATTTCTTTTATTATTAGCATAATTATGTTAATTAATTTTAAAAATTAAAATTAATTTAGTCTTTAGGTTTTAATTAACTTAATAAATTATTTTTTTAATAATAATTAAATTAATTTCATTTTTAAAACCTTTATTTTTAATTAAAATTAATTTAGGTTTTAGGTTTAATTCATTAGTTATTTTTTTTAATTAAAACTAATTAGGGTTTTTAGGTTAATCATCTAACCTTTTTTCTATAAAAAAATCACAAAATAATTTCTTTTCCCGTTTCTTTTATTTTAAAAGTTCGCATATTTTATTACTGTCGCGCGTTTCATTATCTTTTTCCAATTATGTAAATGCTTACGGTTGTAATAGTTTAATTAGGGTTTACTCTCCCCCCCCCCCCCCCCCCCCCGGTTTTATTGTTTGTATCCCCACTCCCAAAGCCTTGTAATAGCATAGAATTTTATTTCCCGCACTTTACTGCTTTTCATTATTGTTATATTATTTTGTTAGTAATTAGGGTTTTTATGGCAAGACATAAAAAACAATCGTAGAAAACCTTAATTTCAAGACTAAATAACTGAACATGAATAACTCTTTACACACGCACCTCTAGGGTAACCTCACTCATTGCCTCAGAAAGCAGTCATGTCCCTCGAACGTCGGGACGCTTTAGGAAAGACCCTCGATCAAATTATCATCGTACAAAAGATCATAGTCCCTCGAAGATCCTTCGAGTTGCCTACGGAAAAATGAACCAGTCCCTCGAGTTGCCTACATATCATACGATGACAGTCCCTTACGAAATTGCTAAAGTATCCCTACGAGTTGCCTTTATGATTATACAATGACCCACGCCTGTCCCTTCACATCTAACGATAGGGCTTCCTACTAACTAATGGAAGGATAGCACTATCTAAAGGAGGAGGAAAATAACACGAAATACTTAGAGTAGGTAGATAGTTCTTAACCTGTGCTCGTGAACATTTCAAAACATCTTTTTCACAAACACTTTCCCTGAAATATTTTCAAAAAACAAACACTTTGTACGCATTCTTAACTGATACAAGAATCATTAAAAAGTTGCCATACTTAGGCATTTTCTAAATATTTTTAAAACACATTCATAAAGCATTTTCAAAACAAAAGTGAGCTAGCGATTAAGAGCCCGTAGATAACTACGGATGAAAATGGTGCTAACACCTTCCCTTTTCATAACCTACCCCCCAAACTCAATAATCTCAAGGTCTTTTCTGTTCTTTTCACCCTTTCCATATTGGATAAAAGAAAAGTCGATGGCGACTCTTACTATCTGCAACATTTGCACTAAAATGAAAAACCAAGTCAGTTCTCCCACCGTATTACATCTTCTCTTTTTATAACCTACCCCCCGAACTCAAAATCTATCGAGGTATTTCCTATTCTTTTCACCCTTTCCTTATTGGATAAAAGAAAAGTCGATGGTGACTCTTGCTATTAGTAACATTTGTGATAAAACACAAAAACAAGTCAGTTCTCCCACTGTGTTACAGACACCTTATTCCTCGATGCTCCAAATGCACTAAAATACCTACAAAAAGACATTAAAACTATCAAAAGATACATAAATGAATCATAAATAAAATTATACACTAAGTATACATATTTACACAAAAGTTATGTTTATTCAACCGAAATTAACAACAAAGAGTCGATAAGTGCAACAAAAAGTATATACAAAAATAGCTACAATTTGCACTTATTAGTCCGTAGGACGCCATAAGATGTTTAAAAACATCAGCTCCTACCTCATGAGACGAGGTTGACATGAATAGGTGCAGTGCCCCTTTGTCAAAGGCGAGGTCGAACTCGTTTTTGGTTCAGAGCCCCTTTTTCCATAGACGATGTTGACCTAAATAGGTGCAGAGCCCCTTTGTCAAAGGCGAGGTTGACCTTATTTTTGGTTCAGAGACCCTTTTTCCAGAGACGAGGTTGACCTAAATAGGTGCAGTGCCCCTTTGTAAAAGGTAAGGTTGATCTCGTTTTTAGTTCAGAGCCCCTTTTGCCAGAGACGAGGTTGGCATTACTACAAAAAACACATGTTATGTCAGACACAAAATGCGTTAATTATCGGTTTTGGATTCGAGGTAAGTAAGGTCGTCATAAAAGGTTGTCCTTTATGTGATACGGTGAGAGAACTGACTTGGGTGTTTTGTGTTTGATTGCAAATTTCGCAGTTAGCAAGAGTCACCATCGACTTTTCTTTTATCCAAAAGGAAAGGTGAAAAAGCACAAGAAAGGCCTTTGAGATTGTTTCTTGAGTTCGGGGGGTAGATTATGAAAATGGAAGGTATTAGCACCCTTATCATCCATGGTTTTCCATGGGCTCTTAGTTACTTGCTAGATCACTTGCTTTTGTTTGAATATCTTCTTTGTGTGGTTTTGAAAGTACTTTTGAAAAGAGACCATTGTTTAGGCAAACTTTTGTAATGATTCTTGTTTGTAAGAATGTATACAAAGGTGTTGGTCTTTTGAAAATGTTTTTGAAAGTGTAGGTGTTTTCTTTGAAAATAGAAAGGATGTTTTTGTTTTGAAATGGAGCAAGTAACTAGGAACATTCTACCTACTCAAAAGTCTTTCATGTTCATTTCCTCTTTCCTTTGACATTGTTATCTTACCATTGATTTGGTAAGTAACCCTATCTTTGGATGTAAACGGGACGGGCGTGGGTTATCGTATAACCATGATTAGCAATGTTGTAAGGTATCTTAGCATATTCTTTAGGGACTAAGATCATTTTTGAAAGGCGACTATGATAGCATCATCGAGGGACTATGATCTTGTATTTTGTTTGTTTTTGCTAAGATACCTCACATGTGTAATATGGCCATTTTTGTAAGGCAACCAAGTGGATTCACCCTAGGGGTGCTTGTGTGCAAGTGTATTGATTTTCATGCTTGATTTGTCTTTGATTAGGGTTTGCTATTTGTTGGTTTTAGTCTTTCTATACAAAACCCTAATTACTAGCATTTGTATATAAAGCAATAAATTGCAGAATTCAAAATTACTACGCTATTACAATACTTTATGGGAGGGGGTATACAAATTACAAATGGGGATTTTGCAAGAAAATTAAACCTAATTATCTATTACAACCATATTGAACATGTACAAATAATTGAATAAATGGTAATATATAAATACAAGAATATAAAAAAAAGATGATTTTTGTTTGGTTTTCATAAAAAGGGTTTAACCTAAACCTAATTAAGAAAAATGATTAGTTAAAATTAAAATAAAATTAACTTAAACTGATTGAGAAAAGAAATTAAATTAAAATAGATTTTTTTAGGGTTTTTAGTTAAATAAAAAAAAATAAAGATTAAATAATTAAAAGAAACCTAAATTCTAAATTAATTTTAATTAATAAAATAATTATTAAAATTAAGTCCAAATAATTAATTATTTAAAAGAGAAATTAATTTGTTAAAAGAAAATGTTTTTAATATTTTTGTTTCATAAGAAAATAAAATGAATAAGTGTAAATAATAAATAAAATATTTTTGGATTTTTCATGATTAATGAAAATAATAATAATAATAATAATAATAATAATAATAATAATAATAATAATAATAAATAAAAGATGAAAAAGTAAAAAAATAAAATAAAATAAAAATAAGTCAGGGAGGTGGATTAATGAAATAGGGGGTCAAAAGTTAGTAAAAACAACAAAGCCCAAAGAAGGGGAGGCCCAGTGCTGCAAAAACACTAAAATGTCAAAAAAAAGTGGAAAAATGGAAAAAAGGTCACGCTGGGGCTTGAACCTAGGGCCACATAGTGATGAGCGCGCGCTTTAACCACTAGGGTGGTGATACATCCGTTAACTTGTATGAAATGATAAATGCATAACATAAAACGTGCCCTGACTGTACTTCATCTTCAACCTCCAGCCAAAGGATTTGTAACTTGCTCATTTCTTAACCATTTGCAAAAATGTAAACATGAAAATTGCTCCATTTTTTCATACGAATCCAACCATATAAATATCATAAGATATAAATCAAAGATGAATGAGAATTTCTAAAAGTACCAAATTCTGACCTAAATATTTCAAAAAGTTCAAACTCAAAATTCTCCAAGCTCAATCAAAATAAATGAAACCTATGGACATGTATAGTTTCAGGGCAATGATGTCTATATTTTATCTTCACAAATGCAAACCTAACAATACCTAAATAATGAGATAGAAGTTCAAGAAAAATACCTCAAAACTGGAAATCGTGAAATGAGTTTGAGCTTGTTTCAGGTGATGCTGATGATCAGGTTAGCTTCCTTGGACCTCTAGGAAGCTAATGCAATGGCTGGCTTGAGCTGAAGGTGGCTGGAATGGTCTGGAGAAGTCCAACTGTGATGCTCTGTTTTTTAACTTGGAAATGGATGAAGATGGTGTTACAGTCGTGGAACAGGGATATGGATGACTTATGTATGATGTTTGGAAGCTTTTGGAAGCAAAAGGCCAAGAAACGCATGAGTGAAATGGAAGTTTGAAGTTCTTGGTCAGAATATGCAACAATGGTGGTTTGTGATGTAGTTCTGAGTTTGGGGAAGTTTTGGAGCTTGTGTATTCGTGGGTTCTATTGCAAATAGTATCTTTATTTGTAGAGGAAAGGTTTTGAGGTTTGAAATGATCAGAAACAAAGAATCACATGTTATGAGTTCTTGACTTGTTTTTGAAGTTATCTTGACAAACATGGTTTCAATGCAAGGTACATGTCTTGTAGAGTGGCTAGAAACTTTAAACATGTTTTTTCTGGGTTTATAGAGTATGCTTGTGCAGAAAGAACAAGTGCAAAGCTCCATACAAGTTGACTTTGTGATTAAAGTCACTTTTCAAGAATAACAATGGTGCATTTCTTCCAAAAATGGAAATGGAACTTGGATGATGATTCAAATGCTTGGATAATGGCTCCATATGTTGTGTAAACATTTAATTAAGGAGTAAATTGCAAGTTTGAGGCCTTAATAGTGAAGATTATACAACATGGCTATGGATTTGGTTCATTGTGCATCACAAATTTTGCCTTGCAAAACAACTTGAAACCCCAACTTCTGACCTTCGATTCTCCTTGCTCACAAATGATCTCAAGGAGTTATTGGATATTTTGGAAAGCTTGTAATGTTATCTACAACCTCTATTTGAATCACTTTTGAAAACTACCCTTATAACTAGGTGAAAATTGGGTCAGAAGTTAGGTCAAAATCCTGACCAAAACTAAGGCAAAATTTCACTAAGTGTTTAATTTCAAGACCATTACTTTATGAATTAATAACTTGAGATCTAAGCACTTTTAGAAGAAGTTGTCCAAATCAATTTTGTATATATCATGGAGATCTACAACTTTCATGTTGAAAGTTTCTTCTGAATCATCTTGCATCATGGTGAAAAATTTGCTCAAAGTTGTGAAAAAACATGAAGTTTTAAACACTTAGAAAAATTTCTAAGTTAGAAAACTTTGACTTTTCAAAATGAAATATTGATTTTTTGATTTCTTGATGAATAAGTTTCATATTTTGACATGTTTTGATGAATTGTGATCTTTGACATTGGTTTTTGACCCAAAAGTCAAAGTTTGACTTTTCAGTGTACAATTGACTTTTGATCAGTTGACTGAAAATTCACTATCAATCCAATTGATCTTGAGCAATGTTTTGGGTCATGCCATTAGGTAAAAATGATGCAATTGAACTCTTGATATCATTCCTCAAACCACTTAACCATTTGCTAGATCAAAAATCAGAAATTGTCTTTCCTCAGTCAAAACCCTAATTTTGACCATTTTGCCCTTTTGATGATTTGATCAGATTTATTGAGGAATTTTGGTTGAAACTTGATTAAATGATACATATGAGTTTATAATGTTTCTATGAATAAAAAATTATGAAGTTTGACTATAAATTTGCCACGACTGACTTTCCCCCCAATATAGTTGATTTTTAGGTCAACTGCTCAATTGACTGAGCAAAAATGTGATCCAAGGCTTGAAACTTGACATGAGTAGTCTTAGGGGTCTATAATGATCCATGAAATTAATATGAGGCATTGAAATTTCAATTATCCTTGTGAAATCTCAAACCCTAATTTTGGTCATCAATGCTTTATGAGGTGTCTTGAGTTGATCAACCCTAGTGCAGTCTTGAACCAAGAGAGATCTTTTGTGAGGAAATAATTGATAAGTGAGAGGGAAAATTTTGGGGTACAACAACTACCCCTGTTAAATCTTCTTAAACCTGAAGAGTTAGATTGGCGGATTTGCCATTCGTGACTTGAAGGTGGAAGATGATTGGACACTAGAGTGCCCAGAAATTTGCACTCGAGGATGTGATGGTTGATGGTGTAGGGAATGGGCTTAAAGATGCCATTTGGAGGACATATGAGAAGTTGTTGGAGATGGGCTTGCAGATGCCATCCAGAATGATTATTGGACTGTATCTAAAAGAGAATCTGAATGAGTATCAGAATAACATCCGTGTTTGGAGCATATCTGAATTGTATCTGAAAGCTGAATCTGAATGAGTATCAGAATGACATTCGTGTCTGAAGTGTATCTGAACTGTATCTAAAAGCTGAATCTGAATGAGTATCAAAATGGCATCCGTGTCTACAGTGTATCTGAACTATATCTAAAAGCTGAATCTAAATGAGTATCAGAATGGCATCCGTGTCTGGAGCGTATCTGCGTTGTATCTGAAAGATGAATCTGAATGAGTATCAGAATGGCATCCGTGTCTGGAGCGTACCTGAATTGTATCTAAAAGCTGAATCTGAATGAGTATCAGAATGGCATCCGTGTCTGGAGCGTATCTGAACTGTATCTAAAAGCTGAATTTGAATGAGTATCATAATGGCATCCGTGTCTGGAGCGTATCTGAACTATATCTGAATGTTCAACTGGTCGTGTAGATAATTGTCCTAGCTTGTTCCAGGTATCAATCTCTGACCTTTTTGTAAATTGTTGATGATAGTCATCGGCTGACTGATCTTTCCCGAAGAGATGAAAGATTAGTTGTATGCAATGTCATGATGTATGAAATGTATTGTATAATGATGTTCTCAATAAAATGAATGAGTTTATGTTATATGCGTTCGTGTTATCAATGTCATGACGTATGGATGCGATGTATGGGCATGTAAGCTATGCTGCTGTAATACTGTTGGATTAGGGACAATAAATCCATGACTGCTGTTAGGGACGTGGAGCATACGTCTTCATGTTTTGAAGTGTTGATGAGATTTTATTTAGAGAAATAAACTCTGTTGTAAGGGAAACATCACGTGTTGATTGTGAAATCTTGTTGGGGAATCCTGAGAAATTTGGCAACTTCTATCGGGGAGTGATAACTGGAAGTTTTGTTCCGCTGGGGATTAAGCTGCACACTGTGGGGGATTTTATGGAATAGTTTAAAGATATTAACCTATTTCTTAAAGCCATTAGTGATTGTATTTCTATTTTTGTTCCTTTTTGTTCATTTGTAAACAGTAGTTACGTTTAGATGCATATGTTCAAAAATAAATCATTGGACGTTTTTGTAAACAAAACACAAGAATAAAGAAAAAACAGATAGTTTTGCACTTCCAAAGGAATATTTTTGTATTAACTTGAACAAGTATTTTTGTATAATGAGACAAACATTCTAGTAAGGGAATGTCGTCGTAAAAAAAATGAAAATTTGATACAAAGAAAAGATAGCTATATGCAATAATCCCATGGGGTTCCCATTCTGCTATAGACTTTGCGTCTTTGAGCGTCTTGTCCACTTGCTGCCTCATCCGAAGTTGATTGAATTGATTAGACCCGTTGAGCTTGTCAGTCGAAACCAAAGGTTGTTTGTAAGGTGATCCAACGAGACATAGTCATACTCTTTAATTACCTAACTTTTTCCTGGACCGCCCTTTCGGGTTTTCAGTCCACCTAGATACCCTTTTTTCCCAAGTCGCCCTTTCAGGTTTTCAACTTGCCGGGTGTACATTTTTTTTATCCCTAATTTTTGCCCGAACCTTTTTGGTTCACCGGGATGCCCTTGTTTTGCCTAGGTATGTCAACCTAGCGGGTCTCTTATGTGTTGTATCTTTTAACTATGTCTGTGTTTACAGGGCGCGGCAGGTCATCACCATCCATAGTGGTTAAGATCATTGCTCCACTAGAGAATATGCTTTTGATCATAAACAGTCCTTTGTATGTAGGAGTCCAGTTTCCCATGGGATCACCCTGCGGCAGTATGATGCACTTGATCACCAACTCCCTGACTTGATACACTTGGCGTCTGACCTTTTTATTGAAAGCCTTGATCATCCGTTTTTGATACATTTGACCATGACACGAAGCAGTAAGCCTTTTTTTGTCAATCAAGTTCAGTTGATCAAGACGAGTTTGGATCCAATCTTCTTCATTCATCCCTGCATCCTTCATAATTCTCAGAGAAGGGATCTGGACCCCAATAGGCAAGACAACCTCCATGTCGTATACCAGAGAGTAAGGTGTTGCCCCAGTTGATGTGCGCGCGGTGGTACGATAACCGTGGAGGGAGAATGGTAGCATCTCATGCTATTCTTTGTATGTGACTATCATTTTCTGTATGATCTTCTTAATATTCTTATTTGCGGCTTCGACATCACCATTCATCTCTGGCCGGTAAGGGGAAGAATTATGGTGTTGTATCTTGAATTGCACGTACAGTGCAGTGATCGTAGTGTTGTTGAGATTCGTACCATTGTCTGTGATGATCCTCCCCGGGATACCGTACTGACAGATGAGATTCTGTTTGATGAACCAGGCAACAACATTCTTGGTAACGGAAGCGAAAGAAGCTGCCTCAACCCACTTCGTGAAATAATCAATGGCCATCAAGATAAAGTGATGTCCATTAGAGGCTGTTGGCTTGATTTCCCCAATCATATCAATGCCCCACATAGCAAAGGGCCAAGGAGCCATCAGGATATTTAAAGGAACTGGAGGTACGTGCACCTTGTCAGCATAGATCTAACACTTGTAGCAGGTTCGAGAGTGTTGATGGAAATATGCTTCCATGGTAGACCAGTAATAACCTGCCTGTAGGATCTCCTTTGCCATCGTATGCCCACTGGAATGGGTTCCAAAAGTGCCTTCATATAGATCAACCATGATCTTCTCCGCCTCAACCTTGTCTACGCAATGAAGCAAAACAGAGTCATGGTTGTGCTTGTATAGAATACCATTACTAAGGAAGAACTTAGCTGATATTCTTCTTAAGAACTTCTTGTCGTTGACTGAAGCTCCTTCCGGATACTCTTGAGCCTCGAGATACCTCTTGACTTCGTGGAACCAAGGTTGGTCCACTACTTCTTCAGTATTAATCTCGTGACAGTGAGCTGGTTCATCCATTCGTTCAATGGTGATCTGGGGAGCCTCGTTATCCCATTTAAGTTTAAACATGGATGACATTGTGGCTAGCGCATCCGCTAGTTGATTTTCTTCTCACAGGAAATGTTCGAAGGTAATCTTCTCAAAATGTGGGATTAATGTCAACACATGTTCTTTGTAAGGGATGAGGTTAGGGTGTTTAGTGTCCCATTCTCCTTTGATCTGACTGATGACCAAGGCTGAGTCTCCAAACATACATAAAGACTAGACTCCCAAATCTATAGCAGCTTTGAGACCAAAAATGCATGCTTCATATTCTGCCATGTTATTTGTATAGTTAAAACAAAGTCTTGCAATGAAAGGAGTGTGACATCCTTCGGGGGATATGAGTACAACACCTATACCATTGCCGAGTGCGTTGGACGCCCCATCAAAAACCAGGGTCCATTGGGATCCTTGTTCAGGTCTGTCATATGGTCTGAATTCTTAACAGTTATTTACCATCATGATGTCTTCATCCAGGAATTCGAACTTCATATACTGGTAGTCATCCATAGCTTGGTGAGCAATGTGATTGGCTAGCACACTTCCCTTTATTGCTTTCTGGGTAGTGTACTGAATGTCATATTCCGTCAGGATCATCTGCCATCTTGCTATTCTCTCAGAGAGGGAAGGCTTCTCGAATATGAATTTTATTGGATCCATCTTGGATATTGTGATACGGTGGCAGAACCGACTGTTTTGGAAAATGCTGGTTTGCGTTTTGCGTTTGTGTTTGCAAAATGTCGCAGTAAGCAAGAGTCACCATCGACTTTTATTTTATCCAACTGGAAAGGAAAAAAGCACAGAAAAATTCCTTTTTCGAGATTTTGAGTACGAGGGGTAGATTATAGAAAGGGAAGGTGTTAGCACCCTTTCTATCCATGGTTTTCCACGGGCTCTTAGGTACTTGCTCATCTTTTAAATTTCTTGTGTGTGTTTGTTTTGAAAATTTTTTGTTTTACTTCGTTTTAACCCTTGCTTCTGTCTTCAAGAGTGTTACGAAGTGTTTTTGAAAACTTTGTTTGAGAAAAGTGTAAGTGTGAAAGTTTGATTTTGAGCAAGTACCTAACAGTTATCTACCTACTCGAAAAAAGATTATTTCTGTTCTTGTTTCCTTTAGACAATGTTATCCTACTATTGAGAAATAGGAAGCACCATCGTTGGAGTTGTAAGGGTCAATTCGAAAGGGACGTACGATTACTAAATCAATGTTAGGACGTCTTAGTAATAACCCTAATGTCTTAAGATCATATTCGAGGCAACATTTCCGAACGGGACATTTGATCTTTGTTTAGACAGGAGGGCCACCACTAAGACACCCTATACTTAATGATCATTTACCGAAGGCAACCGAAGTGAGAGTATACCCTAGGAGTGCGTATGTGCGAGTGATTTGATTTCAAGGTATTATCTTTGCACATTAGGGTTTGCTAGCCGTTTTAAATTAACATGCAATCTTGTCATACAATCCTATTAACATACATCTAAACAGTTAATATTTGCGAAAATTAAAATGCGAGAAATAAAACTACGTTATTACAAGACTTCGGGGAGGGGGATTAATTACATAGCCAAAAACCCATAAAAACGATAAGTAGAAGAAAATCCTAATTAAGCTATTACATACCATGAGCAGTTACATTAATATTGTAAAACTAATAAGCGCGCGCGATGAAACGAAAACGAGAGATTTAGGGTTTTGACCCCAACTAAGCCTAACTAAAAGAAAAAATCATTTTTTTGTGGGTTTTGATTATTTGAGAAAAATAGAGTTTTAATTGAATAAATAAAACCTAATTACTAATCAATTTTAATTAAAAAATAATTAAATTAACCTATTTTTGTATTTTTGTTTTTGAGAAAAGAAATAAAAATTAAATCAAGCTAACCCTAATTTTTCTAATTGATTTTAAATATATAAAAAAAAGTTAGAATTAACCTAAATTAAATTAAACTAATTAAATTTAAATTTGATAAATTAAAAAAACCTAATTCTAAATTTGTGAAATTTGATCTTATGATTTTTGAAAAAAAGAATTTAATTGTGTTAGAAAATATTTAAACAAATTAATTTAAATAAAAGAAAATAAAAAAAGAAAGAAAAATGGGCCTGGTATTTGTTTAGCAAAAAGGGGGTGTGATTGGAAATTCTTGGCCCAATAACTCTGGCCCCGTTTGACTTTTCCAGATTTCGTGCATGCACTTGACTCACGCCCATTATGGACCTTCATTGGGAAGACCTTGGATCTAGCCTATTGATGGCTTGGATGCCCAAATTTGGAGAGTGCATGATGGACTTCATGGGGTATCAACACACTTGAATATGCAAGGAAAAATAATATGAAATAATGTGAGGACCTGGGGATCGAACCCAGGCCCTTAGGTGTTTTTACCCTGCGCGCTTACCAGCTGTGCTAGCTTTATTAGTTGTACAAATAATGAACAACAAATATAATATGATAAAACAAATGGTTAAACTCAAGCAACGCGCGAAATTTGAATGGGCGAGTCATGGAGCGCCACTTTATCCTTCTTCCTCCTTGACTCTGTCGTTTTAGACAAAACCCTTTACCTACGGACACTGGGTGTAGGTACAACCCTTGTCCACTCCAAAACCTTGTCCCTGCATGATAAATCATAACCAGTGGTACCAATAAACTCGTTGCAACCTCACGAGTATCATGGTACCACTATCCATGGCCAATTATTCATGTACAAGAAAACCCTAAACACAAAGAAAAAACCCTAGCCATGGCACTTTGCTGTACAGTTAATGAAAACACAATTAAATATGACCATTAGCTTGCAAACATCATAAGGTTTAAGAATATATCAATGAATCATGCTAAATGTGCCAGAATCATGATATTCGAATTCAAGAAAACATGGAAATCGTGGGACTCTTACAATGTGTTTCAAGGCGTGGAGAAGCTGGCTAGTGATTGAAATAGGATCCTAGGATGTCCAGCAAACATTTGGGATGGCTAGAATGCTTTGAATTGATCTGAAACATGGAAATCAGTTAGCCACTTTTCTTGATTTTTTTTGAAACCTGCTCTCTCTTTTACACGCCTCCAATCGCCTCGTTTTTTATCTGCAAATGTTGCTTATGTACCCTAAAATGAATTAGGGTTGCAAACTTGTATCAAATCTTTTCCAATTAAGATCATTGATTCATGATTTGATCCTTTGTGAAAATATTTCCAAATCAAGCAAAATGCAATCTTTTGTATCCATATGATATTTTCACAATTTGATCTCACTTCCAGCTGTATAATTGACCTAAACATGCACAAAATCTCAACATTTTATTAGTTTTTGATATTTTCATTATTTTATTTTGATTTTATTTGATTTAATTGAAATAAAATCAAAATAAATGACAAAAATAAAATAATGACAAATGGAAGGGATCATGGGTCGTGGGTCACATTACAAACTTAATGCAAACATAAAAAGTTGGGCCTATTTGACAAAAATTGCAATTTTGGGCACATTTGACTTTTGGCAATTTTGCAAAAAGGGTCAATTTTGCCAATGCATAACTCCCTCAATTTTGACCCTAGAGAGGTGTTCTTGAACTTTTTAGAAAGCTTAAGATGTCCTATAAACAACCCTTTTGGTCTCATCTCCATTGAGTCTTCCATGTTCATGTATGAAGCTTTGACCCAAAAGGTGTTTTTGTTGACTTTTCAAAATAACCTATGATGTCCAAATTCATATCTTCTTGTGAGTGCATATTTTGAACTTGGGAGATGAAGATGTATTGTTGGGAATTTAATCCTCTTCAAAATGAGCTTTGGATGGGTCATTTTTAATATAGTATGAGAAAGTTATGCTTGGTCAAATTTGAGTTGACTTTTCCTACAAAACCCTAATTTAGCAACTTTTGGGTTTTAATGAATTGTGAGAAATCCTTGAGGAATCATGACCAAACCTTGATCAAATTATGAATAATACTTCAAAATGAGGATGTTGACCAAAAATATTGAAGTTTGACTGTATGTGGGCCACAATTGACTTTTGCCCTAGCATAGTCGTTTTTCAGGCCTTTGAGCAATTGACTGAGCAAATTTCGGCTGCAAGGCTTGAAACTTGACATGGATGATCTTGAGAACATATTAGGACAATGGTGAGCATTTGGGGTCCTTTGGACTCAAGCATCTTAAGGCAAACTGAAACCCTAATTTGAGGTAGACTGCCTTAGGAGAGAGTTTGTCTGGTCAACCCTTGGACTTCCTTGAGCAATTTGAGGACCTCACTTGACATGTATTAAGAAATATGGGAGGGAAAATTTTGGGGAACAAAATCTTCCCTTGTTCAATCTTCTTAAACCTGAGGATGTAGATTGGCTTGTCTTCCTTTCGTGATCTGAAGGTTGAAGATGATTGAACACTAGAGTGCCCAGAAATTTGCACTCGCATGGAGTGGTACTTGTCTTGTGATGTCGGGAATGGGCTTGTAGATGCCATTTGGAGGTCGATGTCGGAGGATGGGCTTAAGATGCCATTAGAAGAAGTGTCGATCGCATAAGAGATTCCTTTGTGAGAGTCCGTACACCTGTTGTTGAGGAGGACTACGCTGGGGAGTGATGTTCTCTGTCTTGGGAGAAATAGAATTTTAGGAGCTTGAGTCGTCCATTATTCTACTGGGTAATCATCTCTTAGTCGAGGAGGTGAAAATGAACTACTATCTGGTCGTGCTATAGGCTTCACAGTGATTTGCTGAGGAAAATAAGACCAACTGCTATTTAGTCGTGCTCCAGGCTTTACAGTGACTTACCGGGGAGAGGAGATTAAACTTGCTATCTGGTCGTTCTCCAGGCTTTGCAATTTCTTAATTCTTATTTGGTCGTGCTCCAGGCTTCAGAAAGAATCAAGTTGTTATTCAGTCTCATTTGGGCTTCAACTTGAATTTAAGGCATACTAATATCCGGTTAATTTCCGGGCTTCATAGTAATTGGCCAGGTAAACTGCTATTTGGTCGAGTTCCAAGCTTCGCAGTAACTTATACTGTTATCTGGTCGTGTCCCAGGCTTCAGTGTCCTTTGCTGCTATCTGGTCGTGATCCAGGCTTCACAGTATCTTATACCATTATCTGGTTGATCTCCAGGCTTCATGGTATCTGGTATTGCTATCTGGTCGATTTCCAGGCTTCACAATAACTTGTTGAGGGGTTAAGCTATTTTCCGGTCGATTCCCGGGCTTCATAGCTTGTATTTAAGATATACCACTATCTAGTCGATTCTAGGCTTCATAGTATTTTGGAGAGATCAAGATACTATCCGGTCGATTTCCGGGCTTCATATCTTGAACTGGAACAAAAATCTTAGTATCGATTTGACTGAACCAGAGGAAACTTGTGAGAACTTGTTTGTATCTTTCCCTGAAAGGTAAAGAGTTAGTCATATGTAATCTCATGATGTATGAAATGTATTGAGTAATGATGTTCCCAAAATAAATGAGATTGTGCTGTATGATGCACATGCGTATGCCATGATGTATGGATATGCAATGTTTTTGTGATATTCTTCGGCAGGGGAGAATGAATCCTGGACTGCTGTTGGAGAGTACAGGGAGTTGAGTTCTCCGTTCTTGCTTGGGATAGTGACCGAAGATGATTAGCAGGAGACTTGCATCTGTTCTGCTTGAGAATATTCTGCCGGGAGAGACTCTTGTGGGGAAGAAAGATATTATGCTGGCCGATCCGCTGATTTGGATAAACCATTCCGCTGGGGATGAATTACTGTTACTGGTGATAATGAACCCTATCGGGGATTGAGTTTCTGCTTGGGGGAATTTGCTGACTTATTCACGATTGTGAACCTCAGCTGGGGAGCGTTGATACCACTGTCTTTAGATCCCTCCTACTTTGTGGGGAGTGTATGTACCTTTAGTCATATTCTCAAGCTGGCTCTATTCCTGTACCTGGTGGGTAGAGCAATTGTAAGGTTTGGACACTTCTTGTTTGCCCTTGTTCCTGGAATTACGAGTAATTTTATTTTGTTTCGTATGTAAATATTTATGAGCATCAATTATTCTCAAATGCATATATCAAAATGAAACATTCGACGTTCTTGCAAAACAAAACAGAAAAAGAAAAAACAAGTTGAAATTTCTTGTGGAAACGAATTGTATTGATTTTTGAAATTGGCCTGTAATAAGCATTTTGTACAAGAGGCTGACATCCTAGTAAGGGAACGCCGCCGAAAGAACAGAAATTATATAATTTATGTAAAAGAAAGAAAAACAGCTATATGAACAATCCCACTGGGTTCCAACTCTACTATTGCCTTTATATCTTCGAGTGTTTCATCACTTTGCTACTTGGTCGAAGGTGGATCAGATTGATTGGCGTCGTCCGAGCTTGATAGTCGATATCGAAGTCTGATTGCAAGATGATCCAATGAGACATAGTGTTACGCTTCAATCCCTAATTTTTTCCTGAACCTCCCTTTCGGGTTTTCAGTCCACCGGGATACCCTTTTTTGCCCAAGCCGCCTTTTTAGGTTTTCGACTTGCCGGGTGTACCGTTTTTTTTATTTTCATCCCTTACTTTTGCCCGAACCCTTTTGGTTCGCCGGGAAGCCCTTATTTTTGCCTAGGCCAGTCAACCTAGCGGGTCTTTGATTATGCGTAATATCTTTTCACTATGTCTGCATTGACGGGGTGAGGAAGGTCGTCACGATCCATGGTGGTTAGAATCATAGCTCCTCCCGAGAAAATATTCTTAACCACAAATGGCCCTTCGTATGTGGGGATCCATTTGCCCCTGGGATCACCTTGTGGCAGTATGATGCGTTTGATCACCAGATCCCCGACTTGATATTCTTGACGTCTGACTTTCTTGTTAAAAGCCTTGATCATTCGCTTTTGATACGTCTAACCATGACAAATAGCAGTAAGCCTTTTTTCATCAATTAAGTTCAGCTGATCAAGTCGAGTCTGGATCCAGTCATCTTTGCTCAAACCAACATCCTTCATAAACCGGAGAGAGGGTATCTGGACTTCAATGGGTAAGACTGCCTCCATGCAATACACCAAAGAGGAGGGTGTTGCCCCTGTCGATGTCCGTGCTGAGGTACGGTACCCATGAAGAGCGAATGGTAACATCTCGTGCCAGTCTTTGTATGTCACCATCATCTTCTGCACAATCTTCTTGATGTTCTTATTAGCCGCTTCAAGAGTACCTTGAGGCTCAAGAGTACCCCGAGGGTGCATCTGTTAATGATAAGAAGTTCTTGAGAAGGTTCACTGCGAAGTTCTTTATTAGCAATGGGATTCTTTATAAGCGTAACAATGATTCGAGCTTACTGCAACGTGTGGACAAAAGCGAGGCAGAAAAGATCATGGCAGAGTTACATGAAGGTACCTTCGAAACTCATTCCAGTGGACATACCATGGCAAATAAAATCCTACGGGCAGGATATTATTGGTCCACTATGGAAGCCGATTGTTATCAGCACTCTCGAACTTGTCATAAATGCCAACTCTATGCTGACAAGGTGCTTGTATCTCCAGTTCCTCTGAATGTTTTGACAGCTCCTTGGCCTTTTGCAATGTGGGGCATCAATATGATTGGCGAGATCAGACCTACTACGTCTAACGGGCATCGTTTCATTCTAGTGGCTATTGATTACTTTACAAAGTGGGTTGAGGCAGCTTCCTTTGCTATAGTAACCAAGAACGTCTTGGTGCGGTTTATCAAACACAATCTGATCTGTCGATATGGTGTACCAGAGAGGATCATCACGGATAATGGTACAAATCTCAACAAACAATTAACACCGAGCTTTGCAAACAGTTCAAGATTCAGCATCACAACTCTTCTCCCTACCGGTCGAAGATGAATGGGGCTGTTGAAGTAGCTAATAAGAACATCAAGAAGATTGTGCAGAAGATGACGGTGATATACAAAGACTGGCATGAGATGTTACCATTCGCTCTTCATGGGTACCGTACCTCAGCACGGACTTCGACAGGGGCAACACCCTACTCTCTGGTGTATAGCATTGAAGCAATCCTACCCATTAAAGTCCAGATACCCTCTCTCCGGATTATGAAGGTGTAGCGGTAGAAATGTGCAAGACTAAGCCATTGGATTGACTAGACTTTATACAAATCAAAATAAAACTCGCCACCGCGCTTTATTGTTTCCAAAGGAATGGGAAAAGAGCGAATAACCCAAAAGAGGGGGAAAGATTCAAGGTAAGGGGGTTGGTTATGCAAAGGGAAGGTATTAGCACCTTAAACATCTACGGTACTCCACAGGAACCTCTTTGAAAAATCTGTATATTTTGGCTATAAAAATGTGTTGTATAAAAAATGGATGATGGAGATGAGAAAAGAAATATTTTTATAATTTTTGCACCCGCCGCGGTTGCGAACCTTTAGTGCCTACGTACCACCTTTCGTGCAATAGGGGATCAGGGTACACGTAGTTCATCTTTTAAAAATTTGGAACACAAGTGTGTTGGTTGATTTTATGAGATAAGACATCATCGCAATTGTCCGTGTGGAAAACATACTTACTACCCCCAATCATGAGAAAGGAGAATTTGCATCATCTCAAAGTGGAGGATATGGCTTGGATTTTAAAATCAACAATGCCTCACTCAACACCCAAGTGGAAAATATCTCACTTCACTACATATTGTAGAAGTATAGTTGTTTACATCACTACAAGGATTGACAAGAGTCTAATCTTTTGAGAAAAGTTTAAAGATAAAAGCCAAAGTGGCAAAAATGTTTTGAAATGAGATTGATAGACTTTTAGTCTTCTCACAAAAAAATGTCAAGATATTATTAAATTCATTGAAGTTTATTTATGAAAATGATTTGAAAATGCATGGACCTAAGTCCAAGTTTATTATGAAAATGTTTCAAGTTTCAAATTAAGAAGAGTTTTTTTTTTAAAAGGAGGGAGAAGATTTTTTGAAATTAAAGAAAATGGGAGGAGAAGAAGAGGCTATCCTAAAGCATAAGGTAAAAGCTAAGGATAAGAACCGTCTAACCAACATGAAGCCGATACTTGACATTATAAGCCAATGTAGAATTCCCATTATTTGGATTGATACCAAGCAAGAAAAGATACTAGACCTCTTGAGAGAATCAAACTTCAAGTGTATTTAATCTTCGCAAAAATTGGGCAGAGTAACGGCTGTATACAGGTGAATTCCAGATTACAAACAAAGTATGTAATCACAATAACCTGCACACAAAACAAACAAACAACCCAATGTCTTGAGGTAAACCTCAAGAACTCCAGACAAAATATCAAATAATGTCATAAAGTCTCCAAGATAGGCCAAGGTCTCTAATCCTAAGTCCAAGATGTCCATCACTCCATAATGCAAAGGATAGTAACCATGTAGTCCAAGTATCATTAATGATTTTTATGGTTCATGTTGATTATTAAGTGTTTTTAAAAGGAAAAGAAAAGCTCAAGTGAGCAAAAATAAAAATGACATAAAAGTAAATGCTCAAGTGAGCAAAATAAAAATGACGTAAAAGTAAATGCTCAAGTGAGCAAAGATGAAAATAGCATGAAATGTAAATGGTACATAAAGCATAAAAATAAAAGGGCATAAAGTAAAGTTAATTGTTAGTAATTAGTGGTTAGTAATTAGTGGTTAGTTGGATGACCATCTTGAAACTTGCATTTGTAACTCATTAGGGGATTGGTAGAACCAACGCCTCTACACAACAAGTTGCATTTGCTTTTTGTCAAGTATATCATCCATTTTGGAATTCTCACAAGGTAACATGTAATGATCAATGATGTTTAAGTGATCCGCGTTGACCAAAGGTGTTGTAGATCCATCAGAGGATTGGTAGAACCAAAGCCTCTACACGATGAATCTCAAGGTTATTGGATCAAAGAGATCAAATTAACATACTTGGGCTTGCAATCATAAGTTTGGGCCACGAATGATCATTTATTCGAATCGAGACAAAATTTAGCACTATGTTAAGCAATCTTAAGTGGACTTATGTAGAAGTCGCACCTATTTTGAGGCCGGTCAATAACAATCTATGTACTTCATGTTTGGATAAATGATATAGATATCACCATCCCTTAACATGTAGCACAATTAAAAAAGAAAGGGATAAGATGAAGAGGGAGGGAAATGATAAGCTAATTTGGATCACCATTTCAAAATTCTTTCATCTTTAAATTTAACCACTCCTCTAGATGGATTAAAGCACTAAACATATCATTAATCCAAAGCACCAAAAATGAATTAAATAATTCACTCTTAGGTAGATTTGAATTGATGAACATTTATCCAACTTCATCTACATCACAAAGTCCATTGAGTTTAAAGACAAATTGGACATTCAAAATTGCAATCCAAACCAACAATCAAAAGGAATGAGTAGAAAAAAGCATTTTGGATCAAAGCTGCCCCAAAACAAGGCAAACAATACATTCTGTTCTGGTGTAAATCGATTTACACTACTATGTAAATCGATTTACACAGTATTATTTTCAAAAATTTGTGCAAAATCGTGCTGTGTAAATCGATTTACACATAGTGCAAATCGATTGCACACAGAACAGCAGCCAAAAACAACATTTCAAAAGGCCAATATCTTGTTCAAACTTTGCATCAAACACCTCATGATCATGGATCCAATTGAGCACGAAAATTCCATCAAATTATGAGAAAATACCAACATTGGAATCATAAAAGAATGCTCAATGAATCAATCCCAAAGATCACTAAGAGATCACATTGTGAAAGATGAATTATCCAAACTTACCAAAGGTAGATCTAGAGAATTATCAAACAACTTCAAGAATTTGCTTCAATTCAACCACAAGAATCAATTGATCAAGCTTGGATGTAGAGAATTGATGGAGAAAAAGTGTTTGGATTAAGGTTTAGCTCAAAGATTAGTAAGCTTCAATGCAAAGCTTACTAACTTTTTGAAAATGGAGCTTTTAGTGAATTTGGTAGAAGGAGAGAATTGAGAGATTTTTTAGCAAGGTGGATTTGGCTATCAAAAGCTTCCAATTTGAATGAGATGAGGGCTCTATTTATAGATTTTTGAATTGGGATTAGTGGTAATTTGGTAATTGATTCTTGGAGCCAAAATTTGAATTAATGATAATTATTTCAAATATTAGAGCCAAAATTTGAATTAATGATAATTCTTCTTAAAAATGAAAGATTGGCACTAAAATTTGAATTAATTATACATCTTTCAAAAGTGAAGGAAAATTGGAGCCAAAAAAATGACAAGTTTAAAATGCTGATTTTTTTTTCAAATTTCGCTCTATGCAAATCGATTGCACTATATTGCAAATCGATTTGCACATTGTATTTTTCCAAAAATTGTGCAAAATTCACTTTGTGCAATCGATTGCACTCTAGGAGCAATCGATTGTACAGTGAAAAAAAATGAAATTTTTTTTATTCTTTTTCTTTGCAAATAGAGATTTTAGGAAAATAATACCAGAAATCCTTATTTGTCAGATGCTTCGACTTGGTACCTACAAAACAAAAATATACAAAGACAAAGACAAATATTTTTTGTATTTCGATTAGAAGTTAGTCAACAACACGTATACAAAATACACAACCAAGGTGCTTGGAGATTCCTCAAGAGCAAACTTAAAGATAGGAAAAAGAGGAAGAACCAACCCTAATGTGATCTTGTTATGATCAAGTTGACATGATATGATAGGGGAATCTTAGGGGCAAAAATTGGGATATAACAGCTGCCCTTATTTAAGTGTCTTCTATCCGGAGATACGAAGGTTACAAATCTTCGTGTCGACGCGATTGAAGATACTTAAATATAAAACAAGCCCTATTTTTGTCTCTAAGATCCCATGCAATGCTTATGATTATGGATGCATATGAACAGAACAAAAGAGACGCAAAGTAACACTGAGGATGCCACAAAAATGAAGAAACAATGGAGCAATCCCACCAGGAAAATAAATCACTGGTGGACCAAAAGGATAGAACCAGAGAGGAGGATAACAAGCATCGACGTTCACTGCCGATGTACTACCAACATTCACTGAAGGTAGAAAGAAAATATAATATCACCGCCGTTCACTGACGATGGACTATCGACGTTCACTGAAGATAGCAAAAAGATAACAAACACCAACGTTCACTGCCGATGTCCTACCAACGTTCACTGAAGGTAGAGAGAAAATATCATATCACCGCCGTTCACTGACGATGGACTATCAACGTTCACTGAAGATAGAAAAAAGATAACAAACACCAACGTTCACTGCCGATGTCCTACCAACGTTCACTGAAGGTAGAGAGAAAATATCATATCACCGTCGTTCACTGACGATGGACTATCAACGTTCACTGAAGATAGCAAAAAGATAACAAACACCAACGTTCACTGCCGATGTCCTACCAACGTTCACTGGAGGTAGAGAGAAAATATCATATCACCGCCGTTCACTGACGATGGACTATCAACGTTCACTGAAGATAGCAAAAAGATAACAAACACCAACGTTCACTGCCGATGTCCTACCAACGTTCACTAAAGGTAGAGAGAAAATATAATATCACCGTCGTTCACTGACGATGGACTATCAACGTTCACTGAAGATAGCAAAAAGATAACAAACACCAACGTTCACTGCCGATGTCCTACCAACGTTCACTGAAGGTAGAGAGAAAATATCATATCACCGCCGTTCACTGACGATGGACTATCAACATTCACTAAAGATAGCAAAAAGATAACAAACACCAACGTTCACTGCCGATGTCCTACCAACGTTCACTGAAGGTAGAGAGAAAATATCATATCACTGCCGTTCACTGATGATGGACTATCAACGTTCACTGAAGATAGCAAAAAGATAACAAACACCAACATTCACTGTCGATGTACTACCAACGTTCACTGAAGGTAGAGAGAAAATATAATATCACTGTCGTTCACTGACGATGGAATATCAACGTTCACTGAAGATAGCAAAAAGATAACAAACACCAACGTTCATTGCTGATGTCCTACCAACGTTCACTGAAGGTAGAGAGAAAATATCATATCACCGCCGTTCACTGACGATGGACTATCAACGTTCAATGAAGATAGCAAAAAGATAACAAACACCAACGTTCACTGCCGATGTCCTACCAACGTTCACTGAAGGTAGAGAGAAAATATCATATCACCGCCGTTCACTGACGATGGACTATCAACGTTCACTGAAGATAGCAAAAAGATAACAAACACCAACATTCACTACCGATGTACTACAAACGTTCACTGAAGGTAGAGAGAAAATATAATATCACCGCCGTTCACCTACGATGAGCTATCAACGTTCACTGAAGATAGAAAAAAGATAACAAACACTAACGTTCACTGCCGATGTACTACCAACGTTCATTGAAGGTAGAGAGAAAATATAATATCACCGCCGTTCATTGACGATGAAACTATCAACCTTCACTGAAGATAGAAAAAAGATAACAAACACCAACGTTCACTGCCGATGTACTACCAACATTCACTGAAGGTAGAAAGAAAATATAATATCACCGCCGTTCACTGACGATGAACTATCAACATTCACTGAAGATATCAAAAATATAACAAACACCAACGTTCACTACTGATGTACTACCAACGTTCACTGAAGGTAGAGAGAAAATATAATATCACCGCCGTTCATTGACGATGAACTATCAACGTTCACTGAAGATAGCAAAAAGATAACAAACATCAACGTTCACTGCCGATGTACTACCAACGTTCACTGAAGGTAGAGAGAAAATATAATATCACCGCCATTCATTGACGATGAACTATCAACGTTCACTGAAGATAGCAAAAAGATAACAAACACCAACGTTCACTGCCGATGTACTACCAACATTCACTGAAGGTAGAGAGAAAATATAATATCACCGCCGTTCACTGACGATGAACTATCAACGTTCACTGAAGATAGAAAAAAGATAACAAACACCAACGTTCACTGCCGATGTACTACCAACGTTCACTGAAGGTAGAGAGAAAATATAATATCACCGCCGTTCACTGACGATGAACTATCAACGCTCACTGAAGATAGCAAAAAGATAACAAACACCAACATTCACTGCCGATGTACTACCGACGTTCACTGAAGGTAGAGAGAAAATATAATATCACCGCCGTTCACTGATGATGAACTATCAACGTTCACTGATGATAGAAAAAAGATAACAAACACCAACGTTCACTGCCGATGCACTACCAACGTTCACTGAAGGTAGAGAGAAAATATAATATCACTGCCGTTCACTGACGATGAACTATCAACATTCACTGAAGATAGAAAAAAGATAATAAACACCAACGTTCACTGCCGATGTACTACCAACGTTCACTGAAGGTAGAGAGAAAATATAATATCACCGCCGTTCACTGACGATGGACTATCGATGTTCACCGAAGATAGCAAAAAGAAAACAAACACTAACGTTCACTGCTGATGTACTACCAACATTCACTGAAGGTAGAGAGAAAATATCATATCACCGCCGTTCACTGACGATGAACTATCGACGTTCACTGAAGATAGCAAAAAGATAACAAACACCAACGTTCACTGCCGATGTACTACCAAAGTTCACTGAAGGTAGAGAGAAAAAATAATATCACCACCGTTCATTGATGATGAACTATCAACATTCACTGAAGATAGAAAAAAGAGAATAAACACCAACGTTCATTGCTGATGTACTACCAACGTTCACTGAAGGTAGAGAGAAAATATAATATCACCTCCGTTCACTGACGATGGACTATCAACGTTCACTGAAGATAGAAAAAAGAGAATAAACACCAACGTTCACTGCTGATGTACTACCAACGTTCACTGAAGGTAGAGAGAAAATATAATATCACCGCCGTTCACTGACGATGGACTATCAACGTTCACTGAAGATAGAAAAAAAGATAAGAAAATCCAACGTTAACTGCCGATGTACTACCAACGTTCACTGAAGATAGATTTTAAAAATATCATATGTTCCCCAAACTTCTGGTGTTTCACCTAGAACGGGTCACAACTTCTTCCTTAACCAAGGAATTCTGCCTGGAAAGGGTAATATGTAAGCTGTCTCAAATAAAGAGACTTCTACTTGCAAAGATTTCACAACGAGCAATTTTTGTGAATTTGAAAGTCTTGCCATCCACTGGCGTAAACTGACAACGGAATGCAAGCTAACCACTCATAGAGGAAATAGCAAAAAAAATTACGTCGACTTGTACGGGGAAACACGAGTTGCTCAAACAAAGATACCTATTGCTTGTTATCATGGAGGATTGCAAAAAGAAACGACTTTCTGGGGATAGAAATATGGCTTCCTGGGGAAATGAGATATGACTTCCTGGGGAAATGCCACATTATTCCTGCTGAAGAGATAAAGTCTTCTCGTGCAAAATAAATGCACAAATCAAAGCTCAAAGTCCTCAGAAATCCAGAGTAAATAATATTGTCATGCAACCACGAATCCAATTAGAAACGAACTGGAGCAAGACGGCCAAAAGAGAGACATCCTTTGAGAAATAAACTCAAGAGGGAAAACCAAATCCAACTAAGCAAGGAGCGCAATTGTCTGTCCTAACTTCACTGAGGAGAAACATAATCCGGATGCAGATAAATCAAACAGATACTAGGATAGAACATCTTTCTTCCGGTTTCAATGGAAAAACCAGTTTTTTACAAGCAACATTCCTATTGGAGATTGCAATATCAGCCTCAAATAAAGCAGACTGAAATCGAGATAACCATACCTCACTGGGGAATTTAAACCTTTTTTCTGGAGAAAAAACTGAGGATTGAAAACTTTTCAATCATGAATACTCATTCCAACAAGAGATGCCATGGGATGGCCTTCCCGGGGAATAACACACAGACTTCAAAGGGGAAAACAAATGTTTCACAGTCCATACTCCTACTGGGGATTTCGATACTGATTGTGAATAAGGCAAATGAGAACCAAATTGTCAAAATATTCACTGGGGAAATCAGGCCAACTTTGAAGGAAGAAAAACATACAGACTTCACTAAGGGAGACAATACTTCATCATCGAGACATCTACTGGGGACTTCATGCTGACTTCATTGGGGAGGTCGACACCACATCATCGAAGGGAAACCAAGATACGTTCTTCACTAGGGAAACCGGAGATACGTGCTCCACTGGGGAAAAATGACTTCTATCAAATAAACAAGGCCTTCACTGGAAAACACTGGATTGAGTCTTCATATCAACCAAACATATTCCAACAAAAGATGCCCTGGTGTAGTCTTCCCGGGAGATTAAGAAGTCAACACTAATGCCAATACTGCAAAAAGAGCGATATCTTAACACAACGAGGGAATAAAATCTTTCATCATATGAGGGAAAACTTCGCTGGGGAACCTGGGACAGAGGCTTCTGACCATGCAAACCCAAAATAAAAAACGAACCAAGACTTGGCCGGGGATCATGGGATCACAAACCAAATATTGTACCTTGCACCCACTGGTATCATCTTTAACTATCTGAGAGACACACAAAGATCATGCGCATACCAGCAAAAACAACCTGAGAGAACCTTCCTGGGGAACCAAGAAGTTAACACTATAGTAAGAAGTCAAAATTATGGGGATTTTAAATCAAACTCAACACTTGGTGAGAGAAAACCCAAAAAATTGACAATTGTCTCAACACTTCTTAGAAAATATACTGCCCTTGTCTAGCTACTTGGGAAGCACATAACAACAATAATGTCGTAACAAGAGAAAGCATTGCTCTACAAGAGATTCCATATCAATAAAAAGGGAGAAATAACTCCATCAAATGAGCAAAGGCTTCATAGCTCTATTTAATCTCTGTTTGATCACCACCTGGCTGGGTAAAGAATCACACTCAGTTGGAGAAGTCTGCAGCAAGACTGGAAAAAATGGGATTATGAACCCAACATCATAACACAACTTGAGGAAGGTTCTCAGCTTGGGGTAGACATAGTAACTATCTTGACAAAATCTGGATATGCCCTTGGAAACCAATCTGGTGTCTCAAGCTTACCATGCTGATCAAAGTAACTTTCGTAACTTGCCCTTGGATGCATGCTTTTTAAGATAACCTTTCTGATCAAATGGCTTTCAGAGATTTGTTGAATCTTGACGTAACTGCCCTAGATTGGCTGAATGTACATCCTCTTTGCTCCACAACTCTTCCCGGCAACATGCCTTTTGCTGATACTCAAATGTAAACTTTCATGATATCAAGCAGTTGTTTTACAAGCAGAAAATGTTTATTCTAAGAATGAAAATTCTAATGCAACAATTATGTAAGTCTTGAAGATTTTATTTGAAAAGAATGTCGCAAAACCTTGTGAACGAATCACTAACCAGGATGCGACATGGATTTTTTTTGTGCAAAAGATAACAAAAGCAATATGATACCAATCACAATAGTTTAGCAAAATTAATGGGAGTCAGGAAACACTATCTCATTGGAGTATGCTTTCGAAATAAACCCTGTTTCAATTAGGACTTTTGAGGGTTGTAACGTGGCCTGGTTCACGGTCTTTTAGAAAAAAATATTTAAGGCTCAAAAATATTTGGTGCCCACCCCCTTCATGATGTTCTTCAGTCCTAAGTTCAGTTAACTTGACACGAACATTCATCTCTCACAAGAAATTTCGAGGTGGTTGAGGAATCAAACAAGGTTTTCATTGGACATGCAAGTCACTCATTCCTGCTTCTTTTGGGTTTCTTGTCACGCGACTCTGTTCTTTGCTGAGGATTTCACATTGTAGTCCTTTATCTCATTTTAGAATTTCCATTTCTCCCTTTCCTTCTAGACAAATTCCTTTTGACTTTGACTCTGAAGTGCAGCGGGATGCCCTGACTTTTGCCTAAGTGACTTGTTTTTTCATGTTCTGACTTAGCGGGGCTTTTTGTCTCTTTTTTTTTCATCATGATTTTTTATTCATGTCATGTTTTTTTTTTCTCTTTTTTTTTGAACATGTCGCGTGACTTCGAGTCATTTGTGACTAGTTGGAAGAATTGTGACTGCTTTATTTCTGGGTAGATGGAAGATAACCATTATTGTATCGTCATCTGCTGATCTCCTGGTGTGCGAGAGATAGCCATTAAGATATTGTCAATTGACGCAACCTCCTGATAAGTGAAGATTAACCATTGCGGTTTTGACTTTCCTCAACCCTTCGAGGGATAACCATTGTTGTATCCTTAGATGCGCACTCCTGATGAGTTCTGAATGCTCGATCAAATTAACTGAACACTACCCTACCCCGGGTTAAAAATGAGGGTTTTTTATGAATAGAAAAAGAAACTCCTACTTCAAGGCTCAAAGGGGTTAACGAGGGTTTCACTCCCTTATATCTCCGGTGTTTGAGGATTTGAAACAATGCCTGTACATCGTCAACAGGGTTTTATCCAAAAGCATACAACCAGAAAATTTGTGTTTTAATATCATCATCCTCCTCCCAATCTCTGCCTAGACAAGAGAATGAGTAACAAGTTGGTATCATAAAGAAATTTAAAATTGAAAACAAATACGAGTGAAACGAATGAATTTCTTCAAGACAAACATACTCATTGTATTAAGATTAAACATTCAAATGCAAACAAGTTCTTACATGCAAACAGTGCAATGATAAACAAGAAAAATTACAAATGAGAAAGTAGTAAAAATGATAATAAACTGAGAAGGCTAATCATCCTTAACCTCCAAGGCATTCTTCAATCAAGTTTATTTTTCGGCAAATATTTGACTTGAACCTCAAGAAAAATATCCTTAAATGACAAGATACCACTTTGGACCAACCTCTGAACTTCAACCTTCAAAGCAAAGCAATCTTCTAAACTGTGCCCAGGAGCATCCTGATGAAAGGCACAAGAAGCGTCAACCCTATATCCTCTTGGCAGTTTTTTAGGAGCAACTGGTCGAGCTCGAGTTTGAACTAGATTCTTCTTCAATAAAGAAGGATACAGCTCTGTGTATGTCATTGGAATTAGATCAAATCTCATTTTCCTCTGATGACCTTTCCCTTGATTTCCTTGTTGAGGTACCCCCTGATATGAAACAGCAGTCGGAGTCTCATTGATGAATGGAGTCACAGAAGCAACTTGCTGATTCCTATTATGAGATCCTCCTCGCCTACCACAAAGTATAGCGTAGGAGTCTTGATCTTTCTTTTTGGAACAATTATCACCATACTTCTTAGCACCATTTGACGAGTCCCCGTCTTCGAAAGATAAAGTTCCATACTTCAACAACCTTTGCACTTCATTCCTCAAAGGATAACAACTCTCAACACTATGCCCTGGTGCTCCCTGATGAAAGGCACACGTCTGGTCTGCTTTGTAATACCACGGCAATGGTGATGGTATAGCGGGAGGTGGTCGTGTTTGGACTAACTTCTTCTGAACCAATGTTGGTAATAGCTCTGCATAGCTCATGGGAATAGGATCATAGTTCTCCCTTCTCTGATTATACCCTTGATTCCCCTGCTGGGATGGTCTCTGATAAACAACAGTAGTTAGAGCGGCATTCATAACAGGAGTAACTGAGGCGACTTGCTGATGACGCTGATAATTCCTTCTAGGAGCTTTTACCCTTCTCCTTTACACAACAACATTTGCCCTTGTTGGTTGAGGTTGAACACTCGGTGGCTGATTCTGAGCAACCACCATAGTTTCCATCAGAGTAGTCAAGTTGGCCAAGCCAGCCTTCAAAGCAGAAACTTCTTCGCGCAGCTCGCGATTCTCCTGTTCTAAGTTGTCCATCTTCTTTTTGAAATTAGCCCGAGTGTTGTAGTGATGAGTCAGCTTGCTGAGTGAAGTAAAGAAGCTGGGTAAGACACCTGGATATGCATAACAAATGCAAAAACATGTGCAATATGATGCATGGTATGCAATGTATATGATTTTATTTTATTTAATATTTCAAGGGATTTATGGTTTACAGACATATTGCAAACATCAAAATAACAACGCATTTGAAATACTGAAAACTTTTATTATAATAACTTCGAAATGGGTTACAAGTTTCAATGATCCCAAGTACAAGATGAAAATACAATCTAAAATCCTGAGAAAAGGAACTGATAGAGATCAATATGTACGAATGCGCTTCCCTGTGAGCCTGGAAATCTGAGCTCTCAACCTCTGGTTTTCTTCCACATGTCTGATGGCAACCTCCTTCCAATCATCTGAATCAGGAAGTGAACAAATAGCACCTGTTTGAGGTTTAGGAGAAAATAAATCTCCTTGCCGCTCCATAGACTCTACTGCTCGACTCTCAAGGATCTCGATCAAATCATCTCTCTCCTTCAGGTCTGCTCTGTTGGAATTCTCTAAAGTCTGGAACTTGTTCTTCCAAGCATCCCTTTCCTGTTGCATCCTAACCAAAGCAAGTTGCAGCTCTTCTAGATCATCTAATAAGGGAGGAGTGGTCTTCACAAACAAATCAGGCATGGGTGTCTCCCGAGTATACGGCATCTTCAACTGAATGGCTCTCGATCAGACCCACTGAAGATATGGCTCCAAAGAAACAACACCCCTAGGTCCCAAATCCTTCCTACTCTTCTTATGAATGTGACGCCAGGCCTTCGCAATTTGCTCCCTAGCTTCCCTGTGGTCTTCTCCTTCCTTCAGAAAGAAACTACTTAGATGAATATTGTTTGGTTTATCCCTCATCGGATAACCAAGCTGTCTCCGTGCAAGAACATGGTTATAGTTAATTCCTCCCTTTGTACCAAGAAGAGGCACATTGGGGAAACTACCACAACTGTCAATAATCTCCGCATCCTGGTGAGCTCGATGATACCAATCAATATCCGAGTGAGTAAGTGCCATGATCTTAGGAGCCCAACAAGGTTCCTTCTTGACATCCCAAAAAGCGTCAGATTGAGGCATATGAGAGGTAAACCACCGATACAACAAAGGCGTGCAACAGATAATCATTCCCCCATGATAAGAATTCCGAAGATGAACAGAGTAATAAGCATCACCCAACAGTGTAGGAACCGGGTTTCCAATCATGAAAATCTTGATAGCGTTAATGTCGACAAACTTGTCCACATTAGGAAATAAGAATAATCCATAGGCGAGTAAAGCAAAGATGGCCTCAAAAGCAACCGTACTCTTCATCCTGGCAAAGTAACGAGCTTTCTCCAGTAAGAACTGAGCTGGTAATACTCTAATCCCTCCTTTGGTAGTCATATGAGCTTCCACCTCAGACTTCCCCAGATGAATCAAAGCAGCAATCTCATGTGGTTTTGGCTCACCTTCCAAACCAGTAAAAGGAATGCGATCGGTAACAGGTAAATCCAATAGATAGGAATACTCTTCCAGTGTTGGCATCAACTGATAATCGGGAAAAGTAAAGCAGTGATACACCGGATCATAGAACTGGACCAAAGTTGAGAGAAGACCCTCCTTCATCTTCAGCTTCATGAGAGGAATAATGGATCCATAATTCTTCCGAAAGTCTGCAGAAAACTCGATCTCGGGAATTAGACTGATCAACTCATCTATCTTAGGATCCTTGAAACTGTATTTCCCGGTCTTTCTCTTTCCAGAATCCATGGTTTAAAAGTACCTGAGATATTCACAAATAGTCAACCTTTAAATCCCTTGAAGTATTGTTTTTTTTTCTCAAAAGATGCTTATGAGTGCATGGATGCATGATGCAACAATCACACACAAGATCACACATATAGGGTTCATAGATTCAACGTCACGAGCATGAAGTCGAAGGTACTACCCATAAGGTATTGGTCTAAGAGGTTATCACCTGCCGAACAAGGTTCTAGAGGTTCCCAGAGTCTACATCCTTCCTTCGAATATTACCAACTTCCCAATTAACTCGGTAATTAGTAATATTCTCAAGAAAGACTCGTCCGAGTGTAGTATCGCGTGACAACTACTTCCGGATTACTCCGTCATAGCTTTCGCACTACACCTAAAAGGCCAAGAGGGGTTAGGTAATCTACGGTCCTCAGCTTCGCAGGCTCCCAGGTCGAAAGCAGTACGTCTTCCCGATTACTCGGTAAACGATACTACAGTCAAAGGGGCCTCCACTCAGTGGGGGATCTCATGCCTCCTTTTTTGGGATTACTCCCTCAAAGTTAACATGACTATACCGCCCGTCCTATCTTAAAGTTTGCCCAAGTCCGGGTATAGGACTTATGAGTAATCACCAAGCACCCTGTAAACCAGGAAAAATCCAGACAAACATATATACAAAATATAACACATAAACAACAATAGCACATATACAGATATAAACAAAGATAGGTTTAACCCACTTAGGGATGGACCAGCAAGAGGTCAATCTTTCCCCAGTGAAGTCGCCATTTTTATGTAGCGGTAGAAATGTGCAAGACTAAGCCACCGCGCTTTATTGTTTCCAAAGGAATGGGAAAAGAGCGAATAACCCAAAAGAGGGGGAAAGATTCAAGGTAAGGGGGTTGGTTATGCAAAGGGAAGGTATTATCACCCTAAACATCTATGGTACTCTGCAGGAACCTCTTTGAAAAATCTGTATATTTTGGCTATAAAAATGTGTTGTATAAAAAATGGATGATGGAGATGATTAAAGAAATATTTTTATAATTTTTGCACCCGCCGCGGTTGCGAACCTTTAGTGCCTACGTACCACCTTTCGTGCAATAGGGGATAAGGGTACACGTAGTTCATCTTTTAAAAATTTGGAACACAAGTGTGTTGGTTGATTTTATGAGATAAGACATCATCGCAATTGTCCGTGTGGAAAACATACTTACTACCCCCAATCATGAGAAAGGAGAATTTGCATCATCTCAAAGTGGAGGATATGGCTTGGATTTTAAAATCAACAATGCCTCACTCAACACCCAAGTGGAAAATATCTCACTTCACTACATATTGTAGAAGTATAGTTGTTTGCATCACTACAAGGATTGACAAGAGTCTAATCTTTTGAGAAAAGTTTAAAGATAAAAGCCAAAGTGGCAAAAATGTTTTGAAATGAGATTGATAGACTTTTAGTCTTCTCACAAAAAATGTCAAGATATTATTAAATTCATTGAAGTTTATTTATGAAAATGTTTTGAAAATGCATGGACCTAAGTCCAAGTTTATTATGAAAATGTTTCAAGTTTCAAAACAAGAAGAGTTTTTTTTTTAAAAGGAGGGAGAAGATTTTTTGAAATTAAAGAAAATGGGAGGAGAAGAAGAGGCTATCCTAAAGCATAAGGTAAAAGCTAAGGATAAGAACCGTCTAACCAACATGAAGCCGATACTTGACATTATAAGCCAATGTAGAACTCCAATTCTTTGGATTGAAACCAAGCAAGAAAAGATACTAGACCTCTTGAGAGAATCAAACTTCAAGTGTATTTAATCTTCGCAAAAATTGGGCAGAGTAACGGCTGTATACGGGTGAATTCCAGATTACAAATAAAGTATGTAATCACAATAACCTGCACACAAAACAAACAAACAACCCAATGTCTTGAGGTAAACCTCAAGAACTCCAGACAAAATATCAAATAAATTCATAAAGTCTCCAAGATAGGCCAAGGTCTCTAATCCTAAGTCCAAGAAGTCCATCACTCCATAATGCAAAGGATAGTAACCATGTAGTCCAAGTATCATTAATGATTTTTATGGTTCATGTTGATTATTAAGTGTTTTTAAAAGGAAAAGAAAAGCTCAAGTGAGCAAAAATAAAAATGATATAAAAGTAAATGCTCAAGTGAGCAAAATAAAAATGACATAAAAGTAAATGCTCAAGTGAGCAAAGATGAAAATAGCATGAAATGTAAATGGTACATAAAAGCATAAAAATAAAAGGGCATAAAGTAAAGTTAATTGTTAGTAATTAGTGGTTAGTAATTAGTGGTTAGTTGGATGACCATCTTGAAACTTGCATTTGGAACTCATTAGGGGATTGGTAGAACTAACGCCTCTACACAACAAGTTGCATTTGCTTTTTGTCAAGTATATCATCCATTTTGGAATTCTCACAAGGCAACATGTAATGATCAACGATGTTTAAGTGATCCGCGTTGACCAAAGATGTTGTAGATCCATCAGAGGATTGGTAGAACCAAAGCCTCTACACGATGAATCTCAAGGTTATTGGATCAAAGAGATCAAATTAACATACTTGGGCTTGCAATCCTAAGTTTGGGCCACTAATGATCATTTATTCGAATCGGGACAAAATTTAGCGCTATGTTAAGCAATCGTAAGTGGACTTATGTAGAAGTCGCACCTATTTTGAGGCCGGTCAATAGCAATCTATGTACTTCATGTTTGGATAAATGATATAGAGATCACCATCCCTTAACATGTAGCACAATTAAAAAAGAAAGGGATAAGATGAAGAGGGAGGGAAATGATAAGCTAATTTGGATCACCATTTCAAAATTCTTTCATCTTTAAATTCAACCACTCCTCTAGATGGATTAAAGCACTAAACATATCATTAATCCAAAGCACCAAAAATGAATTAAATAATTCACTCTTAGGTAGATTTGAATTGATGAACATTTATCCAACTTCATCTACATCACAAAGTCCATTGAGTTTAAAGACAAATTGGATATTCAAAATTGCAATCCAAACCAACAATCAAAAGGAATGAGTAGAAAAAAGCATTTTGGATCAAAGCTGCCCCAAAACAAGGCAAAAAATACATTCTGTTCTGGTGTAAATCGATTTACACTACTATGTAAATCGATTTACACAGTATTATTTTCAAAAATTTGTACAAAATCGTGCTGTGTAAATCGATTTACACATAGTGCAAATCGATTGCACACAGAACAGCAGCCAAAAACAGCATTTCAAAAGGCCAATTTCTTGTTCAAACTTTCCATCAAACACCTCATGATCATGGATCCAATTGAGCACGAAAATTCCATCAAATTATGAGAAAATAACACCATTGGAATCATAAAAGAATGCTCAATGAATCAATCCCAAAGATCACCAAGAGATCACATTGTGAAAGATGAATTTTCCAAACTTACCAAAGGTAGATCTAGAGAATTATCAAACAACTTCAAGAATTTGCTTCAATTCAACCACAAGAATCAATTGATCAAGCTTGGATGTAGAGAATTGATGGAGAAAAAGTGTTTGGATGAAGGTTTAGCTCAAAGATTAGTAAGCTTCAATGCAAAGCTTATTAACTTTTTGAAAATGGAGCTTTGAGTGAATTTGGTAGAAGGAGAGAATTGAGAGATTTTTTAGCAAGGTGGATTTGGCTATCAAAAGCTTCCAATTTGAATGAGATGAGGGCTCTATTTATAGATTTTTGAATTGGGATTAGTGGTAATTTGGTAATTGATTCTTGGAGCCAAAATTTGAATTAATGATAATTATTTCAAATATTAGAGCCAAAATTTAAATTAATGATAATTCTTCTTAAAAATGAAAGATTGGCACTAAAATTTGAATTAATTATACATCTTTCAAAAGTGAAGGAAAATTGGAGCCAAAAAAATGACAAGTTTAAAATGCTGATTTTTTTTTCAAATTTCGCTCTATGCAAATCGATTGTACTATATTGCAAATCGATTTGCACAGTGTATTTTTCCAAAAATTGTGCAAAATTCACTTTGTGCAATCGATTGCACTCTAGGAGCAATCGATTGTACAGTGAAAAAAAATGAAATTTTTTTTATTCTTTTTCTTTGCAAATAGAGATTTTAGGAAAATAATACCAGAAATCCTTATTTGTCAGATGCTTTGACTTGGTACCTACAAAACAAAAATATACAAAGACAAAGACAAATATTTTTTGTATTTCGATTAGAAGTTAGTCAACAACACGTATACAAAATACACAACCAAGGTGCTTGGAGATTCCTCAAGAGAAAACTTAAAGATAGGAAAAAGAGGAAGAACCAACCCTAATGTGATCTTGTTATGATCAAGTTGACATGATATGATAGGGGAATCTTAGGGGCAAAAATTGGGGTACAACAGAAGGATACGAGTTTGAGCAAAGACGACTGGATCCAGACCCGGCTTGATCAACTGAACTTAATCGATGAAAAGAGACTCACTGCTATTTGTCATGGTCAAACGTATCAAAAACGAATGATCAAGGCTTTTAACAAGAAAGTCAGACGTCAAGAATATCAAGTCGGGGATCTGGTGATCAAGCGCATCATACTGCCGCAAGGTGATCCCAGGGGCAAATGGATCCCCACATACGAAGGGTCATTTGTGGTTAAGAACATCTTCTCGGGAGGAGCTATGATTTTAACCACCATGGATGGTGATGACCTTCCTCACCCCGTCAATGCAGACATAGTGAAAAAATACTACGCATAATCAAAGACCCGCTAGGTTGACTGGCCTAGGCAAAAATAAGGGCTTCCCGACGAACCAAAAGGGTTCGGGCAAAAGTAAGGGATGAAAATGAAAAAAAAAACTGTATACCCGGCAAGTCGAAAACCTGAAAAGGCGGCTTGGGCAAAAAAGGGTATCTCGGTGGACTGAAAACCCGAAAGGATAGTCCAGGCAAAAATTAGGGATTGAAGCGTAACACAATGTCTCATTGGATCATCTTGCAACCAGACTTCAGTGGTAACTATCAAGCTCGGACGACGCCAATCAATCTGATCTACCTTTGACTAAGTAGCAAAGTGATGAGACACTCGAAGATATAAAGGCAATAGCAGAGTTGGAACCTGATGGGATTGTTTCACATAGCTGTTTTTATGTTACATAAATTGTATAATTTCTATCCTACGGCGGTGTTCTCTTACTAGGACGTCAGCCTCTTTGTACAAAACGTCTGTTACAGGCCAGCTTAAAAATAAATACAATTCATTTTCCACAAGAAATTTCAGCCTATTTTTTTTCTTTTTCTGTTTTTTTTTGGCAAGAATGTCCGATGATTCATTTTTGATATATGCATTTGAAAATAATTGCTGCTCATAAATATTTACATGTGAAAAAAAAGATAATTACTCGTAATTCCAGAAACAGGGGCAAATAAGAAGTGTCCAAACCGTACAGTTGCTCTACCCACCAGGTACAGAGATGGAGCCAGCTTAAGAATACAACTAAAGATACATACATTCCCCGCAGAGTAGGAAGTATCCAAAAACAATGGTGTTAACTCTCCCCAGCTGAGGTTCATAATCACGAATAAGTCGGGAAAATTCTCCCCAAGCAGAGTGTATCTATCACCAACAATAGAAATTCACCATCAGTGGAGTTTATTTCTTCCGCAGGCAGAAATTCAATCTCTGACAAAATTCATTATCACCAACAACGGTAATTCATCCCCAGTGGAGTGTTTTTTCAAATCAGTAGATCATCCAGCAGAATATATTTCTTCCCCATAGAGTCTCTCCCGGCGGAATATTCTCAAGCAGAACGGACGCCAGTCTCTGGCTAATCATCTTCGGTCACTATCCCTAGCAAGGACGAAGAACTCAATTCCTTATATTCTCCAATAGCAGTCCGAGATTTATTTTCCCCAGCTGGAGAATATCACAAGAACATTGCATATCCATACATCATGACATACGCATATGCATCATACAACGCAATCTCATTTATTTTGAGAACATCATTACTCAATACATTTCATACATCATGACATTACATACGACTAACTCTTTACCTTTCAAGGAAAGACACAATCAAGTTATCACAAGTTTTCTCTGGTTCAGTCAAATCAATATTGATTTCTATTCCAGTTCAAGTTATGAAGCCCAGAAATCGACCAGATAGTATCTTGATCTCTCCAAATACTACGAAGCCTGGAATCGACCAGATAGTGGTATCTCATAAATACAAGCTTCGAAGCCCGAAAATCGACCGGAAAATAGCTTAACCCTCAGCAAGTTATTGTGAAGCCTGGAAATCGACCAGATAGCAATACAAGATACCATGAATCCTGGACTCATCCAGATAATGGTATAAGACACAGTGAAGCCTGGATCACGACCAGATAGAGGCAAAGGGTATTAAAGCCTGGGATACGACCAGATAACAGTATAAGGTACAACGAAGCTTGGAATTCGACTAAATAGCAGTTTACTCGGCTAGTTACTATGAAGCCTAGAAATCGACCGGATATTAGTATACCTTAAATTCAAGTTGAAGCCCAGATACGACCAGATAACAACTTGATTCCTTCTGAAGCCTGGAGCACGACCAGATAAGAAGTGAGAAATTGCGAAGCTTGGAGAACGACTAGATAGCAAGTTTAATCTCATCTCCCCAGTAAGTCACTGTAAAGCCTGGAGCACGACCGGATAGCAGTCGGTCTTATTTTTCTCAATAAATCACCGTGAAGCCTGGATCATGACCAGATAGTAGTGCATTTGCACCTCCTCGACTAAGAGATGATTCCCCAGTAGAATTACGGACAACTGAAGCTCCTAAAATTCTATTTCTCCCAAGATAGAGACTAACATTCCTCAGCATAGTCCTCCTCGACAACAGGTATATGGACTCTCGCAAAGGAGTCTCTTATGCGATCTACACTTCTTCTGATGGCATATTTAAGCCCATCTTCCAACGTTAACATCCAAATGGCATCTATAAGCCCATTCACGATATTGCAAGGCCAGTACCACTTCATGCGAGTGAAAATTTCTGGGCACTCTAGTGTTCAATCATCTTCCACCTTCGGATCACGAAAGGCAGACAAGCCAATCTACATCCTCAGGTTTTAGAAGATTTAACAGGGGCAGTTGTTGTACCCTAAATTTTTCCCTCCCATATTTCTCAATACATTTCAAATGAGGTCCTCAAATTGCTCAAGGAAGTCCAAGGGTTGACCAGACAAACTCTCTCCTAAGGCAGTCTACCTCAAATTAGGGTTTCAGTTTGCATCAAGATGTTTGAGTCCAAAGGATCCCAAATGCTTACCATTGTCCTAATATGTTCTCAAGATCATCCATGCCAAGTTTCAAGCCTTGCAGAGAAAGTTTGCTTAGTCAATTGCTCAAAGGCCTGAAAATCGACTGTGCTAGGGCAAAAGTCAACTGTGTCTCACATACAGTCAAACCTCAAGATTTTTGGTCAACATTATCATTTTGAAGTATTATTCATAATTTGATCAAGGGTTGATCATGATTCCTCAAGGATAGGTCACAATTCATCAAAACCCAAAAGTTACTAAATTACGGGTTTGCAGGAAAAGTTATCTCAACTTTGACCAAGGATAACTTTCTCATACTTTATCAAAAATTACCCATCCAAAGCTAATTTTAAAGAGGATGGAATTCACTACAACTCATCTTCAGCTCCCAATTTCAAAATATGCACTCACAAGAAGCTATAAGTTTGGGCATTATAGGGCCTTTTGGAAAGTCAACAAAAACACCTTTTTTTGTTAAAGCTTCATACATGTACTTGGAAGACTCAATTGAGATAAGACCAAAAGGGTTGCTTATAGGACATATTAAGCTTTCTAAAAAGTCCCAGAACACCTCTCTAGGGTCAAAATTGAAAGAGTTATGCATTGTCAAAGTTGACCCTTTTTGTAAAATTGCCAAAAGTCAAGTGTGCCCAAAATTGCAATTTTTGTCAAATGGGCCCAACTTTTTATGCTTGCATTGAGTTTGTAATGTGACCCACGACCCATGATCTCTCCCACTTGTCATTATTTTTTTATTTATTTATTTGGATTTTATTTCATTTAAATCAAATAAAATCAAAATAAAATCATAAAAATATCAAAAACTAATCAAAGCTTGAGAGTTTGTGCATGTTTAGGTCTATTATACAGTTGGAGATAAAATCAAATCGTGCAAGGTTCATTTGGACACAAAAATATTGAATTTGGCTTGATTTAGAAATATTTGGTACAATGATCAAATCATGAATCAACAATCATAATTGGAGAGATTTGATACGAGTTTGTAACCCAAATTCCTTCTAGGGTACATAAGGAACATGTTCAGATCAAAAACAGAAGGATTGGAAGCGTGTAAACCAGAAAGCAAGTTTCAAAAAATTTAAAAAAAGTGGCACACTGATTTCCAAGTTGCAGACCAATTCAAAGCATTCGAAGCATCCCAAACGTTTGTTGGACATCCCAGGAACGTGTTTCAACCATTAACAAGCTTCCTAACATCAGAATTACACTATAAGTACCCCACGGTTTTCACATTTTCTTGAAATCGAGTTCAATAATTCTGGCATAGTTAGCATGTTTTATTGACATATCCTTAATCCATGAGTTATTTTCAAGCTAATGGTGGTACTTAATTGCATTTTCATTAAGTGTACAACAAGATGCCATAGTTAAGGTTCTTGCTTCGTTTTTAGGGTTTTTGTGTACAGGTACAATTGGCCATGGATAAGGGTACCATGGAACTCGTGAGGTTGCCACGAGTTAATTGGTACCATTGTTATGCATTTATCACGCTTGTATAGGATTTTGGAAAGGCACAGGGTTATACCTACACCCATGTGACTGTAGGTAAAAGTCAAGAAACTTTTAGCAACGGTGGGAGGAATGAGATGATAGCGTGGCATCCTGTGAATGGCCAGTTTTGGATTTCGCGCGTGGTTTCAGTTAGGCATTTGTTTTATTATATAATATTTATTTGTCATTATTTGTTCAACTAAGCAAGCCAGCTCAGATGGTCATCATGCAGCGTGAAAATGCCAAAGGGCCTGGGTTCGATCCCCAGGTCCCCATATTTGCCTTATGTTACTTTTCTTTGCATAATCAGGCGCGCTAGCATCCAAGGCATCCACCATACACCATCTGTTGTACCCCAAAATTTGCCCTCCCATATTCTTCAAGGTTTGCTAAGATCATGCTTCAAAGTCTACTCAAGGGCTACATAGTCAACCATCCTCCTAAGCCAGTCAAATTAGGGTTTTTGGTTCTTGCAAGGAAGTTGAGGTTTTCAAGGGCTCAATCAAGTCCCATATGCTCATACACTTTGTCAAGCATCTACATGTCAAGTTTCAAGGCTCACAAGGTCAAGTTGCACAGTAAAAAACCCTAATTGCTCAACAGTCAATTGCAGGGGCAAAATGGTCATTTGGCAGTCAAAAGTCAAAATTTTTGGTCAATATCTTATTTTGAAGCCACAAACATCATTTGATCAATTCTTGATCATGATTCTCAAGAATGGCTCAAAAATCATCAAAATGCAAAAGTTTCTATTTTTGGACAGCTGAAAAGTCAACTGCAAATTGACCAGGGCATAACTTCTTCATGGTTCATCAGAAAAATTCCATCCAAAGCTCATTTTGAAGGGGATGACATTTCCTACAACTCATATTCACATTCCAAGTCCAAGAAATGCTCTCACAAAAAGTTATCAATTTCAACATTATAGGTCATTTTCAAAAGTCAACAAAAAGGGACTTTAAGTCAAAGACCATAACTTGAGATTGGTAAATCAAAACGACATGGGACCAAATACATTGGTTAGAGGACTTCAAGCCCTTTCCAAAATGTCCAAGAACATGTTCATAACTTCAAAATTGAGCAAGATATGCGTTGGAGAAGTTGGGAAATATTTATGAAATGGCCAAAATCAATTATCCTTGAAACTTCATTTTTGACAAAAGGGGCCCACTTTTTCCACTTGATTCAGCTTGGCCATGCTTCCCACGTATCCCACAAATTATTTCAAGATTTAAAATTAATTTTTCCATATTTATTTAATTTTATTTGATTTAATTCATTTTAAATCCTTTAAAATCAAATAAAAATCAAGAAAATTAATTAAAGGGTATATTTTGTGTTGAATAGCTTTGAATCACCATCATTTACATTCCAAAATCGTGAAAAGCTTATTTCAAGTACAAAATTCAAATTTTGAAGCAAAAATGGCAAGTTCTTTAAATGGTGTTTATGGAAATCTCAAGATTTGATTGCAAGGGTAAAGACCCCTAAATGTGTTTGATTTTCGTGGATAAACATATATGAAGCCTCTCATACAATATACAAAGGCTAGAGACACCTAGAACGGCAACCCTAATCCTCTCAAATTTTCACAAAATTGACAAATTCGGATTCTATCCTTTAGCAAGTTTCAAGGAGTTCTAAGGATTCCATTGTGTTCCTGGGCATAGCAGCAGTCATTTCCAATCCCTACACGAAGCCAAATCGTCCCAGATCGTGCCCTCTAGCTCTCTTCGGTTTGTCAAAACTTCTTGATTTCTTTTTTATATTTCATGCATCATTAACTATTTTTGATGGCTTACATGAACTCAGGACACTCATTAGAACGCATTTGACGTATAACATGCGAGTTTCCACGCAGGAGTAGGAACCTGCCATTGCTAGGGCTGTTTTGTTCATCTTCTTCGAAACTCCCTGTACAGTCATTTTCAGGCCAAAATAATGGCACCATTGAATTCGCAGGGGTCTAATTAGGGTGACTAGGTCTTTCTTTTCCTTTGATTTCCCTTATTTTGCAGGTTTAGCCGTAGCATTCGCCGGAGAAGACGACCGGAGCTAGGGCTCCGGCGTCGTTGACTGTGAAAGACTCAGGCGTGGCTGGCGTGGCACGATGGCTCCATCTGATTCGCTCATATGTTATACCTGGACCCCACGCGTGCTGACTTTGTTTTTAATTCAAACTTGCCACGTTTTCGTTTTTAATCAATTAATTGCAGGGTATTGACAACAAAGCCAGTTAGCACAGTTGGCAACGCATCAGTGGATATTCCCAAAGGGCACGAGTTCAAGTTCTGGTTCTGGCCTTTTTCCACCTTTTCCATAATTAACTTGCTTCTTTTATTTTTCCTTTTTCTTATATTTTTATTCTAATTTAATTTAGGTTCAAATAATTTTCTCATACATTTAAAAACTCACAAAAATATTTTCCTTTTGCATTTTAATCAGAAAAATGTTTATTTAATTTTTGACATTAAAAATAATATTTTTGCATGCATATTTTAATTAATTGTTAAATAATCATTAACTTGACTTTTATTTTGCTTTTAATTATCAAAATTGATCCAAAAAACACAAAAAAATAATTACTCTATCATTAAATTAATTTAACTAACATTTTCATAAAAAACCAAAAAAATATGATTAACACTTTTATTTTTATTTTGTAAATAAATCATAATTGAATTAGTTGTTAATTAGACCATTTTAACATTCCTTTTAATAATTAAAATAGATTTAGATTTAGGTTAATCTTTAACTTTGTTTCTTTTTATTTCTATTTTATTTCATAAAAAATATATAAAAAAACAAAAAAATATTTTCTTGTAATTAAAATAATTAATTAGTTTTCCATTTAATTTAATTACCAAAAAAAGACAAAAAAATTAATTCCCTTTTCTTTATTCGCGCGTATTTAATTTGTTCGATTATTATGTAATTGCTTCGGATATGTAATAGTAAATAGGACCTTTTACTGTTTTTATTTTCCGCACTTATTTACTTAAAACGGGTCTTTGTAAAGATTTGGCAATGTATAGACCCGCGCCTTGTAATAGCGTAGGATTTACGTTTTCCGCAATTTACTTTCCGCACCCCTTTTAACTGTTAACTTGTATGAAAGAATGCATGTTAATTAAAAGTAAGCGTAGCTCACCTCAATGCCTGATCAAAGATAATATAAACTGAAAACAACACACAATGCACACACCACTTCTAGGGTACGCCTCACTGTTGCCTTGCCCCTCGAAACGTGGTCGCCGAGTATAGGACGTTTTAGTAAGTCCTTATGTCCATGACCCATGGCATAAGGGTAGCTTCTAAGGTGTCCTACTGTTGCTCTGGTGGCCCCACTGTCCCTACAAGCTCGAATTGTGGTCGTCGAGTACAGGACGTTTTAGTAAGTCCTTATGTCCATGATATGATCCAGTTGCCTCGGAAAGGTTGCCTCGGAATTAAAAAGGATCAATGGCATAAGGGTAGCTTCTAAGGTGTCCTACTGTTGCTCTGGTGACCACACTGTCCCTACAATCGAATTGACCCGAACACCTCCAACGGTGGTGCTACCTACCTCTCAATGGTGGGATGGCACTACCTTAAGGACTTCTACACAGTTTAATTCCTTAGGGTAGGTAGATGACTCGTAGATACTTGCTCTAATTCAAAACAAATCAAAAACTTCTTTTCACACCGACACTTTTCAAAAAGCTTTCAAAAACAATTTTTCAAACACTCTTGAGGACTGTTACAAGAGTCGATCTGAAACTTTCAAAGAAACTTTTTTCAAACTCACTCACGATTGAAAAGCAAACAAACATTTCGAAAACACAAATGAGCAAGTATCTAAGAGCCCATGGATAACCATGGATAGAAAGGGTGCTAACACCTTCCCTTTCTATAAATCTACCTCCCGAACCAAGAAACAATCTCATAAGGAATTTTTCTGTGCTTTTGTCCTTTCCATGTTGGAGAAAATAAAAGACGGTGGCGACTCTTGCTTCCGCGACATTTTGCGAACCAGCGTTAAACAGTCAGTTCCAGATCCACCGATCACAGAACTGGCGACTCTGCTGGGGAAAATCCTTATAAAGTGAGGTGTACCTTAGGATAGTTCATAACTGTGTTTTCAATTATTGTGCTTTGTTTGCTTTATTATTGTGGGTTGCATCGGAGTTACATAGATCCTAACCAGGATCTGGGGAATACCCTGTTAGGTAGCATAAGCTGTGAGGGACCTGTCCGGCGTAGACCGACATGGGTGAAACAGTGGCTACGTTGGTGTGGTGCCTTGGTCTGTACCGATATCCCTTGTGTCGCAACGAGGAGAATATGGGTCTTCTGAGGAGTCATTAAAGCACCAACCGACCTTAGAACCTTAAAAGACCCAACTTGGCCAATAGAACAGTAGCAGTATGCTACACCCATTGAGGCTAAACTCTCGCGATGGTTCTGGCCGCAAGAAAAGGTTGCGATGCTGGAGTTATGACCGATTGAGGGTAGTCAGTGATATTGGGATCCTCTAGAACCCGGTTACTTCTGATAGGACAGGTCTTAACCAACAAACTGAAAGAGGGTAGTACCTATACTTCATGCTGGCCTAAACTCTAAGGGCTCTCTGTGTGACTTGTGTGCCTTCATACCTGAACTACTTGCATACTTGTTATCTAACAACATGAGTTTCCTTGCAGGTTTTGTTTACAGTCCTTAATTGGGACTCATTACAGGGCCTACTTACATCACTCCATGCATAGCATAACATCATACCATTGCATACATCCTGCATAAGGACTAACCCCTTTCAAGGATCTCAAAGGCTTGTGATGCAAGTCATGATGAATCAGAATGTCTAGCAAGGGGCAAAGGGGATTTATTTTCTCCTAGCCAGGTTGAGGACTTGAGTCAGAGGCTATGACCCACTTGATATGGTGATCTTTGACTCTTGAAGAAGGTTCCCCTAACTAAGGTGGTTTGGAAATCAAAACCAGGTTGATGACTTGAGTCAGGGGCTGTGACCCACTGGATATGGTGAGCCTTTGACCCTTGAAGAAGGACTCTCAGCAACATGAAGTTCCTTCAATCAAGCTACCGGATCCAAATTCTAACAATTTTTCTTGTTTATCCCGCGAGATCCTTGAAAACATTGCATGCATATCATACATATCATTGCGTTACAGGTACCCTTGTTGCAGGTCACTTACCCTGTTTCGCTGTTTATTTCAGCAATGGCTTCCCAACAAGATAACCAGGGTCTGCACGTTCAAGAGACTCAGTTCAAGGAGATCTTCCTAAGCCTATCCAAGGGGCAGGAAGAATTAAGGACACTCCTCATGGGGAATCTGGCCAAGCAAAACCCCGAAGATGACAAGGACGAATGGCTGAAACGTCTACAAACTGAGGTAGACACATTGAAAACCCAGATGCTGGGACAAAGGGCTCTCATCCAAGGTTTAGCTCGGGAGCAAGAAGAGTTGAGGACCATGATCAGCCAACTCCACCAAGACAGATCCAACATGAAGCAACCAGTCCAAGTCAGGGACCAGGTCTTTGATCAGCTTCCAAGAGGACAAGAATCTGGTATGGTGAAGAACAGAACTTTCCAAATTGCTACCACTTCACAAGCCCAACATCAACCTCGCCCAGAGCCACAGGTTGATCAAAGTAAGCCAAGCAGGTCCAAGAGGCAATTCACTCAGCTTAACATGCCGTTGTTTCAAGCTCTGCAACACCTGCTGAGGTTGAATCTGATCACACTAAGGGCTCCTCCCCGGAACCCCAACATCTCTGCTCCTAACTATCATCCCGACAGAAGATGTGCATACCACTCTGATAGTCCTGGACACGACACCGCCGACTGCTGGGCTCTGAAGAACAAGGTCCAAGATCTGATTAATGAAGGAACTGTGGATTTCACCCAGGTGGGCCAGACTGAATGCTCCTGCCATCCCTACGGGATTCACCATTTGAAGTGACAAGCCTTGAGACTAGAAGACTTTTGTTCATTAGAATTTTTCAAGTTGTAATTTTCTTTTGATTGTTCAAACATTTATTCATGTTAAACGTTGTTATTTCATTAATGCATCGCATATGTCTGTTTTGAAGCAATATATTCGCATTCGCTATATTCAAACTACTTTCATTTTTTGATGCTCAACTCTCAATTAATAATTCTAAGCCTCTTGAGGGAGGATGACGAAAACGATACCACGATCTACAGTATGCTTTTGAATAGACCCCGCTGATGAGGTACATGCATTGTTTCAATTCCTAAATACTGGAGTTATAAGGAAGATAATCCCTCGTCAACCCCTCTGAGCCAAAGAAGTAGGAGTTTTTCTTTTCGAAATTTAAAACCCTTAATCATAACCTGGGGCAGGGTAGTTCCCTCAGTTGATCCAAGTGCACAACAAAGTAGCACCAAAGAAGTCCTTACAAATCAAAGACAATGATGATTCCGAATAATCATAAGGGTAGGCTGTCATTATATCTCAAAAATAAAAACCCAATAAGTCAAAACCTATGAAGGAGACTTACAAAACTGGGGCATCCCGCTGACTGTAATCACAAAAGAAACAGTTCAGGCAAAAAACAGGGATAACGAAATCAAAAAAAGAAAGAGGTCTTACAAACCCTCAACCAAAAAAGAAATGACTGCCTATTCGAAATAAACTATCGGTATCCGAACCATCACCAGAATATCAAAGCAAAGACTCAAACACGGTCTAACGCACGATCAGTTGAGTTTAGGTTTGAAGAACATCACGAAGAACGGGTGGGTACAAATAATTTGAGCCTTTATCCTTTGTTTCTTAAACCGTGAACCAGGCCACGCTACGACCTTTAAAAGTCCTAGCTGAAGCATGGGTTAGTTCGAAAGCATACTGTTACGAAAGGTATCCTGACTCCTTAAGGCTAGCGGTAAAATAACGAGTTGACATCGCCATTTTACAAAACTTGCTTGTTTTACTGAAAAATGCATTTTCAAAAACTTCAAGACAGACATAAGCGTTGCATTTTTAACATAACCTTGTTTGCATATGACTTCTTGTTTGAACAGCAGGGAAATTCGCACGACGAATATCCAGTGAACAAAATCTTCTCAACAAAAGCTCAAGTGAAGGAAACACTTCCAACCAAGGGGAAGACATGATCATTGTCCATTATCCGGGGCAGTCCAATCAAGATTCGGAGAATCTCTCAAAGGCCAAATAGCCTGGGGCAAATCTCCGCCTGAGTCACTTGGGGCATTCCAACAACGAATCTTGCCTGATCAAACATCTTTTGGCGGCATGGCAAAACACTTCTAACAGGGGCAACTCCCTACATTCCGAGAATGAGGACATAGTCAAAAAAATACTGCGCATAATCAAAGACCCGCTAGGTTGACACACCTAGGCAAAATAAGGGCTTCCCGGCGAACCAAAAGGGTTCGGGCAAAAATAAGGGATGAAATGAAAAAATCTGTACACCCGGCAAGTCGAAAACCTGAAAAGGCGGCTTGGGCAAAAATGGGTATCCCGGTGGACTGAAAACCCGAAAAGGCGGTCCAGGCAAAAGTTAGGGATCAAAGCGTACGACTATGTCCCGTTATCTCGTCACTTGCCTACCAGAAGAAGATTTACCAATCGACAGTCATCAAGCACCCCCACAGGTACCTTCTCCCACAGAAACAGGGGTAGTAATAAGTTGTCCAAGCAATCTAATTGCTTTGTCCACTAAGGTACCAAGGTAAGTTCGGTTAAGAATGCAACCAAGATACCTTAATTCCCCAGGAGAGTCCAGTCCAAAAGTTTCCCCAGGAAAGTGGAATCAATCTCCCCAGCAGGAAGCTTATCCCTAGTAGATTCTGGAAGCTTATCCCCCGCAGAGCACGAACGCATCTCCCGGTTTTTATTCAAAGGTTATTTCCCCACCAGGATATAACTGGGTTATCCTCAGCCAATTGCCACGGAAAGATCGTCCTCGACGAAGTCTTCCTATCCCCCAGCGGAGTTCATCAATTCCTTCAGCAAAGCTTATCAATGGTATCACCAGCGAAGTTATCATCAGCATCTCAGCAAAATACCTCTCTTCCCACAGAGTATTGTTCCCCAGCAAGGTCGCTAGAATAATTTCTCCCCACAGAGTAATCTCCAAGTTTATTCCCCAACGGAGTCATCTTCTCCTACCGGTATTCTTGCAACCACCATCCCCAGCGGAAACAAAGGCTCTACTCTTCAACGTCAAGCCCAAGATTTAACTTCCCGGCACCTGTCAAGGATTTACTTTCCTAGATAAAAACATACATTCATAAACATCATATCTTCATACATTATAGCATGCATATACGCATCATGAACATACAATCTCACTTATTCTGAGAACATCGCGCATGTCATACATCATGACATCACATACAACTAATGTTTTGTCTTTTCAGGACAAAAGTTAATACAAAGATAATTGCTATCAACTGTCGTGATTCCAGATCCGATTCCTGTATCTTGCCAGGGTGTATCTGTTGACGACTACATTACCAGACTCGATTCCTGTATCTTGCCAGGGCACGTCTGAAGAGTTCGAAGATCTGATTCCTGTATCCTGCCAGGGTGTATCTGTTGACAACTACATTACCAGACTCGATTCCTGTATCCTGCCAGGGCACGTCTGAAGAGTTCGAAGATCTGATTCCTGTATCTTGCCAGGGTGTATCTGTTGACGACTACATTACCAGACTCGATTCCTGTATCCTGCCAGGGCACGTCTGAAGAGTTCGAAGATCCGATTCCTGTATCTTGCCAGGGTGTATCTGTTGACGACTACATTACCAGACTCGATTCCTGTATCTTGCCAGGGCACGTCTGAAGAGTTCGAAGATTCGATTCCTGTATCTTGCCAGGGTGTATCTGTTGACGACTACATTACCAGACTCGATTCTTGTATCTTGCCAGGGTACGTTTGAAGAGTTCGAAGATCAGATTCCTGTATCCTGCCAGGGTGTATCTGTTGACGACTACATTACCAGGCTCGATTCCTATATCCTGCCAGGGCACGTCTGAAGAGTTCGAAGATCCGATTCCTGTATCTTGCCAGGGTGTATCTATTGACGACTACATTACCAGACTCGATTCCTGTATCTTGCCAGGGCACGTCTGAAGAGTTCGAAGATCCGATTCCTGTATCCTGCCAGGCTGTATCTGTTGACGACTACATTACCATACTCGATTCCTGTATCCTGCCAGGGCACGTCTGATGAGTTCGAAGATCCGATTCCTGTATCTTGCCAGGGTGTATCTGATGACGACTACATTACCAGACTCGATTCCTGTATCTTGCCAGGGCATGTCTGAAGAGTTCGAAGATCCGATTCCTGTATCTTGCCAGGGTGTATCTGTTGACGACTACATTACCAGACTCGATTCCTGTATCTTGCCAGGGCACGTCTGAAGAGTTCGAAGATCCGATTCCTGTATCCTGCCAGGGTGTATCTGTTGACGACTACATTACCAGACTCGATTCCTGTATCCTGCCAGGGCACGTCTGAAGAGTTCGAAGATCCGATTCCTGTATCTTGCCAGGGTGTATCTGTTGACGACTACATTACCAGACTCGATTCCTGTATCTTGCCAGGGCACGTCTGAAGAGTTCGAAGATCCGATTCCTGTATCCTGCCAGGGAGTATCTGTTGACGACTACATTACCAGACTCGATTCCTGTATCCTGCCAGGGCACGTCTGAAGAGTTCGAAGATCCGATTCATGTATCTTGCCAGGGTGTATCTGTTGACGACTACATTACCAGACTCGATTCCTGTATCCTGCCAGGGCACGTCTGAAGAGTTCGAAGATCCGATTCCTGTATCTTGCCAGGGTGTATCTGTTGACGACTACATTACCAGACTCGATTCCTGTATCTTGCCAGGGCACGTCTGAAGAGTTCGAAGATCCGATTCCTGTATCCTGCCAGGGTGTATCTGTTGACGACTACATTACCAGACTCGATTCCCGTATCCTGCTAGGGCACGTCTGAAGAGTTCGAAGATCCGATTCCTGTATCTTTCCAGGGTGTATCTGTTGACGACTACATTACCAGACTCGATTCCTGTATCCTGCCAGGGCATGTCTGAAGAGTTCGAAGATCTGATTCCTGTATCTTGCCAGGGTGTATCTGTTGACGACTACATTACCAGACTCGATTCCTGTATCCTGCCAGGGCACGTTTGAAGAGTTCGAAGATTCGATTCCTGTATCTTGCCAGGGTGTATCTGTTGACGACTACATTACTAGACTCGATTCCTGTATCCTGCCAGGGCACGTCTGAAGAGTTCGAAGATCCGATTCCTGTATCTTGCCAGGGTGTATCTGTTGACGACTACATTACCAGACTCGATTCCTGTATCTTGCCAGGGCACGTCTGAAGAGTTCGAAGATCCGATTCCTGTATCTTGCCAGGGTGTATCTGTTGACGACTACATTACCAGACTCGATTCCTGTATCCTTCTAGGGCACGTCTGAAGAGTTCGAAGATCCGATTCTTGTATCTTGCCAGGGTGTATCTGTTGACGACTACATTACCAAACTCGATTCCTGTATCCTTCCAGGGCACGTCTGAAGAGTTCGAAGATCCGATTCCTGTATCTTGCCAGGGTGTATCTGTTGACGACTATTCTCCTGACTCGATTCCTGTATCCTGCCAGGGCACGTCTGAAGAGTTTAAAGATTTGATTCCTGTATCCAGCCAGGGCACATCTACATAAAGAGTTAAAAGATCAACTCCTGCAACAGGCCAGGTAATTATCTTTTTTTCAGGTACGCAAGTTCTCGCTAAGGAATCTCTTACGCGATCGACACCCAGATGGCATCTATAAGCCCATCCACATACCAACAGTTCCAAATGGCATCTATAAGCCCATTCCCGACAAGGTTCTGTCACACCTCCATATGGCATCTATAAGCCTATCCTCCTATCCACCATCTCTCCAAATGGAATCTGTAAGCCCATTCCCGCCATCAGACTGCTGATACTCAACTATGTGAGTGCAAATTTCTGGGCACTCTAGTGTTCAATCATCTTCCACCCTCGGATCACGAAAGGCACACACGCCAATCTACATCCTCAGGTCTAAGAAGATTGAACAGGGGCAACTGTTGTACCCCAAAATTTTCCCTCCCATATTCTTCAAGGTTTGCTAAGATCATGCTTCAAAGTCTACTCAAGGGCTACACAGTCAACCATCCTCCTAAGCCAGTCAAATTAGGGTTTTTGGTTCTTGCAAGGAAGTTAAGGTTTTCAAGGGCTCAATCAAGTCCCATATGCTCATACACTTTGTCAAGCATCTACATGTCAAGTTTCAAGGCTCCCAAGGTCAAGTTGCACAGTCAAAAACCCTAATTGTTCAACAGTCAACTGCAGGGGCAAAATGGTCATTTGGCAGTCAAAAGTCAAAATTTTTGGTCAACATCTTATTTTGAAGCCACAAACATCATTTGATCAATTCTTGATCATGATTCTCAAGAATGGCTCAAAAATCATCAAAATGCAAAAGTTTCTATTTTTGGACAGCTGAAAAGTCAACTGCAAATTGACCAGGGCATAACTTCTTCATGGTTCATCAGAAAAATTCCATCCAAAGCTCATTTTGAAGGGGATGACATTTCCTACAACTCATCTTCACATTCCAAGTCCAATAAATGCTCTCACAAAAAGTTATCAATTTCAACATTATAGGTCATTTTCAAAAGTCAACAAAAAGGGACTTTAAGTCAAAGACCATAACTTGAGATTGGTAAATCAAAATGACATGGGACCAAAGACATTGGTTAGAGGACTTCAAGAACTTTCCAAAATGTCCAAGTACATGTTCATAACTTCAAAATTGAGCAAGATATGCATTGGAGAAGTTGGGAAATTTTTGTGAAATGGATAAAATCAATTATCCTTGAAACTTCATTTTTGACAAAAGGGGCCCACTTTTTCCACTTGATTCAGCTTGGCCATGCTTCCCACGTGTCCCACAAATTATTTCAAGATTTAAAATTAATTTTTCCATTTTTATTTAATTTTATTTGATTTAATTCATTTTAAATCCTTTAAAATCAAATAAAAATCAAGAAAATTAATTAAAGGGTATATTTTGTGTTGAATAGCTTTGAATCACCATCATTTACATTCCAAATTCGTGAAAAGCTTATTTCAAGTACAAAATTCAAATTTTGAAGCAAAAATGGCAAGTTCTTTAAATGGTGTTTATGGAAATCTCAAGACTTGATTGCAAGGGTAAAGACCCCTAAATGTGTTTGATTTTCGTGGATAAACATATATGAAGCCTCTCATACAATATACAAAGGCTAGAGACACCTAGAACGACAACCCTAATCCTCTCAAATTTTCACAAAATTGACAATTCGGATTCTATCCTTTAGCAAGTTTCAAGGAGTTCTAAGGATTCCATTGTGTTCCTGGGCATAGCAGCAGTCATTTCCAATCCCTACACGAAGCCAAATCGTCCCAGATCGTGCCCTCTAGCTCTCTTCGGTTTTTCAAAACTTCTTGATTTCTTTTTTATATTTCATGCATCATTAACTATTTTTGATGGCTTACATGAACTCAGGACACTCATTAGAATGCATTTGACGTATAACATGCGAGTTTCCACGCAGGAGTAGGAACCTGCCATTGCTAGGTCCGTTTTGTTCATCTTCTTCGAAACTCCCTGTACAGTCATTTTCAGGCCAAAATAATGGCACCATTGAATTCGCAGGGGTCTAATTAGGGTGACTAGGTCTTTCTTTTCCTTTGATTTCCCTTATTTTGCAGGTTTGGCCGTAGCATTCGCCGGAGAAGACGACCGGAGCTAGGGCTCCGGCGTCGTTGACTGTGAAAGACTCAGGCGTGGCTGGCGTGGCACGATGGCTCCATCTGATTCGCTCATATGTTATACCTGGGCCCCACGTGTGCTGACTTTGTTTTTAATTCAAACTTGCCACGTTTTCGTTTTTAATCAATTAATTGCAGGGTATTGACAACAAAGCCAGTTAGCACAGTTGGCAACACATCAGTGGATATTCCCAAAGGGCACGAGTTCAAGTCCTGGTTCTGGCCTTTTTCCACCTTTTCCATAATTAACTTGCTTCTTTTATTTTTCCTTTTTCTTATATTTTTATTCTAATTTAATTTAGGTTCAAATAATTTTCTCATACATTTAAAAACTCACAAAAATATTTTCCTTTTGCATTTTAATCAGAAAAATGTTTATTTAATTTTTGACATTAAAAATAATATTTTTGCATGCATATTTTAATTAATTGTTAAATAATCATTAACTTGACTTTTATTTTGCTTTTAATTATCAAAATTGATCCAAAAAACACAAAAAAATAATTACTCTATCATTAAATTAATTTAACTAACATTTTCATAAAAAACCAAAAAAATATGATTAACACTTTTATTTTTATTTTGTAAATAAATCATAATTGAATTAGTTGTTAATTAGGCCATTTTAACATTCCTTTTAATAATTAAAATAGATTTAGATTTAGGTTAATCTTTAACTTTGTTTCTTTTTATTTCTATTTTATTTCATAAAAAATATATAAAAAAACAAAAAAATATTTTCTTGTAATTAAAATAATTAATTAGTTTTCCATTTAATTTAATTACCAAAAAAAGACAAAAAAATTAATTCCCTTTTCTTTATTCGCGCGTATTTAATTTGTTCGATTATTATGTAATTGCTCCGGATATGTAATAGTAAATAGGACCTTTTACTGTTTTTATTTTCCGCACTTATTTACTTAAAACGGGTCTTTGTAAAGATTTGGCGATGTATAGACCCGCGCCTTGTAATAGCGTAGGATTTACGTTTTCCGCAATTTACTTTCTGCACCCCTTTTAACTGTTAACTTGTATGAAAGAATGCATGCTAATTAAAAGTAAGCGTAGCTCACCTCAATGCCTGATCAAAGATAATATAAATTGAAAACAACACACAATGCACACACCACTTCTAGGGTACGCCTCACTATTGCCTTGCCCCTCGAAACGTGGTCGCCGAGTATAGGACGTTTTAGTAAGTCCTTATGTCCATGACCCATGGCATAAGGGTAGCTTCTAAGGTGTCCTACTGTTGCTCTGGTGGCCCCACTGTCCCTACAAGCTCGAATTGTGGTCGTCGAGTACAGGACGTTTTAGTAAGTCCTTATGTCCATGATATGATCCAGTTGCCTCGGAATTAAAAAGGATCAATGGCATAAGGGTAGCTTCTAAGGTGTCCTATTGTTGCTCTGGTGACCACACTTTCCCTACAATCGAATTTACCCAAACACCTCCAACGGTGGTGCTACCTACCTCTCAATAGTGGGTGGCACTACCTTAAGGACTTCTATACAGTTTAATTCCTTAGGGTAGGTAGATGACTCGTATATACTTGCTCTAATTAAAAACAAATCAAAAACTTCTTTTCACACCGACACTTTTCAAAAAGCTTTCAAAAACAATTTTTCAAACACTCTTGAGGACTGATACAAGAGTCGATCTGAAACTTTCAAAGAAACTTTTTTCAAACTCACTCACAATTGAAAAGCAAACAAACATTTTGAAAACACAAATGAGCAAGTATCTAAGAGCCCATGGATAACCATGGATAGAAAGGGTGCTAACACCTTCCCTTTCTATAAATCTACCTCCCGAACCGAGAAACAATCTCATATGGAAGTTTTCTGTGCTTTTGTCCTTTCCATGTTGGAGAAAATAAAAGACGGTGGCGACTCTTGCTTCCGCGACATTTCGCGAACCAGCATTAAACAGTCAGTTCCAGATCCACCGATCACACCATCAATATCCAGCCAATAGATCTTCAACAAGGCAGATCCAACGCCTTATCCCTGAGAGTCCACCATGGGCATCAGTCAAGCGTGCATACAAGATTGAGAAAGTCAATGAAGGCCAGAAACTATTGCGCCCAAAAGTGAAATCAGCACCCCTCCTTTGTTATTCAAACACCAGGCCCATTCTATTTCTTTTCTATTTTTTCTTTTATTTAATTTATTTTGTTTAATTATTTTCTAACCACAAAATTAATTTCTTTTTTTTATAAAAAATCATAAAATCAATTTTCACAAATTTAGATTTAGGTTTTATTTTTATTTTTATCAAATTTAATTTAATATTAGTTAAATTGAATTTTAGAGTAATTCTAACTTTTTGTAAATAATTAAAATCAAATTAGAAAAATTAGGGTTGCTTTTGATTTAATTTTTATTTCTTTTTTCAATAAAACAAAAAATACAAAAATAGGTCGATTTAATTATTTCTTAATTTTAAAATTAATTAGTAATTAAGGTTTTTTATTTATTCAATTAAAGTCTTATTTTCTCAGAATAATCAAAAACAACAAAAAATGATTTTTCTTCTTAAGTTTCAATTAGGTTTAGATGGGGTCAAAACCCTAATTCCTTTTCATTCAATTCATCGGGCGCGTTTTATTATTTTTCCGATATTAATGTAACTGCTTACGATATGTAATAGTTTAATTAGGATTTCCTTTTATTTATCATTTTACGGGTTTTTTGGCTATGTAATTAATCCCTCCCCCGAAGCCTTGTAATAGCGTAGTTTTTATTTCTCGCATTTTAAATTCTCGCAAATATTAACTGTTAGATGTATGTTCATAGGATTGTATGATAAGATTGCATGAAAAATTTTAAAATGGCTAGCAAACCCTAAATGTGCAAAGATAATAATTGAAATCAAATCACTCGCACATGCGCACTCCTAGGGTATACTCTCACTTCGGTTGCCTTCGGTAAAAGATCATTAAGTATAGGGTGTTTTAGTTGTGGCCCTCTTGTCTAAACAAAGATCAATTGTCCCGTTCGTAAATGTTGCCTCAGAAAGGTTGCCTCGGAAATGTTGCCTCGAATATGATCTTAAGACATTAGGGTTATTACTAAGACGTCCTAACATTGCTTTAGTGATGATACGTCCCTTTCAAATTGACCCTTACAACTCCAACGACGGTGCTACCTACTTCTCAATAGTAGGATAGCATTGTCTAAAGGAAATAAGAACAGAAATAATCTTTTTTTGAGTAGGCAGATGCTAGTAGGTACTTGCTCAAATCAAACCTTTTCACACTTACACTCTTTCAAACAAAGTTTTCAAAAACACTTCGTAACACTCTTGAGGACTGATACAAGGGTTAAAACGAAGTAAAACAAAAACTTTTCAAAACAAACACACACAAGCAATTTATAAAGATGAGCTAGTACCTAAGAACCCGTGGAAAACCACGGATAGAAAGGGTGCTAATACCTCACTTTCTATAATCTACCCCCCGTACTCAAAATCTCAAAAAAAGGAATTTTTCTGTGCTTTTTTCCTTTCCAATTGGATAAAATAAAAGTCGGTGGCGACTCTTGCTTACCGCGACATTTTGCAAACACAAATGCAAAACAACATTTTAAAAAACAGTCGGTTCAACCACCGTATCACAGAGCTGGCGACCCTGCAGGGGACAAATAATTGGGGTATACCTTAGGATCTAGTTCATCATAAATTGCTTCTCTTGTTTGTTTTGGTTGCTTTACTTTTAAGGGTTTTGTTTTGGAGTTACTATAGATCCTAACCTGGATCTGGGGACACCTTTTAGGTAAGTAGAAATAAACTGTGAGGGAACTGTACGACGTAGACCGATATGGTTGAAGCAGTAGCTACATTGATGTGGCACATTGGTTGGTACCAGTATCCCTTGTGGAGAAACGAGGAGAATACGGGGCTGCTATGTGTGTCGTTAAGCATCAACTGACCTTAGAACCTTTAATCGACCAACTTGGCCATTAGGAAGTAGTGAGATAGCCGGCCTCGGTATAAAGCTGAGAACTGGTTGATACTCGATACTACACTCATTGAGACCATACTCTCGAGATAGTTTCGGCCGCAAGAAAAGATTGCATGAGCTGAAACCATGACCGATGGAGGATGGTAAGTGATATTGAGAACCTCTAGAACCCGGTTACTTTTGCTAGGACAGGTTGAAACCAACTGAACTTCAAGAGGGTACTACCTTTGACCTCATGCAAGCCTTAAACTTAAGGGCTTTTGTGTGAGTTGTTTGCCTTTGCCATGTCTGTTATCTGCTATACCTGTGTTGTTTCTATCATGACATCATGCATCATAACATAGCATGCATACCTCATTATACTAACCATTTCAAAGACCGAGGGAATTTATCTTTGTTCTGTTTTGCAGATTATGGCTTCCGTGCGCAGAAACACCATCCGAGTTAACTTTGTGCAAATACATGTTCAACTCAAAGAGTTATCCTCAAGAGTTTCTGAGACTTCTTCATTCATTAATATGATCGGTGGATCCGGAACTGACTGTTTAACGCTGGTTCGCGAAATGTCGCGGAAGCAAGAGTCGCCACCGTCTTTTATTTTCTCCAATATGGAAAGGACAAAAGCACAGAAAAATTCCTTATTGAGATTAGTTCTCGGTTCGGGAGGTAGATTTATACAAAGGGAAGGTATTAGCACCCTTTCTATCCATGGTTATCCATGGGCTCTTAGATACTTGCTCATTTGTGTTTTCAAAATGTTTGTTTGCTTTTCAAAGTGAGTGGGTTTGAAAAAGTTTCGTTTAAAATTTCAGTTTGACTCTTGTATCAGTCCTCAAGAGTGTTTGAAAAGTTGTTTTGAAAGCTTTTTGCAAAGTGTCGGTGTGAAAAGAAGTTTTTGATTTGTTTTAAATTAGAGCAAGTATCTATGAGTCATCTACCTACCCTAAGGAATTAGTCTGTGTAAATGTCCTTAAGGTAGTGCTATCCCACCATTGAGAGGTAGGTAGCACCACCGTTGGAGGTGTTCGGGTCAATTCGATTGTAAGGGACAGTGTGGTCACCGGGCAATAGTAAGATACCTTAGAAGCTACCCTTATGCCATTGATCTTTTTATTCTGAGGCAACCGTTCCGAGGCAACTTATTCGAGGCAACTGGATCAATGGAACATAAGGACTCACTAAGACGTCCTGTACTCGACGACCACGTTTCGAGGGGCAAGGCAACAGTGTGATCACCAGAGCAATAGTAGGACACCTTAGAAGCTACCCTTATGCCATGTTCATGGACATAAGGACTTACTAAAACGTTCTATACTCGATGACCACCTTTCGAGGGGCAAGGCAACAGTGAGGCGTACCCTAAGAGTGGTGTGTGAATTGTGTGTCATTTTCAGTTATTATTTGTCTTGTCATGCATTGGGTGAGCTACGCTTTGATTTTATTTTTGGACATTCATTCTTTCATGTGATTGTTTAACAGTTAAAGGTGCGGGAATTTAAAGTGCGGAAAAGATAAAGGTCCTACGTTATTACAAAGGCGCGGGTCTACATCGCCAAATTAATCCAGACCCGATTTAAAATAAAAATGCAGAAAATAAATGCCTAATTAACTATTACAGGGCTTTGGAGCAAATACATTATATTCACAAAAAAAGAAATAAATAAAATGCGCGAAAAGAAAATATAATCGAATGCGAGGGCGTTGGACCCTTTAAAGGAATTAAAATGAAATTATTAAAATAATTAAGTTAAATAAAGGAAATGACTTATTTTTTATGTTTTTGTATTTATGACATTAAAGAAAATTAAATTGGAATTTAAAAGTTAAATAATTCTAGTTCTAATTGTTTTTTAATTTATTAAAGAAAATTGTCTAAGTTAAACCTAATTTAAACCTAATTGATTAATTACAAGTATTTACAAAATTAATTAATGGTTAATAATAATTATAATAAGAAAATATAAATATTTATTTAAAAAGATAAAAATGTGCTAAAGACCTATTTTTTATATTTTTTAGTTATTAAGAGAAAAACATTAAAGTTAGCAACCTAAAATTACAACTAAATTAATTATTGAATTTATTTACAAAAAAATGTTGATGAATTAAATTAAAATAAAACATATTTTTATTTTTTATGATTTTTTTTTGGTTTTTTATATTAAATTGAATTAATTAGAAATAATAAAAACAAAATAGAAAAAAGAATGAAAGGAAAAGAAATAAAAATGCAAACTGTGGGGGGTGTAGACCCCAATTTTGGAGGTGACTTGATGAATTAGGCCCATTTGAATGAGGCCCCTTGCTGACTTTTTGGATCACATGCCTACGCGTTGACTGGAGTATTCCATGGACTCTTGGTTCTTGGCCACTGGATGGGTCATCAGGGACACATGGCAAGCAGAGGCGTTGGATGTATGATGGTCATTAGGATGGAAACTGCATGGGAACAAGTCAAACAAAATAATAGAAGTAATGTGAGGGGACCTGGGATTCGAACCCAGGTCCCAGTGTTTTCCAACCAACGCCTTAACCAATTGGACTATCAACGCGCTTTGCATATGAGATAAGAAACAAATAATATAAAATAAAATGAACATTAGTGTTATAAAATAAAAAAAAAGGCGCTGGATTCAAACCAGCCACTCACGCCATGCCACGCTAGCCTTCGTCCCCAATTGTACCTGTAATGAAAATGAAATAGCGGGGGTTTTAAACCCCCCCAAAACAATGTCCACAGAAAATAGCGAATAGCTCAGGGTGGAAAAGAAATTAGGCGCGATGGTTCAATTCCATTCAGTGGAAGGTGTTGATTTTGATGGTAGGGGTCTTAGGGTCCAATTGTTCCTGGTATGCAAAGCCCTAAAATCAGAACTCTGAAACCCTAAGCAATGGCCATGGTGAAATCGCGTACAGGCTTGGAAAACTCAATCAAATCATACTATCAGCTTCAAAACATTCACATTAGTCCAAATCCATGATTAAAAATGGAAAATACTGTATGAATAATGCGATACGAATATCAAAATTTTTAAAGGAAACCGGACTTGGTTATACCTGTTCTTGGCATATGAAGTGTTGAATTTGATTGGAATCGCTTCCTTAGGATGTCAGCAACGTGTTTTGATGAGAATGATAGTCTGAAACAGGCTTTAGAGGTGTTTTCAGTTTTGAAAAATCTTGGCCAAAATGCAAGTTTGTTCTGAGTATTGGGGCGCAGCTTAGGTCTCAATCCCGTGTTTGATCACTTGCATAGGCCTTATGTAACATGTTTTGATCAAAGTTATAGCCTCATAAAGCCTTGCCTTCATGTTCAAGATTCTCCATAAACCTCCATAATCAACCTTCCATTTTTGAACCATTTTTTGAATTCTTGCTCCATCTGGCCTTGAAACGAAATTGGGATGTTGCATGATGATGATTCAAAGCTAGTTAAGACCAAATATCCCCCTTAATTGAATTTCTTGATTTTCTTTTGATTTTAAAAGATTAAAAATTAATTAAATCCAATAAAATCAATAAAAAATGAAAAAATCAATTTTAAATATTGAGATAAAAGGTGGGACACGTGGGAAGCATGGCCAAGCTAATCCAAGTGGAAAAAGTGGGCCCCTTTTGTCAAAAATGAAATTTCAAGGATAAATGATTTTGGCCATTTCACAAAAATTTCCCAACTTCTCCAATGCATATCTTGCTCAATTTTTAAGCTTTGATCATGTTCTTGGACATTTTGGAAAGGTATTGAAGTCCTCTAACCAATGTATTTTGTCCCATGTCATTTTGATTTACCAATCTCAAGTTATGGTCTTTGACTTAAAGTCCCTTTTTGTTGACTTTTGAAAATGACCTATAATGTTGAAATTGATAACTTTTTGTGAGAGCATTTCTTGGACTTGGAGTGTGAAGATGAGTTGTAGGAAATGTCTTCCCCTTCAAGATGAGAATTGGATGGAATTTTTCTGATGAACCATGAAAAAGTTATGCCTTGGTCAAGTTACAATTGACTTTTCAACTGTCCAAAAATAGAAACTTTTGCATCTTGAGACTTTTTGAGCCATGCTTTTGAGAATCATGATCAAGCATTGATCAAATGATGTTTGTGGCTTCAAAATAAGATGTTGACCGAAAATTTTGACTTTTGACTGCCAAATGACCATTTTGCCCCTACAGTTGACTGTTGAGCAATTAGGGTTTTTGACTGTGCAACTTGACCTTGTGAGCCTTGAAACTTGACATGTAGGTGCTTGACAATGTTTATAGGCATAGGAGACTTGATTGAGCTCTTGAAAACTTCAACTTCCTTGTGAGAACCAAAACCCTAGTTTGACTGGCTTAGGAGGATGGTTTGACTGTGTGGCCCTTGAGTAAACTTGAACCAATTGTGGATGATTCTTGTCAAAACTTTGAAGATTATGGGAGGGTAAATTTTGGGGTACAACAGTTGCCCCTGTTCAATCTTCTTAGACCTGAGGATGTAGATTGGCTTGTGTGCCTTTCGTGATCCGAGGGTGGAAGATGATTGAACACTAGAGTGCCCAGAAATTTGCACTCACATAGTAGAGTATCAGCAGTGTGATAGAGGGAATGGGCTTACAGATGCCATTTGGAGAGGTGGTGGATAGTAGGATGGGCTTATAGATGCCATCTGGAGGTGTCGATCGCATAAGAGATTCCTTAGCGAGAACTTGCGTATCTGAGAAAGAAAGAAAATTACCTGGTCTGTTACAGGAGTTGACTTTAAAACTCTTTACGTAGACGTGCCCTGGCTGGATACAGGAATCGAATCTTAAAATTCTTTAGACGTGCCCTGTCAAGATACAGGAATCAGATCTTCAAACTCTTCAGACGTGCCCTGTCAAGATGCAGGAATCGAGTCTGGTACTGTAGTCGTCAACAGATACTCCCTGGCAAGATACAGGAATCGGATCTTCGAACTCTTCAGACGTGCCCTGTCAAGATACAGGAATCGAGTCTGGTACTGTAGTCGTCAACAGATACTCCCTGGCAAGATACAGGAATCGGATCTTCGAACTCTTCAGACGTGCCCTGTCAAGATACAGGAATCGAGTCTGGTACTGTAGTCGTCAACAGATACTCCCTGGCAAGATACAGGAATCGGATCTTCGAACTCTTCAGACGTGCCCTGTCAAGATATAGGAATCGAGTCTGGTACTGTAGTCGTCAACAGATACTCCCTGGTAAGATACAGGAATCGGATCTTCGAACTCTTCAGACGTGCCTTGTCAAGATACAGGAATCGAGTCTGGTACTGTAGTCGTCAACAGATACTCCCTGGCAAGATACAGGAATCGGATCTTCGAACTCTTCAGACGTGCCCTGTCAAGATACAGGAATCGAGTCTGGTACTGTAGTCGTCAACATATACTCCCTGGCAAGATACAGGAATCGGATCTGGAATCACGACAGTTGATAGCATTTATCTTTGTATTAACTTTTGTCCTGAAAAGACAAAACGTTAGTTGTATGTGATGTCATGATGTATGACCTGCGAGATGCTCTCAGAATGAATGAGATTGTATGTTCATGATGCGTATATGCATGCTATAATGTATGAAGATGTGTTGTTTATGAATGTATGTTTTCGTCTTAGGAAAATAAATCCTAGACGGATGCCGGGAAGTCAAATCCTGGGCTGATGTGAATAGCATTCTTTGTTTCCACTGGGGAGTGATGGTTGCAAGAATAAACCGGTAGGAGAAGATGACTCCGTTGGGGGGATAAACTTGTTGGAGAGATTACTCTGCGGGGAGAAAATTATTCTAGCGATCTGGCTGGGGAACAATACTCTGTGGGGAGAGAGGTACTCTTGTTGAGATGTTGGTAGTAACTTCGTTGGGGATACCGTCGTTATATTGGAAGTTTTAATAGACTCCGCTAGGGATAAGAAGACTTCGCCGAGGACGATCTTTCTGTGGCTTTTGGCTGAGGATAACCCAGTTATAAGCTCTGGCAGAGCATAACCTTTGAATAAAGCCGGGAGACGCGTTCGTGCTCTGCGAGGGATAAGCTTCCAGAATCTACTGGGGATAAGCTTCCTGCTGGGGAGATGACTCCAACCTTTCCTGGAGAAATCTGGATTGGGTTCTCCTGGGGAAGTTTTGAACTATATTGGGGAAGTGACTCCATCGAATGTTTGATATACCGCCGGGGAACAATCTTTAGGCCAAGACTGCCGGGGATGCTTGTTAAGAATGTCCATATATTGTGCTGGGGAATGTTGAGATCTGCTGGAGGATACTCAACTTCCTTAAGGTTAATAATAGCTTTGCTTGGGGAGAGTGCATTGACTTGCTGGCTCACTCTCTGGGGAGTCAAGATATGCTGGTTATGTTCTTCAGCTGAACCTACCTTGATACCTTGGTGGATAGAGCAGTTAGATCGCTTAGACAATTCTTTATTGCCCATGTTTCTGTGGGAGAAGACACTGGTGGGGTCTTGATAACTGCCGTTTGACAAACCTTCTTCTGATAGGCAAGTGACGAGATGCCGGGACATAGTCGTACGCTTTTGATGCCTAACTTTTGCCTGGACCGCCCCTTCGGGTTTTCAGTCCACCGGGATACCCTTTTTTGCCCAAGCCGCCTTTTCAGGTTTTCGGCTTGCCGGGTGTACAGATTTTTTCTATTTCATCCCTTATTTTTGCCCGAACCCTTTTGGTTCGCCGGGAAGCCCTTATTTTTGCCTAGGTGTGTCAACCTAGCGGGTCTTTGATTATGCGTAGTATTTTTTGACTATGTCCATGCTCTCAGGATGTAGGGAGGTGCCCCTGTTGGTAGTGTTGTGTTATCATACCACTAGAAGATCTTCGTTTGATCGTCTAATGCCCCAAGTGACTCAGGCGGAGATTTACCCCAGGCTATTAGGCATTTGAGAGATTCTCCGAATCTTGACTTAACTGCCCCAGATGATGGACAATGATCATGTCTGCCTCTTGATTGGAAGTGCTTCTTCCACTTGAGCTTTTGTTGAGAAGATTTTGTTCACTGGATATTCGTCGTGCGAATTTCTCTGCTGTTCAAACAAGAAGTCATATGCAAACAAGGTTATGTTAAAAATGCAACGCTTATGTCTGTCTTGAAGATTTTGAAAATGCATTCTTTTTCATAAAACAAGTGAATGTTTGTAAAACGTGATGCCAACTCCGTATTTACCGTAGGCCTTAAGGAGTCAGGATACCTTTCGTAACAGTGTGCTTTCAAACTAACCCATGCTTCAGCTAGGACTTTTGAGGGTTATAACGTGGCCTGGTTCACGGTTTAAGAAACAAAGGATAAAGGCTCAAATTATTTGTACCCACCCGCTCTTCGTGATGTTCTTCAAACCTAGGCTCAGTTGATCGTGTGTTAGACCTTGTTTGAGTCTTTGCCCTGACGTTCCAATGATGGTTCAGATATTGATGATTTATTCTGAATAGGCAGTCATGTTTTTGGTTGAGGGTTTGTATGACCTCTTTCTTTTTGATTTTGCTATCCCTAAATTTTGCCTGAACTGTTTCTTTTGTGATTACAGTCAGCGGGATGCCCCAGTTTTGTAAGTCTCCTTCGTAGGTTTGGACTTATTGGGTTTTTCTTTTTGAGATATAATGACTGCCTGTCCTTATGTTCATTCGGAACCATCGCTGTCTTTTGTTTTGTAAGGACTTCTTTGGTGCTATTCGTTGTGCACTTGGATCAGCTGAGAGAACTACCCTGCCCCAGGTTGTGATTAAGGGTTTTAATTTTCGAAAAGAAAACTCCTACTTCTTTGGCTCAAAGGGGTTGACGAGGGATTATCATCCTTATAACTCCAGTGTTTAGGGATTGAAACAATGCCTGTACCTCATCAGCGGGGTCTGTTCAAAAGCATACTGTAAAAATCGTGGTATCTTTTCGTCATCCTCCCTCAAGAGGCTTAGAGTTTTTAATTGAGAGTTGACATCAAAAAATGAAAGCAGTTTGAATATAGCGAATGCGAATATATTGCTTCAAAACAGACATATGCGATGCATTAATGAAATAACAACGTTTAACATGAATAAATGTTTGAACAATCAAAAGAAAATTACAACTTGAAAAATTCTAATGAACAAAAGTCTTCTAGCCTCAGGGCTTGTCACTTCAAATGGTGAATCCCGTAGGGATGGTAGGAGCATTCAGCCTGGCCCACCTGGGTGAAATCCACAGCTCCTTCATTAATCAGATCTTGGACCTTGTTCTTCAGAGCCCAACAGTCGGCAGTGTCGTGTCCAGGACTATCAGAGTGGTATGCATATCTTTTGTTGGGATGATAGTTAGGAGCAGAGATGTTGGGATTCCGGGGAGGAGCTCTTAGTGTAATCAGATTCAACCTCAACAGGTGTTGTAAAGCTTGAAACAACGGCACGTTGAGCTGGGTGAAATGCCTCTGGGGCTTGCTCTGATCAACCTGTTGCTCTGGGCGAGTTTGTGGTCGGACCTGTGAAGTGGTAGCAATTTGGCGAGGTCTATTCTTCACCATACCAGACTCTTGTCCTCTTGGAAGCTGATCAATGCCTTGGTCCCTGGATTGGGCTGGTTGCTTCATGTCTTGATGAAGCTGACTGATCATGGTCCTCAACTCTTCTTGCTCCCGAGCCAAACCTTGGATGAGAGCCCTTTGCCCCAGCATCTGGGTTTTCAATGTATCTACTTCAGCTTGTAGACGTTTCATTCGTTCGTCCTTGTCATCTTCAGCACTGTTCTTGGCCAAATTCCCCATGAGGAGTGTTCTTAACTCTTCTTGCCCCTTGGATAGGCTTACGAAGATCTCCCTGAACTGAGTCTCTTGAGCACGAAGACCCTGGTTATCTTGTTGGGAAGCCATTGCTGAAATAAACAGCGACGAAGGTAAGTGACCTGTCAAAGGGGTACCTGTAATGCAATGACATGTTTGATATGCATGTAATGTTTTCAAGGATCTCGCAGGGTAATCAAGAAAATTGTTAGAGTTGGAAACTGGTAACTTGATTGAAGGAACTTCATGTTGTCGAGAGTCCTTCTTCAAGGGTCAAGGCTCACCATATCCAGTGGGTCATAGCCCCTGACAACCTTGTCTAGAGGAAAATAAATCCCCTTTTCCCCTTGCTGGACAGTTGGTTCATCATGACCTGCATCACAAGCCCTTGGGATCCTTGAAATGGGTTAGTCTTTATGTAGGATGCATGCAATGGTATGATGTCATGATGCATGGGGTAATGTGGGTAAACCCTGTTATGAGTCCCTAATTAAGGACTGTAAACAAAACCTGCAAGAAACTCAGTAACCCTGTTATGAGTCCCAATTAGGGACTATAAACAAAACCTGCAAGAAACTTAGTAACCCTGTTATAAGTCCCAATTAGGGACTATAAACAAGACCTGCAAGAAAACTCAATAAACCCTGTTATGAGTCTCAATTAGGGACTATAAACAAAACCTGCAAGAAAACTCAAGTGTCAGATAACAAGTAGTCAAGTTGGAAGGCACACAAGTCACACAAGAGAAGCCCTTAGAGTTTAGGCCAGCATGGGGTCTGGGTATTACCCTCTTGAAGTTGGTGGGCTCAACCTGTCCTATTAGAAGTAACCGAGTTCTAAGGGTCCCAATATCACTGGATTGCTTTCATTATTCATCGTTTCGATTTAGCCACTGACTGGCGATCAAAATATCCCAAGAAAACAACCCTCAACTGAGTGTAGTATCGAGTATCAACCGACTTCGGACTACACCAAAGTAGTTATCTCACTACCCTAAAGAGGCCAAGATGGTTCAATTAAGGTTCCTAAGGTCTGTTGATGCTTCAAGACACCACGCGGAGGCCCCGTACTCTCCTTGACTGAACTCAAGGGTTACCGGTACACACCAAAGTGCCACATCAACGTAGCAGACTGCTTCAACCATGTCGGTATACCCCGCACAGTTCCCTCACAGCCTTGTTGCTACTTTCTAAGAAGGTATCCCCAGATCCGGGTTAGGATCTATAGAACTCCCAAGACAGTCCCACAATTTAAAGCAAACAAGTCAAAGCAATTGAAAACACAGTTATGAACTATCCTAAGGTACACCTCACTTTAAGATATCCCCAGCAGAGTCGCCAGTTCTATGATCGGTGGATCCGGAACTGACTGTTTAACGCTGGTTCGCGAAATGTCGCGGAAGCAAGAGTCGCCACCGTCTTTTATTTTCTCCAATATGGAAAGGACAAAAGCACAGAAAAATTCCTTATTGAGATTAGTTCTCGGTTCGGGAGGTAGATTTATACAAAGGGAAGGTATTAGCACCCTTTCTATCCATGGTTATCCATGGGCTCTTAGATACTTGCTCATTTGTGTTTTCAAAATGTTTGTTTGCTTTTCAAAGTGAGTGGGTTTGAAAAAGTTTCGTTTAAAATTTCAGTTCGACTCTTGTATCAGTCCAAAAGAGTGTTTGAAAAGTTGTTTTGAAAGCTTTTTGCAAAGTGTCGGTGTGAAAAGAAGTTTTTGATTTGTTTTGAATTAGAGCAAGTATCTATGAGTCATCTACCTACCCTAAGGAATTAGTCTGTGTAAATGTCCTTAAGGTAGTGCTATCCCACCATTGAGAGGTAGGTAGCACCACCGTTGGAGGTGTTCGGGTCAATTCGATTGTTAGGGACAGTATGGTCACCGGGCAATAGTAAGATACCTTAGAAGCTACCCGTATGCCATTGATCTTTTTATTCCGAGGCAACTTATTCGAGGCAACTGGATCAATGGAACATAAGGACTCACTAAGACGTCCTGTACTCGACGACCACGTTTCGAGGGGCAAGGCAACAGTGTGATCACCAGAGCAATAGTAGGACACCTTAGAAGCTACCCTTATGCCATGTTTATGGACATAAGGACTTACTAAAACGTCCTATACTCGATGACCACCTTTCGAGGGGCAAGGCAACAGTGAGGCGTACCCTAAGAGTGGTGTGTGAATTGTGTGTCATTTTCAGTTATTATTTGTCTTGTCATGCATTGGGTGAGCTACGCTTTGATTTTATTTTTGGACATTCATTCTTTCATGTGATTGTTTAACAGTTAAAGGTGCGGGAATTTAAAGTGCGGAAAAGATAAAGGTCCTACGTTATTACAAAGGCGCGGGTCTACATCGCCAAATTAATCCAGACCCGATTTAAAATAAAAATGCAGAAAATAAATGCCTAATTAACTATTACAGGGCTTTGGAGCAAATACATTATATTCACAAAAAAAGAAATAAATAAAATGCGCGAAAAGAAAATATAATCGAATGCGAGGGCGTTGGACCCTTTAAAGGAATTAAAATGAAATTATTAAAATAATTAAGTTAAATAAAGGAAATGACTTATTTTTTATGTTTTTGTATTTATGACATTAAAGAAAATTAAATTGGAATTTAAAAGTTAAATAATTCTAGTTCTAATTGTTTTTTAATTTATTAAAGAAAATTGTCTAAGTTAAACCTAATTTAAACCTAATTGATTAATTACAAGTATTTACAAAATTAATTAATGGTTAATAATAATTATAATAAGAAAATATAAATATTTATTTAAAAAGATAAAAATGTGCTAAAGACCTATTTTTTATATTTTTTAGTTATTGAGAGAAAAACATTAAAGTTAGCAACCTAAAATTACAACTAAATTAATTATTGAATTTATTTACAAAAAAATGTTGATGAATTAAATTAAAATAAAACATATTTTTATTTTTTATGATTTTTTTTTGGTTTTTTATATTAAATTGAATTAATTAGAAATAATAAAAACAAAATAGAAAAAAGAATGAAAGGAAAAGAAATAAAAATGCAAACTGTGGGGGGTGTAGACCCCAATTTTGGAGGTGACTTGATGAATTAGGCCCATTTGAATGAGGCCCCTTGCTGACTTTTTGGATCACATGCCTACGCGTTGACTGGAGTATTCCATGGACTCTTGGTTCTTGGCCACTGGATGGGTCATCAGGGACACATGGCAAGCAGAGGCGTTGGATGTATGATGGTCATTAGGATGGAAACTGCATGGGAACAAGTCAAACAAAATAATAGAAGTAATGTGAGGGGACCTGGGATTCGAACCCAGGTCCCAGTGTTTTCCAACCAACGCCTTAACCAATTGGACTATCAACGCGCTTTGCATATGAGATAAGAAACAAATAATATAAAATAAAATGAACATTAGTGTTATAAAATAAAAAAAAAGGCGCTGGATTCAAACCAGCCACTCACGCCATGCCACGCTAGACTTCGTCCCCAATTGTACCTGTAATGAAAATGAAATAGCGGGGGTTTTAAACCCCCCCAAAACAATGTCCACAGAAAATAGCGAATAGCTCAGGGTGGAAAAGAAATTAGGCGCGATGATTCAATTCCATTCAGTGGAAGGTGCTGATTTTGATGGTAGGGGTCTTAGGGTCCAATTGTTCCTGGTATGCAAAGCCCTAAAATCAGAACTCTGAAACCCTAAGCAATGGCCATGGTGAAATCGCGTACAGGCTTGGAAAACTCAATCAAATCATACTATCAGCTTCAAAACATCCACATTAGTCCAAATCCATGATTAAAAATGGAAAATACTGTATGAATAATGCGATACGAATATCAAAATTTTTAAAGGAAACCGGACTTGGTTATACCTGTTCTTGGCGTATGGAGTGTTGAATTTGATTGGAATCGCTTCCTTAGGATGTCAGCAACGTGTTTTGATGAGAATGATAGTCTGAAACAAGCTTTAGAGGTGTTTTCAGTTTTGAAAAATCTTGGCCAAAATGCAAGTTTGTTCTGAGTATTGGGGCGCAGCTTAGGTCTCAATCCCGTGTCTGATCACTTGCATGGGCCTTATGTAACATGTTTTGATCAAAGTTATAGCCTCATAAAGCCTTGCCTTCATGTTCAAGATTCTCCATAAACCTCCATAATCAACCTTCCATTTTTGAACCATTTTTTGAATTCTTGCTCCATCTGGCCTTGAAACGAAATTGGGATGTTGCATGATGATGATTCAAAGCTAGTTAAGACCAAATATCCCCCTTAATTGAATTTCTTGATTTTTCTTTTGATTTTAAAAGATTAAAAATTAATTAAATCCAATAAAATCAATAAAAAATGAAAAAATCAATTTTAAATATTGAGATAAAAGGTGGGACACGTGGGAAGCATGGCCAAGCTAATTCAAGTGGAAAAAGTGGGCCCCTTTTGTCAAAAATGAAATTTCAAGGATAAATGATTTTGGCCATTTCACAAAAATTTCCCAACTTCTCCAATGCATATCTTGCTCAATTTTTAAGCTTTGATCATGTTCTTGGACATTTTGGAAAGGTATTGAAGTCCTCTAACCAATGTATTTGGTCCCATGTTATTTTGATTTACCAATCTCAAGTTATGGTCTTTGACTTAAAGTCCCTTTTTGTTGACTTTTGAAAATGACCTATAATGTTGAAATTGATAACTTTTTGTGAGAGCATTTCTTGGACTTGGAGTGTGAAGATGAGTTGTAGGAAATGTATTCCCCTTCAAGATGAGCATTGGATGGAATTTTTCTGATGAACCATGAAAAAGTTATGCCTTGGTCAAGTTACAGTTGACTTTTCAACTGTCCAAAAATAGAAACTTTTGCATCTTGAGACTTTTTGAGCCATGCTTTTGAGAATCATGATCAAGCATTGATCAAATGATGTTTGTGGCTTCAAAATAAGATGTTGACCGAAAATTTTGACTTTTGACTGCCAAATGACCATTTTGCCCCTACAGTTGACTGTTGAGCAATTAGGGTTTTTGACTGTGCAACTTGACCTTGTGAGCCTTGAAACTTGACATGTAGGTGCTTGACAATGTTTATAGGCATAGGAGACTTGATTGAGCTCTTTAAAACTTCAGCTTCCTTGTGAGAACCAAAACCCTAGTTTGACTGGCTTAGGAGGATGGTTTGACTGTGTGGCCCTTGAGTAAACTTGAACCAATTGTGGATGATTCTTGTCAAAACTTTGAAGATTATGGGAGGGCAAATTTTGGGGTACAACAATTAAGATACATGGTCAGCTTCTTAGCCTGGTTACCTCAAAGTTTGATAAGCAGATGATGAGTGTGCTTTTCCAGTTCTTCGATCCCGTGCATCATTGCTTCACCTTTCCAGACTACCAGTTGGTTCCTACTTTGGAAGAGTTTTCTCACTTATTGGGCATATCCATCCTTGAGCAGATGCCCTTCATAGGTATGGAAGAGACTCCTAGACTAGAAGACATTGCTTCAGCTCTACATCTAAAAAGGGCTAATGTAGTATCCAATTGGCAAACACGAAGCGAGTTTGAAGGTTTCTCAGCCAAGTTTCTGATGGATCAAGCTCAGCTATTCTGGGATAGTTTAGACTTTCAGGATTTCGAAGATATCTTGGCTCTCCTTATCTACGGTTTGGTTCTCTTCCCGAATTCATATTCCTTCATAGATGTGAATGCCGTGAAGATATTCCTTTCTCGCAATGCCGTGCCTACTCTACTGGTTGATATCTTGCATGCCCTCTACACTCGTACTGCGTGTAAAAGAGGGACTCTTATATGTTGTATGTCGTTGCTGTCAAGGTGGTTTGTTTCGCACCTCCCTAAGTCTGTGCTGAAGAATGAGGAAGGTTTGGGATGGTCTTACAGGATAATGTCACTTGCCCATACAGATATTCTTTGGAGCTCCCGGGTTATGGAAAGCACTGCTGTCATTGATCGTTGTGGGGGTACCCTAATGTCCCGTTGCTTGGAATCAGAGGGGGTATAACCTATAATCCTTGTCTAGCTTTGCAATAGTTTGGTCGTGCTCAGAGAGACGGACCCCATGAGTTACTTCTTACAGATATTTCATTTGACTACAAGGAAGACGTTGATGAGCATCGCCGAAGGTTTATACGAGCTTAGGGCATGGTGAACAGATCTGACCCTTAAGAGCTAGGACCAAGGACTTCCCTTCCTATGCAGCCCTACCTACAATGGGTCTGAGCTCGTGCCCAGAAGCTTGGGATGCCCTATGAAGCTGTATTACCAGTAATTGTGGAACCTACTAATGAAGAAGGCATTCCTTATACAGTTCTTTATCCCTACATGCCCACTGATCTTGGGGCGTTGCAGAGATCCTGAATTCAACTGAAAGAGGAGAGGGATACCTACCGGGAAAAGTACCATGAGCAAGAAAGGAAGATCTTGAAGCTCACCAGGCAGCTCGAGAATGAAAGAACGATTAATGACTACGTCAGCACCAAGGGGAAGCGTCCATGGGATTTCTGATTTTGCTTTTTCTAGTTTAGATTTTTTTTCCGTTTATTTCTTTGTAACGCCTCAAAGGCATTGTTGAACCTTTTTAAAAGTTAATCTAATAAAGTTTGTTTTATTTTTGGTTTGAAAATTTAAATCTCCCAAAGTCTTTGAAATCATTACATATGCATCCCATTATCATGCACACCATTACAAGTACCATTACAAGTTTCTCATCTTCTTCGCTGTTTATTTCAGCACGAAATGTCTTCTGATCAAGCCATCAAATATCTTCAAGAACAGAACGCCCAATTCTAGCAGATGTTCTTAAGTCTGGCTAAAGGGTAAGAGGATTTGAAAGCTCTCATTCTGAAAGAGAAAGAGAAGAAGAAGAAGAAGAAGAAGAAGGTCATTATTCTGAGTATGGGCAAAAGGTTTGGGGATAAGTTGAAACAGCAAGCTGATCTGTCCTTTTCATACAAGGAAGGGGAGAACCAAGAAGAAGAAAAGGGCCCCAGTCCTGCGGTTTCTGATAATGATACAGATTATGATGATGAGAAATATCCTCCTGCTGAGGATAGGTACAAGCAGTTAGAAGACCGGTTAAGTGCTATGGAGATTTAGAAGATCCCTGGGTTGGATTTCGGAGAACTAGGATTGGTATCGGGAGTGGTGATCCCTCATAAGTTTAAAGCTCCTATTTTTGCCAAGTACGATGGAGTATCCTGTCCAAAACTTCATCTCCGCTCGTATGTCAGGAAAATCCAACCCCACACTGCTGATAGAAATATGTGGGTGCATTTCTTTCAAGATAGTCTGTCAGGGACTCAGCTTGAATGGTTTTATCAGTTGGAAGGAGCCAATGTCCGAAACTGGGAAGACCTTGCTGCTGCTTTTTACAGGCAATATCAGTATAACGCCTACCTTGCTCTCACTCGTACTCAACTTCAGGGTATGTCTATGGGTGCAAGTGAAGGTTTTAAGGACTATGCTCAAAAGTGGAGAGATTTGGCTGGAAGAGTCCAACCCCCTTTGTCTGACAGGGAGTTGGTTGACATGTTTCTGGGGATGTTATCTAGTCCATTCTTCAATCATCTGATCGGCAGTTTGTCATCTGGGTTTACTGAGTTGATCTTGACTGGGGAGAGAGTAGAAGCTGGTATCCGAAGTGGTAAGATACAGAAGGATACTTCATCAAGTGCAGTAAAGAAGCCTTTCACTAGTAAGAAAGAAGCTAGTGCAGTCTATGGCTCGAGGAGCCAAAGAAGACCTGAACACCGTCAAGCAGTAAACGCGGTAGTGATATCAAGACCCACCGTTGCTCCACAATGCAACAATCAACAAAGGGTGGAAAGACCACAGAGGCAGTACACTCGGCTCAATATGACCTTGTCTCAAATTCTACCACAACTATTGAAGACCAACCTGGTAACTCTGAGGGAGGCCCCGAAGAACCCTAACACCATTTCTCCTCAATATAACCTGAATGCCCACTGCGCCTATCATTCCGAAAGTCCAGGTCATGATACAAACTACTCTTGGGCCTTGAAGAATAAGGTGCAAGACTTGATCGAAGCCAAAGAGATTGAGTTTGACACTCCGGAGAAGCCCAACATCATAACTGCTCCTATGCCCAAACATGGTCATGGAGTAAATTTTGTGGACGATGATTTATTTATGACCTCCGTGGAAGAAATTTCTACTCCTTTGATGATAGTTAAGAAGAATCTATTGTTGGCCGGTTTATTTCCGGGCTGTGGCGAAGGTTGCCACATATGTTCAATTCTGCCTGCCGGTTGCCACTTATTGAAATCAGGAGTTCAACGCCTGATGAACAACAAAGAGATCCTGTTCGAAAAGACTATGATTCCGTTGGTTCCAATTCAAGACGTTTCTATCATAACCATTTCCGCCAATCCTTCCCAGGTTTCCTCGAAAAAGCCTGTTAGGATTACACCCGTTCCAAGAATTGCTCCGTTAATAATTATTGTCCCTGGTCCTATCCCATACACTTCAGATAAGGCTGTCCCTTGGCACTATGGGGACGATGTGTATTACCATGGAGTTAAGCAAGACTTAAAGAGTGAGGAAGATGATATCAGCAATATTGTCGGGGCTAGCAAGGTCACCAGAAGCGGAAGACTCTTTTCTCCCGAGATTTCCCCCCCGAGTGTCCACAAACCTGTTGTCATTCCATCTGCTAGTACATCAGCTACTATCCCATTTCCTATTCCAGTTATCACCCCTGTCGCCGAGCCATCTGGGACTCGGGGAAAAGAAATCACAGGTGAGCCTGCCCGGACGGAGGCACCTAAGAAGATCATTGTAGAAACCTCTAAGCAGGAGATAGAGGAAATTCTGAAGATTATCAAGAAGAGCGACTACAACATAGTCGAGCAGCTGGAGCAGACCCCGTCAAAAATCTCCATGTTGTCCTTGTTATTATGTTTCGAAGCCCATGCAAAGGCTTTAATTTCTTTCCTAAAACTGCGCATGTGCCGCAGGAAACTTTGGCTGATCAATTCAAAGATTGCGTAGCTAGTTTGACTGCCGACAATGGGTTGGGTTTCTCAGACGCAGATTTGACTTCTAAAGGAAGAAATCATAATGACACTCTGCATGTCTCGATCGAGTGCAGGGGCAATACTATGGCCCATGTACTGGTGGATACCAGGTCCTCATTGAATGTTCTGCCAAAGAAACCATTAGACCGTCTGGACTGTGAAGGTTTGATTCTAAAGCCGAGCAATATTGTGGTCAGGGCTTTCGACTGGTCAAAAAGGATGGTGCACGGGGAGGTGGACGTCCCTGTTAAAGTTGGATCTCAGACTTTTGCATCTACTTTCTACGTGATGGATATCAGACCATCATATTCTTGCTTGTTGGGTTGCCCTTGGATTCATAAGGTTGGGGCAGTGACTTCCCCGCTCCACCAAATGTTGAAATATCCAGTGAAGGGGAAGATTGTCATGGTACAAGGTGAGGAGGAGTACATGGTGAGTCATCTCAATTCCTTTCTCTATGTGGAGATGGACGGGGAGTTAATCGAAACCCCTTGTCAGAACTTTGAAGAGGTCCCCCAGACTTTGGCGTCAACTGAAGTTGCTACTGACAAACCTCCGATGAAGATGGCTTCTCTCAAGGGTGCCAGGGCTATAATTGAAAAAGGTGGGTGTGCAAATTGGGGTCAGCTCCCTGATTCCACACACAAAACTGACAAGTTTGGTTTGGGCTTTACTACAGGGGCTCAAAGGGCTGTTAGGCGCGCGCGGATTGGAAGACCTCCTCTGCACATCAGTAATCAGGGAGTGAATGCAATTGAGGACAGTGAAGAAGATTCAGATATCAACAGTTGGATCTACACGACAACCAATGATGGATTGAACAACTGGACGACGAAGGACTTCATACCTATTTCTTTTATTCCACAGTAATTGGCTTTTGTTTTGAGATTTGTAATAAACAGATTGAAACTTTATGGCCCGGTGCCTTGCCCGAGGCACCTTGGCTTTGCTTGTGAGGGCTTATTATTTGTCATTTTCATATATCATCAATAAAGCATTGGAAGTTTTCTTGCATTACAAATTTTGCGCTCCTTGTTTTTCTTTTTCTGTCTCTCGCTTTATCAAAAACAGTTATTGTCTTACACACACTCACATATCATAATGCGGATCCATATCCACTATGGATCCCATTGATAACAGCTCTGCTACTGCCAGTTATAACTTTGAAAATCGGATCAACCAAGTCGAGGACGAAGGTGAGGATGATTGTGAGGTGCCCGGAGAACTTTCTAGACTGTTACTACAGGAAGAGAGGGCCATACAGCCTCATGAAGAGCCGGTTGAATCAGTGAATTTGGGTACAGAGGAAGACAAGAAAGAGGTTAAGATAGGTGTGAATCTGGAGCCTAGTGTCAAGCAACGGTTGATACAAATTCTATGCGACTATGTTGAGATCTTCTCTTGGTCTTATGAGGATATGCCTGGTTTGGACACTGATATTATGGTACACCGCATGCCAACCAAAGAAGATTGTCCTCCAGTAAAGCAGAAGGTTTGCTGTATGCGCCCTGAGATGTCTGAGAAAATCAAAGCTGAAGTCATGAAACAGTTCGACGTGGGATTTTTAGCAGTCACTTCTTATCCACAGTGGGTTGCCAATGTTGTTCTGGTGCCTAAGAAGGATGGTAAGGTACGAATGTGTGTGGACTATAGAGATCTGAACAAGGCGATCCCCAAGGATGATTTCCCGCTTCCTCACATCGATGTTCTAGTTGACAACACCGCGCAGCATAAGATCTTCTCCTTTATGGATGGTTTTTCTGGTTACAATCAGATCAAGATGGCTCTCGAGGACGTGGAAAAGACCACCTTCATTATGCAGTGGGGCACCTTCTATTACAAAGTAATGCCTTTCGGGTTGAAGAATGTCGGGGAAACATATCAGCGCGCCATGGTTGCTTTATTCCACGACATGATTCACCATGAGATTGAGGTTTATGTTGATAACATGATCGCCCGATCCCAGACTGAGGAAGAACACCATGACCATCTCCAGAAACTATTTGACAGGTTGAAGATGTACAAGCTGAGTTAAACCCGAACAAATGCACCTTCGGGGTAAGGTCTGGTAAGCTGCTGGGCTTCGTCGTCAGAGATAAAGGTATTCAGGTGGATCCTGCAAAGGTGAAGGCTATACAGGAGATGCCGGCTCCCCGTGCAGAAAAGGAAGTTAGAAGCTTTTTGGGACGTCTAAATTACATTTCCAGATTCATTTCACATATGACTGCTACTTGTGAGCCAATCTTCAAGCTGTTGAAGAAAGATCAAGTGGTAAGATGGAATGATGAATGTCAGACTGCTTTCGAAAGGATCAAGGAATACATCCAAGAGCCTCCAATTCTGATGCCTCCAATTAAAGGAAGACCTTTGATCTTATACTTGACAGTACTGGATAATTCAATGGGGTGTTTGCTGGGGCAGCATGACGAGTCTGGCCGAAAAGAGCACGCTATTTACTATCCTAGCAAAAAGTTTACCGACTGTGAGACCCGATACTTATTGCTCGAGAAAATTTGCTGCACTTTGGCATGGGCTGCTGGCCGGCTGAGACAGTATATGATGACTCACACTACCCTATTGATATCAAAGATGGATCCAATCAAGTATATCTTCGAAAAGCCTGCCTTGTCCGGAAGAATATCAAGATGGCAGATGATCTTGACTGAGTATGACATCTAATATACAACCCAAAAAGAAATCAAGGGGAGTGTATTGGCAGATCATTTAGCGCATCAAGCCGTGGATGACTACCAATCCATGAATTTCGAATTCCCGGATGAGAACATCATGTTGGTGACCGACTGTGAAGAACCTGGACCGGATGAAGGACCCGAGGAAGGATCCCAATGGTCTATGTATTTTGATGAAGCCTCGAACGCATTGGGTAATGGTATTGGCGCTATGATCATATCTCCTGAGGGCGGTCATACTCCGTTCACCTCCTAATTATGTTTTAACTGCACCAACAATATGGCGGAGTATGAAGCATGCATCATGGGCCTTCGAGCTGTTATTTACCTGAGGATTAAGTTCTTGAGTGTATTCGGAGATTCTGCTCTGGTGATCAGTCAGATCAAAGGCGAGTGGGATACGAAACACCTAAATCTTATTCCTTACAAAGAGTATGTATTGGCGTTGCTCCCACATTTTGAGGAGATAACCTTTGAACACTTCCCAAGAGAGGAGAATCAGTTAGCGGACGCGCTAGCTACCATGTCTTCTATGTTCAAAGTCAGGTGGGACAATGAAGCTCCCCATATTACCATTGAGAGGTTGGACGAACCCGCACATTGTTGTGACATTGAGACTGAAGAGGTGGCAGATAAACCCTGGTTCCACGAGGTAAAGAGGTACCTTGAGGCTCAAGAGTACCCCGAGGGTGCATCTGTTAATGATAAGAAGTTCTTGAGAAGGTTCACTGCGAAGTTCTTCATTAGCAATGGGATTCTTTATAAGCGTAACCATGATTCGACCTTACTGAAACGTGTGGACAAAAGCGAGGCAGAAAAGATAATGACAGAGTTACATGAAGGTACCTTCGAAACTCATTCCAGTGGACATACCATGGCAAAGAAAATCCTACGGGCAGGATATTATTGGTCCACTATGGAAGCCGATTGTTATCAGCACTCTCGGACTTGTCATAAATGCCAACTCTATGCTGATAAGGTGAATATATCTCCAGTTCCTCTAAATGTTTTGACAGCTCCTTAGCCTTTTGCAATGTGGGGCATTGATATGATCGGCGAGATCAGACCTACTGTGTCTAAAGGGCATCGTTTCATTCTGGTGGCTATTGATTACTTTACAAAGTGGGTTGAGGCAGCTTCCTTTGCTACAGTAACCAAGAACGTCGTGGTGCGGTTTATCCAACACAATCTGATCTGTCGATATGGTGTACCAAAGAGGATCATCACGGACAATGGTACAAATCTCAACAATACAATGATCACCGAGCCTTGCAAACAGTTCAAGATTCAGCATCACAACTCTTCTCCCTACCGGCCGAAGATGAATGGGGCTGTTGAAGCAACTAATAAGAACATCAAGAAGATTGTGTAGAAGATGACGATGACATACAAAGACTAGCATGAGATGTTACCATTCTCTCTTCATGGGTACCATACCTCAGCACAGACTTCAACAGGGGCAACACCCTACTCTATGGTGTATGGCATGGAAGCAGTCCTACCCATTGAAGTCCAGATACCCTCTCTCCGGATTATGAAGGATGCGGGTTTGAGCAAAGACGACTGGATCCAGACCCGGCTTGATCAGCTGAACTTAATCGATGAAAAGAGACTCACTACTATCTGTCATGGCAAACGTATCAAAAGCGAATGATCAAGGCTTTTAACAAGAAAGTTAGACGTCAAGAATATCAAGTCGGGGATCTGGTGATCAAGCGCATCATACTGCCGCAAGGTGATCCCAGGGGCAAATGGACCCCCACATACGAAGGGTCATTTATGGTTAAGAACATCTTCTCGGGAGGAGCTATAATTCTAACCACCATGGATGGTAACGACCTTCCTCACCCCGTCAATGCAGACATAGTGAAAAAATACTACGCATAATCAAAGATCCGCTAGGTTGACTGGCCTAGGAAAAAATAAGGGCTTCCCGGTGAACCAAAAGGGTTTAGGCAAAAGTAAGGGATGAAAATGAAAAAAAAATTGTACACCCGGCAAGTCGAAAACCTAAAAAGGCGGCTTGGGCAAAAAAGGGTATCCCGGTGGACTGAAAACCCAAAAGGATGGTCCAGGCAAAAAATAGGGATTGAAGCGTAACACTATGTCTCATTGGATCATCTTGCAACCAGACTTCAGTGGCAACTATCAAGCTCGGACGACACCAATCAATCTGATCTACCTTTGACCAAGTAGCAAAGTGATGAGACGCTCGAAGATATAAAGGCAATAGCAGAGTTGGAACCCGATGGGATTATTTCACATAGCTGTTTTTCTTTTACACAAATTGTATAATTTCTATCCTACGGAGGCGTTCTATTACTAGGACGCCAGCCTCTTTGTACAAAACGTCTGTTACATGACAGCTTCAAAATCAATACAATTCATTTTCCACAAGAAATTTCAGCCTATTTTTTTTCTTTTTCTGTTTTTTTGGAAAGAACGTCCGATGATTCATTTTGATATATGCATTTAAAAATAATTGCTGCTTATAAATATTTACGTGCGAAAAAAAAGACAATTACTTGTAATTCCAGGAACAGGGGCAAATAAGAAGTGTCCAAACTGTACAGTTGCTCTACCCACCAGATACAGAGATAGAGCCAGCTTGAGAATACAACTAAAGATACATACATTCCCCGCAGAGTAGGAAGTATCCAAAAACAGTGGTGTTAACTCTCCCCAGCCGAGGTTCATAATCACGAATAAGTCGGCAAAATTCTCCCCAAGCAGAGTGTATCTATCACCAATAATAGAAATTCACCATCAGTGGAGTTTATTTCTTCCACAGGCAGAAATTCAATCTCCGACAAAATTCATTATCACCAACAATGGTAATTCATCCCCAGCGGAGTGTTTTTTCAAATAAGTAGATCATCCAGCAAAATATCTTTCGTCCCCATAGAGTCTCTCCCAGCGGAATATTCTCATGCATAACAGACGCCAGTCTCCGGCTAATCATCTTCGGTCACTATCCCTAGCAAGGACGAAGAACTCAATTCCTTATATTCTCCAACAGCAGTCCGGGATTTATTTTCCCCAGCTGGAGAATATCACAAGAACATTGTGTTGCACCCCAAAATTTGCCCTCTCATGTTTCCCAAAGCCTTACCCTTGCATGGTTGATCACAAACTCTTGCCTAAGGAAAAGGAAAATTTTTGAGTGTTGCTTTAAGTACATTTCGATTGGCTTTCTGAAGGAGCACTTCGATTGGCACTCTGAAAGACCCTTCGATTGGCATTCTGAAGGAGCATTTCGATTGGCACTCTGAAGAAGCATTTTGATTGGCACTCTGAAGAAGCATTTCGATTGGCACTCTGAAGAAGCATTTCGATTGGCATTCTGAAGGAGCATTTCGATTGGCATTCTGAATGACCCTTCGATTGGCATTCTGAAGGAGCATTTGGATTGGCATTCTGAAGGAGCACTTCGATTGGCATTATGGACAAGTACATTTCGATTGGCTTTCTGAAGGAGCACTTCGATTGGCATTCTGAAAGACCCTTCGATTGGCATTCTGAAGGAGCATTTCGATTGGCACTCTGAAGAAGCATTTCGATTGGCACTCTGAAGAAGCATTTCGATTGGCACTCTGAAGAAGCATTTTGATTGGCATTCTGAAGGAGCATTTCGATTGGCATTCTGAAAGACCCTTCGATTGGCATTCTGAAGGAGCTATTCGATTGGCATTCTGAAGGAGCACTTCGATTGGCATTATGGACAAGCACTTCGATTGGCATTTTGAAGGAGAATTTCGATTGGCATTATGGACAAGTACTTCGATTGGAATTCCAAAGAGGTCCATTCGAAGAAACTCTCGAAGAGCATTCGAAGGAGGCCATCATCCCATTCGAAAGGGAGCATTCGAAGGAGACCATCAGCCCATTCGAAGGAGAGCATTCGAAGGCCAGCTGCAGGTCATTCAAAATTCAAAAAGGGACAGGATCCCATGTGTTTAGCCAACGTTACAAACTCTTATTCATGGCTTTCAAACGTTACAAATCCTCCTTCATTGCTATCAAAAACACATAATCAAGGTCATTTAAACCTTTGTCTTCCTGTCCCCTCCACCTCCTCTATATAAAGAATTCACAAATGCTGCAAAAAAGGAGAGGAAGAAGATACAGAAAAATAGAGAACTTGGAGAGACGCTGCCCAGAATTTTCCAAGCCAAAGCTGCCACCCAGCGAACACCTCCCCCCTCAGAACTACAGGTCGAAGCACCTCTGTTTGGTAAAAGAAAAATCTAATCTCAAGCTCACTCTCAAATTCATTTCGATTGCATATTCATATTTTTTTCTGTTTGTTAATGATTTAATGTGCTTCATGTGAGCTACAGTGCAGAGTTGAGATTGTGCCATTGCTTGGGCACAATCTGAGTTTATCCTTCGAATCCCAGGATAAAACAAACCCAGACCCAGGTTCAGCAGGTGCGAATAAGAGGAGATTCGAACCAGGGGGGGTTAAGTCCCCCCTGGACTTTTAATATGTGTTTCGTTTTGCAGGAACCTCATGCTCAGCTTCTTGTTCAGAGCATCGAAGCTCAACAGTTTAGCTTCGAACTGGACCCAGGACTTCCAGTTTGAAGGATGACATGTCCAGATCGAACCCCCTCAGAGTGCAGCCCCCCATGCACCTTCGATCCAGCCTCTTCACTGGGTCGAAAGACAGCCTGCCTCTCTTTCGACCCAGGCCTCCAGAATTACTTTTTTTTTCTTATTTTGCTGCCTGGCCCATTTGTACTCTATTTATTTTGTTTCCGTCTATTCCTTTTAGTTTTAGTTCTAATTAAAAATCATAAAAAATAAACAACTTAGAATTAGGATTTAATTTAATTAATCATTTTAACTTATTTTCTCCAATTTTAAAATCAGTAGACTTATGTTTTATTCAAATTCAATCTTTTTTCATAAACAAAAATACAAAAAATATTAGGTTTGTTTTTGAATAAATTTTAATCAGTATTTTTTTTAATTAATTAAATTTGACTTAACTGAATATTTAGCATTTTCTCAAAAAAAAAAAAGAATAAAATAAAACAACAAAAAGATTATATGCTTAGGATTTTTAAGTTTCATGCGCGTTTATTTTATCGTAACTGCTTATTATTCCCCCAATTTTGGACATGTAAATAATCCCCTCCTCGAAGCCTTGTAATAGTGTAGTATTTACAGTTTCTGCACTTTAAATTCCTGTACATATATTAACTTCTTAGATGTATGCTAACTAGGATCGTATGACAAGATCTAAAAACAAATGGTAGAACACCTAAAAATACAAATATAATATAAACTGAAAATTGACACACTTGCACATGCCACTCCTAGGGTACACCTCATTTGGTTGCCTCAAATATGGTCATTAAGTATAGGATGTTTTAGAGGTCTTCCTTTTTGTCCCAAGATCATAAGTTGCCTCGAAATGGTTGCCTCGATAAAAATGATCTAAGACATTAGGATTACCACTAAAGTGTCCTAACGTTGCTTTAGTGACCACAAGTCCCTTAAATCGAATTGACCCGAAAAACTCCAACGACGGTGCTACCTACTCCTCAATAGTGGGATAGCACTGTCTAAAGGACAGTTGCACAGTTTAATTCCTTTTCGAGTAGGTAGATGTTCTTAAGTACTTGCTCTCTTTTAAACAAAACAAAAACTTTTCGCACTTACACCTTCATCAAAAACAAAACTCTTTTCAAAACCCACAATCACAAAGAAAAGCAAACCTTTTGAAAACATAGTGAGCAAGTACCTAAGAGCCCGTGGATAACCACGGATAGAAAGGGTGCTAATACCTTCCCTTTCTATAATCTACCTCCCGAACCCGAGAAATAATCTCGAAAAGGAATTTTTTCTGTGCTTTTGTCCTTTCCCTTGTTGGATAAAATAAAAGACGGTGGCGACTCTTGCTTACCGTGACACTTTGCGAAAACAAACGCGAACCAGCATATTAAAAAATAGTCAGTTCTCGTTCCCACCGATCACAGAACTGGCGACTCTGCTGGGGAGATATTAATAAGTGAGGTGTACCTTAGGACTAGATCACTTGTGTTTTCATTTGTATTGCTTTGTATGCTTTTAATTTTTTGGGCTTGTATCGGAGATCTATAAATGCTCCACCCGGATTTTGGGAAACATTCATAGATAGCAATACATTGTGGAAACTGTGCGGGGTATACCGATACGGTTGAAGCAACAACTATATTAGTGCGACATATTTGTGAGTACCGGTAGCCTTTGAGTCAATCAAAGAGAATATGGGGCCGCTGAGTGATGCCACTAAGCACTAATGACCTAGAGCCTTACTTGACCATCTTGGCCTTTTTAGGGGTAGTGAGATGACCGACTTTGGTGCAGTCCGAAGTTGGTAGATACTCGATACTACACTCATTGAGGATTGTTTTCTTGGAATATTTTGGTCGTTAGTTCAATGGCTAAACCAAAACAATGAACATAGAAAACAATCCAATGATATTGAGCTCCTTAGAACCTGATTACTATTTATAGGACATGTTTTTGAGCCAACTACACTCAAGAGGGTACTTACCTATGAAACTCCATGCCAGCCTAAACTTAAGGCTGTTTTTGTGACTTGTGTGCCTTCAAACTTGAACTACTTGCACATTCTTGTTATCTGACAACATGAGTTCCTTGCAGGTTTTGTTTATAGTCCTTATCCAATAACTTGGATTTATTGCAGGGTTTACTTACACCACTTCACACTTTTGCTTAAAACGCATAGCATACACATCATAACATCATTCCTTAACATTTATTTAACCATTTCAAGGATCTCAAGGGTCTATGATGCAGGTTATGGTAAATCAAATGGCTAGAAAGGGGCAAAGGGGATTTATTTTCCTCTAGCCAAGGTTGTCTAGAAATCCAAGCACGACAATTTGAGTCAGGGGCGATGACCCACTCGATATGGTGAGCTTGACTCTTGAAGAAGGACTCTCAGCAACATGAAGTTCCTTCAATCAAGCTACCGGATGCAAATTCTAACAAGTTTCTTGTTTACCCCGCGAGATCCTTGAAAATATTGCATACATATATCATACATATCATTGCATAACAGGTCTCCCAATACAGGTCTCTCATGTTCTCGCTGTTTATTTCAGCAATGGCTCTCCAACAAGACAACCAGGATCTTCATACTCAAGAGACTCAGTTCAGGGAAATCTTCCTAAACCTATCCAAGGGGCAGGAAGAGTTGAGAACACTCCTCATGGGGAATTTGGTCAAGAAAATTCCTAAAGACAATAAGGACAAACGACTGGAGCAAATACAAGCTGAATTCAGTGCCATGAAAACCCAGATGCTGGGGCAGATGGCTTTTATCCAAGACTTAGCTCGGGAACAAGAAGAGTTGAGAACCATGATCAACCAGCTTCATCAAGACATATACAACAACATGAAGCAAACGGTGGTGGTCAAGTCATTGATCAGCCTCCAAGAAGGCAAGGGTTTGGTTTGGTAAAGAATAGACCTATCCAAGTTGCTACTACCTCAAGAATCCAACAACAACCTCACCAGAAACAACAGGTTGATCAGAGTAAGCCAAACATGCCCAGGAGGCAATTTACCAAGATCAACATGTCACTGACTCAAGCGCTACAACACATGTTGAAGGCAGAGCTGATTACATTAAAGGCTCCTCCCCGGAACCCAAATACTTCCGCTCCTACCTATCATCCCAATGAAAGGTGTGCATACCACTCTGACAGTCCGGGACATGACACAAACAACTGTTGGGCTCTGAAGAACAAGGTCCAAGACATGATTGATGCCAAGGAGATCAAGTTTGACCCTTTGGAGACCCCAAATGTGATCACTGCTCATATGCCAAATCATTGAGAATGTCTTTGTTTCATTTGAATTTTCAAGTTGTAATCTCTTTGTTACTCAAACAATTATCTATTAATGCCAAACTTTGTTTCATTAATGCATTGCATATGTTTGTCTTGATTTGATCCAATCATTTTAATTACATTTAAACTATGCTTTTTACTCACTTTATGACATTCAACTCTTGCTAAAAGTTACAAGCCTTTAGAGGGAGGATGACGAAAACGATACCACGATCTTTACAGTATGCTTTTGAACAGACCCCGCTGACGATGTACATGCATTGTTTCAAATCCTAAACAGTGGAGTTATAAGGAAGATAATCCCTAGTCAACCCCTTCGAGTCAAAGAAGTAGAAGTTTTCTGTTTTAAAATTGAAACCTTTAATTTAAACCTGGGGCAGGGTAGTCTCTCAGTTAATTCAAAAAGATACGCATTGAAGTCGCAAAACTCTCAGTTCATAATACAACGAACAACATCAAAAGCATTCCTCTGGAATCAAAAGACAGTGATGGTTCCTTATCTCATAGGCAGTCAATCTCTCAAAAGAAAAAAAGCCCACAGAGCCAAAACCTATAAAGGAGGCTTAAGAAAGCTGGGGCATCCCGCTAACTATAATCTCGAAAACAGGAACAGTCAGGAAAAAGTTAGGGATAATAAATCAAAAGAACGAGGTCACTAAAAATCCTCAACAACATGAAAAATGTTGCAAAAATGATTTCCTTCCAACAAATCCAACTTGTGTGAACCATCACCAAAAACGTCGTTCCAGACTCATTTGGAGTTCAAATGCACAGTTAACTGAGTTTAGGATTGAAGAACATCACGAAGAGTGGGTGGGTACAAATATACTTTGAGCCTTTATCCTTTGTTTCTTAAACCGTGAACCAAACCACGTTACAACCCTTCAAAAGTCCTAACTGAAGCATGGGTTAGTTCGAAAGCATACTGTTACAAAAGGTATCCTGACTCCTGTAAGGCTTTGCCCTAAATCTTGTGTTGAATTTGTCTTATAAAGAGTTTTCTGCTAAAAAACGCATTTTTCAAAAACTTTGAGACAAGCATAAACTTTGCATTATCTGAATATCACTGTTTGCATTTGGCTATTTGTTTGATAACTGGGAAATTCACACAACGAATATCCGATGAACGAAAGCCCTCTCAGTGAACAAAATCACTTCAAAAAGGATGATGCTTCCATTGGCAAATCTCCTATAAACAAGGGGGCATGACATGTCACTATCTAGCACACCTAGGGCAGTCCAGTCAAGATTCCAGGAAATCTCGGAAGAAGTGCAGAGTAACCAGGGGCAAGTCTCCATCTCCGTCACCTGGGGCATGGGACATGAATTCCAGCAACGAATCTTGCATGATCAAACATCTTCTGGTAGTATGGCAACACGACACTACTGGCAGTGACACCTCCCTACACTCTGAGAGCGTGGACATAGTCAAAAAAGTACTACGCATAATCAAAGACCCGCTAGGTTGACTGGCCTATGCAAAAATAAGGGCTTCCCGACGAACCAAAAGGGTTCGGGCAAAAATAAGGGATGAAAATGAAAATTTGTACACCCGGCAAGTCGAAAACCTGAAAAGGCGGCTTGGGCAAAAAAGGGTATCCCGATGGACTGAAAACCCGAAAGGGTGGTCCAGGCAAAAAATTAGGGATCAAAGCGTACGACTATGTCCCGTCATCTCGTCATTTGCCTACCAGAAGAAGATTTGTCACTTCAATCGGCAATTACCAAGCACCTCATAGGTGGGGATAATACTAGATCCACAGGGCCGCCGCAGGCACCTTATCCCGTAAAAACAGGGGCAAATAAGAATTGTCCGAACTGTACAAATTGCTCTGTCCACCAGGTACCAAGGTATATTCAGCTGAAGAATATGGCTAAGATACTATCACTCCCCGCAGAGTAAAACAGTAATGATAGCTCTCTCAGCTGAGACTTGCAGCTATGTACAAATCAGCAATACTCTCCCCAAGCAGAGTTAGTCTACCGTCAGCCCCGAAAAGGTTTGGTATCCCTAGAAGATCTTAATATTCCCCAGCGGAGTATAAGGATATTCTCCAGCAAGCGTAAAAGTATCCCCGGCAGTCTTAATATTCCTCAACAGAGTATAAAAATGTTTCCTGGAGGAATACAAGATACCCCCAGTGGAGCCATTTCCCCAGCGCAGTCTAAAAAAAAGGTTTCCCCAATGGAGTTGAATCATCTTCCCCAGTAGATTCTGGAAGCTTATCCCCTGCAAAGCACAAATAAGTCTCCCCAGCCAATTTCAGAAGGTTATCCTCAGCAAGTTGCAACTGAAAGATCATCCCCAACGAAGTTCTTTCTTTCCCCAAGCAGAGCTTCTATCCTCAACAGATTCAATATCACCAGCAATGGTAATCAATCCCCAGCGGAGTTCATCATCAAAATCCCCAACAGAGCTTATCAACGGAATCCCCAACGGAGTTTATCGTTAAAATCTCAGCAAAGTATCTCTTCCCCACAGAGTATTATCCCACAGAGTAATTCCCCAACGGAGTTCTCCTCTCCTGCAGGTTTATTCTCACAATCATCTTCGTTCATCATCCCCAGCGGAAACGAAGAACTCAACTTTATTCGCCAGCAGCTCCGGGATTTGTTTTCCCCAGCTAAAACATCACATTCCCATACATCATGATACATACATATACGCATCATACGAATACAATCTCATTTATTTTGAGAACATCATTGCCTGATCCATATCATCCATTGCATATGACTGACCTTTACCTTTCAGGAAAAATGCAGTTAAGTTCTCAGCTTAGTCGAAGATCTGACCAGTTCTTATCATCAATTGAATTTTCAGATAAGGTTCTCAATCTCGACAGTTCTCCTCCGTCATAGTATGGACAAGTTCTATAACCTCAGCGGTTTACTCCATTGAGCACGAGATAGTTCCTAGGTCTTGATGAAGATGTTTCCCTACGTCATAGTGTGGACGAGTTCTATAACCTCAACGGTATACTCCATTGAGCACGAGTCAGTTCCTAGATCTTGATGTTTTCCTCCGTCATAGTGTGGACAAGTTCTATAACCTCAGCGGTTTACTCCATTGAGCATGAGACAGTTCCTAGATCTTGATGAAGATTTTTCCCTACGTCATAGTGTGGACGAGTTCTATAACCTCAACGGTATACTCCATTGAGCACGAGACAGTTCCTAGATCTTGATGTTTTCCTCCATCATAGTGTGGGCAAGTTCTATAACCTCAGCGGTTTACTCCATTGAGCACGAGACAATTCCTAGATCTTGATGAAGATGTTTCCCTACGTCATAGTGTGGACGAGTTCTATAACCTCAACGGTATACTACATTGAGCACGAGTCCGTTCCTAGATCTTGATGTTTTCCTCCGTCATAGTGTGGACAAGTTCTATAACCTCAGCGATTTACTCCATTGAGCACGAGACAGTTCCTAGATCTTGATGAAGATGTTTCCCTACGTCATAGTGTGGAAGAGTACTATAACCTCAGCGGTATACTCCATTGAGCACGAGTCAGTTCCTAGATCTTGATGTTTTCCTCCGTCATAGTGTGGACAAGTTCTATAACCTCAGCGGTTTACTCCATTGAGCATGAGACAGTTCCTAGATCTTGATGAAGATGTTTCCCTACGTCATAGTGTGGACGAGTACTATAACCTCAGCGGTATACTCCATTGAGCACGAGTCAGTTCCTAGATCTTGATGTTTTCCTCCGTCATAGTATGGACAAGTTATATAACCTCATCGGTTTACTCCATTGAGCACGAGACAGTTCCTACATCTTGATGAAGATGTTTCCCTATGTCAGAGTGTAGACGAGTACTATAACCTCAACGGTATACTCCATTGAGCACGAGTCAGTTCCTAGATCTTGATGTTTTCCTCCGTCATAGTATGGACAAGTTCTATAACCTCGGCGGTTTACTCCATTGAGCACGAGACAGTTCCTGGATCTTGATGAAGATGTTTCCCTACGTCATAGTGTGGACGAGTACTATAACCTTAGCGGTATACTCCATTGAGCACAAGTCAGTTCCTAGATCTTGATGTTTTCCTCCGTCATAGTGTGGACAAGTTCTATAACCTCAGCGGTTTACTCTATTGAGCACGAGACAGTTCCTAGATCTTGATGAAGATGTTTCCCTATGTCATAGTGTGGACGAGTACTATAACCTCAACGGTATACTACATTGAGCACGAGTCAATTCCTAAATCTTGATGTTTTCCTCCGTCATAGTGTGGACAAGTTCTATAACCTCAGCGGTTTACTCCATTGAGCACGAGACAGTTCCTAGATCTTGATGAAGATGTTTCCCTACGTCATAGTGTGGACGAGTACTATAACCTCAACGGTATACTCTATTGAGCACGAGTCAGTTCCTAGATCTCGATGTTTTCCTCCGTCATAGTGTGGACAAGTTCTATAACCTCAGCCGTTTACTCCATTGAGCACGAGACAGTTCCTAGATCTTGATGAAGATGTTTCCCTACGTCATAGTGTGGACGAGTACTATAACCTCAACGGTATACTCCATTGAGCACGAGTCAGTTCCTAGATCTTGATGTTTTCCTCCGTCATAGTGTGGACAAGTTCTATAACCTCAGCGGTTTATTCCATTGAGCACGAGACAGTTCCTAGATCTTGATGAAGATGTTTCCCCCCAATTGAATTATGAACATGTTCTTAAAACTCAGCTGAGGCATTCTCCCAGTTGAAGTACAGGCAGGTTCCTAAATCTCAACGAAGTTAGACTTCCCCAGTGGAATCTTCTACAACAACAGGTATGCAAGTTTTCGCTAAGGAATCTCTTATGCGATCGACACTCCTGCAGATGGCATCTATAAGCCCATCCTTCTACCAACAATCTCCAAATGGCATCTGTAAGCCCATTCCTGACATCACAATGCTGATACTTCACCATGCGAGTGCAAATTTCTGGGCACTCTAGTGTTCAATTATCTTCCACCCTCGGATCACGAAAGGCTCGAAAGCCAATCTATATCCTCAGGTTTAAGAAAATTGAAAAGGGGCAACTGTTGCACCCCAAAATTTGCCCTCTCATGTTTCTCAAAGCCTTCCCCTTGCATGGTTGATCACAAACTCTTGCCTAAGGAAAAGGAAAATTTTTGAGTGTTGCTTGAAGTACATTTCGATTGGCTTTCTGAAGGAGCACTTCGATTGGCATTCTGAAAGACCCTTCGATTTGCATTCTGAAGGAGCATTTCGATTGGCACTCTGAAGAAGCATTTCGATTGGCACTCTGAAGAAGCATTTCGATTGGCACTCTGAAGAAGCATTTCGATTGGCATTCTGAAAGAGCATTTCGATTGGCATTCTGAAAGACCCTTCGATTGGCATTCTGAAGGAGCATTTCGATTGGCATTCTGAAGGAGCACTTTGATTGGCATTATGGACAAGTACATTTCGATTGGCTTTCTGAAGGAGCACTTCGATTGGCATTCTGAAAGACCCTTCGATTGGCATTCTGAAGGAGCATTTCGATTGGCACTCTGAAGAAGCATTTCGATTGGCACTCTGAAGAAGCATTTCGATTGGCACTCTGAAGAAGCATTTCGATTGGCATTCTGAAGGAGCATTTCGATTGGCATTCTGAAAGACCCTTCGATTGGCATTCTGAAGGAGCATTTCGATTGGCATTCTGAAGGAGCACTTCGATTGGCATTATGGACAAGCACTTCGATTGGCATTCTGAAGGAGCATTTCGATTGGCATTATGGACAAGTACTTCGATTGGAATTCCAAAGAGGTCCATTTGAAGAAACTCTCGAAGAGCATTCGAAGGAGGCCATCAGCCCATTCGAAAGGGAGCATTCGAAGGAGACCATCAGCCCATTCGAAGGAGAGCATTCGAAGGCCAGCTGCAGGTCATTCAAAATTCAAAAAGGGACAGGATCCCATGTGTGTAACCAACATTACAAACTCTTATTCATGGCTTTCAAACGTTACAAATCCTCCTTCATTGCTGTCAAAAACACATAATCAAGGTCATTTAAACCTTTGTCTTCCTGTCCCCTCCACCTCCTCTATATAAAGAATTCACAAATGCTGCAAAAAAGGAGAGGAAGAAGATACATAAAAATAGAGAACTTGGAGAGACGCTGCCCATAATTTTCAAAGCCAAAGCTGCCACCCAGCGAACGCCTCCCCCCTCAGAACTACAGGTAGAAGCACCTCTGTTTGGTAAAAGAAAAATCTAATCTCAAGCTCACTCTCAAATTCATTTCGATTGCATATTCATATTTTTTCTGTTTGTGAATGATTTAATGTGCTTCATGTGAGCTACAATGCAGAGTTGAGATTGTGCCATTGCTTGGGCACAATCTGAGTTTATCCTTCTAATCCCAGGATAAAACAAACTCAGACCCAGGTTCAGCAGGTGCGAATAAGAGGAGATTCGAACCAGGGGGTTAAGTCCCCCCTGGACTTTTAATATGTGTTTCATTTTGCAGGAACCTCATGCTCAGCTTCTTGTTCAGAGCTTCGAAGCTCAACAGTTTAGCTTTGAACTGGACCCAGGACTTCCAGTTTGAAGGATGACATGTCCAGATCGAACCCCCTCAGAGTGCAGCCCCTCATGCACCTTCGATCCAGCCTCTTCACTGGGTCGAAAGACAGCTTGCCTCTCTTTCGACCCAGGCCTCTAAAATTACTTTTTTTTCTTATTTTGCTGCCTGACCCATTTGTACTCTGTTTATTTTGTTTCCGTTTATTCCTTTTAGTTTTAGTTCTAATTAAAAATCATAAAAAATAAACAACTTAGAATTAGGATTTAATTTAATTAATCATTTTAACTTATTTTCTCCAATTTTAAAATCAGTAGACTTATGTTTTATTCAAATTCAATCTTTTTTCATAAACAAAAATACAAAAAATATTAGGTTTGTTTTAGAATAAATTTTAATCAGTATTTTTTTTAATTAATTAAATTTGACTTAACTGAATATTTAGCATTTTCTCAAAAAAAAAAAGAATAAAATAAAACAACAAAAATATTATATGCTTAGGATTTTTAAGTTTCATGCGCGTTTATTTTATCGTAACTGCTTATTATTCCCCCAATTTTGGACATGTAAATAATCCCCTCCCCGAAGCCTTGTAATAGTGTAGTATTTATAGTTTCTGCACTTTAAATTCCTGTACATATATTAACTTCTTAGATGTATGCTAACTAGGATCGTATGACAAGATCTAAAAACAAATGGTAGAACACCTAAAAATACAAAGATAATATAAACTGAAAATTGACACACTTGCACATGCCACTCCTAGGGTACACCTCATTTGGTTGCCTCAAATGTGGTCATTAAGTATAGGATGTTTTAGAGGTCGTCCTTTTTGTCCCAAGATCATAAGTTGCCTCGAAATGGTTGCCTCGATAAAAATGATCTAAGACATTAGGATTACCACTAAAGTGTCCTAACGTTGCTTTAGTGACCACAAGTCCCTTAAATCGAATTGACCCGAAAAACTCTAACGACGGTGCTACCTACTCCTCAATAGTGGGATAGCACTGTCTAAAGGACAGTTGCACAGTTTAATTCCTTTTCGAGTAGGTAGATGTTCTTAAGTACTTGCTCTCTTTTAAACAAAACAAAAACTTTTCACACTTACACTTTCATCAAAAACAAAACTCTTTTCAAAACCCACAATCACAAAGAAAAGCAAACCTTTTGAAAACATAGTGAGCAAGTACCTAAGAGCCCGTGGATAACCACAGATAGAAAGGGTGCTAATACCTTACCTTTCTATAATCTACCTCCCGAACCCGAGAAACAATCTCGAAAAGGAATTTTTTCTGTGCTTTTGTCCTTTCCCTTGTTGGATAAAATAAAAGACGGTGGCGACTCTTGCTTAATGCGACACTTTGCGAAAACAAACGCAAACGCGAACCAGCATATTAAAAAACAGTCAGTTCTCGTTCCCACCGATCACACATTGCATATCCATACATCATGACATACGCATATGCATCATACAACGCAATCTCATTTATTTTGAGAACATCATTACTCAATACATTTCATACATCATGACATTACATACGACTAACTCTTTACCTTTCAGGGAAAGATACAATCAAGTTATCATAAGTTTTCTCTGTTTCAGTCAAATCAATACTAAGATTTCTATTCCAGTTCAAGTTATGAAGCCCAGAAATCGACCGGATAATATCTTGATCTCTCCAAATACTACAAACCTGGAATCGACCAGATAGTGGTATCTCATAAATACAAGCTTTGAAGCCCGGAAATCGACCGGAAAATAGCTTAACCCTCAGCAAGTTATTGTGAAGCCTGGAAATCGACCAGATAACAATACAAGATACCATGAAGCCTGGACTCAACCAGATAATGGTATAAGACATAGTTAAGCTTGGATCACGACCAGATAGCGGCAAAGGATACTGAAGCCTGGGACATGACCAAATAACAGTATAAGGTACTGCGAAGCTTGGAATTCGACCAAATAGCAGTTTACTCGGCTAGTTACTATGAGCCCGGAAATCGACCGGATATTAGTATGCCTTAAATTCAAGTTGAAGCCCGGATGCGACCGGATTACAACTTGATTCCTTCTGAAGCCTGGAGCACGACCAGATAAGAAGTGAGAAATTGCAAAGCCTGGAGAACGACCAGATAGCAAGTTTAATCTCATCTCCCCAGTAAGTCACTGTAAAGCCTGGAGCACGACCAGATAGCAGTCAATCTTATTTTTCTTAGCAAATCACTGCGAAGCCTAGATCACGACCTGATAGCAGTGCATTTGCACCTCCTCGACTAAGATATGATTCCCCAGTAGAATAACGGACAACTGAAGCTCCTAAAATTCTATTTCTCCCAAGACAGAGACTAACATTCCTCAGCATAGTCCTCCTCGACAACAGGTATACGGACTCTCGCAAAGGAATCTCTTATGCGATCGACACTTCTTCTGATGGCATCTTTAATCCCATCTTCCGATGTTAACGTCCAAATGGCATCTATAAGCCCATTCACGATATTGCAAGGCCAGTACCACTTCATGCAAGTGCAAATTTCTGGGCACTCTAGTGTTAAATCATCTTCCACCTTCAGATCATGAAAGGAAGACAAGCCAATCTACATCCTTAGGTTTAAGAAGATTGAACAGGGGAAGTTGTTGTACCCCAAAATTTGCCCTCCCATATTTCTCAATACATTTCAAATGAGGTCCTCAAATTGCTCAAGGAAGTCCAAGGGTTGACCAAACAAACTCTCTCCTAAGGCAGTCTATCTCAAATTAGGGTTTCAGTTTGCATCAAGATGTTTGAGTCCAAAGGATCCCAAATTCTCACCATTGTCCTAATATGTTCTCAAGATCATCCATGCCAAGTTTCAAGCCTTGCAGAGAAAGTTTGCTCAGTCAATTGCTCAAAGGCCTGAAAATCGACTGTGTTAGGGCAAAAGTCAACTTGTCTCACATACAGTCAAACCTCAAGATTTTTGGTCAACATTCTAATTTTGAAGTATTATTCATAATTTTATCAAGGGTTGATCATGATTCCTCAAGGATTGGTCACAATTCATCAAAACCCAAAAGTTGCTAAATTAGGGTTTTAAAGGAAAAGTTAACTCAACTTTGACCAAGCATAACTTTCTCATACTTTATCAAATATTACCCATCCAAAGCTCATTTTGAATAGGATGGAATTCCCTACAACTCATATTCATCTCCCAATTTCAAAATATGCACTCACAAGAAGCTATAAATTTGGGCATTATAGGGCATTTTGGAAAGTCAACAAAAACACCTTTTTTGTCAAAGCTTCATACATGAACATGGAAGACTCAATTGAGATAAGACCAAAAGGGTTGCTTAGAGGATATCTTAAGCTTTCTAAAAAGTCCAAGAACACCTCTCTAGGGTCAAAATATAAAGAGTTATGCATTGGCAAAGTTGACCCTTTTTGCAAAATTACCAAAAGTCAAATGTGCCCAAAATTGCAATTTTTGTCAAATGGGCCCAACTTTTTATGCTTGCATTGAGTTTGTAATGTGACCCACAACCCATGATCTCTCCCACTTGTCATTATTTTATTTTTGTTATTTATTTGGATTTTATTTCATTTAAATCAAATAAAATCAAAATAAAATCATAAAAATATCAAAAACTAATCAAAGCTTGAGATTTTGTGCATGTTTAGGTCTATTATACATCTGGAGATAGAATCAAATCATGCAAGGTTCATTTGGACACAAAAAGATTGAATTTGGATTGATTTAGAAAGATTTGGTATAATGATCAAATCATGAATCAACAATCATAATTAGAAAGATTTGATACGAGTTTGTAACCCTAATTCCTTCTAGGGTACATAAGGAACATGTTTAGATCAAAAACAGAAGGATTAGAGGCGTGTAAACCAGAAAGCAAGTTTCAAAAAATTTAAAAAAAGTGGCACACTGATTTCCAAGTTGCAGACCAATTCAAAGCATCCCAAACGTTTGGGGGACATCCCAAGAACGTGTTTCAACCATTAACAAGCTTCCTAACATCCAGAATTGCACTGTAAGTACCCCACAGTTTTCACATTTTCTTGAAATCGAATTCAATAATTCTGGCATAGTTAGCATGTTTTATTGACATATACTTAATCCATGAGTTATTTGCAAGCTAATGGTGGTACTTAATTTCATTTTCATTAACTGTACAGCAAGATTCCATACTTAGGGTTCTTGCTTCGTTTTTAGGGTTTTTGTGTACAGGTACAATTGGCCATGGATAAGGGTACCATGATGCTCGTGAGGTTTCCACGAGTTGATTGGTACCATTGTTTTGCATTTATCACGCTTGTATAGGATTTTGGAAAGGCACAGGGTTATACCTACACCCAGGTGACTGTAGGTAAAAGTCAAGAAACTTTTAGCAACGGTGGGAGAAAGGAGATGATAGCGTGGCATCATATGAATGACCAGTTTTGAGTTTCGCGCGTGGTTTGAGTTAGCCATTTGTTTTATTATATAATATTTATTTTTCATTATTTGTTCAACTAAGCAAGCCAGCTCAGATGGGCATCATGCAGCGTGAAAATGCCAAAGGGCCTGGGTTTGATCCCTAGGTCCCCTTATTTGCCTTATGTTATTTTTCTTTGCATAATCAGTCGCGCTAGCATCCAAGGTATCCATCATACACCATCAATATCCAGCCAACAGATCTTCAACAAGGAAGATCCAACGCCGTATCCCTGAGAGTCCACCATGGGCATCAGTCAAGCGTGCACACAAGATTGAGAAAGTCAATGAAGGCCAGAAACTATTGGGCCCAAAAGTGCAATCAGCACCCCTCATTTGCTATTCAAACACCAGGTCCATTCGATTTCTTTTCTATTTTTTCTTTTATTTAATTTATTTTGTTTAATTATTTTCTAACCACAAAATTAATTTCTTTTTTCATAAAAAATCATAAAATCAATTTTCACAAATTTAGATTTATGTTTTATTTTTATTTTTATCAAATTTAATTTAATATTAGTTAAATTTAATTTTAGGGTAATTCTAACTTTTTGTAAATAATTAAAATCAAATTAGAAAAATTAGGGTTGCTTTTGATTTAATTTTTATTTCTTTTTTCAATAAATCAAAAAAATACAAAAATAGGTCGATTTAATTATTTCTTAATTTTAAAATTAATTAGTAATTAAGGTTTTTTATTTATTCAATTAAAGTCTTATTTTCTCAGAATAATCAAAAACAACAAAAAATGATTTTTCTTCTTAAGTTTCAATTAGGTTTAGATGAGGTCAAAACCCTAATTCCTTTTCATTCAATTCATCGCGCACGTTTTATTATTTTTGCGATATTAATGTAATTGCTTATGGTATGTAATGGTTTAATTAGGATTTCCTTTTATTTATCGTTTTAAGGGTTTTTTGGCTATGTAATTAATCCCTCCCCTGAAGCCTTGTAATAGCGTAGTTTTTATTTCTTGCATTTTAAATTCTCGCAAATATTAACTGTTAGATGTATGTTCATAGGATTGTATGGTAATATTGCATGACAAATTTTAAAATGGCTAGCAAACCCTAAATGTGCAAAGATAATAATTGAAATTAAATCACTCGCACATGCGCACTCCTAGGGTATACTCTCACTTCGGTTGCCTTCGGTAAACGATCATTAAGTATAGGGTGTTTTAGTGGTGGTCCTCTTGTCTAAACAAAGATCAAATGTCCCGTTCGGAAATGTTGCCTCGGAAAGGTTGCCTCAGAAATGTTGCCTCGAATATGATCTTAAGACATTAGGGTTATTACTAAGACGTCCTAACATTGCTTTAGTGATCGTACGTCCCTTTCGAATTGACCCTTACAACTCCAACGACGGTGCTACCTACTTCTCAATAGTAGGATATCGTTGTCTAAAGGAAATAAGAACATAAATAATCTTTTTTCGAGTAGGCAGATGCTAGTAGGTACTTGCTCAAATCAAACCTTTTCACACTTACACTCTTTCAAACAAAGTTTTCAAAAACACTTCGCAACACTCTTGAGGACTGATACAAGGGTTAAAACGAAGTAAAACAAAAACTTTTCAAAACAAACACACACAAGAAATTTATAAAGATGAGCTAGTACCTAAGAACCCGTGCAAAACCACGGATAGAAAGGGTGCTAATACCTTCCCTTTATATAATCTACCCACCGTACTCAAAATCTCAAAAAAATGAATTTTTCTATGCTTTTTTCCTTTCCAGTTGGATAAAATAAAAGTATGTGGTGACTCTTGCTTACCGCGACATTTTGCAAACACAAACGCAAAACGCAAACCAGCATTTTCAAAAACAGTCGGTTCTGCCACTGTATCACAGAGTATGACAGCCCTCAGGAGATATGATCACAACACCAATGCCATTACCCAATACGTTTAAGGCTCCGCAAAAATACATAGACCATCGGGATCCTTCCTCAGGTCCTTCATCCGATCCAGGTTCTTCACAGTCGATCACCAACATGATGTTCTCATTCGGGAACTCAAAATTCATGGATTGGTAGTCATCCACGGCCTGATGCGCCAAATGATCCGCCAATACACTCCCCTTGATTGCTTTTTGGGTTGTGTATTAGATGTCATACTTAGTTAAGATCATCTGCCATCTTTCTATTCTTCCGAACAAGGCAGACTTTTCGAAGATATACTTGATTGGATCTATCTTTGATATCAATAGGGTAGTCTGAGTCAGCATATACTGTCTCAGCCGGCGAGCAGCCCATGCCAAAGCGCAACAAGTTTTCTAGAGCAATGAGTATCGTGCCTCATAGTCAGTAAACTTTTTGCTAAGGTAGTAAATAGCATGCTTTTTTCGACCAGACTCGTCATGCTTCCCCAGCACGCACTCCATTGAATTGTCCAACACCGTCAAGTATAATATCAAAGGTATTCCTTCAACTGGAGGCATCAGAATTGATGTCTCTTGGAGGTATTCCTTGATCCTTTCGAAAGCGGTCTGACATTCATCATTCCATTTTACCACTTGATCTTTCTTTAGCAGCTTGAAGATTGGCTCACCAGTAGCAGTCAGATGTGAAATGAACCGGGCGATGCAATTCAGACGTCCCAAAAAGCCTCTAACTTCCTTTCCTGTGCGGGGAGCTGGCATCTCCTATATGGCTTTCACTTTTGCAGGATCCACCTGAATACCCTTATAACTGACGACGAAACCCAACATCTTACCATACCTTACCCCGAAGGTGCACTTGTTCGGGTTCAACCTGAGCTTGTACGTATTCAACCTATCGAACAGTTTCTGGAGATGGTCAAGGTGTTCTTCCTCAGTATGGGACCTTGCTATCATGTCGTCAACATAAACTTCGATCTCATGGTGAATCATGTCGTGGAACAGAGCGACCATGGCGCGCTGATAAGTTGCCCCAACATTCTTCAACCTGAAAGGCATTACCTTGTAACAGAAGGTTCCCCACTGTGTAACGAAGGTTGTCTTCTCCATGTCCTCGGGAGCCATCTTGATCTGATTGTAACCAGAAAAACCATCCATGAAGGAGAAGATCTTGTGCTGCGCGGTGTTGTCGACCAGAACATCGATGTGAGGAAGTGGGAAATCATCCTTGGGGCTCTCCCTGTTCAGATCTCTATAGTCCACACACATCTGTACCTTACCATCCTTCTTAGGCACCGAAACAATGTTGGCAACCCACTGTGGGTAAGAAGTGACAGCTAAAAATCCCGCATCGAACTGTTTCATGACCTTAACTTTGATTTTCTCAGACATCTCAGGGCGCATACAGTGAACTTTCTGCTTTACCAGAGGACAGTCTTCTTTGGTTGGCAGGTGGTGTACCATAATATCAGTGTCTAAACCAGGCATGTCTTCGTAAGACCAAGCGAAGATCTCAACATAGTCGCGTAGCATCTGTATCAACCGTTGTTTGACACTAGGCTCCAGATTCGTACCTATCTTGACTTCTTTCCTGTCTTCCTCTGTACCCAAATTCACTGATTCAACTGGCTCTTCATGAGGTTGTATGGCCCTTTCTTCCTGTAGTAACAGTCTAGCAAGTTCTCCAGGCACCTCACAATCATCCTCGGCTTGGTTGATCGGATTTTTGAAGTCATAACCGATAGTAGCAGAGTTGTTATCAATGGGATCCAGAGTGGATGTGGATCTGCATTATGATATGTGAGTGTGTGTAAGAGAATAGTTGTTTTTGATAAAGCGAGAGACAGAAAAAGAAAAACAAGGAGTGCAAAATTTGTAATGCAAGAAACATCCAATGCTTTATTATGATATATGAAAATGACAAATAATAATCCCTCACAAACAAAGCCAAGGTGCCTCAGGCAAGGCACCGGGCTGTAAAGTTTCAAACTGTTTATTACAACTTTCAAAACAAAAGTCAATTACTGTGGAATAAAAGAAACAGGTATGAAGTCCTTCGTCGTCCAGTTGTTCAATCCACCACTGGTTGTTGGGTAGATCCAGCTGTCGACATCCGGGTTCTCATCATCAGCATCTTCTGTGGTGGAGACAACCTCAATAGCATTGATTCCTGAGCCATGCTTGGGCATGGGTGCAATTATGATGTTGGGCTTCTTCGGAGCGTCAAACTCAATCTCTTTGGCTTCGATCAAGTCTTGCACCTTGTTTTTTAAGGCCCAACAGTTGTTTGTATCATGACCTGGACTTTCAGAGTGATAGGCGCAACGGGCGTTCGGGTTATATTGAGGAGAAGTGGTGTTGGGGTTCTTCGGGGCCTCCCTCAGAGTTACCAGATTGGTCTTCAATAATTGTGGTAGAATTTGAGACAAGGTCATATTGAGCCGAGTGTACTGCCTCTGTGGTCTTTCCACCCTTTGTTGATTGTTGCATTGTGGAGCAACTGTGGGTCTTGATATCACTACCGTATTTACTGCTTGACGGTGTTCAGGTCTGCTTTGCCCCCTCGGGCCGTAGACTGCACTAGCTTCTTTCTTACCGGTGAAAAGCTTCTTTACTGCACTTGATGAAGTATCTTTCTGTATCTTACCACTTCGGATACCAGCTTCTACTCTCTCCCCAGTCGAAATCAACTCAGTAAACCCGGATGACGAACTGTCGATCAGATAATTGAAAAATGGACCAGATAGCGTCCCTAGAAACATTTCAACCAACTCCCTATCAGACAAAGGGGGTTGGACTCTTCCAGCCAAATCTCTCCACTTTTGAGCATAGTCCTTAAAACCTTCACTTGCACCCATAGACATACCCTGGAGCTGAGTACGAGTGGGAGCAAGGTCGGTGTTATACTGATACTGCCTGTAAAAAGCAGCAGCAAGGTCTTCCCAGTTTCGGACATTGGCTCCTTCCAACTGATAAAACCATTCAAGCTGAGTCCCTGACAGACTATCTTGAAATAAGTGTACCCACAAATTTCTATCAGCAGTGTGGGGTTGGATTTTCCTGACATACAAGCGGAGGTGGAGTTTTGGACAGGATACTCCATCATACTTGGCAAAGACAGGAGCTTTGAACTTATGAGGGATCACCACTCCAGATACCAGTCCCAGTTCTCTGAAATCCAAACCAGGGATCTTCTGAATCTCCATAGCACTCAGACGGTCTTCTAACTGCTTGGACCTATCCTCGGCAGAGGGATATTGTTCCTCATCAAAATCAGTATCATTATCAGAGTTGTCAGGACTGGGGCCCTTTTCTTCTTCTTGGTTCTCCCCTTCCTTGGATGAAAAGGACAGATCAACTTGCTGTTTCAACCTATCCCCAAACCTTTTGCCCATACTCAGAAGAACGACCTTCTTCTTCTTCTTCTTCTTCTTCTTCTTCTTCTTCTTCTTCTCTTTCAGAATGAGAGTCTTCAAATCCTCTTTCCCTTTAGCCAAGCTCAAGAACATCTCTTAGAATTGGGCGTTTTGTGCCTGAAGATCTTTGATGGCTTGATCGGAAGACATTTCGTGCTGAAATAAACAGCGAAGAAGATGAGAAACCTGTAATGGTACCTGTAATGGTGTGCATGATAATGGGATGCGTATGTAATGATTTCAAAGACTTTGGGAGATTTAAATTTTCAAACCAAAAATAAACAAACTTTATTAGATTAACTTGTAAAAAGGTTCAACAATGCCTTTAAGGCGTTACAAAGAAGTAAATGAAAAAACAAATCTAAAACTAGAAAAGCAAAATCAAAAGTCCCATGGACGCTTCCTCTTTATGCTGACGTAGTCATTGATCGTTCTCTCTTCCTCGAGCTGCTTGGTAAGCTTCAAGATCTTCCTTTCTTGCTCATGGTACTTCTCCCGGTAAGTATCCCTCTCCTCTTTCAGCTGAATCCAAGACCTCTGCAATGCCCCAAGATCTGTGGGAATGTGAGGATAAAGAACTGTGTAAGGAATGCCTTCTTCCTTGGTGGGTTCCACAATCACTGGTAACACGGCTTCATAAGGAATCCCAAGTTTCTGAGCATTAGCTCGAACCCATTGGAGGTAAGGCTGCATAGGAAGGGAAGTCCTTGGTCCCAGCTCTTGAGGGTCAGAATCTGTTCACCATGCTCCAAGCTCGTATAAACCTTCGGCGATGCTCGTCAACGTCTTCCTTGTAGTCAAATGCAATATCCGTAAGAAGTAGCTCATGGGGACCGTCTCTCCGAGCACGAACAAATTGTCGCAAAGCTAGACAGGGATTGTAGCTTATCCCTCCTCTAATTCTAAGCAATGGGAGATTAGGGTATCCCCCACAATGATCAATGACAGTAGTGCTTTCCATAACCCGGGAGCTCCAAACAATGTATGTATGGGCAAGTGACATTATCCTGTAATACCATCCCAAACCTTCTTCATTCTTCAACACGGAATTAGGGAGGTGCGAAATAAACCACCTCGACAGCAACGGCATACAACACATAAGAGTCCCTCTTCTTCGCAGAGTATGAGTGTAGAGGGCATGCAAGATATCACCCAGTAGAGTAGGAACTGGATTGCAAGACAGGAAGATCTTAACCGCATTCATATCTATAAAGGAATCTGGATTCGGGAAGAGAACCAACCCGTAGATAAGGAGAGCTAAGATATCTTCGAAAGCCTGAAAGTCCAAACTATCCCAGAATAGCTGAGCTTGATCTATCAGAAACTTGGATAAGAAACCTTCAACCCCGCTTCGTGTTTCCTAATTGGATACTACATTAGCCCTTTTTAGATGCAGAGCTGAGGCAATGTCTTCTGGTCTAGGAGTCTCTTCCATACCTGTGAAGGGCACCTGTTCAAGGATGGATATGCCCAATAAGTGAGAAAACTCTTCCAAAGTGGGAACCAGCTGATAATCTGGGAAGGTGAAGCAATGATGCACAGGATCGAAGAACTGGAAAAGCACACTCATCATCTGCTCATCAAACTTTGAGGTGACCAGGCTAAGAAGCTGACCATGTCTCTTAATGAATGAAGAAGTCTCAGAAACTCTTGAGGCTAACTCTTTGAGTTGAGCAGGTATTTGCACAAAGTTAATTCGGATGGTGTTTCTGTGCACAAAAGCCATAATCTACAAAACACGACAAAGATAAATCCCCTCGGTCTTTGAAATGGTTAGTATAATGAAGTATGCATGCTATGTTATGATGCATGATGTCATGATAAAAACAACATGTATAGCAGATAACAGACATGGAAAAGGCAAATAAGTCACACAAAAGCCCTTAAGTTTAAGGCCTGCATGGGGTAAAAGGTATTACCCTCTTGAAGTTCAGTTGGTTTCAACCTGTCCTATGCAAAAGTAACTGGGTTCTAGAGGTTCTCAATATCACTGACCATCCTCCATCGGTCATGGTTTCAGCTCATGCAATCTTTTCTTGTGGCCTTAACTATCTCGAGAGTATGGTCTCAATGAGTGTAGCATCGAGTATCAACCAGTTCTCATCTTTACACCGAGGCCGGCTATCTCACTACTTCCTATTGGCCAAGTTGGTCGATTAAGGGTTCTAAGGCCAGTTGATGCTTAACGACACATGCAGCGGCCCCGTATTCTCCTCGTTTCTCCACAAAGGATACCGGTACCAACCAATGTGCCACATCAACATAGCTACTACTTCAACCGAATCGGTCTACGTTGTACAGTTCCCTCACAATTTATTGCAACTTACCTAAAAGGTGTCCCCAGATCCGGGTTAGGATCTATAGTAACTCCCAAACAAAACCCTTAAAAGTAAAGCAACCAAAACAAACAAGAGAAGCAATTATGATAAAGTAGATCCTAAGGTATACCTCACTTATTGAGTCCCCAAAAGAGTCGCCAGTTCTGTGATACGGTGGCAGAACCGATTGTTTTGGAAAATATTGGTTTGCGTTTTGCGTTTGTGTTTGCAAAATGTCGCGGTAAGTAAGAGTCGTCACCGACTTTTATTTTATCCAACTGGAAAGGAAAATAGCACATAAAAATTCCTTCTCTTAGATTTTGAGTACGGAGGGTAGATTATAGAAAGGGAAGGTGTTAGCACCCTTTCTATCCACGGTTTTCTACGGGCTCTTAGGTACTTGCTCATCTTTTAAATTGCTTGTGTGTGTTTGTTTTGAAAAGTTTTTGTTTTACTTCGTTTTAACCCTTGCTTGTCTTCAAGAGTGTTACGAAGTGTTTTTGAAAACTTTGTTTGAGAAAAGTGTAAGTGTGAAAGTTTGATTTTGAGCAAGTACCTAACAGTTATCTACCTACTCAAAAAAAGATTATCTATGTTCTTGTTTCCTTTAGACAGCGTTATCCTACTATTGGGAAATAGGAAGCACCGCCGTTGGAGTTGTAAGGGTCAATTCGAAAGGGACGTACGATCACTAAAGCAATGTTAGGACGTCTTAGTAATAACCCTAATGTCTTAAGATCATATTCGAGGCAACATTTCCGAGGCAACATTTCTGAACGGGACATTTGATCTTTGTTTAGACAGGAGGGCCACCACTAAGACACCCTATACTTAATGATCGTTTACCGAAGGCAACCGAAGTGAGAGTATACCCTAGGAGTACGCATGTGCGAGTGATTTGATTTCAAGGTATTATCTTTGCACATTAGGGTTTGCTAGCCATTTTAAATTAACATGCAATCTTGTCATACAATCCTATTAACATACATCTAAACAGTTAATATTTGTGAAAATTAAAATGGCAGAAATAAAACTACGCTATTACAAGGCTTCGGGGAGGGGGATTAATTACATAGCCAAAAACCCGTAAAAATGATAAGTAGAAGAAAATCCTAATTAAGTTATTACATACCATGAGCAGTTACATTAATATTGTAAAAATGATAAGCGCGCGCGATGAAACGAAAATGAGAGATTTAGGATTTTGACCCCAACTAAGCCTAACTAAAAGAAAAAAATCATTTTTTTGTTGTTTTTGATTATTTGAGAAAAATAGAGTTTTAATTGAATAAATAAAACCTAATTACTAATCAATTTTAATTAAAAAAAATAATTAAATTAACCTATTTTTGTATTTTTGTTTTTGAGAAAAGAAATAAAAATTATATCAAGCTAACCCTAATTTTTCTAATTGATTTTAAATATATAAATTTTTTTTAGAATTAACCTAAATTAAATTAAACTAATTAAATTTAAATTTGATAAAATAAAATAAAAACCTAATTCTAAATTTGTGAAATTTGATCTTATGATTTTTGAAAAAAAGAATTTAATTGTGTTAGAAAATATTTAAACAAATTAATTTAAATAAAAGAAAATAAAAAAAGAAAGAAAGAATGGGCCTGATATTTGTTTAGCAAAAAGGGGGTGTGATTGGAAATTCTTGGCCCAATAACTCTGGCCCTGTTTGACTTTTCCAGATTCCGTGCATGCGCTTGACTCACGCCCATGATGGACCTTCATTGGTAAGGACTTGGATCTAGCCTGTTGATGGCTTGGATGCCCAAATTTGGAGAGTGCATGATGGACTTCATGGGGTATCAACACACCTGAATATGCATGGAAAAATAATATGAAATAATGTGAGGACCTAGGGATCGAACCCAGGCCCTTAGGCGTTTTTACCCTGCGCGCTTACCAGTTGTGCTAGCTTTGTTAGTTGTACAAATAATGAACAACAAATATAATATGATAAAACAAATGGTTAAACTCAAGCGACACGCGGAATTTGAATGGGCAAGTCATGGAGCGCCATGTTATCCTTCTTCTTCCTTGGCTCTGTCGTTTTAGATAAAACCCTTTACCTACGGACACTGGGCATAGGTACAACTCTTGTCCACTCCAAAACCTTGTCCCTGCATGATAAATCATAACCAGTGGTACCAATCAACTCGTTGCAACCTCACGAGTATCATGGTACCACTATCCATGGCCAATTGCCCCTGTATAAGAAAACCCTAAACACAAAGAAAAAACCCTAGCCATGGCACTTTGCTGTATAGTTAATAAAAACGCAATTAATTATGACCATTAGCTTGCAAGCATCATAAGGTTTAAGAATATATCAATGAATCATGCTAAATGTGCCAGAATTATGATATTCGAATTCAAGAAAACATGGAAATAGTGGGACTCTTACAGTGTGTTTCAAGGCGTGGAGAAGCTTGCTAGCGATTGAAATAGGATCCTAGGATGTCCAGCAAACGTTTGGGATGGCTAGAATGCTTTGAATTGATCTGAAACGTGGAAATCAGTTAGCCACTTTTCTTGAATTTTTTGAAACTTGCTCTCTCTTTTACACGCCTCCAATCTCCTCGTTTTTGATCTGCAAATGTTCCTTATGTACCCTAGAACGAATTAGGGTTGCAAACTTGTATCAGATCTTTTCCAATTAAGATAATTGATTCATGATTTGATCCTTTGTGCAAATCTTTCCAAATCAAGCAAAATGCAATCTTTTGTATCCATATGATCCTTGCACGATTTGATCTCACTTCCAGCTGTATAATAGACCTAAACATGCACAAAATCTCAAGATTTGATTAGTTTTTGATATTTTCATTATTTTATTTTGATTTTATTTGATTTAATTGAAATAAAATCAAAATAAATGACAAAAATAAAAGAATGACAAATGGAAGGTATCATGGGCTGTGGGTCACATTACAAACTTAATCCAAACATAAAAAGTTGGGCCCATTTGACAAAAATTGCAATTTTGGGCACATTTGACTTTTGGCAATTTTGCAAAAAGGGTCAACTTTGGCAATGCATAACTCCCTCAATTTTGACCCTAGAGAGGTGTTCTTGGACTTTTTAGAAAGCTTAAGATGTCCTCTAAACAACCCTTTTGATCTCATATCAATTGAGTCTTCCATGTTCATGTATGAAGTTTTGACCCAAAAGGTGTTTTTGTTGACTTTTCAAAATGACCTATAATGTCCAAATTCATATCTTCTTATGAGTGCATATTTTTGACTTGGGAGCTGAAGATGGATTGTAGGGAATTGCATCCTATTCAAAATGAGATTTGGATGGGTCATTTTTGATAAAGTATGAGAAAGTTATGCTTGGTCAAAGTTGAGTTGACTTTTCCTACAAAACCCTAATTTAGCAACTTTTGGGTTTTGATGAATTATGAGAAATCCTTGAGGAATAATGATCAACCCTTGATCAAATTATGAATAATACTTCAAAATGAGGATGTTGACCAAAAATCTTGAAGTTTGACTGTATGTGGGCCACAATTGACTTTTGCCCTAGCATAGTCGATTTTCAGGCCTTTGAGCAATTTACTGAGCAAATTTCCTCTTCAAGGCTTGAAACTTGACATGGATGATCTTGAGAACATATTAGGACAATGGTGAGCATTTGGGGTCCTTTGGACTCAAGCATCTTGAGGAAAACTGAAACCCTAATTTGAGGTAGACTGCCTTAGGAGAGAGTTTGTCTGGTCAACCCTTGGACTTCCTTGAGCAATTTGAGGACCTCACTTGACATGCATTGAGAAATATGGGAGGGAAAATTTTGGGGTACAACAGATATCAATAAGGTAGTACGGGTCAGCATATACCGTCTTATCCGGCGAGCAGCCCATGCCAGAGTACAACAAGTTTTCTCGAGCAGTGAATATCTTGTTTCACAGTCGGTAAACTTTTTGCTCAAGTAATAAATAACATGCTCTTTTCAGCCAGACTCGTCATGCTGCCCCAGCACACACCCCATTGAATTTTCCAAAACAGTTAGATACATGATCAAGGGTATTCCCTTGACTAGTGGCATTAAAACATGAGGCTCTTGCAGGTACTCTTTGATCTTGTTGAAGGCAGTTTAGCATTCATCATTCCATTTGACTACTTGATCTTTCTTCAATAAATTGAAGATTGGTTCACCAGTAGTTGTCAGGTGAGAAATGAATCTGGCAATGTAGTTTAAACGTCCCAAGAATCCTCTGACTTCCTTCTCGGTACAAGGAGCAGGCATTTATTGTATCGCTCTCACCTTGGTAGGGTCCACTTTAATACCTTTACCACTAACGACAAAGCCTGGGAGTTTACCAGACCTCACCCAAAATGTGCATTTATTCAGGTTCAACCTCAGCTTATATTTCTTTAGTCTCTCAAAGAGCTTCCGTAAATGGTCAAGATGTTCCTCTTCAGTTTGAGATCTGGCTATCATGTCGTCCATATAGACCTCTATTTCGTGATGTATCATGTCATGAAATAAAGCTACCATGGCACGCTGATAGGTTACCCCATCGTTCTTCAATCCAAACGGCATAACCTTGTAATAGAAAGGGCCCCATTGTGTGACAAAGGTTATTTTCTCCATGTCCTCAAGTTCCATTTTGATTTGATTGTAACCTGAGAACCATCCATGAAGGAAAACACCTTATGTTGTGTTGTATTGTCAACCAAAATATCGATGCGGGGAAGTGGGAAATCATCCTTAGGGCTTGACCTATTCGAAACTTTGTAGTCCACGCACATTTGCACTTTGCCGTCCTTTTTAGGCACGGTAACAACATTGGAGACCCATTGAGGATAGGAGGTGACGGCCAAGAATCTGGCGTTGAATTGTTTCATGACTTTCGCTTTGATCTTCTCTGACATGTCTGGTTGCATGCGACAGACCTTTTGTTTTACCAGAGGGAAGTCTTCTTTTGTTGGCAAACGATGCACCACGATATCAGCATCAAGTCCTGACATGTCTTTATACGACCAGGAAAAGACCTCAACATAATCATGTAGCAAATGAATCAGATGCTTCTTGACACTGGATTCCAGATTGGCACCCACTCTGACTTCTTTCTTGTCCTCTTCGGTACCTAGGTTAACTGTGTCCACTGGTTCTTCATGGGGCTGTATGGTCCTCTCTTCTTGTTTTAGTAACCTGGCAAGTTCCCCTGGTACTTCACAATCTTCCTCACCTTCGTCTTCGGCTTGGAAGATTAGATTTTCAGAGTCACAGAAAGCCATAGCAGAATCGTTACCCATGGGATCCCGAATGGATGTAGATCTGCATTTTGAATGTGAGTGTGTGTAAGAGTATAGCTATCCTTGAAAGCAATAAAAAATGTAAAAAGAAATACAAAGAGCACAAAGTTTGTATGCAAAAACGTCCATGATTCATTGATGACATATGAAAATGAGGTAACAACCCTTACAAATGGACCGTTGTGTCTCAGGTAAGACACGAGGTTTTAAAAGTCTGAATTATTACAGGTCCTACAAAATTTAAAGACAATTATTGTTGGATAAAAGTAATTGGGACAGTTGGGAAAATCTATTCCTCCAGGTCGTAGTTGTCCTCATCATCCTCCATTGCATTGACTCTATGGTTGTTGATCTTCAAGGGTGGTCCCCTGGCACGAGCACGGCGTACAGCTTTCTGGGCTCCTGAAGTGAAACCCAAACCAAATTTGTCAGATTTGTATGGGATATCCAGGAGTTGTCCTCAAATAGTGCACCCACCTTCTTCGATCATTGCCTTGGCATCTTTCAGAGAAGACATCTTTAGTATAGGTCTTTTAATATTTGGGACTTGGGAAACAACCTTGGTTACTGCCACGGTTTGTGGGACTTCCTCGAAGTGCTGAAATGGAGTTTCAATGAATTCTCCATCCAATTCCATGTATATGAAGGAGTTTAAGTGACTGGCCATATATTCCTCATCTCTATGGACAATAATGATTTTCCCCTCAGTTGGATATTTCAACATCTGATGTAATGTAGAGGTAACGACACCAATATTGCGAATCCATGGTCGGCCCAACAAGCGGGAATAGGAAGGACGAATGTCCATCACGTAAATAGTTGAATCAAAGGTTTGGGTTCCAACTTTTATGGGGATGTCCACCTCCCTATGCACCATTCTCTTTGAACCGTTGAAGGCCCTTACCATTATATTGCTTGGTTTTAAGGTCAAACCTTCACAGTCGAGTCTATCAAGAGCCTTCTTAGGCAGCACATTCAAAGACGAATCAATATCAACCAATACATGGGCCAAAGTTGTGCCCCTGCATTCGACAGAGACATGTAATGCCTCGTTGTGCTTCCTCTCTCTAGGTGTCAAGTCAGCATCAGAAAAGCCTAAACCATTATCCGCGATCAAGCTGGCCACAAAGTCTTGGAACTGATCAGTAGCGGTTTCTTGTGGTACATGGGCAATTTTAAGGAATTTCACCAAGGCCTTCGCATGAGCCTCGGAGCATAACAATAAAGGCACCATGGAAATCTTTGATGGAGTCTGACCTAGCTGTTCGACTACGTTATAGTCGCTTCTCTTTATAATTTTCAGAATTTCTTCTATCTCCTTTTGGGAGGCCTCAGGGATAGATATTGTTTGCACCTTCATCCGGATAGGCTCGACCAAAATGCCTTTGCCTCGAGTCTTGGTCAACTCGGTGGCAGGAGTGTCAGCAGGTGTAACTATAGGAATTGTAGTAGTAGTAGTGTCAATAGGAACAGAAACCTGGATGATCACAGGACCAGTAACAGTCTTCGGAGGAGAAATCTTTGGGGAGAATACTCTGCCACTTCGGGTTATCTTGTTGGTTGCCACAATGTTGCTGATGTCAGGGTCAACCTTCTCAGAAATTGAGTCTTCAACAGCCAGCCAATATTGCTTGACACCATGATAGTAGACGTCACCCCCATAATTCCATGGGACAGTCTTATCTGATGAGTACGGGATTGGTCCATGCATAGTAATTATCAGTGGAGCTACTTTATTAACTGATGTAATCCTGACGTGTCTTTTGGTGGAGACTCTAGAAGGATTGGTAGAAATGGTTACTATCGAAACATCATTGTAGGAAATGGTTGGAATGGGAGTCTTTTCAAACAAAATCTCTTTGTCATCCATTAGGCGTTGGACACCTGCTTTCAATAAATGACAACCAGTTGGTAGGGATAGACAGAAGTGGCATCTTTCATCACAACCCGGAAATAAACCGGCCTTCAATAGGTTCTTCTTGATGGTCAGGAGAGGAGTAACAAGTTCAACAATAGCAGTAACAAACATATCATCTTCTACAGCATTAACACCACGACCATGCTTGGGCATAGGAGCGGTGATAACATTCGGGATCTCAGGAGCATCAAACTCAATTTCTTTGGCTTCAAGAAGGTCTTGCACCTTGTTTTTCAAAGCCCAACAATTGTTAGTGTCATGGCCTGGACTTTCTGAATGGTATGCACAGGGAGCATTAGGATGGTAGTAAGGAGAGGTTGTGTTAGAATTCTTTGGAGCTTCTTTCAAAGTTACCAGATTGGATCTCAACAAATGTGGAAGTACTTGAGATAGTGTCATATTAATCTGGGTAAGTTGTCTTACTAGTCTTTCTGTTCTAGGATGGTCGTTCCTTTGTTGAGTAAGTGCAAGTTTTGGGATCGTGATAGCCCCTACCATTGGACGATGTTCAGTTATTTCTTGATTCCTTTGAGGATACACAACACCAACTTCTTTCTTCCCAATAAATGGTTTTCTTACAGCAGCAGAGGATGCGTCCTTTTGAATCTTCCCACTCTTAATCCCATCTTCCACTCTTTCCCCGGTCAAGATTAATTCAGTGAAGCCTGCTGATGAGCTTCTCATTAAATGATTAAAGAAAGGACCGGACAGGGTGCCCAAAAACATGTCTACTAGTTCTCTTTCAGAAAGGGGAGGCTGGACTCTTCCTACTAAGTCCCTCCATTTTTGAGCGTAGTCTTTGAAACCTTCACTTGAAACCATAGCCATACTCTGGAGTTGAGTACGGGTGGGAGCAAGATCTGTGTTGTACTGATATTATTTATAGAAGGCAACGACATGGTCTTCCCAATTATGGATATTGGACCTTTCCAGTTGATAGAACCAATCTAGTTGAGTTTCGAATAGACTGTCTTGAAAGAAGTGTACCCACAAATCTCTGTCAGCAGTGTGAGGCTGTATCTTCCTCACATAGGATCAGAGATGCATCTTGGGACACGAAACTTCGTCGTACTTAGAAAATATTTGTGCCTTGAATTTTGGTGGAATAACAATCCCAGAGACTAAACCCATCTCTTCAAAGTCCAACTCAGGCACTTTCTGAATCTCCATTGCACTTAGTCGTTCTTCCAGATGTTTGTATTTGTCGTCGACCGGGGGATACTGCTCTTCAGAGTAGTCTTCCTCTTCTTCTTCTTCAGATTCTAGCTGGATAACTGCTTCCTTTCCTTTCACTTCTTGATTATCCTTTTCACCGAATGACGTTGCAAAGTCCAGGGTTTGTCTGGCTTGTCCTTGGAACCTTCTTCCCATATTCAGAACTCCGGTTACCTTCTTTGCTTTCTTCTTCTTTTCTTCAACCAGCAAAGTTTTCAGATCCTCTTGACCTTTGGCTAGAGTCAAGAACATCTGTTGAAACTAAGCTTTATGCGCCTGGAGGTCTTTTACTGAAATAAATAGTAGAAAGATGAGGAGACTTGTCGTAAGAAACCTGCTTATGTTATGATGAATGGTAAATGCATATGCAATGATTTTAAGGAAATTAGAGATTAAATTTTCTTTAGACCAAAGAAGGAACACACGTTATATTAATAAGTCAAAGTTTGAGTACATCATGCCTCTTTTGGGCTTACAAAGAAATACAAAAACTCTATAAAAAAGTTGTACGCATCCTCTTTGGTGCGATGTAGGAGTTTAGGTTCCGCTCCTCATGATGTTTCTTAGTGAGTTCCAAAACCTTCTTCTCAATGGCATAGAATTGGGCCTCGAAAGTGTCTCGCTCCCCCTTAAGCTGTATCCAATCCTTTTGTAAGTCTTCAAGAGAGGTGGGCATGTCAGGATGCAGGATAGTGTAGGGAACATCTCCTTCCACAATGGGCTCTATGATTACTGGGAGAATGGAGGGGTAAGGCATTATAATACTTTGAGCACGAGCTCGTACCCATTTGAGGTAAGGCTCAAGAGGGATGGATGTCTTATGCCCCAATGTCTTACTATCTACCTTGTTCAACATCCTCCAAGCTCGGATAAATCTCTGGCGATGACCTTGATCGTCTTTCTCGTAGTCAAATATCAAACCTTGAATGAGCATCTCATGTGGGCCATACCTCCAGGCGTAACCAAACTGTCTTAAGGCTAAGCAGGGGTTGTAAGTGATACCTCCTCTAATTCCAAGTAAAGGGACATTAGGGAATTCTCCATAACGGTCGATAATAGTAACATTCTCTATAGATCGAGAACACCAATGAATGTCTGAATGTTTGAGTGTTATCAACCTATGTGACCACCTTGAACCTTGCTCGTTCTTCAATACTGATTGGGGAAGATGCAAAATAAAACATCTTGCCAAAAGAGGAGTACAACACATAAGGATACCTCTTTTCCTCATAGTGTGAGGGTGAAAAGAATGTAGGATGTCCCCTAGCAAAGTAGGCAACGGGTTATGAGACATGAATATTTTGACGGTGTTCACATCTATGAGTTGGTCATGATTTGGAAACAAAACCATCCCATAGATGAGGAGAGCCACAATTTCCTCAAAAGCTTGCAAATCCAAAGAGTTCCAACCGTTTTGGGCTTTCTCAAACAAGAACTTTGCTAGGAAACCCTTGACACCACTCCTTGTTTCCTAATTAGTTATGATATCAGATGATTACAAGTGTAGAGCTTGAGCAATATCTTCTGGCTTTGGATCTCTTTCCGTACCGTTGAAAGGTAGTTGATTGAGAATGGGAATCCTCAAGAGTTGGGAGAATTCTTCCAAAGTAGGCACAAGTTGATAATCAGGAAATGTGAAGTAATAATGTAAAGGATCAAAGAACTGAAAGAGCACCTTCATCATGTCTTCATCAGTGTTGGAGGTGACCAAGTTTAATAGACGACCATGTCTCTCGGTAAATGGAGAGTTTTCAGGAATTCTTGATATTTAAGTTGAGGAGGGATCCTTACAATATTGGCTTGAATAGATTTCCTGCGAATAGAATCCATGTCCTACAAAACAGAACAAAGATAAATCCCAAGATCCTTGAAATGGTTAGTAAATATGAGTATAATGTCATGATGTTTATGATGTTATGTACAAGTATATATATATATATATATATATATATATATATATATATATATATATATATATATATATATATATATATATATATATATATATATATATATATATATATATATATATATATATATATATATATATATATATATATATATATATATATATATATATATATATATATATATATATATATATATATATATATATATATATATATATATATATATATATATATATATATATATATATATATATATATATATATATATATATATATATATATATATATATATATATATATATATATATATATATATATATATATATATATACAAACAAATCAAACAAGTCCTTAGGTTTAGGCTTGCATGGAGTCTCATAGGCTTGCATGGAGTCTCATAGGTAAGTACCCTCTTGAAGTTTAGTTGGCTCAAACCTGTCCTAGTCATAGTAACCGGGTTCTAAGGATCTCAATATCACTGGTTTGTTTCCTCGGGCATTGTTTCAGCACAAGCCTCTTTAATGGCGACCAAAATATCCCAAAAAACCAAACCTCAATGAGTGTAGTATCGAGTATCTACCAACTTCGGACTGCACCAAAGTCGGTCATCTCACTACGTCCTAATGGCCAAGTTGGTCAAGTAAAGGTTCTAAAAGTCCATTAGTGCTTCATGACATCACTCAGCGGCCCCGTATTATCCTTGACTACTCAAGGGCTACCGGTACCCACAAATATGTCGCACTAACATAGCTATTGCTTAGACCATGTCGGTATACCCCGCACAGTTTCCACAATGTATTGCTACTTACCTATAAGGTATCCCAAATCCGGGTAGAGGATTCAAACCTAAACAAAGAACCATAATGTAAAGCATACAAGTCAAACAAAGAAAGCAAGTAAATGTGATCTAACCCTAAGGTAACCCCACTTTTAGAATTGTCCCCAGTAGAGTCGCCAGTTCTGTGATACGGTGGGAGAACTGACTTGGGTGTTTTGCGTTTGATCGCAAATGTCGCAGTTAGCAAGAGTCGCCACCGACTTTTCTTTTATCCAAAAGGAAAGGTGAAAAAGCACATGAAAGACCTTTGAGATTGTTTCTTGAGTTCGGGGGGTAGATTATTAAAAGGGAAGGTATTAGCACCCTTTTCATCCATGGTTTTCTATGGGCTCTTAGTTACTTGCTAGATCACTTGCTTTTGTTTGAAATTATGCTTTGTGTGATTTTGAAAGTACTTTTGAAAAGAGACCATTGTTTAGGCAAACTTTTGTAATGATCCTCGTTCGTAAGAATGTATACAAAGGTGTTGGTCTTTTGAAAATGTTTTCAAGTTTGAAAGATGTTTTTGAAAGTGTAGGTGTTTGCTTTGAAAATAGCAAGGATGTTTTTGTTTTGAAATGGAGCAAGTAACTAGGAACATTCAACCTACTCAAAAGTCTTTCATGTTCATTTCCTCTTTCCTTTGACATTGTTATCTTACCATTGATTTGATAAGTAACCCTATCTTTGGATGTAAACGGGACGGGCGTGGGTCATCATATAACCATGATTAGCAATGTTGCCAGGTATCTTAGCATATTCTTTAGGGACTAAGATCATTTTTGAAAGGCAACTATGATAGCATCATCGAGGGACTATGATCTTGTATTTTGTTTGTTTTTGCTAAGATACCTCACATGCGTAATATGGTCATTTTTGTAAGGCAACCAAGTGGATTCACCTTAAGGGTGCTTGTGTGCAAGTGTATTAATTTTCATGCTTGATTTGTCTTTGATTAGGGTATGCTATTTGTTGGTTTTAGTCTTTTCATATAAAACCCTAATTACTAGCATTTGTATATAAAGCGATAAATTGCGGAATTTAAAATTACTACGCTATTACAATACTTTAGGGAAGGGGGTATACAAATTACAAATAGGGATTTTGCAAGAAAATTAAACCTAATTATCTATTACAACCATATTGAACATGTACAAATAATTGAATAAATGGTAATATATAAATACAAGAATATAAAAAAAAGATAATTTTTGTTTGGTTTTCATAAAAAGAGTTTAACTTAAACCTAATTAAGAAAAATGATTAGTTAAAATTAAAATAAAATTAACTTAAACTAATTGAGAAAAGAAATTAAATTAAAATAGATTTCTTAGATTTTTTAGTTAAACAAAAATAAAAAATAAAAAATAAAAAATTAAAAGAAACCTAAATTCTAAATTAATTTTAATTAATAAAATAATTATTAAAACTAAGTTCAAATATTTAATTATTTAAAAGAGAAATTAATTTGTTAAAAGAAAATGTTTTTAATATTTTTGTTTCATAAGAAAATAAAATGAATAAGTGTAAATAATAAATAAAACATTTTTGGATTTTTCATGATTAATGAAAATAATAATAATAACAATAATAATAATAATAATAATAATAATAATAATAATAATAATAATAATAATAATAATAATAATAATAAATAAAAGATAAAAAAGTAAAAAAATAAAATTAAATAAAAATAAGTCAGGGAGGTGGATTAATGAAATAAGGGGTCAGAAGTTAGTAAAAACAACAAAGCCCAAAGAAGGGGAGGCTCAGCGCTGCAAAAACACAAAAATGTCAAAAAAAAAGTGGAAAAAAGGTCACGTTGGGGTTTGAACCCAGGACCTCATAGTGACAGACGCACGCTTTAACTACTGGGGTGGTGATACATCCGTTAACTTGTATGAAATGATAAATACATAACATAAAACGTGCCCTGACTGTACTTCCTCTTCAACCTCCAGCCAAAAGATCTGTAACTTGCTCATTTCTCAACCATTTGCAAAAATGTAAACATGAAAATTGCTCCATTTTTTCACACGAATCCAACCATATAAATATCATAAGCTATAAATCAAAGATGAATGAGAATTTATAAAAGTACCAAATTCTGACCTAAATATTTCAGAAAGTTCAAACTCAAAATTCTCCAAGCTCAATCAAAATAAATGAAATCTATCGACATGTATAGTTTCAGGGCAATGATGTCTACATTTTATCTTCACAAATGCAAACCTAACTGTTGTACCCCAAAATTTGCCCTCCCATATTTCTCAAAATATTTCAAGAAAAATTCACAAGTCCAACCCGGCGCGTCATATTCAGGTATTCTTTCGCCAAGATATCTCTGATAACGTATTCTCAAATTCAGGTTCGGCTCAGGAGTCAATTCTTTAAAGAAGATATCCGAATGTGTGAGTTTTCTCGAAGAAATATAGTGAAAAAGTGTGCTGAAAGTGCAGTTTTTATGCGCTAAAAAATTCATAACTTGAAAATCGTGACTCGTTTTGAACCCGTTCTGGTGGCCTAAATTCCGTCTTGACATTATCTACGTTTTCATCTCTCACGGCTGGAAGCCAATTTCGATCAGAAGGTCTTCAAAAATGTGGATTTATCAAGTATTTTCATACAGAAAATTTGTGACAGAAGTTTATTTGCGTCATGTTCAGAAAATCATAACTTGGTCGATTTTCATCGTATCGAGCTGGTTCCGGTGCCAAAATTTCACAAATTGAGTTGGCTACATTTTCACAGAAGGTATTGAGTTCAAACGGTATTCAAAAGGCCTTCGTTTTTTGCTCAGAGTGCGTGACACGCTGAAAATCCTGAATGCTGAATATTATTTCATCTGAGCCGAAACTTCGAAAATTCATAACTCGGTCAATTTTTATCGGATTGGACTCATATTTTTACACAAGGTCACTGACTCATAGATCTACAACTTTGCTTCAAAAGTCGAGACCAAATTATGCACCGATCAATACCAGTTTTTTATTGAAGAACGTGTCGGAGTCGACACTGGAGCCCAAAATAAGTTTGTCTGAGCTGAAACTTCAAAAATTCATAACTAATTCACCGTTTATCCGATTGAGTCGATTTTCGGACAAGAGTTAGTTCTCGATATCGGCTACATTTTGTTTTCACATTTCAACTTCAAAAAATGCACTTAAGTCCCTGCGATTTAGCCTGGAAAGTGACGAATTCAAGTGAATATTGGAGGCCCAATTGCACATTCAAAGCCCATTTGCTTTACCCTAATTTCCATTATATAATCACCTTCTTTTCACATAAACCAAAGAGGAGGAAAAGAGAGAAAAAACCTTGCCACAACACTGTCAGAATATCAAACTCTTTCAAGAACCCTAAAACCTTGAAATCCTTATTACAAATCCCTCTCTCACTACAAACAAGCCATCACAGTTATAAACCAATACCTCACTACTTCTTCAGTAAGGATAAGGCTGGCTTGATCTCCATGATCCAAATTTTCCAGTAAGGCATAAAAGCATTCAGGTCACTAATCTTTCAGTAAGGGTAAGATTAATTTGATCTCCATGATCAAAAGGGTATAATCATTCATACATGCCATATTGTGCCTAAACATTAAATTTCTTCATATGTTGGTTTTATTTGAATTTTTATGATTTTATTTAATGTGTTCATGAGGTTCAACACTGCAGATTTAAACAGGATCCCATGCAGGTTCATTAAGGAACGTTGAGGCCAAAAGCCAAATGGCCAAATGGCCAAAACAGAACATTTTACACATGACACCAATACATGGCGAGACAGACATCCTGAGAAGATTAAGGAACGTTGAGGCCAAAAAGCCAAATGGCCAAAAGGCAAAAGCCAAATGGCCAAAGTAGAACAACTTATGCCAGAACACAAATGGCCAAACCACTCCAATTCACCTCCAAAAAGGGGACAGAAACCCCCCAAGGTATTGTATTTTCTTTCTTTTCCTTATTTTATTTATTTCAATTATTTCTTTTTTTTAATTAATTCCTTTAATTTAACTTATTTTCATAAAATATAAAAAATAGTAAAAAACAGAAAAGTCATAAAAATCAAAATATATTTATTTAATTAATATTTTTTGTAAATAAATTTCACTAATAATTAATTATTTATTTTTATAAATCAAAATTGCATGTAAATAATTAGATTAATTTTAGGTTTAATTTTAACATGTTTTTCTTAATAAATAAATAAAATTAGAATTAAGGTTAATATTTTAATTTCATTTAATCTTTCTCATAAAAATACATAAAAAACATAAATACCAAAAACTCAAAAAAAAATAATAATTTCTTTTTTCTCTTTAATTTCATTAGTTTAATCATTTAATTTAATTTCATTAAAAAGGGTCCAACGCCCTCGTTTCCAATTTTAATTCCTATTCGCGCATTTTTATTTATTTCATTCTTTTAAATATTTATGTAACTCTCCCAAAGCCTTGTAAACTTAATTTCTCGCACTTTATTTTATTTCTTTATTTACTTTCCGTCAAATCGGGTCCTGGATTTTAATTTTGGCGATGTGGACCCGCGCCTTTGTAATAGTTTAGAACTTTAATTTCCGCAACTTTTTTAACTGTTAATAATTGCATGCAAGAATGAATGTCTAAATAAAAACAAACGCATAGATCACCTTGACATGAATAAGACAAAATAACTGAACATGACACACAAATCACACACCACCCCTAGGGTACGCCTCACTGTTGCCTTGCCTCGAAAGGTGATCGTCGAGTAGAGGATGTCTTAGTAAGTCCTCATGATCCGGGAACCTGGCATGAGGGTAGCTTCTAAGGTGTCTTCCCATTGCTCTGGTGATCACCATGTCCCGAACCTCGAATTGACCCGAACACCTCCAACGGTGGTGCTACCTACCTCTCAATGGTGGGATGGCACTACTTTAAAGGACATTTACACAGACGAATTCCTTAGGGTAGGTAGACGACTCTAGATACTTGCTCTAATTTCAAAACAAATTCAAAAAATACTTTTCACACCGACACTTTTCAAAAAGCTTTCGAAAGCAATTTTTTCAAACACTCTTGAGGACCGATACAAGAGTCGAACTGAAATTTTCAAAGAAACTTTTTAAAACCCACATTGAAAAGCAAACAAACCATTTTGAAAACACAAATGAGCAAGTATCTAAGAGCCCATGGATAACCATGGATAGAAAGGGTGCTAACACCTTCCCTTTCTATAACCTACCTCCTGAACCGAGAGCAATCTCTATAAGGAATTTTTCTGTGCTTTTGTCCTTTCCATTTGGAGAAAATAAAAGACGGTGGCGACTCTTGCTTCTGCGACATTTCGCGAACCAGCGTTAAACAGTCAGTTCCAGATCCACCAATCACAGAACTGGCGACTCTGCTGGGGACTCTTTATAAAGTGAGGTGTACCTTAGGGTAGTTCATAACTGTGTTTTCAATTGTATTGACTTGTCTGCTTTAACTTTGTGGGTTGCATGGGAGTTACATAGATCCTAACCCGGATCTGGGGATACCCTGTTTAGGTAGCATAAGTTGTGAGGGACCTGTCCGACGTAGACCGACACGGGTGAAGCAGTGGCTACGTTGGTGTGGCACCTTGGTCTGTACCGATATCCCTTGTGTCGCAACGAGGAGAATATGGGTCTTCTGAGGAGTCATTAAGCACCAACAACCTTAGAACCTTAAATGACACGACTTGGCCATTAGAACAGTAGCAGTATGCTACGCCCATTGAGGCTAAACTCTCGTGATGGTTCTGGCCGCAAGAAAAGATTGCGATGCTGGAGTTATGACCGATTGAGGGTAGTCAATGATATTGGGATCCTCTAAGAACCCGGTTACTTCTAATAGGACAGGTTGAGCCCACCAACTTCAAGAGGGTAATACCCAGACCTCATGCTGGCCTAAACTCTAAGGGCTCTCTCTTGTGTGACTTGTGTGCCTTCCAACTTGACTATTTGCATGTTTGTTATCTGACACTCGGGTTTCCCTTGCAGGTTTTGTTTATAGTCCTTAATAGGGACTCATAACAGGGTATACTAAGTTTCTTACAGGTTTTGGTTTGCAGTCCTTAATAAGGGCTCATAACAGGGTTTATTCATATTACCCCATGCATCATGACATCATACCATCATACCATTGCATACATCCTAACCCATTTCAAGGATCTCAAGGGCTTGTGATGCAGGTCATGATGAATCAAACATCTAGCAAGGGGCAAAGAGGATTTATTTTCCTCTAGCCAAAATTGTCAAAAGCTATGACCCACTTGATATGGTGAGCTCTGACTCCTGAAGAAGGTTCCCCTAACCAAGGTTGTTTGGAAATCAAAACCAGACATGATGACTAAAGTCAGGGGCTATGACCCACTAGATATGGTGAGCCTTTGACCCTTTGAAGAAGGACTCTCAACAACATGCAGTTCCTTCAATCAAACTACCGGACCCAAGTTCTAACAAATTTTCTTGTTTACCCCGCGGGATCCTTGGAAACATTGCATATGCATACATACACATCATCGCATGACAGGTACCCTTGTTGCGGGTCACTTACCTTTCCTGCTGTTTATTTCAGCAATGGCTTCCCAACAAGACAACCAGGACCTTCTTGCTCAAGAGACTCGGTTCGGGGAAATCCTCCTGAATCTATCCAAGGGGCAGGAGGAGCTAAGGACACTTCTCATGGGGACCTTTGTCAGGAACAGTGCTGAGGATGAAAGGCTGAAACACCTACAAGCTGAGGTGGATGCATTGAAGGTCCAGATGCTGGGGCAGGTGACTGCCATTCAAAGGTTGGCTCAAAGACAAGATGAGCTCGGGGTTCTCGTCAACCAACTGCTTCAGGGTAACCAACTGGGGCAAACATCTAAGAGTAAAGGGCCAGTCATCGTTCAACCACCTTTAAGACAAGGAAATAAGGGGAGAGCTCCTCAAATGGCTCCAGTGTCACAAATTCAGCATCAACTTCACCGGCTTCAGCCAGACAAGTCCAGGAGGCAATTCACCCCGCTCAACATGTCGTTGTTTCAAGCTTTACAACGCCTGCTGAGATTGAATTTGATCACATTAAGGGCTCATCCCCAGAATCCCAACACAGCACATCCTACTTATGATCCCAATAAAAGGTGTGCCTACCACTCTGCCAGTCCAGGACATGATACAAATGAGTGTTGGGCTCTGAAGAACAAGATCCAGGACCTAATTGATGAAGGAGCACTGGAGTTCACACAAGATGGTCAGGCTGAATTTTTCTATCATCCCTCCAAGGCTCACCATTTGAAGTGACAAGCCCTGAGACTAGAAAACTTTTGCTCATTCGAATGTTCAAGTTGTAATTCTTTTTTATTGTTCAAACATTTATTCATGTCAAACGTTGTTATTTCATTAATGCATCGCATATGTCTGTTCTGAAACAATATATTCGTATTCACTATATGCAAATTATTTTCATATTTTTTCTGATGATCAACTCTTAATTAATAATTCTAAGCCTCTTGAGGGAGGATGACGAAAACGATACCGCAATCTTTACAGTATGCTTTTGAACAGATCCCGCTGATGAGGTACAGGAATTGTTTCAATCCCTAAACACTGGAGTTATAAGGAAGATAATCCCTCGTCAACCCCTCTGAGCCAAAGAAGTATGAGTTTTTCTTTTCGAAATTTAAAACCCTTAATCATAACCTGGGGCAGGGTAGTCTCTCAGTTGATCCAAGTGCATCACGAATGGCACCAAAGAGGTCCTTACAAAAACAAAGAAAGACAGTGATGGTTCCAAATAATCAAGAAAGACAGGCAGTCGTTACTTTTCAAAATAAAAACCCATTAAGTCAAAACCTATGAAGGAGACTTACAAAACTGGGGCATCCCGCTGACTGTAATCACAAAAGAAATAGTTCAGGCAAAAAAAAGAAAGGGATAACAAAAATCAGACAAGAAAGAGGTCTTACAAACCCTCAACAAAAAAGGAATGACTGCCTATTCAAAATAAGTTATCAACATCCGAATCATCACCGGAAAATCAGAGCAAAGACTCAAAGCAAGGTCTAACGTATGATAAACTGAGTTTAGGTTTGGAGAACATCACGAAGAGCGGGTGGGTACGAATTATTTGAGCCTTTATCCTTTGTTTCTTAAGCCGTGAACCAGGCCACGTTATAACCCTTAAAAGTCCTAGCTGAAGCATGGGTTAGTTCGAAAGCATACTGTTACAAAAGGTATCCTGACTCCTTAAGGCTTACTATAAAGAAGGAGTTGACATCACGTTTTACAAACATTCATGTGTTTTATGAAAAAAGAATGCATTTTCAAAATCTTCAAGACAGACATAGGCTTTGCATTTTTAACATAACTTTGTTTGCATATGACTTTTTGTTTGAACAGCATAGAAGTTCGCACGACGAATGCCTAATGAACAGAAGCACTTCCCATCAAGGGGAAGGGCATGATCATGGTCCGTCATCTGGGGCAATCCAATCAAGATTCGGAGAATCTCTCAAAGGCCAAATAGCCTGGGGCAAATCTCCGCCTGAGTCACTTGGGGCATTTCAACAATAAATCTTGCCTGGTCAAAAATCTTCTGGTAATATGACAAAACACTTCTAACAGGGGCAACTCCCTACATTCTGAGAACATGGACATAGTCGAAAAGATACTACGCATAATCAAAGACCCGCTAGGTTGACATACCTAGGCAAAAATAAGGGCTTCCCGGCGAACCAAAAGGGTTCGGGAAAAATGAAGGGATGAAATGAAAAAATCTGTACACCCGGCAAGTCGAAAACCTGAAAAGGCGACTTGGGCAAAAAGGGGTATCCCGGTGGACCGAAAACCCGAAAGGGCGGTCCAGGAAAAAATTAGGGATTAAAGCGTACGACTATGTCCTGTCATCTTGTCACCTGCCTACCAAAAGAAGGTTTGCCCATCAACAATTATCAGCACCTCACACGTCTTCCTCCCTCACCTTAGAAACAGGGGCAATAAAGAGTTGTCTAAGCAATCTGATTGTTCTATCCTCCAAGGTATCAAGGACATAACCAGTACATCTTAACTCCCCAGAGAATGAGCCAGCAAGTCAGTGCACTCTCGCCAAGCAAAGCTACTATCAACCTTAAGGAAGTTGGGTATCCTCCAGCAGATATCAACATTCCCCAGCAGCATATATATTCTTAACAAGCATCCCCGGCAGTCTTAGTCTAAAGGTTGTTCCCCGGCGGTATATCAAACATTCAGGGGAGTCCCTTCCCGTTACAGTTCAAAACTTCCCCAAGAGAGTCCAACCCAGTTTCCCCAGGAAAGATGGAATTCATCTCCCCAAGCAGTAAGCTTATCCCCAGTAGATTCTGGAAGCTTATCCTCGCAGAGCACGAACGCGTCTCCCGGCTTTATTCAAAGAGTTATTTCCTTACTAGGATATAACTGGGTTATCCTCAGCCAAAAACCACGGGAAGAGCGTCCTCGACGAAGTCTTCTTATCCCCAACGAAGTCCATTAACACTTCCAACACAACAAGGGTATCCCCAGCAAGTTATTATCAACAACTCAGCAAAGTACGTCTCTCCCCACAGAGTATTGCTTCCCAGCAAGATCGTCAGAATACTTTTCTCCCCGCAGAATATTCCATTCGCCAAGTTTATTCCCCAACGGAGTTATCCTCTCCTACTGGTATTCTTGCAACTATCATCCCCAGCGGAAGCAAAAATCTATTCTCCAACATCAGCCCGGGAGTGACTTCCCGGCACCCGTCAAGGATTATACATTTGTAAACATCGCATACATCATTATAGCATGCATTAATGCATCATATCCTACAAATCTCATTTATATTGAGAACATCATTGCTTGATTCATATCATGCATTGCGTATGACTGACCTTTACCTTTCAGGAAAGATCCAGTTAAGTTCTCAAGCTACATTCCAAGACCTTGTCTGGTTCAGTTAAATCGACTCCCAAAGATTTTCCTGGTTATTATCCAGTCAAAGGCGTTCTCTGGTCTAGTTAAACCGACTCCTAAAGGTTTTTCTTTTGAAGACTCAGTTGAAGACTCCAAAGACCTTGTCTGGTTCAGTTAAATCGACTCCAAAGATTTTCCTGGTTATTATCCAGTCAAAGGCGTTCTCTGGTCTAGTTAAACCGACTCCTAAAGGTTTTTCTTTTGAAGACTCAGTTGAAGACTCCAAAGACCTTGTCTGGTTCAGTTAAATCGACTCCAAAGATTTTCCTGGTTATTATCCAGTCAAAGGCGTTCTCTGGTCTAGTTAAACCAACTCCTAAAGGTTTTTCTTTTGAAGACTCAGTTGAAGACTCCAAAGACCTTGTCTAGTTCAGTTAAATCGACTCCAAAGATTTTCCTGGTTATTATCCAGTCAAAGGCGTTCTCTGGTCTAGTTAAACCAACTCCTAAAGGTTTTTCTTTTGAAGACTCAGTTGAAGACTCCAAAGACCTTGTCTGGTTCAGTTAAATCGACTCCAAAGATTTTCCTGGTTATTATCCAGTCAAAGGCGTTCTCTGGTCTAGTTAAACCAACTCCTAAAGGTTTTTCTTTTGAAGACTCAGTTAAAGACTCCAAAGACCTTGTCTGGTTCAGTTAAATCGACTCCCAAAGATTTTCCTGGTTATTATCCAGTCAAAGGCCTTCTCTGGTCTAGTTAAACCAACTCCTAAAGGTTTTTCTTTTGAAGACTCAGTTGAAGACTCTAAGACCTTGTCTGGTTCAGTTAAATCGACTCCCAAAGATTTTCCTGGTTATTATCCAGTCAAAGGCCTTCTCTGGTCTAGTTAAACCAACTCCTAAAGGTTTTTCTTTTGAAGACTCAGTTGAAGACTCCAAAGACCTTGTCTGGTTCAGTTAAATCGACTCCCAAAGATTTTCCTGGTTATTATCCAGTCAAAGGCCTTCTCTGGTCTAGTTAAACCAACTCCTAAAGGTTTTTCTTTTGAAGACTCAGTTGAAGACTCCAAAGACCTTGTCTGGTTCAGTTAAATCGACTCCAAAGATTTTCTTGGTTATTATCCAGTCAAAGGCGTTCTCTGGTCTAGTTAAACCAACTCCTAAAGGTTTTTCTTTTGAAGAATCAGTTGAAGACTCCAAAGACCTTGTCTGGTTCAGTTAAATCGACTCCAAAGATTTTCCTGGTTATTATCCAGTCAAAGGCGTTCTCTGGTCTAGTTAAACCAACTCCTAAAGGTTTTTCTTTTGAAGACTCAGTTGAAGACTCCAAAGACCTTGTCTGGTTCAGTTAAATCGACTCCAAAGATTTTCCTGGTTATTATCCAGTCAAAGGCGTTCTCTGGTCTAGTTAAACCAACTCCTAAAGGTTTTTTCTTTTGAAGACTCAGTTGAAGACATTCCAAGACCTAGACCGGTTCAGTTAAATCGACTCCAAAGATTTTTTATCCAGTCCAAGGCCTTCTCTAGTCCAGTGAAATTGACCCCAAACAGATTTTTCTGATGAAGACTCAGTAGAAGTTATCTAAGGTTTTCTCAATGATTGCTATTGAGGTTGTAATCGCCTATGGTTCTCTCCCCGATACTGCGGAGATGATAATTCCATCCAAGGTTTTCTCAATGATTGCTATTGAGGTTGTAATCGCCTATGGTTCTCTCCCCGATACTGCGGAGATGATAATTCCATCCAAGGTTTTCTCAATGATTGCTATTGAGGTTGTAATCGCCTATGGTTCTCTCCCCGATACTGCGGAGATGATAATTCCCACCAAGATTCTCTCAATGTTTGCTGTTGAGGTTGTAGTCGCCTATGGTTCTCTCCCCGATACTGCGGAGGTAGTAATCATCCCAAGATGTCCTCAACGATTGCTGTTGAGGTTAAAGTCATCCAAGGTTCTCTCACCGTTCCTGTTGAGGTAGTAACCATCCCTGGTTCATTCATCACCATTTGAAGCTCCAGATTCAGCTCCTGTAACCAGTCAGGACACACCTGCACACCTATCTGAAGACCAGCTCCTGTAATAGGTCAGGTAATCATTTTTTCTTTTGCAGGTACGCAAGTTCTCGCTAAGGAATCTCTTACGCGATCGACACCCAGATGGCATCTATAAGCCCATCCACCTACCCATCATCTCTTAGCATGGCATCTATAAGCCCATCATCATATCCATCAATTTCTAAATGGCATCTATAAGCCTATTCCCCCGTCACACTACTATGTGAGCGCAAATTTCTGGGCACTCTAGTGTTCAACCATCTTCCACCTTCGGATTACGAAAGGCACGTCAGCCAATCTGCATCCTCAGGTCTAAGAAGATTGAACAGGGGCAACTGTTGTACCCCAAAATTTGCCCTCCCATATTTCTCAAAATATTTCAAGAAAAATTTACAAGTCCAACCCGGCGCGTCATATTCAGGTATTCTTTCGCCAAGATATCTCTGATAACGTATTCTCAAATTCAGGTTCGGCTCAGGAGTCAATTCTTTAAAGAAGGTATCTGAATGTGTGAGTTTTCTCGAAGAAATATAGTGAAAAAGTGTGCTGAAAGTGCAGTTTTTATGCGCTAAAAAATTCATAACTTGAAGATCGTGACTCGTTTTGAACTCGTTCCGGTGGCCTAAATTCCGTCTTGACATTATCTACGTTTTCATCTCTCACGGCTGGAAGCCAATTTCGATCAGAAGGTCTTCAAAAATGTGGATTTATCAAGTATTTTCATACAGAAAATTTGTGACAGAAGTTTATTTGCATCATGTTCAGAAAATCATAACTTGGTCGATTTTCATCGTATCGAGCTGGTTCCGGTGCCAAAATTTCACAAATTGAGTTGGCTACATTTTCACAGAAGGTATTGAGTTCAAACGGTATTCAAAAGGCCTTCTTTTTTTGCTCAGAGTGCGTGACACGCTGAAAATCCTGAATGCTGAATATTATTTCATCTGAGCCGAAACTTCGAAAATTCATAACTCGGTCAATTTTTATCGGATTGGACTCATATTTTTACACAAGGTCACTGACTCATAGATCTACAACTTTGCTTCAAAAGTAGAGACCAAATTATGCACCGATCAATACCAGTTTTTTATTGAAGAACGTGTCGGAGTTGACACTGGAGCCCAAAATAAGTTTGTCTGAGCTGAAACTTCAAAAATTCATAACTAATTCACCGTTTATCCGATTGAGTCGATTTTCAGACAGGAGTTAGTTCTCGATATCGACTACATTTTGTTTTCACATTTCAACTTCAAAAAATGCACTTAAGTCCCTGCGATTTAGCCTGGAAAGTGACGAATTCAAGTGAATATTGGAGGCCCAATTGCACATTCAAAGTCCATTTGCTTTACCCTAATTTCCATTATATAATCACCTTCTTTTCACATAAACCAAAGAGAAGGAAAAGAGAGAAAAAACCTTGCCACAACACTGTCAGAATATCAAACTCTTTCAAGAACCCTAAAACCTTGAAATCCTTATTACAAATCCCTCTCTCACTACAAACAAGCCATCACAGTTATAAACCAATACCTCACTACTTCTTCAGTAAGGATAAGGCTGGCTTGATCTCCATGATCCTAATTTTACAGTAAGGCATAAAAGCATTCAGGTCACTAATCTTCCAGTAAGGGTAAGATTAATTTGATCTCCATGATCAAAAGGGTATAATCATTCATACATGCCATATTGTGCCTAAACATTAAATTTCTTCATATGTTGGTTTTATTTGAATTTTTATGATTTTATTTAATGTGTTCATGAGGTTCAACACTGCAGATTTAGACAGGATCCCATGCAGGTTCATTAAGGAACGTTGAGGCCAAAAGCTAAATGGCCAAAAGGCCAAAAGCCAAATGGCCAAAACAGAACATTTTACACATGACACCAATACATGGCGAGACAGACATCCTGAGAAGATTAAGGAACGTTGAGGCCAAAAAGCCAAATGGCCAAAAGGCAAAAGCCAAATGGCCAAAGTAGAACAACTTATACATGATGAGGCCAGAACACAAATGGCCAAACCACTCCAATTCACCTCCAAAAAGGGGACAGAAACCCCCCAAGGTATTGTATTTTCTTTCTTTTCCTTATTTTATTTATTTCAATTATTTCTTTTTTTTTTAATTAATTCCTTTAATTTAACTTATTTTCATAAAATATAAAAAATAGTAAAAAACAGAAAAGTCATAAAAATCAAAATATATTTATTTAATTAATATTTTTTGTAAATAAATTTCACTAATAATTAATTATTTATTTTTATAAATCAAAATTGCATGTAAATAATTAGATTAATTTTAGGTTTAATTTTAACATGTTTTTCTTAATAAATAAAAAAAAATTAGAATTAGGGTTAATATTTTAATTTCATTTAATCTTTCTCATAAAAATACATAAAAAACATAAATACCAAAAACTCAAAAAAAATAATAATTTCTTTTTTCTCTTTAATTTCATTAGTTTAATCATTTAATTTAATTTCATTAAAAAGGCTCCAACGCCCTCGTTTCCAATTTTAATTCCTATTCGCGCATTTTTATTTATTTCCTTCTTTTAAATATTTATGTAACTCTCCCAAAGCCTTGTAAACTTAATTTCTCGCACTTTATTTTATTTCTTTATTTACTTTCCGTCAAATCGGGTCCTCGATTTTAATTTTGGCGATGTGGACCCGCGCCTTTGTAATAGTTTAGAACTTTAATTTCCGCAACTTTTTTAACTGTTAATAATTGCATGCAAGAATGAATGTCTAAATAAAAACAAACGCATAGATCACCTTGACATGAATAAGACAAAATAACTGAACATGACACACAAATCACACACCACCCCTAGGGTACGCCTCACTGTTGCCTTGCCTCGAAAGGTGATCGTCGAGTAGAGGATGTCTTAGTAAGTCCTCATGATCCGGGAACCTGGCATGAGGGTAGCTTCTAAGGTGTCTTCCCATTGCTCTGGTGATCACCATGTCCCGAACCTCGAATTGACCCGAACACCTCCAACGGTGGTGCTACCTACCTCTCAATGATGGGATGGCACTACTTTAAAGGACATTTACACAGACGAATTCCTTAGGGTAGGTAGACGACTCTAGATACTTGCTCTAATTTCAAAACAAATTCAAAAAATACTTTTCACACCGACACTTTTCAAAAAGCTTTCGAAAGCAATTTTTTCAAACACTCTTGAGGACCGATACAAGAGTCGAACTGAAATTTTCAAAGAAACTTTTTAAAACCCACATTGAAAAGCAAACAAACCATTTTGAAAACACAAATGAGCAAGTATCTAAGAGCCCATGGATAACCATGGATAGAAAGGGTGCTAACACCTTCCCTTTCTATAACCTACCTCCCGAACCGAGAGCAATCTCTATAAGGAATTTTTCTGTGCTTTTGTCCTTTCCATTTGGAGAAAATAAAAGATGGTGGCGACTCTTGCTTCTGTGACATTTCGCAAACCAGCGTTAAACAGTCAGTTCCAGATCCACCGATCACACTAACAATGCCTAAATAATAAGATAGAAGTTCAAGAAAAATACCTCAAATCTGGAAATCGTGAAATGAGTTTGAGCTTGTTCCAAGTGATGGTGATGATCAGGTTAGCTTCCTTGGACCTCTAGGAAGCTAATGCAATGGTTGGCTTGAGCTGAAGGTGGCTGGAATGGTCTGGAGAAGTCCAACTGTGATGCTCTATTTTTGAACTTGGAAATGGATGAAGATGGTGTTACAATCGTGTAACAGGGATATGGATGGCTTATGTATGATGTTTGGAAGCTTTTGGAAGCAAAAGGCCAAGAAACGCACGAGTGAAATGGAAGTTTGAAGTTCTTGGTCAGAATATGCAACAATGGTGGTCTGTGATGCAGTTCTGAGTTTGGGGAAGTTTTGGATCTTGTGTATTCATGGGTTCTCTTGAAAATAGTATCTCTATTTATAGAGGAAAGGTTTTGAGGTTTGAAATGATCAGAAACAAAGAATCACATGTTATGAGTTCTTGACTTGTTTTTGAAGTTGTCTTGATAAACATGGTTTCAATGCAAGGTACATGTCTTGTAGAGTGGCTAGAAACTTTAAACATGTTTGTTCTGAGTTTATAGAGTATGCTTGTGGAGAAAGAACAAGTGCAAAGCTCCATATAAGTTGACTTTGTGATTAAAATCACTTTTCAAGAATAGCAATGGTGCCTTTCTTCCAAAAATGGAAATGCAACTTGGATAATGATTCAAATGCTTGGACAATGGATCCATATGTTGTGTAAAAATTTAATTAAGGAGTGAATTTCAAGTTTGAGGCCTGCAAAGTGAAGATTATACAGCATGGATATGGATTTGGTTCATTGTGCATCACAAATTTTGCCTTGCAAAACAACTTGAAACCCCAACTCATGACCTTCGATTCTCCTTTCTCACAAATGATCTCAAGGAGTTCTTGGACATTTTGGAAAGCTTTTAATGTGATATACAACCTCTCTTTGAATCACTTTTGAAAATTACCCTTGGAACTAGGTGAAATTTGGGTCAGAAGTTAGGTCAAAATCCTGACCAAAGCTAGGGCAAAATTTCACTAAGTGTTTAATTTCAAGACCATGACTTTATGAATTAATAACTTAAGACCTAAGCACTTTTATAATAAGTTGTGTAAATAAATGTTGTAGATATCTTGGAGATCTACAACTTTCATGTTGAAAGTTTCTTCTGAATCATCTTGCATCATGGTGAAAAATTTGCTCAAAGTTGTGAAAAAACATGAAGTTTTAAACACAAAAATTTCTAAGTTAGAAAACTTTGACTTTTCAAAATGAAATCTTGAATTTTTGATTTCTTGATGAATAATTTTCATATTTTGACATGTTTTGATGAATTGTGATCTTTGACGTTGGATTTTGACCAAAAAGTCAAAATTTGACTTTTCAGTGTATAGTTGACTTTTGATCAGTTGATTGAAAATTCACTATCAATCCAATTGATCTTGAGCAATATTTTGGGTCATGCCATTAGGTCAAAATGATGCAATTGAACTTTTGAAATCATGCCTCAAACCACTTAACCATTTGCTAGATCAAAAATCATAAATTGCCTTTCCTCAGTCAAAACCCTAATTTTGACCATTTTGCCCTTTTGATGATTTGATCAGATTTCTTGAGGAATTATGGTCCAAACTTGATCAAATGATACATATGAGTTTATAATGTTTCTATGAATAAAAAATTATGAAGTTTGACTGTAAATTAGGCACAATTGACTTTTTCCCCAATATAGTTGATTTTTAGGTCAACTACTCAATTGACTGAGCAAAAATGTGATCCAAGGCTTGAAACATGGCATGAGTAGTCTTAGGAGTCTATAATGATCATGAAAGTCATATGAGGCATTAAAAGTTCAATTATCCTTGTGCAATCTCAAACCCTAATTTTGGTCATCAGTGCTTAAGGAGGTGTCTTGAGTTGATCAACCCTAGTGCAGTCTTGAACCAAGAGAGATCTTTTGTGAGGAAATAATTGATAAGTGAGAGGGAAAATTTTGGGGTACAACACCTTATCACCTCGGGTATTAAAATACTGAGGGGTTACGTTAAATGCATGTGGGTTCGATTCCCATCCTCGGTATTTTTATTATTTTCATAACTGGATGGCACGCCCCTTATTAACACTCGGTTTTATGATAAATCGAGGTAATATATCAAAATTATTACTTCTATTAATTTTAGAAATCGAGGGGTTATATTTTTTTTCCTGTTGTCGCCTGCACCTAAATTAAAAAATACAGAACCACAAAAAATAGAATATAGGACCAATGCAAACCCAAAATGGTGCGCCCATTCCTCAATTTGAAACAAAAATATTCATTGATTACACCATATGTAATACCTAAAATGGCACGTACTTTATAATTTTACATCAAAACTAAAACAAATGATTACGAAACAAAAGCAAAAAGCCATTTACTTACTAGTTTTCCCATATGCCCTCTTCATGATCAAGACAAATAACATGCGCATCATCTAAGTCATTTTCTTCATATGATTGACTTACATGTGTTTCTAAACACAAAGTCTCATAGTTAAAATCTTAATTTTCATCAGTACTATCAGGAAGATATTTACTGTGAAGAACAATTGACCATCTAGTGATGGATCAGTGACATAAAAAACTTGTTTTTCTTGGTTTGCCATGATGAATGGTTCGTTCTTGTAAGTTGTCTTTCAAAGATCAACCCTAGTGAATCCTAATTCATCGGTTTCTACACCAGTTTTACTGTCAATCCACCTGCACTTAAATAGAGGCACTTTAAAAAACATAGTCAATCTCCAAAATCTCCTCAATAATCCCAAAGAACGCTCTAGATGCTAGTACTGGATTGTTATCTTTGGAACTAGAAAAGTACATGGATTTAGCCTCAACCATAACACCACTATTTTGCATGGTGCTATGATCATCCTTTTATTGTGTACATAACGAATATTTTCTAATGTCGTATGCACTCCAAGTAATTACATTAAACTTAGGCAAACGTGACAACCATTTGCAAATATCCGATGCACCACTCTCATTGGAAATACTTTCCTTAAACCAATCTATGAAAGTTCTATTATGCTCTATTAACAACCATTTTTCATTCATCTAGGGTATTATTCCTTTATAAGTTCTTTGGGCACGGTGAAGTAAGGATCAACTTCACTAAGGTTATTTAATATATACAAATATTCTTGAAAAACTACTTTTCGATTAAATGTCTTAACATTTAAACCTTGAATACCTCTACCTTTATAAAATCCATCGTGACGAGACTCAGACACTCCTGCAAAGTTCGCATTTAACAAATAGTTTGTACAAAAATCAATAGCTTCTTCTATGATGAACCTTTCTACGATCGAAGCTTCTGGATGGTGATGAATCTTTGTATACCCTTTGAAAATATTCATGTAACTCTCTACCAGATACATCCACCGCAAATAAATTGGACCGCAAACTCTAATCTCCCTTACTATATGAACAACTAAGTGAACCATAATGTCAAAGAATGATAGAGGGAAAAACATCTCTAACTGGCACAAGATAATTGCAGATTCGTGTTCTAATTCATCTAAATTTCCAAGATCTATAACTTTGTTGCATATAACAATGAAGAATAAGCACAATCTGGTTATAATCACCCTTACATTTCTTGGTAATATGGCACAGATAGTCACTAGTAGAAGTTATTGCATCAAGATATGGCAATCATGAGATTTTAAGCCAACTAATTTGTGATTATTCTCTCACACAAGTTTCTTCATATTTAATGAGTACCATTGGGGAACTTTTATACCATACAAGCAATCACATAAACTTCCTTTTTTTTAGACAGAGTGTGACTGGGGGAAAATAGGTTCTATTTCCTACTTCTTTTGGGGATAATTATTGTCGTATACCCATCGTAACTATATCTTTACGGGATTTCTAAGTATCTTTTATCTTACCTTTAATGTTGAGAAGTGTTCCAATCAAACTATCACATACGTTTTTCTCCACGTGCATCACATCAAGACAATGTCTTACATCAAGAATGGACCAATATGCAAGATTGAAGAACACCGACCTCTTTTTCCGAGAATTTTTCACCATGGGATTTTTTTGTTTCTTTCCAAAGACAACTTTAATGTGTTGTTGTTTTCTATAAACTTTAATGTATTGGTAGGTACCACATCACCTTGATAGGAACACCCTTGCTATTTGCACCATCATCCTCATCAACACCATTGTCCTTCTTTTTATAGCGCGACACCCCACACCTTGGGCACACGTTCAAGTTTTCAAACTATTTCCTTTATAAGATGAAATAATTATGACAAGCATGTATTTTGAAATAATCCAAATCTATTGGACACAATATCTTCTTGGCCTCATATGTACGGTTTAGCAAAGTGTAACCTTCAGGAAGCATTTCTTTCAACAATTCAAGCAATTCAGTGAAACTTTTATCTGTCCACCCATCTTTCGCCTTAAGATTAAATAGTCTTAACACAACTGACAATCTTATAAAACCTTTACATCCCGGGTACAACGAATCTTCCATGTCTTTTCGCAAAGTATCTACCATGCTAATTTTCTTGAAAGCATCTACTCCAATATCACGAATGATGTCTTTTAGATTATCATTCATACATTCATCATCTTCAAGTGTTTGTGACAAAGGTATCATTTTTTACCCTTCACCATGCCATACCCATTTCTTGTAAGTTTGAATGATTTCATCACAACCACAATGATTGAATATAACATCCCATGTATGTTTTTTCGTATTATAGCATTTCATACAAGGACACCAAAAAATCCTATTGTTATCAGGAAGGTTTTTTTCCGCAAAATAAAGAAATTGTTTCAATCCATTCTCATACTCGCTACTTAATCTATGGGGTTTCATCCAACTAAGATCCATAATCATAGTTTCTAAAAATAATATAAAAAATAATACAAAAATAGAGCTTCTCAACAACAACAACAACAATAAAACAATGCACGAGAACAACATGAACAACAGTAATGGAGAACAACAAGAACATACCGCAGAGCTCCATAGAGAAAAAGTTATTTCGTTAGCTAATCTCGTTGGAGAAAAAGTGTTCTTTCGTTGTCTAAGCTCCTTGGAGTAGAAGTGTTCTTTCGTTAGGGCTCGAAAAATAAAATAGATGGACACTAAGTTGGAATCAAACATATATAGAAACTTTACCTCGATTAAATTAAAAAACTAAGGTAGAATAGCTAATGTAAAATATAAAAAAGGCGCCATTTTGTTTGCCAATAGAGTAAAAAAGTTAGGGAGATTTTATATCAGTTTTAAAAATAACCGAGGTGACGTATCCGACATAACATCTTTAAAAAAATAATGGCGCATTTTTGGTTCCATATAAAGCCCTAAATAGCAGGAGCTGGGAATCGAACCTCAAACCCTGAGCATTTATTTATGTCGATTTTATTAAAAGCTGAGGTAATAAGATTTATTATTATTTTTTCTAAATAAAACAAAGCGCTTCATTCACATGTAACCCACAGTTTTGTTTCATTCGTTGTGAAAGCTTTGTCATGAAAAGTGTTATTTGTTGTAGTGTGACATGAATAGGTGCAAAGCCTCTTTGTCAAAGACGAGGTTGACCTCCTTTTTATTCCAGAGGCTTGAAGTGCGCTTGGACTTTACTTTATCAGAGTATTACAAAGATTTTTCAAACTTGGGTGCCTCATTAAAAACCCCTGCCCTTGCAGGGGAAAAGAGTGCATCCCTTATATTTGCATTACATAGCTTTAACTGAAGTAAGTCTTAAGACATTCCAAGTCCTAGGCACTTCTATACCATTTAAAGTTTCGAGCTTGTAAGCCCCATTATTTAGCTTCTGAAGGACCCAGAATGGTCCCTCCCAATTGGGAGACAACTTCCCCTTATTTTTTAGATTAGTGATTCGCTTGAGGACCAGATCGCCTCTTTAGAATCCTCTTTGTCTAACCTTCAAATTAAACCTCTTGGCCCGTCTATCTTTAGCTGTAAATTCTTTGATCTGGGCGATTTCTCTAACCTCATCAAGTAAGTTGGTCAAGTTGTTCAAGTCTTCCCTGTTGACATATTCACTGAAGTGTTATCGCCTCTATGTTGGAGTATTGATCTCTACGACATTGCGTCAGAGCCATAGACCATCCGGAAAGGGGTTTCTCGGGTAGTTGAATGTGGTGATGTGTGATATGACCATAAAATTTCATGCAAGTACTCGGACCACATGCCTTCAGACTCATCTAGTTTCTTTTTCATCCCAACCATGATTATTTTATTTGCCGCTTCTGCTTGCCCATTTTCCTGAGAATGCTCCATTGATGTAAACCTATTCTGGATGCCTAAGTCTTTGCAGAATTCTATCATAGAAGCACGTGCAAATTGAGTTCCATTGTCAAAGACAATGACTCTTGGTAAACCGAACATGGATATGATGTTCTTTCAGTAAAATCGTCGTACCCTCTCGACCATGTTGCGAGCTATGGCTTCTGCTTCCACCCACTTTGTTAAGTAGTTAACTTCCACTATTAAGAACTTAAGCTGACCCAAAGTAGTAGGGAATGGACCCAGTATGTCTGCTCCCCACTGATAAAACGACCATGGCAAAAAGATAGAGTGCAGTAACTCAACTGGGGAGCGTATGAAGGGTGCATATACTTGACATTTCTCACATTTATTCACAAAGTATGTGCAGTCTTGTAACATCTGAGGCCAATAGTACTCGACTCTGAGGATTTTTCCTAACAGAGCCCTTCCTCTGATGTGGTTGTTGCATTCTCCCTCGTGGACTTCTCTGATTATCAATTCAACTTCATTTTCTGACACACATCTCAACTGTTAGAACATAGTTTGATTCTACAACCCTCGTAAGAGTTTTGATGATAACAAACACAAAGAACAATTATGCACTCTAAAATTATATTATTTTTTGTAGAGAATTTATGATGGAAGTAGACCAGAAGATAAGCTACAAGGATGTTCCTGCTGTGAACGTAGACTATTCTCAGAAAGTTATGATGAATGAAGATCAGAAGTTGCGCTAAGAGAAAGACGTTTTAACTCTGAAAGAAAGCCTAACGGTGCAGACATGACCTTATGATTCTAACCTTCTAAAGTTCTGAAGCAAGCAACAAATAGATACCTTAATGTTCTGAAGCGTTACAATTCACCAAAGCTATATCAAATTCAACGGCTACAAACAGACAAGGATCTTTTATTTGAGGAAAGCGCGTTAACTATCATTTATCAATTTTCCAAATACTCAAGATTGCTGCGCCTATTTAAACAAGGGATAAGGATAAATCATTTACGATTTACACACAATAATTTATATTACTTGAACACTGTTATCCTTTATACTCCTCATTCATACTACTCTTTAAACTGTGTAATACATCACAAGTCTGTGATACTGTTTTTATAAGGAAAAACATACTGTACATTTCTTTATTCATATTTTGTTTAGTGTAATTCCTTGAGAAAAATCGGGTTGTGGTTATACTCAAGAAGACGTTGGCAGTAGTCAAAGTAATTTTGTAATCAAGATTTATTAGTGAATTAAGACCTCGTTGGAGAGAGGCGAAATCACCTTGGCGGGTGGACTGGAGTAGTTTGAGTTCAAACGAACCAGGATAAAAATCATCGTGTTATTTCCATTGATTTTTAAGATTCCAATTCAACCCCTCCTTCTTGTGTTTTTCAATTCTTCATCCACATGGGTGTCGATCTGCCCATCTTGTATTGCTTGTCAGCTACTACAAGATAGCATGCATATATTCTTCTTATGTGTTTCGCTTTATTGATTTCCTCTGGTAGAACTCCTTGTGTTAAGTATTGGGTTATTGGAGCCATCCAACCGGTTTAATCTTCAATTTCCATAGTTTCCTCTTGCTCGATACTTGGTTTTTCTAGGATATCTTGTATCATAATTTTATTCAGCCCCGACCTCTTAGTGCTGGCGAGCCGGGCTAACACATCAGCTCGTACATTTTCATCTCTCTGTAAATACTTCTGCAATGTAGGGTCCTTAGTCTGATATTCACCTTCTACCTGCCCGGGTACGAGTTATGAGTTTGTTATGGCTGCTAGATGAGTTACTCCAACCTCTTTGGCCAACCTCATCCCTGCTATCAGTGCCTCATACTCCGCCTGATTGTTACTATCTTAGAAATTGAATCTTAAAGAGTATCCCACTTTGAATTTTTCTGGCCCTTCAAAGACGATCCCAACTCCACTTCCTTTTAGGTTTGACGACCCATCCACATGAAGGACCCATCTGGACGGGCTTTCCTCTGGTGATGGTGCGCTTAATTCAACTAGAAAGTCAGCTAATACCTGTGATTTGATGGTGGTCTTTGGAGTGAACTCAATGTCGTATTCAGATAATTCCACAACCCATGTAACCATCCTTCTGGCTAAGTCTGGCTTCTTCAATATCTATTTTATTGGGTAGTTAGTCCTCACTGTTATGGGGTGACCCTGGAAGTAATGCCTCAACTTTCTTGCTGTTACCACCAACGTTAATGCCAATCTTTCAATCTTCTGGTATCGTAGCTCGGCTCCTTTTAAAACCTTGCAAAAAAAATATACTAGTCTCTCCCCATATTCCCCCTCTTGTACGAGGACAAAGCTCATGGCCTTGTCAGATACGACCAAGTACAAGACTAATGGCGTGTTCTCTTTAGGTCTCACCAGGATAAGAAGAGAAGATAAAAAACGCTTCACGCCTTGGAAAGCTTCTTCGCATCCAGTTGTCCACTCAAACTCCTCAGACTTTTTGAGAGCTATAAAGAAGTGAATAGACTTACCACCTGCACAAGACAAAAACTGAGACAAGGCTACTTGCCTCCCTGTTAGTTGTTGAACTTCTTTCTTTGAAGATGGGCTTCACATGTCTATAATTGCTTGGCACTTGTCTGGATTAGCTTCAATCCCTCGGTTTGTGAGCATAAACCCCAAGAATTTTCCGGCTTGCACCCCGAATGTTGTGACTCCTTATTGATGCAAAATTCTCTGTTATATCCACAATATGTCATTTCTCCGAGGTGGTTTTTACCACCATGTCATCCACACAAACTTCAAGGTTTCTTCCGATTTGGGTAGCGAACACCCTGTTCATCAACAGTTGATAAGTAGCCTCTACATTCTTGAGTCCAAAAGGCATTACCTCATAGTAGTAATTGCTTCTATCAGTCATGAAAGCTGTCTTTGGGGCGTCAATCAGACTCATACGAATCTGATTGTACCCAGAGTAAGCGTCCATAAAGTTGAGAAACCAGTATCAAGAGGTTTCATCAATGAGTTTGTCTATACGAGGCAGATGGTAAGGATATTTGGGGTATGCTTTGTTGAGATTTGTGAAATCAACACACATCTGCCCTTTCCCGTTCTTCTTATTTACCATCACCACGTTAGACAACCAGGTTGGGTACTTGATTTCCTTAATGAAACCATCATCTAGTAATTTCTCGACCTCCCCTCTAACAACTTTCCTCTTCTCGTCACCGCCTTTACATTTCCTCTGAGAAATCGATTTAGTATCTTGGTTCAAGGCCAAGTGATGATACATGAAATTAGAGTCTATCTCCGACATGTCTGACGGATTCTAGGAAAATAAATCAACATTATCTCTTAATATTGTTGTAATCTCCTTCTCTTCTCCCGGAGAAAGGTGGATTCTAATATATGTTATTTCAGAGGGTGTGTTCCCAATTTGGATCTTTTTAGTTTCTTCATGAGAAGATAAGCCGTCCTCCAATGAGTTATCTCATGGATCAATGTCAACCAAGTTAACTCAGAGATCATGTGAGCAGTCAAGTTCCTCGATTTGGACTTTCTTCTTCAACTTTAAGCTATCCTTATAACACTTTCGTGCTAATCCCTGGTCACCTTTGATCACCCCTACCCGACCTCCCCCCCAACAGGGACTTCACAGTGAGGTACAAGGTGGATAAAGCAGCCTCCAGGGAGTTAAAAGATGGTATTTCCATGACGATGTTATAAGGTGAGGTAGCGTTAACAACGAGGTATCTTACTCTTATTGCTTTTGTATTCCCACCACTCCTAAAGTTAGTTAGCACTAGCAGATATCCTAGCACTGGCAGGTATCCTAACACCTGCACCTGCTCTCCTGAGAATTCGACCAAGGTGTCGTTGAAGGGAAGCAACTGGGCTGTATAAAACTGCATTCCTTTGAAAGCTTCCCAATAAAGAACATTGACTGAGCTTCCTGGGTCCACCAGTACCCTCTTCACACTCCAATCACGGATCTGGACTTTAATAACCATCAAATCATTTTCGTGGGCAAGAATTCCCACAACATTAAGCTTGGAGAATCTTACTGGATTTGGGTCGTGTTCTTGATTGACGGGTGATTCCTCTGACACGTGTGTTGTACCCCAAAATTTTCCCTCTCATTTTATCAAGATTTCTCATCACAAGACTTTCTGAACTCAAGACCAAGCTAAGGTTTGCTCTGCTCAAGACATCTCCTTGCACTGTTGACCTAAATTAGGGTTTGAGTTTGCACAGGGACTTTTGGACTTCTAATGCTCAATGTGACTTTCATACTCCATGTTGGACTTATAAGTTTTCTCATACCAAGTTTCAAGCCTTGAATCAAATTTTTGCCCAGTCAATTAGACAGTTGACCTAAAATTCAACTGTATTGGGGAAAAAGTCAACTGTGGCCAATTTACAGTCAAACCTCATAAATTTTGATCCACATCAACATTATAAACTCATATGAACAATTTGATCAAGTTTGGACTACAACTCCTCAAGAAATTTGATCAGATCATCAAAAGGGAAAAATGGTCATTTTTAGGGTTTTGACTGCAGAAGGGCAATTTCTGACTTTTCACCTAGCCAATGGAAAATTGGGTTCAAGCATGGATTCAAGGACAAAATGGCATCATCTTGACCTATTCACAAGGTTCAAAAGATCTCAATTGCATTGGATTGACAAATGAATTTTTCAGTCAACTGATCAAAATTTGACTGTACACTGAAAAGTCAAACTTTGACTTTTTGGTCAAAATCAAATGCCAAGGGTCATTTTTCATCAAGATGTGTCAAAAAATGAAACTTGTTCATCAAGAAACCTAATTTTTCAAATTAGGGTTTAAGATTGAAAAATTTCATAACAGAATTTTTCTAAGTTATGAAATTTTCTTAATTTTTCCCAACTTTGCCCAACATTTTCACCATGATGCAAATGGATTCAAACAAAACTTCCAACATGAAAGTTGTACTCCTCCAAAAAATCTACAACTTTTATTCACAATGTTTTCTCAAAAGAAGCTTGGATCTCAAGTTATGATATTTGGAACAAGGGTCCATGAAACTTTTAACTTAGTGAAATTTTGCCCTAGTTTAGGCAGGATTTTGACCTATCTTTATGGCAATTTTTCACCTATTTCCACTTGGAATCTCAAAAGTCATTTCAAAGATGGATTGTAGAGCATGTTACAAGCTTTCCAAAATATCTAAGAACTCTCCAAAATCATTTGTGGTTAGGGAGAATCGAAGGTTTGAATTTGGCCAAAACTCACTTTTGATCCATGGCATTTTCATATTGATACAAGTTGCAATTTCTGTCCAGCTTCATTTGTACTTGATTACAGGTCCCTAAACCCTTCCATACTCAATAATTAAATGCAAATCCATTGGTTTGAGGCTTTGTTCTGAGCATGGGAGGATTACACAAGAGATTAATCCAAAAATGGCAAAAAGGCAGCATTGCCATTTTCTGTCAAATTGCATCCTTGAGCCTTGAACAAAATCTTGTACAGCAAACAATATCCACAAACTGAGGGGGCCAAGATCATAAAGTGAAAGCTGGTAGATAGCTTGTACAGGCCTGTCTTGCATCATTTCTTATTTTTGCTTAAAATACAAGTAAACTTGCAAAAGAGCCACAACTTGCATATCTGTTATAACCAACCCTTGCAAGTATTTGAGACAAGTTTTGCACATTGCCTTGAGCCAGAAGCACGAATTGTTGAACCCTCAAGCCTTCCAAAACACAAAATCACCTTCCTTTTGCAAAACAGGGCACTCCCTGCAGTTTCACTTCCATAGCAAAAACCACTCGTACGTTTTTCCCCAAACCTGTTCAAACACATTCCATATAACCTATCCAAGCTATCCCAACCATTGGACAATGACTGTAACTCCATTTTAAAGCTTCACCATTTCTGTTTTTAGCTTGTGCAGGTTGAGTTCTACAAGCTTGCTCAAACAAGTCCAAAGCAAACTAGGCATTGGGAAAGGTCAGAGGAAGTTCAGGCAAGCTCCCAATCATCTCAGGCCTCACTGAAAAGCTCCACATTGTCATACACGAGTTCATCTGAAACAGGTATTTGTCAACTTTCTATCTCTCTATTTAGAATCATTAGGCTTAGGTTTGTGAATAAAAAATGTAGTACTCATAGCCCTGAAGTTGTACATATGCTCAGTTTTCATTTAAGTTAAGTGTGATGAGAGAATTTAATTGATGAACATCTTGAAAAAATTAGGTTAGAAATTAGGGCCAGATAAATTCTTTCTGGTCTTTAGGAGTTAGATTGAGTTTTTTATATGGTTGAAATCGTGGTTTAATGCTCTACAAGTTTCATGTTTTGAGTTTTTGATTTCATGCAAAGAATAGAGAGAACAGAACTGGAGTTACAGGGCGCACATTTTCTGTTCAAAGGTTGAAGATGAAGTTCAGTGGGCTGGGCTTGGTTCTGGCTTTGTTTTTGACACCCCCTCTTTACTGATTACACCTCCCTGACCCATTTCTTTATATTTTTGTATTTTTGTATTTATTTTTCATTTCTGATTTTATTTTATATTTTCTAAACATAAAAAATATCAAAAACATTTTCATAAATTTTCATATTTTATTTTATATTTTTTTATTATTTTTCCAACATGAAAATAATTTTTAGATAATATACCTTTATTTTATTTAATGAAAACTTGAAAATAATACATAAACATATTTTTATTTTGTATATATTTTATTTTATTTTATTGTACATGAATAATATATATATATATATATATATATATATATATATATATATATATATATATATATATATATATATATATATATATATATATATATGCTTTCTTAAAGAAAATTAGGGTTTTTACCCTTAATAAAAATAATCTTTTATTTCCTTTTTTTTAAAATACATTAAATATTATATTTTTACATACATAAAAATAAATAAAAACATTCTCTTTGCATACTTATAATATTTTGCATATTTATACTTAATTTGTTTATTTAAATATTGCTTATTTATTTGATACAAAAGAATTCAATTTGGTTGTAATAATTTAGGGTTTTAATTTCTTGCAAAATAATCTCTTATTCAAAAATTGTATCCCCATCCCCACATCAATGTTGTAATAGCTTAGGTTTATTTTATGCATTTTATGCTTTCAAATATGCCATGTTATAGATTAGGGTTTATATGCAAAAATCCAAAATCAAAACAAATAGCTTGACTAATACAAAGACAAAAAACATGAAAATTGACAACACGATGCACACATGCACCCCTAGGGTTTCATCCACTTGTTGCCTTTAAAATGGCCATGTTATGCATGTTGAGTATCTTGGCAAAACAAAAACAAAATAAAAAGATCATAGTCCCTCGATGATGCTATCTTGGTTGCCTATACAAAATGATCTAGTCTCTCAAAAATTTTCTAAGATACTAAGCACAATTGCTATCATGGTCCATACGATGACCCGCGCCTGTCTCGTTTAACATCCAAATACAAGGTTGTTTACCAAATGCAATGGTAAAACAACACTGTCAAAAGGGTTAAAAATGTGTAGGAAAGATCTTTGAGTAAAATAGGGTAGACAACTCTTAGTTACTTGATCAAAACTTGCAAAAACATCCTTGCTATTTTCAAACACACATCACAACACAATTTCAAAACATTTCCCAAAACAAACTTTTAAACATTGAAACATCTTTTCAAAAGACAAACACCTTTGTATATATTCAAACAAGAATCATTACAAAGGTTGCCACAATGATGGCCTCTTTTAAAAAAAACATTTTCAAAACCACACACAAAGCACCATTTCAAACAATTGAAAAGCAAAAACAAGTGATCTAAACAAGTAACTAAGAGCCCATGGAAAACCATGGATGAAAAGGGTGCTTGCACCTTCCCTTTTCATAATCTACTCCTCGAACCCAAGAAAACATATCAAAGGTCTTTCCTGTGCTTTTTGACCTTTCCTTTGGATAAAATAAAAAGTCGGTGGCGACTCTTGCTAAACTGAAACATTTGCGAACACAAACGCAAAACCTCAAGTCAGTTCTCCCACCATATCACAGAACTGGCGACTCTGTTGGGGAATAACTTTAAAAGTGGAGTAACCTTAGGGTTTAAATCACCTTTACATGCTTACCTTGTTTGCTTTGATTGCTTTACATTTGGTTCTATTGTTTGGGTTTGAAATCCTCTACCCGGATTTGGGAAACATTCATAGGTAAATAGCAAGACGTTATGGAAACTATGCGGGGTATACCGACATGGTTGAAGCAATAGCTATATTAGTGCGACATATTTGTAGGTACCGGTAGCCTTTGAGTCAATCAAAGAGAATACGGGGCCGCTGAGTGATGTCATGAAGCACTAATGGACTTTTAGAACCTTTACTTGACCATCTTGGCCTTATTAGGGGTAGTGAGATGATCGTCTTTGGTGCAGTCTGAAGTTGGTAGATACTCGATACTACACTCATTGAGGGTTGTTTTCTTGGAATATTTCGGTCGCCAGTAAAGTGGCTAAACTGAAACAATGAACACAGAAAATAATCCAGTGATATTGAGCTCCTTAGAACCCGGTTACTATTTATAGGACAGGTTGAGCCAACTAACTTCAAGAGGGTACTTACCTATGAAACCCCATGCAAGCCTGAAACTAGGATCTTGTGTGATTTGCTTGTACATATACTTGTGCATACATCATGAACATCATGAAGCATCATATGCATCCACTAACCATTTCAAGGGTTTGGATTTTCATCTTTGTTCCTGTTTTGTAGGTCATGGAATCACTTCGCAGGAAAATTATTCAGGTCAACCTTGTGAGAATCCCTCCTCAGCTCAAGGAGCTTACTTCCAAGATTCCAGATAATTCTCCCTTCAGTGAAAGACATGGTAGACTTCTCAACTTGGTCAACTCCAAAATTAAAGAAGACATGGTGAAAGTTCTCTTCCAGTTCTTTGACCCCCTACACCATTGCTTTACATTTCCTGATTACGAACTAGTACCTACTTTGGAGGAATTTTCTCAACTCTTGAGGATTCCTATTCTCCATCAACTACCCTACAACGGTACGGAAAGAGAGCCAAAGCCTGAAGATGTTGCTCAAACCTTACACTTGCAACCATCTGATATCAAAGGTCATTGGGAAACCAGAAGTGGTGTCAAGGGTTTCTTGGCAAAGTTTCTGTTTGAGAAGGCACAAGACTGCTGGAATTCTCTAGATCTGCAAGATTTTGAGGAGATTGTAGCACTTCTCATCTATGGGTTGGTCTTGTTCCCAAACCCTGATCAGCTTATAGATGTGAATGCTGTCAAGATTTTCATATCTCGGAATCCTGTGCCTATATTGCTTGGGGATGTCCTCCACTCATTTCACACACGAACAATGAGGAAAAGAGGTGTTTTCATGTGTTGTACTCCTCTTCTAGCAAGGTGGTTTATTTATCACCTTCCCCAGTCAGTCTTGAAGAATGAGCAAGGCTTGAGGTGGTCACAATGATTTATGACTCTTACACATTCTGATGTTCATTGGTGTTCTTGGTCCAGAGAAAATGTCATCATCATTGATCGTTGTGGGGAATTCCCTAATGTCCCATTACTTGGCATTAGGGGAGGCATTACCTACAACCTCTGCTTGGCTCTGAGACAGTTTGGGTATGCCCGAAGGGATGGCCCTCATGACATGCTAATTCCGGACTTGGTTTTTGACTTCGACAACGACGCTCAAGGACTCCAACAAAGGTTTATCCGAGCTTGGTGGATGCCCAACAAAGTGGAAAGTAAGACACTGGGACACAAGAATTCCATCTCCCTTGAGCCTTACCTCAAGTGGGTACGAACCCGCGCCCAGAGTCTTATGATGCCTTACCCCTACATTCTCCCTATGATCAAAGAGTATGTTATGGAAAGAGAGGTTCCATACACCCTCCTGCATCCTGACATGCCAACATCATTGGAAGATTTGCAAAAGAGTTGGATAGAGCTCAAGGAAGAACGAAATACTTTTGAAGCCAGCTTTTATGCCAGTGAGAAGAAGGTTTTGGAACTTACTCGTCGACTCCACGAAGAGCAGACTCTCAACACCTACATTGCGCCAAAGAGTACGCGCAATGTCTTTTTACATTAGAATTTTATAATATTTTGCCCATAGGGCATTTATGTACTAACAAATTATTCTTATTAATATGACGTGTGTTCTTTTTGTTTGCAACAACTTTGAATTTCTGAATCCTTGAATGCATTACATGAATACATATCATTCATCATATGCATAAACGGGTCTTCACACCAGGTTTCCTTATCTCTTTGCTGTTTATTTCAGCAAGATGTATATAGAGCAAACGGTCAAAGATCTACAAGCGCAGAATTCACAGTTCCAACAACTCCTCATGACCTTGGCAAAGGGTTAGGAGGATCTTAAAGCACTGTTAGAGAAGGAAAAAGAAAAAGAGAAAAGAAAAAAAAAAGGGCTGGTGTGGCCACTCTGGGTAGAAGATTTGAGAACCAAGCTAGAAGGATCCTGGATTTCCCCTCAACATCTGATGAAAGGGTAGGTAAGGGAAAGGGGGTTGCAGTACCATCTGAGTCTGAGGCTGAAGAAGAAGAAGAAGAAGAAGAGGATGAATATTACTTTGAGCAGCAGTACCCTCCTGCAGACGACAAGTATAAGAATCTGGAAGAGCGGCAGGCATCTATGGAGGTACAAAGAGTGCCTGGGCTGGATTTTGAGGAGCTAGGGTTGGTTGCTAGGATTATGATTCCCCCTAAATTCAAGGTGCCTACATTTGCTAAATGTGATGGTTTGTCTTGCCCGAAGATGCACCTACAGTCTTACGTCAGAAAGATCTAACCTCATTCTTCTGATAAGGATCTGTGGGTCCACTTTTTTCAAGATAGTCTTTCAGGTACGCAATTGGACTGGTTCTACCAGCTTGAGAGGGCTGACGTACATAATTGGGAGGATCTGGCTGCTGCCTTCTATAGACAATATCAATATAATGCAGACTTAGCACCTACTCGTACTCAACTACAGAGTATGGGTATGGTCTCTAATGAAGGCTTTAAGGAGTATGCCCAGAAGTGGAGGGACTTGGCTGGAAGGGTGCAGCCACCATTGTCTGAAAGAGAGCTGGTTGATATGTTTTTGGGGACGCTGTCTGGTCCATTCTTTAATCACCTGATAGGGAGTTCATCGGTGGGGTTCACTGAATTAATTCTGACTGGTGAAAGAGTCGAAGCTGGCATCAAGAGCGGTAAAATTCAAAAAGATACATCTGCTTCTGCTGCCGTCAAAAAACCTTTTCCAGCCAAGAAAGAGGTGTCAGCTATTTACTCTCAAAAAGGTCGAGAAAGAGTAGAGCGCCGGCCAACGGTGGGGGCTGTAATGATCCAAAAGACTGCAGCTGATCAGTCTAGAAACGATCAACCTCGAACCAACCAACAAACAGGGGGAAGGCCTGCTAGGCAATTCACCAAAATAAACATGATGCCTGCCCAGGTTCTCCCTCATCTTTTGAAGCTAAACCTTACAACCTTGAGAGATCCGCCACAAAATCCGAATACGACTTCTCCTTTTTACCATGCCAACGCTAAATGTGCTTATCACTCCGACGGCATAGGGCACGACACCAACAACTGTTGGGCCCTCAAAAACAAGATCCAGGATTTAATAGATTCCAAGAAGGTGGAGTTTGACGCACCTGAGAAACCTAATGTGATATCCGCTCCAATGCCAAAACATGGTCATAATGTCCATGCTATTGAAGAATATCTTTATGTTGCTGTTGTTGATGACTTAATGACTCCATTGCCAATGATCAAGATGAATCTGTTGAAAGCCGGGATCTTCCCAGGCTGTGAAAAAGATTGTTACCATTGTTCGTCCCTACAATTCGACTGTCCGTTATTGAAGTTAGGCGTCCAACGCCTAATGGATAATCAAGAGATCCTCTTTGAGAAAACTCATGTTACTCATGTTACTCCAATCAACGATGTTGCCATAATTACCATTTCCGACAATCTTTCCAAGGTCTCCAAAAGACCTGTTAAGATTACACCCGATCTAAAGTATGTACCTCTGAAGATTACTATGTCGGGGCATATCCCATATAAGTCCAACAAGACAATACCGTGGAATTATGGAGGAGAGATCTTCTACCACGGTGTTAAGCAGATTGAATCAGTGGAAGAGAATTCCGATGAAGAAACTCCTGACATAGGAAATATTGCGGGGACAAGTAAGATCACTCGTAGAGGAAGAATCTTCTCTCCAGAGATTGCTCCTCCAAGGGCAATCTTCGGACCCTCAAGTGCTCTTGTGCCAGTTAAGATATTTGTGCGAAGTCCAGTGATTGAAGAAATTGTTACTCCTGAAGTTGTACCCTCTGCTGTTACTGCTGATAAAGGTAAGGGGATCCAAGAAGCGCCTGTCAGGACGAGGGCTCAGTCTTTAGTCATTCCCGAGACCACCCAAAAGGAAATGGAGGAAATTTTAAAAATAATTAAGAAAAGCGACTATGATGCCGTAGAACAACTGGGGCAAACCCCTTCGAAAATATCCATGCTGGCCCTATTACTCTGTTCCGAGGCTCATGCCAAAGCCTTGATCAAATTCCTGAAGACGGTGCATGTTCCTCATGAAACTTCTGCGGATCAGTTTCAAGAGTGTGTAGCTAGCCTTAAAGCCGACAATGGTCTTGGCTTCTCTGATGGCGATCTAACATCTAAGGGAAGAAAGCATAATGATGCACTGCATGTCTCGGTGGAATGCAGAGGGACCACACTTGCTCACGTTCTGGTTGATACCGGGTCATCTTTAAATGTCCTACCAAAGAAAGCATTGGACAGGTTGGACTGTGAGGGTTTGACCTTAAATCCCAGCAATATCATTGTTAGAGCCTTCGACGGTTCTAAGAGGATGGTCCACAGAGAAGTGGACATCCCAATTAAGGTGGGAACAGAAATTTTCAACTCTACATTTTATGTGATGGACATCCGTCCCTCATATTCTTGCTTGTTGGGAAGACCATGGATCCACAATGGTGGGACAGTCACTTCTTATCTACACCAAATGCTCAAATACCCAGTCCAGGGTAAAATCATAACGGTTCATGGTGAGGAGGAGCATATGATAAGCCACCTTAACTCTTTCCGCTATGTGGAGTTAGTGTTTACAGTGATTTCTGGTAAACAACCGCTAGTCCTCCAAACTATCGAATAATCTTACTGACTGTTATTCAATCTCTCTGGTAACTCGCAGGATCGACTAGATTGATCCTAGGATGTATTGGTCATTAGGGTAACTCTCATGATAGAACTGGTATTCATGGTTGGTATTTGGAATGTTGTATAGGTGCTTAACTTACTTCGATTACTCTATTAAAATCTAAAGGCATGATCAAGTAAATGTGCGCAAAACCAAATTGCATGAATGAAGTTCAATTGTAAAGACATGTAAAAACTGCATAAAAACATGTAAATGACTTCGAAGCATAAAAACATGTAATGTAAAAGATTCTCTTGAATGTAAAAGATTCGAAATATGAAGAAAGCGTTTAAATGCAAGAAAACAGTAAAATGACTTTAAGTGAAAAAGGTGTTCGAATGATAAAAGCTTAAAGATAAAGGCATGAAATGTACAACAGTTTCTGAAATGTAAAGTATTTGAAGTGAGAAGAAAGCATTTAAAGGTAAGACATTAGTAAAAAGACTTTGAATGAAAACATTTTAGTGCAAAAGATTTTGAATGGTATTGACATGAAGATAAAGGAAAATACTGGAAATGATAAAGAGTTTCTATTAAATCATAAACACTTGGTGTTATCATACGTACATTGCTCGTGCATTCGTTTCCCTAGCCATGTGGTAATTTGAATGTTTACTGAGTTTTTTGTACAATAGATATGACACACGAAATCCTAATGCTAAGACTTCTATTTATACTACTTAGACCATAACGGTCTTGCTATAAGATTCTGCCACGTTCAGAACATGCATAGCAATGCCTCTCTCCTGCTTCCACGCGTCTTCGAATGCTCCAGCGCATATATTTCAAATTTCGAACATCCCGCTTGCATTTGAATTTCAAATGTTTTGGCACTGCTTCGTTTCAAATGCTTTTCTTAGACACAACCTTGTTATCATTTCGAGGCTTCTTTGAATATATTCTCATAACTGTCACTCGAAGCCCCAAACTTTGATATGCCCATTCGAAACACTGCTTCTACCATTTCGAAACATGACATTTTGCTTTATTTCAATCGAAACGTCCAATTTGTTTACTTCTAATAATATCATCAAAATCTTCAGCCAACAAAATGCCCCTTTAAAATATGTATTTCGATTTCTTTGAGAAATACTTATTTTAAACATATACACAAGATTTTGATGCGACCTTCGAATCATCGTAACATTTATTGCACATGACTCCAGTCACGTCAATCGCAACGCTTTTCAGATTCCTTAACCGCCTTGAACCATTTCACAGCATGGTGCAGTTACAAAACAATGATTAATATTTAATCACGCCTATTACCAATATTAACTTTACGCCACCTCCTTTTCAAACCAACCTACGACTACCACGTATCACAATCTTACTCAGTGGATGCTTAAACTTCCACATTATAAAAACCCATCAACTTAGTCTTTTCTTTTCTTCCCACTTTCTAAATCTTTTCTCCCTCTTTTCTCACCGAAACCCTAAACTTCCAACATTCTTCCAACAATGTCTTCTTCAACTTCATCTCAACTAAAAAAGGCTTCCAAAAAGAAAGGAAAGACAACAGGAACCACAATGGAAAGCAAGGTTGGCACCTACCAAGGTCAATCTGTCCTTGTTCTCCAGATGATCTCAAAAGAGAAAGAAATGCTTTATGCATCCCAGGTACTAATTCCTACTAACGCTGCTGGCAAGAGGTTAGCTTTAATGGGCCCTCTTATAGTTTTTGAAATTTTAAAAGACACCAGAAAAATTTTCCCAGTTTGTTACAATTTCAAACCTCTGTTTAATAAAATGGACGCCCCTAAGACAATAGAGTCTTCTGGTTCAAACCCCGTGGAAAATCCAATTGTTCCTCCTAAGGACCCTTTTGTACTAGATTATGTAAAGAGTAACTTCAAACTGTTTCGATCTTGCCCCACCTCCGACACAGCTTATCATAACTGGTTTAATAAGGTAGAAGCTAAGAAATCCCAGCAATGGGAAGAATTAGGTATCTACAACTTGATTAAACTGTCGAAACCAGGTTTTACTTATAGCCACCCATTGTTATTCGCGTCCCTATATTTCTGGGACAGTACTTACAATACTTTCCATCTCCCTGGTGGAATGATTACGCCTACCTTTTTTGACATAGCAGCCATTACTGGGTTATCACCAATAGGAGAAACCTATATTCCTGACAATGAAGAGCATTTGAGTATTATTGACTTCGAAGTCAAGCTAGCTAGCTTTTCAAAGTTTATCAGCCACTATCACACTGAAGGAGACAGTGTGTCGGATGTAGAACACATTGCTTTCCTTACCTTATGGTTGTCAAGGTATGTCTTTTACAGCAGATCCCTACAGGTAGCCAGTAGGTTTATTCCTCTAGCTAGAGATTTGCATGAGAATCGGAGGGTGTGTTTAAGCGAATTGCTATTAGTTGATCTTTATGAAAGCCTAAGGTCAGCTGTTTCGAGTCTGAAATCTCACACCTCCAAGAACATCCTGCTAGATGGTCCTTTATGGTTACTCCAGTTATGGCTAAATGCCATGTTCGAACCTTCATTATCAACTGCCAACACTATTGCTGAACAAGACCCAGAAATAGTGGATAGAATTATCGAAGGCACTAGGCTACAAAGACTTACCCCAAACGATGATAAGGATGATTTCAAAGTTCTCTTCTCAAAATATATCATGATTTTCTCTAAGAGGCATAAATTCGAAGAGACCATGGCGTCTTTTGCTTCAAGGACTCATGGACCTTCATGGTTCACCATGGCTCTCTCAGAAGCTGTCAAAAGCAAAGAAATTCAAGATGTATGGAGAGCCTTTTTGCTACCCAGACTAATCTCTTCAAGAATTACTCCTGCTAAGAATCAAATTTTCCTTTTCGCTTATCAACCTAACTTCGTTTCGAGACAATTTGGCTTGTGCCAACTAATTCCTGAACCCCTATTCCAAACGGAAAATGCCATCACCTCTGGGCGAACCTTTAAGGCAAGAGAAGCCAAACTACAGCAGGAACAATACCAAGGCTTCGCCCATTTTGAACTAATAACTTTCGAACCTACACACCTTACAGCAAAGGGGTTTCTGGAATGGTGGACAAAGTTCTATCAGACTTATATGTTCGATACTCTTACTATTCAGCAGAAACTAACTGATGCATTCGATGTGCAGGTACCATCCAAGAAAGGTATGTTCACTCATGCCAAAGAGATTAAAGCTTTTCAAAATTATTTCGAAACTACTTATGATCCCACACACTTGGAATCCACTGTGCATCAAGCGGCTGAGACCTTGAAGGAAAAATTCAAAGAAAAAGTTTCTAAGTTAAAACTTCCTTCAGGGTTGTCACCTGAGGATAGGTATAGGTTGGCATTCGAAATGCATCCACCTAAATTTCCTAGATTACCTACCTCAGAACTGGCTCTGGCTTGGTTTCCTCCATACCCTTGGTGGTTCACTTGCAAAGAAATGTTCAAATATCTTCAAAAGAAACCAAAGCCATCTGAGACTGTGACATGGGCTCGACATTGGCTCCACGATTTCCCAGGACATCTTCGCTATGACCTTTCTGCCATGTCGATTAAATCTGATCAAGGCACAGGTGCGAATGCTTGGGAAAATCCCAAACGCTTCTCATTTTCTATATTTTTAACTTTTGCCTTAATTGTTTCGATTTTCATCCATCAGGATAAAGAATGCTGCTTCAAAGTCAAAAGAAGGGAGCGCCTCTCAAGCCTCTATCGAAACCATTGACAATGTGACTCCATCCGAACCAACAACAATTGCCACAACAACAACAACACCAGTAATAACCAGTGCTCCAACTCCACAGGTAATCACTTAGCCTTGATGTTTCGAATACACTAATGCTTCATGATTTGCATCTTAACTTATTGTTTTAAATCTTTTCAGACCAACAAACTTCCGCCAACAACTCCAAAGAAACGAAAAACAAACACTACTGGGGAAGACCCCAAGGCTGGAGGGAATTTACCAGCTGCTTCGAAGAAGAAGCAGAAGAAGGATATTTCAAAAAGTGATGTACCAACTAGTGTCTCTGGACTCGATTCCAGGGATGCTGCTCCCTCACCTAAATCCAAAATTCCACCTTCGACCTCCAACGTAATGTTGGAACGCATAGCTAGCAACCTCTCTTCTGAGAGTCCACAGGTAAATTGAACTTTAAATCTTTGACAAAATAATTATTCATTACCTTGGTGCATGCTTTTAATATTCTTTTGCCTCTGCAGGACATTTCGAATCCGGCTCTTACCACTTCGACTTCACCATCAAAAGCTGCTGCTCCGATCAACTCTTCTCCTCAAGCAGATTCCAGCAACCTTGCACAGAACAAAGGTTCCTCCAATATGGAGGTTCTGGATGGGGCTTCTGAGCAGCAAGATGATCAGAGTACTTCTCCTCCTATAAAAGAAACAAATGAAGCAACACTTCATGAATCTGCAGAGGCTTTACAAAGAACTTTTCTTCAAAAGTCCCCTCTTGAAACCCTTCAAGAGGATCCAAAGGACACTCATGCTGAAGAAGAGAAAGCCGATTCTGATCAAAGAAACGAAGAATCTGCAGAAGAAGGGTCTGAGGAAGGAGATGCCAACGATGGTTCGACTGTTGGGACAGTGTCCAATGCAAATAGCAGCGAAAACGAAGATATCGAAGTGGTGGATTTGGATGACGATGAAGAAGATAATGAGCACGAAACGAATGAAGGGGATGGTGACGCAACCAATAAACCCATGGAAGTCGAAATGGACGTGACTCCCCTGCGTGTGGAACTCCCTCAACCGTCTTTGTCCCAAATGACTGAAGAGGAGCTCGCTCTCCTGAGACGAAATGACCCTATTGGGTACATGAAGGCGAAGCTAGCTCAAAGGGATATTCCACCTGCTAGGGCTGGTACAAGTTTGACTAGCCATCCGTTGCCCACAGATGAAAGAATTGTACTTCTTAACAGGATCAAGAGAACAATTCTTGATGTGGATTTATTCGAAGTGCTCAAATAGGATAGCACTGCTTGCTACACTATGAAGGAGTTGCTTACAAAAGTCAACCTTGCTACCTGCTCCTTGCCAGTTAGCACTATCTTGTTCGATCTTCAATCTTTGCTGGACAACGTGACTGGGTACCTTCTCCAAGATGTATTTGCTTCCAGAAAGGTTCAAGAAAAACGAACTGCAATGGATGCTGCTTATGAGCATGCTTCGAAACTCTCTCAAAAAGCTGAGGATCAAGCCATGCATCTAAAGCAAGCAAAAACTGATTATGAGGCTCGAGCTGAGTCCATCCTTCTCTGGGAAAGGCAAATTCAGGAACTTCAACAGAAGGTTAAAGAGGCTAGAGAATAACAATTATCCTACGAAACTAATACTGCTGGTAACCAATTCGAAGAGCTCCTCAACAAAGGGCTTGCAGAAATGGAAACTGCAGAACAACTCAAGGGAGAAGTGGCCACTTTAGAGGGAGCGATACGTTTTGCTCAACAGAGGCTTGAGTCTTTTCGAAGTACCTTCAACAGATTGAAGAATAATTCCTATTTCTAAATCTTAGTGTTGATTTGATTAAAATTTGGTTTTTTGTATGTAATCTTTGAACAACGCCATTTTGGCAAACCCATATTGCCATTTTGGCATTTTTATGATATTCTGATTACGTTGTTACTATTCGAATCTCCTGCAGGCGTGGCTTATATTTCTTTAAATATTTCCCATTAACCTTTAGGATACGTTTATCATCCATCAGCTCTTCGATTTCATATGCATTGTTTGAGAATACCTTTAGTATTCGAAAAGGCCCTTCCCAATGAGGTGACCATTTACCTAACGTTTTATTTTTCTTGTCCATGGGCAATATGACTTTCCAGACTAAGTCATTAATAATGAATGCTTTTATTTTCACCCTTTTGTTATATGTCCTGGCCACTCTTTCTTTTTGCCTCATCAAGATTTCCAATGCATGTAATCTAACTTCGTCCAACTCAACTAATTCATTCATCATCATCTCCCAATATAATGCAGCTGGAATTTCGTTTTGTCTTTGAATTCGAACTGATTGTAGATGAATTTCTACTGGCAGCACTGCATCATGACCAAATGTGAGTTGGAAAGGCGTGGTGTTAGTAGCTTCCTTAGGAGATGTTCTACAAGCCCATAGTATTTGGTCCAAAGTTTTGTGCCAGTTCCTTGGCTTTTTACCAATATGTTTCTTGATTAACCCTATTATCACTTTATTAGCTGCTTCGACTTGACCATTTGCTTGAGCATAATATGGTGTTGATGTTAGTAATCTAAACCCCATTTCTTGGGCAAATTCTTGCATTTTTCTACCAGTAAACACAGAGCCTTGGTCTGTGGTTATGCTCTCTGGCAATCCGAACCTATAGATAATGTGTTTCTGTATAAATTCAATAATAGCCTCTTGATCAGCAACTATTAATGGTACTGCTTCGATCCACTTGGTAAAATAATCTATTCCTACCAAGATATATTTTTGTCCTTTAGACGAAGCAGGATTTATTTCTCCTATTAAATCCAATGCCCATCCTCTAAATGGCCATGGTTTGATGATTGAATGCAACTCACTTGCAGGGGCATGTTGAATCCCTGCATGTTTCTGACATTCCTCACATCCTTTAGCAAAGTCTATACAATCTTTGAGCATGTTGGGCCAATACATGCCATATCGAAATAACAGCCATTTCATTTTATGACCTGCTTGATGTGCCCCACATGCCCCGTTGTGGACTTCTGACAATGCTAAGTATGCCTCACTTTCTCCTAGGCACTTCAATAATACGCCTTCTTGGGTCTTTTTGAACAATTCGTTCCCCATGAGGACATATGATAATGCTCTATATTTTGTCTTCCTATCAACATTCAGAGTTGGGTTTGTCAAATAACTCACCAGTGGACTTCGCCAATCTGCATCTGATATGGCTAATATTTCGAATCCCTGTTTCTCAGCATAACCCAATTTCATACTCTCTAGATCTGATGGTGTGAATCTAGTAGTCATAACTCTACCCCTTAATTCAACTAAATCCTCAAAGTTTTTGGCAGAAACTTTATAACCTGAAGCCAACTGTGCTAAGTCATTTGCTTCTTGGTTTTCTATTCTTGGTATATGTTGAATATCCATATATTAAAACTTCCTAAGTAGCCTGTTAACTATGACGAAGTATATCATCAGGTTTTCCTTTATGCATTTATACTCCTTTGTTATTTGCTTGACCACCAATTCGGAGTCTCCTTTAATTTCGACTCTAGTTGCCCCCAATTCCAACAAAGCTTCAAGTCCAACAATGAGCGCTTCATACTCAGCTTCGTTGTTCGAGCAACGAGGACCATCTAACTTATACTTGAATTTTGTTGGAATTCCTTCAGGAGAAATTAGAAGGACTCCAACACCACTTCCATTCCTGTGGGTCGAACCATCAAAGTATAATTTCCATGGTTGCATTTCGACGTAACTCATGACAGTCTGCTCAACCAATGAATGGTCCACAATGAAATCAGAAATCACTTGGTCTTTCATAGCTTTTAAAGGCATGAAAGTCAAAGAATATTCTGTTAAGGCTAAAGCCCATTTACCAACTCTGCTATGCATTATTGGTTTCGAAAGCATGTGTTTAATGACATCGAAATGAGATGAAATATAAACATCAACAGGCTTTATATAATACTTGAGTTTCATACAAGAAAAGTACAGACAGAGACATAGCTTTTCTAAATTGCTATATCTGGTCTCTGCATCATTCAATACTCTACTTAAATAGTATATGGTTCTTTCGATGCCATTGCTATCTTCTTGTGCTAACATACTACCTATACTAACTTCAGAGGCAGATATGTACAATCTCATGGGCTTTTCCCATGAAGGTGGAGACAAAATTGGAGGCTAAGAGAGGTATCTTTTTATCTTGTCAAATGCCTCCTGGTGGACTTCGTTCCATTCGAAGGCTTGACCTTGCTTTAAACGAAGCAACGGAGAGAAAGCTTGGGTTCTTCCACTCAGATTCGAAATGAACCTTCTGAGAAAGTTAATCTTCGCTAGCAAAGATTGCAACTCCCTTTTTGACGTAGGTGCTTTCGTCTCCATTATGGCTTTGGTTTTGTTCTGGTTGATCTCAATTCCTTTCTTGTGAACCACAAAGCCAAGGAAATCTCCAGCCTGCACAAAAAATGCACATTTAAGGGGATTCATCTTTAAGCCATGTTTTCTCATTCGTTCGAATGATTGGCCCAAATGATGCAAATGGGTTTCTGCAGATATCGATTTGATCACTATATCATCAATATACACCTGTATGAAGGTTTCAATGAAATCATGGAAAATCGAATTCATTGCCCTTTGATAAGTTGCCCCAGCGTTTTTTAAACCAAAAGGCATCACCACCCATTCGTAGGTGCCTAAGGCTCCTGGGCAACGAAATGCTGTCTTGGCAACATCTTCTTCAGCAATAAAAATCTGATTATACCCAGAGTATCCATCTAACATACTCAAATATTCGAACCCTGCAGCAGAGTCTACTAGCATTTCTGCCACAGGCATGGAGTACTCATCCTTAGGGGTTGTAGTGTTTAAATCCCTAAAATCTATGCAGATTCTCAAAGAACCATTTTTCTTAACAACAGGTGCTATATTTGCTAACCATTCGACATACATTGTGGTTCTGATGAATCTGCAACACAGCAATCTTTCGATCTCAGCTTTAATCTTCGTGAGAACCGCTGGTGCGCATCTTCTAGGAGTTTGCTTGATGGGCTTCTTGCCATCCTTGATTGGAAGTCTGTGTTCGACTAACTCCCTCTTTAAACCAGGCATTTCGTCATAATCCCATGCGAAGCAATCTTTGTTTTTCTTGAGGACTTCGATCACTTCCTGCTTGAGGCCTGGGCTAAGTTTTGCACTTATGTAGGTTATTCTTTTCGTGTTTTCATCCCCTAAGTTTACTTCTTCGAGTGGATCCTGCGCCAACATTTTGGCACCTGAGTCTATGGGGTCCCTTTCGAAGCCTAAGGGTTCTTTATCATAGATGGCGTCCAGCCTTTGATCTATCTCAAGTTCTTTAAAGGGTGAGCATTTCGAGCCATCCCCACTTATTTCATTCATCTTTACAGCCAGTTAATTCATTTCAGCCTCTAAGGCCGCCTTTGATTCGTTCTCAGCCATATAGGCCGAAATCCTTTCGAAAAAGGAGGACTCAGTCATGAGTAAGGCTGTCGAATTCCCAGCCTGCTGGCCGTCCTTGTATAGTACTTTCGACTCCTTCTTCGTCACTAATTATCCTTCTATCCCAGTATAGGCCATCATGGCGAAGGGTCATATAGTAGTGGGCGTTTCTGGTTTCGTTGATTTCATCATTTGGGACACAAGGAGCAATCTTTGCCAGATGTTTGTCATAATTCCTCTTGTCAACTAAGTTGACTGTTGACATGAAGTAACTCTGGTCTGCTTCGATGTTTTCCATGATCCCATCTTATCTCCATAGAACTAATCGCTGGTGCATTGACGAAGGAACTGCCCCTACGCCATGGATCCACTCCCTTCCCAGCAACAAGTTGTAGTTGGCCTTGGCTTCGATCACCATGAACATGGTAGGCCTACAGCTTGAGCCTATTGTCAAGTCCAATTGAACCACCCCCAGTGTTTTGCCTACTTTCCCTTCATAATTGGACAGAACCATATTGTGGGGCTTGATGTCTCCTTCGCGTATTTCTAACCTTTTCAGCATGAAGTGGGGTATCAAGTTGACTGCAGCACCCCCATCCACTAGAACCTTATTCACGCCATGGGCACCAATTTTTGCCCGGATAAATAGTGGCTTAAGATGGTTCTTCATAGCTGGTTCTGGACGTTCGAAGAACGCATTCTGCTCCTCGACAGCCCCATTGTCCATCACATAGTAGCACACAGGCCTATGCTTCATCAGGTCTATGGTATCTTCTTCCTCATATTCATCAATTTCAGTTTCCTGTCCAAATTCACAGGGAAGCACAGATACCACGTTGCAATTTAGGTTGAACGAAGACTCCCCCTCTGATTCGAAGTTATCCGTTATCATATCTTCATCCTCTTCTGGACCTGGAGTGTATTCCTTTGGTTCATCTAGTTGTACTTCAGAAAAGAGCCTCCTATTAACTGGGGGTTTTTCTTCAGTTTGATTTTTTGGTGTGGGTTTGTTGGTGCTAGATTCACCTTGGTTCTTTGTTGAAGTTGCCCCTTTATTTGCCACAGCTTCCCTCTCAGCCTTTCGAATCCTCTGTTGCCTTCGCCACTGGGATCTTGACATGGGGTTTCTTCCTTTGTAGTTCTCTAATCTTACCTCTTCCCTCTTTTCTATGTTGAATTGCCTTCTGTATGTCATAGCGTGGCGTGCGTTTCGTTCGGTGTTTCTCCATTTGTCTTTGCCTTTGTCATTCCTGACTTGCAGTCATCTGTCTGTTGGCACTTCAGCAGGGAGTTTGAACGTCACTCTTCGAGCACCCTTGGGATGAGGACTATCAGGCCTTCATTGTTTGTATTTGCTATCGAAACGTGGGCCCGTCTGAACAGTTTCTTGATGGTTCCAACAAGGGGCGAAGGGAATTGTTTCAAAGGCTCTGGCCATGTTTTGATCATACACAGCGGAACACCTTGGGCATATCAAGCACTTGGTTGCCCCTTTGTAGCAGCGAAACACAAATTCCAGCAAACTTTCTCCAGCCTTAGGATAACACCTGAATAGCTGGTTATCCTGGCGCCAGTTGTTGCCAGTTCGCGCCCTCTGTACCCTTTCGAAGTTTGCAGCGATCTCTGATTGCAGAGGATGCTGCACCTAGGGCATAGTATCATTCTTGTATCTCCTTTGTGGCACATCATGAGGTAATCCTTGAGACTAGCATCTCCAGCATGATTATCCTCCATTTTATACTTCTCTTTTTCTAAGTATCTTTCTACCTCCTCCATCTCAGAGCGAGGTCTCTCCATATCCACCATGTTTACCTCAACATCCTCCCCCTTAGCTTCATCATCTCCCCATCCTGTGGGTTTTATATCTTCAATGTGGACCTTTGAACTCTCTGGGGCAGAATATTTGATCAAATAGTCAAATTTTCCACTGGGTTCCCCTAAAGTGTCCCATATTTCTTTCTGAGGGGAGGTTGGCTTCGTGATTTGGACTTTCTCCAATTCCAGCCTCAGGCCTTCAGTGACCTGTGTCAACTCTTGGTTTTGGTTTTCCTGGCCTTCAGTAGCCTGGATTTCTTTTGCAACAGCTAAAGATGCTGCTTCAATCGAAGTCTCTGGTTGCTTGTGGACGTCTTCAGTGACCTCCTTATTGACTTCGACTATCACCCAACTTTCGTTTTCAGTACCTTTCTCTCCTATTGGGGCATCACTCTGGTCAGCTTCCACCATGTTAATTTCTCCAATGCATGCAGGCTCAGAGTAATTGGTGTCTGCGATATCTAAAGGATCTTCGTCCACTTTCATTTTTGCTTTATCAGCAAACTTCAGTCTGCCATCTTTAATTGCATTCTGAATTAGGTCCCTGAAAAGAAAACACTGTGAAGTTTTGTGGCCTAGGAAACTATGATATTTGCAAAATCCTCTTTTCTTTCTTTGATCTAAAGGAGGTATTTTGACATTTGATGGCACAATGAGTTGACCATCTTTGACAAGTAAATCAAAAATCTCGTCACATTTAGTGACATCGAAGGTATAAACCTTCTTTGGGAATTTGTCACTTTTTTCATTTTCAACAATTTCTTTTCCTTTTGTGGGAACTAATAATTTGCAGGAGTAAGGTGGTGCCTGTTTTAATTCAGCGAGGTCGATTTTGACCTCTTCGAATTCGAATTCAGGATAATCTTCTGCTTCCTCAGTTCCAACATAGGAGATCCTTTCCTTCTTGTTATTTTTAAAGACTCTGACCTTTTCGGCCTTTAGCCTTTCGACCTGTCGAACCCTATCGGCTAACTGAGCCATATCCCTCAAATATTGAGTGTCTAGTTTCTTTCGAATAGAGTAATCCAAGCCACCAGCGGCCATTTCGACTAACTCATGTTCAGGCACTACTGTGTAACATCTGGATTTCAAAAGCCTGAATCTATTCAGATAATCATCTATGGGTTCAGTGAACTTTCTCTTGACACTGGCTAATTCCTTCAAACTTATTTTTGACTGTCCCATGTAAAACTGTTCATGGAATAATCTCTCCAAAAGAGCTCAAGTATCAATGGACCCAGGAGGCAAAGTGGTGAACCATGTGAAGGCGTTTTTAGTCAGAGAACTTGGGAAATATTTGATCCTGAGGTCTTCATTATTGGCTATATCTCCCGCTTCGGTTAGATATCTGGCTATATGTTCGACTGTTGACTCATTGGTATCCCCAGCAAACTTTGTAAACTTAGGGACTTTATATCCCCTTGGTAAATCAGTATGCATTATGTAATCTAATATAGGGGAAGCATAATTTGGCCTTCTAATTCCTGTGTTGAGGCTATTCTGGGCCATGACTCTCTCTATCATGGTGGTTAAATTATTTTCTGCCAAGATGTTATCGTTTCGAATTCTATGAACGACTGCATCAGCATCTTGATTTCGACCCACCATGACAACCCCCCTAGGTTGTTCTTCTCAAAACTCTGGGACTTCCAGCCTTTCGACCCTTGCCCCTGGTTCCATAATTTCTCTTTGTGGGACTTGGATCATTGGGGCTTCTAGCCTTTGTGCCCTTGCCCCTAAGTTAACTTCTTCTCTGGGTGGTCTATAGGTTGGGTCGTTAGTAACTTGTTCCATAATAGGTACATTCGCTCGAACTCCCGCCTGATTCTGCCTACGCCTCTTTGGGGGAGCAAAGAAATCTGCTATTCGACTCATGTTATCTGCGTTTTCTCTGTTTGTTACAGTCACATTCTGCACTATTGGGGCAAATATTTCCTGCATAGTTTGTGCTAATACCCCTATCATATTATGGTTACTGTCATCCATCAATTTCCTAAAAGCCAACTGGTTTTCTGTGGTTAAAATGGGCATTGCACTATAACCCACTGACCCTTGGTTATTTGTCATAAACTGATTTGCCCCAGACCCAGACCCTAATTGTGGTGATGAATTCAATGTGGAATTGTGTAAACCTGCCATCAAAGATGTTGGCATTCCATAAGAGGAATTTATGGTTCTATTACCATCGAAACCGGGTGGTCTAGTTAGTGGGGTGGCGAAATGGGTTTGTGTCCCTGACGGTGGGACGAACCCCCCAGGATAACCAATGGTTCCAGTATTTCCTAGGATCGAACTATTAGTTGATATGCCACTTATTCCATTAGTGGCTATATTACTGGTAGAGGATGCAACAGACTGTGCATTCGAAGGGATCACATTAGATGTTCCCATCGAAGCGGGCATATTAGTGCCTGTTGTATGTGGGGCATTTTGTTCCCCTTGTTGATTGTCAGAATTAGACATCTTGTTCAAACGTTTTCTTCTGGATAAGGGTTGGTTGTTGTTGGTTATTTTACCACTTCTTAGGTTCATAAAACAACAAACTTATCACTCAGAGGGTATTTTTACAATGGTTAAGTCCCACCAATTTCTATTTTGTTCTAAATTCCATAATGTCCAATTACTGGTCCCACCAGGTGTGCCAATTTGTTTACAGTGATTTCTGGTAAACAACCGCTAGTCCTCCAAACTATCGAATAATCTTACTGACTGTTATTCAATCTCTCTGGTAACTCGCAGGATCGACTAGATTGATCCTAGGATGTATTGGTCATTAGGGTAACTCTCATGATAGAACTGGTATTCATGGTTGGTAATTGGAATGTTGTGTAGGTGCTTAACTTACTTCGATTACTCTATTAAAATCTAAAGGCATGATCAAGTAAATGTGCGCGAAACCAAATTGCATGAATGAAGTTCAATTGTAAAGACATGTAAAAACTGCATAAAAACATGTAATGTAAAAGATTCTCTGGAATGTAAAAGATTCGAAATATGAAGAAAGCGTTTAAATGCAAGAAAACAGTAAAATGACTTTAAGTGAAAAAGGTGTTCGAATGATAAAAGCTTAAAGATAAAGGCATGAAATGTACAACAGTTTCTGAAATGTAAAGTATTTGAAGTGAGAAGAAAGCATTTAAAGGTAAGACATTAGTAAAAAGACTTCGAATGAAAACATTTTAGTGCAAAAGCTTTTGAATGGTATTGACATGAAGATAAAGGAAAATACTGGAAATGATAAAGAGTTTCTATTAAATCATAAACACTTGGTGTTATCATACGTACATTGCTCGTGCATTCGTTTCCCTAGCCATGTGGTAATTTGAATGTTTACTGATTTTTTTGTACAATAGATATGACACACGAAATCCTAATGCTAAGACTTCTATTTATACTACTTCGACCATAACGGTCTTGCTATAAGATTCTGCCACGTTTAGAACATGCAGAGAAATGCCTCTCTCCTGCTTCCACGCGTCTTCGAATGCTCCAGCGCATATATTTCAAATTTCGAACATCCCGCTTGCATTTGAATTTCAAATGTTTTGGCACTGCTTCGTTTCAAACGCTTTTCTTAGACACAACCTTGTTATCATTTCGAGGCTTCTTTGAATATATTCTCATAACTGTCACTCGAAGCCCCAAACTTTGATATGCCCATTCAAAACACTGCTTCTACCATTTCGAAACATGACATTTTGCTTTATTTCAATCGAAACGTCCAATTTGTTTACTTCTAATAATATCATCAAAATCTTCAGCCAACAGTTAGATGGCGAGTTCATAGAATCCCCTTTCCAACACTTTGAAGAGGTTTCTCCTGAAGTTGCGGCAGCTAAGACAACAACTTCTATACCCATCATCACCAAGCCTGTGCCCCGGATGTCATCCCTTAAAGATGCGAAGGCTGTGATCGAGGAAGGAGGAGGTACAGTGTGGGGTCAGCTGCCAGATTTTCCTTTCAAGGCAGATAAGTTCGGTTTGGGTTTCACTGCTGCTAGTCAGAAGGCTGTGCGTTGCTCCCGGGCTGGAGGACCACCATTAAAGATCACTCATCATGGAGTTCATGCTTTGGAATGTGTTGAAGATGAGAGCAACTTTGAAGATTGGATTTTCTCGACTATTGAAGGAGGACTGAACAACTGGGAGGCGAAGGACTTCATTCCCATTACTTTCATCAATCAGTAATTTATCTTTTGAATATTTTCCGTTGGTCTGTAATAATTTTTAAACAATTCGTACACTCTTTTTGCCTTGTGCCTTACCCGGGGCATATAGGTCCATTTGTAAGGGCTTGATTTCTTCATTTTCATATGCCATTTTTAATGAATCATGGACGTTTTCATCTATAAACTTTTGTGTTCATTTTCTTTCTTTTTACATTTTATTTTGTTTAAAGGTGGCTATCCCTTACACACACTCACACTCACAAAATACAGATACCCATCCACTCCGGATTCCATGGGTAATAATTCTGCTATGGCCTTCAGTGACTCTGAAGATCTGGTCAATCATGTCGAATGCGAAGGTGATGAAGACTGTGAAGTGCCTGGAGAGTTGGCTAGACTTCTACAACTGGAAGAAAGGGCTATTCTGCCCCACGAAGAGCTGTTAGAGACTATCAACTTTGGTACTGCCGAAGATAGAAAAGAGGTTAAAGTGGGTGCCAACCTAAAGCCAAATGTCAAAGAGCATTTAGTTCAGTTGTTGAATGAATATGTTGAGATCTTCGCCTGGTCCTATGAAGACATGCCGGGACCCGATACATATATTGTGGTTCACCGTCTCCCTACAAGAGAAGACTGTCCACCAATTAAACAGAAAGTCCGCCGAATGAGGCCCGATATGCCTGAAAAGATCAAAGTCGAAGTGATGAAGCAGTTCAATGCCAGTTTTCTTGCTGTTACTTCCTATCCCCAGTGGGTTGCTAACATTGTGCCCATGCCTAAGAAGGACAGCAAAGTGAGAATGTGTGTGGATTACAGAGACTTAAACAGGGCTAGCCTTAAAGATGACTTTCCACTACCGCACATTGACATCTTGGTTGACAATACAGCTCAACATAAGGTATTTTATTTCATGGATGGATTTTCGGGATACAATTAGATCAAAATGGCCCCCGAAGACATGGAGAAGACTACTTTTGTTACGCAGTAGGGTACCTTCTAAAGTGATGCCATTCGGACTGAAGAATGTCGGGGCAACCTATCAGTGAGCCATGGTAGCTTTATTTCATGACATGATACATCGTGAGATTGAAGTCTACGTAGATGACATGATAGCCCGTTCACAGACATAAGAAGAATACCTCAACCATCTGCAAAAGCTGTTTGTCAGGTTAAAGGAGTACAAGCTCAGACTGAACCCTAGCAAGTGCACTTTCGGAGTCAGGTCCGGTAAACTCTTGGGATTCATCGTCAGCAATAAAGGCATCGAGGTTGATCCTGCCAAAGTCAAAGCCATACAAGAAATGTCGACCCCTCGCACTGAAAAGGAGGTCAGAGGTTTCTTAGGACGCCTAAACTACATCGCAAGGTTCATTTCTCACCTAACATCTACCTGTGAACCAATCTTCAAGCTGTTGAAGAAAGATCAGGTGGTTGAATGGAATGATGACTGTCAAGTTGCTTTCGACAAAATCAAGGAGTATTTGCTAGAACCTCATATCTTGATGCCACCCGTTGAAGGAAGGCCTTTAATCATGTATCTGACTGTTTTGGATAACTCAATGGGGTGCGTACTGGACCAACATGACGAGTCTGGTCGAAAAGAGCATGCCATTTATTACCTTATCAAAAATTTTACCGACTGTGAGACTCGCTACTCACTGCTCGAGAAAACTTGTTGCGCTTTGGTATGGGCTGCTCGCCGGCTAAGGCAGTATATGTTGACACATACCACTCTGTTGATTTCTAAAATGGATCCGATCAAGTACATCTTTGAAAAGCCTGCTTTATCTGGAAGAATCGCTAGATGGCAAATGATCCTGACTGAGTATGACATCCAGTACACAACCCAAAAAGCTATAAAGGGGAGTGTACTCGCTGACCATCTAGCTCATCAAGTTGTCGAAGATTACCAATCCATTAAGTTCGACTTCCCCGATGAAGACATTATGACATTGGACAACATCGAAGGTAACGGACCGTATGACGGACCTGAACAAGGATCCCAATGGACCCTGTACTTTGATGGTGCTTCAAACGCACTTGGGAACGATATCGGTGTTGTGCTCATCTCACCAGGAGGTTTCCATACACCTTTCACCACTAGACTCTGCTTCAGCTGTACCAACAAAATGGCCGAGTATAAAGCTTGCATCTTTGGTCTCAAGGCTGCTATTGAGTTGGGAATAAAATCTTTGGTTGTGTTTGGAGACTCCGCTTTGGTCATCAGTCAGATCAAAGGAGAATGGGACACTAAACATCCTAATCTCATCCCATACAAAGAACATGTCCTGACATTGTTACCTCATTTCGAGCAGATTACCTTCGAGCACTTCCCGCGAGAAGAAAATCAGCTAGCGGATGCTCTGGCTACAATGTCTTCCATGTTTAAACTTAACTGGGATAATGAGACTCCCCAAATTACTATTGAGCGGATGGACGAACCTGCACATTGTCACGAGATTAATACCGAAGAAGTAGTGGACCAACCCTGGTTTCATGAAATCAAAAGGTATCTCAAGACTCGAGAATACCCTTAAGGAGATTCAGTCAACGACAAAAAGTTATTAAGGAGATTTTCTGCTAAGTTCTTCCTGAGCAATGGTATCATATACCAGCGCAATCATGATTGCATTAAGCTTTGTTGTGTGGACAAGGTTGAAGCTAAGCAGATCATGACTGAACTGCATAATGGTACATTTGGCACCCACTTGAGCGGACATACGATGGCTAAGAAGATTCTAAGGGCAGGCTACTACTGGTCTACCATGGAAGTTGACTGTCATCAATATTCCCGTACTTGTCACAAATGCCAAATCTATGCGGACAAGGTACATATTCCTCCAGTTCCTCTCAATGTCCTAAAAGCTCCTTGGCCATTCATAATGTGGAGTATCGACATGATTGGAGAGATCAAGCCTACGACATCCAATGGACACCGCTTCATCCTGGTGGCCATTGATTACTTTACCAAGTGGGTTGAAGCAGCTTCCTTCGCCTCCGTTACAAAGAATATGGTTGCCCGCTTCATCAAGCAGAACCTCATATGCAGGTATGGTATCCCCGACAAGATCATCACGGACAACGGTACAAACTTGAACAACACTATGATCACTGCTCTGTGCGAGCAGTTCAAGATTCAACATCATAATTCATCTCCCTACCGACCAAAGATGAACGATGTTGTTAAAGCTGCGAACAAAAATATCAAGAAGATCATTCAAAAGATGACAGTCGCCTACAAGGACTGGCATGAGATGTTACCATTTGCTCTGCACGGATACCATACCACAACGCGTACTTCGACTGGGGCAACCCCCTTTTCTTTGGTATATGGCATGGAAGTTGTTTTACCTATGGAAGTTCAGATTCCTTCCTTGAGAATCATGAAGGATGCTGGTTTAAGTGAAGAAGATTGGATTCAGACCCGGCTTGATCAACTTAACTTGATTGACGAGAAGCGACTTACTGCTGTTTGCCACGGTCAGATGTATCAAAAATGGATGATCAAGGCTTTCAACAAGAAAGTCAGATGACAAGTATATCAAGTTGGAGATCTGGTAATCAAGCGGATCATCTTGTCGCAAAGTGATCCCAGGGGCAAATGGACTCCTACTTACGAAGGACCATTTGTGATCAAAAACATCTTTTCTGGTGGGACTATGATTCTAACCACCATGGATGGCGATGACCTGCCACACCCTGCGAACACAGACATAGTCAAAAGATACTACGCATAAACGACCCGACAAGTTGAAAACCCGAAAGGGCGACTTGGGAAAAAATGGGCATCCCAGTGAATCGAAAACCCGAAAGGGCGGTTCAGGCAAAAATTAGGGATAAACAAAAAAATCTGTACACCCGGCAAGTTGAAAACCCGAAAGGGCGACTTGGGAAAAAAAGGGTTTCCCGGTGGATCGAAAACCCGAAAGGGCGGTCCAAGCAAAAGTTAGGGAATTAAAGCGTATGATTATGTCTCGTCGGATCACTTAAAGGATGATCTCTTCACGGACAAGCTCCAAGATTCTAATCAATCCAATCATCTGCGGACGAAGCAACGAATGGACAAGATATTCAGAGTTACGAAGGCTATAGCAGAATGGGAACCCCATGGAATTGTTACACATAGCCATCTTTCTTTGTATAAATTTTTCTCAATTCTATGACAACATTCTCTTACTAAGATGTTTGTCTGCTTTGTACAAAATACTTACACAAAGTTAATACAAAGATACTTCAAAGTGCAAAAAATTGTTTGCCTTTTCTTTCTTTTTTATACTTGTGTTTTATTTGAAAACGTCCAATGATTTATTAAATGAGCATATGCATTTAAATATAATCACTGCTTACAAACAAAACGAAATGAGAAAGAATAATCACTGATAGGATGAAAGTATAGGAAAACTTCTTTAGGCTATTCCAAGAGAAATCCCCTGCAATACATCATCCAGATCCTCGGCGGAACTAAAACCTTGAAATGTATATCCCCAGTGGAGTTAAGTTTCAAGAATCCCCATCAGAGCTGAGTTTTCAAATTCCCAATCCCCAACGGAGCAAAACTTTGAGCTACAAACCCTCAGTAAGGATGAAACTTTCTTCCCCAAACGGAGTCAAACCTTCAACCTTTGAACACCAGTGAAGACCATCCAGTTTCCTCCAATTTCCCATGAAGAGTCGCTTTAAAACCAGATAATTCCCCAGAGAGTTATTTTAAGACCTTCTTCCTCAACGGAATCAAGTTTTACCACGATCAAATCGGCACGTCATTAAGATCCCCAGCGAAGATGAAACTTTGATCTACCAATCCCCAACGGAAACCATTCAGTTTTCCCCTGATACCCCCAACGGAACGAAGATTCTCATTCTTGAAGTCCCCAGTAGATTGGCATATAACCCAAACTTCTGATCTCTCCAGCGGTATAGCTTCTCCCCACAAAGGTTGCCAATAATCCCGAATCTCCAGCAGTGATCAAGGATTTATTTTCCCCGAGAGCAGCCAAAGATTTTATTATCTCCAGCTATCCAGGATTTATTTTCCTCACCAAAACAGCTAATCAGCTTATATGCGCATACATTACACTCATAAATCATGAACATTGATAAAACACATCTTATTGCATCATACATTTCATGCAACATAACTTTGTGTTTCAGCTAACATTCTACCCTTTTCAGGATAAAATCGATAGCTACCTAAAATAGATATTCAAAGCTCAGAAAACGGCTAGAGATACTCCAAGCACGGATGCTTTTCTATTTGTTCAAATCAAGGGGCAGATTCCGGTTCCAGTTATAAAGCCTGGATTCGATCAGATTTTATTTTGATTATACTGAAACCCGAAGATCGACCGGAAAATAGTTGAATCCCCTGCAAATTCTTCTGAAGCCTGGACGTTGACCAGATAGGAAGTAAGCTATTGTGAAACCTGGACGTTAACCAGATAGCAATACAAGACTGTGAAGCCTGGACGTTGACCAGATAACAGTAAGGTATACTGTGAAACTTGGACGTTGACCAAATAACAGTTTACTCGGCCAATTACTTTGAAGCCCAGATTCAACCGGATATTAGTAGGCCCCGAAATCAAAAGGGAAACCCGGAGGCGACCGGATAACCATTTGATTTTCTTCTGAAACCTGGACGTTGACCAGATAGGAAGTAAAGTATTGTGAAGCCTGGACGTTGACCAGATAGCAATACAAGACTGTGAAGCATGGACGTTGACCAGATAACAGTAAGGTATACTGTGAAACTTGGACATTGACCAAATAACAGTTTACTTGGCCAATTACTTTGAAGCCCAGATTCAACCGGATATTAGTAGGCCCCGAAATCAAAGGGAAACCCGGAGGCGACCGGATAACCATTTTGATTTCCTTCTGAAGATTGGACGTTGACCAGATAGGAAGTAAGGTATCATAAAGCCTGGACGTTGACCAAATAGAAATACAAGACTGTGAAGATTGGATGTTAACCAGATAGCAGTTCACCGTCTCCTCTTCAACCAAGTGATGACTCCCCGGTAGAATAACAGACGACTGAAGTTCTATTTCTACCATGACAAAGACCAACATTCCCCGACGTAGTCCTCCTCAACAACAGGTATACGGGCTCTCGCAAAGGAATCTCTTATGTGATCATTTTTTCTTGGATGGCATCTTTAAGCCCATCTCCGGAGAGATTCAATCACATCTCCAAATGGTATCTTTAAGCCCATTCCCTCAACTACTCTGACGAGTGCAAATTTACGGGCACTCTAATGTCCAATCCTCTTTTACCTTCGAGTCACGAAAGGCAAACTCGCCAATCTAACTCTTCAGGTTCAAGAAGATTGAACAGGGGCAGCTGTTGTACCCCAAAATTTGCCCTCTCATTTTATCAAGATTTCTCATCACAAGACTTTCTGAACTCAAGACCAAGCTAGGGTTTGCTCTGCTCAAGACATCTTCTTGCACTGTTGACCTAAATTAGGGTTTGAGTTTGCACAGGGACTTTTGGACTTCTAATGCTCAATGTTACTTTAATACTCCATGTTGTACTTATAAGTTTGCTCATACCAAGTTTCAAGCCTTGAATCTAATTTTTGCCTAGTCAATTGGACAGTTGACCTAAAAATCAACTGTATTGGGGAAAAAGTCAACTGTGGCCAATTTACAGTCAAACCTCATAAATTTTGATCCACATCAACATTATAAACTCATATGAACCATTTGATCAAGTTTGGACTACAACTCCTCAAGAAATTTGATCAGATCATCAAAAGGGCAAAATGGTCATTTTTAGGGTTTTGACTGCAGAAGGGCAATTTCTGACTTTTCACCTAGCCAATGGCAAATTGGGTTCAAGCATGGATTCAAGGACTCAATGGCATCATCTTGACCTATTCACAAGGTTCAAAAGATCTCAATTGCATTGGATTGACAAATGAATTTTTCAGTCAACTGATCAAAATTTGATTGTACACTGAAAAGTCAAACTTTGACTTTTTGGTCAAAATCAAATGACAAGGGTCATTTTTCATCAAGATGTGTCAAAACATGAAACATTTTCATCAAGAAACCTAATTTTGCAAATTAGGACTTAAGATTGAAAATTTTCATAACTTAGAATTTTTCTAAGTTATGAAATTTTCTTAATTTTTCCCAACTTTGCCAAACATTTTCACCATGATGCAAATGGATTCAAACAAAACTTATAACATGCAAGTTGTAGTCGTCCACAAAATCTACAACTTTGATTCACAAAGTTTTCTCAAAAGAAGCTTGGATCTCAAGTTATGATTTTTGGAACAATGGTCCATGAAACTTTTAACTTAGTGAAATTTTGCCCTAGTTTAGGCAGGATTTTGACCTATCTTTATGGAAATTTTTCACCTAGTTCCACTTGGAATATCAAAATGCATTTCAAAGATGGATTGTAGAGCATGTTACACGCTTTCCAAAATGTCCAAGAACTCTCCAAAATCATTTGTGGTTAGGGAGAATCGAAAGTTTGAATTTGGCCAAAACTCACTTTTGATCCATGGCATTTTCATATTGATACAAGTTGCAATTTCTGTCCAGCTTCATTTGTACTTGATTACAGGTCCCTAAACCCTTCCATACTCAATAATTAAATGCAAATCCATTGTTTTGAGGCTTTGTTCTGAGCATGGGAGGATTACACAAGAGATTAATCCAAAAATGGCAAAAAAGCAACATTGTCATGTTTGTCAAATTTGCTTTATGTCAAATTGCATCCTTGAGCCTTGAAAAAAATCTTGTACAGCAAACAATATCCATAAACTGAGGGGGCCAAGATCATAAACTGCAAGCTGGTAGATAGCCTGTACAGGCTTGTCTTGCATCATTTCTTATTTTTGCTTAAAATACAAGTAAACTTGCAAAAGAGCCACAACTTGCATATCTGTTATAACCAACCCTTGCAAGCATTTGAGACAAGTTTTGCACATTGCCTTGAGCCAGAAACACGAATTGTTGAACCCTCAAGCCTTCCAAAACACAAAATCACCTTCCTTTTTCAAAACATGGCACTTCCTGCAGTTTCACTTCCATAGCAAAAACCACTCGTGCGTTTTGCCCCAAACTTGTTCAAACATATTCCATATAACCTATCCAAGCTATCCCAACCTTTGGACAGTGACTGTAACTCCATTTGCAAGCTTCACCATTTCTGTTTTTAGCTTGTGCAGGTTGAGTTCTACAAGCTTGCTCAAGCAAGTCCAAAGCAAACTAGGCATTAGGAAAGGTCAGAGGAAGTTCAGGAAAGCTCCCAATCATCTCAGGCCTCACTGAAAAGCTCCACATTGCCATACACGAGCTCATCTGAAATAGGTATTTGTCAACTTTCTATCTCTCTATTTAGGAATCATTAGGCTTAGGTTTGTGAATAAAAAATGTAGTACTCATAGCCCTGAAGGTGTACATATGCTCAGTTTTCATTTAAGTTAAGTGTGCTGAGAGAATTTGATTGATGAACATCTTGAAAAAATTAGGTTAGAAATTAGAGCCAGAGAAATTCTCTCTGGTCTTTAAGAGTTAGATTGAGTTTTTTATATGGTTGAAATTGTGGTTTAATGCTCTACAAGTTTCATGTTTTGAGTTTTTGATTTCATGCAAAGAATAGAGAGAACAGAACTGAAGATACAGGGCGCGCGTTTTCTGTTCAAAGGTCGAAGATGAAGTTCATTGGGCTGGGCTTGGTTCTGGCTTTGTTTTTGACACCCCCTCTTTACTGATTGCACCTCCCTGGCCCATTTCTTTATATTTTTGTATTTTTCTATTTATTTTTCATTTCTGATTTTATTTTATATTTTCTAAACATAAAAAATATCAAAAACATTTTCATAAATTTTCATATTTTATTTTATTTTATTTTTTATTATTTTTCCAACATGAAAATAATTTTTAGATAATATACCTTTATTTTATTTAATGAAAACTTGAAAATAATACATAAACATATTATGCCTTTATTTTTATTATTTACACTTAAATAATATTTTTTCTAATATATTTTTATTTTGTATATATTTTATTTTATTTTATTGTACATGAATAATATATATATATATATATATATATATATATATATATATATATATATATATATATATATATATATATATATATATATATATATATATATATATATATATATATATATATATATATATATATATATATATATATATATATATATATATATATATATATATACTTTCTTAAAGAAAATTAGGGTTTTTACCCTTAATAAAAAATAATCTTTTATTTCTTTTTTTTTTAAATACATTAAATATTATATTTTTACATACATAAAAGTAAATAAAAACATTCTCTTTGCATACTTATAATATTTTGCATATTTATACTTAATTTGTTTATTTAAATATTGCTTATTTATTTGATACAAAAGAATTCAATTTGGTTGTAATAATTTAGGGTTTTAATTTCTTGCAAAATAATCCCTTATTCAAAAATTGTATCCCCATCCCCACATCAATGTTGTAATAGCTTAGGTTTATTTTACGCATTTTATGCTTTCAAATATGTCATGTTAGAGATTAGGGTTTGTATGCAAAAATCCAAAATGAAAACAAATAGCTTGAGTAATACAAAGACAAAAAGCATGAAAATTGACAACACAATACACACATGCACCCCTAGGGTTTCATCCACTTGTTGCCTTTAAAATGGCCATGTTATGCATGTTGAGTATCTTGGCAAAACAAAAACAAAACAAAAAGATTATAGTCCCTCGATGACGCTATCTTGGTTGCCTATACAAAATGATCTAGTCCCTCAAAAATTTGCTAAGATACTTAGCACAATTGCTATCAGGGTCCATACGATGACCCGCGCCTGTCCCGTTTAACATCCAAATACAAGGTTGTTTACCAAATGCAATGGTAAAACAACACTGTCAAAAGGGTTAAAAATGTGTAGGAAAGATCTTTGAGTAAAATAGGGTAGACAACTCTTAGTTACTTGATCAAAACTTGCAAAAACATCCTTGCTATTTTCAAACACACATCACAACACAATTTCAAAACATTTCCCAAAACAAACTTTCAAACATTGAAACATCTTTTCAAAAGACAAACACCTTTGTATATATTCAAACAAGAATCATTACAAAGGTTGCCACAACGATGACCTCTTTTCAAAAAAAACATTTTCAAAACCACACACAAAGAACCATTTTAAACAATTGAAAAACAAAAGCAAGTGATCTAAACAATTAACTAAGAGCCCATGGAAAACCATGGATGAAAAGGGTGCTTGCACCTTCCCTTTTCATAATCTACTCCCCAAACCCAAGAAAACATCTCAAAGGTCTTTCCTGTGCTTTTTGACCTTTCCTTTGGATAAAATAAAAAGTCGGTGGCGACTCTTGCTAAACCGAAACATTTGCGAACACAAACGCAAAACCTCAAGTCAGTTCTCCCACCGTATCACAACGTGCATCACAGCCCGAGCATACCTCTTCCTAGTTAAACTCGTTTTCCCACCTCCAGCAAACCCGTCAGTGATGGTGTTGAGAGTATGACGATCTGATTTTGTTTCGTGGACTTCCTCGGGGCATTTCCCCTTCTTGTCAGAAGACTCTTTCGGTCCCGAGTCGTCCCTTCGAGAGTCTCTCTTCCTGAATTATGACTTATTGTCTTTCACATAGGATAAGAGATGTCCCCTCTGTATCATCATTTCAATCTCTTTCTTCAGTTGGTGACAGTCGTCGGTGTGGTGACCTCGAACTCGGTGATAACTACACCAAGCTCGACGTCTTTTCCCATCACGGTGTAAGACCCTTAGGAAGACCTGGCGCTGCCGGGATCAGATTCAAGTGGTCAACCTCCTGCAGTATATCGCCCCTCCGAGTATTCAACAGAGTCAAATCTTCATCTGAAACCAAGGGTCTGTGATTTGGTCTCTGACCAGCCCTTCCCCGGGGATGTTCTCGGGCTCGTTCACGAGCAGTGTACCGGGAAGGTTCTTGGCGTCTCCCTACCCCGTCTTCCTTACTTTTGGACCTTTCAGTAGTGTCTCTTGAACGTTTCTTCCGGTTACTCTCTTCTCCTTTTATGTAACATTCTGCTCTGTTAATAATTTCCTCCATGTTGGAGGCCGATTTCTGAGCTAGGGACTCATTGAATTGCCCAACCCTAAACCATGCTGAAACGCTCCCACGAATAGCTCCTGATCAGGGTGTGATAATTTGATGGTTTCTTCATTGAATATGGCCAAATACTCTCGCAAGAATTCCGACTGCCCCTGTCGAACATTAAACATGACAGTGGTTGATATCTTGCGGTGTCTGTTGGCCGAGAAGTGTTGTACCAACTTCTTGGTTATATTTGTGTAGCTTTCCACGGATAGTCGGGGTAGGCTCATATACCACCTTAAAGCTACATCCTTGAAGGTTCCTGCCATGAGTTTACACTTCAGGGAACTAGTAGGGCCTATTATTGCCATCTGATTGTTGATAGCAATAACGTGCTCTTAAGGATCAAGCCAACATAAGCTGTGAGTGATATGCTTTGAAGTTGTCAGGGATTTGATCGTACTAGATTGCTTATGAGAGTGGTTGAGGATCCACAAGCTCCTCTTCTGGAGGGTCCTCCCCTTGACTCTTTTGTTGCAAGTCTGCTACACTATCCTGCAAGGTATCGTTTTGTTGCCTAAGGGCCTCCACCATGGCCAATAGTTACGCATCTGGGGGGTCCCCATCGGTTGACATTCTGACAAATGTGGTTTGTTGTGTGGCCTAGGACAGTTTTACCGAGGCCCCACGGTGGGCGCCAAATGTTCTTGCGTAGGAAAACTAAACGGTTAGTTTCCCTATAGGAATAGGGTGAGCCACAAAGGTAGATTTCTGTAAGTATGATTGAGGATTTGAGAGCTATGCTAACAGTGTGTATTGTCTCAAGAATATGTCTTGCTTATCCCTCTTGCGGGAGCCCCTTTATATAACTTTCATAATACCTCCAAGAGCCTCCTTTAAGGCACACCCTTGGAGTTCCTAACATTGTCCAGAAATGTTGTCCGCTAGCCATTATTGATGAACTTAACTCAGGACAACGGCTGATGATTAATAGCTAGTGACCGTTTCTAGAGTTACGACCGGGTCCTCACGATGATTCTTCGTATTATGTTGGGTCGCGTCCTAGAGAGCATTACTCGGATGTAAGCTCTCGAAGATAGGACGCGGACAAGCCCTCTGGTTCCGAGGACAGTAGCCGAATGTACACTCATATCCACACTTTCTTTGCCTTCTCGCCATCCTTCTTAAGCCGACTATAGGTCCTGACCCAATATATTTATTCTGAGATATACAAAAATAAAATTTGTTAATCTCTTCGGTCCTTAATATAAGAAAAAATTTACTTTTTAAATTCATTGAAGAATCAATGTATACATATGATATGAAGTTTTCCTATCAAATCTATGAACTAGGATTTCTACATTAAAAGGAGAAGAACATTAATTTGACTAAATGAAATAAAGGAAGATAAAAGATTTTTTTCATTTGATTCTTGATACCTAATGTCTTAATGAGACTACAATATATAGTACTTCTAATGATAATAAACTTAAAGGTCCAAACACTACTAAAAACCCAATTCAACAAAATATTCAAAATAAAATAACAACTAACAGGTTCACTTGAACCTTGTCCTCAAGGTTCTAAAATTACTCCCAGATCTCATTGCTTAAACTTAAACTGAATAATCATAAGATTAAGAAGTGTGATGATTGAAGGTGTATAGACAGCATACTTAATCATCTCACCGTATAATGCTTCCGCAGTATCTAATTGGCCTAACTTTGCAAAGCTTGATATCACAGCACAATAAGGGGCACAATCACTCACCAATCCGGCCTCCTGCATTTTATTTAGATAAGGTATTGCAATGTATGGCTTGTCAGCACAGGACAAAATATGTATGAGATAAATGTAGCTGCATCCCTTTGCAGCACAGCCAAATTTCACCATACGATCAAATAGTTGGCATGCTTTATCATAGCATTTCCCTATCCCATAAGCTTTAATCATCACATTAAACACTATGACACTAAGATTCTTCCTCTCTTTGCAGCACATAAAGACTTTGTCTGTTTCTAATGTGTATCTTTTCTCAGCATATGCATAAATGACGACTGAATAACGGCTAGAAGTTATATTCCCCGCTAGGTGAAACCTCATGAACCATAACCAAGATTTCTCCGGCATATCTAATTATACATACATCTTAGTCAATGCAGATTGGGTGAATTCATCAATCTTAAGACCCCTTTCATCCATAAACAAGATTGCATCTTCCACTTCACACAAAGCATAAATTCTAGTTGTATAAGCACTGAGCACACTCAATATCATGAAATCCGTCGGCTCAACTTCTTTCCTTGCCTGCAGGAAAACCATACAAGCCCTCTATTCCTCATGATTCTGAGCACCAAGCATAGAGCACCACGAAACAACATTTTTCCCTCTTCCATTTCTACTAAAAACCATTTCAGAAGATACAACATTCCCACATTTTCCATAGAAATCAAAAAGCCCATCAACAACAGAAACATCCTCTTTGTATCCAGACTTAACTATAAACGAACATAACTGCCGCCCGAGACTCAACCTCAACATATCAACACACGCATTCACAAACTCACAAAACATATTCGAATTCGCCTCTTCATGCACACAAAAAAACTCCTTGAATGCCGCAATCACATCCAAACACCGCCCATCTTGAACCGCATTAGAAATATAAGCATTCCACGTAGCCAAATTTCTATGAGGCATTTCATCAAACATGTTACAAGCATCAACAAAAAGACCGGTTTTACTATACATATCAAAAGCACTGCACCTAACAAACACATCATATATCTGCCCACCTTTAAAAGCAAGAGCATGAACTTGTTTACCAGCCATGGGCATGTTCAACGAAGCAGAAGATTTGAAAACACAAGGATACGTGAAGTCGTTAGGATAAACATTGTGACGCCGCATGTTGGTGAAATGGAGGATCGCGGCGAGGAAATGACGGTTGTGGACGCAACCAGAGATGAGAGTGCCCAGTTCTGAAATTGGTAGTAGTTGCCTCTTCTTCAAAATGGAGTCAATTTGGTTTGAAAATAGAGTACCAGTTTTCAAAATTGGCGGAAGTCCCATATACATAATGGGTTAAATGCACTTTATTCTATGCAATATTTACATTATTAAAAAATATGTAATAAATTTAACCACTGCAACACAATATATTTCAATTTGTATATTTATTAATAATATTTAATAATATATTATATCTGAAACATATGGTTGATTGTACTGGAGAAGATGTTTTGTTCATTGAAGCTGATATTATTCTTAAAGATTTCGGTAATAATCTTCTTGCTCCATTTCCTTGCTTGGATGAGCGTCTTTATGATGTTCCTGGTTCTTCAAACGTTCTGAACGCTCCATTGATGCTTATTTAGGTATAGAAATTTTTTTTTTGAATAATTAGGTATTAAAAAAAATTCGTAAATAACCACGTTTCGAAAAAAATTACGCAAATAATCATGTTTCAGATGACTCCCCAAAGGAGGAGTCATCTCACTTGGCGCCTCCACCTAGGATTTTGTCCTAGGCGTCATCTCACTTGGCGCCTCCTCTCTCTTTTAGTCAAGTGAGATGGCGCATGCACTTTAAAAGTGAGAGGAGGCGCCATCTCACTTGGCTCCTAGGGCAAAATGCAGTTTTTATAAATAATTCGTCCGTTTCTCCGTCATTTCTCACACTTTCTCGCATTGTTTTCTTATTTTTTACTCTGTTATTTGCGTCATGACATCGCCCATGATTTTTATCAGAGATGGTTACGTTATCTTCTCTGCCACGAAACCTGCGATGAAAATGAAATTCTGGCACATTCACTCCATGGAGCGTCTGAAGCGGGAGTTGATGCGATGGGTAGATGGAGACATTGTGGAGGGGGAAAATTCGAAGGATCCAGCGAAGACGAACAACAACCTCACATGCGACTGGAAGACCTAATGTATGGTTGGAGGAAGTCAAAACAGACAGCGGCGTAATGTTGATGATGCATGGGTCAGATGAAATTGTTTTAACAGTTGTAATTTCGTAGACGGAATATCGTGTATTTTTTCTTGTACGCGCAATATTTATTGTAGCAAATACTGTTAACGAAAAACCTTAATGTTTACAACATAATTAAGGAAAGATTTTATGTATTACAATTTTTATGTGGTCGAGGCAGACGCCCGATTCGGACAATTTTTGCGATTGTGTCCGACCTGACGGCATAAACCACACTTTCCTTCCAGCTTGTCAAGGTCGTCCATTTCAGTTGTGATGCGCTTACTTTTGGGACGACCCTTCTTGTTCCTTCGCATTTGGTCATTGTGCCACACTATTTCGCCGTCATATGCAGGCCAATAATCTGGTTTTGCTACCAAAAGAAAGCTGTTGTTGTAAACGTTGAGCAACGTTTCAGATTTGTAAATGTGTGACAGAAGTTGCAGCGCGTCTTGATGGGTATAAGCACAAGCGACAATGACATGAGAGCAAGGCATACGAAAGGCTTGAAACTTGCCACAATCGCACCAACGAGAAGGTAGTATAACCCTATATTCTTGTCTTGGCAGGCCTTCGTTGTGGTCGATTGTCTCTTTCACAATGAAGTTATGGCTGTGTCGGTCAAACCGTATAACCATATGAGTGTTGGCTTTGGCACTTTCTGCCTTAATGTACTTCATGCAGCTTTCACTCCATAGTTGTCCAGATTGCAACACCGCATTCCATATTTCACCTCTTTTGGAAAACAACGCAACCATCCTAAAATACGTCGATTTTACCAAAGCAGTGATCAGGAGGTTTCTTATGCCTTTGAATACCCCATTCATTGATTCAATAAGATTCGTTGTCATGTGCCCCCATCTTTGGCCATTGTCGTATGACCTAGTCCATTTTTCCACCAGAATATTGTCTACCCACCTACCGGCTTCCGAATTTGACAAACGGATCTCATTGCGGTAATATTTGAACGTGGGTTGTGTCAATGCATATCCCGCATTCATAACCTCTTTCCTTAGTGTTTTTTCCTTGATCTCCCTCGTGAAATTCTGGACGATATGCCTAACGCAATAGACATGCGTAGAAGGAGGGTCATGCCAACCGTTTGCAGGATTATTGTAGGCACTTTCAATGGAGGCATGTCTATCAGAGATCAAACAGAGATCTGGTTGAGGAGCCATGTGTGTTCGCAGGTTTTTCAGAAAAAGCTCCAAGCACCACCGGTCTCCCCCTCGACTAGGGCAAAGGCAATTGGGAAAATGTTGTTGTTGTCATCTTGTGCAACTGCCATCAGTAGTGTGCCTTTGTATTTCCCATACAACTAAGTCCCATCAATTTGTATAATTGGTTTGCATGATGCAAACCCTGTGATGCAAGGTTAAAATGCCCAAAACACTCGACTGAATATTTCGTTTCCGTTTAGTTGACTACCATCTTGGGCGTATGCTGGCACTGTTTCCAGAACGTAAACAGTACCCGGAGAATAAGTCTTGAGTGCATTCAGGTAGCGAGGAAGTTCTTGGTATGACTCCTCCCAGTTTCCGTACACCTTTTCAATTGCCTTGGTCTTTGTTAACCACGCCTTACGGTAAGACGGAGTATAGTTAAAAACCGCGGTGATGTGAGAGATGATGGTTTTCACCTTCAAAGATGGGTCGTTGCTGACCAGTGGTAGGATTTCTTGACAAATGAGATCGTAATTAAGTTTTCGATGGTCTTGTGATTGGGTAGAACTTAAACAAGTGTGGGTAGTCATGGAACCTATGACCCAGCAATCACCTCTTAATCTGTATGATGCAGTGAGCTTGAACATACAGTCAGGGTGGACACACTTGATCTTGTACCTTTCTGGGTTGACACGGTCCACCTTAAAATCGACCGAGTTGAGCATGTGGAATTTTTTTATGGCTCTGATGCATTCCTCTCTGTTACGAAACTTGTCCTTCTCTTTTAAGTTTTCATCCGACTGCATATACAGATTGAAAAATAAATCAGTAGACGGTTTATCTCCGCCCATGTTGAAGTTTGTCATGTGCGGAGGTGGTGTGTAGATCTCGTTTGCAGGAATACTGGGTATGCCATCATCGTTGGAATCATCATTCCCCATTTCATCAAACTCTAACTCGTCATCTTCTTCTTCTTCTTCATCAACTGCATCTACCTCTGCTTATTCGTTCTCCAAAGGATCAACCACTTGTGTCACCTGAGGCTCTCGCAGCATAATGTACAACTCAATAGAGTCGTACCCAGAATACACATGGCTGGAAAACATATTCTGAAGACCCTCGTCATCTTGAACCTTAACCTTATAAAATATTATTTGGTTGTTTCCAAAAAAAACTGGATTCTGATAAAATATTTGTGTCACCGGGCCTCGTCCAAGTTTGGCCTCCAATCTTTTTTTGAAGTACGAGAAATTGACTTTCTCGTTTAAAAGAAATCGAATGTTGTCTGTGTCTCTAAACAAAAACTCAGAGGTGGGACAAATGTATGTCTCACCGTTGAAATGTGCATTGATGACATATTGGGGTGCAGAGGCCATTGCGTGTGGTTGTTTGAAGGTTTGAAGGTTGGAATGTTTGAAGTTTATGAGTTATTCGAAGGTTTGTATGTTTGATTGTTTGAAGGTTTGAAGGTTTGATTGTATGAAGGTTTGAAGGTTGGAAGGTTTGAAGGTTGGAATGTTTGAAGTTTATGAGTTATTCGAAGGTTTGTATGTTTGATTGTTTGAAGGTTTGATTGTATGAAGGTTTGAAGGTTGGAAGGTTTGATAGATTAAGTGAATCAGTGTTTTGATAAATGTAAGACTAAATAGGTCATACTGAATTTGAATTAAGTAAGGATGTAACCTCCAAGGCTGCCACCTAGCCTGCGCCTACTCTGCACCTACATGTAACATGTAAGTCTCCTCCCATCACCTCCAATAGTGTTACATGCATTCATGCATGGCATCCCCAAGGCTGTCACCTAGCCTGCGCCTACTCTGCAACCCGTGCCACCTCTTATTCTCCAATGGGGATGACGACACCTTTAATTTTTGTACTCTTTCGCCAAGTCCAATGGCGCCTCTCTTAATGTCCAATCGTGTTACATGCATGCAGAGATGCCTTCTCCAAGGCTGTCACCTAGTCTGCGCCCACTCTGCACCTACACTGTTACTTGTAAGTCTCCTCCCATCACCTTCAATAGTGTTACATGCATTCAGGCATGGCATCCCCAAGGCTATCACCTAGCCTGCGCCTACTCTGCAACTCGTGCCACCTCTTATTCGCCAATGGGGATGGAGACACCTTTCATTTTTGTACTCTTTCTCCAAGTCCAATGGCGCCTCCCTTAATGTCCAATCGTGTTACATGCATGCAGAGATGCCTTCTCCAAGGCTGTCACCTAGCCTGCGCCTACTCTGCACCTACACTGTTACTTGTAAGTCTCCTCCCATCACCTCCAATAGTGTTACATGCATTCAGGCATGGCATCCCCAAGGTTGTCACCTAGCCTGCGCCTACTCTGGAAACCATGACACCTCTTATTCGCCAATGGGGATGGCGACAACTTTAATTTTTGAACTCTTTCGCCAAGTCCAATGGAGCCTCCCTTAATGTCCAATCGTGTCTCATGCATGCAAAGATGCCTTCTCCAAGGCTGCCACCTAGTTGCGCCTAGTCTGCACCTACATTGTTACTTGTAAGTCTCCTCCCATCACCTCCAATAGTGTTACATGCATTCAGGCATGGCATCCCCAAGGCTGTCACCTAGCCTGCGCCTACTCTGGAAACCATGACACCTCTTATTCGCCAATGGGGATGGCGACAACTTTAATTTTTGAACTCTTTCGCCAAGTCCAATGGCGCCTCCCTTAATGTCCAATCGTGTCTCATGCATGCAGAGATGCCTTCTCCAAGGCTGCCACCTAGCTGCACCTACTCTGCAAGAGTGACACTTATCATGCATGCATGCACAAGCTACCACCTCACTTACTCTATGAAATTTTTTTGCCTATAAATACAGAGCATAACATACTTCTCTCACACCCACAATCGTCTCACTCTCTGCTACAAAGTCTTTCATAATCTCTTACACTTTCTAAGTATTTCATAATCTCAGGCATTTTCAACAATGGCTCTTCTCACAATGGGCGATTCTCACAGAGGCACAAGGGACAACATTGCCGCATTTGTAAGTTTCTATTTTGGTTATACATTTTTTATACTTCAGGTAATGCTTTGTTCATCTTACTTAATCTTACACCTTTTACATTATTAACTCAGGATACCAAAAGATTCAGAATCCGGTCTCACAACTACCTGGCTCCCGACCCATTTATCGTACCATATCTGGAATATGCAGATTTCAGACATGTTATAAAGATCTCTAACTGCACAATTGATTCAAAGTTCATTCTTGCAATATTGGAAAGGTGGAGACCAGAGACCCATACATTTCACCTACCAATAGGTGAATGTACCGTCACGCTAGAGGATGTGTACATGTTACTGGGTCTCCCTGTCGACGGTAAGGCCGTTAACGGGTCTGTTCAACAACCCAATTCTCAGTGTGAAGAATTGTTGGGCAGGGATATGGTTGAAGCTGTGGTGTGAGAGGTCAGGGTATACTACTGACTGAGCTTAAAAATCATTATGCAAGTTTGGAATTAAACGAAAATTCCTCCGAGCAAGACAGGGTAATAAAAGACAGAACTTATCTAATGATACTATTTGGAACCTTTTTATTTCCCGAAAGTATGGGAAATAGTATAAATTTTATGTATTTACATTTACTTAGAGATTTTGAAAAAATAAGAAAGTATAGTTGGGGTTCTGCAGTTTTAGCCCACCTATACAGTTTCTTGTGCAAAAATGCAGTCAAGGAAAAATGTATATTTTATGGCTGCGCTTTTTTACTTCAAGCCTAGGGTTGGTGGAGGATGGAGTCCTTAAACCCCGTCAACAACAACACATTCGTTTTTTCGTACGCAACAAAGTAAGTCATCAAGTTATATCATTTATTACTATTCATCTCTTCACCAAATATATGCTAAAAATAAAACATTTTTCATTTCCTTTTAGGTATTGCGTGAGGGGTATGGATTATGGAAAGAATCCAAGATTCAATGTCGCACTATACCGCAATCTTTTGGATCACCTAGGCCCGGATGATGTACGTCGTACCTTTCAACTTTTCTTCATTTAAATTATTTATATATTACGTTTTCATTAACCTGATCTAATTTTTTTCGCAGTTTTTCTGGAGACCATATTTGGGTTTGGGCCATGAACCAAACCCCGAGGATGTAACAATTTGGAGCGCCAAGACTGTAATCATATGGTTTAATGTTATGGAGATGCACCACAGCGACCGTGTGAAGATGCAGTTCGGAATGCATCAAGAGATACCAAGTGATTCGACTTATTTGTCCTCGTGGCATCTCAAAAGGGTCAACGCCCAGTGGGGTCTTACCAACTGGAAAGACTTTGCTCCAGAATGGTGTAAGATGTGGCAGAGGCGTCACCGACATGTCTTGCAATTCCAGGTTTTCCTCAATCATGGTAATATGTGACACATGGATCATTATTTATCTTGGTACATGTCAGTTAGTAACTCTGAAATGCACGTGTCTCATCCAAGGTATTTGGTTGACCCACAAACACAATGGGCACAACCCTCGTTTTCCCAACAACAAACCCAACACACATCAACCTCCCACCAACCCCCCAGATGAAACAGAACCACAAACACCCAACCACAGTCCCCACCACAACACAATTACACCCAAATGCCCCACAACCAACCACAATCACCACCTCAGTACCAATACCCCCATATGCCTCACACCCAATCGCAATTCCAATCACAATACCAACACACCCGCATACCCCACACACAATTTCAGTCTTCTGTATATCCCAATATGGACCCCTCAACATCCAGCCTTAGCCCTGATCTGGGAATGTCGGAAGATTACGAACCAACCGATCCAACTTACCATCAACCACAGTATCACCAAACCACCCAACATCCTCAATACCAAGCACCCCAAGATCCATTTCCTTTCTACCCCTCGTACTCAGACGATCAATGCTACAGACCCACCATGGAACCCCACCCACCGCCAACACGACCAAACTTTAAGGGTATGAGTAACCGACTGTACCAAAGAGGATCTTCTAGATATGGAGATCTGACTGATTTCATGGATCCGAAACGCATTGACTTCGCTAGGCCATCGATCCTGCCACAGCAGAAAACGCAACGACACGCAGCACGGAAAAGGCGAGGACGGGGATGCGGAACCGGGGGTCATTACCGGGTTCCGGAGGACCACTAATTTATCTGTTTTTTCATGTAATACTTATGGGTGTAATCATTTTTTTATAATAAAAAGTCAATTTTGTTGATCCTGTATCGAATACGCAACGCACTGGATTGAAAAAAAACACAAAAATTGCCCTAGAAATGCACTAAGGCGCCATCTCACTTGACTTAGGGCAAGCCGTAAGCACCTAGGCGCCAAGTGAGATGGCGCCTCTCCTTAAATAATGGGTGTAGGCGCCAAGTGAGATGACTCCTCCTTTAGAGAGTCATCTGAAACATGGTTATTTGCGTAATTTTTTGCGAAACATGGTTATTTGCAAAAAAAAAAATTTAATACATGGTTATTCAAAAAAAAATTCCAGATACAGATTTTATATACTATATCTATCCATCTATTTCTTAATTATAATTTCTTCAAACTGCATGGAATTATTATAATGTGGCTTTCAGCAATTCACTGTTTGACAAGAAAGCTGCAAAGCTTTTTAGATGATACACTAAAATTTAAAACCATGGCATATATAATGTAATAATATAATATATTATTAAATATGAATATAAAAATTAAAGCATATAGTAGAGCGGTTGAGTGCATACTTAGAAGAGGGTGTTGGGTTCAAAATCCATCTGATGTAAAAGAATTTTTTTTATGGGATAGATAGGAGAAATGTTTCATAGATGATATGAAAATGTATGATAAGGATAATTCATAAGAGAATTTGAATATATGAATGAAAGCACTGATTGATAAGAAATTTTCCTATCAAATCTATAAATTAGGATTTCTACACTAAAAGAGAGAGAACGTTAAATCAATTAAATGAAATAAAAGAAAATAATTTTTTTCATTTATTAAGAGATCAAAATAAATATTTTGTCAATATTTTAAATTTTAAAAGTTGAATATAAGAGTTTTTAACAAATGTCTCTATATTTAGTTCATAAACTTGTACCTTAAAGAAGACAAGTCTACATCGACATGACCCCCTTAATGAAAAGGTTGGTTTGAGGGTGAGAATTAGGCCACGCTAGAAAGCCAATCCTGCCTTGTTGGCTTCTCTAAGCATACAGATTTCATTTCATCCACCCACACAAACAACACAACCAAAGTAACTCCAATCTCACATCACATTCTCTAGTATCTCTATCTCATATCTCCCACCCAAAAGCAAAAACAACAAACAACAATATGTTACCACTTTGTTCTTCCTCTTCCATGGCTGCTAACCCTTCCCTCACTCTCCCAACCAATTCTTTCCTCACATTACTCCACCCTCCTCCATCTTCTCGCAACACATCATCCTCATCATCATCATCACTTTCTTCAACCTCATTCAACTCTCAGTTTTTAGGCCTCAAGTTATCTCATTCTTCCATTTCCATAACCCCTTCTCCACTTTCATCTTCTTCACGCAAAGGAGCCTTTGTTTTTGCCAAGGTACGTTAGTCCATAACATACAAACTTGTTACAATCCACTTGCATTACTGTTTGTTTGTTTGTTTGTTTGTATATCTTCAATTCATTGCTGAATGGCAGGTTAGTAAAGGCTCGAAGCCACCGGGTTTTACGCTGAAAGATCAGGATGGTAAGACTGTGAGTCTCTCTAAGTACAAAGGGAAGCCTGTTGTTGTTTATTTCTACCCTGCTGATGAGACCCCTGGTTGTACCAAACAGGTAATATAGTCCAAACTATGTTAGATTGTGTGAGTTCGTTTGTATTTCTATGTGTAGATAGATGAATTTTATATATAGAGCGCATTGTAGCTTCTAATAATAGTCATCTATGTATGTGTTAATAGTTGGTAAAATCTCACGTCGGATAATATATTGGCTATACATGTGTTTATAAGTGGAGGACAATCCTCATCTTACCAATCAGTTTCGTAAGATTGAGTTTGACTCAACCATAATTCTTAACTTGATATCAAAGTCTAGTTTAAGATCCATTAGGTCATCTGTTATTAGATTTCTGTTATCGAGTCACTCACTATTTATGTCTATGCCCCAGATGTCCAGTCCTAGACGTGAGGGTGTGTATGTTCAATCTTGATCAGTGATGGGATTGACCTACGCGAGTGTTCATTCTTTATCTCTATGAAATGTTGCAGGCCTGTGCTTTTAGGGATTCATATGAGAAGTTCAAGAAAGCAGGAGCGGAGGTTGTTGGGATAAGTGGCGACGATACTGCGTCTCACAAGGTAAAACACAGAATTTTCACTGCATAACTTTTATGCCTATTAAGTATTAACCAATGCATTGCATTAAAATATAGGCATTTGCCAAGAAGTACAAACTTCCATATACACTGTTGAGTGATGAGGGTAACAAGGTAAGGAAAGAATGGGGAGTTCCAGGAGATTTCTTTGGTTCATTGCCAGGGAGAGAGACTTACGTTATTGACAAAAATGGCGTGGTTCAGCTCGTTTACAACAACCAGTTCCAACCCGAAAAGCACATCGATGAGACCTTGAAACTACTTCAAAGCCTTTAAAGCTTCTGTATCCCTTCTGTATGAAACCGTTGTAAGTAAGTAGCTGATTTTGAACACTTTGGTTACATGATAATGTTAAAAATACTACTCTTTCTTCTATAGAGAGCAAACAATTGTAACGTATCGCGATGAAAATGTTACCTTCGATTGTCACAAACACTGTCACATATCAGTATCTTTTACATATCGTAAGTTCGAGTTTGCTTTGTGAAATAACAAAGTTCAGCAATTTATATGATTTATTTAATTAACATGGCTATAAACCATGAAAGATTCATGACTACATTTTAGAAACATGACTATTGAGCATAGTAAAGGAGAGAACATGCTTTTATTTTTCTTATAGTTCGACTATTTTTATTCGATTGTTACTTAAATGGTTATAGGCTGTGTTTCAATTTTCCTTCTGGTAGTCTTGACTGCTGTACGGGCCGAACGCTTCGGATATCCAGTTCTTCTTCCTCCACGAACTCCTTCCAAGATCGTTACATATTTCATCGCTATGGTTGATGCTATATGTTGAAATGCAGTGTCTCTTGTAGAACCTTGTTGACCTTTTCATGACTTCAATCTCTTCAAGTGTCTGCGAAAGCATTCGCTCGACTTTTGGAAGCTTGAATTTGTCGTCTACAAGCCCAGAAAGCCACATTGAACGTAGCTCTGAAGAGTGGAGATTCGAAACGCTCTCAACGTATCCGATAAAAGCCATGTTTGGAATCAATGGATGGATAGTTCCCCTGTCATAAATAGCACAATCCTAGTTATAGAAAAAGCGCAAAAACGATGCTTATAGAAAAAGACGTACCCAGCGTTTCTTACCTGTATAACGGCATAAGACCAGAAGGGTACTCCAACAGACTACAAAAAGGTTCTGGTAAAATCGCTTTGAGCTTTTTCTTTCCTTCAAAACCAGTTGCAAGGATCACTACATCAGCTTCCACCTTAGCGCCATCTTCGAACTCGATCCCTTCATTACAGAACCACCACTTCGACCCCTTTTTAAAGAGAATCTTCCCCTTTTCCACCTCAGAGAAGAAATTCTCCGGCATGATAGCCATTTGACACGACGCGTAATCTTCCTCAAAAGGGTGTTCAGGTTTTAATCCATACTTCTCCAACGGAGCTTTCGACATAATGTAGGACTCAATGAACTTTGAAATGCCAAGCCTCTATAACAGATTGTTTGTTGGATTGCACATCAAGAAACAATTAGCTATCAATTAATTATTTGATTAAGAGTTTGTTAATGAAAATGTTAATCATGTTTATACCATTGGAGATAACAAGAAGCATAGAAGATCTCTAAGTAAGCCTTGGTTTGGTCTTTGGTGGAGTAACTGAGAAGATCTTGTTGAGTAAAACAAGAAAAATGGCAAACCCCATATCCAGTAATGTGGAACTGTCCAATGCAAAGTTCTTATCACCATGGTGCATGGTTTTCCTTCAACTCCTTCATAAACAAGTCAGCACTAGCTTAATTACATATACTTTTAAAATCAGATATTATATGGCCTAAACATATTTATAACCGGGACAATCTCCATCTTACAAATCGATTTTATAAAATTGAGTTAGGTCAAATACTCTGATTCTTAACATGATATTATAATTTTATTTTAAATCTGTTGACCATCTGCTATAAAATTTTCGCTATTAAATTATATATTATAACTCAATTTTATGCGTTGAAATGTGAGTGCATTATTATTCTAGTGTAAGACTGCCACACGTGGTTATGTGAAGAAAGTAGATGAATGTCAGAATCAGTCATTGAAATGAAATTCATTTTCTCTTTTTAAGACGTATGTCATGGAAGAGTCTAAGGATTGACATGTATGAATATTGGTTTAACGAGAAAAAATTGTACTAGACAAAAAAAGTTATGAAGCTGACTTTTTTTTGTGTGAAAGGGAAATACAAGGTTGACTATGCAAATGCATGTGTACATGTCGATGCATCTATTCATAACTGACCCAATACAGGAAAATTCAATGTTAGGCTTGTTTAGTATGGTTAAGAATGAAATTTAATTAATTGAACTAAAGCATAACAAAAAGTTTAAAGAATCAAATTAAACTATTGGATTAATAAATCATCTCATCTAATTATTAATTATGAAATGTTATGTTACCCATATTTTGAATTACCTTGGTTTGCCTGTGCACATTCCATGGCTAAATCAAGAGCAGATTTTTTGAAACCTACTATAACAACTTTTTTGTTGTTGAGAAGTTGATTAGCAGCTTGTTGATCAAGTTTACAGTAATCAAGTGTATGAAGGACCTTTCCATTGAATACCTCAGGGCCTCTTTTGCTTGGAAACATTGGAATCTTTGGTATGTCTCCATATTTCCCTATGCAAACCACCACAAACTCGAAGCTGTACCACTGAAATTAAAATGGATATAAGAAATTTTTTTATTTTATTTTTCTATTAACCTACTTAAAACTATTTTATTTAAACATATATAAATAAATAACATAAATATTATTTAAATACATTAATAAGTTAAAAGAATAATGAAAATAAATAATGAATGGTAATGCAGTAAGTAGTTGATTCAATATTAATTTATTTACTAATGACTTAACAATATATGTGATCATTTAATAATGACATACTATGGTGGTTTTTCACCAAGTCATTAATATAATATTTTTAATTAAAAAATTAATAACATCTAAATAAAAGGTCATTGCCTTACCAACTCCTTATTATCAATAATTATATTTTTCAACAAGAAATTTTAAGCCATAAAGAATATGGACAAATTAAGAATTCAGTGTTTTTAATCATTTTGTTTCTTTCAAAATTACAATATATTCATATACGGGTCTCTAGGATAGTCCTGGTCCAATGGTGTGTGTGGATCATCGACTTATCTAATTTATTATAAATTATTTATTTTATAAAAGAAAATCCAATTCAGATGGCAAAAGAATCTAATTACAAAAGTACAGTTTCAACTTCTAGTTCTAACATATCATTTATTCTTTTTTAAAAGATAAATTTAAAATTAAGTATAGTGGAGAAATATATTAATTTATTTTTAACTATAAATTATATATATTTTTAAAGCCTGATATCATACATTAATATGTATAAATATATATTTTTTATGTATATATTTATATAAATGATTTGAATTTTTTTAAAATATATTAAATTATTAATAAGTCAATATATTAATGAAATTTAATTTTAATTTTTAATTTTTAATTTTTAATTTAATAGAATGTAATTATATATGACATTAGAGTGAATCGGGTAATTCAAATGATATGTATTAATTGAAATAAATAATTATAATTAATTAATCTCTAAATTAAATTAGACAGTTCAGTAGAGTGGATATTGGTGACAAAAATTAAATAAAAAGAATAAATAATTATAAATTAATTATTAATTAGTTCAGTATTGATTAATATTAGACTTGATAAAAGAGATTACAACTCAATCCTCTGCAATTACTATTGTGAGGGGCTGAAACCACAATACCGGTTTTGAAAAAAATATAAAAATTGATAATTGTAAGTTATTAGTTTATGATTCACATGCTAATAATACTTTTTGATTTCTTACAATATATTAAAGTAAAAACATTATTAATACATATAATTAATAATTAAAAAGTTATATATATGATATTAAATGAAATTTTAATACATAATAATACATTTAAATAGGATAAAAATTAATGTGGATTAATAAAAAAATTATTGAAATAGATTAATAAAATTAAAATTTAATTTAAAATAGAAATATAATTTAATAATAATAATAAATAATAATAATAATAATAATAATAATAATAATAAATATTATTCATATTATTTAAAATTATTTAGTAAACCTAAAAAGATTTTTTAAATGAGTTGGAGTCTATCAGTTTTATCTAACCTAACCTGAATGTGTATTATAGTCTAAATTATAAACGTTTATTGATCTTTCTATCTTTTTTAGAATATTCTATACAATCAATGTTTCTCTTTTTTTAGTTAAAGTTCACCCTAACCTATCATAAATGGAATAATATACGCTAAATTGCAAACATTTATTGATTAGTCTTTTTTTATATTTTAAATTCCATACAATCAAACTTTCTTTATTTTAGTTAAAGTTTGGCATAATCTAATCCAAATGTAATATAGTCTAATTGGTAAATAGATCTAAAAATTCTATACAATCAAGCTCAATATGTAGATTGCCGATTAATTTGGGTTCGTTCTAATTTTAAAATAAATTTAAATTTAAAAATATAATTATAATCATTAAAAGTGATAATAAAAAATACAATTATATATTAATAAAAATAGATTTAACCTTTTTTTTAAAATTTTAATCAATCTCATTTTCTATGTTTTGGATTTTATTATAGTATTTTTTTATGTATTATATTTTTATTATAAATTTTTTTTAATATCTAATAATCAAAAAAAAAATTGAACCTTTCAAAATTTAAGACCGTATACAATAAAGCAAAACCGCTCCCATTTATATAATCGATTTTATAGAGATATGAGATATAATTTCTCTGAAATCATATGTGACCGCATAAGATATCACAGAAAAAAATAGTATTGAAAAATTAAATGAAGAGAGAAAATAATAAAAATAACCTATAAAATTCACTAAATATAGGGAAATTTGTGATTTATGAGTGCATAGGATTCAAATTCTTAAATATGCTAGTTAGTTCCAACAAATTTATATAAAAAAAAGCTTGTTAAGGTAAATGAAGACCTGAATGGCATGAGAGTCATTGGTCTGCACAGCAACATCCCACATAGATTGTCCAGGAAGTAAACATCCATACTCAAGATCACAAGATAACCCTAGTCCTCCAAACTCAGAATTTGTGTTACCACTAAACCTGAGTTCTACTACCTTAGACTTAAACCTGATATTCTTCACCACATCAAAATACTTAGCATAAGAACGCAAATAATCCACCACTTCAACATGTGTAGGAAAATCATTGTTATCTCTCTCCGGCCAAGGAAAATCAGTGAACTCATAGTCCCTACGATGAGATTGAAGCTTTGTGGAATTGTATGTACAATGCTTCCACACACCACCAATGGAATCAGAGGCTTCAAACACAATAGGATTCAAGTGTGATAGCTGTTTTGCTATTGCTATACCACTTACTCCACCTCCTATTATTCCTATTTTTGATACTATTTTTGGATGGTTACTTTCATTGATCGTAGACATGGTTTGTTGGTAGTGAAAAAATTTAAATAATTTCTATGAGTGAGTGAATAATTAATATGAATGAGTGTGTGATGAAACTCTAGGATGTTAGGTTGTATATATAGTAGCTTGAGGTGCATGCAGTCGTCACAATGAGATCACGTGCCGTAGACTTTTTGTTGTTTGAAGTGAATCAACAAGAAAAATAGGAAAAGTGTTTACATGTCTATTAAATTCTTTTAGCCAGCTTTGCATTATTCTTTTAATAACAATAATAATAATATAAAAGTTCTTATGGAAATTCATTGGTCATGGTTGAGAACTTTCGTGCTACCTACGGGCCAGTCTTTTAATTTGTTCAATACACTACATTAAATGAGTTTTAAGAATGTCTTATTAAGAACACTTTAATCTAAACACACCCTTAATAAAATGTGGTGGATTTTTTTCTTTCAAAAGCGGTGTAATATATTTGATTAAAAATTATTTTTTAAATAATATTTTAAAGAATCATCAATTAATAATAGGTAAGAAAAAGAGATGAGCGGTTAAATAATTATTCTTTGTTAAAGATGACGATGATGAAGTGACAATCAATCTCAATATATTTGATACATTCATGAAATACCGAGTTGTGAGCAATTTGAATGATAATTTTGTCATCACAATACACAAGACTTGGTTGAGAAAGAGGCACATCTGTATTCAAAATTAATCAACGCAACCAAACTATTTCAGTAATGGTAGATGTCATAGCATGATACTCAGCATATGTATGTTGAAGAGTGAGATACAATATTTTGTTTCTTACTTTTCTAAGAAATACAAGAGTCTCTAAGAAAGATACAAAAACACATGGTAGGCTTGTGATTCGTGGAGTCATCAAGCATTCGAATAAGCATGTAACTCCAATGAAAACGATGAAAGAAATCAAAATGCTCAAAAACTGAGTTCTCTGAAGATAACAAAGAATGCAAAGAACAATTGTCTAATATGTTGTAGTAGTGGAAGATACAACAAGCTAACTAACAACATAAGAAATAACAAGTCTGGAAATCATAAGGTACACCAAGTACTTACCAAAGTAAGATATAAAGTGGGATCTGGTAAAGTAACTCCGTTAGAGGGAGCATATTTCACATTCAATTCAAGAGAACTATTTTCTTCTCTAATATTAGAAAGACAAACTTGTTCAAGGATGTTGGCAATGTACTTGGATTGAGAAAGAAGGAAGCCTTTACAAGAGTAAGCAACTTCAATCCCCAAGAAGTAGCAAAGAGTACCTAAATCCTTCATTCAAATTGTTTGGCTAATTGTAAATTCAAATCATCATATCATTAACACCATCACCTATAATTATCATATCTTTAACTTATAATGAAATTAAAATAAAACCATGAAAAATAAATTGAAATCATGATCACTAGAGCAGAAACTAAGAGATATAATAACAATGGTAAGTTCTCAAACAAATCCTGTGGAGCTTGTTTCGAACCATTTAACATACACATTCCCCCGTGATTATGAAAAACACATAGAGGAGGTATCATATAAACTCCCTCATGAAGATTGCCATTTAGAAAGGAATTTTTAACATCCATTGAGAAACATGCCATTAGAAAATCGATGAAACTGCAATAAGAGTGCAGATAATATTCATCATGGTCACTATAGCAAAGGTTCTTCATTATCCTAACCATGTTTATGAGAGAATCTTAGCAACAAGGCGTGATTTGAAGCACTCAATTGACTCATCAGTCTTAGTTTTGATTTTGCATATCCAACAAGACTCAATATAATGTTTTTTAGGAGGAAAAGTTATGAATTCCCAAATATCTTGTGCAATGTAGAGAGTTCTTCTGTTATAGCCTGCTACCAAAGAGGCTCAAGTATAGCTTATTTATATGAAAATAGCTCAAAAAAACTATAAATAGATGTTAGAAAAGAATAAAATTAAGCGCACTAAGTGGAATAGATAAAATTAAACAATTGGTAGACTTACGATCATGAGATAAATAACGACGAGGAGAAGGAGGTTGAGCAATCATGAGAAGTTGTTAGGTAGCCGTGGGGATTAAATGGGTGTCAATATTAAGATTAGAAGTAGTATCAGACTCTAGTTCTCAAAATTACAATCACTAAAAATATTATCATCTCGAAGAACTATTCAAAATTTAATGAGACACTACTTTTCTCTCTGGTTGGTGTATGCGCTGACAATTTTTAATTTCACTGCTTCCATAAGAGTCAATTGATCATATAAATTCGTCATGACTGAATAAACTTTGTGAATGGTCATATTTTTTTTGCTTAAGAGCCCTAATGATACTCTCCCACTGATACCATTCTGAAAAATTAAATTGATTATACAAATATTTCAAATAATCACAAACCTCCTCAGCAGTATCATATTTTGCTAGTTGCACACCTATTGACTGAAAAACAAAATTATTGATTCAAGTAAAAATCTTTGAATTACTAACATCTCATGTTTCCAACTTTTTTGCATATGCTGCTTCATTTTTTTTATACGCGGGCTCAACAAAATTTCAATCAACATAACGCCACACCCTATATGCTTTGAAAAATTTTCATTACATAACTCCAATAATCATAATTTTATATATTTAATTGAACACTAACACATTGAAGAGAATCATCTTTTTCACTAGTCACTACTATTAATCTAAGAATTTAAAATACAAGAAATTCAAATGTATAGCGACCCAAAAGAACTTTAATTTTTTTTTTTGGAGAGAAACAATTCATAACATACAATTGACGATACTAATCAATTGAATGAGTAAGAAAATAAATTGTTAGTGCAATTGGGGGGGGGGGGGGGGGGTGGGGTTTCATGGGAATAAGAGAGTTACATCTCAAATATAAAGAGGACTCATGTCTAAAGAGGAAAAGCCAAATGGCAAAAAGATTTGAATGAGTTTTGTGTTTTTTAAGTCTTTTTTTTTTATAAAAAGTTTGATATGCTTAACATGTCTTAGCATTTGTTAAAGAAAGAAGTTTGAAAATGCACTTAACAATGTTAAGGTTTATTAAGAAAGTGGTTTGAGTTTGAAAACGAGAAGGTTTTGAAAAAAAAGAGAAGATTTTGAAAATTAAAAAAGATGGACAAGAGATGAAGGGACTATCCTAAAGCATAAAGTAAAAGCAAATGAAGAAGTGATCTGACCAAGATATATTAAGCAACTTGATATAAGTCAAACGAACATCTCATTCCTTTGGACTAAAGTCACACATAAGCAAGTAAACAAATGAATAACATAAGCATCAGATGAAAATTTGATGTCTCGGATGAAAGCTCAAGGTCTCAGTATCAGATGAATCATAGAGTGCAGGTGAATTCTCATGCATCAGATGAAAACTTGATGTCTCAAATGAAAGCTCCTGCATCAGATAAAACACACAAAAGAAAAACAGATAGATAAAACCCAATGATTAGATGAAACTCCTAAAGGTTTCAGATGAAGGCTCCAAGGTCTCAGTGGGATCAAGGTATCATATGAATGAAGGTCTCAAATCACAACTCCAAAGCATAGGATCAAGAACATAAATCTAAGTCCATAAGTCCATTTCCAAGCCAAGGGTAGTAACCATAGTCCAAGAGAACCACTAAGTCTTTTAGGGTTTGATATTTATTAATATCTTTGAAAAGAAAAAGAAAAAATCCAAGGGATCAAGAGAAAAAGACAATAAAAATAAAGGGCAATAAAAATGAAATGGCATGAATGATAAAATGCTAAAATGCTAAAATTAAATTGCGAGAGCTTAAATGATATAAATGTAAAGGTGCGAGAATTTAAATGGAATATAAAAGTCAAGAGATTAAAGTCAATTAAATTATCATTAATGTTAGTAATTAGTATTCCGATTCAGGATAATTTGGCGCCATGTTAAGCAATCGTAAGTGAAATTATGTAAAATTTACACCTAAATGAGACCGGGCCAAAATAATGCATGTGTATTGCATATAATGCACGCCATGATTTAAAAGCAATGGTGATCAAGAGCTAAGTCAAGGCGATTGGTCCATTACATCAATCATTCTTCATGATAAATTATGAAGAATTTTCACTAATCCAAAGTACCTAAAATGACCAATGATCAATTAGAAGGTAGATTTGAAATGATGAAAGTTTATCAAGTACCAACACAAACTTCATGAACAAGATGGATCCTAAATCATCCAATTGATCAAAAAAGAAAAAGAGTAAGAAAGAGATGAAGATAGAAAAGAAATCACAAATTGGACCAATGCATTAATCAAGTTATCATTAAAATCAATCATCCATTTTGGGGGGATTAGGGTTTTCACCCCATCAACACCCAAGATCCATTGATGTTGATGAAACTTATGACCAAATGAGCCGTGATCCAAGGCCAACAACAATCAACATAAATCAAATAAATATAAAATGCAATACAAGTAATTAAAATGCATGAAAAAAGATTTTTAAAAATGGTTTTAAAATATAAATGAAAGAGAAAATAAGAGGGGTTTACCTAGAAGTTCTGGTCCAAAAATAAATTTGACAAATAATGGGCAAAATATCAATAAGTAAACTTAAAAAGGTGTTTATGGGGCTAGAACTCGGGACCCTTAACACTAATGCCTTAAACGTTCACTCTCTACGAATGGGGTGGCTATACATCTGATATTAGAAACAAAAACATAAACATATATTACAAAGTAAGTTCTGATAACGAACTCCATCTTCTTCTTCATGTCAACCAGAGAATCAACAACTTAGTTATTTCTTAATAAAATGAAAAAAATACAAACATAGCAGTTATGGAAAATTTCATCATGGTCTCAGAAATATAAAGCATCAGAACTGCAAATATAACAAGCATGAATTTGGCCAATTCTAATTCTGAAACCTAACTTCCCCAAGAAGTTGTAATCTAAAACTCTCTCTACTTAGGCAAAAATACATGAAATTCATAAATATGTACAGAATCAGAGTCATGATATCTACATTGTATTTTTGAAAATGCAAGCCTAATAGTGCCTAGGTAATGAGATGAAAGTCTGAAGGAATTTACCTTGCTTTTGGAGATTGTTCTGATGAATTAGAGTCTGGTTTAGACTGCTTTGATGTTATGGTCAGCTTCCTCATGTGCTCAGAAGGCTGGAACAACCCTTAATTTGAGCTATGAATGTCTGGAATATTCTGGAACAGTTGAGATGCAGGATTCATATTTTTGATATGGAGATTGATGAAGACCGTGTTGCAGTCTGAAGACAGAAGTTAGGACGGCTTCTAAGTGTATATCAGAAGCTGTGCGGGTGATTTGGTTAAGAAATGCACAAGGAAAATTAGAGCTTGGATGCAAAACCAGAAATTAGTAAGTTTTTGTGTTTATGTTTGCAGTTTCAAGTTCTTTTGAAATTTCAACAAGGTTTCAAGGCTTTTTCTCAAATTCTCCACCTTCTTAACAGTGGCAAATGAACTTCAATTTATAGGAAAGGGATTTAGGAGCTTGGAGAAGTCAAGAGTACAGCCATCATGTATTATGGCGCTGACTTGTTCTTGAAGCAAGTTTAGACAATTATGGTTAAAGGCACAAAAGAGTGGTTAGCAGCTTTAGCCGCGCCTAATCTAATTTTGTGGGCATGATTTATGGAGAATTACACCCAGAAACAAAAGTAAAGCATGGGCCCGGTATAAACTTTATACAAAAGTCTACTTTTCAAGGATAACAATGGTACTTTCATGCCACACGTGGGAAAATCCTTTGGATAAAGACTCAAAAGTAGGTGTGAGCATTAAATAATGATGATATTTAACAAACTAGAAAACCTGCAATAAAGATTATGCCTCATAACTTGAAATTGGATCAGAAGTTCAGCATAAACATAACTTAAATTAAGAACAAATGTCCAACTTCTGATCTTTAAAATCTTCCTGTTCCAGCATGATCTGAATGCGTTCTCAGACTTTTCAGGAAGCTTGTAACATGCTTTGTAGACCCTCCTTGAATTACTCTTGCAAACTCTGATTGAACCTACATGAAAACCGGCCCAGAAGTTCTAATCAAATTCTATCTTGGAAATGCCCAGAATTTTCCGAGTGCCTTAGTTTCATGGGCGTGTCTTCAAGAATTTATAACTTGGGAACCCAACCTTTTTACGAGAAGTTTTGTTCTGTAATGTTTAAATCTCGTTGAGATCTACAAATCTTGTGTCAGAAGTTCTTCCTGAATCAGCTTTCATCATGATGAAAATCTGGCCAGAAGTTCTGAACTTATTGTCTTTTCTTAACACAGAAAAATTTCTAAGTATTTAGAATTTTGACTTTTCCAAAGTAGTTTTGACCTTTGATTTCTTTGATGAACAAACTTCATATTCTAACATGTCTTGATGAAATATGATTCTTGAAACTTGACTTTGATCCAAAAGTCAAAGTTTGACTTTTTTAGCGTGCATTTTGACCATTTTGCCCTTGTGCCAATTCCAACCCAAGTTGATGTATCAGTGCTTCAAACTTGGTTCATGGAAGATCTTGTGAGAAATTTCTTAAGAAATGAGAGGGAAAATTTTGGGGTACAACAGACGTCAAGTTAGGGAAAATGTTAAGTTCTTCAAAGTCCACATTATGGTCTCAAGTGAGTGAAATGGATGCTTGAAACTACCTTTTCGAGGTGGTGATCGGAAGTGATGGCAGGTTCACTTGGTTAGCAAGTTTCAGAGTGTTTCAGAGCTTGGAAATGGTTGCAATAGTTTCAGAAAAGACCGATGGTGATATATGAATCAAGAAAATATAGCTGGATGAGCTTAAGAGTGAAATAAGATTTCTACAAAATTGGAAGAAATTTGAAGTTGTAGCAGAGGTTTGGGAGGATGTCTAAGCTTGAAATTGAATGCAATGCAACCCTCTTTTTATAGCTGAGCTGAATGAAATTGGTACGTGTGAGTTTGATGCCAATTCGTGTGAATCACATGTGCAAGCAAAACATGACCAAAATTGAATGAAATGTAAGCAAAATGCAGCTATTCCCTTGCAATTTTGGGTCATTTTTATTCTCTACACATCATTACTCAACACCATGTATAATTCAAGTGCAAATCTTGATTCAATTTGGAGTATTTTGATGATTGCTAAAAGTGACCATGCAAAAAATTCAATCTCACGAGGTCATCTTCCAATCAATATGAAATTGTGTATAATGGAGCTTTATGGCTTATTATTTTTGAAAAGTACTCACATCATAGCAAAGAGTACAATGTGACAAGAAAGTATTGATTTGGACATCTTATGACCATGTGAAGTTGGTACCTTGACCTGAAATTACAATTCAAAATAATTCTAAGTCCAAAATGACCTATAATGTCATCCAACTTTTCATGGATTTCCAAGAATAATTGGCCTTTGATCCTTGAAATAAACTTGTAGAGGGCATTGTTAGAACAAGATTCGGTTCTGCAATATTATCTGAGTTTTGATGATAATAAATGAGTATGTTTGTATGAACAATTTCAATACTCTAATGTTTGTTATTTTGAGTATTTAACAAACATGTTCTACTTCTGATGGATGGCGTGGACAAGACATTAGAATATAATTAGTTCCACTTCTGTGCTACACAAGTTCAGATGAACAGTAGCAAGACACTCAAGAAGACTCTGAAGTGTAGACTCTGATATAAAGTATAAAGAAACCAGTAAGAAGATCTGAAGACATAAGTTTCTACTTAAGTCCAGATGCTAAAGACTCATGTTTCTGAAGAAAACATGTTCTAAAGAAACCAGTCAGAAGATCTGAAGACAAAAGTTCTACTAAAATCTAGATGCTAAAGACTTATGTTTCTGAAGACAAGATGTTCTAAAGAAACCAGTCAAAATATCTGAAGACATAAGTTTATATTGAAGTCCAGATGTTGAAGACTCGTGTTTCTGAAGACAAAGGGTTCTTAAGACCAAGTGTTATACCCCAAAATTTTCCCTCTCATTTTCTCAAGATTGCTTATGTCAAGTTTCAAGCTTTGAATCACATTTTTTTGCTCAGTCAATTGATCAGTTGACCTAAAATCAACTATATTAGGCAAAAAGTAAATTGTGATCAATTTATAGTCAAACTTCATAATTTTTATTCATATCAACATTTTGAACTCATATATGTCAACTGATCAAATTTGGAACATAATTCCTCAAGAAATTTGATCAGATCACCAAAAGGGCAAACTGGTCAAAATTAGGGTTTTTGACTAAGAAGGCTCAATTTTTTATTTTTGATCAAATACATGACTTATTGGTTTGAGACATGATATCAAATATTCAAATACATCATCCTGACCTAATGGAATGGTTCAAAACACCTCTCAAGATCAATTGACTGATAGTTGAAATTTGGTCAACTGATGAAAAAGTCAATTGTACACTGAAAAGTCAAACTTTGACTTTATGATCAAAATCATATTTCATCAAGAAATGTCAAAATATGAAGATTGTTCATCAAGAAATCAAAAATTCAAAATTATCTTTGAAAATTCAAAATTCTAAGACTTTGAAATTTTTCTAAGTGTAGAAGGTTAACTTTTTTTCCATGACTTTGTGCCAAATTTTCACCATGACGCAAGATGATTCAAGGAAAACTTCCAACATTAAAGTTGGAGATCTCAATGAGATATAAAACATTGTAGGGCAGGACTTTTCTAAGAATTCTTGGATTTGAAGTTATAAATTCATGAAGTTGTGGCATTTTTCATTAAACACTTGGAGAAATTTTCAGCAGGTTTGGTCAGGTTTTTATCCCAACTTCTTGGCCAGTTTTCATTAAGTTCCAGTTTGATTTAATAAAAGTGAGAAGCATGAAATTTGAAGAGGATATTTCAAGCTTTCCAAAACATCCAAGAGCACGGATTTATCACACTTGATCTAGAAGATTCAAGGATCTGAAGTTGGGTATTCATTCTTGATTTACAAGGCAAATTTGTGATGAACACTTGATTCAATCTTCAAGCATGCTGTAAAAATCCCACTTTGCAGGCTTCTAACTTGCATTTCACTCCATAATTAAATGCTTACACAAATTATTGAGTTATAATCCAAGTTTTTGAACCATTATCCAATTGATCATTCCATTTTTGAAAGAAAGTCCACACTTCCATTTTGGAAAAGTGGCTTTAATCACAAAGTCCACTCTCCTTGAGCATTGGACCTGTTCTTTCTACACAAACTTAATGTACAAGATCATAAGCAAGCATGTCAAAAGTTCAACCACTCTACAATAGCATGGTACAAGCTTTGGGAAGATGTTTGTCACTTTGCTTCAAAAACAAGCAAGATAGCTATAACATGTGATTCAAAATCTGAGTTGTTTGAAGTCTCAAACCTTCTATATAAATAGGGAGGCCAATTGCAAGATAAAGAGGTCAGAAAAAAATAGAGAAAACCAGAAGTGTTATTGTGTAGACAGACCCTCAAAAATCGCACACCTTTAAAATAGCCATAACTGCCCACAAAGCTCCCACTCTTGAGCTTTGAAATCCAAATCCTAGAACTCTTCATACCTTACAAGTTATGTCCAACCATCTAAATACCTTACATACATCCTATAGAGGTTATTCAAACACAAGAACAACTTATGCAACATATTTATTTTCCAAGCTCAAGAATAGTCAAGTCAGCAACTCAAGCTCAAAGTATAAAATCCAGCTTCAAGGTAAGTCTTCTTGACTTTAATTCTTCATTTCAACCATCATTAATAATTCATTTTTGAAGAAAAAATGTAGTAACCATTTCCCTTGAAGCTAAACCTTTATTTGTCGTCCATTCTTTTCATTTATGTGTTGAGAACTAACCCATGTATGCAGCAAAACAATGTTGAAGTGAAAAAATGACAGTATGAGTCAACACATACCTATATGAGTCGACTCATCTTAGTGAAAAATGACAGTATGAGTCGACACATAGCCTTATGAGTTGATACATACTGCTACATAGGCCCAAAACAGAAGGAAAAAAGAGTGTATGAGTCGACACAAAGCACGTATGAGTCGACACATGCAGTGTATGAGTCGACACATACCATTATATATCGACTGATAATGATTTGATTTGGCAATACATGGGAAAGGAAAGTTTCGTGTCGATGCATATGAGCTTGTGTCGACACATAATAGTTCAAAATTCAATTTTCCCTTCTTTTTACACTGTTTTTACATTTCCTTCATTGTTATTCGATATGGTTGTAATATTTAAGTTCCTATTTCATCCCCATTTGTAAATTATACCCTCATCCCCCTAACCGATGTGATAGCATAGGACTTTATTTTCCACAATTTACTGTTTTCAAATACAAATGCTAGTAGCTAGGGTGTGTATGGAAAGATAAAAATCAATATTAGACAATCCTAATCCAAGATAAAACAATGCATGAAAAATAAACACTTGCACACTTGCACCTCTAGGGTTAACTCCATTTGTTGCCTTGATAAAATGGCCATGTTATGCATGTGAGAGGCCTTAGTAAAAACAATAAAAAAAATACAAGATCATAGTCCCTCAATGACGCTTCGAATGTTACCTTATAAATGATCTTAGACCCTCAAGAGAAATGCTAAGACATCTCCCAACATTGCTATTCATGACTATACGATGACCCACGCCCCTCCCTTCACATCCAAAGATAGAGCTTCTTACCAATCAATGATAAGATAGCAATGTCAAAGGAAGAGAGAAATGAACAAAAGACTTTTGAGTAGGTAGAACGTTCTTACTTGATTGCTCACAATCCATATTCAAAACAAGACATCTTTCCAAAATACACCAAACACTTTCAAAACATGAAATATTTTCAAAAGGTTCAACACTTTGTATGCGTTCTTATAGAGACGAGAATCATTACAAAGTTTGCCTAAATGATGACGCTTTTCAAAAATACTTTCAAAAGCCACCACAAACACATTTCAAACAAAGCAATTTCAAAAGTGATCTAGAAAGAAACTAAGAGCCCATAGATAACTATGGATGAAAAGGGTGCTAACACCTTCCCATTTTATAATATAACCCCCGAACTCAAGAAAATATCTCAAAGGTATTTCCTGTTCTTTTCACCCTTTCCTTCTTGCATAAAAGAAAAGTCGGTGGCGACTCTTGCTATCCTCAACAATTGAGATAAAATGCAAACACCAAGTCAATTCTCCCACCGTATCACACCAAGTGATGAAGATTCTGATAGACGAGGTTCCGAAGATTCTAAAGACTTGAAGTTCTGGTGACCCAAGGTTCTACAAATGCTTCTAAAGACCAAGTGCTGAAGACTCTGAAGACAGAAGTTCTAAAGACTCTGAAGACTTGATGTTTTGAATACCCATGGTTCTAGAAAATGTTCTCACAACCAAGTGCTGAAGATTCTGAAGTTATAGTTCTGAAGACTCTAAATACTTGAAGTTTTGATGACCTTGTGTTATGTGCTCGCTTCTAAACTCATGCTCGCAGAAGCCTCTGAAGTGTAGAAGGAAAGAAGATAATGTTAACATGGTACAAATAGTACATGGTACAATCAATGTTTCATTCCACTACCATGAAAGGACATACACGTCGCACGATCTTGTCCCCCACCTGATTGCTCAAGCCGTCAATTTTTCTAGAATTTCCAAAAACGACCTTCAACGGATATATTATTTTATTGCCTATATAAAGGGCTTGGAGACTAAGAGAGAAAGTGCCAAACTCACTGAAACATATACACAGAAGGTTGTTCATACACTTTCATATTCTTTTAGTTTGTACATGCTAGAAAAATTGTTTACATATTATCTTGTTAAAGAAGAACATCTCTTGTAAACATAACTTGATTCAAACAGTTGTTTGATTTTCCTTAAGGAACCAGTTAGGTCTGTATCCTTAAGAAGTCTAAGACTAGTGTGTCTTAGAGATTTGATTTCCTTAAGGGACCAGTTAGGTCTGTATCCTTAAAAAGTGTAAGACTAGTGTGTCTTAGAGATTTGATTTCCTTAAGAGACCAGTTAGGTCAGTATTCTTGAGAAGTCTGGGACTAGTGTATCTTAGAGATTTGATTTTCTTAAGAGACCAGTTAGGTCAGTATTCTTGTGAAGTCTAGGACTAGTGTGTCTTAGAGGTTGTAAAATTAGTCACTTACTGTTATCTTGTGCATTATAATAGTCTATGTGATTATTGGATTTAGACCTTGTTTGAGAGAGGCGAAATCACCTTGGCGGGTGGACTGGACTAGCTTGATAATTTTCAAGTGAACTAGTATAATTATAAATTGTTCTTTCCTTCTTGAATCTTATCACTATTAGCACTAAGTGAAGTAACTTGTTACTATTTAAAAGGGATTTTAAAAGGAAAAGTTTTTGATTCAAAACCCAATTCAACCCCCCCTATTTCTTGTGTTTTTAACACCTTTAATTGGAATCAGAGCTCCGGTTCTGAGGAGTTGATAAAAAGTTTGAATTTTTATCAAGCACCTAACAATGTTCAATACCGATCCAGATTGTGTGAAAAACAAGGGTAGATAAAGGTGACAATGTTACTGTAACTAGTGATAATAGGGATAACAATGGAGATCATTATAGTGTAAAAGTTCCTATGTTTGATGCTGAAAAAATTGATTACTAGAAAGAAATAATTGAAATTTACTTCTTGGCTTATGACCTAGACCTATGGGATTTGGTAGTTGATGGCTACACTCACCCAATAGATGACAAAGGTGTACAAATTTCCATAAGTGCAATGACAGAAGCACATAAGAAGGTATACGGAAATCACTACAAAGCAAGAACCATTCTTCTAAGTGTATTTCATACAATGAATATAAGATCACGAATAGAGAGACTGCAAAGTATATCTTTGATTCTCTTCGTATGCCGCATGAAGGAAATGCACAAGTAAAGGAAACAAAAGCTCTAGTCTTAATTCAAAAATATGAAGCCTTCAAGATGGAAGACGATGAATCTGTGGAAACAATGTTTTCAAGATTTCAAACTCTTATGGTAGGACTTAAAGTTATGAATAAAGGTTACTCTACAGTAGATTATGTTTAGAAGATTATCATAAGTCTGCCTAAAAAATGGAGACCAATGGTAACTGCTTTGAAACTTTCAAAGGATCTGAACAACACCTCCCTTGAGGAGCTGATTAGCTTTTTAAGAATTCATGAAATTAAGCTTGATCAAGATGAACCCCATAAAATAGTTAAGTATGTGGCTCTAAGGTCTAAGTCTGGAAAGACAAAAGCTTATTAAGCTAAGGAAGAATTAGAAGAATCTGAAGAAGATTCAGATGATGGGGAACTTTCATTGATATCCATAAGAATCAGTCAAATCTAGAAACATAGACAAAGCAAGTTCAGAGGTCAACGGAGGACATATGGAAGAGGTGAATCCACTTCTGATCAGAAGAAAGCTTATGAAAAGGAAGTCACATGCTTTGAATGTAAGGAGCCTGGACATTAAAAGAATGAACGCCCTAAGCTCAAAAGGGATAAGAAATAAAAGAAGGCATGCCAACATAGCACTCATGGCGAGACCAACACTAGTGAAGTAGCATCAGAAGACAAATTGACACTTGATTATGAGTCAAAATCTAATGACGACCAAGATGTACTTTCTTCCCTATCTCGTTCTGAACTTGAAATTAGTTTATCTGAATTAATGAAAAGATATCAACTTCTTCTAAGTAAACACAAAATCTTGAAAAAGAGTTTTGTTGCTACTTTTGAGAACACTACTATAGATGAGCAAAATATTTCTGACTTAAATGAAAAACTATTTGTTTTATAAAAGTCAAACATTGCTCTGAAAAGTAAAGTGTCTAGATTAGAAGAAGAGATTTTCTCTAACACATTTGTTACTGACGAAGTAATCTGATATGATAGAGATTCTCAACACTTTCTTGCTAAAAGCATATATAGAAGAAAAATGGCTTCAATGATCTATGGTGTTAGTATAAATGGATGCAGAGGCTTGGGATACTCAGGACCATCAAAGAAAATTAATGAGTGTAACACGGTGGGAGAAGTGACTTGGGTGTTTTATGTTAGATCGTAATTATTGCGGATAGCAAGAGTCGCCACCGACTTTTCTTTTATCCAATAAGGAAAGGTTTAAAAGAACAGGAAAGACCTTTCGAGATTATTTCTTGAGTTCGGGGGGTAGGTTATGAAAAGGGAATGTATTATCACCTTTTCCATCCGTAGTTATCTACGGGCTCTTAGTTGCTTGCTAGATCACTTGCTTTTGTTTGAAAATGTGCTTGTGGTGTGGGTTTTAAAAGTATTTTAAAAATGTCTTTGGAATGGTTCTCGTTTCTATAAGAACGCGTACAAAGTGTTTTGTCTTTTGAAAATGTTTCAAAGTGAAATTGTGGGTGTATAAAATGTTTTTGTTGTGAGCAAGCGAGCAACTAGGAGCATCCTACCTACTCAAAAGGTCTTTAATGTTCTTTTCCTCCTCCTTTAGATGTTGCTATCTTACCATTTTTTTGGTAAGAAGCCCCATCGTTGGATGTGAAGGGACGGGCGTGGGTCGTTTGTATAATCATAGAAGGCAACCTATGAGACGTTTTAGCAATTTAGTTAGGGACTAGATCATTTACCGAAGGCAACATCGAGGGTCATCAAGGGACTACGATCTTTTATCGAGGGTCTTTGCTAAAACACCCATATTTGAGGGACATGACTATTTCTCCGAGGCAAAAAGTGATATTACCCTAAAGGTGTATGTGTGGATAGTGTGTTTGATTTGCATGCATTTAGTCTTTGATTAGGGGTTGTCTACTTGTTGTTTTTATCTTGCCATACATACTCTATTTTACTAGCAATTGTACAAAAGTAATAAAAAGTCAGAAAATAAATCCTACACTATTACAACCATATTGAATAGCATGAAAATGTAAAGGCAAAAATAAAATAAAGAATGAAAAAGGGGCTCTTTCGATTCAGGCAGAAACATCCTTCGATTATGCATATTTTGACCTTTTCGATTTGGGCCTGGAGTCAGTGCAAGATGCAATCTGCCTTTCTACCTCCTTCGACTGGGGCCTGGGAGTCAGCATGGTGTGTCTTTCGACTGGGGCATGAGAGTCAGCATGGTGTGCCTTTCTGGCTGCCTCTTTCATTAAGCATAGAGTGCCCTCTTTATCTCAAGTCCTTTGCTGCATCCTTTGATTGGGCCTAGAGTCAGTGAGGTAGCCTAAGGCTTTGTTTCATACTCCTGTCTCCTATTTCTTTCGTTTGAGATATTAAATAGCAACATGGCCTAAGGCCATGCTAGCATTACCTTAGGGCCAGGTTAGTTCTTAAAGCATTTGTAATAAACCAAAGAACAAAACCAAAAGGAGAGGAAATAAGAACAAACTAAAAGGCTGGAAACGAAAAGGAAAAAATACTATGTACATGTTTGAAACAAAAGGGAAGCTTATTTACATGTTTTGCTGGAAACGAAGGATCCAAGGTTAATAATGACTTACCTTGATTGAGGCTGGGACGTGTGCCGGGCCTTTAAGTGGTTTCCTTGAGTGCCTCTGGATTCGAAAAGAGGAAACTAAGGTAACGTCCCTAAGGCTGGATTCAAAGGATAAGAACAAGTGTGATGTTCTTTCTTCTGGATTCGAAGGGTAACAAAGTGTAGGGATGTTTCAGATTCGAAAGGGACAAGTATTTGGATTCTGGGTTTGTGTTTGATGAGTGTTTAAGTGTTTGAGAGTTTGATGATTTTTGAGTGTTTGATGATGTTTGAGAGTGTTTTATGATTTGTTCCCCTTGCCAAAAAGTCCTCCTCAAACATGTGTTGGAGCCTTTTATTTATACGTAAAACTGCCTGAAGCTTTTGGAGGGAAAAAAAAAGCTTTGAACAATTTAAGTAACCTACTCTTTGTAGCTTTCGAGAGACAGTTCCTTGTATGCTACTTTGGTGCAAGAAAGGGGCATTGTTTCAGGACTGCTGTGCAGCAATTTTGGCCAGTGTACCAGGCCTGAACTTGGCTACAAGAATCTTTGAATATTTCAATCTTTCATTTTGACCCTTCTTCGACCAGATTCCTCTTCCAACAATGTTATTTGATTTTCCTCCAACAAGTGTCCTTTGAATGGGTCACTTTTGTGCATCCTTCGAAGGATCCAAATGTGTGACCTTGGATGGGTCAACGAAACATTCCTTAAGGTGGGCTTTGTAAATCCTTCAAATGGACCATCAAGCGTGTCCTTCGAATGGGACGCCCAAATATGTCCCTTGAATGGGTCATGTATATTTCTTTGAAAAGGGCCAAATGTGTCCTTCAAATGGACTAGTAAGGTATTCCCTTCGACAGGGATTCATATGTATGCCTTTCAAATCCACCACTATGTGTGCTGAAGGTTGTCAAGGGTGGAATTGAAACATGCTAAAGGGAATTGTCATCCAGTCAAAGCTAGTATAAACATAGCCAATGCCCTGTCAAAGCCTAACATGTAGGAGGTATAAACTCCCAAATGAAACTTGCAACAAAAAGGGCCATATTCCTAAACGAAGGGTGCATGCAGGAGGCAAGGATGCAATCGAAGGATGCCAAAAGGAGGCTTTTTGCCTTGGAATCGAAGGAGGCTACAGGAGGCTTTTTGCCTTGTGCATGCCATCATGGTGGGAGCTTCTTACGTGTAAGAAATAAGTTGTGGCTCAAACGAAGGCCTGTATCTAACTAAACATCAACTTGTGAATCAAAGCAAGTATGGTGGAATATTTGTCCAATCAACACAGGCATGCACACATCAAACATCCAATCGAAACAGGCACATAGGCAGCCACTGCATTGCTAACATTGTGAGGCCAAAGATGCAAACAAAGGGGGCATGCAGGAAGGTCCTACCTTGTGAATCAAAACCAACGCACCAGAGGCCCATACCCAGTCGAAAGATGCAAGCCAATCTTGCATCGAAAGAGGCCAAAAGACCAATCGAAGGAGGTGAATCAAAGAAGACTTGTTTTTCTCCAATTTTGTCAAAAATATTATTTTTATCTATTTTTCCCTTTTTTAACAGCTTCCTGTTTAACTTGGTACTGGAAAATCCAATTGTACTTGTGCAAGCTTGAACCTTGAGAATCCTTGTGAGAAATGCCTTGAAAAATGAGAGGGCAAATTTTGGGGTACAACAGCTGCCCCTGTTCAATCTTCTTAAACCTGAAGAGTTAGATTGGCGAATATGCCATTCGTGACTTGAAGGTGGAAGATGATTGAACACTAGAGTGCCCAGAAATTTGCACTTGATGATGTGGTGGTTGATTATGTAGGGAATGGGCTTAAAGATTCCATTTGGTAAGATGATAGAGAGGTATCAGAGATGGGCTTATAGATGTCATCCAAAGGTGATTGTTGACAGAAGTTAGAATAAGTCTAAACTTGACTTCAACTGGAAAAGAATCAGAATAAATCTTTGATTGATTTAGACTGAACCAAAAGTAGTGCCTACCGGGACGGAATCAAGATAAACCATTGATCGATTTAAACTGAACCAGAAGAGGTCTTGAGTATTCTTTAACTGGAACGAATACGAATAAATCTTGGAGCGATCTATCTGAACCAGAGAAAATTTATACCAGAAAGGAATCAAGATAAACCATTGAGAGATTTAAACTGAACCAGCAGAGGTCTTGAATATTATTTATCTGGAACGAATCAAAATAAATCTTGGAGCGATCTATCTGAACCAGAGAAAAAGTCTACCGAAAAGGAATCAAGATAAACTATTGAGAGGTTTAAACTGAACCAGCAGAGGTCTTGAATATTCTTTAATTGGAACGAATCAGAATAAATCTTGGAGTGATCTATCTGAACCAGAGAAAATGTCTACCAGAAAGGAATTAAGACAAACCACTGAGAGATTTAAACTGGACCAGCAGAGGTCTTGAATATTCTTAAACTTGAATGAATCAGAATAAATCTTGGAGCGATCTATCTGAACCAGAGAAAATGTATACCAGAAAGGAATGAAGATAAACCATTGAGGGATTTAAACTGAACCAGCAGAGGTCTTGAATATTCTTTAATTGGAATGAATCAGAATAAATTTTGGAGCGATCTATCTGAACCAAAGAAAATGTCTACCGGAAAGGAATCAAGATAAACCATTGAGAGATTTAAACTGAACCAGCAGAGGTCTTGAATATTCTTTAACTGGAACGAATCAGAATAAATATTGGAGCGATCTATCTGAACCAGAGAAAATGTCTACCGGAAAGGAATCAAGATAAACCATTGAGAGATTTAAACTGAACCAGTAAATGTCTTGAATATTCTTTAACTGGAACAAATCAGAATAAATCTTGGAGCGATATATCTGAATTAGAGAAAATGTCTACCAGAAAGGAATCAAGATAAACCATTGAGAAATTTAAACTGAACCAGTAGAGGTCTTGAATATTCTTTAACTGGAACGAATCAGAATAAATCTTGGAGCGATCTATCTGAACCAGAGAAAAAGTCTACCGGAAAGGAATCAAGATAAACCATTGAGAGATTTAAACTGAACCAACAGAGGTCTTGAATATTCTTTAACTGGAACGAATCAGAATAAATCTTGGAGCGATTTATCTGAACCAGAGAGAATGTCTACCAGAAAGGAATCAAGATAAACAATTGAGAGATTTAAACTGAACCAACAGAGGTCTTGAATATTCTTTAACGGGAACAAATCAGAATAAATCTTGGAGCGATCTATCTAAACCAGAGAAAATGTCTACCGGAAAGGAATCAAGATAAACCATTGAGAGATTTAAACTGAACTAGTAAAGGTATTGAATATTCTTTAACATGAACGAATCAAAATAAATCTTGGAGCGATCTATCTGAACCATAGAAAATGTCTACAGGAAAGGAATCGAGATAAACCAATGAGAGATTTAAACTGAACCAGCAGAGGTCTGAAGGAAGTATTCGTCATGTAAATATTCACCCTGTCCTATTTCGAGAATTGATCTATAATTGACTTGTTCACAGATGGTTGTCCTGTCATTGTTGAAAAATTTGTTGATGATAATTTTCTGTCAATTGATCTTTCCTGAAAAGGTAAAGAGTTAGTTGTACACAATGTCATGATGTGTTAAATGCATGGCGTAATGATGTTCTCAAAATAAATGAGATTATTCCGTATGCATTTGTGCTGTATGCGCTTATCATGTATGTAATATGATGCAAGAAATGTTGTTGGAATGTAATTTTGTCTTGGAAAATAAATCCTTGACAAGTGCTGGGGAGTTTTGGGAAGCTGAATCTCGGACGGCCGTTGGGAATGAAGAGTATGCACACTTTTCCAGACCTTGATTTTAGAATTTTTCTGCTGGGGTTTCCTGTTTTGTTATTTGAGGAGAACTCCGTTGGGGAATGTTGAAAACTCTATGGAGAGTGTTGGTTCCTGCTTGGGGGAAATGGTTCAGGAGTTTTAGCTGTCCGTTGCTCTAATGGGGAGCTTTCTCTTGATGGAAGTTCACAACTTGTTGAGAAAAAAGGAGTTAACTGTTATCTGGTTATCTCCCAGGTTTTACAGCAACTCATTGGGGATTGTAGAGCAGTCTACTGGGGAAGAGGAGTTGTGGTCCTTTGATTTGTGATAATATGAGAGGCAAATTCAAGCTGGGGAATCTTTCCGTTTGTTGGGGAAATAAACCATGTTGCCAATCTGTTGGAGAGTCGTTTCCTTTTGGATAAAATCCTCGAGGATTCTTGAGATCAACTCAGTTGGGGAGAGGTTTTCAGAGATGGAAACTCTGGCTGGGGATCACCCAATGAAAAAGACTTTTTGGAGATTTGTCACTGCCCCTAGTAGCAAGTGTTTGTAGTATTTCCAGGAGATGTTTGCTTGACCGTATATAACCCTTTGTCGGGGTTCATGTTCAATGCCCCAAGTGATTCAGATACATACCTGCCCCTAGTTATTCAACACTTCTTGAGATATTTCTTGGAATCTTGCCTTGACTGTCCCCCAAACGAATTGGACAGTGACATGTCATGCCCCCTTGATTACTAGGAGATTTGTCGTTGGGAATGTCATCCCATTTGAAGTGATTTTGCTCACTGAGAGAGCTTTTGTTCGCTGGATATTCGTCGTATGAATTTCTCCGCTGTCAAACAATTAGCCATATGCAAACAAAGATATTCAAATAATGAAAAATCTATGCTTGTCGTGAAGTCTTGAAAATGCGTTTTAGCAGATAAAATAATTTTTGTAAGAATGTGAATTCAACTCAGGATTTAGAGTAAGCCTTACAGGAGTCAGGATACCTTTTGTAACAATATGCTTTCGAACTAACCCATGCTTCAATTAGGACTTTTGAAGGGTTGTAACGTGGCTTGGTTCATGGTTTAAGAAACAAAGGATAAGGCTCAAAGTTCACTTGTACCCGCCCGTTCTTCGTGATGTTCTCCAATCCTAAACTCAGTTAATTGTGTGTTTGAACTCCAATTGAGTCTGGAATGATGTTTTGGTGATGGTTCAGACAAGTTAAGTTTGTTGGAAGGCACTCATTTTTGAAACACTTTTCGTGTTTGTTGAGGATCTGTAGTGTCCTCTTTTTTGATCTACCATCCCTGATTTTTTCCTAACTGTTCTTGTTTTGAGATTACAGTTAGCGGGATGCCCCAGTTTTTCTTAAGTCTACTTCATAGGTTTTGACCTAGTGGATTTTCTCTTGATAGATAATGACTACCTATTTGATAGGGAACCATCATCGTCTTTTGATTCCAGAGTATTTTTTTTGATTTCATTCGTTGTATACGAAGTGAAAGTTTGCGACTGAACGCGCGTTTGAATTAACTGAGAAACTACCCTACCCCAGGTTTTGATAAAGGTTTAAATTTGTATGAAAAAGAAAACTCCTACTTCTTTGGCTCAAAAGAGTTGACTAGGGATTATCTTCCATATAACTCTGGTGTTTAGGAATTGAAACAAATGCATGTACATCGTCAGCAAGGTCTGTCCAAAAGCATACTGTATGAGATTATGGCATCGTTTTTGTCATCCTCCCTCTAAAGGCTTGCAACTTTTAAAACAAGAGTTGAATATCATAAAGGGAGTAAAAAGCATAATTTAAATAGAATGAAAATGAATGGATTAATTCAAGACAAATATATTTAATGCATTAATGAAAATGACCAAAGTCTGACATATAGATAAGTGTTTAAGTAAACAAAGAAATTAAAACTGAAAATTCGAATAAACAGAAAATTTCCTCGTCCAGATCGTCACTTCACATAGATGCCCTTGAGGGGTGATAGAAAATCTCCAGTTGACCGTCTTGTGTGAACTCCAATGCTCCTCCGTCGATCAGGTTTTGAATCTTATACTTCAGCGCCCAACAATCGTTTGTATCATGCCCGTGTCTGTCGGAATGATAGGCACACCTGGAATCAAGATTGTAGTTAGGAGAAGAAGTTTTGGGGTTTGGATGAGGTCCTATCATCCTCAACATGTGTTACAACGCTTGAGACAGTGGCATGTTGATGTTAGTAAACTGTCTCTCGGGCTTGTTTTTCCTTTGCTGATTTTCCCGTTGACGAGGTCGTTGTTTAGCCCGTGATGTAGCAGTAATTTGGAAAGATTTGTTCTCCCTTGAACCAGATTCTTGTCTCATGGGAGGATGAGTAGTGATTAGATCCCCAATCTTAATCGTTTGTTTCATACGGTTGCAACCGTCTTGATGAAGTTTGTTGACGAGGGTCCTTAGCTCTTCTTGTCCCCGAGCTAAGTTTTGGATAAGAGCCATCTGGCCCACCAGTTGTCCCATCATCTAGACTTTCATTGTTGCCATTTAAGTTTGTAGCCATTCCAACTGGTCATCCTTGTTGTCCTTAAGATTTCCCATGATCTTGCCCCTATAAGGAGCGCTTTCACCTCTTCTTGTCCCTTAAATAGGTTCACGAACATCTCTTGAAGTTGATCATTTTGAGTCTGAATGCCCTTGATAGTCTGTTCTAGAGCCATCTCTACTGAAATAAACAATAAGCGGATGAAAGACCTGTGTGGGAAAAGCCTGTCATGATATGATGCATGGTATGTGGATGCATGTTTTCAAGGATCTCGCAGGGTAAACACAAGAAGATATTAGAAGTTGAATTTTGATCAACAACTTTGATTGGAGAACTTTGTATCAGTGGATGTCCTTCCACGAGAATCATGAAGAAGTGAAAAACACAAGAAGGGGGGGTTGAATTGAAAACATGAAATCAAAAGCGCAATGACACAGTATTTTTATCCTGGTTCATTTGATCTCAAACTACTCCAGTTCACCCATCAAGGTGATTTCGCCTCTCTCCAACGAGGACTTAATTGACTAATCACAAAAGGATTACAATCACTACTTTAACAACTATTAAAGTCTTCTTGAGTACAACCACAATCCGGTTAATCTCAAGGAACACTATTTTAATCAAATAAACAAGAGTACTGTGTGTTGTTGTTTTTCGTTACAAAAGCTGTTATCACAACTATGATAATTTACACAGAATGAGAGCGTGGAAATATGATGAGTATGCTTGCAGCTTTTTGAATTCTCATGAATAGTATTTTCAAAAATCGTTACCGATTTAATCATTGAGTTTGTTTATATAGGAAATGGATTCCCGTCGATCATTAAGCATGATAAATGTCATTAACTCAGTTTCCATTTGGAGAAGATCTTGTCTGAATGAAGCCGTTGTAATTGATGTTGTCTTGAATGATTAGTAACACTTCAGAGTCTTTCATCCTTTCCCGCTTCTGATGCTTCAGCACATTGATGACTTAGTTTATTATGCTCTTGTTCAGAATCAAAGTTTACTTCACTTAAGCGCGGGTACTGGTCATCAATCTTCAGCGCAAATTCTGATTGGTTCAACGTGTAGCTTCTATAGCTTATCTTCTGATGCTGCTTTGGTCAGAACTTCTACATACAAAATAACATAATTTTTATGGTGCATATTTGTTCTTTGTATTTGTTATCATCAAAACTCTAACTAAGGGTTGTAGAATCAAACTATGTTCTAACAATCTCCCCCTTTTTGATGATGACAAAAACTAGAATTTTCAATTAAAAATAAAGAACAAAAGGTCTAAGAGAAACTCCCCATGAGTTGATTACTTCCCTTGAGTTCCTTCTCGTCAGAGTTTAGCTGCATCTCCTATCAGAATTTGTACCTGTTCAAACTTTTCAGAAGGTAGAGGTTAAGTTATTCAGAATGTTTGAGACTTTTGTCTCGGTAAACCATTATTGAAAATATCTTACTTTCTCCCCCCTTTTTGTTAGTTATAAAAAATGCAATATAATCAGAGCCAAAAGAGATGTATTATATTTAAAACATAATGCAATGACCAGTTTCAGAAGCAAAGAGGTAAAGATAAAAATTGCAGATAACAATTTCAAAAGAAAATCTAAGAAGGAGGGGGAAGAAGTGTGAACAATGCTTCCAACAAGCTCTTGATCTGAGTATTTGACTCTTCTCGCTTGCCCAAAATGCCTCTGATTTCCTTTGTAGTGTCTTCTTGTTTACCCAGAATACTTTTAATCTCTTTGTTCGTATCCTCCTGCTTATCCAGCCTTGCATGGATTAAAGCATTTTCTTTCTTCAACTCTTCCAGAGTTTGCATGACTAAGGAGGAAGCTGGTGTCTCTTCAAGAGTTGGATGTTGCTCAGAGAATTTTGCAGCTTCTTCTGAGTGAACCATTTCTTCTGCTGTAATCATGTCTACTGGAGTAGTAATCAGAGAGAGACTTTCTGATTCTAGTTCAGCTACATCTGAAGGATAATGCTCTTTCCAGGGAGCATTATCTAGCGAGAGGATATATTTCTTGAACAGTTGGCTCAGAACTTGGTCTTGAAAAGCCTTCAGCTTTTCACTAAAGTTCTGCTGAACCTTTTCATAACACAATTCCTTCAGCTTCAGCGTTTCAGAGCTAAGCCAATTTCTGAATCTTGCCCACATATAATCAGAAGCAGCAGGATTAGACATCTCCTGACTTGCATGCTTTAAAGAATTTATCCATTCCTGCATTCTTGTTTCAAAAATCAACAAACTTGTACCAATATATAATGTGGTTGCAGTTGGTTTAGGTTTGGGAATGGCAGTTTTGTGTGAGATGGAAGCTAGTCTTTCCAGCACAATTGGATCAATGACAAGTCTTAAGTTGTCAGCTGGACTGTTAGTGGGTGAAGGAGTGGGAGAGTCAGGAATGATAATTTATCTGGTAGGGGTGTTTGGTGGTGTGGATTCAAGGGATGACGTAATTTATGGAATGTCATGAATGGTGAGAGGCATGCAAACCGTAAGAGGTTTTGTAATTCTAGGTATTGGGATTATGGTATCAGAGTCTGAATGAGAGTCTTCAGATTGGTTTGTGGCAGCATGTTGGATTTCTGATTCAGGAATATCAGAAGATGGATTTTCAGAAGGTTGAATTTCTGGTTGTGGTGAGTTGGGGTTTAGATCTTTCGGTTGAGGAGATTGTGGTTGAGTATTTTCTGGTTGTGGAATTTCTTGTTGAGGTGATTGTGGGTGAGGAATCTCTGGTTGAGGAGATTGTGGTTGAGTATTTTCTGGTTGTGGAATTTCTTGTTGATGTGATTGTGGGTGAGAAATTTCTAGTTGAGGAGATTGTGGTGGTTGTTGAGTGTTTGGATTTTCTGGTACGGGAGAAGAAAAATCTTGATCAAATAATTCAATATCAGACAGAACTTTGTCAAGTTCTGGTTGATGATATTCTGGATTTAGATTTTGAGTAGGGGAGTGAGGTTCATTCATAAAATTACCTAGAGTTACAGATGGATCAAACTTTATGTCAAAATCTTCAAAGGTTTGAGGTGATGAATTTTCTGGTTGTGAAGACATGGCTTCAGATGTTGAAATAGTTATTGATTCTATAACAGAAAAAGAAGATAGATTACCTTTTTTTTTTGTAGCTTTAGGTGTCCTCTGAGATGATCCTTCTCCTGCTGCTTTCCTCTTCTTTGATTTCTTTAACGCAACTTCTAGGGCAGCCTTGTGCAGATCCTGAATGTTGATTTCTGGAGCAGTTCCATCAGCCTTGCAAGCTTCAAGATATCTAACTATTATTACTGGTTTGGAGTCTATTTCAGAAAATAAAGGAATATCCTTCAGAAGTATCCTTCTTGAAGTGATGGTCTCATGAGCAGTAACAGTTGGTTCCTTCTTGATATTCTTAATGATTTTCATTTTCTTCAGATTCTTGGTGTTTAGGGGCTTCCCAACAGTTGCTTCCAATGTGCTTATTTCTTGAGCCTCCGTCATATGTTCTATCAGCATGTTCTCTGTTAGAATATCTAATATCAGCCTTCCTAAGGGAATCCAATCCCTCTTGGTCCTTTCGTCTTCTCTGGTTTCCTTCACACTTGTTCTGAGATGGTTGAAGAGCAAGTGTGGAAGATTTACCTTTGTCCTCTTAGCAATGAAATAGATCATAAATTGCTGATCAATATTGATATAATCAGGAGAGCTTGTAGGTTTCCTGTGGTGGATGCATCCCAGAATGATTATGGCCCAGATTCTATGATGATCCTTCAAATCTCTGATTTTACTGGAGGATTGTCCAGAAGTAAAAATTTCCTTTGCAATTGATCTTAGGTCAGAGCATCTCTCAGCCATGTCAATGCATCTGACACCACCACCGTTGTATCCAAGAAGCTTCACAATAAGATCTTCTGTAATCACAATTTTCTTCCCCATAACATAAGAAGTAACCTGGTGATTTGATGAAGAAGCATGTATCCAGAATTCTTTGACAAGAGTGGGAAACATTGGACCAACCAGACGGTCAAAATACTTGTTCCAACCTTGAGCAGTCACGTCTTCAAAGAGGTTGAACCCATTTTCTTGTAGACTCCCAAAATCAATGATCAGTCTTAAGAGAACTTCCAGGTTATCAACAGGAGTGAGAAGCATCCTGAAGGGTTCTTCATACTGTTCCGTTGATGCAGATTCAAAAGCACTGATAATTTCGAGACTTGATGAAGCCATTGTTCACACGGTATTTTGAGGAAGATGAAGAGGGTTTTTGAAAGCAAGAACTTGAAACGAGAGAAAATATTGATGAGAGTAAAAGTGAATGAATGTAAAAAGTAATTTTGAGTTTAAATAGGTTTCTTGAAAACGTAAGCAGTAAGAAAAAGAAAAAATTAGTAATGATTATATGCATTAATGACACCTGACTTTAGGGGATTTAGAAAGATACTGAACGGTTACCGCTTACAAGTGTCTCAATGCATCCAATCAGCGCCTTGAACCCTTCAGAAATTGAACGCGTTTTCAGCTTCAGAAGGTACCAGGTGAGAGGATAACAAGTGTTTTGATGATGTGAATTGCACGCCTCTATCCTTGAAATGAAACGTTCAGATCTTCCTGGATAAATTCTGATGCAATTTGTACTTCTAAACTCTGAAGATAGGTTGATCAGTTGCTCACAGAAAATAATAAAGTTCTGAGGGTTAAGATATAAATAAAGTATTTTATTCTGGGCATAACTTCATGCTAAGATGTTTCAGAATGAAGTTGAACCTATCTTCAGAAAGAGGTTTTGTAAAAACATCAGCCCATTGATGGTCTGTGTCAATAAATTTTAAGGTTAGAATTCCTTTCTGAATATAGTCCCTAATAAAATGGTGCTTTATTTCTATATGCTTAGCCCTAGAATGCAAAATAGGATTCTTACTGAGACATATAGCAGAAGTGTTGTCACAGAGGATGTGAATGTTGCTCTCAAATATGTTGAAGTCTTCAAGTTAACTTTTCATCCAAAGCATTTGCGTGCTACATCCAGCAGCTGCTATGTATTCAGCTTCTGCTGTTGATAGTGCTATTGTGGACTGTCTCTTGCTGGTCCATGAGATCAGATTTTTCCCCAGAAACTGGAAGCTTCCAGAAGTACTTTTACGTTCTACTCTATCTCCAGCGAAGTCACCGTCACAATATCATACTAAGCTGTAATCATTTGATTTTCTATAAAACAAACCCAGATTAATAGTACCTTTCAGATACTTGAAAATTTGCTTAACTGCTGTTAAGTGAGATTCTCTAGGATCTGATTGGAATCTAGCACATAAGAAAACACTAAATAAAATGTCAGGCCTTGAAGCCGTCAGATAGAGGAGAGAACCAATCATACCTCTGTAGACCTTCTGTTCTACCTTTTTACTTACCTCTTCCTTTTTCAGAATGCACGTGGGATGCATTGGAATCTTTGAGGGCTTACATTCTGAGAGATCAAATTTCTTTAGAAGTTCTCTGACATATTTGCTCTGATGAATGTAAGTTCCTTCTAGAGTTTGGTTTATCTGAATGCCCAGAAAGAATTTGAGTTCCCCCATTAAGCTCATCTCAAACTCTGACTGCATGCATTTAGCAAACTCTCTTCCCAGAGAGGGTTTAGTAGATCCAAAGATGATGTCATCAACATAAATCTGACATACTAAAATGTCATTCTTAACTGTCTTACAGAATAAGGTTGTGTCCTCTTTCCCTCTGGTGAATTCCTTTTCTAACAGGAAGCTACTTAGTATTTCATACCAAGCTCTGGGAGCTTGTTTCAGACCATAAAGTGACTTCTTTAGTATGAAAACATATTATGGGTGTTTGGAATTCTCAAACCCAGGGGGTTGGTGCATATATACCTCTTCATCTATATAGCTATTTAAGAATGCACTTTTGACATCCATCTGATACAGGGTGATGCCATTTGTTTACAACAAATGATATTAAAAGTCTGATAGATTCTAACCTGGCAACTGGAGCAAAGCTTTCTGTATAGTCTATCCCCTCTTGCTGACTATAACCTTGTGCTACCATTCGTGCTTTGTTTCTGATGACTTCTCCTTGCTCGTTCAGTTTGTTTCTGAACACCCACTTTGTTCCAATGACGTTGAATCCTTTTGGTTTGGGAACCAGATCCCATACGTCATTTCTGGTGAACTGATTCAATTCCTCCTGCATTGAAAGAATCCGGTCATTGTCCAGAAGCGCTTCATCAATTGTTGTTGGTTCAATCAGAGAGACCAGTCCCATGAGGGATTCTTCAGAGTTTCTGAATGTTGATCTTGTCCCTATGGGATCATCCTTCTTTCCTAGTATTTTATCTTCTGGGTGAGCGATGCTGCTTCTGGATAGCCTTTTCTGAAGTTGATCAACTGAGGGTGCTGGATTGCTTGCAGTAACTCTTTCTGATGTTGTTGGAGAATCTCTATTGAGAACTTCTGACGAGTTGTCTTCAGTACCTATGAGTTCAACTTCCATACCTGCAAGGAATTCATTATGATTTGACTTTTGAGAGTCAAGCTTATCATCAAACCTAACACTGATTGACTCTTCAAAAATCTGTGTTTCTTTATTATATACTCTGTACCCTGTTGAGCGTTCATAGTATCCTAACATAATACACTTTTGTGCTTTGGAGTCAAACTTGTTCAGATAATTTTTTGTATTCAGAATAAAGCAAGTGCATCCAAATGTATGAAAATAAGAAATGTTGGGCTTTATGTTCTTCCACAATTCATATGGAGTCTTTTCTAGAATAGGTCTCATGGAGATTCTATTCTGAATGTAACACGTTGTGTTGATTGCCTCTGCCCAGAAGATCTTAGCAGTGTTAGTCTCATTGATCATGGTTCTGGCTATTTCTTGCAATGTTCTGTTCTTTCGTTCTACTGTAAGTTTAAGATTGCGCCTAAGAGGGGGGGGGGGGGGGTGAATTAGGTGGTGGTCGATTTTTGTTTTATTTTACACTTTCTGGTTTTGTTTTAGTGCTATGGAAAACGGTAAAGTGCAGAAAGTAAAGAGACACGGAGATTTATCCTGGTTCCTTCCACACCCCGGAAGTACGTCCAGTCCCCTTGCAAACACGCAAGAGATTTCACTATTTTGTTAGAACTTTTACAAGACTCTTCCTAGTCTTATCAACTAAAGACACTAACAAATACCAAGAACACCCTCTTGGATTTCCAATAAGTCTCTTGAGAACAATCCTCTCAAAAGATACCTCTTGTTTCCAACAATGGACAACAAGGTACAAAAGTATTCTAATACTTAATTCCAACAATCCTGGAAATAAGTTACACTTTGTATAATTCTATGAAATATGATTTCTTGAAAGATGTTGATCACATAGAGTGACTTCTTTGAAGTTTCTTCTTTCTTATCTTGTAAGCAATTCAAACTGTAACACAATGGTTAGAAAATGCTCAAAGATTTCTGTTCTTATATGTGTGAAAGTGCAGAAAATCTTTGTTCTTAAAAATTAAGAAATATGAAGTTTGAATATTTTACAAAGTTCAGAATTATTGCATGAGAGAAGAGTTATTTTATAATTTGAAAGATTTAGTATTTAAAGCAATCAAGATACCTTTCCAAAAGGATACTTTTCTGTTTGTAAAACTTGGGAAGATGCAATGTATGACCATGCAACTATTGGAGAAAAGGTGTGAAGGATATCTTGAATCAAGTTCATATTTTTCAAAAATTACAACGGTGTAAATCGATTAGCATTAGATGTAAATCGATTTCACGGGTTTGTAATGTTCTTGTTTTCAAAAAATTTGAAGTGTAAATCGATTAGCATGATGTGTAAATCGATTTACAAGTGTTAAAAATTAACTCAGTTCAGTAATCAATCGATTTACACTCCATGTAAATCGATTGCTGCCAGGGGCAATCAGTTTTTGAAAAAACATGTGTAAATCGATTTACATGCTGTGTTAATCGATTTACATTAGTGAAAAACTTAGAATTTGTTTTAAACTTTAAGTGAAGTGTTGTGGTAAGTGTGTATATCATTTTTGAGCATTTCTAATCAATTTAGTTCAAATGAGAATTGATATACTTGTGCTTGCCATGATCCTTGAAGCTTTGAGTGAATGATGCTTTAAGCTTAATTCCACTTCTTTTCCTTCTTGTCATAGTGCTTGTTTGTCTTTCATCAAAACTAAAGTTGAGTTGAGGCTTGAGATTACATTCTCCCCCTTTTTGATGATGACAAACCATCTTTCTTTATGAGTTGTTCAGAATTGGAGCAAAAGGAGTTTTCTCCCCCTAAGATAGATTTCTCCCCCTATGGAGAAAAAGATTTGAAAACTTGCCCTGAAAAGAAAGTTGAAACAAACAACCATAAAGTGCTATCACATCCTTCTCCCCCTTTGACATTATCAAAAAGAAGGGAAAGATGTAACATAAGATGATACCTATAACAATTTGAAATATATATGAACATAAACTAAAATGCAAATTTCTAAAAATATCGAACAAAGTTCAAATACACATAATACAAAAATTAACACTTGAAATAATACAAAACAAAAACATAATGATAAATAACAGGAATTTAATAATATTGGTCAGGAAAACATTAGAAGGGTCCTTGATATGGAAATTGTTGTTGTAGAGGTGGTTTGGTGTATTGAGGAGGCGGAGGTGCTGGATTGTTTGGATCGTATGGAGGAATATGAAGATGTGAGTAGAGGTATGAAAACTGTTGGTTCACATCGTTCTGAAAAGCATTGATGCGAGAGGAGGTAGAATCATTTATCGCGGTCCATTGAGCATTGATGTTAGTGTTGAGAGATGCAAACTGTTGAGTCATAAAATCTATAACATCTTGGTTGGTTGGACCAGAAGAGGCAGCAGGAGGAGGAACTTCATTTTCTTATTCATCCTCATTATTGCCTTCATCACCTACAACATCCTCTCCAATATATGTGATGGTTTTTGCTTCAGAATCGAAATGAACACCCATCCGAGAATTAACATTTTTGATGGAGATCCTATTGCTGATTGGATCCATTTCAACTCTCTCAAACCCAGTAAAATCAATATCAAATGCTTCCAAGATCCTTGTGATGAAGTATGCATATGGCAGAAAGTAGCCTTTGTGGCAACTCTTAACATATGCACCACAATCAGTTTAGCCCAGTTTACCGAAATGCCATTTTTCCTCGCATAGAGAATTTGCAATTCTAGATCGGTCACAATACAATGATTTCATGCTCTAGGAAATAAAATATATACCAGAAAATAATGGAACAATCTATCATCAATATGAAAATTACCAGCACTCCAAGTGTCCCGAGCCAGAATAACACCGCCAAGACTACGAATTTGCTTTGCACGATATTCTGCTTCTGACAACCGTCCAATGCTGTAGAAGAATTCTCTCTTCCTATAATTTTCCCAGTCAGCATCCTCTAGATCATAGAGAGAACTTCCAGTATATGGGATGTTCAAAATTCTGCCTATTGTTTTTGAATGCAGAGGAATTCTTGTTCCGAGTACATAGGTATAGCATTTATTGTTATCATAATGCATGTTGCTGTAAAATACTCGAACTAGATCCGGATAATAGTAACCACATGATGATATTAATGGTTCTAACCCATAAGCAATCAAATCCCTTTGAAAAGTGAAGCATTCATCGGGAAAGGTAGATAACATACCGAATTTTGGAGCTGAAATTATTTTCTTTTGAAAATGCTTGATGAATCTTTCACGTTGTGTATCCGAGAGGTACTCGAGCAATGAGTTTTCAGAGGCTGCAACAGTTTTCTTCTTTCCTTTTTATGAGGCTGTTGCTTTTCTTTTGGGAGCCATGGAGATGGTTAGGGTTTTGAGTAAGGAAGATAGAGATTTTTTGGTGTTGTTATGAGATAGTGAGGGAGTTTTGGTGAGATTAAATAGTAGAGTAGAGTAAGTGAGGTCTTTTATGAGACTTAATTGAGTGGAGTTGGTTAAGATTCCATGATTGGTCAAAAAGAAGGTTGGAGGTTGAGAGGTAAGATAAGGTTGACCAATATATTAAAGACTCATAAAAATATCACATGCTGAACAGATGTAAATCGATTGGCGTGTAGGATCAATCGATTTGCATAGTGAAAAATTAAATAAAAACGCTTCAGTTTCAGTGGTAAATCGATTTACATACTTGGTAAATCGATTTACACAATTTTTTTTAATGAAAATTGATTTTGGGTCAGTGGTAAATCGATTTATACACTAAGTAAATCGATTTACTTAAAAGAAAAAATTTTAAAATAATGTTTTTAACATTTGAAACATGTTCTAAGCCCATATATATGTACATTTATGTGTAGTTAAGGATAGATTGCAACTTATATATCTTGTTCATCTAGGATTCCGAGTTCACGACGAATTTTGAAGAATGCATCCTTTGCAAGTGGTTTTGTGAAAATGTTCGTGAGTTGATTTTGAGTGTCCACAAAAGTAATCTCGACATCTCCTTTGAGTACGTGATCTCTGATGAAATGGTGTCTGATGTCAATGTGTTTTTTCCGGGAATGCATAACTGGATTTTTTGTAATATTGATCGCGCTTGTGTTATCACGTCGAAGTGGAATGCATCCAAGGTTTACTCCATAGTCAAGTAACTGTTGTTTTAGCCAAAGAATTTGAGCGCATCCACTTCCAGCCGCAATGTATTCTGCTTCGGCAGTGCTGAGAGCGACGCTTGCTTGCTTTTTGCATAACCATGAAACCAAGGCATTTCCGAGAATGTGACATGTTCCACTTGTACTTTTGCGATCAGTCTTACAACCTGCATAGTCAGCATCAGAATAACCAACTAGATTGCACATACTACCTTTTGGATACCATAATCCAACGTTGGTTGTTCCTTTAAGATATTTTATTATGTGCTTGACTGCTGCAAGGTGAGACTCTTTAGGATTGGCTTGATATCTTGCACATAGGCAAACGCTGAACATGATGTCAGGTCTACTTTCTGTTAAATAGAGAAGAGAGCCAATCATTCCACGATAATTAGTTATGTCAATAGAGTTCCCTAATTCATCTGGATCAAGATAGGTGCCGGATCCCATAGGAATTTCACTTTCTTTGCTGCTTTCCATCTCAAACTTCTTTATAAGGTCTTTGAAATATTTTGATTGGTTTATGAAGATACCATGTTTGAGTTGCTTAATTTGAAGCCCGAGAAAGAAATTCAATCTTCCCATCATAGACATCTCAAACTCTCCTTTCATCATAGATGAAAATTCCTTGCACATATTTTGGTTAGTTGAACCGAAAACAATATCATCTACATAGATTTGTACAAGTAAAGTATGATGATTAACATTTTTTATGAAGAGAGTGGTATCAACTTTACCCTTTACAAACCCTTTTTCACATAGGAATGCGCTTAGTCTATCATACCATGCCCTTGGTGCTTGCTTCAGCCCATAGAGAGCTTTCTTCAATTTGAAGACATGATTAGGATGTTTGAAGTCTTCAAATCCGGGAGGTTTCTTTACATAGACTTCTTCATTTATGAATCCGTTGAGAAATGCGCTTTTTACATCCATTTGAAAAAGTTCAAAGTCCAATGAGCATGCATATGCAAGTAATAATCTTATTGCTTCCAAGCGTGCTACCGGAGCAAAAGTTTCTTCAAAATCAATTCCTTCCTCTTGGTTGTATCCTTGAGCAACTAGTCTTGCCTTGTTTCGAGTGATTATACCATTTTCATCCATCTTGTTTTTGAATACCCATTTGGTTCCAATGATACATTTATTTCCTGGATTAGGAACAAGTTCCCAAACTTCGTTCCGCTCGAATTGGTTTAGCTCCTCTTGTATGGCAAGGATCAATTGATCATCTTCTAGTGCTTGAGCCACTTTGGTAGGTTCAACTTGAGATACAAAGGCCATATTTAAGCATGCATCCTTAAGATTTAGCCGTGTAGATACCCCTTTGCTAATATCTCCAATTATGTTGTCAATTGGATGATCACGATGAGTTCTCCATTCTTGAGGAAGACCATCATCATTTTCATTTTGATGTGAAAGTTCATGTGTTTGTTCCGGGTTGAAAATTTTGCCACCTTCACATGAATTCTCATGAGATAAATCTATAGAATCATCATCATCACAAATAACAACTTCCTCCTTGGAGGTGTTAGATTCATCAAAAGAAACATGCATTGATTCTTCTATAGTTAAAGTTCTTTTATTGTAAATTCTAAAAGCTTCGCTAGAAAGGGAGTAACCAAGAAAAATACCTTCATCCGATTTTTCATCGAACTTACCGAGATTGTCTTTGTCGTTGTTAAGGATAAAACATTTTCACCCGAAAATGTGAAAGTGAGAGATATTTGGTTTTCTTCCTTTGTAAATCTCATATGGGGTTTTCTTTAGTATAGGTCTTATGATCACGCGATTGCTTACGTAGCATGCCGTGCTTACCGCATCCGCCCAAAAATATTTAGGCAAACTTGAGTCACTTAGCATGGTTCTTGCAAGCTCTACCAAAGACCTATTTTTCCTTTCAACTACTCCATTTTGTTGTGGAGTTCTTGGTGCTGAAAAATTGTGGAAGATCCCATTTTCTTCACAAAATTCTTCAAACAAACTGTTTTGGAACTCTCCACCATGATCACTTCGGATTGATGTTATCTTTAATGACTTCTCATTTTGAACTTGTTTTGCATATCTCTTGAATGCCTTGAATGCGTCATTTTTGTGAACTAAAAACAAGGTCCAAGTAAAACGGGAAAAATCATCTACAATAACTAAAGCATAAATGTTACCTCCGAAGCTTCTTGTTCTAGATGGACCAAAAAGATCCATGTGCAACAATTGAAGTGGTCTTGTTGTTGAAACCACATTCTTTGGTTTGAAAGTTGATTTGGTTTGTTTTCCCTTTTGGCATGCACTACATAATTTGTCTTTGATGAATTTCATCTTTGGTAGACCAATAACTAAGTCATGTTTAACTAATTTGTTCAAGTGCTCCATGTGTATGTGAGCAATCCTTTTGTGCCATAACCAAGCGTCATTGCTGTTTACCATAAGACATTGTACCTTCATAGATAAATCATCTAAAGTAATCATAAAAATATTGTTAGATCTTATACCTTTGAGTTTTACCTCATTGGTTGCCTCATCCATAATTAGGCATTCTTCTTTGTTGAATTTGATTTTGAACCCTTTATCGCAAAGTTGACTTATGCTAAGAAGGTTGTGCTTTAATCCTTCAACACAGAGAACATCCTCAATTTGAATGGATGGAGGTGTGCCAACTATTCCAACGCCAAGAATCTTTCCTTTGGTGTTGTCTCCATAGGTGACATACCCTTTGGCTTTATGTACTAGATATGAAAATTGGTGTACATCTCCTGTCATATGCTTTGAACATCCACTGTCAAGATACCAAAGGTTTGATGTGGATTTCAAGCATACCTCTTCTTCGTCGTCGGAGTGATGCGATGCCATTAAGGCTAAATTTGCATATTCGTCGCTTTCCGATTCCGATGTACTACTCATATCATTATCTTCCCATGCTATGTAGGCTTTCTTGTGTTTTGAGTCCTTTCCTTTGAATCCGTTTTTCTTTGGGAGAATTGGACAGTTTGGCTTCATATGTCCTTGCTTTCCACATTCATAACATGAGACATCTTGTGTTGATGTGGAGGCTTCTCTTTTCTTGAAGTGCTTTCTCTTATTTGCATGAGATCCGCCCTTGTCATTTCTGCCAAAAAACTTCCCAAGTCTTTTAACAAGAAGCATGAAATTTTCATCTTCTTCCGGATTGTCTTCTTTTACTACTTCCTTTGACTCAATTTTTAAAGCAATGTTTTTGGATTTCTTTTCTAGATTCTCATGTTTTTCAAGTCTACCGAGTTCTGTTTCGTATTCTTGAAGTTTGCCAAATAATGTAGCGGAAGTCATTGCAGAGAGACTCTTCTTTTCCGAGATTGCCGTTACCTTTGGTTGCCATTCCCTAGTCAATGATCTAAGGACTTTCAAGTTGAGTTCATCATTTGTCAAGGTTTTACCAAGAGCACTTAAGTGATTTGTCAAGTGCACAAATCTCTTTTGTAAGTCAAGAATGGATTCTCCGGGCTGCATTTGAAATAGTTCGTATTCTTAACTTAGGGTATTTAGCCTTGATCTTTTTACTTCAGCCGTTCCTTCATGAGTTTGTACCAAGGTATCCCATATTTCCTTTGCTGTTTTGCATGTCGAGACACGTAAAAATTCGTCCATACTAAGTGCACCTTGAAGAAGGTTTATTGCCTTTTTATTATAGAGAACTTTCTTTTTATCGTCGTCGTCCCATGCAGTTTTAGGCTTTGAAGAGCCAACACCATTGATTACCGTTATTGGGATAAATGGACCATTTTCAACGGCATCCCATATTTCTTCTCCTTGCGCTTCTAGATGCGCCTTCATGCGTATTTTCCAGAAGTCAAAATATTCACCACAAAATAGAGGAGGCTTGTTGTTACTACCACCATCTCTGAAAACGGGTTGATGATTTGCGGAAGCCATTCTGGATCTCTAGGAGCAGGTTACCTATAACCTGCTCTGATACCAATTGTAAGTTTAAGATTGCGCCTAAGAGGGGGGGGGGTGAATTAGGTGGTGGTCGATTTTTGATTTATTTTACACTTTCTGGTTTTGTTTTAGTGCTATGGAAAACGGTAAAGTGCAGAAAGTAAAGAGACACAAAGATTTATCCTGGTTCCTTCCACACCCCGGAAGTACATCCAGTCCCCTTGCAAACACGCAAGAGATTTAACTATTTTGTTAGAACTTTTACAAGACTCTTCCTAGTCTTATCAACTAAAGACACTAACAAATACCAAGAACACCCTCTTGTATTTCCAATAAGTCTCTTGAGAACAATCCTCTCAAAAGATACCTCTTGTTTCCAACAATGGACAACAAGGTACAAAAGTATTCTAATACTTAATTCCAACAATCCTAGAAATAAGTTACACTTTGTATAATTCTATGAAATATGATTTCTTGAAAGATGTTGATCACATAGAGTGACTTCTTTGAAGTTTCTTCTTTCTTCTCTTGTAAGCAATTCAAACTGTAACACAATGGTTAGAAAATGCTCAAAGATTTCCGTTCTTATATGTGTGAAAGTGCAGAAAATCTTTGTTCTTAAAAATTAAGAAATATGAAGTTTGAATATTTTACAAAGTTCAGAATTATTGCATGAGAGAAGAGTTATTTTATAATTTGAAAGATTTAGTATTTAAAGCAATCAAGATACCTTTCCAAAAGGATACTTTTCTGTTTGTAAAACTTGAGAAGATGCAATGTATGACCATGCAACTATTGGAGAAAAGGTGTGAAGGATATCTTGAATCAAGTTCAGATTTTTCAAAAATTACAACGTGTAAATCGATTAGCATTAGATGTAAATCGATTGCACGGGTTTGTAACGTTCTTGTTTTCAAAAAATTTGAAGTGTAAATCGATTAGCATGATGTGTAAATCGATTTACAAGTGTTAAAAATTAACTCAGTTCAGTAATCAATCGATTTGCACTCCATGTAAATCGATTGCTGCCAGGGGCAATCAGTTTTTGAAAAAACATGTGTAAATCAATTTACATGCTGTGTTAATTGATTTACATTAGTGAAAAACTTAGAATTTGTTTTAAACTTTAAGTGAAGTGTTGTGGTAAGTGTGTATATCATTTTTGAGAATTTCTAATAAATTTAGTTCAAATGAGAATTGATATACTTGTGCTTGCCATGATCCTTGAAGCTTTGAGTGAATGATGCTTTAAGCTTAATTCCACTTCTTTTCCTTCTTGTCATAGTGCTTGTTTGTCTTTCATCAAAACTAAAGTTGAGTTGAGGCTTGAGATTACATCTACAACTCCATTTTGTTAGGGAGTTCT